>JAJTUV010000110.1:0-1200000 GCA_021653895.1 Mastomys natalensis | reverse complement strand
TGTTCTGGGGAGCCAAATACCAGTTTGAGTTAAGTCTCCCATATGTCCCCCAATATACCACATCTCCTGTGTGTCCCCAATGTGACTCTTAGTGCTGCCAAGTATAACCAGGCTGTATCTTATATATGCTCCCCAAAATGGCCGCACCTTCTATCCTGGGCACATTTGGGGGTGGGGAGGCATTTTTGTCTTTCCTATTCTCTTTTTCTGAAGACTTATGTCCAGCTGGTGGCCCTTCCCTGGGATTATACAGTGGTGGCTTGCTGGCCTGTCTATGCTCAACTAATACAGAGGGTTGGGGACAGGCCATGGGCAATGGAGCAGAAGCCCCATGAAGAGAAGGTGCTGCTGCCGACAGGTGCTGGCAGGGCCCAGATCTCATATTTTTGGCCTCCAGAGATGTGGTCTGGTCGCATGGTGTAGAGAGCACAGTGGGCAGCCGCAGGCCAGGCCCTCACGCTCTTACCTGCTGTTCTTTGTATCGTATTGCCTCATGTTCTTGATGAAGTGGGTTTTCTTCAGGCCTTTGTGTCTTGGTGATCCAGATGCATGCTTGGTTCTGTAAGGTAAAAAGTAGGTCGTTCTTGCCCTCCTTGGACCTTCTTGTGGCTCCTGGGGTCAGAGGCAGCTGGAGCTCAGGCTTGGAGCACGGGCAGGCAGGGTGTATACCTCTGCACTGAGGCACATCCCACTGCATCTTCCAGAAACTCAAGGGAACAGCGCTGAGATGTGACTCGTCTCCTGTAGGAAGACATCATGGCCTCAGAGGAGACAACATACAGACTCCAGGAAGCCTTTGCGGCAGGTCCTTGAGCAGAACTGAACTAGTATGGGAATGTGTAGGGAGGGCTCCATGAAGCCAAGAGACTTTAAGACTCTGCGAACCAAGACTGCAACGTGGGGAAGTTCTTTTCCTTGTCACAAGGTTGCCAGCCTTTCCTAAGGGAAAGCATCTAGTGCATGGCAGTTCCAACACACAAGTGCACACACACATATGCATGCATGCACACACACAAGTGCACACACAAATATACACACTCATGCACACTGATACATACATAGACACAAATACACATAGACACACACACACAGGCACCTCTCCAGTGGCTGCTCCTAGGTCTAGAACATTCTTTATCTTTTTTTTTTTTGGTTTTTCCGAGACAGGGTTTCTCTGTGTAGCCCTGGCTGTCCTGGAACTCACTCTGTAGACCAGGCTGGCCTGTAACTCAGAAATCCATCCACCTGCCTCTGCCTCACAAGTGCTGGGATTAAAGGCGTGCACCACCACCGCCCGGCTGGTCTAGAACATTCTTTTCCAAATGTGATACTAAGATTTCCTTGTGGACTTTGGGGTCTAGTTCCATGTTGTCCCTTAGGAAGACCTGCTGGTGCCTGTCACTAAAGGAAGGTAAGAGTTCTGCCTTGGGAGCACTGATCCCTGTGGGTCATGCTGGCTCCTGGATGCCTGGGCCTGAGGGAGGCCGTCTCCAGCACCTTGTACCAGAACAGGCTTCTTCAGACTGAGGAATGAGACCCCACCTTCACACCAGGACAACAAACCCAAGTCTTTATCCCCATGGTTAAAGGACTAGTCAGCTACAGGCCGTCTGATTCTTATAGGACACAGTGAAAGCAACAGCAAAGCTACAAGCTCACAGTGTGGGAAGGGAAGAGGCGGTCTGTGGTTCTGAGCTTGAAGCTTGCCCCGAGACTCTGCCATTGACAAGTTTGTGCAGGGCCCCTGAATGCATAGAGTCACGACAGGCCTCAAGCTGAGGCTGAGGTGTGCCAAACACTGTGACTGCCTTACACAGCCCTTAAGAATGAGGGCCTGTATCCAGACCTGAGCGGGCTGTAGCTTCCCACCTTTATCCTACTATTATTAGCCATGTGGTACATGTTATTAAAGAAAAAATAAGGAACAGCTAAGCATGGTAGTACGGGGAATGGTGAGTTTGAGGCTAGCCTGGGCTATATGAGCCCTTATCTCTTTTTGTCTTGTTATTATTTAACTTTTAAAAACAGGGTCTCTGTACTCCAGACTGGCCGCAAACTCCACAGGTAGCTGCAAATGGCCTTGAACTTCTAATTCCCCAGCCTCCACTGCTGCCTGTTGGGATTACATAAAAAAGCAACTCCTTCACCATTTACCTACGTATCATAACATCCTGTAAGTCACCAGTACTGTGGCACGAATCATTGTGACAAAGGGTCACAAAATGCCATGATTTAGTCACTTCTTGCCACAGCATCTGTGTGTGTACATACATGTGTGTGCATTTGAGTACATGCATCTGGTGTTGAAGATCTCGAATCTCACATGGTAGGCAAGTTGCTTTACCACGAAGCTAGACTCCAGCCCGATCATTTACCCGTCGAAACACACCTGACTCAGCGTGTCCTTGTGTGCAGACAGGATGCCTGGGCCATTAAAGATTAGTGATATATGTCCAACACTCTCACTAATCCTCATTCCAAGAGAGTCCTGAAAATAGATATCTGGCCAAGGAATTCACCAGGACATAAGAGGCTTCCCAGACAGAAGCTGGAACACACGTGAGCCTCCTGCCTGGACCTCAGCAATTGTGCAGGTATTTTCAAATAAAGAGTTGAGCCACGTGCCTGTGGGATGACTGCATGAGGGGCAGCCTCCCCCAGATCCAGCTCTGCTAACTAATAGTCTGCCCTGTGCAAGATATGTGGCCCTTCTGACAAGCTCAAAGCAGCCAAGGGCTCTCCAGGCCACACAGCTGCCAAGGCACAGACACTGGGTCTCCTCTCTTCCCTGTAGCAGGATCCATGGGTAATCATGCTCTGCACCAAAAACATTCTGCAAGTGTAGCAGATGAGGCCAAGTACTGCCACTCAGCACTGTTAGGAAAACCACCCCCTCAGAACAGTGACACTGGAGAAGGCACTGCAGGCGAGGGTGTGGCTGGCAGTGGCACCGATGCTGTTGGGGGTGGAGCTGCTGCTGGGGATGGTGGTGGTACTGTATGTGGGTCGACAGTGTCACTGGTGGGGAGGGTGTCAGTGGTGATAACAGCTGAAGTGCCTCAGTTGTACAAACTGCCGCTACACGTACCACGGTATCCTCGTGCCTCACTTGGTACCAAGTTCCTCTCACCCAATGGGCATGAAGCACAATGGGCTATGTCATAGTTAAGAAGCCCCCAGTGGTGTTAGAGGCCAGCAGGCAAAGACATACGGAAGACACAGAGGTGAGGTGAGCCTGACGTCCAAGGACTTCCAGGTACCTGGAGAGGAAAGCCCCAGGCTGGCATTGAGCCAGAAGCCCTAGGCAGGAATACCAACAAGGACTCAAGACCAGGACCTCTCTACAGCTTCCTTCAGGGTTCTGCGGCTGGCGGGTGCAGAGGGATTCCCAAACAGGGGAGACTCAGTCTCCAGTGCAGTATTTTCCCTGAGAAGCTTTCAATCAAGCTGTCCGTCCTGGGGCTCTCTTACAACATCAAACGCTTCACTGACTTGTGGGTGTGTCTGATGCGACTAAGCCCAAGTTCTCCGATCAGAGTCCTCTAGCTGGACCTGGAAATCCAGCCATGAGCCTCTGATATGCTAAAGTCTAAGGTACTATAGCTCAGAAATGTTTATCCTTGAGGACAAGAAAAATATTTCCACATCAGGTGTGGGGATGTGGAAAGGAAGGCTCCTATGGAGAAGCTGAACTACCGACCACAGAGGCTCAACTTCAGGAGTTACCAAAACTTCTAAAAGAAAGAGGCCCTGGGCCTTTAGTATAGGCACCTGCAGATCTGATCATGCCCGTAAGAAGCAGGTCCTTCACACTGGGATGCTGGTGGGATTATGTGCTCCACCCCCATATTCGTACATTAACCCTGCGGCCTCAGAACATAACTGAGCTTGGAAATATGGTCTTTAAAGAGATTACCTACGGTGGCCCTTAATCAAGTGTGACTAGCGTCCTTAAGATTAGGCACAAACACACAGAGGGAGGACCGTGTGATGACAAGGGAGGACAAGTCTAGGAGGTCAAGGGTGAGGCCTCAAAGGGAGCCTGCCACACCTTCTTGGGCTTCTGGCTTTCAGAATGTGAGAAATAAAGTCTGCTGTTTGGGGCTGGAGAGACAGATCATGGTTAAGAACCCTCTTTGCTCTTCCAGAAAACCTCAATTCCCAGCACCCACATGGTGGCTCAGTATCATCTGTAACTCCAGTTCTAAAGGATCAAACACTCTATTTTGACTCCTGTGGGTACTAAGCAAACACATGGTACACAGACAAACATACAAGTAAAACATTCATACATATAATTTACCAGCCCACTGTCTGCAGGATCTTTGGAATAGCTCTAGACTTCATTTGTGCAGGAAGGTGCTCTCAGGGTGCCCTGCAGGACTGCTGTGTGCTTACTGTACACAGGTCCTTGGCCTATGCCAAATATCTGGCAGTAGCCATTTCCTGAGCATGAACATTGGGGAACTGCATCTGGCTAACACCAGACCCATTCTGTCCTGCAGCATTATTAACTGAGATCCCCTTCCAGCAGGACAGGTGGCTTACATGAGGTGTGGCATGGTCAGTACCTACCTGCCAGGCAGGGCTATGAAGATACCTAAACCATGCCCTTGCCTGTGCTTGTTGCCGAAACAGGAATAGAGCCACTACCTCACACCAACACTTCAGAGGCTGTGACACTCACACCTGAGTGGTGGTGGCATAGAAAGCCCAGGCTGCCCAAGGGCACACAAACAGTGCAATTCAGTCCAGGTCCTGGTGGGCTCCAAGACTGTCACAGTGATCCCGGTCCATGGTTCTCCCTTCTTTCTTTCTTTCTTTCTTTCTTTATTTTTGGTTTTTCGAGACAGGGTTTCTCTGTGTAGCCCAGGCTGTCCTGGAACTCACTCTGTAGACCAGGCTAGCCTCGAACTCAGAAATCCGCCTGCCTCTGCCTTCCAAGTGCTGGGATTAAAGGCATGCGCCACCACTGCCCGGCTCCCTTCTTTATTATATGGTCACTTATATCCATTAAATGACCAAATCCACAGGAGTTTGCAGAAAACCAACCAGCGTGAACTGACTACGCACTGGTGCTTTGATGCCACTTCCAGAGGACCCCACAGCCACCAGCTGGGCCTGTGTGAGGAACAAGACACCATCCCAGAGGCTCTGGAGAGTAGGACAGGTATTTTGTCTAGATGCATGGCCAGAGGGAAAGGCTAAGGGCCTAGGACAGAATTAGACCAGTCAGAATGGCAGGCTCAGAAAACCATGAGTGCTCATTGTGTGTTGGGTGGTGGGGGCAGACCTGCCCAGAGAGGAGTAGCCAAGGGCTAGAAGCATAGGATGGGAAAAAGCAGCTGGCCTGAGGTGGAACAGAATGTGGGACCTGAGGGAAGAATCTGTTCTAGGCCCTTAGGGATGCCTGGCATGGCATTCCCTGAGGTAATTATCCAGGCAAAACCAGGTGGCTGATGGAGGCCCTGGGATCTCATTTGCAAGTCCTCAGAGACAGTGTGAGACAGCTGTCCTCAGGAGTCTGGCTTGCTCTTCCTGCTATTTTCTTGTCCCTTTAGGGATGGCATGCTCCCTTGGGAGCTTGTGAACCGTACCCAGTTGGTCCAACATCTTGTTCCCTGTGGTTTCCAGCTCCCTCACAAGCATGGTATTTGTAAACCCCATCATCACAACTGTACCAGGTAGACACTACTCTTATTCAGTTACAGATAGGGAAAAACTGAGGTACAGAGCCATTCAACGTGTCTGAAATCAAACAGCTGGCAAGACAGAAGTAGAGGCCCATGTGTATAGCTCAGCTACTCTGAGGAAGGGGCAGGCTCTTCTGGTGCAGACCTCATGCTCCACAGACAAGACAGGATCACACCTACAGTGTGTCCTGAACTGACCCCACTGTAACCTGGGGTTACAGTGCTGGCCAGCATAAGGGTTGACATGTGGGATGTCTGTGTATACAATGCTTGATATGACACTCTATGTAATGCGGGTGTCTCGGTGAGAAGACGGCTGAGGAGGGCATGAGGAAACCCAGGGGATGTTCTCTGGAGTTGTGACAGGCTTCCTTACTTGGTGACCTGGGAGATGGGGAGAGGTCGAGGCATGATCGGGGCTGAGGAGCCTCCCCTGCTAAGGAAGCAAGCACAGGCCACAACAGCATTCACATTGATCCCAGCACGCCATGTAGAGTCCTATGGTCTAGCAACTTCACAGAGAAAGAGTGCGGCCTCAGAGGTAGGGTCAACAACTGGGCTGTCCTAGACAACTGCCTACTCCAGTGGTTTTCAGCTCCTAGTGAGTGGATTCTGGGCAGAGACTAATACCCGGGTGCCAAGTGGCTCAATAGCTCCTCTAAGTGGCTCAGGTGCTACTTAGGGCTGCCCTAGGCCCCTCTTCCAGATCAAAGCAGAACACAGCCTCCTGCCTCTAGGCTATGCCCAGCTCTCTGACGGTGGGTGCAATTAGGTTGCAATTTGCAAAGTCATTTGCCTGTGGGGACTTTCCCTTCCTCTTCATTTCTCCACAATAAGTAGGCTGTTGTGAACTGAAGTGGTTCCTCAAAGAGATCCATCAAAAGCCCTGGTTAGGGGCCTGAGCTACAGTCTGGGAAGGGATAAGGTAAAAGAACACTCAGGGAAGAGCCCCACAGGGAGACAAGGAGAGGGATCAATACAGCAAAAGCCACTGGCATCCAAGGCCTGTAGACGCTGCACAGGGCCAGAGGCACCCCCAGGTTACAGCCTGACCTTCAGTGATTGACATCCAGGGCTGGGGGAAAAGTACTGCTTCTGAGAGCTACCAGGTTTGTATCCTTTGTCACCAAGGCCTTGGAGGTGCACACACAGGCTTTCTACGCAGAAGGCAGCAGTGGGCAAGTAGCCGGAATACACACTGACCCTGACCATAGACCCTAGAGATGAGCCTACTCCCTGGCATGCAGTAAAAAAAGGCAATACACAGCTCTAAAAGCTCACACTCATGAGAGCCCAGGGTGTAACAAACTGTCGACTTTACTGAGTCCTTAGGATCATGGGACCTCAAGGAGAAAGAGCTTTTTGTCAGCCTATTCCACAGAGCAGGAGATTGAGGCTGTAAGAGACTCATTAGCTGCTCAAGGTCACAGAGCCACTGGATGGAGAAAGGCTGGTCTGCACTCACAGTGACACAGCCTTCAAGAAGCCAGCTACTGTTGTCTCTCCTACCCACAGGCAGGGAGCTGAAGGTAGACCGTCCTCCTGCTGAGGGCCTGTGACCACAGAAAGATAACAATTCTCTAATACCAAGGCAGAGTCAAGAACTCGGAAGCAGAGGCCCAGAAGAAGATGACAGTATTGTGGGTAACAGCATGGGGATCAGAATGAAGTGGGGCAGAACTAGGAAGCAGGGCAAGGATGGCTGGATGGAAGACGTAGGGCGGCGGGGGTGGGGTTGGGTGGGGGACCAAAGGGAGCCTCACCCACAAACATATCAGCCTGCTCTCCACAAGGGGCCCAGTCATCACTCAGAAAAACTGACCCCTTGTCCCCAGTGGATCCCTCTATGTCCTGTGGAGAAACATAACCTGGCCCTACCTGGAGGCTGAGGTGGTAGCCACAGAAAGTTGAAGCCCTTCTGGCCATAGACAAGTGATGCAGGGTCAGATGTCAGACAACTTTTCCTATCACAGACCTGCCCAGAGTTTCCCACATCTTGGAGCCAGCCACCCTGCAGGAGCTAGGATAGATAGCAGTGGTGCCTGCCGGTAAGGGATCGCAGTGTCCAGTTGTCACTCTTTAGGTGAAGGCTGAGACTGCAAGAGGGGGCTGAGCAGGCTGAGACCGACATGGTGCCTGGTATCTGGGGCCATTTGGGAAATGGGCACGGCCTGGGGGTCAGGGAGTGGTTAAGAATAAGAGCTGCCCTGGGCTAGGCTGAGGGATCCTAGAAATGAGCCAGGCAGGGAAGAACAGTTCCATGTTGCAGGGGGAGTTCATCAGGTGTGGGACAGTGGGCAGGGAGGTCTGGCCAGGTGTACAAGGCTGAGAAGAGATGAGACCATGTAGGTAAAACCCTGGCACACGAGCTGAGTTGGACACACAACTCAGCCTGTAAAAAGTGTTCATGAGTCCCAGTGTTTAGGGTAGCTAGGGGAGGGATAGGTCTAGAGTCAATTAGGCTGAGGGAACTCCGAAGTCCATGATCAGGGGAGAACTGACCTCGTATCCAGAAGCTGACAGCTTTAATGGAACTATTCCCTACACATCTGGAGGCTGACCAGTTTTCATTAATCCCAAATTTGTCCCCTGTATTCCGGACTGATGCTGCCATATCACCTCAGCCCCAGTCAAGGGCAGACGGGATTACAAGCCACTCTGACTCCTCCTGCACGCTGCAGTGATGGGCCCTCAAGTACTAGAATGAAGGACCCTTGGACCATCCTAGCCCCTTCATCATGGGCTATTGAATCTCCTTCCCTAGTCACCCAATACCTTGATCTTGGGCTGGTCATCTTAACCTTATGTTATGGGCTGACCAGTATGGTTCACCCAGACCTCTGAGTGCTAGCTGGTGGGTCTCAGGTGACTACACCTGTGTGCTTGTGAATTGGCTCACCTCATCCCAACCATGTCCAGGTCTGCCGAACTTGTGGCTAACCCGAACGCACAGGTCAACTACCCTGTGAGCTGGGAGGAGGGACCCGGCTCACCACCATCGGTGCTCCGGGCTGCCAAGGGTATAGGTCACACAGCCGGCTTGCTGGTTAGGCCTCTAGGCCACCCCGACCCCAGCGTGCAGCCGCCCCCGTCCAGCCCACTCACCTTTGGCGCTGCCCGTCCAGGCCGAGGCCGGCGGGCGCCGTCGTGGGGCTGAGCAGGCCCTGGGGTGCGGGCCTGGCTGGCAGCCCCGGGAGGCCTCCGGGTGGAGCGGGCGGTGGCGCGGGCGCCTCGCGGGCCTCGGTGGGCGGTGGCGGCGGCGGCGGTGGCTTCTCGCCTCCCGGACCCAGGCTCGGGGGCCGTCCATCCAGGGAGATGTTGTTGAGAAAGAAGAGGGCGGCCTGGCGGCGCCGAGAGTCCCCGCGCCTCCGAGGCACGGCCGGCGGGTTCCGGGCGGCCGGCGCGGGCCTGGCGGGGCCGGGGGCCGGACCCGGGGCTCCTCCCGCCGCGGCCGCGGCCATGCTCGAGTGCGCCGCCGCGCCGCGCCGCCGCGCAGCTGCCCATTGGCCGCGGCGCGCCTGCATGCAAATGCCACTTCGTCACTCCCGCCCATTGGCCGCGGCGCGCCCATATGTAAATATAGTTCCGCGGTCCCTGTCTATTGGCCGCGGCGCGCCTGCATGCAAATGCCACTTCGTCACTCCCGCCCATTGGCCGCGGCGCGCCCATATGTAAATATAGTTCCGCGGTCCCTGTTTATTGGCCGCGGCGCCGCCCTGCATGCAAATGAATCCCGTCACTATTGCCCATTGGCCGCGGAGCGTCTATATGCAAATATAGTTCCGGGGTTCCTACCTATTGGCCGCGGCGCGCCTGCATGCAAATGAGGCTCCTCTGAGCCCTTCCATTGGCTAGAGCGGTGTGCCGTGTTCCGCCGCTCCTCTGGGTCCTAGAGGTAGTTACTATCTGTCGGTTTGGCGTAGCTAAGAAATGCTAAACACGGCTGGGTCGGTGGGTGCACTGGACTTGTGTCCTCTTGTCCAAGACGCAGTGTACAGGGCACCCTGCAGCGAATGCCTCGGGGTGCGGGCCAGCCGTGGCCACTTGCTTCAGGGTGTTTCTTCAGCGCTGAGGCTCTTCTGGGCAGGCATCCACTCTTTCGCCACCAGAGCCCACAGCTTCCAGGCTGTGCCAGCGGGGCCACTTCGTCTCCCTCACTGACTGCCGAAGACACCCATCTATGGTCTGAGGACAGTTTGCACCTTCCTGGGTTGCATGGATGTGGTCTTGAGTCTGCATATTGGGATTTCAGTTTCCTCCGTGGAGGGTGGCCAGGACTTGATCATATACAAACCCTTCTGGCTCTGTATCGTGTGTGTATGTCGGTCCTCACTTGTAGAGAGTCTGATGAAGCCTGCCTTCACCCTACCACCACCTGCTCTCTGCAGCTCCCAACCTATGCGGACTTCTTGTCTTTAAAGTGGGACCTTGGTGTTCCGTGGATCACTGAGGAAGTACAAAGGAAAATCTCCCCAATGTTCTTTCTGGTTTATGGTCACTGCCTGCTCTGGTCCTGTGGCTGCTTGCAATGGGTGCTGGAATGGGGTTGGTTGAGAGACAGGGATCCCTGGGAAGTGGCTTCTTTGCATGGGAGAAGCCATCGGTACTGTGACCAATAGGAGTCCACACTGCCAGTTCCCTCCCTCCTTTCAAGGCTCAGGCAGGCTGATTCTGTGAGACACCCTCTTCTATCCATGGCATCTCCCTTTTATCCCTGCACAAGTAGGCTTACTCTTACTCTGCTCTGTCCTTTCCTCTTTTCCACTGCCTTTTCCAAGCTGTCCTCTACCGGGAAAGAGTGACAGGGTGGGCAATTTTCCTTTCTAGGAGAATGCAGGGCTTGGTCCAAGTGAGTGGTGGGCACTTCCAGAGAGAGTCATTTCTGTCAGGGGGCCATGGTGTCTGCTGACCTGGTGTGGTTTCCTTCACACTTAGGCTGCTGTTAGCAGCCACTGTCTGCAAGTGACCATGGGAGCAACTCTCCTTTCTGAGTTTTGGTCTCCGGTAGCATAGCGTGCTACCTGTATGCCTAAGCTGCTTTGGGATGCGTAATTGAGAGATGATAGTGTTGGGCCTGTGGTTCAGCAGCTTTAGGTCCTTGCTGCTAACGTGAACAGGAGGGACAACGAACTCATGGCTAACAGAAGCCCCTGTCCAACAGGGATAACAAGGTATGGGAATGGTACCACTAGTGTGGACATAGCCCTAGAGCTAGACCTCAAGGTTGGCAGGCACTGTGGGACCTGTAAGGTGCTTGAGGGACATTTAGGCAGGAACCATTTAGGGCCTCTTCCTGGGTGTGGTGCTGTGGTTTGTTCCTTCACAGACCAAACCTGACCAGGAGGTCAGAGTGGATAGAACATACAGCTTGTGTTTTATTCAATTTTGAAAAAGTTCAAGAAATTTGTAACTATTTGTACACACACACACACATACACACTCATACATGCACCTGACCACCCACGCATATACACATACACCCTTGGCTGTCCCTTGGAATTTGGTCCTTCTGACCTCTCAGATGTCAGGTAGAGAGGTCACTGTGTGGTCAGTGGAGAATGGTACCTTGTCAAGCTCAGGCCCCACCCAGCCCCAGTGACAGCTTCTCCAGTTCTGGAAGTTTCAGATTCTTATAGTTGCACCCCTGGTACCCTTTTATACTGTAGTCCTTATACCTGGTTTGGCCAGCTCCAGCCTACCTTACTTGGCCTTCACCCTGACCTTTTGGCACACATCTAGATACTTATAAGAGCATGCTAGGAACTTTGCCTGCTCGGCACATTCCTATTCATCCCTCAAAACCCAAATTTAAGCTTCAGGTGCCACCTTCCTTGATCTCCACAAGGGAGCTTCTTTCTTCCTTATCACCTCACACTGGACCCTGACTGGGTGCTTTGTGGGCAGTGCCTGTAGTTGCCCTGGAAATGGCAGCTCTTAAACTTCATACACATAGGGATTTCCCTAAATTTCTTCAATCCTGTCAGGATTCAGTGGCCCAGGACTGATTCTTAAGGTCAGAGACATTGAGGTACCTGCTTCACTAGTACCAGCTTAACAGCAGGGGTCTGCAGATCATAGGGGCTAATTTTGCTCCGTCTTCCTGTCCTTGGATCCAGCTAATCCTGGATCACCTGCCTAAATGGGTCAATGCATCTGACCTCAGCCCCGCTAGCTGTATGTATTGCCATCCATATTCATATTTTTCTCTGAGCTCTTTTTTCCCTCTTTGCAGGCTGCATTTGCCAAAACTCCACAAGGGGGCGCCTGAGACCACTGACTGAAGCGTCCTTCCTGGCCTGGAAAAGTCTGCTTGGTCTGGGACCTCTGATCACATCTGGAGGTGGGGCATTGCCCAGGAAAAGAAGCAGGGCTAGGCTGGGGCTCCCCTATTCCTAGCCCTGCCTCCAGGTGTAGTGCCATCTTCCTACAGGGTTGGAAATGGGAGGAGCTGCCCAGAGACCAGAGAGGAGAAATGGCTCACCATCCCCTCTGGACATAGGCGGAGCATATGCACATTGACTGTTCTGAGCTATCTTCTGGTTGGTGGCTTGACTTATGCAGGCAATAGACTGTGACAGCTACCTCAGGGCAAATGCAGTGTCCTTCAGTCTGTTGAGTTAGGACTCTTGACAGCTGTTAATGGGGGAGAGGCTGAAGTCCTCGTGTCCCTTGGGCTCCTGGGAACTTCTGCCGGTGTCAGGGGTTCCTTTGGTTTCCTCTTCCCTTGGGATGGTTTCTTGGGGGCTGTGGAGAAGATGAAGTTAGAATAGACATGGCAGCAGCTGGGTTTTCTGGCTTTCTACTTCTAGGCTCTCAGGAAAGCTCAACTGTAAAGTCTGTTGTCCACTCTGGTTCCTAACAAGGAAATGAATGGCTGGAGCCTGGGAGGAAAACCACAAGAGTAGGACCAAAGGGCCAATCCTCTCATAGAGCCTAACCCCAGAGTCTCACTGCCACAGTGTGGCTGGGACTATGACTACAAGGGACAGGCATCTGGTCTGGGAAAGTAACACCTAGGACCTTCTGAGATTCTGGGTCTACACAGCAGACCTGTGGCTTTGGGTCAATAACTCATCGAGCCTCAGTTTCCTCCTTTTGTAAGCAGCGTCAATTCTATGTGCCTGTCAGAGTTATAAGTCCAAGGAAGTTACAACTACAAACCCCTCCCACTCGGCGTGGCTCAAGTTAATCCTGGGATGTATGACATCCTCTTGGGCAAAGTGGGAGCATGACCCTCACAGGACATGAGCCTGTTCTCACTGGTTGCCAGACAGTGTCCTGGAATGGAGAAGTGTCCACCCAGTTCTAGCTGGGAGGACAAGGTGGGCTGTCTTACTCAGTGTGAAAGGTGGAAGGTGAGACACGGGTAAACTCAGCGGACCACACCCCAGCCCATGTGCACATAGCAGGAAGTGCTTGGAAATGACACAGAAACCCTGGCCTCTACTCGGAGCAAACACAGGCTGCGGTCAGTCCCTTTCCGGCAACAATGGCTTATTGTGGTGGCCCCAGCCCAGCCTGCTGAGCTGTAGCCTGGGCAAACATAGGGTACATGCATATTAGCTTAGGTGTTCAAAGACTCACCATTGTGCATTGGAGCAGGAAGTGTCCTGATACTCTTACCCAGGACCAGGCTAAGATTCCTGCTATCTTATCAGGCAGAGCTGAGCTCAAAGACACCGCCCTGGGCAAACATGTGAGCGACTCTAACACTGAAGGAACACACACCCCAGAGCCAGCTGGAAGTGGCTACCCAGAGGTACACGAGAGGGTCCAAAGATGCCAGTCCCAGGGAGCTGCTTACAGGGGACAGTAATAACTGTCCTCATTTCCCCCTCCTTCTCTCTTTCTGAGACAGGGCTCACATTGCCTTAGGTTGGCCTTCAGGCAGTTGAGGATCAGAATGTAATTTACATTGTTTCCGTGACTGGGTGTGGTAGTGCACACCTTTAATCCCAGCATTCAGGAGGCAGAGGCAGGCCAGTCTGTGAATGTGAGAATAGCCTGGTCTACAGAGTAAGTTCCAGGCCACTCAGGGCTACAGAGTGAGATCCTGTCTCTGAACAAAACAGAAGAACAAAACAAGCAAAACACTGTTCTGTATGGAACAGGGCATTTCTTTAAGTTTGGGTATGAGATCCCGAGCCTCATGCACGCTAGGGAAGCCTTCTGCCAGCTGAGCTACACCCCAGCCCCTCTCAGCTGCACTCTTAGCCCACTCAAGTTTGTGGATCTCTGGTGTTGGTCCTCTTGAGGGAAGGAAGCTAAGGCCCAGGATTCACAGAGGCCTCTGCTAGGGAGGCTCAGGGCATCTATCAGGCTCCAGCTGGAGTCTAGATGCTATTCTCCAGGTGGCTAGAGACACACCCCACCACTTCCAAGCCCTGTTTTCCCTTCCCGGAGGTAGGTACCTTTGTCCTGCAGGTCTGAGGCCCGCTTCCTCTTCTGCTGCTGGCCCTGTCGATGGTCTCCAGCATGTCCCTCCCCTGGCATACTTGGCTCGGCACTTGACTCAGAAATCAGGCCCACCTGGATAGAAGGAGACACATTCAGGACAAAGAACACCCTCTCGTGCCCGGGCATTGGCCAGGACTACCTTGAATGAATGCTGAGGACCCACCTTTGTGTCTGATGTGTCTGACTCTTGTAGTTGCTCCAGCTCTGGCCTTTGTGCTGTGATCTTCTTAGACTCTGAAAGACACAGATGAGGTCAGCCAGACTGGTGGTCTTAGGCATGCAATCCCAGGACAAGAAAGAATAATAACTCTTCAGACGAGGACATAGAAGGGCTGCCCCAGGGATATTGCCGGAGTTCTGAACCCAGGTGCTAGGTAACCCCCTGCTTGGCTCCTACAGCCCTGTGAGTTGGAGCCTTCCCTTAGAACGTCTTCTGGACCGCACAGCCTCTATCCACAGTGGGAGAGACCCTGCTGGAGGCTGCCGCTCACCTCCCTTCCCACTGGACCAGTGCCCTGAGTGCTAGCGTTACCTGTGGTTCCATCACTGTCAAGCCTCTGCAGGTGAGGTCCTGGCCTTGGTCTTCCTCCAGTCTCCTCTGCAGTCCTTCCAGGAGAGGTCAGGCCCCATGGATCCCTGGGAGATGGTGTGAAGTATCCTGGGAGAGGCAAATTAATGGTTTGAGTCTGTCTGCCTGTCTCTCTCTGTTTCTGTCTGTCTATCTCTGTCTGTCTCTGTCTCTCTGTTTCTCTCTCTCTCTGTCTCTCTATCTCTGCCTCTGTCTGTCTGTCTGTATGTCTCTGTCTGTCTCTCTGTCTATCACTGTCTGTCTCTGTCTCTCTCTCACTGTCTGTCTGTCTCTGTCTGTTTGTCTGTCTGTCTGTCTCTGTTTCTCTCTCTCTGTGTATACCCAAGCCAACTCAATCTTCAGACTGTAGTAGGTGTTCAGTCCTTTCCACCTGAGTGTTAACAAGACGGCTAGCTGCTCTTTGGTATCGACTGATGGATACCAAAAGAGAGAAGAAGGCAGCCCAAGGAGGTGTAATACCCTCCTGCACTGCAGCTGCATAGAGGCTGAGGACAGGGCTGGCTGGGATCCTTACTTTGGGAGTAGAGTAATCTTCCGACTGCTGAGCTCTGGTCTCTGTGCTGCCATTGCTGAGAGTCTGGGAGCTGTGAATCAGGGATCTGGACAAGGTGGACAGCTGGGGGCCGGGAGTGTGGGGGCCGGGAGTGTGGACAACTGTGGGGCTGAGTGGCAAAGGTTGGCCAGTCGACTTGGAGATGTCCCGACACCGTCCTCGGTCAGAGAGGTCCAGAGGCTTGTCTGGGGGGCAGTCCTGAGTGGCCACATGTGTCTCCTTCCTCTGGGAGCTACCTTGGCCTGTGGACCCAGGGTGCCACCTGTCAGGCTGGTCCTCTGTGCTCAGAGCTGGCTTGGGGGCCTCACTTTCAGAGCTCTCAGAATCTGAGCCAGCTGGTGGGGAAGATTGCATCTCTTCTGGAGTGGATGGGACCCTCAACCTGGCAGTGCTTGCCCGTGCCCGTGCCCGCAGATGCTGCTGAACCAGAAGCAGGTGCAATGCTCCTTCTAGCCGTGGGTCCTGCATGCCCACCAGGGCACCAGGCTCCTCCCATGCCTCTGCCTCTCTAGCCTTCAGGCCCCGGGGCAGGGGGCTACTGGGAGCTGTAGCAGAAGCCAGGGGGCCATTGTGGGAGCTCTGCAGGTGCAGAGACAGGTGACGGTTCAGGAGGCAGAGGCGGTCGGTCTGAAGGGAGTGTTTCAGGGTCTCATAGGCTATGGCTGACGGCCGGGAGGCCCGTAAGAAGCTAAGAGGCAGAGAAGAGTGATGTTAGTGACCCTGGGTTAGCAGTGACTGGCTAAGTGAGCTCCCAGAGGGAGGACAAAGGCACTTGTCACTTCATGGAGGAGAAAGCTGAGGCCCAGGAAGGTCAGGCAAGCCACCTGAGATCACATGGCCATGGGAGAGGGCAGGCTCTCAGACCGTGGCTCTGGAGGCCACTGGGTATAGAAAGTGGTCAATTTGGCCAAAGAGTACCCAGGGTCGGGACACTGGGTCCTAAGCTTCCTCCTGTGTCTTAGCTTTAACTGTCACTTGATACAGCTTAATGCCCCCTCAGAAGACAGTGTCAGCTGAGGGACTGCGGATGTGATTGGCCAATGTATGGGAGATTGCCTTGATTATTAACTGAAGTAGGAGAGCCCAGCCCTTGGTGGGTGGGTAGATGCTCCTAGCCTGTGTAAGGGAACTAGCTGGCACCCTCCTTCATTGTTCCTGCTGTATTTCCTTGGCTGTGAGAGAGTTCCTCGACAGAGGTAATGCTGCATAGGGTAGCAAGCAGACCTGTCTTTAAGTTCCTGCTTGAATTTCTGCCCCGACTTTCTTCAGAGATGAACCTTGACCTGTGAGCTGAAATAAACCCTTTCTTCCCTCTAAGTTGTTTTTTTTTTGTTTGTTTGTTTGTTTGTTTGTTTTGTTTTGTTTTTCGAGACAGGGTTTCTCTGTATAGACCTGGCTGTCCTGGAACTCACTCTGTAGACCAGGCTGGCCTCGAACTCAGAAATCCGCCTGCCTCTGCCTCCCAAGTGCTGGTATTAAAGGCGTGCGCCACCACCGCCCTGCCCCTCTAAGTAGCTTTCGGTCAGGTTTTTGTTTTACCACAGCAACAGAAAGTGAACTAGAAGATCCTGTGGAGGGAGCACTAGCTCCTGGGAGCGCCTGATCCTCCTGTCCATCCCCCACAACCCCACTGGCTCTGCTAGACAATGAGACTCGGGCTTTACATAGTTCTTCTGAGGTTCTAGCCAAGGTGTATAGCAGTGTCCTGATCCTCTCATGGCCCGGTCACTCAGGAGCTATGGGAGCTGTGAACCAAATGTCCAGTAAAGACAATCCAGGAAGAGGTAGGGTACGTGGAGGAATACTTAGCAGCACTTCCCAGGCTGCTTGCTGCTCCTCTACTATGGGGTGCCAGCAAAGACCTGTTCCTAGTGGTGGGGGGTGATGTCTCACCTGTCCACAGGGAGACCATGTTCGTACGTTGGGCTGGACGGGCTGCTCCTCGTGGATGGCGGTGGGGGCGTCCCATTGGCAGTACCACTGTCTGGTGGGCAGGCCCTGGAGCCAGGCCGCACCACGGCTACCGTTGAGTGCAATTGGTTGGAGATGCACTGAGGGGTCTGTACAGGGTGGGTAGGTCAGCATGGCGGGGCAACTCACCCAGACCTGCCTTCCCCACTTCACGTGAAGCTTACTGTCCCTTTCTGGCATGGGGACAGGCCTGATAGATGTGAAGCTGGTACGGAGAACCATTATATTGCCAGCCTGCTTGCCTGGAAGGCACTCTGTTGGGGGGTAGGTCAGGAGGTGAATCCTCACCATGTCCAGGGTCCGTGGCTCTGGCAGGTTGGCAGCTGGGGAGACTCTGGCCACTGGGGATGTCTTGTGACTTGACAACTTATCTGTGGGAGGAGGAGTGACAGGCAGCTAGGGAGATGCTGTGAGATCCCCCTCCCCCCATCCTCTCACATCCCCTCTCACAGCCCCTCCCCTAACCCTGTAGACCTGTGCCCAGCGGCTCTTCCTCAGCCTCCTCTGGGCCTCCTGGGGGATTCTCTGGGGCACTCTTCCGGATACTGGGGGAGGGGAGTGGCAAGGGTGACGGGGGCTCTGAGGTGCCCTCCCAGGCCTGCAGTGTGGTCTTGTCTCTGGAGAGGAACAGGGCCAATCATGAAGATGCAGAAGCTATAGCACCTGTGGCAGAGTTCTAGGAAGATGCGGAGCTGCTGAGCAGGTGTCTGGGCCTGTGCCTCCCCACTCACCCCAGAGTATGAAGCTTCTTCACTTCTTCCTTCAGGATCTTGTTTTCTTCCCTGAGCCCATTCATCTCATTAGCTGCAAAGAGTGTTGGTAATGAGCATGGTGACAGTAGAGCCAGGGAGGGGACAGGGGACTCCCACGGTCCCAGGGAAGCCCTCCTTGTCTTGCTCTAGCCTGGCACATTGCAGGAGGGATAGTGTTAAGTAAGCCCCAGTCTGAGGTTTGCAAAAGGGGTGAAACCTGTACCCCAGTTTGTCCCTAGAGCTCCCCCCAGGAAGGTCAGGAGAGTTGGGATGCCCCGGCCTAGGAGAATGCTATGGGGGAGATGGGGGGGGCATCACACAGGCCACTGAGGGCTTCCTCCCATGTGTCTGGGAACCAGAGTGTATCATGTCTCTTTCCGTGTGGCTCTATGTGGGCTGGGCTGGCCCAGGGGTCCCTGGACTGTGGGTGTGGCTCACTGAGGATGCAGAGATGCTGTAGGCTCTGCAGGTGTGCGCTTTCCAGTTCCAGCTGCTTTTTCCTGGCCAGCTCCTGGGTGACCATGCATCGGTCGCACAAGCCAGCCCGCAGCCTAGGGACAGGAGAAGCCATGCTGAGGCCGACTCTCTGGTTCCGTCTGCCCCATTGCTAGGATGTGTCCTGCTTTTCCCAACTGTGTTCCATGGACCCCCAGGGCTGCCTCCTGCTGAGGGCTTAGCAGCCCACGGTAATTATGTTTGGAAAGGAATCTTGGAAAGGAGGTTCTCTTAAGGTTCTCCAAAGTCCTGCAATGGAGACGTCTGTCTGGTTTGGTCTGTGCTAAAGACGCTCAGGTTGGCTCTGGGAGGAGCCCTCCCTCACCTGTTCTCCAACACCCGAAGGTTCTCCTTCAGAGCCTTCTGCTGCTCCCGGAGCTGGTGATTCTTGGCAAAGAGCTCCTCTACTCTCTGTGCATCTCTGTGTGGCAAATAGCTGGGGTGGGTTGCTGGTCTTGGTGCCCAGTGTGGCAGCTCCCTGTGGGACCTGTTTATCTTGTCTTTGTGTCACCTTAGCTATGGTACATACAGACCTTGGTCTAGTTCGGCTACTCTTAACCTGTGGGGTATGACCCTTTCACACCTAAGACCATTGGAAAACACAGATTACAATTACATTACAATTCGTAACAGTAATGAAAATTACAGTTATGAAGTAGCAACAAAAATAATCTTGTGGTTGGGGTCACCTCAAAATGAGGAATTGTATAAGGGTCGCAGCATTTGGAAGGTTGAGAACCACTGGTCTAGTCAGAGATGGGACACAGGAGGGTCACCTCCAGGCCAATCACAGCAATTGAGGCCGTGTGTTGGCCCTCACAAGTTCTGTCACTGCTGCTTTGGTCTCTCTCGGTCCCCAAATGGAGGGCCACGTCAGACCTCTTGGGATTCTAATGTCTTAGTGGTCCAATCCTGGCTAAACCACGTGAGTAGTATGTCACTTGGCCAAGGGACTCCCTGCCCCCTCCCTGCTTTGGTAAGCCTCAGTTTCTCTTCCTCATTTGGGATGCTGGGTGGGCTGCCATCCTGGGAACTCGTGGGTAGTGTTGGTGACCATGGCTTGTGGGAACAGCTGCCCTCCTGTCTGCTCCTCTGG
Organism: Mastomys natalensis; assembly: GCA_021653895.1. Lineage (NCBI taxonomy): Eukaryota > Metazoa > Chordata > Mammalia > Rodentia > Muridae > Mastomys > Mastomys natalensis. The sequence goes on along the minus strand of JAJTUV010000110.1, from coordinate 1,180,397 downwards.
CTCTGCTGGGCTGACTCACCGGCATCGCTCTGAGTTCAGTTCTAGAAGCTTGTTCTGCAGGCCTGACAGAGAGGACAGGAAGGTGCAAGTCAGGCCCAGCCCAGCTGCCTCCTCCTGGTAGTGGTAGGGCTGAGGCATGCCGTGGAAACCCCTGGTTAGCACACAGAATCATCTCCAGACACTAAGTATCTGCCCGACTCTTGGAAGCAGCCCCCTGGGAAGGGTGTGGAAAGAACACCCCATCCAGACCTCTGTCCAGATGTCCTGGTTTCCCGGGACCCTAGCTCAGCATTTCATTAGAGGTTGGTTCTAGAAATGGCTGGCCATCTGGGAGGAGCAGAATATCCAAGAGGGCCTATATTTTTAGGGGTAGGGAAGGGAAGCTACGTACACCCTTAACTTCTGGACCTGTCTACTGGGTGCATAGAATGGGATGAGTGGATCTAGTACCTGTCTTTCCCTACTAGCTAGGTTCTAGTCAGTCCTCAAATCAACATAATCTCTGAGGGTGGGTCTAGCTATCCACTCTCTCAGCAGCTGCAAGTTCTTAGCCCCTGGGGTTCAGCAGCCTCTGCCCCTCCCTGAGTTCCTGTGTGCCCAGCCAAGTCCCTTAGGTATAATGAAGGTTGTCTGCCAGCCCAAACCAATTGCCAAAAAGTCCACTCCTCTGTTAGGGAGTGGCCTGGTCGCCTTGGTCAGTGCTGACTCCAAGACTCTCAATCTCAAATCCTATTAACCTTAGCTTGTATCCCCAAGTGCACCCGGTAGGCACTGTTTTTGTTGCTTCTGGGATATTTCCCATAACACTAGCCGTGTGATCCACAGGCTTTCAGAGCAAGTCCCATGAAACCCTCCTCTCACTTAAACAGTTCCCTGGGAGCCAGTGAGGTGGATCTCAACCTGGATAGGCCCAGGGATTCCAGGAAAGACAGCGTGACTTCTTCCCTGAGGCTTGGGGGAGTGGCTGGCTTCTTTGACCTTCACGAAGGGCCTCCAAGGTCTGAACTGTAATCGCAGGGAAGTGAGTGGAGGGAACCCTGACCAGAGGGAAATTTAGCAGGGCTGGAGGGAAGGGGGAGGTGTCTGCTCAGCGCCAGAGAGACTTCATATGGCCTTAGGACCCTCTGGCATGAGCGGCCTCTCTCTCTCTGCATTATGAGCTATTAAGCTAGATCTGCCAGCCTTCTGAGAGGACACAGCAGGGACATGTTGGGGGCTGGTTGTAGCTTGTGGTCATGAGTGATAGTGACCCCTCAGTATGCCCTGGTTCACACCATAGGGTATGGTCTGAAGATATTCTTGATGAGGTGGCCCTATGAGTCAAGTCTGAGCCCAGGCTGGGCATCTGAACACTTTATAACTTGCGTCCTTGAGTCAGAATTATGTTCTCCAGCCAGATTTACTGTAAACTAAAGAGGAAGTTCCCTGGCATGCTAAGACCCCCAACACCATCTTCCTATGAGCTCGGTGGAGCCTTCCATTTCCATTGTTCACTCACCTAGGACCTCCTTCTCGTGGGCCTCCTTCAGCCTGTTCAGCGACTCCATGAAGCTGTCCATGACTCCTTGTACGCTGGCCACTTTGCACTGGCTCTAAGGAGGCCTGGGACCTCTACTGCCCTTCTGTGTCCAGCCTGCAGAGAGGGGAATGGGAAGAGGGTTGGCTCCAGTAAGGGCTATGGGCTGAATAGTATGTGAATTTTACACGTGTGAGGCACATCTGCTCACTGTGAGGGGCCGCCCTGGGGGAGAGGCAGAGAGTGAATGGCCACAGGCTGGGGCATGGGGTGGACATGATTAATACTAGAATATGCATGGGGTCAGAGTATTAGCCTTGGCTTCTGGAGGCGGGGCTAAGAGTGGGGAGAAGGGACAGTTGGGGATCCTGAAGTGTAATGGATCCTGTTTCACATAGTGGCTCCAGTGGCCACAGGAACTCACGGAGCAGAGACACCTATGATGTGGGGAGAGAAACCAGGAAGAAGATAGGCTCCCAGACTGGTTTTATAGACTAATCTGGGGTTCAATTGCCTCATAGCTGGCTATGGTGGTAGAGGTGACAGTTGGTGGCTCTGTGTTTGGTGGGTGAGGATAAATTGGAAGGTCGCTCATCTGAAGAAGACTGGCAGCTGAGGCTCATCTCAATGAGGGACATCCCTGTGGGTTAACTAACCACCCCGAGGCTGAGGGCCCCAGTCTTAGGTTACAGGACTTTAGCTGCCTTTTCAACCTCCTGAATTCAATATGACTTTCAACAGAACCATCCAATCTTTAAGACATCTCAAGGGATTCCTCTTCCAGTGGGTGAACTAAGGTTCAAAGACATTCCGACTCCACCTCTTTCACTGGGGGGTTGGGAGGGAAGTCTATTTGAACTCAGACCTTGCTCATTCACCCAGTGTGAGCCTGGGATGTTTCCCATTGGGCCTGTATGCTCATCTGTGTAGGCCTTACTTTGCTAAAGGCCCAGAAGGTGAAACCAGCAGGCTGGGACAAACAGGGCTAGGAAGGGGCTGAGTGGAGGCACCTGTAATTCCACCCAGACTCACCCAACGGGTGGCTCTTCCCAGGTCCCTAGCACCTGCTCTATGGGCTGAAGCAACACTTGTAAGGGATCCTGAGGTGCCTGTAGGCTTGGGAGAGGTCTATATGGGATTTGGGTCCATATGTTGCCTTCTTTGTGCATTGTGGCCCATCTTTACACACACCCCTTGGCTGTGACTCTCAAGGTCCCAAGGGCAATCCTGCATTTTCTGCTGTCCACTGGCTCAGTTCCCTCAGATGTAGATGGTGCGTCCTATCCAGGGACCCATGGCCATGACAAGACCAAGCAAGGTTGTCCTGATATATATTAGGTAACAGTGCTGTAGACATGATGTGACTTCCCTGGTAGGCAGACGACAGAGATACATATGACTGAGATAGAGTGGATCTTACTCCTACCATACCTGAGGTGTCCCTGTGTCTAGCTCCCACCATTCTGGAGTGTTAGGGGTTTAGGTATAAAAAGAAAATGGAGTGTATAATTGCCTGGAAGCCTTGTGCCACAGGTCAGCAGAGAAGTTATCCCCAGGATTCCTGCTCTGTGAGTCTAGGCTAGTGAAGGTGGCTAGCAGCTTGGGAATGCAGGGAACTCTGCAGGTGAGTGTTGGTCTTTTCAGAAGGCAAGGCTGTATTTTGCATCCAGGTGTAGAGACCTATGAAGGGAACCAAGCCTGCAAGAGTAATGGTCTCGGTGCCACCTTAAACCCAGAAGGGTGATGCCCAGAGTGTGAGGCTTTGAGCCTTTGAGGTGATGGGAGTGGGCTGAGACCAGAACTCTGTGCCTCAGGGTTCCTGGACAGGTAAGGGGACCCTTCACTCTCAGCATCCAGGCTGGGAGGTCTGTCAGGCACTGCATCCTCAGGAAGGAGCTGCTAGGGGGACAAGGCTGCTGGTTCAGCCTCTGCTCCGTTTGTTGCTGCTACCTGGGCAGTTGGGGAGGCAAGTAAAAAGTTGGGAGCAGCTGCCACCTACACAGACATTAGACACCTTCAGGCCTACTGTGCCTCCCTTTGTCCATGAGGATTCGGGGACAGAGGTGGGGTTTGTTCAGAAGCAAAGCTGGCAAGAGGAAGGAGGCTGGATGTGTGGCATGGCTTCTGTGTGGACAGGTTGAGCGCTACTCAAACCAACTCAACGCAGTTCCCCGGAACCAAATAGAGCATGTCCCTAAGCTGAATGCTTCCCTTGCCAGAGCCTAGGAGAGCACAGCGAGGAAGCCAGAGGGACAGAAGAAGCCTTCTATCACAGGTCCTCACAGGGAAGGCACACAGTAAGCTCTGCCTGCCTCCCAGGAAGCCTACTTGAACCTCAAGTTCCCCCCTGCCCCTCCCAGCCCCTCCCGGCTGCAGCTCCCAATAAGACTAGGTGCCATCTGGCCTAGTGGCAAAGCCCAAGAGGTAGGTCAGTTGCTCTAAGGATCTCCATCCACTCCACAGGACCCCTACATATCTCAAGGGCCCCTATCTGCAACTTTAGGTCCCCATCTACCTCCTAAGCACCCATGTGCTTCGTGAGGCCTCCAGTACCCCAAGGTCCCTTACTGCCCTCTCAGGAGCCCTACCTGAACCTCATACCCTCCCATCTGTTCTATAGATCTCCCACCTGCTTCTCAGGGTCCCCACCTGCTCCTCAGTCTCACCTGTCTCCAAGGAGCCCCACCTGAACCTCAGACCCTTCACCTGCCCCTCACAGCTCCCTTTGAGTGGCCTCTGAGAAGAGGCAGGGATTTTCCATAGTCAATCAGCAGGCCAGTAGGCTGATGTCCCAGAAGAGAGCTACTATGCTAGCCCAAAGTGCTAGCCTGGGCTTTGAATGTGGTTCTTGTCCTTCCTGTACATAGCCTTGGGTAAGTGGCTTTATCCCCTGAGCCCGTTTCCTCATCTGGGGATAATGAGACACCCTGTCCTAAATGGAGTTTCTGTGAGACTCCCACCAGTTATTAAATGTTCCAGGCAGAAGGCAGGTGGCACGTATTCTGTGTGTGACAGAGAGAACCCTGAACCTCTTATCTCCTTTTGTATAGCCCCCGGACAGCTAACAGAGCCCCCCTCATTGTGACAAGCTTGAGTCTCACAAACAAAAAGACCTTTTGTAGAAAGACAGATTCCTCTCCAAGTTCAGAGAAGAGGCCTGTCATCAACAGTGGTCACTAAGTGCTAACTAGTCCATGGGTCTTGGTGACCATTCCCAGGGAAGATGCCATCCATTCCCTATAGATAAAGACTCATGGTCCCAGCTGCAGCTCCCCATAAGACTAGTGCCATCTGACCCAGTGGCAAAGCCCAAGTAGTGCGTCAGTAGCCATATCTGGGTGTTGTTCTCTGGGGCAGCTGGAGCCCCTGGACTCCTCCGGTTGCCTGGCCATGTCACTGGTGGGTAATGGCAACTGGCTTTGTTCCCTCTCAGGAGTGCTAAGTCAGAGGAGACCAATGACACCCACCCTGTCTGGTTGTCCTTAATGCCTGGCCCCTGTCTTTTATATCAGGCCCTCAAGGAAAAGGACTCTTCAGCAGACCCTTGTTCTGTGTCTTTAAGGATAGGCTGTTGGTCTATTCATCTGATACCCACCTAGCCACAAAAATCAGTACTGACCACAGTGTTGGTAACGGCAGTAGTTGCTGTTGCACACAGCTCCTCTGCACCTGTATCTCACTAGGGATTTTCTGTCTCAGGCAAGTTAACATCCTCACAGTGTTTAGCCAAAGAAGCCAAACTACTACCTGGCCTACCTTGGCAGGACACTCCAGAGCCAGCAACACCACCAGAACGTGGCTGGATCCCATTTGGCCTTGGAGGAAGTACTGAGCATCTCACACTATGGAATCAGCCTACAAGGCATGGGGTGGACCAGAGGCTAGAAGGCAGAAGCTGGATTTGAACCAGAGTCTAGCTGGTTCATCTCTTCTCATTCTCTGTGTGGGACACTGCTGTGATGGACAAAGCATCCCACAGTGGCTTCAGACAAACTATGTGTCTGGCTGTGCCTCATTTTCCCCATTCATAAATCTAGTAGTGGTGAGTGGGGAGACAGGGGAGCCTGGTATGTAGTGGGAGCTTCCATGTGTGCTCCAGAGGGCCGGGCAGGGAACAGATTGCTTTTAACCCATGTGTTCCCACATCTCCTCGTGGTCACCCATGGCAGCTCCTATTTGATAGAGACTTGAGATCAGAAATGTTATCTATCTACAATCATCAGCTGACAAGAGATATGGCCTAGACACAGACAGGCCTCCTGGCAACCGCTTTGGTCAGTTGGGTGGTGGGCTTTATTGAGAGGGGTTCTCCCGGTGGCTTTGGCTCCCTCGGATACATAGGCCCTGAAAGAAAGGCAGCCACCGCAGACAGAGCAATACCTTCAGTTTGAGAAACCCACATCTGAGCCCATGCCCAAAGTAGATGCCTTTGCACAACTTCAACCCATCCTCTGCCACACACACCCCTTACATGCAGTTTAGGGTTAGGGATGGCTGTGTGCACACAGGCAGGTGTGCACCGACATTTGCATGTCCCATGCTTGTGTGCACACTGCCTCCCTAGGCACAAGTAATAGGATAAGACAGCTTAGGTAACAGGTCAGGTAACAGAGGGCCCTGCAACCTGACTCCAACCTCCCAGGTCTGGGGCAGGGGACGGAATAGGCTAGTGATTGATCCTACTGTCTCCCACTGCCTGCTGAAGTACTGCAGCCACTGCCCCGAGTTAGAGCCTGACAGTGTCCCCAGGCAAGCTCTGAGCTATCGGTGTCTGGACCTGGCCTTGTGCTCCCTTGATTTCCATGGCTGCAAAGTCTCCGGACCCACAAGGAAGGGTATAGTGAGTGAGTGGTCCAGGACACGGTGCTTGCCACTAGCCTATTTCTAGACCCTGGACCCCCCTGCAGAGATTGGGCCACAGTGTCACACCAGGCTTTGCTTTTGCTGCATCCAAACCTCTGCCCAGGAAATCCTTGAGTCCTCCTCCTCCTTGCTTGATCCCCAGAGCCAGACATCAGGCAGTCGTCCATACCACACACAGGTGAAGGCAGGCCAGCCTGCCTGTCCTGCCTCCCGCCTCCCGCCTCCCAGGCCTTCTGCTTCCTGTCTCCGGCCTCCTGCTCTGAAGCCTGTGCTGGGTCTCTAGCCCCCATGGTGAGCACCCCAACGACTCCAGTCCACCCAGCTTCTGGAAGGGCCCTGCCTGCTGTAAACCGTGTACTCACATGGCCACTTGGCCAGCCTCGGACCTCCAGGGGCCTCGGTCCTCAGTGATCCCCACCTGGGAGAGATAGGAGCAAGCAGTATGAACTTGCAAGACAGAATTTTGACCAAACCCGCCTGACAGGTTTCTGATTCTCCCAGCCGGGAGCTGCAAGGAGGCAGGGACTGCCTAAAGCCGCCAGACTGGTCTGGCCATCTCTGGGAGAGTGGAAGAACCGGCTGGCCATGTGCATAGAACTGAATTGTTTCCCCATAATCCGAGCTGCCTGGGTGCCTCGGCTTGACCATCTCCAGGAGCATCCTTTGGGGCTCTGGACAGGAGTACTGGCTAGCCCAGAGCACAGCCAGGGTATGTGGGCCTTTATGAAGGAAGGGGAGATGCTGCTGGCCTTACCACTCGAGGGTCAGATGTTTAGAGGATCCTATGCTATCTACATACATCCAGCTGCCTTGGGCTGACCTTGGGCAGGTGAAATTTTCCTGTCTAACCTTGGTTTCCTGGTCTGTGGCCAGAACGACACTGGATAGATACAGTTCAGTCATCTTGACTTTGTCTGTGCCTTGTGGATTAAAAAAAAAAAAAATCCCAGCACGTGAGCCTCTGGAGACCTCACTGGGTCTGGGGCTGTGCAGTACCCATTGTGGCTTTCCTGAGACAGACGGCTGGCTTCTGCTCATGGTAGAGGTGGTCAGGGGCTAAGCTTCAGGTTGTGGGTGTCACAGTAGGTGCATATTTCTGGGTTTCAGGATGCCCCAGACAGGTAGAACCCTGGCGTGACACATGGGGCAGGGTCTGGCTTGGTATGAGGTAGCTTGGCTCAAGGTGCCCGTGAGGCCAGGCCCTGTGATGTCATGCCGTTTTCCTCTGGACAGTGACATCATGGTTCTGCTCCTGCAGGAAACAATGTGATTTGAGGCCATGGGTGCCCACAGCCCTGCCCCCTTCTCTCTTGCTCACGTGCCTTTCAACATTCCTTACTCCAGCTTGTGTGACTCTGCCCAGAAGCAAGGAGGCTCCCTCACTCATGGGGCCATAGAAGATAGATAATGAGGGTCTATCAGAGCAACCACATTGACTAGGAGAGGAGGAAGTCTTGGGTCTTGAAGGATAGAAGACTTCCTGCTGCTGGCAGCTGCCCTGAGCTTAAGGTGAGAATGGACTGTCTCTAGCCCAGGATCACTGTCTAGGCTCCAGGAAGGGGAAAGTTTTAGGTCATAGAGCACTAGAGAGACATGTTCCTTAGCTTCTGGCTGGACTTTTGTGAGAAGTGTCTGCCTGCTCAGCATGTGTGTGTCTGTTTGCATGGCTCCACAGGAGGGGAAGACACGTTCTGTTGGGCTTCAGCCTGATGTCTGGAGAAAGAAGACTTGTGTGCAAGTGGACTGATGCTTTGCTTGCCTTTGGCTAATGTCTGAAGTGCCCCCACCCCACCCCATATGTTGACTTCTTAACACTGAAGCTGTTGTTCTTGGGACTTGAGTGGCAATCAGGACATAAGGACAGAGCCCCCGAGAATAGCACCAGTGCTCTACAGAGAGCAGAGAGCGCCACCCCTCTCCACCAGATGACACAGGGAGAAAGTTGTCATCAGATCTGCTTTTGGACTTTCTTCATCCAGGACCATGAGAAGTACACCTTTGTCTTCTGTCAGCCCTAGCCTAAGACATATTGGCTAAGGTTAGGACTAAGCCAGATCTGGTGCACATGTCTTGGCATTTGAAATTGGCTGCTTGTAGTTCCTTAGCTCGTGACTGTTTGACAGGTGCTATGTTGTGCTATGTGTATGGGCTTTTTCTGGTGTCTGTGTGTGTGTGGCAGGGTCTACAGGCCAGAGCTGTATGCGTGTATTTGGAGGCTTTGTGTACATGTCTAGGGGACTGTACATACATTCCTGGGGCTGTGTGTGCATGCCTAGAGGTTGTATGTGTATGTCTTGGGACTGTGTGTGTGCATGACTGGGGATATGACTACATGCTTGGAGATTGTATGTACATGCCTGCGAGTTGTGTGTACAGGTCTGGTGGGTTCTCTGTGGGGAGGAAAAGTCACATGCTCCATACCAGCAGTGTAGGCTTATCTTTAAAGCTGAAGTTTAGATCCTTCAATTCTGTCCTGCTTCCTTGATCCCAGGTCCTGTCCCAGCCAGTTGAATCTTAGCTCTTTGTGACTTGGGTTACAATATCTCCGGGCCAGGGACCTGTCTGCACTGTATGCTTTGTAGGCAGCTCAGAAGGAACCCCAAGGTGAGTTTGCAGCTAAAGCTGTTGCCAGGGTCTATCTCAGTAGACACTCAGCAGTGAGACCCTTCCTACTTGGGGCTGGATGGATAGACAGGGAAGTGGTGTTAACCAGTGATGTCAGTAACTCAGCAAAGACTGCTTTCTTAGACACTGGCCCTGCAGCCCAGCAACCAGACTGAAGTCCTGGCAGCTGTATTTATAACCAATGACAACCGTACTAGCCAGGGAATAAACAAAGGAGCCAAGCTCTGAAACGGAAAACTTGCCGACCCAGAGGCAGGGTTCTGACGTCCATGCCTCTGCTCCATATGAGCAAGTGCAGACTAGGTTAGTAGAGAACAGGATTTCCAATGACAAGCAGCTCAGGAATCAGCTTCTAGGGTGATGGGCCTGTCAGTTTCTTGGTTGTGGTTGTGTGTGGGAAGACTCATCGAGGCATATCCAATCTGTACACTAAACACTGTTACCTTAGTTTAATGCAACTGTACTTTATTGGGTTTTTTTGGTGTGTTTGTTTGTTTTTGGTTTTTTGAGACAGGGTTTCTCTGTGTAGCCCTGGCTGTCCTGGAACTTACTCTGTAGACCAGTCTGGCCTCGAACTCAGAAATTCCGCCTGCCTCTGCTTCCCGCAACTGTACTTTAATAGCTTGATTTTTTTTTTTTTTTTTTTTTAATGGTGTTGGGGATAGAACTCAGGGCCTTACACTTGCTGGTCCGTGGTTCCTCTTCCTCCTCTGTTTTCTCCTCGTCAGGGTGTCCTGATGCAGCTCTCTGGGCTGGAAGGATGAAGTGGAGTCTGAACCAGGCAGGATCTTGATCTGGCTAGGAGTGAGTTGTGGGTTGGGGGAGGTGGGGTGGAGGGGTGTGGGGGAGGGGCGGGATGGGGGATGGTGGTGGTAGGAGTAGGGAGTGGAGAGTAGGGTGTGGGGGTAGGGCGCGGTGGTGTAGGGTCAGGGGTGGGGGTAGGGTGTGGTGTGGTGGGGGTGGGGGGGGTGAGGAGGGGAGGAGAAGGCCTTTTCCTGGAATTTTAATGTTACAGCTCTTTTAGGCAAAGGCTTTCTCTGATGATCTTAGCTCGTACATATTTCTTTATTGGGGTGAGCGTGTACCCACATACTTTATCTGGGGTGAGACCAGGGTTATATAGTTTTGGGGAAGGGGGTGAGTATCCAGGGTGGGCAAAGGTCATTGAGTGAAGGCTAAGGTATTGAGATGCCTCATTAGCATGGAGAGGCATTCCAGGAATCCCAGGTGCTGGACTGCAGGACTTTCCTCAGGTGGTGTCCGGGATCCTCCAGAGAAGAGGAAGCCTGCCTGACAAAGGGAGTCTGACATTTTGCACTGAGCTCAGGTCTGTCCGGTAATGTTAGACTTTGGCCTGGCAGCAGGGCTTCGCTACACTGGTCCACCACAAGCTACATTCCCAGCTCTTAAAAAAAAAAAAAAAAAGGAGGGGCCGGAGTGTAAACCTCAGTTGGTAGAGTGCTTGTCTGTCGTCCATGAAGTCCTGGCTTAACCCCCAGCACCACATAAAACCAAGCTTGTATGCATTTGAAGCCAGCCTGGGCTACAGAAGACCATGTCTCAAAAGAGATTTTTGTTTTTTTTTTTTTTTTTTTTTTTTTTTTTGGTTTTTCGAGATATTTTTAATTATTTTTTAAATTTGAGGCTGGGTGTCACTTTGTAACTCAGGCTGGTCCTGAACTTTTCCTCTTCCACTGGGATTACAGGTGTGCACCAGGCCTAAATTGGCCTTCCTCCCTCCCTCCCTCCCTCCCTCCCTCCCTCCCTCCCTCCCTCCCTCCCTCTCTTCCTCTTTCCCTCCCTCTCTCCCTCTTTTCCTCCCTCTCCCCTCCCCACCTTTTTTTTTCCCTCCCTACCCCCTTCCTTCTCCCTCTCCTTCCCTCCCCTCCTCTTTTCTTTTTTTGTTGAGATGAAGCACTGCTGTTTGGTCTAAGTTGGTCTTAAACTCCTGGAATCAAGTGATCTTAGGTAGCCATGACTACATGCATATACCACCATACCAACTAATAAAATCGGGCTTTAAGCCGGGCGGTGGTGGCGCACGCCTTTAATCCCAGCACTTGGGAGGCAGAGGCAGGCGGATTTCTGAGTTCGAGGCCAGCCTGGTCTACCAAGTGAGTTCCAGGACAGCCCGGGCTATACAGAGAAACCCTGTCTCGAAAAACCAAAATAAATAAATAAATAAATAAATAAATAAATAAATAAAATCGGGCTTTAAAAAAATTAGTAAAAAACAGGCTAAGCGCCGGGCAGTGGTGGCGCACTCCTTTAATCCCAGCACTTGGGAGGCAGAGGCAGGCAGATTTCTGAGTTCGAGGCCAGCCAGGTCTACAGAGTGAGTTCCAGGACAGCCAGGGTGACACAGAGAAACCCTGTCTTGAAAAAACAAAAAACAAACAAACAAACAAAAAAAACCAAACCAAACCAAAAAAAAAAAAAACAGGCTAAGGAATGTAGCTCGGTTGGAAGAGCGCCTGCCTAGCACATGTGAAACCCTAGATTTGATTCTCAACACTGCATAAACTGCATGGTGGATCATGTCTTTGAACTCACCTCTTAGGAGGTGGAGGCAGGAGGATTAGAATCTCAGGGTCATCCTTGATTACATAGAAAGTTTGAGACCAGCCTAGCACACAGGAAACCCTGACTTAAAGAGCATATAAAGCTTCATTTTAAAGTAGTGTTAGGGTCTTAGCAAACACAGCATCCTCCACACAGACTTCTTCCCTTCTGTGGTTCTTGTCATACTTGAGCCAATATCTACTCACTGTGACATTGTTAGCAACTAAGAGGGGATGATATTTAGGGACAGGACACAGCCGCCCACTTCACCTACTGGTGACATCTATCTGGATCCTAACACTACCAAGGGACCTTTGACCCCTTCTCCTGTGGTCATGTTTGGACTGTGTGTTGGAGGGCATCAGTGTGGTACCCTCTGTCCTCATAGCTTTGCTGGAACGGTTGCCATGGTGACAGTGATGCTAACAACTGCCTTGGTCCAGTTTTGCTGAAGGCTAAGTGCTTTCTCCTATAAACCTTTTTTGATTTACAGGTGGGGAAACTGAGGCCAGAGAAATGAAATGCCTTACCCAAGGACCCTCCCTTGTGTGAGGGGGCCCTGGAATGAATGGTGGAATCGTTTAAAGGTACACTCACCGCTCACACACTGCAAGGAAGGGTCAGGCCTAGGACTCTGTTCTACTCTTACTGTTCACTCAGGCCTTTGGTCAGACTTCCTCCACACTTGCTGGCTCCCAGTCTGCCTGGAGCTGAGGGTCTGGGGTCCACCAGAGGCTGTGGTGGGGCAGTCCTGTAGCCTCTGAGTGGATGAGGTTTGTTTCAGAGAGCCTCTGAGCTGGTAGGTGTACTGCTAGTCTCACCAGGCCCTCTTCCTCTTCTCAATGACCAGGAACTATTTAAGGCTCAGCTCCTCCTGGTCACCTTCAGGGCAGAGGCCGTTTGATGTCCAGCCTAGTTGACTCTATGGCTGATGAGGTCTCTAGCATCATGGCTGTCTTGTTTCTATTGCTGTGATGAGACACCATGACCAAAAAAGCAAGTTGGAGAGGAAAGAGTTTATTACGCTTACACTTCCATATCACTGTTCATCATCAAATGAAGTTAGGACGGGAACTCAAACAGGGCAGGAACCTGGAGGCAGGAGCCATGGAGGCTGAGGCCATGGAGGGTGCTGCTTACTGGCTTGCTTCCCCTGGCTTGCTCAGCTTCCTTCCTTCCTTCCTTCCTTCCTTCCTTCCTTCCTTCCTTCCTTCCTTCCTTCCTTCCTTCTTTCTCTCTCTCTCTCTCTCTCTCTCTCTCTCTCTCTCTCTCTTAAACATTTATTTATTTATTTTATCTGAGTACACTGTAGCTGTCTTCAGACACATCAGAAGAGGGCATTAAATCCCATTACAGATGATTGTGAGCCACCATGTGGTTGCTGGGAATTGAACTCAGGACCTCTGGAAGGGCAGTCAGTGCTCTTAACCACTGAGACATCTCTCCAATCACTCAGCTTGCTTTCTTATAGAACCCAGAACCACCGGCCCAGGGATAGAACCATCCACGGTGGGCTGAGCCCTCCCCTATCAATAAATAATTAAAAAATGCCTTACAGCCCGATCTTATGGAGTCATTTTCTCAATTAAGTTTCTTGTCTTTCTGATAACTCTAGTTTGTGTGTCAAATTGACATAAGACTAGCCAGCATGACTTGCCCAGTTGCCAACATGAGCCCTTCCTGTGCCTACATGAAGAACCAACTCTCTCTGAGCGCCCAGGTTAGTGGAAGCCTCACCAGACCCTTTACCCTTCCTGGGTGACCTTGAGCTAAGCCTGAAACCTGTGGAGCGGGAAGATGCTGTGGCAGTGAGGCCTGCAGGAAGCATTCTTGGACCTGGGCTGGTCCAGGAGACCAAGCTCTCCTCGCTGCCTTGGGACTGGAAAAGGCTTCGCTTGCTGTTCTGAGAAAGTGTGTGACTTACAATGACTAAGGGGTCTTTTGCATTGGAAAGGGTGTGTAGGAACCCCTAACCCACAGCCTCTTATTCCTTTCCTCCTTTCCATATCCCGGCAAGCTGGAGCCAGAGAAGTTGGCCTTTGGAGACTCCATGGTGCCTCCTACTCTCTGGAAAGGAGCAGAATATGTGGCCTTAAGGCCTCTTCCAGATTTACTGTGTCCATCCAAGATCTGAGCAAGATCTAGACAACTCACATCTATTCATGAACCTATCCACTCATCCATCCATCTACCCATGTTTCAGGGGATGGCTGATTCTAGGGTACAATGTTAGTGTTGGAGCAAAGCCACAGTCCTGACAGAGTATAAGGTCAGACTACAGTGCACATGCTGTGTGTGTGAGATGCATACATACCCACCACGTACCCCCTGTATCCTCTTCATATAAACATGTGTGTACACAGTCCTTGATAGTTTGAATTGTCAATGACAGAGCCTAGAGCCAACTGAGAAGGGAACCTCAATTGAGAGATTGCCTAGATCAGATTAGCCTATAGGGGATTGTCTTGATTGTTAATCAATATAGGAAACCTCAGATTATTATAGGTGGCACCATTAACTGGGAAGGTGGTCCTGGGCTGTATAAGACAGCTATCATGGACATGTGAATGAGAGAGCAAGCAACATCCTTTCATAATTTTTGCTTCAAGTTCTTGCTCTGACTTCCCTTAAGGATGGTCTATGACCTGGAAGTATAAAGTAAATAAGCCCTTTCTCCCCTTAACACAAAGGAAACTAGAACATACTCAGTTACTGTCTTAGTTTTGTTTTACTGATGTGAACTGACACCATGACCAAGGCAACTCTTATAAGGACAGCATTTAATTGGGGCTGGCTTACAGGTTCAGAGGTTCAGTCCATTATCAAGGTGGGAGCATGGCAGCATCTAGGCAGGGGTGGTGCAGGAGAAGCTGAAAGTTCTACGTCTTCATCTGAAGGCTGCTCGCAGAATACTGGCTTCCAGGCAGCTAGGATGAGGGTCTTAAAGCCCACACCATGGTGACACACCTACTCCAACAGGGCCACACCTCCAAATAGTGCCACTCCCTGGGCAGAGCATATACAAACCATCACAGTGACCCTTGTGCATACTCACATATCCCCTTACCCTTGGGGGTGGTGTAAGAGGGACCACTGGGAAAACAAGGAACCCCACTTTCCCAAGGTCAGGGCAGCTGTGTGTGATGTTGGTCCTCACCTGATTCCCCCTTTCTTTCCTTTCCTTTTTTTTTTTTAAATTAAAGCTTATGGGGCTGGAGAGATGGCTCAGTGGTTAAGAGCACCGATTACTCTTCCAGAGGTCCTGAGTTCAATTCTCAGTAATCACATGGTGGCTCACAACCATCTGTAATGGGATCTGATGCCCTCTTCTGGTGTGTCTGAAGAGAGCAATGGTATACTCATAAATAAATAAATCTTTAAAAACAAACAAACAAACAAACAAACAACAACCAAACAACATATGGTCTGGAGAAATGGCTCAGCAGTTAGGACACAGTGTGCTTTTGCAGAGTACGTGGGTTTAGTTCCCAGCACTCACATGGTGGCTCTTGTACAACCGTCTGAAACTCAAGTCCCTTGGCCCCTGAGATTGACTACCAGGCACACAAATGGCACACAAGTGCACATGCAATCAAAACACACACACACACCACACATACACATTAAGTAAATGAACTATAAAAACTTGCAAATAAAACTATCTTTTGTAATTTTTTTTTTTTTTTTTTTTTTTTTTTGGTCCAGGGGTGGGTTTTCCTCTACTGAGCTCTCACTGTATACCTACTGGGGGTAGGTGTGATGTGCCCTCTCCTGACTGCCCATTGTGTGGAGACCGGGCAAGGGTGGGGTGTCCTTGCTGAGTATCCACTGTGTGCAGACTGGAGGTGAGGAATGGGGTGACACTGCTGAGTGCCCACTGTGTGCAGGTCAGGAAGGCACCATGAAATTCTTCTTTAGATGATCATATGAAAAACCAACCAACTAAACAAACAAAAAGTTGGCCGTTCTGCCCACACCAGCTCCTGGAAGTGCTTGGGGAGAGAGAATGGATATTGGTTGTGGCAGCTCCGGGGTGCCTTTGATGGGTGTGGGGGCAGATTACATTTAATCAAACTGAAGCAGAGAACAGGTATAGATGTATAAAGTACAAAGAACCAGGGGATTATGAGGGGAGACAGGAGTGGGACTCCAAGGTTGGAGTATACGGGTGAGGAATAGGGTAGCGGGGACAAGCGGGAAGGGGAAGGACAGAATGGTGGCCCCTTCCCAGCCACTGCTCCTCTGCTCTGTTGGATTGGATGTCAAACCTCTTCCTCTTTCTTTCTTTCTTTCTCTCTTTTCTTTCTTTGTTTCTTTTTTTTTTTTTTTTTTTTGGTTTTTCGAGACAGGGTTTCTCTGAGTAGCCTTGGCTGTCCTGGAACTCACTCTGTAGACCAGGCTGGCCTCGAACTCAGAAACCCACCTGCCTCTGCCTCCCAAGTGTTGGGATTAAAGGCGTGCGCCACCACTGCCCGGCCCTCCTCCTCTTTCTTGATTCATCCCCTTCTCCTCCTGTTCTTCTTCCTTCCATCTCTTGTACTAGGAATTGAATCCGGGACGTCAGGCATGTGGGGCAAGCACACTACCAACTAAGCCACATCCCCCCCCCCCCCCCAGTCACTCAAAATCATTGATGTCCTACACGATTTTATTCCTGGCTCTGGACACTGAACGACTGCTGGTACTCCTTGTATCTTCATGTTCAGGAAACTTTTTTTTTTTTTTCTTTTCATTTCCTGTGCATTGGTGTTTGCCTGCATGTATGTCTGTGTGAAGCAATTAGATCCCCTGGATCTGGAGCTACAGACAGTTTTGAGCTGCCATGTCGGTGTTGGGAATTGAACCCAGGTCCTCCGGAAGAGCAGCCAGTGCTCTTAATTGCTGAGTCATCTCTCTGGCTGTCAGGAAACTTTTGACAGCCAGAATCAGCAGTATACTCATCTGTGACCCTCTTTAAGGCTGAGGTCAGCGTCCTTTGTTAATTCATCCAATCAGCAGGTGAGGTAGCACAGCAGAGTCTGGGCAGCTCTGGGGCCCTGATCTGTAGCTGGAGAGAAGTCAGAGTGGGCAGGTGGTCCAAGTTTCAGAGAATGTAGGTGACCCCTGGCCCCAGCAGGGATCCTCCGGCTTCTGCTGATGCTTGAGACACCAAAGCTACTCCTGAAGCTCCCATAGTCCCCACCCTGGCTTCCAGAGCCAACTGGGGGACAGAAAGCCCAGCCCAGAGGTGAGGCGGCCCTGGGCTTTTATCCCTGAGCAGGGAGGGCTGAAGATAAGGCTTCAAAGACAGCTGCCCGTAAGCACACCTTTAAAAGCTGCCTGGCCACTGATGTTTGTGTTACTGGACTAATAGATAAGAGGTTGGGTGGGCTGCCAGTACCAAGCCAGTCTAGCCTTGTAGCCCTAGCCCCCAGATAAATGTGTCACCTATTAATATGGCCCCGGAGGAGGGGTCCTGCAGAGCAGGGTTTCTTTCAGTGAAGTTTGAAGCCTCTGTTATTCCTGCAGACAGGCTTCTGGAGGCCTGTGTGGGAGGGGGCAGGGGCAGGGACTTTCTCGTTGGCAGCTGGCTACATATCCAACATGAGACATACATCACTGGAAGGGAGAGGCATCTCTCTCTCATCTGCCCTCCACATGCCTCTGTGTTAGCACCCCTTTTTATGACTACTTTTTGATAACACAGGCTTTGCAAGGATGGTCCACTTTGCCAAGCACTGGAGCTGAGTAAGACCAAAGTCTCCTTTTATTGTCTCTCTTGTCTCCTCCCAGGGTTCCCTCTGCTCAGGATGAGCTTCTTTCCAGATCCTTCTCTGCCAACATGATAGCACAAACCATTCAGAGATGTTTCCTATGGCCACAAAGTCTGCACAACCATGATGCCTATCTGATTCACAAATTCTCCTCTCCTGGAAGAAAGCCTTAGGTCTACCTGCAGTCACCTTTCCCTTGACAGCTAACTAGATCTTGCCTATTAGTGGATCTACCTTCTCTGGGTATTTCATCTAAATACTCTGGTCTCTTTTTGCACTCAGCGGGACTGCCCTCCAACTCAGGGCTAAAGACACTGCTTGTGGGTGGCATAATATTCTCACTCCATTATTGGTTGTTGCTGTCAGAAGGGCTGTTATAACTAGGCCTGGTGGCACACACTTTTAATCCCAGCACTTGGGAGGCAGAGGAAGGCAGAACTTTGAGTTCGAGGCCAGCCTGGTCTAGTCTACATAGAACATTGTAGACCAGTCAGGGTAACAAAGTGAGATCTTGTCCCAGAAGAAAAAAAAAAGAGGCTTTTGCAGACATCAGAGGACAACTAAACAGCTTACGCTGTCACTGAACTTTTCTCTCTGCATTCTAGGGGCTGAGGCAGCAGGTATGTGCCACCAGGCGACTTTGGGGCAGGGCTGAATATTTTTTGGGTGAATGATTGTTTTCAGCTGTTATGGTACAAACACAAACCTAGGTATGGATGTGACGTGTCATGGTGACTCTGTGCTTAATTTTTGAGGAACCATCAAGAGGCTAAAGTTTTATTTCTTTTCTTGTACTTGGCAATGAACTCGAATATTAGACAAGGACTTAGCTGGGCAGTGGTGGTGTACGCCTTTAATCCCAGCACTTGGGAGGCAGAGGTAGGCGGATTTCTGAGTTCGAGGCCAGCCTGGTCTACAGAGTGAGTTCCAGGACAGCCAAGGCTACATAGAGAAACCCTGTCTCAAAAAAAAAAAAAAAAAAAAGACAAGGACTCCACCACTGAGCCGCATATCCAGCCCTCTTAAATAAGAAGATCTTTTAAAAATATTTATTTTGTTATTTTTAGAAATTATGTGTATATTTGTGTGTGGGTATGTGCATGCAAGAGCAAGTGCCCGCTGAGGCCAGAGGTGTCTGGTCTAGGGCACCGAATCCAAGTCCTCTGTAAGAACAATACGTGTTCTTAACTGCTGTCTCTTAGCCAGTGAGCTCTCTCTCCAGTTCCCAGCCTTGAGGATAGTCAGACTCCTTGGGTGCCTAGTTGTATGGCTGAAAACTGTCAGCAGTCTTTAGGAGTCACCTAGAGCCCCCTGGAATGGCAGGAAAATTTATGAACCCACACTTACCTAAAAATATTCAATTGAAATAAAAGTGTGAGCATATAATGCTTATAATCCAGTGCTCGGTAAGTGGAGGCAGGAGGATGAGGAATTTAAGGCCCGTCTCTGATACATAGTAAGTTTGAACCCAGTTTGTGTCCTGTAACACTGTTTCAAAAACCAAAAATAAACAAAAAGAAGTAACAATGTTTAAACGGCCGGTATTTTTCTTGGTTGCTAAGATTTTGGAATCCCAAATCTTTTATATTTTATTTTGGTTTTTAGAGACAGGGTTTCTCTGTATAGCCTTGGTTGTCCTGGAACTCGCTCTGTAGACCAGGCTGGCCTCGAACTCAGAAATCCACCTGCCTCTGCCTCCCAAGTGCTGGGATTAAAGGTGTGGGCCACCACTGCCCGGCAGTCTGGCCCAAGTCTTAGCTCTGGCAAGATCTACCAGCTGTACCCAGTCTGACCCCTCCTGTCTTGTCTTTTTTGCCCTATTTCTGGAGATCCCACTATGTTGGGCTTACCTTTCTTGCCCGAGGCTCAGGGATTGAGGCAAACCATAAATGGTTCAGTCACATTTGGCCTCTGTCGTTTCAGTTGCTGGCAAGGCAGTAGAGGGAGATGCTCTCGGACAGTATGGGGGTCACCAGAAGAACATCCTGGGGCTGACTCCTTCCCTAGCAGCTGTTGTTCCTGACTAGCTGGGGCCAGACCAGCTGTCTGTTATCTAACAGAGGGGAAGGGGGCTGAGGGATACCACCGGCAGGTAATATGGCAGCCTTTCTGGGTAGTCCTGGGTCTCATTGTGGACTCAACTCTGGGAAGCACAGACTTGTTTTTCTGCTCATTTGTCCCCTGGCCTGGGGCGTGGTGGCAGGGCTCCCAGGCTGTGTGTCTGCCTGGAGTGGCCTCAGCTTCCTGGAGTTGGAGGAACTTAATGAGCTTGTGATGGGAACTGTAAATGGCTGTCGGTCAGGATAACTTGATCTGTGACTTTGGAGGAGGGCAGACAGAGGGGACAAGGAGGTGTTAGTGACAAGCGAGCGAGCAGATCCTAGGACCGGGCCGGGCTGTCTGCTGGCACGTCACAGATAGTAAAACTGCACTGCCCTGCCTTACCCTGCTGTGCACGCGGAGACTGTGTCAGGCCCAGATGTTGTAACTAATGCTGCGTGGCAAAGGGTCTGGTGTCAGCAGGCCAGGGTCCAGGCACCAAGGATCCCAGGCACATCATAAAGATACATTAATGGTCTGCGTGTCTTTAGAGAAATACTAATGTTGTTTTATGAGAAACAAGAGTTGAAAATATTAAAGTCAGAATTTTACGGCCTGAAAACAAACAATGGAGATACAGAAAGGGAGACGTCGTCTCTGCCCTTGGGTCTCAGCGCCCTGGATGGGGTGTGGGGTGTGGCCTGCTTTCTGATGACCCTCTTGGTGAAGCTCAGACTCTGAAGGAAATGTCCTCCTGGGGATGTCTGGAAAGCAGAGGTGTGGGACAGCATAGGTATATCATGATAATGGGGCTGGTGTGGGCAAGCACTAGGATGACCTCAATCAGGAAAGTATACCACAGGAGCAGAGCACCTTACAAGCCTGGCTTTCTCAGGTCAGAGTGAATATTAAGGGCTTGCATTTTGCTCTTTCCAGTGGAAAGGTCTGTTTGCCATATGCTCCTTGTCTGAGGAACGTTCATTTTATCCTAAGGTTTTATCATCAGGATTAGCTTGAGTGGCCTGTGAGAAAGGAACAAATTTTTCTTGGGAGGCACTGTGTATGAGCAGAGTCCTGGCCGGGCAGTGCAGCCACAGCCCTGCCATGAGGGCCTGTCCAGAGCTCTTGGTACCCTGTTCCAGGAGAGAGGGGTCTTTCTGCTTTGGGAACTGCTGGCTGGCTGCAGTTCCTGGAGCCCCATGTCTTTGTTCTATGTGGAATCTATACAGGAGAAAGGTGGAACACACAAGGTCTTTTCTCAGCTCTCTCTGGGCCGTGATAAGGATCCCAGGGGTGTGGGCACGTGAGGATTAAGCATTGCTAAAACTTGCAAGTCACTTGATTATGTGTTTTATGTACATAAACATATGTGCATAAAAAGTTGGGCTGCACTTCCATCACACACCAGAAGAGGGCGTCGATCGCATGAGTCTAGTTACAGTGGTTTTGGAGCGTCCTTTTGAGTGCTGGGAATTGAACTCAGGACCTCAAGAAGAGCACACAGTGGTGTTTACTACATTCTCCAGTTCTGACACCACCTCTGGCCATTTCCAAACACTTCATCACACCAAAGAGAGACTAGAGGCCTTTCAATAGTTGCTCCCCCTCCCTCCTACACCCAGTTACTGCACTGGGCATGTCACAGGACTGAAATTGTGCAGCGTGAGCTACTGGGGTTTGGCTTCTTTTCCCTAGCACCATGTTTCTAGGCTCACGCTTGGCTGTGTGAAGCACTGTGACCAGTCTACTCCTCTCTCCAAGGGTGTGAAGGTCATCTTCACTTTGTTGGGGGTGAACAATAGGTACGTGAGTTGAGTGGATGCCTGTTTTCAGTTCTTCTGGCATTTCGAGCAGGATTTAAGACTTTCCTCCTTTCTCTCTTCCCAGGAGCCTCCTGTTGACTAATAGCAATCTACGCCCAGTGACAGGCATGGTAAATGATTTATAGTGTCATACCTGGTCTGGAGTGATCAGGTGCAAGTGTTAGGATAGGCATGTGACCCTTTTTTCCCCCTCTCCATAGATGTGGCCACTGCACAGCTAATCTCTTTGGACCTCATAGAAAACTGCACCCTCTTGCAGCTCCTTCTCCCTGATTTGATCAGGATGCTATCAGGTGTTGTTTCCGTTTATGGCTGAATAGTATTCCCTCCTGTCGGTCCCTCACAGTTGCTTACCTGCTTGCCTATTGGAGAACTGTGAGGATGAGCCATGGAGTATCACCTGACTGATGGTGGGTATACAGGTTGTTTCTTTCTGGTCATTATGAGTGGAGTTTGTAGAGAAGTCTCTGGACAGGGCTTTTGCAGGTATGGGTTTTCTTTAGAGGGTGAATCTGTAGCCACAGGCAGGATGGCTCCCCGGAATGACATAGTGAAGTGCTTTTTGGCAATGGCGTCTTCCACCTTCCTGCCAGAGAGCATGAGAGCAATGGCTGCTTTCCTGCCACCTGATACTTCCTGTCAGCTCTTAGCCATGCCTGTGGGTGTTTGTCCCAATGTAAAGGCCAGAAAACAGACTCAGAGTGGTGAAGTGAGCTGTCTGAAACTTTACAGCAGCCCAACAATACCAGTGCTCCACGCTGTGCTCCTCAGCACCTGTGTCTCAGGCCAGGCTTTCTATGCTGACAATTGTGCCGTGGGATCCCTGTCCACCACTGCCTCCTACAGCCCTAGTGTCCCCTGCTGCCTGATGACTTCTGTGCCTCTGATTTTTCTGTGCTGTCCTCTCCTCAGAGCCTTTGCATGTGCTGGCTGCTCCTCTTCACTCTCCAGGAATGGCACACCACTTGGCCCATGTGTTCCTTTGGCATTCATGAAGATAAACTCTTTTGAGGTGACAGCAAGGATCGGCATCTAGTTTTTTGTAAGGGCTGGGTAGGATGGATGCCATGCCCATCTAATTGGCCATGAGGTCTTCCTTGGAGTCTATCTGGTGACATAGGTCTCTCACTTGCCCTCAGCATCCCTCTAGGACTGGCAGGAAAGCCAAGCATCCACTTCAAACAGAGGTGGCACTGTCAGGGCCCTCCAAAGCCCAGAGGAGCTAGACATTGACTGAGCACAGTGAAACTTTGAAGCCATGAAGTTTTGGTGTCCCCAGGGAGAGAGGAAGTATCCCATACTCTTGGATCAGGTGCTGGGGCTTTTGCAGGACCTAGAATGTGCCCTGGTCTCAGAATCTGCTCCCAAAGCTGGGGAATCTGAGCGTCCTCCAGAATACAGTCTCTCCTCTGGCATGGCCAGGCTGAGCTTGGCCTGTGTGGTCTGCAGCATCTACGATTCTTTCTCAACACGCACGGTTACATAAACGATGATAACACTTCATAAACATTTTTCTAACATGCGGAATGTTTGACATGATTTCAGCTATTTCAGAACTAATAAACAATTGTCAATGTCATGGTGGACGGGGAACAGAAGCCACAGAGCTTATGGAAGATCAAAGGCTGGAGCAAGAGCTCTTAGGAGAAACAGGGGACAGGAAAGAAGCCCCACCTCCCTCCTGTCCGGGTGGGCAGGGCCATCAGGGTGAGCTCTAGGCCTCTGAGGGAGTCTTGGCTAGGCCTGGCTGTGTGGTGTCCAAAGCCACTCAGAGGACAGGCAGGAGGGAGGACTCGGGCTGGTTATGTCTGTGCCCGCCCAGTGGAGGGCATCCAGGGTGCAGGCTGCACGTGTGTAAGTGCCAGTGAGCTGCTGAGTGTCTGGCCAGCTGCCTGGTCTCAGAGCCCACAACTGGCAGTTGAGTGCTGGCAGCCAAGCCCTGCAGTTTTGCTCCATGACATCCTTTTATTTTTTGGACAGGGCTTCTCTGTGTAGCCCTGGCTGTTCTGGAACTTGTTCTGTAGACCATGTTGGCCTCAAACTCACAAAGATGCAACTACCTCTGTCTCCCAAGTGCTGGAATTAAAGGTGTGTGGCACTACACCAGGCTGTGACATCCTTTTAAAATATATGCATCTTAGTTGCCAGTTGCTGGGGGGCCGGGGGAGCTGCTGGGCCAGGGCTCCCTATAAGGAGTCTTCCAGTTGTTACATAGTATCATTGGTAGGGCTGGAAGTTGCCGTCTTCCTCATCCCCTGGGGAGACATAGAAACCGAGGAATGAGAAGGGATGGAACCCTGGCCTGCTCAGGGAGGCTTCCTTACCCTGGACTGGACTCTGAGACATGCTTAGTGAAGAGTCATGGGGATTTGAAAAAGTGGCACAGAGGATGGTGGGGCCGTGGCTAGGGCACAGTGGGACAGCTTAGGGCTAGAATAGAGACTCAGTGAGGGTCACTTCCACTCTTCCTGGGCTGGTGTCATGATTTCCATCTGTAGGTCCACCGAGGGTTCAGAAGGAAGACGCTTCCTCAGTTATCCACTCCGTCTCAGAGATGGTTACATGTACTGACGAACACCAATTGTTAACCTGGCACATACATGCTGATAAGGGGATACTTGTCTTCTTGTGTGGTCCCTCTGGGTTTTCTGCTGTGGAAGCAATTGCTTTTTCTTTTATAGAGGAAGATATGGACGGTCTGAAAGCTGCTGGGCTCTGCCCAAAGCATCTGGAATAATGGAGCCTCTGGCCTGGTGACAGGGCAGGGATGTGAGTAGCTGCCTAGGAAGGCCTAGACATGCAGTAACAGACCAGCAGGATATAGTCTGTGGGTCACTTGTTCTCCAAAGGAAAGGAGGGAGGAGGGAGGGAGGGAAGGAGGAAAGAAGGAAGAAAGGCAGACAGAGAGGCGGGGATGATTAAGGTGTGTGTAGGGAAGAACCCTGGCTACTACTGTTCCGCAGGGCTCTGGCTTGGAGGATCCCTCTGAGAAGTTGGGCTTGCGTGTCCACAGCTGAAGGTCCACTTATTCATGTTTACGGCCCTATAGTTCCCCAGCTGGGTACCAGCTGTGTTCTGAGCAGGATGCTGGGTTCTTGGGGATGCAGGTTGGGAATCCTCTAGGACTTCAGGCACCCCTTATTGGGGTGACCACATCTCCTTGTTGTTTCTTGCCTCCCTGAAGTCCATTCGAATACAGTAACAGTATGTCCCGAGGGAGATCATATCTCTTGCCTCTTCCAAATCCTCTGTGGTTCCTACTTGCCTGGAAGAAAAGAGCCAATCTGTTCTGGACACCAGCAACCCCTCAACCCAACCCTCACTTCTTCCCTGGCTGTCATTTGTTTTGCCAAATCTGCTTGCTTTTGTCTTTTACCTCTTAAGCACTTCCTGTCTTATTTGCTATGGCATGAGCTCCAGCATGGAGGGCCTGTCTCTCTCAGAGATGTACTGAATGCCCAGAGTGTGACTGGCACCTAAGACATGGGAAAGTCTTTGCCTCTGGCATCCAAGAATGTGACCTTATTTGGAAACAGGGTCTCTGCAGATGGAGTCAAGGAAAGATGAAGTCATTGTGGGGCCTAATCAAATGTGAGCATGCCCATGCTGGTAGCTCCACTGTGACGGAGGTGGAGATGGCAGTGCTACCCCATGTGTCCACAAACTAAAACAGAATGACCCTCCCTGATACCTTTGTGGACAGCATGGCTCTGCCTGAGCAAGGCCGTGCTCACACTTGGATCTGTCTTATATACACAGCAGAGAAGCTCTGCTGACCTTGTTAGGACCTCAGGAACAAATTCAGCCAGCAAAGCATTTACTATTCTGTGGAGAATTCATAACGGGGAATGCAGAGTTCCTTTAATGAGCTCCCAGCAATGGTTGTTAGCATCCCAAGTGGCCCAGCACTTCCCAAGATTTGTCTGGAAGGTCAGCTCTTGTCCCTGGCCATTATGAGTAGGATAGAGTCAGGACTTTCGGTATTTAATTCCTGGTATGGGTGCTGACTGGGTGATGCTATGAGACATGGACTTGCCCAGCTTATCCCATCCACTTTCACATCTCTTACCCCACATGCTCCCTCCCTCCAGAATGGATGACCTTCAGCTTACCTGTGACTCCCCCTTCCCAGGTACACCTGCAAGCCAGGGCCAGCCTGCTGCTGCTGAGTATTGTGTTTGTTATAACCCCCCCTCTTCGAGGACCCAAGACTATGCCTGGGAGCCTGAGATGCTCAACACACCGTATGTTGTCCTCCCTCCCTCCCCAACCGTGTGTGTGTGTGTGTGTGTGTGTGTGTGTGTGTGTGTGTGTGTGATGGGGACACTACTGGTCCAGTGGCTAGGAGCTGCTTGTATAAGTCTTGGTTCAGTGACGCCAACGTGGAGTATGTAGAAGGCAGGAATGGGGTCCCTCCATGCTGTTTGGCGTTAGGGTCAGTGCTTATTGCCCAGCTGCCATCCTAGGGGAAGAAGAGAGGGCGCATGAGTTTTGTGTTTGCAAGTTGCAGGGACCAGTTGCTCAGTATATGTGAAAGTTAGCTTGCTTAGGAGTATCAAAGAAGCGTTTGGAGGTGCAGCGTCTACCTTCTAGCCTTCAGAAGCTGTTGTTTCTGGCTATGTAGGACGGAAGCCTGGTGGTCATCCTGGCCATTTGCAGCTAGTCCTGTTGACTGACTGGAAGATATCCTGTGTGTCTGAGGCTTTCTCACCCTCCTGTACAGGCAGTGCCCAGCCTCCTGGGATCCCCTGAGTATATGCCTATGCTTGTGGCAGGTACACGCACTACCTAGGGCCAATGGAGACACCAGACAGAGGTCAGCTTGGAGGCAGGTTATGTGTGAACATTGTGTCGGGGTCTGGGTCCTTTGTATTATGCTCACTCCCAAATTTCTCCCAGCAGGAAGCAAGGAGGTCAATGTCCTGGGTCAGGTTTGCTTGCTTTCTCTTCTAAATTAACACACAATTATCTGGGGACCTGGAGCACATTGTGCTTTAAAAACTAGAATCAGAAGGGGCTTGGGTGTAGTTCTGTGGCATTTTCCTGATGAGTCACAGGCACTGGATTTGAGCTACACAACAAATAACAAAAAACCTTAATAACTTCCAAGAAGATGGCTGGGCTATAGGTCCATCCCAGACCTCTTACACCACCACAAGGAGGCCCCATCCTGGGAACCTCATCTGTGCAGCTCTCTTTAACATGGCCCTAAGAATGCAGGTCTGTCTGGGCTGCTTGGTTTCTGCAGGTCTGGTGCCCAGGTCCCCCAGGTCTTCTGGCTCTGCCATTGCCTCCTATCTTCTGCAGAAGTTAGCTGGGCCAAGTAACCCCTGTTTTCCCCACAGCTGTCTCCCAAGTTCCTTAAGCTGAAGTGCCCTGGCCTTCTCAGAGCTGTTTTATGGAGTAGAGGCACAGAGAGGACCAGTGGCTTGCCACACAGCACTGCTGAGGAGAGCTGGGGTTTGAACTGGTGGATCTGACTTGAGTCCTGCCTCCTGGCTACACTGCACAGGTCCTTCTCTGGGCACCCTGCTGTTTGAAGGACCCAAGGGGGTCAAGACCTGGGACTTAGGTCTTTCACTGTGCAGTTCTGGCCAGTAGGTGAGGCACTCTGTGGGCTTCTCACTATAGAATGTCAGCTAACCGTGAGGACAGGGCAGGTCCTTCCCACGCGAAGAGCCTAGCTTTCTCTCCCTTCCTCCTTCCTTCCCCTCCTTTACCCTATCTCTGCCTCTCTCCCCTCCTCCTTCCCCCTCCCTCCCTTTCCCCTCCCTCCTTTCCCCTCCCTCCTTCCCCCTCTCCTCCTTCCCCCTCCCTCCTTCCCCTTCCCTCCTCTCCTCCTCCTTCCCTTCCCCCCCATCCTTCTTCCCTCTCCTTCCTTCCCTCCTCTTCTCCTCCTCCCGTCCCTCCTCCCTCCCTCTCTCCTCCCCTCCCTCCTTCCCCCTCCCTCCTCCTTCCCTCCCTCCCTCCTTCCCCATTCCTGTCATATATACCATCCTTTGAGTACTTGCTATGCACCTAGTATGCCTTGATGATGCTCAGCTTGCCTGCTTAGCCAGCAGGTGGCAGGGGTAGAGAGGTAGTGGCAGCCGGGTGAAGTTTGTACTCTGGATCCTGGCTAGGGTTTCCTCTTCTGCAAGTGCTCCCCTGCTCCTAACTACTGCTCAGAGAACAGGCACAAGAAGGGCCTGGGGTTCCCTTACCAGCATGGCCTCTCAGCTGCCAGGACAGCCTCCTCATAGGAAAATATGAATCTCTCTTCCCGGCTGCTGGCCAGGCCCATCAGCAGACAGCTCAACCTGGCAGCACAGCCTGGCACAACCCTCACCCTGCCTGGGTGGCCAAAGCATTTTGGGGTGCTCCTGGAAGGCTCATGGAAAACCCACCCCATCTATCACTGAGGTAGGGGATTGCTGTGGAGGTCATCTTCCCACATGCTCATGTGGCCCTTCATTGTCAGCGGAGGAATGATAAGATGAGGTCTGCTGACTGGGGCTTGAGTGAGAAGGCCCTGTCTCCTGTACCTGAGTTTCAAGGTGAGAACTGAGTTCCACTGGCTCACCCCTTCCCTCTCCCTCTCTCTGGACCCTTTCTCTGCTTCCCAGTGCAGCCTCTACTCCTCATTCAGCTCCTTGACCCAGAGCCTGTTCTTTTAGCTGGACCAGCTCCATCATTGTCACAGGGATAGACCTAAAAGCCCAGCTTGACTGGGCATGCCATTTGTAACTGTCCTTGGTGTGTGCTTCAGCTTACCTTGATCTTAGTTCTGGCCCAAACATGAGGACTGAGAAGGACCTATCCCATCTGGGTGCCAGTCTCACACAGCATGTGTGGCTGTCATGTGATGGCTGGTCCTGCTATATGGTGGCTCAGTGTGGACTATACAGTGGCTGCACAGACCTGAATGGCCCAGAGATGCTAAATTATGTCATTTCGTTACTTCCTAGAGAGTCAACAGGCTGAGATGTTTTGGATGCGCTGGGTTAAAACATATTGAAAGATTATTTCTTCCTTTTTCTTGATGCATGCGTATGTATATGTGTGTATGTATTTATGTGTGTTTGCTGTGAGTTTCTGTATCTTCTGAGGGGTGTAGCATTATGCTCACCTCTGTCTCTCCTTTACATAGTATTCTCCCTGACAGTGTTTAACTTCCCTTCTTACAGATTTCTGCCACATCGAGCCAGGACCATTCCAGGTCAGCCACGGCCTTGTCTTTCCTTTTTTTTTTTTTTTCGAGACAGGTTTCATGTATAGCCCTGGCTATCCTGGAACTCCTCTGTAGACCAGTGCTCGAACCGAATCAGCTGCCTCTCCTCAGTGCTGGATTAAAGCGTGCGCCACCACTGCCCGGCTCTTTCTTACTGTAACTGCAATGACCCTGTTCAGAGTCATACCGGGCCTGAGGTTGGATTCCAACAATGTTTTGTGAGATTGTGTTCCCAGCTGGGCGCTGCTTAGGAAGGTTATGGAGCTTTTAAAAGTGGAACTTTGAAGACTATACTCATCTCAGGTCTGGCCTGGCCAGGCCCTCTGATTCCTGTAAGGAGCCTGTCACATACTTCTGCCACCAAAAATTCAACTATGCCTTCCCCACTATGAGAACTAAATAAAACCAGGGTGAAACTACAAGCCAAAAACAAACAAACAAACAAACAAACAAAACCTTTCCTTCTTCAAGTATTGTGGTCATAGTGTGATACAAAAGTAACAAATGCTGGGCTGTTACAATTAAGGGGAAATTCCAAGTGCCATAGACTGAGGCTGCAGGATCACCCAGTTATCTTTTTTTTTTTTTTAGGGGAAAATTGGTCAGGAAGAGCTGGCCTGGGAGAAGTTGTGTCTTAGATTCCTATAGGCATGTTTCAGCTTATACAGACTTGTCAGGGGGTCCTTTGTGAGGGAGATGCAAGAAATTCACCACGGAGAAACTGGAGGGACATTGGGTAGTACCTGATGCAGGAGTCCCTGATGTTGGGACAGTCCACCCTCTCAAAGGGACACCCAGTGAGACTATGCTCCCAGGTGGCTGACAAGCCGGGGCTACACATACCCTGCTCCCTCTTGGAACCCATCTCTTAACAGGGTTTCTGCTGCTCCTCTTGATCTTTGTGTGATCCCCACAAGTACAGAAATGCTCAAGCCAGGGAGGGTCACCTCAGAGATCTGTAGCCCTTACTCCATGCGTGTTGCCTCCCATCTTCACTGTGTCTTCCAAGTCACAGACCCCTTATTATCATCCCTAGGCTTTCCATCCTTACCCCCACGTGTGTGTGTGAGTGGTTTGGGTATGAGCGTGCATGAGTGTGTGTGTTTGTGAGTGTGTATGAGTGTATGCATGAGTGTTGCATGAACATGTGCATGAGTCTATGTGTGAGTGTGTGTGCTTGTGTGCATGAGTGTGTGAGAGTGTGCATGAATGTGAGTGAGTGTGTGGGCTGTGTGAGTGTGCATGCGTTCGTGACCGTGTGTGTGTGTGTGTGTGTGTGAGTTTGTGTTTGTAAACTTTTCCTAGTACTGTCCTATGGAATGCAAGCTCCAGAACACAGGTCTATACCCCTATGTATTTGTGTGATCGTCACCTGAGGAGATCTCAGCTAGAGGCAGGGCTTAGAAAGTTTGGATGTTGGGTGAATTTGTAAGCATTTCGGCACACTGTCCTGATGTCAACCCATTTTAGCAGCTTGTCTTCCTTCCTTTCATCCACTCTTTTTTCTCCTCCTCCTCTTTCTCTTCTCTTCTCTTTTCCTCTTTTTTCCTCCTCTTCCTCCTCCTCTCTCCCTCCCTTTTCTCTTTCTTTTTGTTTCTTCTTCTTTCCTTTTTTCTTTTTCTTTTTTTTTTTTGGTTTTTCGATACAGGGTTTCTCTGTGTAGCCCTGGCTGTCCTGGAACTCACTCTGTAGCCAGGCTGTCCTGAACTCAGAAATCCGCCTGCCTCTGCCTCCCAAGTGCTGGGATTAAAGGCATGCGCCGCCACCGCCCGCTTTTTTGGTTTTTCAAACAAGGTTTTTCTGTGTAGCCCCTGCTGTCTTGAAACTTGCTCCATAGACCAGTCTGGCATCGAACTCAGAGATCTGCCTGCCTCTTTTTCCTGAGTGCTGAAATTTAAAGCACATTACAGACACTATGCATGACGGCCTCACTTCTTAACCATACTGAAGTTCCAGCTACAGAGAGTGGGGGCTACCCAGAATTCTTCACTGTGAGTGGCTTCAGGCTTGCCCTGGAAGTAGCAGAACTCCGAGGCACATCTAACTCATGGGACCCTGGGAGCGCCACACTCACACTTGCACACAGTCACCAGGAAACTTCTGTGGGAATTAATGGAGGAGTCCAAGGCAGCAGGGCCCTACAGATATATGCAGCCTTTGCTGTCTACCCTTCTCATGGGACTAAGAGGCTGGGCAGCTCTCGGCACAGGGGCCCCTGAACTGGGCGCCAACCATGGCCCGAATCTGCCTTGCATGCAGTAGAATGCTGCCCTTTGGTTTATGGCTGTTTCTTTTTTCTCTGGACCTTTGTACTTGGATCCCCAGACACCCCACCTATGGCAGATGTCCCCAAGGTCACTGGGCCTGACTTCCCTGTCCCGGAGGCTAGGGCTTGGTCTCCAGGTAGGGCCAGGGCATGTCTGATGAATACTTCTCAGGCTGTGTGGATGAAATTCATGGGTTGGGGAGAACCAGCTCTACAGGCACTATTGCTGTGAGTTGCAATGTCTCACATCTCTGTGCTATGGAAGGGTAGCTTGCTCAGCAGGGTTCAGCCTGCATGGCCTTCTTAGGTGGTTTGGTGATTCACTCCTGGGCCAGGCACTGAGTGAGGCCAGGGCAGCCTCTCGTGGCTTTGAACCATCCACCCATGTGTTCTACATCCTGTATGTACCTCATGCCCCACGTCATCCTCCAGCCTGCCAGTATGACTGGGTACCTAAGTTTGCATCCAAGGCATGCACGGTTGGATGCCAGGCTCTGTGGACCCAGCTGGCTTCAAGAGCACAATCCCGAGGTTGAAACAGGATGTACAAAACCATACTGAGCAGCCTCCCTTCCCCAGATAGGCTCCTTGTCCCACCCAGCCAGACCTCCATCCTGAAGGTGGGAATGGGAATCTGCTGACTCTGCAGAAAGGGATTCATCACTTTCAAGATGGGGTTAGAGGATAGATTACCCTAGTGGAGACTTAGTAACTGCTAAGTGAGTTTTGAATATCTAACTTGTTCATTTACTTCCTGTAACAAAGACTTTGCACTGTCATGTAGAGAAGTGACATCTTGGTAGAGAGGAAGACATTTGGTCTTGGAGAATATGAATAGACCTCGCAATGGAACAATCTTTTTCCTTGGATCTGGGCACGAAGCTAGCTCCTTGGTTGGTTCTGAGTTCTGAGTTTCCCAGTACCTACATGTCAAGATTATTTGGTCCCCAAGGCTCAGAGGTCAGGACCTGTGGTGCATCTGCTTGTTTGGTTGGTTACTGTCTCCTCACCCTCTCCATACGGTCCTCATGAGCAAACCAGTTCTTGGACATATTAAGGCCTTGGTCTGTCTATCAGGAGTCTAGGAGTAGATAATCTTGTGGTCCACTTTGTCAGAACCCAGCACACTTGAGGTTCAGAATCTGCTGTGGTCTTTACTCTGTCCCAATAACCTAGAGTCCCCAAGCCCTTTCCACTCTTTTTCCCAGGCCCTTCTGAGGCTCAGGGAGATTTAGGACCTTCTTGGAGTTCTGTGGCAATCACAGACAGAGAACCCTTGCCAGCACCGAGGCCTCAGCAGCATTTCAATCTCATCTGACTCAAATCACTCTCTCCTGATCTCTGCTTGTGTTCCTGAACCCAGCTCCTGGCTTATGGTTCTTGTGACAAGGGTTTAGAGCAGAGCTGGAAGCTAGGGTCATAGGTCATAGTACAGTCTCCAAGTTAAGGTTTCCTCCCAGGAGAGGTCAGACAGGGTCAAGGGAGCCTAGCTTGACCTTCCTAGCTCGGACTTGGGGACAGAGACTGCGAAGGCAGTGGGAGGCTGTAAGGGCAGTGTAGAGGCATATTTGAATGCAGATAGGGCATGCCAGCTACGGAAGCTCTTGTGGCTGAGACACCCAGCTATGAGAAGACTTTCAGACAGGAGGGTCAGGCAGCCCTTTATTGCTGCTATTACTCTTTGGAGGATCTATGACCTTTCACCTTTGCCTGTGATTAGTGGGGCCAACAAGTTACCTGCCTGCTACTCTTAGACTCTTGGGTTAAGTCAGTGTAGTGGAGACCAACAGCTTTACTGTTTCCTGGCCCTCATGTTAACTGCCCATTGTAGGTCAGCCAGTGCTGCCTACACAGGTGCATAGTACCTGGGATGTTCTGGGGTTGGGGGACCAGGAAGTAAGTCTCCAAAAAGTGCTCTGTGGAGCATCTTCTGTATGCCAAGCTTGTACAGACCCTGGGGTAATTTCAAAGGAACACATGGGCCCTTTCTCCTGCACTCGAGCCTTGAGGGGAGAGGTTAAAAAGCAGTAACACCAATACCAAGTGGCTGTGGGCAGGATGCATTCTGGAAAGGTGGAGGGCCACATAGACCTGACAGGCACTCTCTCCAGCCCAGAGGGGTGAGGGACAAGGGCCATCCAGAGGTTCCCTGAAGGACTGAGACATGGAACCTGGCCACAGTATATAAGAATGAGGAAATGGAAGACCCAGGATCTGTGAGGCAGCTGTGGGCACAGCTTCCCAGGTTGAGGGAGCATGAGTCTCCCTTGTGACCTGAAACCTGGGGGTTACAGATGTGCAGAAGGATAAGGGCAGATGTTAGATGGAGTTGGGAGGTGTGAAAGATGCTGTCATGCTACTCTGAGGGTGGCCGGGACCTGGTGGCCAAAAGGGCTAGGACAGAAGAGGAAGAGACCCCTTCTTTGCATAGAGGCAGGCCTAATGACTAACTGGATGCTTATGGATACCAGAAGACTGTAAGGGCCCAGGGTGCCTCCTGGTGGTCCTGCTACTTCTTGTGTGGGTTGTTGACTATATGGGCATAACAGTGCCTCCCACAGCTGCTGGCTAGGGTAAAGGTGGTCCTACCCAGCCAGCCTAGCTCCCACCCTGGAAGCTCCAGGAGAAACCCTGCTTTTTTTTTTTTTTTTTTTTTTTTTCTTCCTCTTTTGCCTGTAGCTGCATTTAACTATAAAGAGCAATAAATTATAAATCTGGAAAAACATCCCTTGTCCCACAAAGGACAGGGCTGTCCCCAAATGACAAATGACTCCGAATTAACATTATTTCGTATTTATAACTTCCGCAGGTCAGAACTTACAGATGTCACGGGCAAAGTCCTGCCTGTCTTTGGGGTATTTTTGGAACCCATTGTCCGGCTGACAGAGCTTCTAATTGTGTCTCCATTCAGCAGGGCAGTGTGAGCAGCTCTGGAGGAAGTACAGGGCCTAGTCCTCTCAGCAGGACAGAGTGACCAAGGAAGGGCCACTTCTGTCCACTTGCACACAGGAATGGAACACACCAGGATAGGAGTTTATCAAATCCCCACTTTATGATCAGCCTTGAGACAGCATCTAGGGGAGATGTCAGAAGACTCCTACTTGGAGGGGGGAGGTTATTAGGAACTGGAGAAGGTCAGTGAGCAGTTGAGAGGGGCTACGTCTAGCAGTAGGAGCCAACAAGGGCATCATATAGCCTGTGAGGTATGTCCTAGGATCTGAGAGTGACACACAGACTGGAGGGGCCACACTGCCCCAGGAGAGTTCCCCTTTCATCTACTTGATGTTAGCAACAATGGTAGGGGACATGACCAAGCTGCTGGGCCCTGAGGTAGTACAAAAAGGCAAGAAGAGGAGGCAGTGGGCAGCAGCTGTGGGTTTGGTCTGGGATTTGTCCGGGAACAAAGCATGGCTCCTGTATGATTTCAAGGATATGAAGAAGATGACAGTGAAGCACTTAGGGCAGTGCCAGGCCTCCTGCGGGCCACTGCTGCTCTTATGGTAAGCCAACATCTGTCACCAACACCTCTGCAGACAGAGATTCCTAGGTGCAGAGCTGCTGAGAACTGCTAAAGAGTCCTGCTAGCCCCTGAACCCCACCTCCAAGTAGTCCTAACTCTGCTGCACTCTGCTAACTCCAAGTGGGCTGCATATGTCTGGCAGGGCTGCTGTGTCCCCTTCTGTCCTGGCTCCAGTTATCTCTTGCAGCATGTGCCTACTGCAGTTCTCTGGGTTGTCCCCAGCTACTACCACCAGATATGACTTTTGAGAGTCTTTGGACTTGCTGGGAAAAGATGGAGGATTTTATTTTAGTATTTAACTTCCTGGCTCAATGGTGAAATGGACAAGGTGATCTGCCAACCCATCAGGATGTGGCTGTGGGTTCGTCCAGGCTCTCTATAGACTCCTGATTGCAGCAGTGTGCTGTTCTGACCTTGGCCTAGGGCATTGCCTTCTCTCTAGGATGGCATAGGGTGTATGTCTGCTAGGCTGGAGATATTACCTTCCGGACCAGGATCTCTTAAATCTTAGGCACAAGATCCTGGTGAAGCTCTGGAGGAGGGTGAGAGCCAGGCTCCCGATGGAGCCAAGTGGAAGTGCAGCCACCCATCTATGGCTGGCTTATTCCTAGCAGATGTTGCTGTCTTGAGGTTGTAGTATGAAGGGTTTTCTGTGCTTAAAAGTTTGGTCTGGGGTGCAGAATTTAGGAAAGTCTGTGCACCTGAGGCTTGGATGGGACCTGCTGTCTCCCACACCCTAGCCCAAGGTCACTAGTATGCAGGGAGAGGGAAACCCACAGAGTTCGCTCATCTCTGTTGCCTTCATTCAGATGTAGGGAGGTTGACCCTCTCCTGGGCTGAGGAAATAATATAGCCCTGAGCCCTAGGCCAGCATTTTCTCCCTCCTGTGCTCTCCAGCCCCAGAGGTGACAAATGAGCCAGTGGGTACCAGGTCCATGCTGATGGGCATCTAACTCCTCCAAGAATGGGGCTACCTAGTTGTGGCTGGCAGATCACAGAGCCAGGGCCAGATGGTTGGGGGTCCCTCTTGCTTTTCTTCTTGTCCCTTTCTCTCTATTTCTCTTTTGGTCTGTCTGTCTCTATCTTTCCCCTGTCTTTCTGTCTGTCTCTATCTCTACCCACCACCATCTGTCTGTCTGTCTCACTCCCCTACCCCCGACATCTCTCTGTCTTTCTCCATCTCTTTGGAGAAACCCAGGTGGATTCAGCCTCCTGGGTGTTCTTCAGTGCTTCTGAGTCCCATGGATTCACCCTCTGAGAAGTGTCTGGCAGAATGAATCACCTCTTCCCAGTTGCCTCCTACTGGACCGACAGAAGACCTTTTGGATCCTTGATCTAAGTCCCAGTATGGCAGAGACACACTGGCCATAGTGTCAACACCCTCTGCAGACACTTTCCCCAGAGCCCTCGGTGGGATCAGGCATGTGATGGGAGACCTCCACATCTGTGTGCACTCCACAATACCTACTCAGTCTTCTTCCTGTTTCCTCACCTGACTCATTCACAACTCCATCAAGACAAATCCTCTTTCAAGGACATACTTGTGGTAGCAGGTCTCAAAGTCTCTGGGGACTCATGGATTGTTAGGTTGACTGGTTTGTCCAGTGGGTCTCTTTGGAGAACTGGATTGTAAATTCAGCCCTGAGATTGGGTGTGACCAGGCAGGTGTGTGTGTGGTGTGTAGTATCTTAGGTTGCTCTCTTTGAGGGGGAGATGTCACTTCTCCAAGAGGACAGACAGTATAGTCACATCCTAGATGGCCTGCTTGGGACCTATAAGCAAGCAGAAGAGACAGTGACCTCTGGCTGTCCTTGCTGGATCCTCTGTGAGAAAGGACGACTGTGGGGGTCTGGCTGGGACACCAGTGGCTGTGTCTCACTTGTCCCAAAGCCTACGTGGCCACTGCTCCACTCCTTTTGGATAAGGAGGCGATGACATTGGCTTCTGCAGCCCCGTGAAGGTCACCCTTGCTGTTTCCTTCCTTGTTATCAAGTTGACTTGAAGAAAGTTTAGAAAAATAAATTTTAAACTAAGTTGTATTTATCCAGGAACTAGTTTGTTGCCATCCATTTCTCTACATATTAAGAATAATCATTGGGCTGGAGAGATGGCTCAGTGGTTAAGAGCACTGACTGCTTTTCCAAAGGTCCTGAGTTCAATTCCCACCAACCATATGGCGGCTCACAACCATCTGAAACGGAATCTGATGCCCTTTTCTGGTGTGTCTGAAAATAGCTACAGTGTACTCATACATAAAAATAATAAATCTTTAAAAAAAAAAAGAATAATCATTCACAGGGGATATGGACAGAGCTCAGCTGATAAAGCCCGCCATGTGATCACGAGGCCCTCAGTTTGGATTTCCAGCACCCACTTAAATCTGGACCCAGAAACAAGTGTCTGTAGGCCCAGTGCTGTGGGGTGGGTCCTTATAGCCCATTGGCTAGTGCTGTGGGAGCGTGGGTTCTTAGACTCATTGGCTAGTGCTGTGGGAAAATGGGCCCTTAGAGTCCATTGGCCTGCCAGCCTAGCCTAATTGATGAGTGGCAGGTACAGTGAGAGAGCTTATGTCAAAAAACCAAGGAGAGTAGCCATGTGTGGTGGTGAACACCTTTAATCCCAGCACCTCAAGCAGGCTCTGGAGTTGAGGCACTGCTACAGAGTGAGTTCTAGGCCAGCTATGGTTACACAGTGAGAACCTTTGCAATCAATCAATCAATCAACCAACCAATCAACTAATCAACCAATCAGACAAACAATACATGGAGAGTGATGGAGGAAAAGATACCTGATGTCAATCTCCGGCTGCCATACGGACACATATCCATGCAGATACAGGTATTTACACCACATGTACAACACATGCACACACAAAGAATAATTATATATTTATTGTGGTGGTCATACTTTACACATGGGTTGAAATTTGGCCTATCTTCTTGGTAGAAAGACTTGCTCATACCTTTGTGTTACCACAATCCTCAGAAACGATGGTTTTAGGAGTGTCATCCAGCAACTGATGGGAACAGATGCAGAGATCCACAGCCAAACCAGCCAGACATTGAGGAGAGCCAGGAGAACCCCAAAGAAGAGGGGAGGAAGGGACTGTAGGAGCCAGAGGGGTGGAGGACACCACAAGAACACAACTCACAGAATCAGCTAAGCAGGGCTCACAGAGGCTCACAGAGGCTATAGCAACAAACACGGACCCTGAGGGTCTGAGCTGGGTCCTCTACATATACATTATAATTGTGCAGCTTTGGTGTCTTGTGGGACTCTTGTGGGAGTGGGGTGTGTTTCTGATTCTTTTTGCCTGCTCTTGGGACCCTTTTTCTCCTGCTGGGTTGTCTCATCCAGCCTGCTCTTTTTTTTTTCCCCAAAGGGAAACAAAGGAAGAGAGGATCTGGGGGGGTGGCCGGGGAGGAGGGGGTAGAGACTGGGAGGAGCAGAGGGAGGGGGAACTGCAGTTAGGTTGTAATGTATGAAAGAATAAAAGAAAAAAAACCAACAAAATATTACAACTCAATAAATAGTTGGGTTTTCTTTTTAGTTTTTTGTTTGTTGTTTTGATTTTCAAACAGGGTTTCTCTATGTTGCCATGTCTGCAGACCAGCTTGGCCTCGAATTCACAGAGATCCGCTTGCCTCTGCCTCTGGGGTGCTGTGACTAATGGCATGTACCCAGTTTTGGAACTCTGAATTTTAAGGGCTCAGCTACACATAGTCCCTCTAGTAATTATCAGGTCCCCTCTTCTTGAATATCTACCATGTTTCCCTCCCCAAGGGCAGCCCTGGGATGACAGGTGATGGATCTCTGTCGGAGACCCCAAAACAGCATTTCCTAGCAGGAGGTTGTCTCATGGGACCTTGTCCAGAGCAAAAGGGGAACTTATCACCTCACATTGCAATGCCCAGGTCCATAAATACACACAGACATGTATGTATGATTGTGTTGATTTGTCTACAAGAGGCCTCTGGAGCTGGCTGGGACACTTGACCTCCAAGTATGGTGGCAGGACTCTATTGATCCCGCTTTAATTCTTCCCAAAAGTACTGGAGGAGGAAGAGGAGGAGAAGGAAAAGGAAGAGGAGGAGGAGGTGGCCACTTAGTGCCCAAGTTACTGGTTAGACACACAAGAGTCAGGAAGGGCATTAGAGTCAGGCAGGATGAAGCAAAGGTCTAGACGCATTTGGATGCTGGCAAGAGTCCCCTGTACCTGAAAGTAAATACAGCTGCTTGTAGAGGGGAATGGAGGGCCAGGTTCCTGGGCCTAGTCAACAGTGTGTGCCCTGGAATGGAGGGTTGGGGTTCCTGGGGCCTAGGCATCCCTGCAGAGTTGAATCTTGAAGAAGTAGTGTTTGGAGGCAAAGAAGCAGGCCTGAACCTGCTCATGGAAAGTCTGAGCTCCAGGCCAAATGCAGGGTGTGGAGGATAAGGCAGCAACAGTAATTGGGTGCCGGGCACACAAGGAGGAAGGGCTCAGCTGGAAGATTTGGGAACCAGAGGCAGCAGAGTTTTGTAGAAGTGGGCACAGGCTCAGGTGCATATGACAGGCAGGGAGATCCTTTCCAGATGACCAATGGTGGGGGAGGAGAAGACGTGGCTTGTCCCAGAGTCCAGGGCGGAGGCCTGTCCTAGGGTGAGGCTGGGGCCCTGTCTCTGTCAGTACTGCCTTCCTCCTCCCCCATGCTGGTCAGCTCAGAGCGGCCAGACGCTGTCCACCAGTGGTGCCGAGCTTGCTTTATCAGATAATAAATAAGACGGCTGGAGCCGTCCGTGTCAACATCTTGGCGGCGTGCGGGGGCCCAGAGAGGAGGGGGCTATTCGTGAAGGGTTTAGTCAGCCCCCTCCCCTTTGAGGCCAGGGTCAGCCCCTACCCAAGTGTTTGTATAGGAGATTCAGGCATCACAACTGCTCTGCCCAAAGCCTGACGGCTGCAGGAAACTAAGTCTCTCTGGCCTCATTTTATCCTGTGGAGGAGAGGGAGTAAAAGGGACGCAGTAGGGACTTAGTTTCTTGGATCACATGATCCATGCATGGGATAGCTCTAGCCTGGTTGGTTGTTTGGCATTAATATAGGGTAATGTGAGATGTGACACACTCTAAGCTACACAAGGGTGGAACTGGAGGTGCGGTGGACACTTTTGAGTCTCCCGGCTAACTGTTGTCCCTACCCTAGCTGGGTCCCACAGAAAGCTGAATCCTTCTACTGTTGTCTCAGGCCTATTTTTAGGGGCACTAGAGGGACTCTGAGGGCCTCCCAGCTGTAGGCCCATGTCTGACAAAACACGGGGAACTGGGACCATGGAGCCTCAGTTCTTACCTGTCCACCCAGGCCCCTTACCGTACCTTAGGGAATGCTGCCTGGGCCCCTAGAACTGTCCCACAGGGCTGTGACAAAGGGCAGTGGTGAGGGCCTTGTGGATGGATGGTCAGTGCCCCTTCTGCAACATGGCACCTTTTGATGAGATCTACACAATGCTGCTGACAGTAGCAAGTGGTCTGTTCTAAGAAATGCCCTTACTTGGTCAAAGAGGAAGCTACTGCCCTCCACGTGCCTCCTCCCCTAAGTTCTCCTTTCCGAGACTCCAGGCTTTCAGACGAGCACCTGGGAGAATTTGCTCCACTTTCTGACAGGCTTACCCTTTTTAGCCTAAGAAACTCGCAGCCTTTTTTTTTTGGGTTGTACCCCTGCAAGCTTAGGTCCCAATTCAATGCTGAGGCAATACAATCAGCATTTGGCTTCCTGGTGTAGGACAGCTCTCAGGGTCTGGTGGCTGATAGTGGTCAGTTTCACCCTGCATCCACAGAGAACACACCAACACAAGCTGGAGCAAGACCCCAGAATAGAGGAGGAGTGAATTGTACCAGCCTGGAGGAGGAGTGCCTGTCTGCTGTGCTCCAGCCATGGGTCAGGGCCGTGGTGGGAAGGCTGTGCTCATCAGTTCTGGCAAGGAACCCCAATGGATGGGACCCTGGTTTCCCCATCTCTGTGCCCATGTGTTCTACTTTGCATGCATCTTCTTCCTTCCTTCCTTGGGCTGCCCAGAACAAATCATGAGGGCCTAGGAAATATTTTGGGCAGGAAGGGACAGATTCAGGGTATTGTGGCCCTTTCTGCTTCAAGGTCTGGGGTGATGGAGACGGAATGTACTATAGGCAGTAGACAACGGGGCCTTTCTTTCCATTCTGCTGTTCAGATAAGTCCCTCGGTTGCTCTGGCCCAAGTGAGTGTACAGCTAGCTCATCTGGTGGTTTATGACCAGCAGGCAGGATGAGGATGGGAGGCAGGAGGAAGGGCAGTGGCGGGGTTCTTGGTAGCTATATTAAGGACTTGGTTCACCGGCTTCCTCCTGAAGAGGAGAACGCTCAAATTTAGCAGCAGTAACCACTCCCAGTGATGGACCTACGGCCTTCTTCACCTCAGTCAGCTCCTTAGTTAAGATACAGAATTAGGGAGCTGGAGAAATGGCTCGGCTCAGTGGTTAGGAGCACTTGCTGTCTCTTCAGATTATCTGTGCAGTTCTTATCACTCACAAGATGGTTCCCAACGCCTGCAACTCCAGTGCCGGGGGATCAATCCCGAGGCACCAGGCACACGTGTGACACACACACATACACTCAAGCAAAGCACTCATACAGATAAGTAAATTAAAAAATGAAAAAGCAAAAGGAAGCCAGGTATGGTGGCTCATGCCTTTAATCCCAGCACTCAGGAGGCAGAGGCAGGCAGGTCTCTGTGAGTTTGAGGCCAGCCTGGTCTACATAATGAGTTCCAGGACAGCCAGAACAACATAGTAAGGCCCTGTCTTAAAATAACAGAACAGAACAAAACAAATAAAAGAAAGGAAGAAAGAAAGAAAGAAAGAAAGAAAGAAAGAAAGAAAGAAAGAAAGAAAGAAAGAAGAAAGAAAGAGAGAGAGAAAGAAAGAAAGAGGAAGAGAGGCAGAGAAACTGATTTGGAAGGGATCTCATGTCTATGTGCCTCTCTCTCCTGAGTTCCCTTCTTCTCCATCCAAAGGGGATGCCACTTGCCTTGTGCCTTGCACTGTGCTGTCTCCAGGAAACTTCCCTAGGTTGGTGAGTGCCCTGTACCACCTCAAAGGTGCATGAGTTATGGATGTAATCACAGATACCTCTCTCATCATAGAAGGGGAAACTGAGGCTAGGACAGACAGAGCTCCTAGGAACAGCACTGCGGTGAGATCATGGTGTTGAGAACTTGTGCAAAGCCTCATTCAGCTGCCATGGTCTGGTCTGCATCTGTGCACACTTGGGGTGTGGGTGCTTGGAGATACTCACATGGTGCCACCTGTGTCAGGGTCTCTAGTCCCCTCCTTCTCCTTACTCCAGTATCTGGAATATGATAATAGACACCTAGGCAGCTGGCTTTGTCTTCCACAGATACACGGGTGAGGTACACCTGCTCAGAGCTAGTGGCAGGAGCATGTCTTGCCTTTGCCCCTGTGATGCTTACAAATGCTACAGGCTACTGCCTCTTGATTTACTAGTTCTAACCAGGGTCTACTGCCTCTTCCTCAAGCTGAACTGCATGGAAGGAGTGAGGGTCCACACAGGAGAGAGGTTAGGGGTGGCCTTCATGGTTGGATGACCCCCTTGACTCCCTTGCTTCTTGGTTTCCTCACAGGGGAGTGGAAGCTTGGGAAGACCAGGAGGCAGCCAATGTCGATAAGACCTGTGGAAATGTGGCCTACAGAATACCTCTGCCTTCTGCTGCCTGCACCAGGGCCCTAGAACTGACCTGCAGGCCTTGGGCAGAGTCACCACCAGCTGGCATAACCTGGCTCTACAGATAGAGCTGCCAACTGCTGGGATGATGGTTGAGTCAGGCCACAAGGCCACATGTCCCCCAATTCCAACAGTGTCTCTGTGCAGGTCTGTCTTCTAGCAAATGCCTTAGTACACAGATTGTCAGAACAAGGCCCTTTACTGCCCGGTCTGGAAACAAACACACAAATAAATACAAAAGTCTGTGATGATGGCTGGAGGGATGCGTTTGCCTCGGGTTGGTGTCCTGGTATGGTGCTCAACCTGTACACTGGTCTCCAGCAATCCTGCATCCATAAGCAAGAAGGTAGCCTCTCATCCGTACAAAGTCAAACATGGGAAATGAAGACCTCGAGGGCCCAGAGGCCCTGTTTCTTATTGCCTGCCTGGAG
Source organism: Mastomys natalensis (assembly GCA_021653895.1). Taxonomy (NCBI): domain Eukaryota; kingdom Metazoa; phylum Chordata; class Mammalia; order Rodentia; family Muridae; genus Mastomys; species Mastomys natalensis. The sequence continues at coordinate 1,138,039 of JAJTUV010000110.1, read as the reverse complement.
TATGTTTGTTTCACTTGGATCAGATTTTACTGTGGGATGCTGTGAACCTTTGCCAGCTGCTACAAACTGTAAATGTTGACCATTGATGTCAAGAGCTGAATTCAAGTAATTGGTGGGTATCTCCAGTCATCTTGGCTGCAGAGAGGTCCGTGAGGGGCCTGGGGAGTCCATTTCTACCCCGGCTGAGGCTCCAACCCTTCATCCACCAGCCTGCTTCTCTCTCTAGGCAATCAGCACAGAAAGTTTCCCAGCACAGTGGTGAGGGACCTCTGGGCTGCTGGTTCAGGAACCAACTTCTGTTCCTGGAATGTACTGTGGTGACAGTTTCTTGAGCACCTAGGCCAAAGCTAGGGCACACCAGGCCTCCTGACGTAGGACCCCACTGAGACCAGCCTGGGGACTCAGGGATGAGGAGGTGAAGGCAAAGTCTTCAGGTTCAAACTTGAACTCCAAATGGCTGGAGGCCAGGATTCGTCCGCTGGGCTGGAGGCCTGCAGGGAGGATGGACAGAGTATGGAGGAATCTACCACCTCACTGGGACTGGGAGGCATGGCATAGGGTGATTTGCTCCAAGGACTCCTCAGTCTAGAATGAATACATAACCCACTGAGAAGCAGGACTAGGAAGACCAGCAGGGCCCTGGACCATGCCACACACAGTTCTGAGGAAGAGGCCACCATATTGGTGGTTGAGGGCCATGTGTACAGTGAAGCTCTGGGTGGATCTTGGGGGCTCTGATGGGATTGACGTTGGTGAGGAGTCAAGGTTCTCCAGAGAAGTGTGAGGATCTATCTCTTGCACTCCCCTGCCTCATCTTCCTTACCTGGGAGGTGATAGTAGATCCAGTACATACTGGAGATGCCAGACTGGACTCTGCCTTCAACATGGTGGCTGAGCTCTCGGTGTTGAGTTGAGTGGGAGAAGAGGCTCTGGTGTTTGCTGTGGATTCCGGGAGGGAAGGGGGGAACATTTACAGAACGTGCCATATCTGACCATATTTCCCGCCGTGTGGTTAATTCTGTCCTTGTCTAGAGAGGTTCAGAGACCTCTAAAAGTCACACACCGAATGCTGGAGGGTCAGGTAGAGCTTCATCCACCCCACATCTGTCCATGTGCCCCTCTTCCAGCAAGGCTAAGGACATCCATCGGGGCTAGTTAGATTGAGACTTGGAGGCCTGGGAATGACCCCTCCTGCTTCCCGCTTACCTGAGGAGCCCTTGATTTTGGCAGGGTTCTTCGGCTTCCGTTTTCTTGTCTGGATACTCTCCTTTTTCATTGCTAGTGGCCTTGGCACCTGGCAGGGACAGCAAGGTAGGTGGCTGCTTCCTGTCCCTGCTCACCCCTGGGCCCTTGAACAGTCACTTCCTGAACTACCCTGGAGAGCCAGTCCCCTCTTAGATGCTGGGCTGACCTGCAGGCATAGGCCTGTTGAGTCAGCTCCACCTTTGGGTGCCATCCCATCTGCCTGAGAGCCAAGAGGCAGGGGTGGAGTACAGAGAGGGCAAGATTTGGGTGTCTAACATTTATCCTTGGCTGAAAAACCCCGGGGAGCTCCCTGAGCTCCCTCAGTGGGCAAGTCTGTACAGTAGACGTGGAGGCAAGAGCTTGGTCTCCCAGAAGAGTGGGTATGCAGACAGTCAACATACGTGTAACACTCCCAGAACACGTTCAAGCCAGGGGCCGAGGGCCATCCTTTGTTGCTGGTGGGGAGGAGCAACCATGTGATTGTAGATAGAGGTAGCTCCCCCTGCCACTCACCCCATGGAGCTTCATGTAGAGGCCACAGGCATTGCACACTGGTTCACCCTCCGCGTTGCGCCTCCAGAGGGTGGTGGTGGCAGTGTGGCAGTTGGAGCAGCAGAGACCAGATCGACGGGATGAAGACTGTGGGGCAAGAAAGCTGGGGTGAGCCCAGAACTCAGACTTGGGGGCCTCTGGTGAAGTAAATGACAACTACCAGGATGGATGGACGTTAAACTCAGCAGTCACCAGCTGCCAGGTCATGGGCCACTCTGGTTGAGTGAGATGCTTGGGTGCTGAAGGCTTGAGGCCTGACATGGACCTACCGGGCAGGACATGATGTCCTTTGCTATACAAAGCTTTGACTCTTTGGCCTTCTTGTCCCAGGACCAATCCCTTTATTTCTGGGCATTTCCCATCACTGAGATGTAACAGACCTTTCAGGGTCTAGTCGTGGGGTTCTAAGTAAGCCCAGGAAGGCCTTGTGTAGAAATACAGCTATTGATTGTTGATCAACAGCCAGGTTGATCTAATCTGGCACCTCTGTGGGGTCCTGAAGAGGTCAGGCCCAAAGGTTAACTCTTAGGATCCTGCTGGTCGTCTTGCACACCCGTCTCCCAAGAGCTCAGAACATACATCGACAACACCCCACACACCTCACAGCATCCCTAGTACCCACAGAGCATTGAGTAGAGGGTACAGCATCCTGTCTGTCAGGTGTCACCCCCCGCTGTGCTCAGTGCCTGGAGTCCCCTGCTCTCACACACTTGAATCCCACCAGAGACCCCAGACTTCCCTGTGTTTGGGGAACTTGGGTCCTGAGCTAGAGAGGAAGCTGGGCACAGGAATCTGGGTCTAACTAATGAAGTTGGCGGCGAGCCAGGAGCTGGCTTCCTGTGCAGCATTTGGGGAATCATCCCAGTGGCCCCAGCTCAGTGTCTCCTGAGATGTCTGAGACATGAACCTTTCCTGCACTGCTCACAGTTCAGCGTGTGATGGGATCTTGTCCCTACTATTGAAAGTTCCATCTAAACACCTGAACTCTAAGACCTTCCCGAACTCCACAGCCTAGTCTTGCTGTGACACTACTATCATCAGACTGTATTATTCTGTCCCCACTCTGGACATTACATTCTGACCCCCACCCCCATCTATCCCCTTTATGGTTCAGTACTGAAAATTTAACTACAATTCTAGAACATCAGCCAAAAGGGAGGGTTTTGCATAAGTGTGACCTCAGCATTACTTGGAATATGACGAGTAAGATATCCATGTTTATCTGGAAGTCACACTTAACTAGGTGCCTGGGACTTTGCAGCTGCTAGTTCCTCCTGGACCTTTAGACTCAGGGGAGCCCTGGCCTCTGGCCTCTCTTCTTCCATGAACCAGCTAGGAACTATGGGAACCTTCTGAGACATGGCAGGTAAGAAGTAAAAGTATGTGTCCTATGTGCAGACCATACACAGGAAGAAAGGTGCACGAGATCTCCACATGCTCAGAAGTGCAAGAGAAAAGTCTGGAAACCATGTTGGGATCTTTCATGGTAATTTTATAAAAACGTAGGGAAATGTAACATCCTGAGGTGCTTGACTTTCCTTCAAATTTCACAACTGTCAGTCACTGCCTTGAAGGGAACTGGAAACTCAGAAATGTCAAAGGACCACAGGAAATCGAGGAGCCAGGTGGACCGAACCTTCTCTCTGTTGAGCACTTTGGCACTTTGTTTGAGTCATTTGCCACACCCAATGCCACCTCACCCTCCGCCCCTCTAGCCTCCATCTGTCCTTCCTCCCTGTCTGTGCCGGCAGCCTGGCCGACAGGCAGCCTCTCCTGGATGCACTTCATTTATTTATTTGTTTTTTTTGTCTGTTCTTTCCAAGAGAAGTTCATCATCAATGGCTGCTCACCTGAAGGAGAGCAACATTGAGTGTCATGGCTGCTCACCTGAAGGAGAGCAACATTGAGTGTCAGGCTCCAAGCACTGGGGACCTCCGAATACATCAGCCTTGGAGTGCAAAGGCAGCCCTGCCAAGGCGGACACACAAGGGAAGGTGGCTCGAGCCCTGCTTGGAGGGCAAGTCATGTATGCAAGGAAGCTCTTTGAAAATGCAAGCTACAATACAAAGTGTTGCAGAGTGCCTTCCTCACTGTCCAGAACCCAGTTACCCAAGATCAGCTAAGAAAGCCAACTGGAGCCTTGGGGAGAGGCCAAGGCTCTAAAGTTTTCAAGTGGACCCTCTCCTGTAGGAGACACAGCAGAGATTGTCCCTTGTCTGCTGACAGAAAACTGAAAGGGGGGTATGAGTGGTGAGAAGAGTAGGTTTAGAGCCAGGGATCCCCATCCTTCTACCCAGAGCAGACAGGGGCTCTTGTCTGATTCTTCTTTGTTTATCACTGTGTCTGAGTGTCCAGTGCAAAGACTGGCACAAAGGAGAGTGGGCAAAGTCAAGGTACGGGGCAAGTCTGCTGCCTGAGGCCTGAGATGCAGTACTCCATGACTGGGCTGAATCTCTATGGTTTTCTCATTAGTGAATGTCACAGAGACTAGGCTGGGCAGCTCACGCAAGGCACAATAACCTCTGAGGTGGCCCCTCAGATGGCAAGGAGCAAAGCATTGAGCAGAATGGGCCTGCAGATCCCAAATCCTAGCTCAGAGGAAGGGAAGAACCACCTTCAACACACCTGTCAGGCTGGACCCAGTCCTCAGGCACTGCTTGTTATGAGCATGAGGCCTTCTGAAACTTTGAAGTTAAAAAGCCTGTCCCATGCAGAGATGTTGACACTCATGAGGGGTTTACACCTTTAGACAGGAGGGCCTGATACTCAGGACTAGTCCTGTCCAGGTCTGAGACCCACGAACCCACCATAGCCTCCATAGCAAAAACATAAGCTGCCAACTCCAACCCAAACACATATTTAAACTTGAACGTAAAGTTGATCTGTGAGATCATAGAACAAAGCTACTTCCTGCCTCAGTAACTTGGTGACCCAAGCCTGAGCCCTGACATCCCCAACACCTGTGCTGCCATGTACTGGAAAGAACCAAAAGTAAAATCAAGATTTAGCCAGCGAGCTAGGCAAAGGGCAAAAACCTGGTTTCCTAGAGACTTCGAAGCACAGGCAGAAATGTTTCCCAAGGATGCACATCCAAAGATCCTCTCATTTAGGCTCCTAACACCACCATCAATGCATCTCAGCCTTATCTGTGCTGGGTCACCTGGAGGCCTCTAATACTCAGGACTAGGTCGTCACCCATAATTACCACCAACACAGTCCCACCGCAAGACTGAATCCTCAGGGTCCCACAGAGACTGTATCTAGGGGTTGTATTCCTGTATTATATACATCCAGGGCAGACTCATTCTCAAAACTGATTCTGAGACATCCTGTGACCGTGTAGCAAGTGGCTTTGAAACATATGTTGTCTGTCAAGTACTAAGTAACCTGTGATGGGCTGTAAGGTTACAGTGTTGCAGTGGGTTGTGAGACCTGAGCCAGGTCCCTGTCAGGACTCCTTGCCTGGATCCTGATGGTTCCCTGGATATTTTCAAACTCCAGGAGAAGATGAGTTGGCCTGGACAGCCTACAGTACCTATGCTTCAATCCTTAACCCATCCTTCAGGAACCCAGACACCACTGAGTTTGTAGGAGCTAGCAGTCCTTTTATCCCCGTTATGGCCCTGGCCCTCTCCCTGTCACACTCACCAGACGCTTCTGGGCCTCACTAGCGGTCGGTTGACCCCGTTCATCTTGTGATAGAGGCCGCAGGCATTGCATAGATAGTGTCCGGTGCCGTCCCTGCGCCACAGTGGTGTAGACAGGGCTCCACAGTTGACACATTCCCGGCCCTCACCAGGGAACTCCTCCAAGAAGTCAGGTACTGTGGGGACAAGAAGCTTGTGGACTGGGGCCTCCCCCCACCAGGATGCCTGAGGGCTTCTGCTGTACTTGGCCTCCTTCTATAGTGTCTTGTTTTTCCTATAGTGCCTTAAACTTACTCACTTAAAGAGAAATTTATTTATTTATATACTTAGTCATATTTCATTTTCAGTGAAATTTGTTAGGTAGGGCTGCTTTTATAAGGTATAAAAAAGCCAAACTCTAAGGTAGACACCTGAGATGGCTCCTTTCTTAACTAGGGTTCACACCAGCCTTTGTATTTTTAATATGCTTTGGAAGCAGGCAGCAGGAAATGTATGGATGAGCCTTAGTTCTCTCCCCCTGCCCCCATCCTGTCCCACTCAGTGTGAAGGTGAGGGGGCCTCAAGGTCAGAGGATTGGGAGACAGAGATATGAGATTCTACTACTGTCAGCTTTGTTGTGGGATCAACCACTGTTCTCCCTCAGAAGACAAGACACAGGGAAATCAGGGACCATACATATGCAAGCAGTTCTAGCCAGGCACCACACATATGCAAGCTGTGAGACATTGGCTCAGGGTAGGGAGGAATCAGTCACCTACTGGCTGGAGGTGGGTACCAGGCACAGGGGCTGCCCTTGTCCGTCTAAGTGTACTAGGTCAGACTAGTCTGGAGCTATGAACCAGGGGGACCAAGCTTCCAAGTTCTAGGAGGGATGCCTAGACAAGGTCCCAAGGCTGCAAATGAAATGTCTGTTCCTCAAAAATACTCAGAAACCCAGATGAACGATTCCCTGCTCAACAACCTTGGAATCTAATCTAATCTATGTTCCTGTGAGGTATGGAACTCTCAAGATGGAATGCCAACGTTGCAGAACGAGATGGCTGTGGAGACTTGATCAAATAATTGCTATTTTGAGCTTTATAAAATTCATTTTCAGCCCGCTAATGCCTGTAAACTCAGCACTTTGGAAGACTGAAGCAGGAGGATTGCTGTTAAGTTTGGAACTAGGTTGGTCTACAAAATGACCTAACCCTGTCTTAAAACCAAAAATAATTTCTGAAACTTCCCGTGAAAACTTTTAAATGTAGGTTCTAAATCGACATAACCCAGAATGCTTTTCTGGGTTTGGTCGGGTGAAAAGCAGAAATATATTATTTTCTTGCTATTGTGCTGAAAAAAGAATTCTGTATTGAGCGTTTTTCATTGTATTGTGTTTCATTGAAGGTTCCTATGTCCTAGCAGCTCTAGGCGGGAATCTGCGTGATCCGACTAGGCGGAAGAGCCCTGACTGCAGAAGAACGAATTTCGGATTTTTCGCATTTCGTAGCGCGCGGGTTTATTGTTGCGCGTCTTAGTTTTAGAGCCGGGTCCACCGGGCAGCCCCAGTCCGGTACTCACCGAAGGTGGTCCTGCGACCAGGAAGGCCACCAGGGCGACCTTGCAGGCCGTGCAGGATGCTGCTGTCGAAGGGTCCGGAGGTCCACGAAGGAGCTACGTCGGGACTCATGTATGCTGGGTAGGTCGTGGGGTACGAGGCGCCCATGGGCCTCCCGAGCGGGGTCGGGTACTGTTCGCGAGCCAGCAGCGCGCCCTGGAAGGCGCCGCCGTCCCGGACCCCCGTGCTGCCGCCGCTGCCGGATCCCGGGGGGCTGTGAGCAAACGGGAAGGTAGTGGCTCCCGGTGGGTGTGCGGCTGGCGGGTGCGGGCTTCCGGAGCCGAAGGCTGAGGAATCAGCGGCAACTGCTTGCGTCCAGCGGGAAATGCGCGGCGAGCGCGGGAGGCTGCGAGCCCGGCTCACACGAAGGCAGGTACGGCAGCATGGAGGGCACGCGTGTGGGTGCCACGAACACCGGGGAGCCGGCTCCCGAAGAGTGCAGAAAGGCTCCGGAGTCGGCGTAGGTGCCCTGGCCAGGGCTCTGGGCCAGCGCCAAGCTTTGGTACATTTTCCCCTGCGCGAGCTTGACCTGCAGAGAAGAAAGACAGGCGTCTAGGGCAAGATCACTGGGCCCCCTCCATCAGCTCTCGCGCTCGCCCGGGGCAGGTGCTGCTGCTCGGCTTGCGCACTCCACTTTTCTGAGTCGGTTCACCGGGGCAGGTACCGGGCTCCTCTGGTGGAATGACGGGGTTAGATAAAGCGCAGGACCCCAGGAACGAGATCCTTGCCTTGCGCAGAGATCTCCAGCCAAAGCCCTCAAAGGAAGGCGCGGCGCGCTGGCCCAGGGCCGGTGACCGGTGGGTTGTAGACTGGGTCTCCACAGAGCAGCTCTGTAGGGAATCCCGGGAACTTGGGCTGCCCCGCCCCCGCCGAGCCGCCCCTTCCCTCTTCCAGTCGGTCCCTCCCTCCCTCAGGGTCAGCGCCGGGGCTCCGGCCGGGGTGCCACGTGACCCGAAAAGGCTCCGCTGTCGGACTCTGAGACCACAGCGCGCTGGCGTACCCTCGCCTGAGCCTGAACAAACGCAAGGGTGGGAGCAGGCTGAGCGCGCGCACAGTTCTGGGCCAGCAGCAGCTCTGAACTGTCTCGAACTTTGTTGCTACGGTCACGGGTGCCAGTCCTCGCCCCACGTCTATTCCGAGCTCCCGCCCAAAGCTGGTTTAGTGTCCTGTGGCTGAGGCCTACTGAACCTAGGAACACAAGGTTCTGGAACCTGTTGGCCCGCGCCTGATTCCCCCCCTTATACTCCCCAACCTACGTGGGATCTAGCTTCGATGGAAACCGCAGGGCTAGGGCCGCTATTCTCTTACTGGGTGCTTTTGTTCATTAGCAATGACTCTAAGTCCACCAGGAACCCCACAGTCTACTGAGTTTTTGAACAAGCAGGACCACTGGGGAGGGAATCCAGCACCAGAGAACTCTGAATGGAGTAATGTAATTCCTAAGGCCACAACAGAAGACAGGTAGACTCCAAGTCCCGCGACTTTCACAGGCTGAGGAACTTGGCAAGAGTCTCTTCAGGTACTGGAAACTCCCAGGAGGCTGGTACTAGAGTACCTAGTTCAATTTTTGTGACTTCTGTCCTCCGGCTTACCGGAGTTCCAGATGGAGTGTGCCCAGAAGGTGCAGCAACCCCGGAGGGCTTGAAGACGCAGCGAATGTTTCTCACTTGCTCATGCTGGCCCAGGGGTGCTGCAGACAGATACGCGAGTGAGGCAGGAGCTCCTGAGATAAGGGAAATACACGGACTAACCTTGGAGTCAGTGTCCAGTGTTTCTGCCGCTCAGCGCCGGGTTAGTTAATTAGTCAGAAAAGAGCTGAGCATTGCCTGCACACTGGTGTCCACCCAAACTGCTCCTTCAGCATGTGGAGATCTAGTTGTGAGTCACGAGTGGAAGTGAGGAGGGCACCCTGGACCTGAGGTTGGTACGGATTGTCCTGACACAGGCTCCAGAATCTGAGCCATGGAGGTGCAGAGCGGAAGCTGGCTTGGGGTAGGCCCGGGAAGGGGAGCTCTCCGGTGCTTCCTGCTTCGCATTACCTCCACTGCGTTCTCCTGGCCTCTCCTTTTCCTCCCTTTTGAGGTGGCGACTGGGTGAGGGCTCTCGGTTGATGCTTTCAGCACTGACTTCGTGGTTCTTCTTTCTGTGGGGTGTGCAATACTTGGGTCTCCAGTCTTGACATCTCTTCTCATCAGAACTCTCCAGGCTTCCGCTCTGCAGGTCTTTCTCTTTGCAAAGTTCCCTGGAGCAGGAAGGGCATCCAGGTGTCCATCTTGGGAGACAGCTGGGTGCTGTTGGCACTGACCAGTGAGCAGCACAGCACTGAAGCCTCCCCCTGATTGTTTAAATGAAATGGGAAGATTTCCCCTTGCACTCCACCAAGTCCAGGATGAAAAGTGAGGAAACCTACTTGCTGGGAACTGAATCCTCTTCTCCCTAGATAATCAGTAGTAGATCTAGGGTCCTTCAGGGATGGACCCAGAAGGACTTGGGCTTTTTGGGAGGGATAAACTCAGGAAAGTCCACGAGGTGGAAAGAACCACGTGACAGAGGTACTGGGTTTTGTTCTGTGACATATTTAATTGTTACCTCAGTCTTAATGAGGCAGATGAAGTTATTCCTATTTACACACAGAGGAACAAACTAACTTACCCAAAGCCATACAACTAGTAATTTAACATGTTGATTCAGACAAATGAAGAATTGAGGAGGATCTCCTGACCTCTTATACATATGGGAAAGGGGAGGAGATCTACCCTTCTCAGGTTCCTCGGAGGCTTGGTACCACAGAGGGCAGTCTTGTGGGTGCCCAGGTCTTGACCACCTGCTATTGTCTAGACAGGGAAATAGGCTCATCTGTTCAGAGTAGTGGCAGAACTGACTGCAGGGGTGTCCTTTGCCCAGATCAGGTTGCTTCATAGTGGTGGGACACTGGCTGTGACAATATCTGACCCTTTTACAGGACTCTTCTACTTGAGGCAAAGAAGGAGGAGTCTCAGATCAAACCACACACCCTAGGTAGGTCCTTCTAGTTCGATCTTGTCCCACCCCCAGAGGTCAGCTCTGATGCTATGATCCTGCTTACCAGTTCCAAGAGGGAACCAACGCATTTCTCTGTCCACAGGACTTTCTCATTGCTATTCCCCAGAGGAGTTTCCTCTCTTCACTGTTCACAGAACTCCTACACAACCCTCAGGGTCCACATTACTCCTGTGGCTCATGAGTAGTCCACTGAAAGATTGTTATATGTTCCTGTCAGGTCCCTCAGCAGACTCTGAGTCCCAAAGTCAGCTTTGAGGAAAGCTGGACAGGAAGCAGCCATATTCTGCAGGGGACTCAGCTTTGCTGTGGCAAGACTTTACAGCATTGGCTAGTCATTTTTCTTTGTGTGGTAATAGCTTCAGGGAGGGACTGGTGGGACTAGGCATCCGAACAGCTGCCTTGGGGAGTGCACATGGCAGGCTCTCAACAGGTTCCTGGTAGAGGCTAATGAATACTGGTCACGTGGGTTGATGACCAGGTCCTGGCCCCAGAGTGCTAAGGGCCAAACCATAGGGCAGGTAGGCAGGTGGGAACTTCTGGCCTTGACTAGCTATGGTGACCCCTCAGCCAGCCTTTCAGGCTTCCTTGGCCTAGCAGGCAGACCTGACTGAGCCAGTTAAGGAGAAAGGACAGTAATTTGAGATAAAGATCCCATATTCTCTTAGAGAGATGAGGGGTTGGCATGTTCGTTACCCTGTGACCAATCGGAACTGAGTTTAATCTGTGATTCCTGGATTAAGAGGGCTGTGGCATTGTGACCATGAGAGCCTGAGTGGCCAAGTTGGAGGATGGGGACCTCCTGCCAGCCTGACAGGATCTGGATTTCATTTCCAGCTGTCACTTGCCTGACAGCCACCCCTTCTCCACCACAGAGCTTGGGAACTGTTAATGCAGACACATTTATCGAAGGAAAAGAAAACAATCCTATTGTTCAGGGGGATAAGGGGGCGTCAGGGCCTCTAGACTGATTCCCTCGAGGGACCCTGGCCTGTCCTTAGGCGTCTGGGCTTCGCATCACACTTTGGCTGTGTTTGCTCTTACAGGGACATTTGCCCCTGAATTGAGAATAGCCTGGGACAGGGGACCTTTTAATGATTGCCTCCAGGTGGAGCCCCGTGTGCACACACCTTGCCTCTATTCAGTGGCCTGCTGCTTGTGGACACTGGGCTTTGAGTGCAGACAGAGGTGGCTTTAGTCAACCTGGGGGTAACCCCTGAGAGCAGGGCTGCCCAGATGCAGAGTTGGGGCTGGACTGGCTCCCCTAAGTCCACCCATGGGCACCCCATTACTCTTGCCTTTCTCTGTGAGAGCTCACATCACTGTAAAAAGGCCTGGGGGCTTCCTTTGCTTCCTATGGTAACCCCGAGGTTCAGGAAGGTTGCCAGCATGCAGGGCTATACTTCAGTAAGTACTACTGCCCACTTAGGGTGGGGAAAGCTAGCTTTCAACCCCCCACTACTTTCTTCAGCTCCTTTCTCCTCTTTCTTTGTATCCTTGGTAGGGCAATGTGGCTCACAGTTGACCCTTCTAGGCCTCAGATTGTCTCAGGAACTTGTCATCCCTCTGGGTCCACAGAGCAGGATTCTAGGGCTCCTTCAAGGCCTGTAAACTGGTTGAGGTGAGGGAGGGCTGAAAGGTGTATGCTTATACCGGGAGGGGTAGGGGAGTGTGGGGTGGCTGGATCTGCTGAGTCTGGGCACACAGCAGGTATTCTTCTTGCAGGTGTGTTTAAGCTCAGCTACTGGAAGCAGTGTTGGATCCCTGTCTCTCAGGCCAGTGCCATCTGTCTGTGCCCAGAGCTGTAATGGAATCTTCAGAGCAAGGTGTCATCTGCAGTGTCCCTCTGTCTGGGTCTCTCTAAGCCCAAAGCTGCATTTGTCACTATGACCATCAAGGCAATTCCTTGGTGACCTCATGTGCCTGTCTTCACAAAGGGACTTGCCTTGTTTTTTAACTCCTTCAGCATTTTAGTGAGATGGGAAGTTTTCATGTCCTCTTTCCAGATGAGAAAACTGAGGCTAGTTGTGACTAGACTCAGGGATACAACCAGGCAGAGGTTGGTCCCTGCTCTGCTTCATAGCCACTGATCGGTCCTGCTGCTTGCCAACTCCACAGGTTCTAAATCCATTGGGCTGAATAGGCTCCCTGCCTGTCTAAGGAGCCTGCAGCCCCAGCATCTACAGGCTGTGTGGGAGGGTTCCATCACCAGTGGCAGTGACCATCGACTCCTGCAAGCAGAAAGCAGCTTGCACTGTGGATGACCCGGTGGAGTGTGAGCCAGCTGGGAAAAAGTAGGGTCCAGGAATGAAGGCAGGGTTCAGGGGTCCTGGGTCCCATGTGTAACTGGATCTGCTTTCAAAGCCCTTCCTGACATTGCTCAGCCTTCAGTGTGGCAGACCACTAGACACAAGGCGAGTTTGTGTTTGGATGGATGTCCATCTGACTTAAGAAGTAGCAAACGTCCTGTTGCAGGACAGGATGGCTTTGAGACATGCCATCCAGGGACAGAGGGAACAGGGGATGGGTAGACCTGTCATATCACTGGAGAGGACAAATGAGGGGAGGAGTCCCTGGTTGGAGCAAAGATGGGCAAGGCCGCTGGACTCACGGCTCTCAGTTGAGAATTAACTCACAGAGAGTGACCTCACCCAGGACACTTGGTGTCCAGGCTGGGAAGAAGTGAGTTATCAACCAGCCTGACACTGATGCTACCCTGCCAGGTGAATCTTGGCTTGCCCTTGGATTAAAAAGGAGGGGGAAGCTGGGTGATGGTGGTGGTGGTGGTGCACACCTTTAATTCTCGAAGTCAGGAGGGAGAGGTAGGCAGATCTCTGACTTTGAGGTCAGTTCAGGAAAGCTAGGGCTACTTGCTTTAAAAACACAAATAGATAGATACATAGATAGTACATAGATGCATAGATAGATACATAGATAGTACATAGATACATAGATTGATATATAGATACATATATGTGTAGATAGATACATAGATACATAGACAGACAAATAAAGTGGGAGGGGGTTTGGTCTCTGTGTGGTAGGTTCTAGCTGAGCTGTGAAAGATTTTAAAAATGAAAAGTGCTGGGCTGGAGAGATGGTTCAGTGGTTAAGATCACTGACTGTTCTTCCAGAGGTCCTGAGTTCAATTCCTAGTACCCACATGGTGGTTCAAAACCATCTGTGATGAGATCTGATGCCTTCTTCTGGTGTGTGTCTGAAGACAGCTACAGTATTCTCATATAAATAAAAATAAATAAATAAATAAATAATATTTTTTAAAAATTAAAAGTGCTACAGAGGCTGAGTGATTGTGGAACCCACTCTAAAACATCAAACTCCTACAATCCTAGCATTTTGGAAGTAGAAGCAGGAAGATCAGGAGTTCAAAGCCAGCTTGAACCACTTGAGACTCTCAAAAACCAAACAACAAACATAAATTATCAATACTTAGCCAGACTCCGTCCCATGTGAGCAGAAGGCAGACATTCAGTGACATCTCCTAATAGACAAATATTCTGTGTATATAGAAGGACACCCTAAGACTGAGTGGCAGTGTAGGGGAGGGGACAACAGGTTCCACTCCCAGCCATCCTGCATCCCAGCACAAGGAGGAGGTTAGTGTGATGTCAGTGGGCAAACTTTTAGTGGGTTGGGCTGGAAACAAGATTTGACACAACTGAGAGATTCTGTTCCTCGGGAATCAAGCTGGCCTCACCTTATCCCTCAAAGTAACTCCAAGTAAAGAGGCAGCTCTGCTCTCTTGTCTGTAGAGCTTTGCTGAGGTCTATAGAGGAAGCTGAGGATTCTCATGGCTGAATCTCCCCAACAGCATTAGGGTGACCTAGAAAGGGACTGATGCTTTCCATGAGTCTATCCTGCCCAGGTACCCATGAAAGGGGGACTGTGTGCAGTGCCGTTTAAAACATTTGAAACTCATTTCCCACCAGGTGCCCGAGTCGGTGAAGAAGTGTCTTTCATCATATGTCATCTGGACATTCTTAGAGCTTGGGAGCTAAGACAGGAGAGGCCAGGGAGAGATGGAGAGTTATTCTTGCTTGCTGTGTATTCAGAAGCTTCCTCTGGATCTACCTGCAGCTCTGGGTGAACTGCATGATGCCGAACACTGGGGAACATGGCAGGCCAGTGACCCAGAGGCTCTGAGGCTTGTGCCAGCCACAGAATTCTCTGAGCAGGATTGGCCAGAATTTAGGTGAGGCACAGCGTGCTGATTGATTTGCACACTTGGGAGGCTTTCCAGCCCAGGATACACTCAGGTCAGCTTAGGATTGGGTCTTGAAGTAGCATAGGGCTAGTGTGGACTCTGAGTCGGGGCATGTTAGTGGGGTATACTGCTGCGCATATAGAGTCTTTTTCACTAACGTGTGGGCATGTTCTCCACTACCTAGGTGAACTGTGGTGTGTCAGCACCTTGAGCCCACATGCCAACTGGACTACCCTAGTGAGCATTCTCTGTCCCCACAGTTATCAAGGATCCTCTGTCTCCCCTCAGTGAGAGATGGGTTTTGCCAGGTGCTCAGAGACTATCCAGGGATGCAAGGAGAGCTGGTGAATACCCTCGAATCCCCAAATGAGCTGGTGATAACTTATATTGTAAATGGATTTGACTCTCACTTTTACTTTTAAGTGTCTGGGGTGATCAGCTGGCCTGTGCTGGCCTATGCAGGGCTGGGTTGCACATGACCAGGCTGTGGCAAGGCAGACTATGTGAGTTGTGTCAGGTTGTTCTTGGTGGAAAAGGCTCAGGCTGCCTCCTCCACTTCCTGACCTTACTAAGTCTTCTGGTCAGGTTTACTTTGGATAAACCTGGAACTGGTCCTGCTTGGGGGAGGGGAGAAGGGGTACGGATTTGAGTATAGCCAGGGAATGGGCAAGAGCTCAGAATGGTGCTAGCCGTGTAGTAAGAAGGGCACTTCAGCCTTCTCTTATCTGTAAAAATTTCTTTCTGTCCCCTCCTTCCCTCTTCCTCTCTCCCTCTTTTCTCTGCTTTTAGCTCCATCTGTGAAGGGGCCGAGGAAGCTACAGCCTTCTGATCGCCTCCCACTTTATTCCTGAAGAATTCCACACAGAAGGGCTCAGGCTCTCCACTGAAGTTATACTGGGCCAAGACAGAACTTCTGCATGCTTTAAGGAGGCTCCATGGTGTCTGTTGGGAGCCTCGTTGCGTTTCCAGGTCTGTGGAGGAGGACAGTCCACCAACTGCTGTCCCTCAAGATCACAGTCCCCAGGGCTGGGAGCAGGGGTTTATCATGTTTTGGTTGTGTCTGCTTAGTGTACCGACTCCGGAAGTGTCAGAAGCCATTAACCAACTCCTGTTGGTGGAGATTTGGGATGTGAACCCAAGGAAGTTAAAAGGTTTCCGAAGCGCCAAGTAGTCTAGATAGAAGAAGGGTGATTGATTGACTGAGGGACTGATGTCTGCCTTTTATTCTCATTTTAACTGAGTGTGTGTGTGTGTGTGTGAGAGAGAGAGAGAATGTGAGAGAGTGTGTGTGACTGTGTATGACTAAGAATGTGTTGTGAGAGTGTGTGTGTGTGTGTAAGTGTGTAAGTGTGTTTGCATGAGTGTGCATGAGTGTGTATGAGTGTGTGTGTTGAGAATGTGTGTCTGCAGACATGCATTCATGTGAGTCTCGGCATGTGTGTGTGTGGGCATGTGAATGTACATGCACAAACAGCACACATAGGTGAGTGTGCATGCTCATGAGGGAATTTGTGTGTGTACAGACATGACGATGAATTACATATGCATATATTACATGTATATGTGTATATATGTATATATATTATTTCTTTTAAAATAAACAGTGTGTGGATACCCTGGTAAGAGAGATGAGGGGAGTTCTTATATTGTTAGATTGTAGACATTCTAAAGGTCATACAAAGCATGTAATGAGAGAGGCGTGTGCTTGAGCCAGGATTTGCCATGCAGCTGGCCTGCTAGCCTGAACAGAGAGGGAAGCCATTGTCCTTGACACTCAGTGAGAGGTGTCCTAAGCCCTCTGTGGCTTCACTTTCTGTCTGAGCTCCTTCATGCAGAGGTACAGGCAGCTCTCAAGAGTTGAGCAGTTCTGTGTATAGGCGTAGGGTTGGGAGGGAGGATCCAGAGCTGTGTGTGAGCACCTATGTGAATGCACACATACTTGTACTCACATTCATAGTAATGTGTGTACATACACATTCCCTCATGAGCATGCACGCTCGCCTATGTGAGCTGCTTGTGCATGGACATTCACATGCCCATGCAAGTGCCCGGGTTCACATGAGTGCATGTCTGCAGCCACCCACACATTCACATGCACACACATACTTGTGTGTACACCTACCCATGTGTATGTCCATATACAACACATGTGTATGTGCAACGCAGCTTGGAAAGTGACAGGTGCCTCCATCTCCGTCCCAGGCACCATCACTGGCTGGGAACAGCTGATGGGTATCTGTTTCTGAGCATCAGTCTGGCTGGCCATCCCTCAGCCTTGGCAGGCCCAGAGTGTTTAAGATGAGTGGGCTATACCATAGTCACTGATATTTGGGCAGCCAGCAAGGACACTGCGCTCCAGATGGACCATCAGGATCTACTGAACTCTTGATGCAGTGTCCTGAAAGGCTTTTGAGACTATGAAAGAACTTTGAATGTTTTGGGGCCCTGATGAAGGGAGCAAAGTTTGGGTTTTCCTGGTGAGCAGGGGCTTGGTGGGTCTATTGGTGCCTTGACATTGAAGTCTCTATGCAGGTGTTCCTATGTCCACAGGCCCAGGGGTGGGCAAGCAGAGGACCAGATAAGGCCTCATATTCCAGAGATAATTCCCAGGGAGCAGGGAAGCCCCAGACCTCTGAGGAAGACGGCTGAAACCAGGGAAGACCCAGAGTGATGGCTGTAGCCTGGCCTAGAGCTTTTGGCCCCAGTAGTTCACGGGGCAGATGTGCTCCTGTAAAGCCTTACTGCGGTGGTGGTGGTGGGGGAACTGCAGAGAAGTTTTGAGTTGGAAACTGGATGTCGTCTTGGAGAGACTGTGAGATATGTGGGTATGTGGGTATGGACCCAGGCCTGTGCCTTTGTCTCTGTAGCCTGTGGCAAGTCCATGTTCCTGAGAGAAGGTACAAGGGCCATTTGATGGCATCGTGGGTTACTCCGGAGGCTGGGGTTGAGTCCTGCGGTGCTCCTTACCGCTGACACTGATCATACTATGAAGTTTGTGCAGCCCTGTGTGGAAACAAGAAGCTCACACCAGAAGCATGCTGGTGCCCAGGTGGTGAGGTGGGAAGGCAGTCTCAAGGCTTTGCTTCTCCTGGCCACCAAGCTCCTTGTTGAACTCCCAGACAAGAGTAATGGGCTATTCATGTCCTCAGAGAAGCCCCAGTTCATGCATCCAGTTTATCCAGGACTCACTAAGTAGTCACCCAGATAGACTGGGGCTATCCCCACTTTTGCGATTCCCTCTCCAGGGCTGAGAGGCTTGTGGTCATTTTTCTCTGACTGTTCTCCATGATGGCTGCCTTGTCCAGCCACTATTAGAGTCTGTCCCAGGCTGTGCCTGCCTCTGAATGCTGTCTGGAAATTGCCATTCTCCTGTGGAGGAATTTCTCAGCAGCAGCTACAGCTGCAGCTGGAATCTACAAAACAGTTTTCTGTAGATGTCTCTTACTAGAAAACCTGGGCCTCCCACTGCCTGTAGTCCTGGAGCCCCTGCCTGGTACAGCTTCCTTTGGAAGAGAGATAAGGGAGCTTTTGGCATCTTGCTAGCTGAAGAACTGGCCCATCCCACTGACATGGTGGCGCCAGCGCTGACACCAGCTGTCAGTTGGGTCTCAAGCAGAAAGAGGCCCCGGGTGGCCTGGCTTCTCTAGCTGGTAGCTCTGGGTGCTGAGAGGAGCGCCTGGCACCCAGTGTGTTCACTGGGGACCACTGTCTCTTTGTTATGGCCCAGGGTGAGCAAACTTTTCTTTCCTGGATTCTTTTGATGGTCGTGTGTGTGTGTGTGTGTGTGTGTGTGTGTGTGTGTGTGTGTGTGTGAGAGAGAGAGAGAGAGAGAGAGAGAGAGAGAGAGAGGGGACACCCAGTGAGCACTCAGAAGTAGCAAGCACTTCCTGAGCCTCATGGGAGTTGCAGATGTGTGGAGGAACAGGGAGGTAAACAAAGGTGCTCTTGATGGGAGGGCTGTGGGGAGAGGGACCAGGAGTTTTGCGTTTTCGGATTGTAGGAGTCTTTGTGAGGCAGAGAAGCCCAGCCATTCCTGGTGCTTCACCTGGGGATTCCTCTGTCCTGTTGCTGAGGCTAGTTTGCAGACAGGCAGCCATGCCGGGCGTTCCATTTTGCTTTAATAATTGGAAAGGTTCATGAGAAAATAAAAATATCAAAACCAAGGACCATGGGACACATCTGTGGCTCGTAGCATTGGGAGGTAGCAGCAGAAGGACCAGAAGTTTGAGATCATCTTTGGCTTCTTGGAAAAGTCAAAATCAGTTTCAGCTTTGTGAAACAAAACAAAACAAATAAACAACCCCCCCCCACTCCCTGTTCCCCCCTCCCCCGCAGCTGGTAGCCATGACTGTAACAACCTGAGAGGCCACTCTTTTTCTGGAAAACCCCGCCATTCCCTGATGCCTGCTTTTTCTCATGGAAACCCTTTGACCCAACGTCCACTCAGATATCTCACTGAAAAGGCAAATCTCTCCGGATGAGACTGCCCTTTCCATGACGTCCCGTTTTAGCCTCTGCAGCCTGGACCACACGCTCACTGGCTGCAGACTTATGCAGGATTCCATGTCTCTCTGGGCCTTTGTTTCACTGGGCCATGCCACACAGGCTGTGTCCCAGAACTGGAAATAGGAGATGTGCTTCACCTTGCCCTGGGGCTGCTTCTGCTCAGGCAGGGTTGGCTGGTACCCTGGGTGGAAGATGAGTTGGGTCTGTCCATTTTTGCATCTCCTCTGGAGTCTGATTCCCACTGAAGGCCTCTGGCCCCTTGTCCTCTTCTCAGGGACTGAAAAGTGACAGGTGGTGGTATGGGGTAGGGTTTGTTCCATTCATTCAGGAAGGGAAGCTTGTTCTGTGTAAATGAGCCTGGCTGTGGGATTCACAGAGGATCTGCAGGGAGGAGAAACTTGGTTGCAGAGAGTGGAAAGGTAAGCCTTTCCTCTGTTGGCTTTGCCTGTAGCTTGATCAATGCTTCTGCTTTGGCAAAACCCTATAGAACTGTTCCCACTGTTAATCCTCTGGTCTCAGACATCCAGACCCCACATAGCCACCTTTCTTGCCCAGTGGGATCCAGATGGAAAGAATCCAAGATAGGATTAACTTCTCCTTTTCCTATAGCCACGTTTCTTGCTCTATTTGGGGTCACAGGGGCAAAAAGGTCCTCTGGGCAAGGAACATTTTTCTGGGACACAAGTCTTGTCGACACTGGTCCCTTAGTTCTTGGCTTATACTTACCACAGCCCTGTATCTCGAATCTCATCTTCACTGATCCCAAGTCCCATCTTTTTATCTGTAAAACTCTGCCCCTAAGAAGGTCCCAGCTGCCCTGATCCTCTGACATGCCCAATGCTGCTTCCATAAAGAAAGATCAAGAAACCCCTCAGGTCATGTGACACCCCAAGATTTTGTGAGGAGCTGTGGCTGTGGTTTTGGAGGTGGGTGTCCAGGTACATTCAGGTTTTGGGTTTTTTTTTTTGTTTTGTTTTTGTATTTTTTTTTTTTTTTGATCCTGTGAACTGTGCTGTGGTCTGCACACTTGCATACACTTGGGAATGTCAATAGATTTCCCACTAGAGGGCTTTCTGCGGACGGCTTCCGGCTGTGCTTTTCACCAGTGGCGCGGGTGAAGCCTTTCAACATTGGCTGCCCCACACTATTCTTGCCTGCAGGCTTCTGCCCCTTCTGCCGGAACAGACACCTCCCAGGCAAAGGCCCTGGCACAGCAAACAGGCAACTTCGGACTTTGAGCCTGGGCCACGGCAATGAGAAGGCGTTTCCCGGCACAGACGGCTGTGACCTTTGCGGCACCCCAAATACGGATGGAATGGAGGGCTTGTCTTGGCAATTGGGCGCGGGTGGGTTGGAGCAGGAGGGCGAGGGTCCTCCCTGAGAGGTGGCGCATGGTACAGCCTGGAACAGGTGCTGACTCACTGATCACCCAGTCATAAAGTCAGGGTGATGGCCCAGCACCCCAGCTGGCTCCCTAGAGTTCTCATGGTCCCTACCCTTCCCTGCAGCTGAGCCAGGTAGATCTTCCACAAAGGACGGTCTGGGCTGGCTCTGAGCCACCACATGGACCCCTTTACCAACCATTTGCTACTTCAGGGGAAACTGAGTCCCAGAATCGGAGAGTAAGCAGCTGAGGCTGTTCCTTGAGCAGGAGCCCCTCATTTCATAGGGTAGGAAGTACAACCTGACTGCAGATTCCTGCTGTTGGACATAGTTGCCAGGAGACAGTGGCCACTCATGCTATGGGAAACTGCCCCCAGATCTGAGCGAGTTGACTTTGCAGCCTGGCTTCAGAAATACTTCTTTCCTGCTGATATTAGGGCAGAGCTTGCCTCTGTGTCCTCATGGTAGTCCTTCCAGACCGGGCTGAGTGAGGGATTTTGGTGGGGGTGGGATTGTGATCTACACAGTGCCTTATATTCTGCCATAAAAGGATAAACCTTGGGGCAGGGCAGGTCCTGTCAGGCCAGAAAGCAACGGTAGGGAGCATGCAGCAGCAATGGCACTGTGCCATCTGTCATAGTATCCTCAAGATCCCAGGGTGCACTGGGCTTCAGCCGAGGTTGCAGTTCATAGGTTACTCTGGACCCCCAGTCGCAGAGCGGGCTGAGCCTCCAGGTGCAACTTGTTAAGGTTGTGCAGCTCATGCCTAATGTCCCTGCTCCTCATAGCCACGTCTGTCACTAACACTTATCCTGTGCCCCCCCCCATTGTCCCTCCCAGTTCCATGCTTGCCTTGTAGCCTTCCTCTGCCAAGGGAACCATTTGTCCTTGCTCCCTCCTAGGAAAACAGAGTCCTGGGGTTGTGGAGCATCATAACCTAGAGAACTTTGCTTGCTGTGAGCCAAAGCAGATAGAAGAAAATCTGTGCTCACAGAAAAGCAAGAGTCAGGTCAGTGGCCCTGAGGTCTCCCTAGGGCGGGTGTGCTCTGGTGGTTATTGTCACCGTCTTGCTAATTAAGTAAATGGTGTTCATGTGAGGGACCCTCTCTGCAGCAGTTACTTCTCAACCTGTGAGTTATGATTCCTTTGGAGAGTCAGACGACACAAATGACCCTTTCACAGGGGTGGTGTAAGACTATCAGAAAACACACATATTTAGTTACAGTTCATAACAGTAGCAACATTTCAGCTATGAAGTAGCAATGGAAATAAGTTTATGCTTAGGGGGTGGTCACAACAACATGAGGAACTATATTAAAGAGTCTCAGCCTAGGAAGGTTGAGAATCACTGCTCTAGAGAATTCCTAGTCCCTGGGGCTTCGTAGAAACTTAATCTCCTGCCTAAAGTGGTGTTATATACCAGCCATCCCCCGATACTGGGGTCATAGGTTCCAGACCAGCCTGGTCTACATGGGGAAAGCTTGTTTCTAAGACAATTTAATCTTCCTACTTGCCCAGACACCCAGCCTTGAGCCCCACCTTCATGTTACCTAGTTTCCAGCCTAGCTTAGACACTTCCTGGTGGGTTCCATGAAGGCTAGATAGGTCCTGTGTGGTGTCTTTCCCCCACTTACATTTTGCAGCCTCTGCCATGGGCTGATCTAATATTACCTGTTTTCTCAATGTCCCGCACAGTCACACGTTTGAAATCCCGTTGCCACCTAAGGTGACTTGTTAACAAATTCCAGGATATCTGGAGAGCAATTACTCATTCAGTGCCCTCAGAATTAGGTACTGAAACTTGAATGCATAATAAAACTAAAGACCTCAACCCCAGCAGACATCATAATAATCATAAGGTCACCCACCTTTGCTGGGGACCCTCAGAATGGAAACCAAGGCCCAGCAAAGGCAGATGACCTATCTGAGGTTATGTTGGGTGGGAGCCCAAACTTCCTTCTGGCCCCTGAATGTCTGAGTGGGCACTCCGGGGATTTCAGAATATCCATCTGTGCAGCCTTGCTTAAGTCCCAAGATTCTGAGGACCAGGCTGCAGATGTTTAAGAGCGAGTATGGACAGCGTGTATGTGTGTGTGTGTATGCTATAAAGTTGGGGAGCTAAGGTACCCTGCGGTGGTATCCCATCTTGTAGGCCAGGAGCTTACTGAGCTCACCAGCTGATGAAGCAGTGCTGGGGTGAGAGGGTGGGTGAGCGTGGGCATGTTAACATCAGCTTCACAGGCAGGGAAACCGAGGCCTTGGATTTCCAGAGTGAGGGCTCTTTCTAGGAACCCTGGCCCTGGCCTATGTGCACAGGCGGAGTACCAGGGGCTAGGGCTCACTTCCTTCCTCTAAAGCAGGTTCCGGGAGATGTCGGCTGGCATGGAAAACCAGCTGGCTAAATATAGCCGTGGAACTTCCTGGAACACATTATTATGAATGTCTGATAATTAATGTCCAACTGTAGCATCTTCCAGAAATCTGAGTCTACTCTGCATAGCCAACGGATTGGCAGGAGTTCTTTCCAGCCCCTAAGCATTACCTGAGAGGTACCTGGAGTTCTTGGGGCTTTTGGGGTCCCTGGCAGATATCGAGGGTCAGACATGCTGGCAAATAATCAGCCCAGAGTGTCAGGATGGGCCACATTGGTACCCACCTGTCAGAGCTCCCTTCCTTTGGAAGTGGGCTGGATCCCCAGGAAACTGTAGCCTCTGGAGTGGGTGGGGATATCTGTGCCAGACACGACTTTCTCTAGAAGCCCTCCTGGCCTGCCCTGACTCCAAACACCTTCACTTTAGCCCAGCTGTTATCTGGCAAGGATCCCTTCTCATCCTCCTGAGCAGATGGGAATAGGTTAAGGCCTGACGGGGCTCTTTTGCCTTCTGGCAAGGAGACAAGTCTAGGACATTGACTGAACACCTGACAGAGAACACATAGGAAGAAGACTTTTGAGGGAGGGATGCAGAGTCACTGACTCTGGCAGCTGTAGCCCAGAGGACTCCTTGCGTGCTTGCTGGCTTCCCTTGTGCCCAGTCCAGGTTAGAATCTGGGCTGTGCTTTCTTTATGAAAACCATCCTGGACATCAGTCACCTAGGCTCCCCACAGGTCTTGGACATCCCTAGATGTCCTGGGTTGCTGTGCAGAGGAAGCCCCAGCTAGGGCTCTGGATGGGTGGGGCTTGGCTGTCCTGGCCCTTTAGGACTGACTGAATTGTTCTACAGACTCTGTTCTTACTCCATCCCTCTGCTCCATGGTCAGCCTGGGTAACTCTACACAGAGGGGCAGCTCTGGCCACACTTGCACTTAGTAGGTCTCCAAGACTCTCTGATAAGTTTTGGAGGCCTCCTTTTGAAGCATGCTCCTGATAGACACCCCGAGGTGAGGTGAATCAGCACACACCCGGGCTGGTTGGGTGGAGACAGTGCAGGATGGAGCTCGGGTGCTCTCATCTCTCCCTTCAGACTCCTCACTCCTGCTACCTTACCTGGTAGCTCAGCTAGATAGCAGCACTTTGGGTCCCTGTTTTCTCTGAGAGACCTTTCCTGTGGTCTTGCTGGGTATACTTTGTTTGGTAGTGTCTAGTGTGCGATGGGTACCCCCTGGTGGCCATATTGAACACTTCACTGGGAGGTGGGTCCTGGAGGGTTTGGGGAAGTCAAGATTTGTTGCCAGGAGGTTCCTGCAACTTGCCAGCCGCTAGGCTTTAAGCTTCTTTTTTGGAAGGAGGGGGGAGACAAAAGAGGGATGGATCTGGGGGAGATCCTTAGCCAGCTTCCAGCCCATTGAAAGTGTGAGCGCAGGTTTCACTTGGGCTGCAAAACAGCATTGAGCACTGAGCAGGGAAAGAGACAGATGGGCAGGCCATGTTTCTCCTCCCTCCCTCCCTCCCTCCCTCCCTCCCTCCCTCCCTCCCTCCCTCCCTCCCTCCCCCCCCTCCCCTCCCTCCCTCCCTCCCTCCCTCCCTCCCTCCTTTCTCTCCCTCTCTCTTTCCCTCTCTTCCTCCCCTTCCTCTCCCTCCCTCCCTCCCTCCATCCCTCCTTCTTTTTAGGAGTACCAGGGGGTGCTCCTTCTCTCCCTCCCTCTCTCTCTTTTCTTATATATTACATCCCCGACTACAGTTTCCCCTCCCTTCACTCCTCCTAGTTCCTCCTCCACCTCCCTTCTCCCCTAGGTCCACTCCTCTTTTGTCTGCCCCCCCCCCCCAAAGAGCAGGCTTCTCAGGTATATCCACCAAACATGGCCTAACAAGTTACAATAAGATCAGGCAAACCCTCACATCAAGGCTGGATGAGGCAACCCAGCAGGAGGAAAAGGGTCCCAAGAGCAGACAAAAAGCAGACAAAAGAGACACTGCCCACTTCCACTGTTTTTCATTCTGTAAGAACACTAAGCTACACAACTATAATGTATATGCAGAGGACCCAGCTCAGACCCATCCATGTTTGTTGCTACAGTCTCTGTGAACCTCTATGAGCCCTGCTTAGTTGATTCTGTGGGTTGTGTTCTTGTGGCATCCTCAACTCCCCTGGTTCCTACAATCCTTCCTCTCCTCTTCTGTGGGGTTCCCTGGCCCTGCCTAATGTCTGGCTGTGGCTCTCTGCGTCTGTTCCCATCAGTTGCTGGATGACATCCCTTTGATGGCAGTTGGGCTAGGTACTGATCTATGAATATAGCAGAATATCACGAGGAATTATTAGCTCTGGTTCCTGGCCTTCCAGACACTGTCAGGTGTGGGATCCCTCTTGTGATATTGGCCTCAAGTTGGCCAGTCATTGGTTGGCCACTCCCACAAGTTCTGCACTACCATTACCCCAGCACGTCTTGCAGGCAGGACAGATTGTATGCAGAAGGATTTGTGGCTGGGCTGTGTCCCAGTCTCAGGCCTGATTAAAGAAGATGACGAGTTCTAACTCAGTGTCCCCCATTACTAGCATAATTCACTAGGATCACCCTCAAGGATTCCAGGGCGTTTGGACAGCACTGGGGTTCTGCATTGCCTCCCCAAGGCCCCCTCCAATTCCAGTCATCTCTCCCAGTACTCTCTTCCCTCAGCCTGATCCCTCTTGTTCCCATCCCCAGTCCACCTACAAAACCTATTCTATTTCCCCTTCCCAAGAAGATCCATGCACACCACCCCCAACTCCTTGAGCCCTTCTTGTTACTTAACTTCTCTGTGTCTGTGGGTTGTAGCATGATTGTCTATTTCTTAGCAGCTAATGTTCACTTATCAGTGAGTACATACCGTGTTTGTCTTTCTGGGTCTGGGTTACCTCACTCAGGGTGATTTTTTTGAGTGCTATCCATTTGCCTGCAAATTTCATGATGTCATTGTTTTTAACAGCTGAGTAATACTCCATTGTGTAAATGAACCACATTTTCTTTATCCATTATTCAGTTGAGGGACATCTAGGTTGTTTCCAGTTTATGGCTGTTATGAATGAGGCTGCTATGAACATAGTGGAACAAGTGTCCTTGTGGTAGGATGGGACATCTTTTGGGTATATGCCCAGGAGTGGCATAGCTGGGTATTGAGGTAGATCAATTCCCAATTTTCTGAGCAACTGTCATATCAATTTCCAAAGTGGCTGTACAAGTTTGCACTCCCACCAGCAATGGAGGAGTGTTCCCTTTACCCTACATTATGAGCTGTCACTTGTGTTTCTGATCTTAGACTTTCTGATGTGTGTAAGATGGAATCTCAATGTGGCTTTGATTTGCATTTCCCTGCTGGCTCAGGATGTTGAACGTTTCTTCAAGTCTTTCTCAGCCATTTGAGATTCCTCTATTGAGAATTTGTCCACCTTTTAATTGGATGATTTGGTTTTTTAAATATGTACTTTCTTGAGTTCTTAATGTGTTTTGGATATTAGCCCTCTGTCAGATGTGGAGTTGGTGAAAAATCTTTTCCCGTTCTGTAGGTTGCCATTTTGTCCTATTGATGGTGTCCTTTGCTTCATAGAAGCCTTTCAGTTTCATGAGGTCCCATTTATTGATTGTTGATCTTAGTGCCTGTGCTATTGATGTTCTGCTCAGGAAGTTGTCTCCTGTGCCAATGAGTTCAAGGCTATTTCGCACTTTCTCTTTTATTAGGTTCAGTGTACCTCGTTTTATGTTGAGGTCTTTGATCCACTTAGACTTGAGTTTTGTGCAGAGTGATAGATATGGATCTATTTGCATTCTTCTACATGCAGATATCCAGTAAGACTGGCGTCATTTGTTGAAGATGCTTTTTAAAATTTCTGTTGTGTATTTCTGGCTTCTTATATATATTTAAAAAAACGGGTGTCCATTGATTCCATTGATCAGCTAATGCTTTTATGCTGATACCATGTGGTTTTTAGTGCTACAGCTCAGTAGTATATCTTGAATCAGGGATGGTGAGGCCTCTGGATGTTCTTTTACTGTACAGGATTGTTTTATCCTATGTTTTTGGTTTTCCACATGAAGTTTAGTATTGTCCTTTCAAGGTCTGTAAAGAATTGTATTGGAATTTTGGTGGACACTGCATTGCATCTGTAGATTTGGTAGAATGGCCATTTTTACTATGGTAATCCTACCAATCCATGCGCATGGGAGATCTTTCCATCTTTTGATATCTTCTTCAATTTCTTCACAGACTTGAAGTTTTTGTCATACAAGTCTGTCACTTGCTTGGTTAGAGTTACCCAATAATATTTTATATTATTCGTGGCTATCGTGAAGGATCTTGTTTTTCTGATTCCTTCCTCAGCCCATTTGTCATTTGTGGGCTACTGATTTTTTGTTTTTTTTTTTGAGTTAATCTCGTATCCAGCCACTGTAGTAACAGTGTTTATCAGCTGTAGGAATTCCCCGGTAGAATTTTCTTTGGGTTGCTTATGTGTACTAACCATATATGTTAACTGAAATCCAAGCAACTGCAGCCAGAATGTGTAGATACAAATCTTCATTTTTTGGTATGCATTGAGGAGGGAACTTCATGGCTGCAATGATCTTGGTTGCTGCATTTGGGTAGGGCAAGAAGGAAGGTGGATGGGGCGAGAGTTCTGAGCTGTGCAAGGAAGGGGACTGATCTCAAAAAGGGTCATACCCAGAGGGTATAGTGGGCAGTACTATACCACCCATTGACACATTTTGCTGTCCAGAGAGGAGCAGAGGACTCTGTCCTGAATATGTTGATGTCTCTCTGCTTAGAGACCTGCCTTGGGCACCTTGGGATTTTTAGGAATGAGGAAGTCAGCTCACTACCCTCCACCAAGGCTGGATTATTGACACTATCAAGATGGACCTGGAGTTAATCAGGGATGTTGCCTAATCTTTAAGCCCCTCAGGGGAGAGTCCAAGCTCAAAAATTCCATGGTATTCAATACTTGAGGAAGCACCGACCTTTCTGATGCCTCACAGAAGCCCCTTTGGTTCAGAAGGACCATCGGGGGCCAGTAGAGTAAGACTGGAAACCCAGTACCTACCACATGAGGAGTCATGTTGACTTTGGTCAGCATGGGAATCAGAATTGTCCAAGGAGATACAACAGTGACTACGGTGACACTGTCCTCCTGAAATGTAAGTTAGGAGGTTCCTGGGGGATGTGAGCAGGTGATCAGCCCTGCCTGTCATGTGGCGGCTGCCTTGGCTCTTGCTAGGCTCTATGTGCTGTGGGACCCTAGGGATTCAGGACTCCCTTCTGGGCAGACAGCATAGGGGAGCTGGATCACAGTTGTTTGTGGTCCTCTTCCTCCAAGGCTGGCTGTGAAGGTTGACAGCCAGCCTGTCATGTACACGTTGTCATAGAAATTTCATGATCGTAGACATTTCATACATGATTGCCTACTTCAGCTTATAGTTTCACTGTACATGAAATCTTGAGGCAGGAGACAGGATCCCTGTGTTAAAGCAGGAGGGCTGAGGAGTGGGAGGAACAGCCTTGAACAGAGAGAAGACCATATGTGGTGTTCAGTGTAGCCCATCCAGGGCTCTGCAGAGAAGGAAGGAAGGGTCTCTTGTCCCAGCATCCAGGGGAAAAGCCTGAGCTTGGGAAAACTCAGGATCTTTCTTTCCGCGTCTGGAGTGTTTCCGCTTGCCATTCTGAGTGTTCTACTGTCCTTCTGTGGTGTGGCTTGAGCTGCCTGCTTGCATTCGGCATAGACTTTTCTTCTGCTGCTGTTCCTTCCAAGTGTATTCAGGGGAGGCCGAAGGGGGCATCATTCTTTCTACAAAGTCAGCCTGCTTTACAGTGAGAGTAAGAAGAAAAGGGGGTTCATATCTGCCTGCCCCAAGCCTGGTGCCAGTACAGTCACCAGGGCTGACTGAAAGTCGGAGCTCCACATAGAGGGAGCACCAGAGGGAGCACCAGAGGGAGCACCAGAATCAGCAAATGACAGAGGGTTTTGGTTTTTTTTTTTTTTTTTTTTTTTGCCTCTCTGGAAACACAGACTGTCTT
Source organism: Mastomys natalensis (assembly GCA_021653895.1). Lineage (NCBI taxonomy): Eukaryota > Metazoa > Chordata > Mammalia > Rodentia > Muridae > Mastomys > Mastomys natalensis. The sequence continues at coordinate 1,109,428 of JAJTUV010000110.1, read as the reverse complement.
TTTCTTTCTTTAAACAAAATCTTAAAAAGATTTATTATTTTAAGTATATAAAAATTTTATCTGACTGTACGTACGTGCATCGTGTGCATGCCTTATAGGCGCCTGCAGAGATCAGAAGAAATCTGAACTCCTGGGAATGAAATTAACAATGGCTGTGAGCACCATGTGGGTGCTGGAAACTGAACCTGGGTCCTCTACCAGAGCAACAGGTGTTCTTAAGTGCTGAACTATTTATTTACCCAGGGCCCAGGCATTTTGTTTTTTGAAGCTAGGTCTTATGTAGCCCAGACTGACCTCAAACTCACTATGTATTTGAGGATAACCTTGAACGTCCGACCCTTCTGTCCTTATCTCTCAAGTAGTGGGGTCATTACAGGCTTGTGTTAGCACACCTGGTTTATTTAATGCTTGGGATGAAACCCAGGGCTTCATGCATGCTGGGCATGCAATCCTCCACTAAGCTATATGCCCAGCTTCCCAAATCAGCGTTGAGACACACTTCATCTTGTCTACAGTGGTAGGAACCCAACTATGAATTATGAGTTAATGTCGGCTCAGGCAGGTTCTGGGACAAGGAGTCATTCAGAGTGTGACTGATGAGGATGGGGTGGGGTGACTTCATCCTCATGAGGTGGTAAGAGACCAAAGGTCTGGTTCACCCTTCTGGCTCTCCCTCCTTGGCCAGCTGTTTGCCAGTACCACACCCTCTTTTTTTATCTTGTTTGCAGACTGTTCCAGGAGCTCCTTCAGTGACAGTTACAATCCCACAGAATTTCACTGCATGACCTGTATGGTGCACTCTAGCCCTTGGGGACACTGTGTGGGACAGTCTGTGGATGCTGCTTCAACAGTGTAGCCCTGATTGCACGTTCTGATGGTGTAGGTCCCCGGATGTGATCCAGACATGGTGGCCACAGGCAGAAGCCTACATTTCTTTGATTTGTTTTGGATGCAGGGTCTCACTCTGTAGCCTTCGCTGTCCTCAAACCAGCAGTCCTACCTCAGTCTCCACAGTGCTGGATTACGAATGTGAACTACCACACCTGGCTCTCTTGAGACAAGGTCTCACTGGGTTGCCCAGGCTGGCCTTGCTCACCATCCTCCTGCCTCAGAGCTGTGTGTGATTACAGGCGTGCTCCATCACCTTACCACGCAGATCACATTCTGAAGTACGGCCAGACAGCCCGACCCCTTTGGTGCCTACATTTTTAGAAAGGGAAATTTTGGGAAGATTAATGGAAGCGTTTCTACTTTTCATTTACTATGGAGCGTCGTGTGACAGAAACATTCTTAGCTATGTGAACATTCTTAAGGTGTAGTCTCAGGAGAGTCCCAGGCCCTGAACTGGATTTCGGTGATGTTTGGACAAGCAGGCTCACAGCAGTGCCCCACAGTGTCACCAAATTCAGAATGAAGGGTGTGTATCCTTGCCAGGTTGCTCAAAAGCCTGGAAGGAGCTGGCCGCTGAAATGTTCCTGGTGTAAATGCATCATTTCACCAACAGGGGGCAGCCTGGGGCATGCCACTGGAGGCATCAGTGCATTGAGTGTGTGACCACTGCCCTTCTGTGTGTGTGTGTGTGTGTGTGTCTAGAAAGGTGTGTCCAGCTGGGGGTGTAAGCGAGTGTCTCCTTATGATTGGAGCTGTCATTCAGAAGCCCCAGCCTACTAAAAACTTTCCCATGACATGGCACTTAGGGCTTCTTGGCTGCATGATAAGGAATCTTCACATAGCTCCAGGACCAGAATCTTCTCTTTGAATCTGGGCGTGTGCCTTGGCTCATGGTATCTGATGGCCGGGACAGCTTGAGGAGTCCTGAGCCTTACTCTCCACTCACCCTTACCGCTCCAGGTATGGATCTAATTCACAAATGTGCCCTAGGGAAAGTCCCCCAAAACGAGGCCAGGTACACAGGCAGCCCCAGGGTCTCTATGTAAGGGTGGTAGGCAGAGCCAATTCCCTTGAAGATCACTGGGTCTAGGTGGGGTCTCCAGTGTTTGAGACAGGACTAGGGGAAGGTACCGAGTGCAGAGCTGTCCTGGGAGACAGTGGTCTGTCGGGAGGTGCCCAGCAGGGTCGGCTCTCTTGAGTAGGGCCATGCTGCATGAACAGGAGATGTTCTGCTGGTTCAGAGCCTCGGATCTTGCAAGGTGCAGGGGGTACAGGGCCTCCAGTATACTGCCCCTTAGCCCTTTCTTGGAGAAGATAGTTGAGTAGATGGGAAGGGTCCCACAGGTCCCTCCTTCATTTCCCTGGGGACCCTTTGGCCACCCCTCTTCTCTGGTGGCGAACTTTTTCCCACTCCTTGCTTAACCCTGCAAGGAACCTTGGCTATGAGCTGCACGTCCCGACTCCTGAACACAACCTACAGGAACCAGTTGTCTGGTTACCTGCTGGCTCCATGGTCACCTCCTGACTTCTGAGGATATGCAAGAATGCGTATGGACCAACAGCCTTGCTAACACACCCGTCTGAAAACATACCGTGATATGCCTGATCCAGGACAGACCCTGTGATGGGAGGGATGGACAGTGACAGCTGTCACTGAGTCCCTGCCTCCTAGGCACTTTCCTATGGTAGCATCTTACAGTTAGAATTTAGAAACCACCAGGCCCTCTGAATGTGGAGACTCTGTCACTTTACCACCCGGAGTTGTCCGATGTCACAGGCTGCCTGTCAGTAGAGAGGATGGGATCCTTCAGCTGACTTTCCCAGAGTCTTCAGTCTGGTCACCTACTTGATAGGTGGCTCCTTGTTATCGGGAATGGCAGAGCTGAATCCCGGACACCACTGGGGCGGGGGGATTTGTAGCTAGGAGTGGGGGAGGTTAAGTGTGCTTCTGCCTCAGGTCTTTCCACACGTGGTTTCTTCTTTCTGGACTACTCAAGCCCCAGGTGTCCTGGGTATTGCCGCCTCATCCCTCTCGGCCTGTCACCGTATCAGAGACCTCTCAGGCTCTGGATGGAGGCTGCGATCTTATCAGCAGACCCTTCGGGTCCCCTGGATGCTGCCGGCCTGATACCAGAGGTGCGAGTTGTCAGGCTGAGGACACAGACAGCATGAGCCAGGATATAATGGGAACGGGGGCTTGGTGGGATGGTGGGCTGTATCTTGTCTGCTGACTCCTGGTCTGGGCTTTTCAGTGGGTGGTCTGACTGTAGGACAAGATAAGGGAGCTTGATGGGCCAAGCGTTCTCAGGGGTGGGAGCGAAGAGAGCGTGAGTATGAAGTGCCTGTTGCTTCCCCCTCGGGGAGGTCTGGAGGGCACTGGCCATGTGCGCTTGAATAGGCAACTCGGTCCAGAGTGGCACAGAGCTAATGGGGAGAAAACATTAATCTTTGGCTCCTTGTCCTCCAGCTGGGTTAGCGTCTCCTTGCCCCATGAAGAACGTGCGACTACATCATGGAAAGAGAGGACATCTGCCTTTCCCCTGCCTTTGTCATCCTTAGACTCACTTATGCCTTTACAGTGTCCTATGGGCCACCTATGGATCACCACCCATGTGCTCGTGGCCTCTCTGCTCACCACCCATTGCTAGCCTGGAGGGTTGTGCTGTCATCTTACACTCAGGAGTGAGACTCTCCAGGTCACTCTGGAGGCACCAGGACTGAGAAGGCCCTTAAGGGATTTGGCACTGGCCCTCATTTAGCAGGCCGGAAACAGGCCAGGAAAAAAAGGAGGAGGTACTTATTCTCCTTGGGTTACTTTCCAACACTACGGCCCTGACTCCCATCATCATGTCCACCGTCACCACTATCATCACCATCTCCGCCATCATCATCACCATCATCTCTGCAAACCCCTTCTCTAACATCACAAGGAATGAGCTATGGCCTTTTCCTGTCCCTGCTGCCCGTGGCCTTTTGGTGTCTGAACAGTGAAAAACTTAACCCAGGGTTGATTCTGGAAAGACTGCTGGACTGTCTTACCCTTTAGTTCTTGGTTCTTGCTGAACAATCCCCCTTCTTATCATGTAACAAAGTCCAGCCCTCGACTTCTCTGAGTGTATTTTGACCATAGGAGATACCCTCGTGTATTTTCTAGTCAGAGCTGTCAGTGGCTTGAAGGCTTGGGCCGTGTTTCCTGCTGTTTCTTTTTTCCTTGGAGACAGACTGTCAGGGCTCAAGTAATTTACTCTATATCCCCAAGACTTTGTGGACCTGCTGGGGCCTCTGACCCAAGAGCTCTCTGGCAATAAGGACTGAGGAGACTGTTCCTTCCCTGGTGGCCTCGTCTAGCAGGGTGGCACACTGATCCAATGGCCCCAGACGGGGGCAAAGTTGGGGAAAGCTGAGACCTTCCTTAGAACTAACAGTGACAGACACTGGTGATGTTGGTAGCGGATGGTTTGGAGAGGACACTGAGGTCAAGGGGCAGCTTGCTTGGTTGCGGACATCACAACCCTGCTCTGAGTGCCCACAGAGGGCTGGGATGAGCGTTGTGAGGAAGGCCGTGAGCTCCACCTTGGATCTTGGTAAGTGCTAAAGGCTTCTCTTGGGTAGGTGACCCTGAGGCTCTCTGGCACACAGTGAGAGTCTGACTTAAGCACCTCCATTCTACACTACAGGCTGTGTGAGGCCCAGTGCATCAGGCCAGCTCCCGTCCCATTCTCACCCCCGAGATGTTCATTATGTTGGCTGAAAGCTCCAACAGGCTTGTAGGTTGTAGGAGAACCTCCTGACAAAGCAATTCCCAGGCCAAGCCTAGCCGCTCGTCCTAGCCGGCGGCTCCATACAGACGGCTGTCGAGACTCCTGTCATCAGCAAACGCCATAGGATGAAGGAGCTGTGGGTGAGGGTCACCTCCACAGCAGGCTTCTCTTTCTGCTAGAGGAGGCTCTGCAGTGCAGGCTTCTGTAGGAGCTGCTCACTGGCTGGGTGTCCCCACGTGTCCCAGGGTGGTCAGAACTTCTCTTAGGACAGGCATGAGTCAGAGGGACCAGCAGGCTCACCTGAGTAAGTAGGACATTGATTCCTGCTCAGCCTTCAACCCTGACTTGGCCCAGTGGGGGTCGCTGGGCAGGAAGACCCCACACCCCTGCCTGCTGGCTGACAGTCTTCTTCTCCGTGTGTTCCATTTTACGCTGATTTGGTCCTAGGTTAGGCATTTTTTTTTCTTCAGAGAACACAGCCCAAATAAGCCACAATTCAAAGCAGTGGCCCACACATGACAAGAAAGGGGCCAGGGACCAGATGCTCCTGAATACCAAGGGTATTTGGGCAGCCTCAGAGGCTGCTGTTTACACTCAAGGCTGGGTTGAGGCTCAAGCTCAAAAGGAAAGATGCCAAAGCTACTACTGTCAAAAGTCACCATTAGCCCCAAAGCCCAAGGAAAAGAGCTTCTGTCATTTGTGCTCTAGACAGAAGGCAGAAAGAAACCATGTCCTCATCCTGAAAGAGGACCTGGTTGTCCTCCGGAACCCAGAGACACTCTCAGTCGAGAGCCAAGGATCTCTTAAGCAACACTTACAACCTGATGCTCTCATGCCCTTCTCAGATACTGTTGATGTGTTTGGATCTCCACTGCCAAACTTGGGGCCCTCTGGCCACAACTACCTAAGGGACTAATGTTTGAACCAGATACACCAGGCTTCTGTTAAAACATTTCTCCAAAGCAGGCCAGAACTGTGCTAAGGGGGAGAGCCCCAGTCTATCCCTCTCCTTGTGGTCCTTTGTTCTCCCTCTCCTACCTGTGTGGCCTCCCTCAAAGTCTCTGCACAGGGGAAGGCCAGCTCCCTGAGGTTTTCTTGATTGGATACTTCCTGTTCTTGGCTTGGAGGGAAAACTGGCCCAGATCCTATCTATATGTATCTTCCAGCTTTGGATTCCAACCTTGGTTCTTGATGCTTTTGGCTGCTCCCTCAAGGTTATGCCTCAGTCTTTCTGTATTGGAGACTGGACAGTGTTTTCTCAGAAAACAATGTCCATTTGTCCTCCTGGGTAGTCTATGGCCGTTGGCCCAGTAACAAGTTTCAGTAGGGTTGCAGCAACCAGGAAGGGGCAGACTGCATAGACATGTGCTTATGGGGGCAGGCTGCATAGACATGGACATGTGCTTCTGTGTATACCATGATGCTCTAAATGGGTCCTCTGGGTCACAGGTGTGCACAGGTGTATGTCTACCTTTGTTCCCCAAGGGTCATGGCCACGAGGCCCACCTCTGGCAGTGAGCATGCTTAAGCTCTTGGGCAGCCTTCAGGACACTTCCTGGCCTGAGGTTCCAGTAGCTTCTGTGGCGTAGAACCCCTGAAAAGTAACTTCTCTGTTTGTTGTGTGCCTAGCGACTTAACAGTGTACCCTCTCTTCTGGGCCGCAGCATTGTGTCTCATAAATTGCAGAGTTCTGTAGGTTCGGCCTGGTTCTCCCAACTCCAACATTCGTGCTGAGAATTCCTTGCTGCGCTGGCTGCAGAGCCAGGGCTGCGGGGCTGGTGCAGTACCTGGAGGCTGGCCTAGCCCGTCGGTCACCCTGGGCTCAGTTGGTGCTGAGACTGCAACTGTTGTGCTGCAGCGAGTCTTAGTCTCTTCTGCCAAGAGACGTTTGGCACTTCTCTGCCTAGGTGGGGGAGCTGTCCTCTGCAAGAGCCTCTCAGGACCAGCCCTTCCCGGGGTCTCCACTGAAACTCAGACTCCACCGCAGCATCCTTCCTCCGCCCTTCTTACCTAGGGCTCCATCTGCTCCCTCCCCTCTGTTCTTCTTTGCACTCCCTACTTTCTTTCAGCTGTCACCTGGCTTCCTTTGGGGGTCGGACCAAGGGCTGAGCCTTTGCTCTTGGGTAATGAGCTACCACTCTTGCTGGCTTGCCTCTAGGTGGCCTTTGCTTAGCAACAGTAGCAGGAAGGGAGGGATGGAGCTGTCAGGGCGTGGCCAGAGGTGAGAACCATGAGTCATAGGCTCACAGCTTTGGGGACATCTGTAGAAGGCTGTGACCACTCCTTATCCTGGGATCAGCAACTCCTGGCATTCTGGTGGTGCCACAAATGGCCAGAGGATGGCAGTGAGTTAATAGTTCGTCGCTCCTTGGGATGGCTGGGAGCACATTTCAACAGGGCCAGTCCTCAAGTGGTGGCTGCTGTTCATAAGCAGTGAGGGCAATGGATGCCCCACTAGTGCCTGGGACACCCGTGTGGCCCAATGGCTTTCCATGCACATTCCCCACTGCCTCAGTGGGGGAGCTGTCCCCTGCAACAGCCTCTCAGGACCAGTCCTTCCTGTCTCTCAGATTCATGGCTCTACCTCCAGGACTCGGAGCCTCCTTTCTTGCTCCCCTGCTTGGGTCGGTTTCCAATAAAGCACAGGAATGCTGGGTATAGTCAGCGCAAAACAGCTTCTGTCAGAGCATGCATCTTTTGGACATAGTTAATCTCCCTCTCTCCCTCTTTTTCCTCTCTCTCCCCCTCTCCCCGACCTCTGTCCCTCTTTCTCTCTTTCTCCCCCACCTCTCTCTCTCTCTCTCTCTCTCTCTCTCTCTCTCTCTCTCTCTCTCTCTCATGCTCATGTGTGCACATGCATGTGCATGTGTGTATGTGCACTCATGTTGCATGTGCACATGTGTGTATGGGCACACAGTAGACAGAGTGAGCCTTGGATGTCATTCCTCGGACAGCTGTCCATCTTGTTTTTTGAGATAAAGTTCATTGGAACCTGGGGCCCAAGTTAGGTAGGCTGGGCAGGGAACTCTAGGTACCTGCCTGCCTCTATCGCCCTGTTGCTGAGATTACAGGGTGCACTGCCATGCTGAGCTTTTCACATGGGTTCTGGGGATCAAACGGACATCTTCGTGGTTGTGTCGCAAACATTCTATCAACTGAGACATCTCCTGCAAACGGTTAATCTTTTATTGCTAGCTTGATTGCTTGGATTGAGAAACCATAGGCAGTTAGTGGAGCACACTTCTGGGTATGTCTGTTTCTGGAGGGGCTGACTAAGTGGGCAACGTTTTCCATGAATGTGGGTGGCACCTTCTCACCAGCTGAGTGTCAAATGGAACAAAGAGGGAGAGGGAAGATGCATGCTGGGATAAGGATGCTTTCACCGCTTCAACCTTTCCACCCTCAAACTCCGTCTCACCTCAGGTGAAAGCAATGCTGAACATGGATTAAAACCTCTGAAACGGGCTGGGTGTGTACTCACACCTTTGGTCCCAGGCCTCAGGAGCAGAGGCAGGTGGATCTCCGAGTTCAAGGCCAGCCTGAACTACACAGAAGTTTCCAGGACAGCCAGGACTACATAGACACCCTGTTTCAAACAAACCAAACCAAAACAAACCGCACGCAAAACTCACAAATCCAGAAAAACAAAGCTCTCTGGAACCATGAGCTGAAACAAACTTTTTCTCCTTTTAAATCATTTTTCTTGGGTATTTGTCACACACTAAAAACCTGATTGACCCACCTCACAAGGAATATGCTCCCATAACCTGAAGATACCAGAATGGCAAGTGTGGCCCCAGGAGATGCGGTCAAAGAGCAGCTCCTAGAGGACCTGGGGGAGACTGGCAAGGCATGGGTACCCTGGTAACCTGTACCTGTTGCAGGATTTATCACTGGCAGATATTAGTGGGCCCCTCTGTGTGTAACCACATTCCTGCATAACACCGCTAGGCACTCAGTAGCTGACTCTGAAGTCAGTTGCCCAAGGACCGTGGAGCTGCCCAGTAGATATAGGTGAATGACCTGGTTGTCACATGGAGTCCTTCGCCCAGTCCCATGTGACAATCTGTGTGGGGCTGAGAGCCAACATGCTTGGCAACTACGGGTGGGTCCTGGTCACAGATCCAGGTCCTATGGGGTGGGGAGGAGGCTGTTCCCCTCATCACACAGGATAAAACTGGGAGAAAGCCTCAAGGTGGATTCCCTCTGGTACTACCGCCAAGAATCAGCCCAAGAGAAAGCCAGGAGGGGCACTTCCTACTGTGGGAGCTCACAGATGCCCTGGAGGCTTCCACAGCCCTGAGGCTAAGGACCTTTGCTTTCCCCCTCAAAACACTGTGCCACTCCCTAGAGAAGCACCTGCTCACATCCTCAGGCACCTTGTTGAAAGTCAGCCCTGTCTGTTTCTCTGCCCCCACAAGCTCTCAGGTCTTGGAGGAAGGCGGTTGTCTTAGAGTTTTGATTGCTGTGATAAAACACCACGACTGAAAGCAACTTGAAGAAAAATTTATTTCATTTTATAACTTGTGGTCCATCATCAGGGAAGTCAGGGCAGGAGCTAAGAGTCAAGAAGCTGGAGGCAGGAACGGATGCAGAAGCCATGGATGGGTGCTGCTTGCTGGCTTGCTCAACCTGCTTTCTTATTGTACCCAGGACCAACATCCCAGGGGTGGCATGGCCCAAGGTGAGCTGGGTACTCCCACATTAATTATCAGTTAAGAAAATTCATCACAAGTTTGCCCACAGGCCAATCTAGTAGGAGGTAGGAGCCTGACCTCTTAATTAATGTTTCCTTTTCCAAAATGAATCTAGCTGTGTCAAGCTGACATAAAACTAGTTGACACAGAGGGCTTCCCTCTTTGTATTGTGTCTTTGGCTGGTATTTTCAGGGTATGTTTGTTTCATCTTTCAGAGAGCTAACATCTTCCAGAACACACACATTCTTAGAGTCCTACCAGAGTGCACCAGGATGAGGGAGATCAGCCTTGAGTGACACTCAGTGGGAGGAGCAAGCAGCACACAGCTTTGCCTCAGTCTTTCAGGGGCTGGAAAAGCATGGTGAGACCTAGGCTCAGGAAGTCTGCAGCTCCTGAGAGAGAAGTGGTAGCTACATCTGTCTCCATAGGATGTCAATCTTGCTGCTACTGTTTTAGGGGCCGCTGGTGTCACCGTCACCACTAGGACCCAGCAGGGAGGTGTTCACACCACCACCTTCACCTCAAAGAAGAGGAAGTAAGATTGGATAACTGGAGGAAGCCGTCCAGTCACATGTCGAGTGTGGTGGTGGTAAGACCCAACCTTAGGGGCCACCTCTGCAGCAACATGGCACTGAATAGGACTTTGTGAACTGGCTAGAACTGCTTTGGGCCATCAGGTGTACGGGGCTACTTCTAGAGAACAAATGTGTCTGGCCTTTTTGGGACCTCAAGGACAGCCTGGACCTGTGGACTTCAGACGCCTGGGCTCCTGTTGGGTTCTGACCCTGGGAGTCTTTTCCAACTGAGCACTAAGATTCTGTTTTTCTTGTGGTGTCTTGGTAAGGCCACCCTAGACTCCATGTTGGGTGTCTAGGACCCTCTGGAGTGCTTTCTGTCCCAGGCTGGAAGTCTTCTGTGCTAGCCTCTCCCCTAATCCCAGCTCAGTCCGCCACCCCTGCCCAAGCCTTGCACCTGTCCATTCACCATCTTTAAATAGCTGTGATCAAATACACTGTCCCTCCCTCCTCTACCAAGGCCAACACAGACTTCCCAAAAAAGCCATCGCTTTCCACTGCCCATAGGCAGGCCAATGAGCCCTGGACACAGCAGAAGAACAGCCAGAGGACATTTGTCATGCTGGACACCCGGATCCAGGCCACATTGGTCTTCTGCTTTCGGTAACCTCGAGGAGCACAAAGAGATTTGGCTTGGCATTGCGGTTTCTGTGGCAGTGGGTGGTGGCAGTAGCTCCCCCACAGATCTCTTGAAGGCTGCACCTGTTTAAGCCCCCACCCGTACACAGTTGGTGATACGGCTGCTGTGCCTCATGTCACCCAACACCTGTTCCAGCTCCTCCGGCCTGGGGCTGAGTGTGGCTGTGCTGGGGTTATCTCGCCAGTCGGCAGAGGCCTGTCCCATGGAATCGCAGCGTACAGAGATCTGTGCCTCGTGCTGTCTTCCCAGCTCTCTGCCTGGCTATTTTTATCCTGGGAGTGGGAAATGCATTTCTCCAGGAAGCCACCTCCTAATCAATCCTTGCAGCTGCATGGCCAGGCTGCTCTGTTGGCTGCTGCTGCTGCTAAGGACAGTAACTGAAACCCATCAGCTGACTGGACAGGATAAATCTGGGTTCTCAACAACTGCAGCCTCGGCTCATCTCTGGTTACAGGCCTCCCTCCCACACCCCTTGCGGGTCTTAATAGAACTGTGAAATCACTCTGGTGCCCACTTGGGGGAATGGCTGCAGGAGAACTTGGGCCTGGGCCCAGCAACTGGGGTCTGTAGTACTGTGGCCAGAGGAGAACTAATCCTTAGTACTGTAGCCGGAGAACTAAGTCTGTAGTACTGTAGCCAGAGGAGAACTAAGTCCCTGTAGTGCTGTGGCCAAGGAGAACTAAGTCCCTGTAGTGCTGGGCAGAGGAGAACTAAGTCCCTGTAGTACTGGGGCCAGAGGAGAACTAAGTCCCTGTAGTACTGTGGCCAGAGGAGAACTAAGTCCCTGTAGTACTGTAGCCAGAGGAGAACTAAGTCCCTGTAGTGCTGTGGCCAGAGGAGAACTAAGTCCCTGTAGTGCTGTGGCCAGAGGAGAACTAAGTCCCTGTAGTACTGGGGCCAGAGGAGAACTAAGTCCCTGACTTTACTCCTGACAGGTGAGGGAGCTTCCTTCTGGTGGGGGTATCCTGGTGCATTTAGCTGGGGCTTCACCTGAAGCCATGGTCCTCTCTAATTGCCTGGAAAGTGCCCTGAGGTTTGAGCCCTGGTCAATTTCTGGGCATTATCAAGGCAGCACCATGCAAAACTTTATCTCCTGCTACATAACTGAGTATCTCCCACGCCCACTACGAGGAGTCTTCCATGGCCACTCACCCCCAGATACCCATCCCCTTCTCTTCTGTCCTTGGTTGTCATTTGTCAACAGACTTTGTATTATGAGGTCTATCTGTCTATGGCTCGTCTTCTCCTCGCACTGGGAGCCCCTGGAGATAGAGACGCTGTCCTTGGCGTATGGAAGTTTTCCTGGTGCAGGGGAAAGTACTGAGAAGTAGATTTACAGATGATCAAGAACATTCCAGAAGGAGAAAAGGCTGGTATGTCAGTCAAGACAGGTTGGGTTATGCCCAGAAGCAAACATACTCACATCATGTCTGAGAGGCTTTAGACAACACAGGCCTAATTTTTCTGCACTTGCATCTGGAATCCTGGGATGTGTTTTCTGGATGTCCGTCTTTCATCTGCACACCTTAAGGGCTCTTGCCATTTCCCTGGAGATTAGTTTCATGCCATAGCTGAAGAATATGGTTACTAGGGGAGGAAGGCATGCTGGGAATATCTGGAATGGTTCAGTGAACCAAAAGGGCCTCCGTGAGCACTGAGTGTCGAAGGCATGTGGACTGCTCTGCCTCGCTTGGGTCGTGTGGTGATGTCTCTTTAGAGGCAGTCAGGAAGAAGGACAGACTTTAAGCCTTTGAGACTTGACTCCGAGCTGGGAGCCACTGGGCCCAGGAAGCTGGTTAGCCCTTTGTGGTACCCCAAGGCCTCATGAACAAAGTGTCTGAAGCCATTTTCAGGTGACTCTTTGTGAGACAGTTTTACTTTACCATCTAGCCAAGAGGAACTCTTAGCTTCACTGGGAAGACAAAATTCTGATCTGCTGGCAAAGGTAGGTGCACACATTTTGTGATATCACTCTCTTTGAGACAGGGTCTCGAAACTTTGTCCAAAGTTATGTCCAGGGGAAGAATGTTTGGGGTCAGCCTGAGAGAGGAGGCAGGCAGAGGCTGCATCTGTTGGCCAGGCCTGTATCCCACTGTGTCCAGGGGTTCAGACAGATCTCTAAGCCTTCCTTATTCCCCTGGGAGCAAGCTCTGAGTGCCTCTTCTTTCCCTTCCTCTGGGGAGTCTAGTGTGTAGGAGGAACTCGATCGATCAATGGGGGTGTGTGAGATGTTGGTGACTTGACACTGAGGAGGATGAGGGTCCCCACAGGGCAAGGGGCTCATGTCTACACCATCCAGTGCTATTGGGCCATAAACCCTATTCGTATGTTGTCGTTGAAGACAATGACAGCTTACTAAGAGCAGTAATGACATTAGTGGTAATGGTGATAGTTCTGGGGACAGACAGTCACTCTTGTCAGGAACCAATTCCTAAACAGGGTCTGAGTGTGAACAGGTGTTTACCTCAGGTTTTCATGGGCTCATTTCTCCGACTGAACAAAAGACATGTAGGTGGGTCTGGGTTTGTCTCAAGTATGTCTGGACCTTAAAGCCTCAGAGTAGCTCTCTGTAGGAAAGCCCCTTTTCAGGCCAGAGTAGGGGTTTTCTATTCCATGGGCTAGGCAGTGCCAGGTACATCTGGTGCTCAGTCTTATAAGCAGTCCCAGGAATCCAGCCCCTGTCCCCAGTGATTCACTGGCAGTGTCTATGGTAGAAATGTCTGGTTCTTCACCTGTGTCACTAGCCACTGTCTAGGGGCATATGTTGTTCAGAGGGGACTGCCTCATGGCTGGCACAGTTCCCAGGATGCTAGTAAGGCTTGGTCTTCTAGAGGAAACAGGCCACATGGCCAGAGGTGAGGTCAGGCTAGCTTTTCTGGTGATTTTCTGAAGCCATGGAGGTATGCAGATGAGTCAAGTCAGCAGACACCTAGACCCCCTACTTCCTGCAGGTGCCCAGGACTGCAGGACATCAGAACAGTGACACAGGACTAGGACAGTGAGTGCAAGCTACTAGCACTGAGCTTCATGCTGTGGTCTCCACACAGGTCCCTGGGGTCCCAGAGATGGGGCACTTCTGAAAGAAGGACCCAGTTAGGGCTATTAGCCAGGCCTGCCCACCACTAAGCTTCTCAGGCTGCAGACCCAGCCACTGACTTGCACGGTTCTGTTAATGCCACATGGGGCATAGTGTTTTAGTGGGTGCTGACTGAGCAGTGTGATTCTGGTCATGAACAGAATTTCTCTGGTTTCTAGGTTGAGAGAGTACAGTGCATTTGTCTGTTACAGATGAAAGTGTCCCCACCATCCTGGCCCGAGGACACTCTGTTGACTACTCAGGGAAGCTGGGGTATGAGCTTCCTTCATGAATTCATTTTCCCCAACACAAAGTCTAGGCCTGTTCATCAGAGCGGGGATAGGCTCACAGTTTGCCTCATAGGGAGGCCAGGTTTAAACCAGGTACTCATGAGTCCCCATCATGCATCTTGTCTTGAATGGACCCTGCAGGGAATACAGTGGGCGTCAGGGCTGCAGAGGCCAGTAGCAAGTGAGTTTATAAAGGAGAAAGTTAGGGTTTAGGAAGGGCAGCCTGGGACCACAGTTCCACTCTGGTCTCTTCTCTCTCGCCTCTATCCCAGCACCACAGTTCTTGGTTCTACGCAAAGGAGTGGGCTGTAATCCCAGAGGCTGTAAACGTTGACCTTGTGGGTCAGCAGGTAGCATGGAGGAGAGTCTTCTCAAGGAAGGAGTTGCCTGCTCAGGGCCTGCTGTGGGTGGGGCTGTTATTACATTGGTGAGGCTGGGGTGGTACGAACAACTGCTGCATACAGGAATGGATAGGAAGAGCAGATGCAATTCCTGGCGATGCGGGGAGCCAGCCCCTGGCTTCCAGCCCCTGCGCCACTTGAGCTCCGTGTTCTGATCTGCAAATGGAGCTGGTGACTAGGGGGCTGGCTGAGGCCTGACAGCTGAGCAGTCAGTGAGGAGGGGACACTGAGGTGGAGGAAGAGGTGGGAGACAGGCATGTCCCAGTGTGGAAAGACTGGGGGACCTAGATCCAGAAGAGGATGGACTTAGCAGCTATACTGGTTCTTCATGGTCCTGCCTCTGCCGAAACCTTAGCTATCCCGGAGGAGATGTGTGTTCTCCAGGGAACCTTCATTCAGAACCACAGGCACCTCCTGAACACTTGGTTGGTCTCCCAGGGGTCAATGTTCAGGACTATGATCCAGTCCTCTCTCCTGTGTTCATATCATCAAGAGCCACAGGGGTCTGAAGCCAGCAGATCTGTTAAGCCTTGGTATCATGTCTCCAATGTCTCTCTCCTCCTGCCCCAGGCCTTGTCCTGTCTGTCTTGTTCTGTCTTTCCTTCCGAAAACACCCCAACCTTGCTCTTCATGCTCCTCATCTGTGGCCATTGCTTCCATCTGGCACATGCTTCTAGTGTGGAGTGTAGGCACTCCCTTGGGATCTCTAGCCTAGAGCCCTGTTTGCCCTTTCCCCTGGGCTGTGCTCTAGACCCTGAAGAGCTCAGTCCACGTGGGAAGTCACACATCTCCCGTTCCCACAGCACAGTCCACTCCAGGCTCCTTAGGTCACCAACCAATAAGGTCTTCTCAGGACTTGAAGACATGAGTATCTTGGGGGCCACCCTGAGGGGGGCATAGAAGCTTCCCAGGGCAGCTGTCCACTCAGCTGTCAAAGGAGCGGACATTGAGATGGAAGGATCACTGGCCCTCAGCTGCCAATGCCTGCTCAGGAAGAGATGCCATTCCCAGCTCAGATCCCTGCAGCTGTGCCCAAGGGTCTACCATTCACAGACAGCAGGGCAGATACCAGGCCACCCCATTATTTATTTCTTAACTCATAGGTCCTCATTGTACTCCATTACACCTGGATGAATCCCAGACGTATTTCCATGCTGGGTTCCTGAAGACCATGTTCAAGTCTTGATTATATTGAAGACCTGGGCTTAACCAGGAGAAGGGACAGGGTAGTCTCATGCCTTTCAGGTGCCCAGGGCCAGGCCACAGTTGCTCTAAATGAGGTTACCTTAGGGTATGCTTCTGCTGATATGAAGGGGTCAGGGCTGTTCTCAGAGATCCTAAAAAAGACCAAGACCTCCCAAGATATTTGTACAATGGATGAAAGCATATGTCAGTCATAAGAGGACCTCAGAGAAGGCATGGCTGGGCCATACAGTCCTTCAGTAGGCTGCCTAGTTCTGTTTGAAGATTCTTGGTTCTCTACTAAGATTGGATCACAAGCAGAGATTTTCCTGACTTCCTGTCTGGCCCTGGGAATTAGGAAAGGAAGGCTTCCTTTGTCTAGGCCTATGATCTCTGTTGAGAGGGTGCCACTGGGGCCTCATGGGCTTGTTAAATACTAGCTTTAGGCCAGATTTACCCAAAAAAAACCCAATAGTTTCTGCCTCTCAGGCAGGTCCCATTTTGTCCTCATTGAAGGCTAAGCCTGGAGGGACCCAGTCTGAGTTTCAAGGAAGTAGGTGGTGGGGGTGGGAGGACCTGTGTCAGGGCTCCACCTGCTGTGGCTACTCAAATGCTTCTGGGATCAAGGGTCCTAAGATAGCTGTCCTGGCCCATCCCCAGCAGGAATGTCCCTGGGGGAGCTGGCAGCTTTGACTAGGCCTCTCAATCCTGCCCTTGTGTGGGCAAGCCAGATTCAACAGCACTGTGGCTGAGTCACCCAGAAGGGGCTCAGCCACCTGCTCTCGAGGGCAGCCGCTTTGCCTTATAGGGCATATGTCAGGCCCAGCTTTTGTAATGCTTCTGGCCTGGGGTGGCTTCCAGTCTCAGGGTCTCTGGCATGGGACACCCTTCTATTCGCTCACCTGCCGACTCACCCACCAAACATTGAGTGAGAACCTACGAGCAACATGGATCTCCAGGACTCGGTGATTCTTTGGGAGCTGAGATGTGTGTGATTTAGTGATAGCTTGCTTATCGTTCATGAGGCTCTCTGGGTCATTTCTTAAGTAACACACACACACACACACAAACACACACTCACACACACACACACACACACACACACACACACACACACCACACACACGGGTGAAAAAAGAAGAGGGAAGAAAGGAAGGAAGAAAACCTGACCCTTGACCGTCCTCCTGAGCACAGAGCCTGGGGAGGGAGGCAAATAGAAACATACTACTATCACATGTACCACAAGTTCCATGCAGCATGTCAGGGCAGAGCACCAAAGCTCCCCAGAGTCCCCATGAGAAAGCACCCACATGTGCACATGGAAGCCTTCCTTGAGGCAGAGTCAGATATATCAGGTTGAAGGGGAGGAGGTCCATCTAACCTTTGGACCCCGTACACTGGGGTTTATTTTGCTGGTCTTGGTGAACAGAACCCCAGCCTGTCTGAAGGCTGAGAGGGCTAACATCTATACTCCCCACTCCCATGCTATCTCCTACTCTACCCCCAGAGGCTAGAGCTCAGCCACAGACTTGTGTGGTGCCTAAGGCATGTCTCCTTTGGATACTGAACCCAGAGAAGCAAGACCAGTTGGTGAATTACTTTTGGTGCTGGAGGGTGAGGAATTTTGTCCCTAGGGTGTTGCGGTAATAATTTAAAAATGGCTACTGGTCAAGTTGACTATCTAAACTGCGGCGGCTCTACCTAGCTCAGCCGCCATGTTCTGTGACTGGAGGCCACATGTGCACCGCAACTAGAAATGGCCAGCCAGAAACACCAGCCCTGCCACCCATGAGACGCCAGCATGGGAGATGGCTCTGTCAATCTTCCACACTGTCTCTGCAAGGCTGGGCATTGCCCAGACCATCCCATCATCCACGCAGGCCTGGTAGGAGAATGAGACTCTAATGCTTAAACATTAATCAAAGGCTTTTTATGTTTGGTAATGCTCAATAACAATATGCCCATACAATTAGAGGTACCCAATATCCAATCTAGATATACCAACTACCTTTGACTGTTAGAGACACGCTTACACCTGCTTCCATGTTCCCCTCTCTTTAGTCTCTCTCCCTCAGTCCCTCCTCTTCCTTCTCCTCTTCCTCTCCTTACTCCTCCCACCTTAGCTCCTCCTACACTAGGGGCTAAACCTTAACCACATCAATGGGAGTTTCAAATGGCCCCATGCTTCCTGGACAGGCCTCCAGTGCCTGATGATGCAGCAAGGTATTCCTGAAGGTCATCCCCCTATGGCTGAGTGTTCACCACCTCTAAACAGTTTCCTATTATCTCTGAACCTTGGGCTAAGGTCACAAGGGTTCTCAGCTCTACTTTACCAGGAGGTCCCAGAGGCTAGGGATTCACATAAAGGGTCTCTCGGGGCCAGGACCCTAAGCCCCAGGCTCTTCCCCTTACGGTATCACAGAGTCTCAAGGGTCTTCACAGTCCTGTTCCTGGTACAGAATTAGCTTGGAGCAGAACCCCTCAGGACCCAGGGCCCTCAGCTCATAGACATACGGTACCATATTTGGGGGTTCACTCATGGAGTAGGGTCTTTGGAACCCAATGGAACCTTGTGGGGAATTTGCTGACTCTCCCATCAAACTCTCTGGCCTATCACTGGGCCAAGGGACAAGATGGCACTCTTAGGAATGACACTGAGAGATGACATGGTACGTGGCCCTTGGACATGGTAAGTCCCTGTCCAAGTGTCCCTTCTGCCCTGGCTTTTCCCTCAGGTCCCTCTCCCTGCCCTTCTGGGCTGATGCAGGTGTCAGTTGTTAGTGGAGTAACAGTTCTCTTTTTCCCCGAAAAAAGTTCACGGAGGAAGCCCGTTGTATTCTTTTAAGAAAGTCAGTCACTAAAGTTTATTTTTAACTACTGCAGAATTTCATTGATTTTTTCTACAAGACCAAGATTCTGAATAAAAATGAGTTCAACACAGAGATGCCTCTCTTCCGGTATGTTCTTCTCATTCAGATGGGGTGAGTTGTGAAACACTGTCTTGGATATTTTCAGAGACTTTAAAAATATAAACACACCCAAATAATGGGAGAGTGCCTGCCCCTGCAGCTCCCTCTACCCCAGAAGGTCCATACATGGGCTCTGAGGACAGAGACCCATGCTTGATGTTGAGGAAGTCCATTCTACATGGTTCAACTTCTTGATTTGCATTCTTGTTCCTGGCCAATGTGCAAATTGAAGAGGAGTAAACGTTTTTCTTGTGTCCTGGGGAAGGTCCTGTCCAGGGCTGGTTGAGCCTGCACACCCCAAGGTCTGAGAGCGGTGAAGCACCAGACTTCTCAGGCTTCTGGCAAGAGGTTCTAGCTTCTGGTTTGGGGCTCACATGTCCTCAGAGAGAAGTGCACTTTCAGAAGCAAGGAGGGTAATGTGCCTCATAGCCGTTTTGCTCCCTGGGTTTTATTCAGATTAATTCTTTTTATAAGATGCGGCACTCCCTGCTAAATCAACGAGGGGAAAGCACAGGCCAATTACACACTGAACTGGGCAGGAAATGTAGGGTAAAAATGAAGTTTCCTCTGGTGACTTGCATCCTGAATTGTGCTGGGACATGAGAAGGAAACCCTGTTAGCAAGAAGGTGCTGCTTGCTTCTGTCATCTCCATGGCTTTTCCTCAGATGTCAGCAGGAATATGAGGGAGGGCCAAACTGCCTGCTGCAAAGGCCAGTGTCACCAGGGCTGGGGATGGCTATGGCCTTCTCGGTGACTGTATTTGTGGAGAAGGGATGCCAAAGGCCAGGAGCTTGCTGAAAACCAGTCCATGAAAATAGAGAGTCCCTGAGTCCTTTTACCTAGAGCATGGACCCTGGGGTGACCAGCTCCCCCCCCCCCAGCTTCTTTCTAAAGCCCCTGAATTTTGGTAGTGGCTCAAGACATCCTGGGAATGGTGTTCCTTTGGCATCACCTCCCTGGAAGGCCAACAGGATGTCTGGATTGCTTCAGGGAGCTTGAGTGCCAGGTATTGTCACCTGAACTCTCAGCTGCCCCTGCCCAAAATTCTATAGGAAAAGTTCTGATGAAATCGGTAGCTAAATGTTTGTGTCTTTTAATGTCCAGTTGAGTGGGGTCATCTGGTCCTCAACCCTTCCTGAGCTTGGGGAGGTGGGTGTGGTCTTGAGTTTCTCTCAGTGGAAGAACCCTTGTTAACACTGGTGCTGCTCCTAGGAAGGGCGGGCTTTGAAGAGGAGTGGAAATCCTAACTTATCCAAACAGTGTCAACAGCCACCAGCTGAGGAGGATCCAAGTGCACCAGCCAAGAGAGCAAGGGGTCCTCTGCTGCAAGGGGTACCCCAAAATGACTCCTAGAATCTGTTTCCTGCAGCCTGGTGATCAGAGAGGTGTTAGCAGGAACTGTTTGGTGGGGTAGGAAGGTGCCACAAAAAAGGGCTTTCTTCTGGATAATTTTAGATTTACCCCCAAACCACAATGACAACACAGAGAGCTCCTCACACCATTCCTGAACTCTGAAATGGATGCTTTTTTTATAGCACTCTTTTTGGCGGTGGGGGGTTGGTTTTTTGAGACAGGGTCTCTCTGTGTATTCTTAGCTGTCCTGTAACTCGCTCTGCAGACCAGACTAGCCTCGAACTCACAGAGATCTGCCTGCCTCTGCCTCCTGAGTGCTAGGATTAAAGACATGTTCCACCACTGCCTGGCTTAGTTCTTTTGATTATAAACAAGAATTACCCATAAAGTATTGAGACTTTCTGTCAATCCTGCTCCTCCTCAGGCACTGGTCACCCCCACCTCAGCTGAGTGGGGTCCATGAACTAAAACCCACAGTCTCAGCTCTTGTCTCTATGGTGTATGTTGCTAGATTTGAACAAAGGTGTCCACCTGAAGCAACCTGTGGGTTGTGACCCCTTTGGGGGGGGGCTTCAAACAACCCTTTCGCAAAGGTCGTCCAAGACCATAAATAAAAAACCTCACAGATATTTACATTACAATTCAATACAGTAGCAAAATTACTGCTATGAAGTAGCAAGGAAAATAATTATGTGTTTGGGGGTCACCACAACATGAGGGACTGTATTAAAATGTCACAGCATTAGGAAGATTGAGAAGCATTATCCTAGAGTGTGTCCTCCGTATCCTTATCTGCTGATCCTTTTTCTGATGACCACTGTTTGTCTTTTATTTTTTTTCTTTCCATTACTGGGAGTCAAACTGAGGACTTTGCACATGTTAAGGCATCAAGCAACATCCTGGCCACCACTGGTCTTTATACAGTCCCAGAGTGCTCTCTTTCCTAGAGTTCAAATCATGCACCATACAGCCTTTCAGTCTTAGGAATGTGCACTGAAGCCTCCTGGGTGTCTCTTCATGTCTTGGCCCTCTTTTCCTTTTATTGGTGGATACTATTCAGTTCCTTGATGATTCACTCTTTGTTAGTCACCTCACCTACTAAGGGACATCTTGGAGTTTTCCTGGGTCAGCATCATATGCTTGTATTTCCCCAGGGGTGAACCTTCCTGAAGTCATTCATGGGTTAACATGTGGTATGTATTTCAAAGTTCTAACTGCAAGACCTCAAGATGTGTCTTTCTTTAGACACAGGTGGATGAAGATGCAGTTAATTAAGATGAGGCTGTGATAGAGTCAAGGCAGTTCTGGTCCAATAATGGCAGTCCTCACAAGAAAGGGAAGTTGGAGACAGGCATTCTATGGTAGGAGCAGAGCTAGGAGTGACACATCTATATCACCAGGGTCCCAGAGTGGATGGAGACATCCCTGATGACTCCTGCTCTCAGTGTCTTCTGCCTTCCAGGGCTTGCTATGGTACCTTCTTGCTGTTTAAGGAACCCATGCTGGGGTCCTGCTGACTCCAGGACACTCACATGTCTTCTGAGCATGCATCTCCAATCCCAGATGTCACTAGACAGCTCTTATAATGCCTTGGACATGTGACATCAGTGTAACCTTTGGTTGCCTGCGAGGTGGTCCTGAAGCCATCGTCTCTGCAGCAGAAGATAGGCATGTGCAGCTCTCTGGGACTCTGTGGCTCATCTTCTTACTAATACTTATGTTGGGGGAACGAGATGTTTGTGCTTAAAGAGGTTATGTGGAATCCTCAGAGGAGACCCTGAGAGGCCCCATGCCTCTACTTTCTGAGGGCCTCTTTTGGGATTTGGAGCCAGGTGTCCGGCAAGCTCGTCCTCCAGCCTTGCAGCTGATGCAGCACCAGCCGCTATTTCTGCAAGAAAAGCAGCTTCCTCTCCCTTTATTCTTTCAGTTACTACGCTGCCACCGCCACCGCTGAGGCTCTTCCAGTCCCATTCGTCAAAGCGGTGGGCTGAGTAGAGACCGCTGACAGGAAGGCCACAGACAGCCCTCTGTGACCTTGGCCACAGGGAAATGTCTTCTGCGATATCAAAATTAATTATTTCGTGGAGAAATGTCAGCAGAGACCTAATGAGTCTCAGATGCACGGATGGGGTTGCTCCCTGCATTCCTAGCACACTTGGTAGCTGGCACCTAAGTGCAGGGAGAAGGCTGCTCGTGTTCTCAGTCCCTGCCTTGCTGGGCTTATCTGAGGAGGTGACATCCTGCCCCAGGCTTAGGTGCCTTTAGTAAGTGGCAAATGAGGATGTAGGTGGGAGAATGGAAGGCATTGCTCCTTCATTGGGGATACAAAGGGCTGCAGGCCCAGAGGATGGTGAGAGGTCACAGGCAGGCCAACCTCTTAGTCCAGCTCAGTTCTGCTGCCCTGTCCTAAGCACTGCCATCGCTCCCAGCTTAGCCAGGAGACCCCACAGTTCTGTTCTTAAGTCTACCCTGGAACTCTGAGGAGACCCTTCCTCACTGGAATATTCAAAGGTTCTCATGGTGGCCCTGTGCCGCTGCAAGGAAGCTGTATACCATCTGTCGTCAATACTTGGTTTTGCAGATGAGACAACCCAGCAACTTGTTCAAGGAGCCTCATTGGGATGAATGGTTGGATAGCAAGCAATTGCTACAATCCTCAATGGCTACCACCTCTGGACACAACCCAGTCAGGGCCAGCTATCCTGCCTAAGGTCCTGGACTTCCAAGAGAAGAGTTCCTGTAGCAACATCTAGCCTCTTGCTGACTCTCACATAGCCCTAGGGAGATGCCATCCTTCCTGCCTTTCTCTCACTGTCCATGAAGCCTTTCTCTGACAGCCTCGAGACTGTCAATAGACCATAGGCCTTCTTCAGCACCCAGAGAGGCAAGAGTACCAGAGATCAGCTGTCTATACAATTATAAACCGTATTTCCTGGCAAATGAGGCTGCTTCAGGTTTCATCTTTCAGCCAATCAATTGCCTCAGGTCAATAGACTTTATGTCTGTCTTTCTCTGGAAGGTGGCCCCTAGGAACTGTCATCAGGACATCTAGTGGGCATGCAGGGTGTGTCCTGGGGGTATAGTCTGGGACCCTGCAGAAAACCCTTTCAGAGACAATTCAGGCTGCTTGGTATTCTGTCCCATCAAAGCCATTCAGTGGGGCTGCCTAGTGACCCTAAATCTTCATGTCACCTTTTTCGTATCTACTGAGCATAAAAAAAAAATTAGCTCATTGCTTCATGAAGATGTTGTGTGGCACCTAGTATGAAGGGCCTGATTATTGATCACAGTAAGTGATTAATACGTATAGCTATACTGATGGTGACAGCTGCCATGGTTTTCTGCAGAACTTTCCCCACGCATGTGGTCTTCAGACAGTGCTCAGAGGAGCTGAGGAATCTGATACCTTTAGAGGCTCTAGGACCCCAGTGAGGGACTTGGGGAGAGATTATTACAACATCGAGGGGAAGATGCAGTCCTTACCCAATAGCAGGTTCTGTTACTCCCATCTATGGACTCAACTAGGCAGTTGGAGTCTGACTCTTACATAACTGTTCTGGGGGCCTCAATCCTATATTCCTACTGTGGTAGGTTGAATGAGAATGGCCTCCATAGACCCGCTGATGGCTGGATGCATGTGCAGGTGGGCAGGGAAGCCTCACCCTTATGTATCTGGACTGCAGTCACCAACTGGTTCTAAGATGGCAGCAACCCAAGGGTTACTCACTGTGACAGAAGACACTCCCTCTTCCCCTGATAATCTCTAAAGAGATTGACCTTTGCTGTCTGGTTAGTGCCTGGCTAGAGTGAGTTCACTAATCTTTGCCTCTGTACTCTGTTCCCTTCTTAAGTCAGGGCTCAGTAGGTGGAGACATGGACGTTTTCAGTCTGCTGCCTCTACTTCCTGACTCTCCCGACTTAAACCAGTTCTCCTGGCCCTGCTCAGTATCCTGTGTTGCAAAAAAAAATATAACCCCAATCCGGGGTTTCTACCCTGCCTTAGAGGATTCAGTTCCCAGATAAAGGACACAGACAACCTTATATTTACAATAAGCCTTATACAGTACAAGAGCTGGGCAGATATCTACTCTCTATGTTAAAAATCGACTTTTCTATCGATAACCCCGAGTTGTTACTTATTATGCTTCATCTGGGCTGCTCATAACTTGAACTGGCAGCCTTCAGGGCCACGTTTTCATGACTCACCTAACCCATGGCCACGTCTCCATTCCCTCTTCACCTTCTTCCTCTCCTCATGGTTCTTCTCTGATCCCAAGCCCGGGAATTCTAAACCCCTGCCTATGTCTCTTCTGCCCAGCTATTGGCTGTTAGCATCTTTATTTACCAATTAAAAATAACTTGGGGACAAGGTCACATAGTGTCCCTTGGGTCTACATGTGGACTCTCTTGTCTTGGGAGCCCACACTTAACATTACAATACACAGTAAGACCAAACCTCGACAATCTTGGGTGGCTTCTTCCATGCCAGGGCCACTGGCTCATGGGCCACATGCTTAGGACCAGGGACAGGAGAGCAGTACTTCCTTTAAGTAACATCACAGGTGACCTGACTAACCTGCTACTGAAGTTGGTCATTCAGATTGGCCATCAGGGCACAGGTGGGCTTCAGGGAGACTTAATTCCTTTTTGGGAAAGCCTGACCAGTTGTGGGCACTGGGGTTGAGGCATGGGAGGGCCATGACATTGGTGGGAGAAAGAGAGATACTCCATCCACCCAAGCCTACAAGGGGCAACAGGGAGCCCAGAAGGCTGAGAGAAGGGCCAGCCCAGGTTTGCAGCAGACAATACTGAAGAACAAAGTGTTGGCTAGGGAGAGGTGGCCCTGGAAACAGAAAAAGGCACTTGAGAAGCAAGGAGGACCCCCCTAGCTGTCCTTTCTCTTCTCTAGCCCAGAAGGGAAACCCCCAAGAGAGACTTATGCAATTGGGCCAGGAGAAGGTGTCCAAGGTGTGTGTCAGAGCCCTGTCTAGGTCTCCTGTCATTCTCTGGGTACCTATAATGTTAACCCAGCCCCTGCCTACGCCAGAGTTGGTTCATCCTAGAGGGGTCTCAGTCCCTGCCCTGAGCTGAGTTAACCTAGAGACGGGTATACCAGGATGACTCTGAGGGCTGGGTGGGTCTGAAAGTTGTTGGCCTAGTGTAATTTTAAGTGAGCAAAGACTTGGGGGGGTAGGGTGAGTCCCCAGATATGAATAATGTGCATCCAAAGGGTTATCCTCTCCCCATTTGGACCTTTACTGTTGGTCCGAGAGTCCTCTCTTCTTCACAAGGACACAGAGGGTAGGTGAGAACCCTCCTTTCCTAGGCAGATAAATGGAGAACTAGACACAAATAGGTCCAGTGTCAGGGCATCAGACACTCCTGTGTCTAAGAGGAGATCAACTTCATCCGAGGATTGGGGATCACATGGCCCCCATTCCTCCTTGCCTCTACAGGCTGTTTGGCCCCTGGAAAGGCTATTCTTGGGTCTGCCTAACAGGTGCCCAGTATGCAGCATGAGTCTGCACTGATGTCAACTTCCCAGTGTGTCCTGGCTGAGCATTAAGGCCATCCCCACCCCCACCGTAACCGAGAGACCAAGGATCCAGGCTGACAAGTGTCCTCGGAAGCCAGTCTTGGACTAGCTTCACAGGGAGTAGCTTTTACCCTCCCCGACAGGGACTGGAGAGACTGAAATGACTGTGGGGGTCCTTCTACTCTTCCAACTTCAGCCCAGGGAGCTTTGGTGCATCTCCAGATCGTATTAATCACAGAGGGCATGGGAGAGGCACCAGAAGGAAGCTGGCACGAAGGCAGAGGGGTCAGCAGCAGACGGAAGGAAATGCATATTTTTTGGCATCTAACTGCCTCTGCAATGACATAATCAGAAGGTTCTTACTGACTGGGCAATAAAACCACTCATAACCATGAATGCAGAATGCCTTAGCGCAGACAGCATCGCAGCCTTGGTGAAGGTCACCCCAGGGCCTCAAAAGAGGACCTTGCAGGCACAGCCTTGCCAGGAGTAGAGCTGCAGAGAGTTGTGGATGACAAGTCGGATGTCCTGCCATAGAGACCCTGTACCCACTACTCACTGCAGTGCTGGGTACCCCATACCAGTGTTTCTGAGAATACCACACTATTGAAGCCATTGTCCAAGTGTGGTCAGTGACCCTATGAAGAGTTTGGTGTAGTTAGATTAGTGAGTACTGGGTTGTCATTATAGGGAGGGAGGTATGAGGAGGAGGTCTGTGGGCCTGAAGGTCCTATGGCTCCAGAGAGGGAATTTGGAGTCTGTGGGATTCCCTAGTGAGGCTAAGAGGAGGATGGGCCACAGAACAGAGCACAAAAGATAGTCCAGGGCCATGACGACAGCTCTGCTGTCTCTGGACCCAGAACAGGTATGGTCTACTACCCGCACAAAATGACAACTCTGAGTCTTAAGGAACTTGACTCTGAAGGACTTAGGGATCTACTTCTTGGATCACTTCACAGTCTGCATGGACGGAAGGCAGGCTGTGGCAAGGCCTCAGGTAAGGGCCTTGAGTTATCACCTCAAAATCAAGGTGATAACTAGGGCTGTCTTTCTAGGTCAGTCCTCTCCTGAGCTCATGGGGTTATCATGGAATCCGGCTTCTTGAAGTGTAGATAGCTGTTTCTGCAGCAATGGGCAAGCACTATGCTCCACACTCCTAAGGCTTCTGGGCAGAGTTCACAGCATGGCTGCTACATCCATCCGGGCTTGATCCACCCCCTCCTCACAGCCCTTCTGATACTTGTAGGTTAAGGGGTTGTGTGCGTGATTAACAGCAAGGGCCGTAGGGAGTTTGGGGTTTTCAGAGGAAGCTGGGAAGTGGAGTCCCTCAGCTTTTGATGAGCTCAGAACAGGACATCCCCAACATCCTGGGCTGAGATGAATGAAGGTTCCAGAGAGCCATGCCCGTGGGTTCTCCCCAGCCTTGCTGGCCCAGTTCTCTCTCAAGGCTAAGTCCCCGCTCTGATCTGTGGATCTGGCTTTCCCAGCCCAGGCTTCTGACACAAAGATTTCCTGAAGGAGCCTCAAGCTGCAGTGGGGGAGTCTCCAGATGAAGGACGCTCATCACTGCAAGCCTGCTTTCTCCACAAAAGATACTCGAGGACTCCAACTCAATAATTTATAAGGGCTTGTAATAAATTTGAGGAATACCTCCAAGGTTTGGAGAACCCAAATTTTACTTCCTCTGGAGCTATGTGAGATGGCAGAGTCATCAGTCATTGACTCAACAGAATCTCATTTTTTAAGTGGATGGCTCCTTCTCCAGCAGGGTGGTTCTCAATGAAAGTAAGACTTGCGGAAGGAAGGAACCTGGGATACGGCCCTGTGCCTCAGAGCTGAACCTTCTCAGGTACTACAGAGTGTGTCCAACCCTGTGCCTGAGACTTCTTTCTTTAACCAACCAGAAGCAGTGAATAATGAATATTGCACCCCAACACCCTCTGGATCCCAGCATCCAGGTATAGTTGGCAGGAGGGTAGGATGGGCAGGTGGTTTCCACCCAGGCCCAGATTCACAGATTACTCTGGGGACATAGTGAATTTGGTCGAACCAGAGATCTAAATGGGGGGCATGGCAAGTTAGGGTAATGCTAGTGGCTGCTGCTGAGATTTCTGCTATGTAGAGTTGTCTGAAGACTAAGCCCTGGACAGAGGTAGGCAGTGACGAAGCATTCCTGGGTGGTCATCTCCTACCCAGGTCTGCAAGGAAGGTTCTCAGGGCTATCATGGCTCACTCTCTTACGGATTGTGCACACCACACACTCATATCCCAAGTGTGCCTCAATGTTTATAAATGTCCCATGCAAGGAGTCAAAACCCATCCCAAATTGAACTATCCCCCAGAGAGTGCTACATGGCCTAGGGAAGGCTGTTCACCGGCAGCCTCTGCACCGTGCCCCTTAGAGCCCGGTGTGCCAGCTGCATTTGGCAGCACTTCAGCTCTTTATCCAAATGAGTTCGGCATTTTAAAAAAAGCATCTTTATAACATTTCCAAAATGAATATTTATAGGGCAGGGATGAAGGAACAGCTAATTGTGGTAGAGAGCCTGTTGGATCAACACTCCTTGGAGGGCATTCCTGGGAGATGGCGGATGCCCCTGACTCTGGGGACCACTCCTTCTCTAGGGGAGACCCCAGGAGATGCCCTCGAATCCATCAGTGGAAAGCTGGAGCTGCCAAGCGTAGAAGATCAAACTTGGAGGCTCTCTTGGGAGGAGAGAGAGGCCAAGGCTAGGTGGGGGGAGGGCCTGAGACACTAGTGTGTTACACAAAACTTTCACAGGAGATGGTTGACAATCTCCCAGCCAGGCCAATGGCTAAGCCAGAGGTTTTGAATGATAGCCCAGAAGACCTGCAATCTGCCTTAGTGAATTCTCTGAGTGGCAAGGTCCCTCCTTGTGTGGAGCTCAGGGAAAGGAAGGGTACCAGGAAATAGCCCCTGGAATTTTACCTCTTGAATTTTTTCCAGAAGGGATCAGGTGGCTCAGTAGGGCTTGTTCTGTCCTAAACATGGGTTCTGGACACAGTGATGACGGTGTGAAATCACTTGACACTTGGTGGATCCCATCCCTTTAGGAGCAAGCTTGAGTGGGCTGCACGGTTTGATATTCCATTGGCTCTCTGAGTCTTGGGGATGCTGACACATCTTCCCCAGGGGAAGGGGGAAGCCCTGGTGGGTAGGACCATAAGGAAGGTGGGGATGGCAGCAAGGCCAGGTCGACAGTGAGTCAGGAAACTACTGCAGGATACTCCCTGTGTCCCTACCTTTCTGCCCCACCCCTTCTGGTACCTTCTCATGATCAGGGGGCGGCAGGGTCACGGAAGTGGGAGGGTCCTCAGGAATCTGGAGAGCTGTACTCAGTAATGTAGAATTTAGAAGTGAGCCTAAGAGAGTGCAGAGGCTCATGGGAGGCTAAAGGATGGCAGGATGTTGAGGGTCCCTCCATCCACCTTCCTTCTAAGCTGAGATGCTTCATGCTAACCTTTGAAATATGATCCAGGGCGTTCATCTATATAAGAGGCCTCTCCCTGGAGTAGACCCAGATGTTTCTTGTGGAGCCACAGGGATTCAGTGCACAGCCTCGTGTCACTCCAAGGACCTTGTCCTAAGGGTTTTCAGGGCTGGGAAGACCCTGGGTGGACTAGAGGTGGATGAAAGGGGCTCTGGCTTTGACCCTTTGACAGCAACCAGAGTCAGGCTCCTCCTGAGAAAGTGGCTGTTGGAAATATGACCCCATTACTCAGGGCTTTTCTAATGCCCAGGACCTGCAGTCCTAACCAGGCTAGGCAGCAGGGGTTCATGCAGGCACAGGCACAGGCACATGGAGGAAGGCATCTGAGGTAAGAATCCACCCCGGCAGGTCTTTGTTTTCCCAGCCTGCCTTCCATTCTTCCTCAGCCCCCTTTCCCTACTATGTTTTACTCAGAGAGTACACACTGAGATCTCCTTTCCTTCTTCCTCATCACCATGGTTCCCCGGTCCCTACTTGTGTAGTAAGACATGGAGAGCTTCCCAGAGAAGATGTCAAGCTTTTTCTGGATTGCGTTGAGGATGGAGCTCATGAATACACCTGGGCTTGTGTCAAGACCTGGAGGTAGAGCCAGGGAGACATTTTGGGAAGATGGGAACTTGTGGGTCTGCCTGGGGGTGGTCTGTGCAGGTCAGGGTCAGGATGGAGGGCAGTCTGGATCATAAAGCTGAAGACCATGAGGATTTAGCAGGGGGCTCAGCATGAATGAGTAGTGATGAAGAAATAACTCCTGAGCTGGGGCTAGCTGGGAGGCCCTAGTTAAGTCTGAGGTAGAACGGTGGCCTGGAACTGAGCCTTTTGCTGTGGCTTAGGAGCCAGGTTGGTAGGTGGGGTGAGGTGACCCCGGGCAGGGAGTCTGTGTCCCTCAGCCTGTCCAGCTTAAGCTTCAGGGGGAGCTGGGTGGCTGCCTGAACCTCGGCAGAGTCTCTCCCAGGGAGAAACTTAACATTTGGGCAGAGTTTTTAAGATAGGGCAGAAATTTGCCCTGATCTGTCTGTCCGTCCATCCATCATCCATCCATCCATTCATTCATCCACATACCCATCTGTTCATCTATCCCCCACCCATCCATTTATTCATCCATCCACACACTCATCCACCACTTATCCATCCACCAATCCACCCATCTATCCATCCACTCACCTACTCACACAACCATCACCATCCATCCATCCATTCAACCATCCATCATCCATTCACATCCATCCATCCATCCAGCCATCCATTCATCTATCTATCACCCACCCATCATCCATCCATTCTCCACCCATCCACCCACCCACTGGCCTATCTCCCCTTATTCTTGCCTGTGGGATCCATCTAGATAGCAAAGCAGTCAGGGTCACATGAGGAGCTCACCAGCCATCCTTCTTGCTCTTGTGTCCCTCATTGCCTGTAGGGTCATCCTGTGGTGAGTAGAAATCAGAGTGCCATCTGACTGTCCTCAAGGATGACAGGTAATAGGATAGCAGCTGCAGGGGGCTCCCTTTTCACCACCAACAGTGATCTCAACCCTGTTTCCACTCCTCCAAAATAGGAGAGACTGTGGCTCCAGGGTGCTTTGAAGCCTGGCTTACTGGTCACCTAAGGCCTTCTTCCGGGATATTGGTATGTCTTTCACAAGAGGCATTTAGTGGTTTATGGGAAAGTTGATTTTTGAGCCCCACCATTTAGTTGGGGGTTGGGGGGCTTCAGAGCTCTGTCTGGCTCCAGACTCAAGGGGTCAATCTGGATACTAGGAGCTGCCCTCTATCTAGCCTGCAGCTTCTTATCTATCCTGGGTTCTGAGTGCTGACCTGGAACTGCTGAGACTGGAGGCTAAGCTGTTATCCCTTGGGCTGGGTGTCCTGAAGCATCCTGCATCTGCTGATGGTTGAGCTGTCACCATACTGAA
Organism: Mastomys natalensis; assembly: GCA_021653895.1. Lineage (NCBI taxonomy): Eukaryota > Metazoa > Chordata > Mammalia > Rodentia > Muridae > Mastomys > Mastomys natalensis. The sequence goes on along the minus strand of JAJTUV010000110.1, from coordinate 1,078,632 downwards.
TGGGGCGTCCATCACAGGAGACAGATTGCTCTCTGCTGACACCGTGTCAGTGAAATATGCCTTTCTTTACGAGCTGCCAGGGAGGTTTTCCCTCTGCTGTTAAGGGAGTGTGTGTGTTGCACGTGTATGTGTGTGTGGTGTGTGGTGCATGTGTGTGGTATATGTGTGTGGCATGTGTGGTGTGTGTGGTATGTGTGTGCACTTGTATGTGTGTGTGGTGTGTGTGTGTGCATGTGTGTATGTGTGTGTGTGGTGTATGTGTGTTGGTGCCTGTGGGTATTCCAGGTCTGGCGGCGACAGCCTCCCAGGTGCAGTGGGCACTGTGGGTTCCTGTGGCATGGTGAAGATTCCTCAGGCTCATATGCATTCCTCTTGCCATTCTGCTCCACAGGCCACACTGGCACACACAAGCCTTTCCCACCAGAGATGTTTCATGCCCTGAGTGTACACCACAAATGCCAGGGTGGTGGATAGTTGACAATGGTGGTTAGTTGGGCAATTCTGCAGGCTCCATCTTCTGTCAGGGACTCATAAAAGCTCTGTGAAGTTTGGCATGCTGAATGGATACACACCAAGACACCATTTTTAGCAGTAGTATTAGGTCCCTTTGATATACCTGCTTTAATTCCTGGCTTTTAGTGATCAGCTGGCCATCCTGGACAGAGCTGTGTTTGTATAGTGTAGACACTGGCAGAGGGAGGTCATGGATTTGCATGAAGCCTAGGCTATCTTCCCACTGGCTTTGCTTGCCTATGGAGCTAGTACCCATACCCAAGTCAAGCCAGGCCAGGCCAGGGCAGCACAGAAATTGGTCCATAGGCATAGCCATAGGACACGGACCGGAGTATGCATCAAGTTGTCCTTCTCCTTGACAGGTGTCCTCTTCCGCCCAGGGACCTTCTCCAGACATACCTTCCTACCTGACTCCCTTGGGATTTAGTGTGGGGCATGCTGGATGTTGCTGGTGAGGGCCCAAGAACACATGGAAGTTTGTTCTACTGGTGCAGGCCACAGGGAGTCTCAGGGCAGGTCCTTGTGGATCTCTGACTCTCTCACTTGGAGGGTTTCCTGGAAAGTCACAGGCAGAGTGTACCACCATTTCTGTAACACACACACATTTAACACTTGAATGCTCAATTATATTCTTATAGGCTGGAAGTGCAGACTAATGTGGGATGACTCCCTCTGTAAGCTATAGGGAGTCTATGCCCGTAGATTTCCAGCTTCAAGACCTTTCGACCTTCCTCCCATCCAAAGCCAGTAGTACCATATACTCCCAAATCTCTAGCTATCCGTCCCTCTATAAGGATCCTGTGTCTAGGAAGATCAGGACCATCTCCATCCAGAATTCCTTAAATTCACCCCTTTTGCCATGCAGGGTGCTGTGGGGTGGTTATTTTTCTCATCACGGTGACTGCATACCTGGAAAGGAGTAATTTAAGGAAGGGCTTCTGTTGGCTTACAGCGGGAGGATGCAGTCCATCAGGGTGAGGGGTAACGGTGGCAGAAGTTGATCACACTGCATTCGAGGTCAGGACACAGAGAGGGATGAGCATTGCTTTCCAGCTTGCTCTTTCCTTCTTACTCAGCACACGGGACTCAAGCCCACAGGATACTGCAGCTCATAGTCAGGGTGGGTCTTTCTACCTCAGTTAAGCCTCCTCAGAAACACCCTCGCAGACATGCTTAGATGTGTGTTTCCACAGTAATTCTAAATCCTAGCAAGCTGACAAGGAGGATTGACTCTCACACAAAGAGACATGGTGTAAGGTTCTGGAGTATTCTTGAGAAGGCGGTGGGGGGTAATCTTCTGTCCACTTCATAGCATGTTCCAGCTCTAGATAGGACTGAGTAGAGAAAGGGGTTTACTTATAGCATTTCAGAGAATGTCCCCAAAGAAGCCATAGCTAAGGCCCTTGAAGATCCAGGTACCCAGCCCAGGTCTAGGCAGTCCTGAGCTCAGGAATGGGGGTCAGCGGGAGAAGGATGGATTAGGCCTTCAGCTAGGTTTGTCTATTTTTTGGTTGAGGAGAAATTCCTGTGAGATAAAGGCACCAAGGTGTGAGTGGCATGCATACCTGTAATCCTAGCACTCCAGGGTCCAGACAGGAGGGTCAGAAGTTCAAGGCCATCCTCAGCTACAGGGCAAGCTTGCTGGCAGCCTGGGCTACATGAGACTTTCTCTCGAAACAAAACAAAGACAAAAGGAACCGTTTTTTTGAAGACAGCATCATTGGACAGTAACTATGGTACCCAATACTGTGCATCAGTCATCCCTGTCTCCCTTGGATCATCTCATTACCTCCAGGAGACCCACTCCTCAGAGTCATCCCCTCCTACCTACCCCTGGATCTTCCTATTCTAGGAGTTTCACATTGAGCGCACTCAGTGTGTGGCCCCTTATGTTGATTCCATCCTGTCAATGTGCGTATGGTTCCTTGGTCACTAGTGGATAGTGATCACATCTGGGTTGTGCTTTTTATACCATGGTTGATGCTTCAGGGACCTCTCAGACATGTGTCCAGGAGAGCAGATGCCTGGGCTTAGTGAGATCTTACTGTTCAAGAAGCTGCTTGTGTTCTGCAGTGTCATCACTGGCATTGACCACTCAGAATAGGAGTGAAGACACAGCCTTGGATGGAAGCAGTGTCTTTTTCTTGTTTCCTGGGGGAAGAAATAAGAAGCGCACACCACCCTTGAGAGCCATGTATTTATGGGTACAAGGACAAGATGACTTCAAGGAAGTCACTTGTTTAGTCCCGATGCCAGTGGGTTTGTGGGAGAACTATTGGTTACAACCCATGACAAGGGTACTCTAGCTTCTGCTCCTAGGTGGAGGACAGGATTGGCTTGCCCATGCTTTGTGGCTGACCCCTGCTGAGGTATAAAATGCACTAAATCCCTGTTCCCAAGAACTCACTGGATGGGCAGAGGATCTTGGGTAGCTTTGCTTCGATTGTGGGTGACCAAAGATTCCCCAAACAGATGCTGTGGAAAATGTCTCTGTATGTTTGCCTGAGTTACCCATAATTGAGTTCCAGACTCATTCAAATTTAAGTTGAATCCCCATGATTCTAGCCAGAGCCTCCAACCCCACCACGCCCTGTCCTTGGGCCTATTTGTCTAGTGATCAGTGGTTCAGTCAAGTGATTAAGTCATTCATTAATTCATCCATCCATCATCCATTCATTTAATTATCCAAGAACCAAGAACAGGTATTGAAAGTCACAAAGATAAACATGTTGGGAATGACCGTTTTGGACGACTTCTCAACCATCCACACGTCATCATGGGTACAATATTTATTTGTTTATTTGCTTATTTATTTATTCTGAGGCAGAGTCTTGCTATGTAGCTCCTGCTGGCTTGGTATTCACCATAGCCCAGGCTGGCTTAAGACTCTTCCCGACTACCACCGCCTGAAGGTGGGGGTTATGAGCTTGTGCTACCATGCCTAACCACGCTCAACCGCAGTATCCAGGGGACCTAAGGTAACATGGTGGTCCCAGCTGAGCTTTTCCTCTGAGGGGTGCCTGGCCCCTTATAGGTGGACAGTGAGGTTCCAAGAGGCTAGAAGCTGAGGCCAGGGCTTCCCTCTGCAAGTTTGTCATTTGGTGGTATCCTGGGCAGGGGGATTTGGGGCAGTTTGTCCGCTATACTTTCTCTGGGAAAGAGGCAGCCCTGAGGCCTATGAGCCCTGGATACACTGGGTGCACCTTCATCTCTGTACCCACCACAGCTTGGTCAGCAATGGGGACCTTCCCTCTGCTTCTCCTTCCTTGGTTGGGACACTGGTCACAGCCAGCCTGTGTAGTGACTTCATTTCTCTCTTGTGTGGTATGCCTCTCTCATCTGTGTGATGTGGCTTCTTCTGTCTTGCCTCTGCAGACTGGTCTCTGTCAGTGTGCTTACCTGATGGGTGGTCAAGAGTCTTGAGGTGATGCTGAAGTTGAAGAGATGTCGTTCCCTTACCACCTGGAAAGTGACTGGGGAGACAGGTTACTCAGCTGTGTCATCTGGAAAAACGTAAATAATCATGCTCTCTCATATTAGCCAGTACAGAGAGGACACTTCTGAGTACAGGAGGAAAGAGGTTTTCAAGTGGATTCTAAAACAACAGGAAGGCTTTGGATGCCCGAGCGCTGTACAGGAATGCTCACGTCCTCTGTGGAGCCTGAAACTTCCACTAATAGTCCCAGAATTGTCTCAGTTGCCTGTGGTCAGTGTACTTGACAGTAGCAGGGTGGCAGAGAATTGCTCAATGTCACTTTGCTCAAAGAAGATACTTGGTCAATCCCAGGCTGCTAGACTCCGAGTCCCAGCCCAGAGGACCATGTTTCTAAGCCATGTGTCTTATATAATCCAGGTGGGAGCAAAATGGAGCCATTCCCAAGCACTCACTTTTGTGGATATGGGGTCTTCTGGTCACACAACCTTGATGCCAGGGTCTGGAGGAGATAGGACAACTGAGCTGGCCTTGTCTGTTCCCTAAAGTGACCTGCAATTCTCATGACTTGGGGTTGGCTTAGGATCCTCAGGGAAACCAGTGGCTCTGTTGCCACCTGACCCAACTACACTTCTGAGCAAAAAGGTCTCAACCTGCAGACACTGAGGCCCTGGGACATGTGGGCCTTGAGGGGACTAAGGCCAGGGAGTCACCCATCTCCCTCCCTGGGCCCTGTCCCCTGGAGCAACTCCAGTCTCCCCAGGGCACTCTGAGGAAAGAGTTGGTGTCGCTTCAGAGAGAGGCCAGTGACCACTGGGTAGGAGGCACCTCTGTACTGGGCCTAGCTAAAAATAGCAGGGGGATTCGGACAGGGACAGCCGGTAGCAGGCTAGTCAGGGAGGGGCTGGGAGGGGGACGGGGCAACCCAGGACCGCTGTCAATGGTGCCGGGGCTCCCACCCTGTTCCCTGCTGCCTGGCCAGCCTCGGCCCAGCTGACAGGCTATTTTTTCCCCTGCTTGACTAAATATGGTCAGGGCGCACAGCCCGAGGGGGGCCACTTGGCCGGGCCGCGTGTTTGGGATGTTTGGCGGGGTATATAAGAACTACCAAGGTGAGGTCGCTCCTGATCCAAGGGCCCCTTGCCCCACCAGCGTTGGGTCAGGCCATCCCGGCTCTGCCCTCCCCTCCCCCTGCATGCATGAATCTTGGTCTGTGGGGCTGCGTGCGTGTGTGAGCGTGCATACCCGCGGGGCCTTTCTCTTTTTCCCTTTTGTTCTGCTCTGACCTCTACCTGGTACCGACAGGGCTGAGGGTGCAGGAGCTTCCTGCAGCTTTGGCCGGGCAAGGTGTGCAGCTGGGCTCTGCCTCCTTAACTCTGCATCGGCTCCGTGTCTCTCTTCCTCTCTCTCTCCTCTCTCTCTCTCTCTCTCTCTCTCTCTCTCTCTCTCTCTCTCTCCTCCCCTCCCCTCCCCTCCCCTCTTCTTCCCCTCCCCTCCCCTCTCCTCCCCTCTCCCTCTTCCTCCTTCTCTCTCAAGATTTCCCTGCTGCTAAGTCTGCGCTGCTGCAGGAGGGCTGGGGGAAGGGCAGGGGTGCGGAGTCGGGGTGTCTTCTTTCTCTCTCTCTGCCCCCCCTCCCCACCAAGTGCGGACGCAATGGGAGCTCCGGCCCGCCCCCACCCCTGCATTTGCGATTGGCTCCGGGAGGAGGTGGCTACCGCTGCCGCTGCTGCAGCATCTCCCGGGGAGCCGCGACCCTGCGCCCGCCGCCACCGCTGCCGCGGTCACCAGCCCAGCCCAAGGGGCGCCCAGGGCTCCCTGGTGAGTCCCTCTCAGCTGGCTGCTTCAGCTGCCCACCAGCTAGGAAAGCCCTTGAAAACTTATCGGCAGTGGTGGGGGTGTGCCCTCCGGTGAGGTGGGTGCTGTGGGTGCTGGTGCCGCGTGGCTCCGAGGGGGCGCCTGGAGTTTCTCCCAGCATCATCCACATTTGGAAAACTGCAGAGCCAGCAGCCGGCAGGGCTGGGAGGGTTGGGAGGGCGCGTCCAACCGGGATGCAGAACTTTGACATACGGCTTTTTTGCAAGAAAGCAGCGCCCCTGGATGCTTGGTGGAGGGCAGGGTGGATGGCGTCCGCTGTTCTAGGGGGTTGGCTCGGGAGCTGAGGAAATAGATTAACCAGTTAAGGGCAACACCAGAGATTGTGGCTAAACTTACCTTAGAACTTGCTACAACGACTATGAGTGCTTGCGGGTGGGAGATTTCTGAGGAGCGCTTGGCAGGCTCTCGTGGGCTGAGACTCTAGATTTCTGAAGCTCTCCCAGCCCTGCCAGGATCAGAAGTGTGCTGTGTCAGGCATCCAGGGGCTGGGGCTGGGGCTGGGCCGGAGCTAGTGTTCACAGTGGGAGGGGGGCTCAGTATAAGGGCCCATCCGAGATGCCAGCTCTGCTTGCCGTAGGGGTGTCGCTTTGAGGTGGCTGACACCACTTTTCTGTCAAGGTGGGAAACTTTTTGAGAAGTGACTCTCATTCATTTCTGAATGAGCAGCTCCTGAAGACGTGGGCTCAGACTGAATCAGCCTCTGCTCTTCTGGTCCCCACAACGTTCCATTTGACATAGAGACACTATCATATGAACACCTGGGAGTTGGGACAGAGGGCTGAGGCATTTGTTCTTAGAGTTCTCAGTGGGAGTTCAGCCACACCAGGGGTAGTACCCCAGGAACTGGAAGCGGAGGCTGATGTTCTAGCTGCCCTTTTTATCCTTGGCTATGTGGAAATGAAATTTTAACAGCAACCACATGGGAAATGGGCATAGTTTCTGTCCCTCGCTCATTCCTGCTGCATGAGCGTCTCTCAGTACCCTAATCCTCCCTCCATCCTGCCTAGCTACAGCTGCCACAACCAGGGGACCTCTGCATGCTGCAGACTCTGCAGAGACGGGGCCCTCCCAGGAATGGGAGAGTCTGGATGCTCTCTGGGGTGTTTCTTCACAGGGACAGGGCTGGTTAGGTCATGCCAGAGACAGACATTGTCCTGCTGACACGGAAGAACTGAATGTTCTTTCAGGAGCTGGGACTGCCCTGCAGCCCCACACCAGGTCTAAGCTCAGCCAGACCCTCTGTGTCTGCACCGGCTCTCCTGCAGTGGGTGTCTTTCTGTGGGTAGCCGCCTGCAGGAACACCTGTTCCAGGGTTCCAGCACTTTACCTGCAGGTTCACCTTGGGTGATGGTGAGTCTCCAAGTATGTGAGTCTCTTCCTCCTCCTTTTCTTCCTCCTCTTTCTCGCTCCCTTCCAGACTACCCCTTTCTCCTTCTTTCTCTCGGTCTGAGAATGGCCTCCCTTTCCACTACTGAGGATCTGACCTGGAAGTCCTGCCCATCTTTCTGGTTTTCAGATTCCTTTCGACCTCACTCTGGGTGTAGAAGTTGGTAGGGCAGAAGGGAGCCTCCACTTTACTTCCAGAGAGATCTCAAAAATCAAGAGGAGAGACAAAATACAACTAAGTTTCCCAAGCATTTCCCTTTGAACTTTTTTTTTTTTTTTTTTCCAAATTAGCCTATACCTTTTTCAGAAGTTGGTACAGCAAGGATCTTTAGGTCCAATCGGACAGCCTCTTTGTGTAGCTACAAACTACTATTGATCAGGGACTGATGAATCAGGGACCAGGTGAGGGACAGGCCCTTTAGGGATGGCCTCCAGATTTTCACGGGACTGGTTCTTTACGACCATCTCAGGTGGCCATGCTGCATAGCGGGGGGTGGCATTGGTGACTGTAGGTCACCAGGAGGACAGAGGGTACGCAAGAGAGAGGAGGGAAGGGGACCAAAGAAGGAGGTGGCTGGAATAGAAACTCTCTCACTGGCTTGGCATCAACTCTCAGGCCAGACTGAGCCCTGAAGAGCTGGCCAATGAGTAGGTCACCTCTTAGTAGCCCCTAGACACTGTGGGGACATGGAATTCAAGATCACCATCTTTCTCCTTCACCTCAAAGAACAAGGCACTGAGTCCTCCTCTCAGGGACTCTCATTTTGGAAACAATTCATCAAGGTCCTGCAAGGGGAGCCATCGTCCATCCAGGTAAGCCCCCCGTGATTCATTTCTGGAGGTTCTTGAAACTGCTTGTTCTCATGGGCAGAGCAGCTCCTGAATTCTGTCTCCTTGCCACACCCTCACTGCCCTTGGTGGTGACAAGGTGGTCAGGAAGGAGAGGGAAGATATTGGCACAGTCGGATGCTATTTCTCAGAGTCTGGGGTGTGACTTCCCTCTGTGGGAAGAGGTGTAAGCAATGGTGGGACAACAGGGTTTTGACACTTTCCAGCATGCCCCATCTGCGTCCAGTCTTTACCAAGTGTGCATGCATGCAAGAGACTGAGACACAGGCGACGCCAAAGGGGGCCAGCTTGTGGCAGGCCACTTCCTCGGAGTCCCGTTCTTGTGCACACTGAACTACCTGCTTGGGACACATACTTCTTTATATGCCCATATGGACCTGCTAAGCTATGGAATGTAAAGAAGTATGTATTCCAGGCTAGGAACTCTCTCGCCAGACTGAGGGGTGGGTAGCCTATGCCCTCTGGGTGGCTGCTCAGGGTGGGTGATGGACCGGCAGGGCCTCGTGAGGCCTCCTGTAAGGGGACTGGCTGTGTCCCTGTCCCTGTTGGCATTGTTCTGCCACTTTGCCTGTGTCAGCAGGTGGAAGTGCTCGTCAGACATTAAATATTCAGCGTGCTGACTGCGGCAGAGGGAGGAGGCCCTCTGGCAGGCCTAGGGTCCCGAGCAGGGCCATGGGGTTGGGGGTCTGGGAGCTTAGCTTGGGAATGGAGTTGTAGTGATCCTTACTGTGCTCTGAAAGAGGCCTCTCCAGCAGAAAGGGTGTAGGGGGCAGGGCAGGGACTGCTCAGACCACTGGGAGAGGCAGCAAGTTCTAAAAGGCGGTGCTTGGTGGTGGCAGCGGCGGTGGGGAAGAGAAGGGAGGGGAGAGACTTTGGTAGTCACGTGGCAAAGGCTTTTGAGGGATGAGTCTCCTGTTGGCCTCTGGCTCACAGGCCTTGGTGGGGAGGGGAGGTGGAGAGCCCTGTGAAGACACTGCTGCCTTCTGTGTGCTGATCCCATCTGCTCACTGACAATCTCAGTTTCAACTCTACTCATGGCTACTCTGGCCACCTATGATGATTAGCATAAAGGGAACCAAGGGTCTGAAACTGTCCAGTCTGGGTGGAAGAGTTGACTCTGGGGGCTTGGGTACAGCAGCTCATCCGGGACCCTGGGGGCCTAGGCTATTTCATTTTGCTGTTTCTGGGCCCATTCCACCCCCGGTTGCCCCCATCAGAGCCCCAGCATCATTCTATCACACTTTCTCACCAAATTCAACCTGAAGCCTTCTTCCTGGGGAGACTAGCCAAGTTTCTGTTGAACAGTCCCTGAGCGACCTAGGATCCCTGTCCTGCCTGCTTTGCTGACAGCTAGTCTGGCGAGGAGAAAGGGCTGGGTTGACAACCTCTGGGTCCCAGGAGAGGAGGGCAGGGTCTTCCAAGCCCTTCTCACAGAGCTAGTCCTGCCTAGGTATTTGTAGGGCAAAGGGCCCTTGGTGCAGCAGCAAGCTGGCCACCTGCAACTAACATCTGCCTGGCTTCAGTTCTGGGTCTCGGAGTAGCAACTGCCTGTGATCTGGCTGGCGTCAGCATCCCCACACAAGTCATCTCCACAGGCCTGGGGGCTCTTTGTCATGTGCATGTGAGAGTGTGGGAACAGCTGTCAATTGTCCCTGTTAGCTGTGTGTGGCAGGTAACCCCTTGTGTTTGGCACCATGACCTTCAGTGGGAATGGGATTGGGAGCAGGGCAGGGCCCCTCTGTCAGCTCTAAGTGTTGGGGCTTGAGCAGTCAGGTGATCCAAGCAGCTGAAGCTAGGTTGAGGATCCTCAGACCAAATGCCATGGATGAATCTGAGCCCACAGGTGGCTTCCATCCTGGGTGTTCTTGAGGTGTCTGTAATTGAGGGCCTCCATAGTCAAGGGACCATTCCCAGTTTTTGAGTCTTCTTCTGGAAGCTGTATTCTCTCCTGATCTCTGTCTCCAGGTGCAGAGGGTGTGGCAGGCAGTGAGAGAGCAGCCTTGCCCTTGGCATTACCTCCCTCTTGGTCACTGGTTCCAGAGCTGTCAGTCCTCCATAACCCCGGAAGGTCATCTATGCCCTACTCGATTCCAGCTCCGGCCACAGGGAGGTAAACAGCCGGTGTGCGGCCGCTGAAGCTGGCAGCGGCTACGGGCACGCCACTGTCTTCCGCTAGATATGTCTGTCGTACATTAAAGCTTTATTGCAGGATGTGGTGTTTAAATAAAAGCCTTAGTGTTTTGGAATTAGGTTTGACTGAGCAGTAAAACTAGAGAGTTTGCAGGGAGCGAGCCTCAACCTCCCTGGTTATAAATCACCTCAGTGCTTTCCACCCACTGAATTAAAACAAGTGCCTCTGGATACCCCCTTACCCTGTGCATGTCTACCCCTATCCCCAGGGTGTGTGAGGACCGATTCCCTGTGACACCTGAGAAGGTGTGTGGTTGTGATGTTTGCTGCACGAGTTTTCACAGGACTCCAAACCATCATGCTACGTGGTTGGCCAAGATGGTCTTCTGTGGTGTCTTAGAATTTTCACGTGAAGGAGAGGTGGGCTGGGACAGGGAACCCCATAAGGGCTTTTCTAGTTTGGGCACCATCCAGACATGTAGCCAAAGGATTCTAAGAGGCAAAGGAGCCTAGATAAGGCCCATGGGGAGCAAAGAGAACACGTCACCACCGGGAACTTCCCTAGCAGGTTGGGAAGTTGTGAGAAGGCATGTGCTTCCTTTATTGAATGGGGAGGCACCGCTTGGAACTCCAGCTTCCAGATGTGGATGAATGGAGGTCACAGTGCCTGTGGTCTGGTGGGGGAGCAATAGGGTCAAGCATCATGGTTCTCCTAGGTTCAGGGACGCAGCGAATTGGATGTTCCTTGCTGTGGTTTATACCTGGAACTTAGGACTGGGCATTCTGCAGATTGAATTAAGCCACAGGAGTGTCTAAGGGAAAGAGTGTGTGTGCATGTGTGTATGTGTAGTCACCAATCTTCTCCTTCTTCTCCTTCTTCTCCTTCTTCTCCTTCTTCTTCTTCTCCTCTCTCCTCCTCCTCCTCTTCCTCCTCCTTCCCCCCTCCCCCTCCCCCTCACCCCTCCCCTTTCTCCTCCTCTTTCTCCTCCTCCTTCTTCTTCTTTTGGAGTCAGGTGGCCAAGTAAACTGTTCCAGCCTCTCTAAAGAGGGGGTCTGACATTGACTCCAGCTAAATAAATAATGCCGTACCTCAAGGGCGATAAACCGTTTTATGGCACAGGCACTTCAGAGTGTGTGCTGGCCTGGTAAGGCACTCTCAGGGCTCCTCGGCAATCTCATTTAGAACTGTTGACCTCCTGTGAAGAGTAGTCGCAGAATAAACTGTTAGGCGTGGCTAGCTTGGCTGCAGGATGGGTATCTTTAGCTGCCGTAGTCCAAGTCCAAGTTAACATTGTTTGAGCTGCATCTCACTCCCACGTCCTACCCCCACATCAAAATGTTTTAACTTTACAAAGAGAGAAGGGACTGGAGTGATCTTCAGGGCACCAGGGCATTGTGACGAAGATGCCTGCGAGGGGAGGGAGGGAAGTGCGTTACAATTGCGTTAATCGCTGCCACCTTAGCTGAAAGGGTAGCCAGCCTTCTGTGAGGATTTGTGCTGACTCAGCAGCCATGCACTTTGGATTGCAGGTCTCACTCTCTGCAGTTCAGCGCTGTTCCCTGCTCAATGTCCATGGCCAGGGCACCCTCCTCGGGATTGGGCTGGGGTTGACTGGAGTGTGGTGTGGACCAGTAGAGGTAGGGTGTAGGGTGAGGGTGGATTTATAAAGAACTCCAGGTTTGTCCACTGCCCTTACCTGGCCACCAACCTCAGCCCCAGTGTCCTGGGTGAATTACACTTGGAAAGGGGCAGGCATGGCTTTTAGGAGGGGAGGGAAGCAAAGGGGTAGTACAGACCGTTCTCAGATGTTCTCCTGGCTGCTCCTTCCTGGGCTCAGGAGCTGGCCAGCTACAGTTGGGTTTGGAAGGTTCTCTAAGAAGGTTGCTTGGTGTCCAGGGAGGAAAGTGTTCTTTGCACTTCCAGTTCACCGCTGGCTGTGACCCGGGGAAGACTGTAGCTGTTGAGCGTGTGGGAGGGGGAGCAGCTACAGCAGCTGGAGTGGTGCAGGCTGCTGCAGAGCTGCTGCTGGATGCTGCAGTGCAGCCTCATGCAGGCACATGCAGGGCTGCGCGTCTCAAGGGCAGAGATGAGAGGCCACCTACAACAGCTCTCCGGATCTGCAGGCAGGGTGGGGTTTCTGCGAGCTGGCCTCTGTAGTAGTTGTGAAGTTGGCTGGATCTGCAGGTTTCCGGGGGTCTTCGGAGGCTCTGGGGTAGGTCTGCTACCCTCTAAGTGGGACAGCCTCACAGGTCACAACTGAGGGTCATGGGAAGGGATGAAGGTGGTGACACACGGGCCTCCCAGGCCTTCTCTGTCCACCTGAAGGGAGGACACTGAAGAAGCCATAATGTCAAAGTGCTGGGTATAGAGGTTATGGGCTGTTCCCTGGCCAAGAGGGTCCCCTATAAAATGACTGAAAGTCTAAGGTCTCTTTCCCTGAGGCCAAACCAGGAGCTGGATTAAGAATAGTGCTTCCTCACTAGTGCTGGGCAGACGACATGTGGGCAGGTACATGTGCACAGGAAGGACAGATTCAGGATAAACCGGACATTGAACCAGGGTATTTTTAACTGCAAGAAAGAGAGAGGGCAGCTGTCCTGGAACCTGCCATGGGGGTTCCATGGGGACACTGTGAAGCTGAAGGACACCGGGGACAGATGTGCCACCTGGACCCTGTCCTCCTGGCAGCCCCATGAGCCCTCAGTCATGCCCAGATATGGCCACAGGGCCGTGTGTGGCTCCCTACTCTCGCCCATGTCATGGCTGGTATAAATAACCTGCATTCTCAGCTGTCCTGTTGGAGATGGCTGGACTTGGGTGACTTGGGGCTGCAGAGGCCCAGGAGTGCCCCCCACCTCCCATCAGCAGCTGTAGCCTGAGTGTGGCTTGGAACTCTATTTTCTGTTTTTCCTCCTTGTATGCGCCCTTCTAGGCTGTTGGGTCCAGGCAAGATCTGGTGGCTCCCTCTCAGCTCTTCTCAAGGGCACAATATGGTTTCTGCTCACTGAAGAAGGGCAGAAGAGGAAGAGTCCCAGTTCTTGGAGCTGGTATAGGGGACAGCCTGGTCCTATCACTGCAGACTGAGTCTGTGGCAGGCCTAAGTTGTTGCAAGCGTACCCTGTGCACCCTGCGTTGAGATCCACTAAGTTCACAATTTTGAGGTTCCCTTCGTTGACCTTGGCATTGCTCACTTCTGTCTCAGCAAATAAATTTCTAATGGTGGGGTTCACGTCACAAGATATCCTTGTGTAAGGGGTAAGGTTCATCTGGCTTCCCTCAAAGGCAGGGGACACTCTTATGTCTAAAGACAGTACCCCTTCCTGCCATGCCTCTGCATCCCGGGAAACCTCCCAAGCCATAGGGAGAGGAAGAAACAGGATAGAGGTTAGAGGACAGTACACACTGCCGTGCATTACCCAGGCCTTCCATGGTGTCCCACGGAACACCTCTGCTGCTTTGTCCGACAGCATCTCTGAATTCCAGGATCTAAGCTCTGGTAGCTGCAGGGTCTATCTCTGCAGGAAATGGGGTACAGTACATATATGGAACCCACCTTCCTTACCCACTGCAGGGGCTTTTAACCAGACTCTGTGTTGACAAGCCCCTTTTTTTGTCTTGTCTCTGGACAAGTCCTTCAGAACAGAAATTCTCCCTGACCTCCAGGTTCCACGATGGAGCTCTTTTCCACAATGTTTTCCTTAGAATGGAATTGGTGATTAGTAGGGTCCTAACTTTGAGATAATAACACACACACACACACACACACACCACACTCAAACATACACACACTCATACACATACATTCACTCTCTCACACACACACACTCACACATGCACACCACACTCACACACTCATACACACACATTCATACACTCTCACACACACACACGCACTCACACACACTCATTCACACACATATACACACACCACACATATACACACACACACACAAACACATGTGCACGCACCATCTGTCTTTTGATTTTTTTGCAAAGAACAGCAACACAATCATATGTCCTGTCCCTCCTCTGCCTCCTCTGCTTGCCCCTTGTTGCATGGGTCTATTTCAGGTGGAATTTATCTCCAGGAAGAGCCTCATCAATTTGCCATGCTCCTTTGTTGACAAGTTTATTAAAAACCCAGGCAACTCTGGTATTAAACTTTTATCAGTGTTGAGAAAAAAAAAATACATTTTTTGAACAGACAGAAAAGTTATGGATTTGGGCTGAATGGGGCTAGGTGGTGTTTTCGCTGTGTCAGCACTGCTGATACAAAGAAACAGTTGCTATTTGTGGGGTGTTTCTTTTGCTTTTCAATTATGGCTTTTTCTGGAGATTGACCCATGGGACTTGGTACCCACAAACAGAACTTCCAGAAAGTTCCTGAGCAGCAGCCCTGGCCAGGGCCACTCACACCCACTGGGCTATCTGCAATTCTTTGCTATTTATTTTAATAATGAGCCACGGTATGAAGTTAGGTATTAATTTTGTGGTGAATCTGCTTGCTAGTGGGCAATATCTTTATGTAGAAAAATACTAGGTTATTGGTGCTTACATTTTACATGCCCCACAGAAAGAAAACACAGAAAGCATCAAGCAGGAGTTGAGGAGTTGGTGGCTTTCTCCTGAGGTGAGAGTAGGGTAGTGGGGTTAGGAACCTGCCATTGGCTAGGGTGCTATCCACGGCTAGTCTGGTGTGGGAAGATGCAGGGTCCCCCAGCCAGGCTCCTTGTCCTTGTGAGAACTCTAGCTATCAGTACTGCCAAACCTACTCTGTGACCTCTGTGCAGTGGCCAGCTACACAGGTGACTAGGCCCAGATCGTCTATGAGCAGGAGTATTTAGTATTGTTATCTTGTGAAGGATTCATCCTGCCATCTGTGTCCCTGGAGGTGGCTGTGTATTTTCAGCTGTCGTTCCTGACATCCTGAAGTGAAACTGAGGATGCTCAATGGAGGACCACCCTCCCACTGTCCTTGTTGGTCATATAGCCAGGGATCACCTGTGGAGCCATGACAGTCATGGAATGACAGGCCACAGAGGGCTGGCCTTCAGACAAAATGCCCAGGTTCTTACTGCCCCCAACACCTTTCATGTTGGGAAATGGAGCCTCCAAGAGTTCCAGGAATCCCAGTTTCCTCCAGTTTGTAGGAATGACCTCCAGAGTCTGAGGTCATTCTGAGTCTCAAAGGTCAGGCCAGGAGACAGATAGCTGGGAGAGCTTGCTATAGCTTCTGACATCCTGGGCTACTGTGCTATCTCCAATCAGGGCCCAGCAGGGGTCTTGGACCCCTAGTAGATGCATGATGCAAATGCTTCCTGGTGAGGTTGTGATGGTGGGGGCTTAGCTCAGTGTAAAGAGTTCATGGAACCTCAAGGGGCAAGAGGAAGGTTAGCCCATGTGCCAGGGACTGCTGGCATTGAGTGTGTGTCTGCGAGTGTTCCCTGCTCTGTCTTTATCTCCACTGCTCTTTGCTCCAATTATAACTAATTGAGTGCGTACTGCATTTTCACGGCGTCTAATTTTCCATTGATTTTTACCAGGGCTGCTGGTGTTTTCAACATCGAATGCTCATGTCTAGTATCCGTCGCTGCTTAAAAATGCTGAGTGTACTTCTCCCTCGAAGGATGACTCTATCAGCAGACGTTTCAAAACATTTTAAAAACTGTTTTGTCTGTAAAATGCAAAACAAAACAAAACAACACCCCAACAACAACAAACACAAAACAAAACAAACAAACAAAACCCCACCACAACAACAACGTTAGTACCCACAGTCCCATTCCATTCACTTCAGAAACCTAGTAAAGATAGGATTCCCAAAGAAGCCATGCCCACAGGCTCCAGACTAACCCTGTTGTCTCAGCAGACGCTGCGTATGACAGCCACATTGGATATCTCTCTGCTAGGCCTGTCACCAAGACTCTAGGTGGCTCTTCAGGGCTACCATGCTCCCACAGGTTGGTTTGCCTTCTAGCATGGGCAGGGGCACACTATGGTACAGTTGTTCTTTGCTACAGTGAAGCCAGCCTCTCATGTCTTGTGTCTGAGAGGGCAAGGTGGCTGAACAAAGATACTGGTGAAGAAGAGGGCAGACAGCCTGGGATATAACAGTATTTGGGTGACATAAGTACCCATGCCTAGGAGAAGGTGGGTTTTACAGAGAAGTTGGGGCCCTCAAAGTTTTGGAGCTGTGTGATGTGAAGATCTTTTTGTTGTTCAGAAGAAAATAAAACAATACCACAGAGAATTCAGGGAGATCAGCTCATATGGGGGAAATTTCTCCAGTCAGGTGACATTTGGACAGAAATGAGAGCCTTCATAAGGACAAAAGGGGAACACCAGCTCTATCTTCCTGTGACCCTGCTCCTTGGCAGAATGAAATTGTATCCAAGGGTTGGGCATGTCAAGTTGCACAGGAGTGGGATTTGGGCTTGACACATTAGAGCAAAGGTGTCTGCGGTCTTCTTCTTTGATCCTCAACATGGTAGCTAAAGGGCTCAGGACCAAGACTCAGGGCTAATTCTACCTCTTGTCAAATCTTCCACTCGAGTAGCTATATTGACAGCATAGTCAAAGGGATGAATGCAGCCAGTAGAGAGGTCTGAAACATTTTCATTAAGGGCCGGCGGGGCAGACTGGGAGCCTGGTGTCTGTCCTGTATAGGTTGCAAAGAGACTAGAGCCATGTGCTGAGCCAGAGGCTGGTGGCTGGGAGGTCCTCTGTGTCTGTGTGGGTTGAAAGTCAGAGCCTACTCTTACGACTCCAGGGGGACATCAAGACATCTTGGGAGGATCTGTCTGCATCAGGGATGCTTGGAAATGGCCAGTGTGAACACAGGAGTGGGCCTGGTGGAGGGAGGGAGGGAGAGAAAGAGAGAGAGGCAGGCAGGAAGACAGACAGACAGACAGATACTCACAGAGAGACAGACACACACACAGAGATAGACACACAGACAGACAGACACACAGAGAAAGACAGAGACAGATATACATACACAAGAGAGAAACAGACAGGCACACACAGAGACAGACACACAGACAGAAACACGCAGAGAGAGAGAGAGACAGACACAGAGATACACACACACACACACACACACACACATGGAGAGAGAGAGAGGGAGACAGACAGACAGACAGACAGACAGGACATCATGTCCCCTGTGCTGCTGAGGACACTCTCACCTCACATCCTTGATCCAGTTTTCTGAAGGAACGTGGACCTTCTGAGTCATCTAGTAAGAGCTGTGAGGTGAGAGACTGGAAAGGCTGGAGGATGAGTGTATGGACACCAGTCTTTACTGGAATATTCCAGCTTCTGCCTACCCAAAGCCATGAGTGGTGTCTGATATGCCCTTGCCCCCAAGGTCACTACAAGCCAGAGCTGTCTGCCCAGTCACAGGGCCCATGGCTAGCTGAAAGAATCAGCCCTACCTTGACATTGTGGTAGAGCAGCTGGGTGATGCAGGCAGGGTCAACTGTGTAAAGTGTGACGTCTTCAAGCCTCTATGTGAATCCACGGGTCAGAGGCTCAAATGGTCTTGGATATATTCCAGAAAGAAGTGACCAGACAGGACTCTGTGTATATGTGGATCCATAGTAAGTAAAGAGATGGAGGCTGTGGGCACAAGGACCAAGAACTACTTTCCCCTTTCCCAGTGAGGTCCCGGAGATGCCATTCTGGGGCACATAGAGGTGTCTGAATGTACATGTGACCCCCTCACACCCAGACTCTGAAGACCTCCAAAGCCTTTGAGTTTGCATGGGTTCTCAGAGCAGGGAGAGCCTGGGACAGGACAGCAGCCTGACAGAGCCACCTTCTTCCTGGAGTCACTCCTCCCAGTGGATCAGAAGTCAAATGCTTTGCTGAAGCTGGTAAAATGGAACCAAATCAGCTGTTGGATGGATTTGGTCCCCTTCAACCAGCTGTAGCTGCGCATTGATCACGCCGTCCAGCCCAGCCAGAGGACACAGACACAGCGAGGACTCTTCGAAGGCTGCAGGGAGGCCTCAGCAGTGGTTCAGACCCAAGAAAGCCAGGTCACATGCACCACCTGGGACCCTGAGTGGCCCTGGGATGGAATCCAGACTCCCCTTGTCTCCTCCACAGGCAAGTAGAGGAGAAAGCTGACACCTCCCTAAGCTGTGACTGACCCAGCCCAGGTCATTTGCCACGTAGCTGTGAAAATAAATGTTCTTTTCACACCAGAGTTTTGCTTAAAAACTGAATGCTGGGGCCCAGGCAGGTGGGGGTGGGGCACAAGAAACCTCTGATTTCCCTTTAAGTAGGTTCCATGCTAAAGGTGCCGCCCTGGGCCCTGGAAGGTAGTGTCCACCTTTTGCTGATAACCAGAGGGACAATATGAGAATGTATATCTTGTCACTGGGAAGGCTGAACTGGTAGCCACTCTCCAGAACACATGGTGGCGCTGGATTTGCTGCTGAGAATCCTGCAAGGTGCCACTGATCCGGAGCCCTGACAGAGCCCGATGGCACGGAGGCACATGGGAGGGTTGTTCTCCTGGGAAGCCAGACCACCAGGTGTGTCTGCAGTTAGCTGAGGTGCCGGAAGTTGACTGTGGTGCAGACACTGTGCCTCTCTGCTTGGATGCTTATGACACAGCGGTTCTTAGGCAGGGTGCTGCCTGAGGCTGGGGTTGCTGGGCACCAACAATGACTGTCTATTGTCCTCTAAATAATGTGCCTGCCAGGAATGAACCCCAAATCTTACCTAGAGTGGCAGGGACAGGTTGCTTAGCTTAGGGGCCATGGCTGTTAGCCTGAGGTAGTTGAGGTGTGGGGACAGAGGTCCAAGAGGAGGGGACAAGTGTGACCACACAGACAGAAGATGTTCAGCCCAGCCCTGCCTAAAGGTCAGCCTCACTACTTAGCTCAACAAATTTTCCGTCTCCGCTCTATCCTGATTCTGCACAGAGCTGGCATCTCTCTTCACATGTAAGATTGTCCCTTAGAGGGACAGGAAACTAGAGGCTGTCGGAGGGCAAGGCAGGAAATGTCAGGCAGTCTTTACTGGGGTCTTGAACCCCTGAGCCCTTTATACCTGGTAGAGGGGTTGGCAGCTTTCCTGTGACCTGCCTCCACTTGAAACCCCCAGGGACATGCTGGTAGAGTGCTGTCCTTGTAAGATCTTTTGTAACTTTTACCCCGTGAATTGAGCCCAGTTCTGTCCCAGCAGGGAGACTGGGAAAATCTCCACCTCAAAACTGGTAGGATCTGGTAGGAAACCCAGGTCAGCCTTGGTCTGCTCTGCCTCCATTCCCATCTAAGAGCAAGACTGGAATAGTTTTCCATGTCCTGTCAAATATCCTGCCTGGGTGAGAACTGGGTGGCACCTACCACCACGAACACTGGGCCTCACTCATTTCAAACAAGTACTGAGCCACGCCCACCATAAGCACTAAACCATACTTCCATGGGTACTAGACCACACCTACTATGAGTTCTGGGCCACTGTGAATGCTAGACCACAGTTGATGAGCACTGAGTTTCATCTAACATAAGCCCTGGGCCACACCCACCACGAGCACTGGAACCAGACCAAGAGCTGCCCAGACCACATACAGTGTGAACATGCCTGTTCTTTGGTCCTTCAGTCCAAGCCTTGAAGTTTAACATAGGGCTGTCTTGCCCCCTCACCCCAAGACCTCCTTTTTGGGCAGCTAATCTAGATTTGGGCCAAACATTTCCTGACAGGGCACATCTCCAAGATGGGTACATACTGGGCACAGGGACCCAGCCTGGAATAAGGCAGGCACATCTGAAGTCTAGGGACAGAGACATGGACAATGAGTGCCCTGTCTTTTCTCATCCACCTGGCACCCACAGTGCTCTGTGGGTCCAGGGCCAGTGTATATGCAAACATCAGCAGCCAAGCCAGGCAGGACCTACCAGGCAAGCATCTTGTGCTCAGAAAGGTGAGATGCACCTCGGGGTCACAGCCAGTCCTGGCCAGTTCAGAGTGGATTGGAATGCCTGATGTCTAACCTAGTATCTGGGTCTTCCATGTGGGAGGAGAGACCCTGGCTATACCTGGTTGGCCCAGCTATTTATGCTTAGGGGTCTCTATCTTCACTGTTTTGCTGAATAAGCAAATATCTAGCTAGGTGGGAGACCCTGGAGTATCTCACCATAGGGATTGCTGGAAAAAAGTTCAGGCAGAAAGGGAACCCCATACTGGGAAGCAGCTTGGCATTCCTTACACCACGCTCTATCTTCTCTTCTCCCCAGGAAGGGATGAGAGTGTGGGTACTAGGAGAGCATCTGAGTAGCTGGTGCCATGGGTAATAGGGATTGAAACTAGATGCAGCGATGACACCCTCAGACAGAGAGTTCACTCCAATCCCAGCATCAGTGCAAGTCCTGGGCCAGCCTGAGGTACCCCAGGCTCCACTAGGAATTCATATTCCAGGCCCTGCTGCCTCTTGAGTCTGACCCTACAGGACAGGAGCCCAAGAGCTCCCTTGCAGCCTGTGGGAGGTGATCCTGGGACTGGCTTGCCTTTTTCGGCTAGCTGTTCCACTCCATGCTTCTGCACAGTTGTGACACTGATGTCACAGTCAGGCTTCTGAAATCGTCACTGTGGTGCTGAGTCCCTGTCACTGTCTATAGGTCTTTGAGTTTGTCAGTTCTTACCCTGAATTATTCTTAAGCTCCAAGGGATAGAGTGAGGCCTTGTGGGCCCTACTTCAGGGTGAATCTCTCTCTCTCTGCATCTCTTCTTGGTCCTAGCCACGTACACACATATGTGTATGTGTGCACACACCCACACAATCTGTGCTGCTATTCTGTCCAAAAGTCCCCTTGGTATCTTGTGCTTTGCCTCACCTGGGTTATGAGAAGCTTGGCTCATCTCTGACCAAGGTCCTCAAGTTTATGAATGAACCCAAACAACACTGTCCTGCTGTCCATAATTGCTCCAGTCCTAAGTCCCTTGAATGGTATTCTTTAAGCCTTGTTGGTTCTGAGACTTGCCTGGTGATCTTGTGGCCTGACTGAAGGCATTCTGATTTCTGAAAGCTCAAGATGACATCAGGGCCTGGACTCCTGCAATTCTTCGTGGCCCTTTGGGAAGTCCACCCCCACTTCACACTCTCTGATCATTGTTTGTCTTACCATCTGTCTCAGTTAGGGTTTGACTGCTGTGAACAGACACCATGACCAAGGCAAGTCTTATAAGCACCACATTTAATTGGGGCTGACTTATAGGTTCAGAAGTTTAGTCCATTATCATCGAGGCGGGAACATGACAGTGGCCAGGCAGGCATGGTGTAGGAGGAGCTGAAAGTTCTACATCTTGTTCCAAAGACAAACAGGAGAAGACTGGCTTCCAGCGAGCTAGGATGAGGGTCTTCAAGCCCATGCTCACAATGACACACCTCTTCCAATGAGGCCTCGCCCACTAAAACAAGGCCACACCTCCTAATAATGCCACTCCCTGGGCCAAGCATATTCAAACTATCATACCACCTCTGCCCTGGTTCTCAGGTGTCCTCAGCTTCCTGATCATGACCCTGGCAAGTGACAACTGTGTCTCGGGTCTTGGAGTCACATGTCACGGCCTCTCAGATCCCCTCCTTTTGTGCCTGGTCCTTGAGGTGAGCCTGTAGAAGATACCAGAAGGCAAATCCTGTGAGCCAAGTACCGAGAAGTTGTGGCCAGATAGATTCCAGCCTGGATGTGGGTAGAAGGTGGGACTCTGGAGCTCTGAATGCAGCTAAAGAGTTGAACCCTCCCACATGAGATGAAGTGCTTCCAACGCCTACTTCCATCCTGACCTGAAGAAGGCAACTCTTGTCTTCCTGTGGCACCAGCTTGAATCCATTTTCCTCATGGACTTTGATAAATGTGCTCCTGTCCCAGCCTCTGGGCTACACAGCTGGGGTCTAGGTCCTCCCTGGAGTGTTTCTTTCCTACAGATTGGCCTCTAGCTTCCTGATAGTCACATCTGGGTAAAGAAAGGACAAATGGCCTTAAAGATAGTCTGTCTCTGATGGCACAAAGGCCAGTCACTGATCACAACACTGAGCAGGAGGGCAGTAACTGAAGTGGAGTCCACATCTCTCCCAGGGAGGTTCCAGATGGTGCGCCCAGTCATCAGGACACGTGCCCGCATGGCCTGTTCGAGCCACGCATCAGAGGGCTCTGGAGGTGCTGGTACAGCCAGAGGCACCTGATCAGACTGCAGGCATGATGCATCTTTATCCACAGTTGGTTCCTGATTTTCTACACCGTCCGCTCCTCATCAGTGTGTTCTGGGAAGTCCTTCTGCTGTTAGAGACAATGATAATCACACTGAGTGCCGGTTATAGTCCCTCCTGCTTCTCCTCATCCCCACTCCATGCTAACTCCTGGGAAACACACTTGCCTGCACACGTTGCTCACTCAGGCACACACGCAGGCACACACACGCTTTCTCACATGCCATAGATTCATATGTGCACAGTCAGACATGTGCACACTTCTTACATACATATACAGACACACAAGTGCACACACACATCACGTACACGTGTATCCTCACATGTACACACAGTCTCAGTCCTGTATCGGTGCACATCCACACATGTCCACGTGCATGCACAGAGGTGCCCTTGCCCACACGCCCAATGCATGTTCTTTCAAACGCATGGATGTATACACTCTCACACATACGCAGATACATTTGTGCACAGACATGCAAGCAGGTGAACTTGTACGCATACCCACAGGCACACCTCTGCATACACTCAGTAGATCTGCATGCTATACATAGTGGGATTAAGGGAAGACAGGACTCTGCTAGCAGAGGCTATCTCAGGGTGGGAGGTGACTGAGTGTGCACTGTTGCCTGGGAAAGCTGAGGGGAGCCAGTGAAGGGACCAAGGAGAGAGAAGGGTGGGTCATGACTAAGCGAGCTGGGTGCTGAGGGAATGAGCCTCTGTTCAGTGCTTCCCCACAGATCCAGGTCCGCTCCTGATGCTTCCTTATACCATGGCCACTTGGTACCCTTGGCCTTGCCACCCCAGTGGGGCTCCACTGCAGCTCCCGTGGCTCCTGAGCGTGAGGGTCCTGCCTCAGCCTGTAACTGGAGAGAGTGTGAAAAACAAGTGCAGCGGGGGTTCACACCGCTATAAAAGTGCAGCAGGGGTCACACTCACTGCTGTACAAGTGCAGCAGGGGTCACACTCACGCCTGCACAAGTGCAATGGGGTTCACACTCACTCACTGCTATACAAGTGCAGCAGGATTACACTCAGAGCAGTGGGGGTCACACTCACTGCTGTACAAGTGCAGCAGGTTCACACTCACTGCTGTACAAGTGCAGCAGGGGTCACACTCACTGCTATACAAGTGCAGCAGGGATCACACTCACTGCTGCACAAGTGCAGTGGGGTCACATTCACTGGTGCACAAGTGCAGCAGGGTCACACTCACTGCTGTACAAGTGCAGCAGGCTCACACTCACTGCTATAGACAGGGACCAACTGCCTTCCTCTCTTCCTCTCCAGGGCAGGGAGACAAATTGCATCTAAATTTGAGTTCCTAGTGACAATAGGCCATTGGTGTTTGGGGGTCACATTTTGTGGTGGACGATTCTCTGCTCAGGGATGGGGGGAGGCGTGTTTAGCAGGAGCCCCACTGGGAGAAGCAGCTGAAGAAATAGTATGAACTTTTACATGGGGGCTTCAGACCCTGCCCTCATGACCTCAGGCCTCCCTTTTGTGCAAAGAGAGAGTGGGGAAGCATGTGGAAGGGTGTGGCCTGAGGCACTGGGACTTTGGTCATGGGGCTTTGGGAAGGGTGGCCTCTGGTAGGAGGCACTGTGGGAGACGCGTCCTGTGAGAATGTGGGGTGTGGCAAGACTTTGGGACGTGATGTCTTCTAGGGTTGAGTAGGAAGCTCATCCTTTTTGTCTTTTAGTGTGAGATGCAGGCCACTAACTGAGTAGGAGTCAAAGGTCATCATTCTACTAAGCATCTGTCAGTGCCAGCGAACCAGGAGCAAGGTGTGCAGATGAGTCAGACCCAAACTGGCCTCGTGCCCTCTTCATCCAGCCGACCAGCATTCAGCCTACACTATCCTGGCTCTATTTCACCCCAGGGAGGCTTGGCCCCCCAACCCCCTTAATCTCTCTAGTGTACTGACAGGGAGACTAAAGCATGGGGAAGTCTCACATGAGTCTCCCTGCTAGAGACTGGCTATAGTGAGCCTGCCCGGGGTCCTCTTCCTGAGAGATAATGATTAGGCCGAAGACAAAGACTGAGCACTGTGCACAACTTTATAGAAACAGTTTCTTTGGAATGATGTGTGTGTGTGTGTCTGTGTGTGTGTGTCTGTGTGTAGTGTGTGTCTGTTGTGTCTCTGTGTATGTGTGTGTATCTTTGTCTGTGTGTAGTGTGTGTTTGTGTGTTGTGTCTGTGTGTACATATGCATGTGTACAGAGGCCAGAAGAGGATGTGGGGGGTTGTTGTTGTTTGTTTGTTTGTTTTATCAAGACAGGGTTTCTCTGTAGTAGACCAGGTTGGCCTCTGGAAAGTCAGAGATTCACCTGCCTCTGCCTCCCTGGGGTTAAAGGCTGTACCCAGCCAGAAGACTTCCTCTTTTTCTCATTGTCTTATTGCTGTGAGGTTCTCCTTGAATGGGGAACTTTCCATTTCTATACTGCATGTTCAAGGAGCCCTTGGAATCTGCCTTTTTCTGACCCCAATGCCAGGGTAACAGGCATGTACAGCCATGCTTGCCTCTTTTCACGGATGCCAGGGATTCAAATTCAGTCCTTATGTTTGCAGAGCAAGCCCTCTTACCTGTTGGGTCATCTCCTCAGCTTCTTATAAATTCATTTTTTAAAATTAAATTATTTTATTTATTTGCATTCCAAAAGTTGCCCCCCTTCCCAGTCCCCTTCCACAAATTTTTCACCCCTCCCCCCAAATTCCTTTTTTAAAAACAACATACAAACCATGTATGATGCTGTGTGACTGTAATCCCAGCGTTTTGGAAGCCAAGGGAGTAATTCAAAGTCATCTTTGGCTACTTAGTGAGCTACAGGGTAGCCTGGGCTACATAAGACCCTGTCTCAAAAAAACAAATGAAAACAAAACTAAACTAAACTAAACTCAAAACAAAACAGACGGATAACCCTACACACAAATGCATGGTTTAATAGGATCTTCGGAGGCAAACAAACTTAAACTACTGTGGAAATTGCAGAACTCTGTCTCTTCATCCAGAATTCTCCATGGGCCTGTCGTTCCCAGCAATCCTCCATCCAAGAGTGTCCCTAACCAGTCCTTCTCTCTGAACACTGCGACTGAGCTGTGCCTCTCTTTTTAAAATGATTAAGCTGGGCAGTGTTTGGGTTCACCCTTAGTCCCAGCTCTCAGGAAGGCAGAGGCAGGCAGATCTCTGAGTTTGAGGCCAGGCTGGTCTACAGAGTGAGTTCCAAGACAGTCAGGGCTACACAGAGAAACTCTGTCTCAAAAAAACAAAACAAAAACAAAAACCAAAAAAGAAACCCCCAAAACCAAAAAGAACAACAAAAAACAAAACAAAAACAAGAAACAAACAAACAACGACAAAGAAAAACAAAACTCGATTAAACAAGAAGCCAAAAGCTTCCAAGCATTTCTAATCCGTAACCCACCAGTTCTTTCCAGACAGTGTAGACTGGACCATATGACCTGTGTTCCCACACTGGGCTACTGATTGGGCCCCTCCCTGTACTGCAGCCCCCTATATGCCTCTCTTCCTAGGCTTCCCCACCATGATAATCAGACCAGAGATCATCTCTACTTGTGCCTCTGCAGCAAGGCCAGGACATTGTAGTGTCCCTCCACCAGGAGATACAGTTTCACGCTCTTCTAGAATGGTTGCTCGCACCCAGAGCCATAATACTTTAGGGTTTCAAATACTGATTTTCTAAGTCTGCAAGGCCATCTTTGCTGATGAGCAGGGGTGTTTTTATGGAAAGTCTTCCCTTGGCTGTGACTCTGTCCCCAGATACATGGCCCAAAGCAAGAAGACAAAGGCTCGGATCTTCTGCTGTTCTCATGACTTTTCAGGAATAGTTTGCTTTCCCGAGATCCTCCAGGGAGAGAAGTCCATCTCATTCAGTGTCATGGTGGTCTTAGGCTCTTCTCCGGTTGTGACTGGGAGGCACTGAGAAAAGTCAGTAGATACTCTTCCAGAAAGCAAAAGGGGAGAACTCTGTAGAGATGGCAACCAAGTGTCTGAGAAAGAAGCCTGCACAAGAGATGGTAGGAAGAGAGCCCAAGGATGCTCTCCCATGAACATAGTCACGAGGAGCACAGGAGACAAGAGGACAGCAAGAGCACTGCTCCTGTGTACCCGCAGAGACAAACTGCAGAGGCCTAGGATATATGAAACTCCATGCTGTGAGCCCAAGGGTTGGAAAGCTTGCGGGACCTTTACCCCTGTCAGATCTCAAGTGGCCCCTATGTTCACACCAGTGAGACTTCTGGTATTGTTCCAGGGACTATGGGACCACACACTGTGTCGAGTGACCCAAACCTTTAGTCTGACCCCCCAAGCACTGCTATGGCAAAATCCATAGGAATCGAACTGCCCTGATGTTTAGATTGGCCACCTTCGGTTAAAAATGGAAGGAGAGCTTGGCTTATGAGCAGGACTGGTGGGAACACATCAAAAGAGCCCTCCAAAGCCCTCCATGAAACACAGTGGAGACAAAGACAAAGTGGAGGCAGAGATGGTGT
Organism: Mastomys natalensis; assembly: GCA_021653895.1. Taxonomy (NCBI): domain Eukaryota; kingdom Metazoa; phylum Chordata; class Mammalia; order Rodentia; family Muridae; genus Mastomys; species Mastomys natalensis. The sequence continues at coordinate 1,051,710 of JAJTUV010000110.1, read as the reverse complement.
CAGGGACAGGCAGGACTAGGCCTCTGATGGAAAAATAACTAAGGTGTCATTGCATTTATTGTTTGGGGTCTGGAGTCTGGTCAGTTGACACTGCCTTCTTCAAGAGTTAAAAGGATTGCATTGTTGTGGGTTAGTGAACTAAAACATGTTTGACAGCTGTCAATCATCGATTTTGGAGCTCACATAATCCCACTTTTGGTCAGTGGGCATCTCCTTAAATCATCTTCTTAGCCCCCTGTTCCTTCCCTTTTAAAGTTTTCCTTATTCGATTTATGTAAAATAAGGTACATACATTTTAGATGTGAGATTTGTTGTTGCAATAAATGTATGTGCCTGTGTGGCCACCACGGCATTCCGTCAGTTCTAGACTTTCCCTCAAGCTCCCCTGAACTTCTTGCCTGCCCTGGTTCCGTCTGCACTGACCTGATTACAGCGTCTGGAGTGGGGCTGCTGAGAGAGTTTCATTAACTGAACATCCCGTCAGTTGATGGGTGTTTGTGGTCACCCAAGGGCTTAGAAACAGAAACAGCCTTGGCCTCCATTCACAGGACCAGGCCCAAAGGCCGGGGGGGGGGAGTGGGGGGGAGGGGACTGTGATGAGACAGTCCACTTTCATTCTTGTTATCCAGATTAGTGGATTGGCGAGGCCCTAAGCCCATCTCAGAAGAGGAACAGACTTGCTCAACTCCACATACAGGCTAGATCCAGTCTCAGACTCTACCAGCTGCGATGTGATAGGGAGAAGGACACTGAGCAGGCAGAGCAAAGGCTGCTTAGCGCCTGGATCACCCTAGTCAAATAGGAAGGGAGCCGGGCATAGTGGCACATGCCTCTAAACCTAGCACTTGGGAGGCAGAGGCAGGTGGATCTCTGTGAATTCGAGGCTAGCCTGGTCTACATAGATAGTTCCAAGACAGCTTGGGATACATAAAAAAGAGACTCTGCCTCAAAAGAAAAAAAATCTAAACAGTAAACAATGTTGTGTTCCCACATCTTTTTTTTTAGATTTAGCAGTGTTCTGCATGCATATATGCCTCCACGCCAGAAGAGGGCGGCAGACCTCATTACAGATGGTTGTGAGTCGCCATGTGGTTGCTAGGAATTGAACTCAGGACCTCTGGAAGAGCAGTCAGTGCCCTCAACCTCTGAGTCATCTCTCCAGCCCTACAAGTTCTCTTTAAAAAAAATATTTTATTTTTAAATTATCATTTAATATGTAAGAGTGTTGTGCCTGCATGTATGTCTGTGTACCGTGTGTGGGGTTGGCACTCACTCAGATCCCAGAACTGAGGTGACAGACTATTGTGAGCTACCAGGGAATGAACACAGACCTTCTGGAAGAAAGGCTGGTGCTTTCAACTGCTAAGCCATCTCTCCAGCCCTTGTTTTATTTTAAATTACGTGTATGTGTATGTGTGTGCATGTGTGCACACGAGTGCAGGTGTCTTTGGAGGACAGCAGCGTCAGATCTGCAGCTGGACCTACAGGTGGCTGTGAGCTGCCTGACACAGGTGCTAAGAATTGAACTCTGGGTGAGCAATGAATGCTCCCGACCGCTGATTGATCTCTTTAGCTGCTAATAAGTGTGTTGTTCTGCCGTCAAAACATAAAGGACACCCACCTATGTGAGACTGGATGCTGGTCGTTGGCTCTTCACTGGAAATGAATCTGTGTTGACAGCATGGGCAGAGTGGAAGCCCACTTGTAAACTTACAGGAAGAAATCCTGGTCTCCCCGGCCCAAATAAGTGAATTCAAATGAGTGAAGCCAGCATAAAGCTGGCATTGCTCTATCAGCGGAGCGTGTAAATCTGCTAATCCTTTCTTTTTGCTGAGTGCTTGTCACACACAAGCTGCATCTCCACAGGCAGCCTGTGGCAACATAGGCCCACTCCTTCAGAACTGTGTTCTGATGGTGGTGCCTGAGACAGCCCGGGCAGTCTGGGGGACCCAAACATCTCTGAGCATCACTCCCAGGGCTGGGTTGAAGAGTTCCCCAACACACAGTGAACTCCAGGAAAGCAGCTGTCAACGTTACTAGTGTTGGAGCAGTTGCTGAGGACGTCTGGCCTGTCCAGTCTGGGATGGGACAGTAACAGGAAGCAAGGTGAAGATAAGCAAGATGCTGAAGACAAGTGACTAGGAGTCCACTCTGGGAGAGAGTGGGCTCTAGTTAGCAGAGGGGCAGGAGCAGAGCTAGCTTGTCTTCAGATTGAACCACTGGCCTGACCTCTCTCCCCTTTATCCACCCCAGAAGGAAGTGTTTTCCAAGTCTCCTGCCTCAGTGAGGTTCTCGGACCAGTACAGGTCCTTATCATTCAGGGAACATGCCAGAGACACATGGGTGTGTCACGTCAGCAGTGGAAGCTTGGGTAGGGACATGGGTGATTGGTCCCAGCACAGTGAGAACATGGTCTTGGTTCTGTGGGCTAGGTTGGTTGTTCTGAGGCTGCCACGAGTATCATTTATGCAGATATGCTTCATCCCCTCATGTACACTTCTCATCTGCTCTTGCACACTTCTATACACACACAGACATACACTCACATACAACTCCACACAGAGGCACACCCTCCTAGCGATATACCCCTGCACACACAGGCACACAATTATGCATAGGTGCATACCTACATAGACTCATACTCACACCCAAGTGCACCCTCACAAGTGTCCCTCGCTCACACTCATGCACACTTACATGTTTGCAAACACAGGGCACCCTGGCAACCTGGACCCTGAGCTGTGCTCTGGACCAGTGGGCCCTTTGATATAGAGATACTGATATGACATGGGATAATTTGTGAGGGATAACAACAAAATCACGGCCCCTAGAGGGCTACTTTCATTCCTGGAATCAAGACAAGGGGAAGTGACCCCAAGATGAGTTCTTTATGTTCTCATCGGTCACATGGCGTTGCTGGCCCTGCATACCGGGAATCGGGAATCGCTGTCTGTGAATTGGCCAAATCCCAGCCTGGGAGCCAAGATGAGCTCATGTGGGGGAGGGGCTGCAACCCTCAGCTCCTCTGATCCATTAGCTACAAGGAAGAGCCCTGTCTGTACAGCCGCAGCTCTGCAGTAGATGACTGTGTGGGGGTGGGGGCAGGCAATGGAATGCAGGACCACTGGTTTTCTGTGATTTGAGCACCTTATCTGCTCTTCATACTAGGGCATTGGAGTCTCCAACTCACCCCAAGACTTTCAGCTAAGCCCAAGTGGGGCCTTTCCGCAAGCATGCCCCTTCCTGCTTTCCTGACCTCTCTTAATGAAGGTCACATTAGCTCCTAATCGTACCATAATTGTAATTCTATAATTTAGAAGCTCAGCTTCCTCGACATATTGCCTCTCTCTTTCCAAGAGGTTTTACCTAACCCCATTAGAAGGACTGTTTGCCTGAGAGAGAGCAAACAGAACCATGAAGGGTCAGGGCTGGGAAGGCTACTGATAGTCAGTTCCAGAGTGGTTCACTATGGGATCCTTGGCATGTTGTTTGCCTTGATTCTTCCCAACAAGGACTGCTCAGATCAGGAGGTGGAGCGGGTGTGGGAGTTTCTGTGAAGTGTTAAAAATGTAGCCATAGGACAGGCGTTTTCAGCACCCAGATGTGGACAGTTCCCCCACCGCTTCCGGTCTCATTCTTGCCTCTGGACTAGCCCTGAGGCACAGTTGGCAGGGATGGCCCAGGGTCTTCCACGTCTCTGAGTTGTCCCTGCCTCATCCCAGCGCACTGCTCACATGTCCTGTGAGCTTGCTAGTTCCGAGTCCTCTGCAGAACGACAAACTCACGGAGGAAGACCTTGACCCTTGCTAGGAAGCAACATGAAAGCTCTGTGTCCTTGAGTCCTCAGAACTAACGCTTGCTCTGGCTTCAGGGGGACAACTCTGGCTACATCATGAGTCTGAAGCCAGATGAGAGCAATTAATTTATGAGTCACAGCAAGTTAATTAAAATGTTTTCTTGCTAATGGTTCCTGGGCACAACTTGGAATGAGGTGCTACTGCAGAGATTCCATCTATTCGGGGACTCCCTGGTCTGAAAACCATACTATTGAGCTTCTAATATGCCCCCTGCAGGCAGGAGCCTCTCTCATGAATCATTAATGTGGTGTGTAGTTGCCATTTTGATATGTTAATAATTAATAATGACATGCTAATAATTGCTAGTGTGGCTGTGGTTATTGCTGCTGTCTGAATTCTCCCCAGGAAGCAGTGCCGTCCGGCTCTGGGATGAGGTAGAAACAGCTCAGGAAGAATGAGCAGTTTGCCCAAGGGCAGTTAGGATGCTGTGGAGCCCCTAGTATTGGGTGATGCTGAACTCGCCTGAGGAAGAGCCTGTGACCTTCAGGAATTATCTAGCACCAAATGGCGTCATAACACAGGCCATCAGTCAGGTGTATCCAGGAAGGTTGAGTCAGAGTCTCACTCTGTAACCCTGGTTGGCCTTGAATTTGCCATATAGACCAGGCTGGACTTGAGAGTACAGGTATGCATCACTATGCCTAGCATTAGGTAACTCCTGTGTAGAGAGGAATGGGGTCAGAGCTCAGCAAGGGTCAGGTCAGAGGGTAGGAGGCTTGGCGTTACTGACAGGAGCAGCCCTGTGGTGAAAAGCCTCAGCAACTTGCTGTCTCCAATTCTGTCTCTCTTTCATCATCTGCAGAATGGATGCAGAGTTGTGTCACCTTGCAGAGGACTCGGAACTGGCAAGCTCACAGCCCTTGGCAGAAGCCGGCACTTGGAGTAGCTGTTATGGGTTATTGCTCTCTAAGGGCTTGCCTCATTTCTTTCCTTGGAAAATACTTATGGAAATGGCCACGTTCCCCAGAAGCACCTACCCCCACCTGGAACCCCACACTTCAGCTGTCAGGGATGGGAACAGCACTGGGTCCCCTGGGCTCGAAGGGTCTAGGATATTGCTCAAAGTAGAACCCCATGTCTCTGGGAGAATCTATCAGTCCCACCCAGTCAACCCTGGAGCTCTCTCTATAGCCCTCAAATGGGGTAGGGTGCCTATTAGCACCCAGGGGCTCCAGAGGAGAGCTGGAAAGGGGAGCATGCTATATGAGTTTCGTTTGTTTTAAAATAGAGAGTTGTTTGAATAGGAAAGTCATGGGCTCTGAACAAATCCAGTCACGCGGGTGACAGTCTCCCACCATAGTAACCTTCTCCACAGAGCGTTGACAATTGCTCCATTCCATAGTAAGAGACTGAGGCTCAGACATGTTAGATGACTTCCTAGGTCATATAACCGCAAACGAGCTAGGTAAGTGGAAGATTCCAGAACCAGAGTAAGCTCCCTCACCTTCTTTCTGACAGTTGTAGAGGATAGCACTTGACTTCCACAGACTCCCAGCCAGCAGTGACCTTGTAGCACCCGACCCTTCCCCTTCCACATCCATCTTCCCTCCCTGTGGCATTTCTGTCCCTTTGCCGTTGCTGCCCCAGTTTCTTCTTTATCTCTTGCTCTCTTTCTGTGTCTGACCTTCTCTACCTCTGGATTTCCCGAGTAGCTTGCCAGAGGTCCCGAGAGTATGGAGTCCATCTTCACTCAGCACCTGTGCTCACTGGAGCACACTCAGCATCTACCTTTATCTTACCTGTATTCGCTCCCTTCGACCTTAGGGGCTAACTCCTGTGGGGTGTGAGTTGGGCCAAGCTGGATGTGGAGAACAAAAGCCCTTGGAACTTGCATTGCTTCCTCTGGCAGCTTTCTCAGCATGGCCTCTCACTCTGTGTTTCCTCCCTTACAGTAGAATATTGATGCCCAAGGGGCCTTGGGCAGCCTTTGTCCCAGAACCCACTGGGCTTGCTGAAGAGAAAAGGCAGGAGGACTTGGGTTCAATGAGTGTGGAGACACTTCTCCCTAATGGCTGCCTTTCATCTGCTCTTGGCAGAGATTTCCAGGCAAATGTGTCTTGGGTAGAAGCCATCTACATAGAGGGGAAGGGGTTACCGTGCAGAAGATCTGCATTCCCCAGCTCTGGGGACACCCACGGACTCAGTTGGCTCATCACCAGGGCATGCTTCCAGGTTAGCTTCAAGCTCCCTGGGGCATGCAAGTGGCAAAAGGGGATGTTCTGTAGCCCTGGCCACAGGCCTGTGGATACACACTGTATGGTTCTCCCAGCCCCTATTTAGGCGTGTTCCCACCTGAACTCAGAGTTCCCAGTCTGGAGAAGGCTCCTGGGCTAGAGTCCATGGCCCAGTAATAGTAGGGCTATGGATTTCTTACCTTGAATCAAGGCCTCAGTTGTAGCTTCTAGGTCATCACATGACTTTTCCTGAGTGATATGAATAAATGTCTGTTTACCATGGATAGGGTACCAAAGACAAACCCAAGACACAATCTCCTCCTCAACCTGAACTCAGTGAGTTTGTTGGGTTGCATGAGTGAGAAGCTATTCGCAGAATGAGCAACTTGTAGGCAGCTGCATCACCGTAAAGCCCATCCCTGCATGGATAAAGACTTGTGGAAACAGCATCTTTGGAGCTCCCTGCTCAACTTGCAGGCAGTTCCTCCCAAGAGTCCTCTCTCCCCACAACTGCCCACTGCATATGTAACCTTAGGAAGGGGATTTGTGAGTCTTGTAAGTCTGGTGAGCTTCCTAATCTTACAAGTCCCCCATTTCCTCTTTCTTTTCCAGGAGGGAGTGTTTCAAGTTAGAGGAAACAGTTACAGGTCCAGGAATCACCTGCCTTTGTGGTATGTAGGATGTTGGTGTGGGATCCCTCCATAGTACCCACAGCTGGGGCAACTCTTCTGAAGGAGTCCAAGAAGCTGTGTGAGGCAGGAAGCATTGGCTCCATTTTGTTGCTTGCTTCTCACTATATAGATACTAGATCATAGATAGATACATAGAAACATAGATAAATAGATACATAGATAGATACATAGAAACATAGATAAATAGATACATAGATAGATATAGACAACAAACAGATAGATAGATAGACAGATTATAGACTAACCACAGAAAATAGAACAATAATGGATGGATAAAAATGAATGGCATAGAAATAGACCCTGTTGGCTCTGTTTCTCTGGAAAGGCTTGATTCACACAGGGACAAAGACTAGTCTGAGTGCTAAGCCAGAGAAATGGCTAGACTTGGAAAACTCACCTCAGTAGGACAGAGGTTCACAGGAGGCACTGGTCCCACTATGGGTGCCCACATGGTTTCCCCCCAGATTGCTGAGTTGTCTAGTACCTAGAGTTGGTCAGATCTCAGGGACACCTGCACTCCTATCTCTGGGAGTTGCCCACAAACATCATTTGGATCCTTCACTTCGGTGCCTGGTGCTTTGAGCATCTGACCTTCTCAAGAAGAAGCCTGTGTGACTTCTGGGAGAGTGACATCGGAGGGGGTGGTGAGTATGTGCTCTCTGAGACTCAGGTCCACAGAGCCAGGCTACCTGCCCAAACCTCATGGCGCCCCACAGCCTCTTGTGGAAGTTGTCAGATACCAAAATTGCTCCTGACACATTGTGGTGCGCACCCCAATCCTTACCAGCCCAACTTGTGTCCTTTAGGTTAGGGGAAGCCCACGAATGTCTCCATTGAATGAATGACTAGGGGTGCTTGAAGGTGAGACCATGACTGGGCTGGAGTGAAAATGTGGGGATAGCGAGTGAACCAAAGGAAAGGTGTGTGATTTAGGGGAGTCTTCTTTGTTTTAAGATGTAGTCTTGGACAAGAGAGTGTCTCTCAGGCTTTGAAATCCAGACTCTAAGGGCAGAATGGGATGTGGTAGTCTCAATTTCTTCCAGCTCTGTGGAATTAGGGAGGAAAGTGGGCTCTGTCTATGGGACAGTTCCCAGCTCTCTCCTTCCTCCTAACTAAATTCATGTCCTGTTTCAGTCTTTGTCCCTGTGTGAGTCAGGGCTTTCCAGAGAAACAGAGCCAACAGGGTCTATGTCTATGTCAATTCATTTTTATCCATCCATTATTGATCTATTCTCTGTGGTCAGTCTATAATCTATCTGTCTACCTGTTTGTTGTCTATATCTATGTATCTATCCATATATCTATCTATGTATCTATCTATGTATCTATCTATGTATCTATGTACTCTTATCTTGATTCTGTATCTATGTATCTATCTATCATCTATTATCTACTATTATCTCTTCATGTTCTATGAAATCTATGTACTATCTAGTATCTATCTATGTACTATCATGTATCAGTACTATCATTTATCTATCTATCTATCTATCATCTAACATCTACTACTTAGGACACTGTGTTAAGTGTCTTTAGCATATAAAACACCAGTAACAGCCAGATGGAGTCTGAATGTCAGCTGAGTACCTTGGGCAGATGAGCTGACACATAAAACTGACTGTCACACTCCCTCACAGTGATGGGGAGACGGTGTCTTCCAAATCCTACTCAGAGACTGAGGCTTTTAATAGTCCAGGAATTAGGTCAGATTTTCTGCCCAGTTTTTCCAGGAGGCCCAAGATTCAATACTGATGAGTTGCAGGTGTGTCTTGAGGCTTGGGTGTGAGGAAGCCTGCAGGCATGGCTGTTCCTGGATAGGCACCAGTATTCTGCTCGTGCTCAGCCCTTCACTTTCTAGGAAGCCCTTGTGGCTGGACCTGACCCTGTGCCAAAAATGGCTAACATAAATAGCATCTTACTGGGTTCATAATCCAGTGGGGAATCAGGTGAACCCTCAGGAAACCTACACAGGAAGACCAGGTTGCAGCGGGGCTCATGAGGGGTGTTATTTGCCTGGTTTTGTTCAAGGAGGCCTCCCTGAAGGAGGGAGTTGTGAAATGAGATTCAAGGGGTCAAAACAGGGGAACTCCTCCCCACTAACCTCAGGCCTGCTGTCTTACCTAGGAGTTGGGGTATCCTCCAGGCTATGGGACTTTGTGTAAATGTGCCCTATTTTACGCTAGTGGCATATCTCTTCAGGATGCTGGGGCTCATGGATACAGCACTGAATTTGCCCAGGCTGGACTTTGAATGTCCAGGCAATCAGGAGGACATGCTGGCGGTAGCTGTGCTCGAACCTGACAGATAGTTTCAAGGATTTATAAGTTTTTTGTTGAGCTTGTATGATAAGGAGAGAGAGTGACAGTGACAAATACCCAAATTGGAAGACCATGGGAGGCTGTCTTAGTCAGGGTTTCTATTGTTTCCGACGAAGTGCCATGACCAAAAAGCAAGCTGGGGAGGATAGAGTTTGTTTGGCTTATGCTCCAGATCACAGTCCATCATTGGAGGAAGTCAGGACAGGAACTCAAGCAGACCTGGAACCTGGAGGCAGGAGCTGATGTAAAGGCCATCATCAAGGAGGGTACTGCTTACTGGCTTGCTTCCCCTGGCTTGCTCAGCCTGCTTTCTTATAGAATCCAGGACCACCAGCCCAGGGATGGCATCACCCACCTTGGGCTGGGTCCTCCCTCATGATCACTAATTGGGAAATTCCCTACAGTTGGATGTCTTGGAGGCATTTCCTCAACTGAGGCTCCTTTCTCTGAGATGACTCTAGCTTGTGCCAAGTTGACACACAAAACCAGCCACTACAGAAGCCAAGGGAAGTGGGGAAGGTTCTATTGGGGAGAGGTAGCTACTCATTTGGACCAGACAGAGTGGATGTAAGGAAGCTTTTAAACTGGAGAGGGAGGGCGTCTGGGGACCTAAAAGGACCAAGTACTGTACAAATTGAGGTACATCCAGCCTCAAAGCAGGAGGATTCCGCAGAGTACACACGTCCACATATGCATCCCTCATACACCTGAAAATATGTGTCATGCTCCCCGAAAACACATCCGTTCACAAGCACATGTCCTACAAACACTTCTCACAAGTGCACACTATTTTATGTTGTACAACTCTTCCCCAGACCAATGGGGAATGAGATGCTCAAAGTAACTCCATTTTGTCCTAGTTATAGCTGATTTCTCCCAACCATTCCCCTGTCCTGTGGACAACACGCTGCTAAACAGAGCACTCTCATGAAGTCACATCTGCAGCTTTGGGGGTGGGGTGTTCATTGTTTTTACAACATAAACCTAAAACAAAACTGTTTTAATCAAACCAACTGAAAAATTTGAAACTTCTGCCCTCTGGCAGGCAGAGAGATTAAGAGTCCTTTATTTTCTGTCAGTCGAGCAGGGTCACACCTAAAAGAACTCCCAACCACTGAGAGATGTGATGTAGGTGTGATTTGGGATTTATAAACCCTACCCCACATCTCTCAGTGGTTGGGAGTTCTTTTAGGTGTGACCCTGCTCGACTGACAGAAAATAAAGGACTCTTAATCTAGCCTTTATGGAGTGGCTTTTTCCTGTGTCTCACATGTTTACAACACTTGCCCATGAACACACACACACACACACACACACCACACCACGCACGCACGCACGCAGCACATGCACACGCATGCCCATAAGTACCATAAATCACACCCTCCATATAATACATATCCCTCAAGCAATACCACAGTCAAATACACCTCCACTACATGTTTGCATCCACATCCACAAGCACACCCGAAAGACATGTCATGAGCGAAGCGTATACATACATCCCTGCACACCCACCTGAGATACACATCACACAATGCACGCTCATCTCTCCCAGGTACGACTATCAACTACACTGACACAGGGAGCTGGCTGCCATTTACAACGGACAGGGAAGGTTTGATGCAGTGCCATGTGACCTCAGCCTGTGCCATCCAGGATGCTCTCTGCTCAGGTCCATCTCTTGCTGACTCTGCTGTGGCTGGGTCTTGACTGCACTTTGACAGGACTTAGAACCACTTAGTAGGCACATCACTGGGTCTGCCTGTCTAGGTGTTTCCAGAGAGTCTAAGAGACAAGACCCATGTGAATATGGGTGACATCATCTCATGCAATGGGGTCCTGGGGCGAGCCAGCAGAGCAACCAGCACTGTCTCTTTCTGCTTCCTGGCTGTGGGTAAACTATGACCAGCTGCCTCATATCCTGTCAGGGTACTTTTGCTGCCAGGAAGGCAGGACCCTCAAATCACGGGCCAAAATAAAACTTTTCTTCTTAAGCTCTTTTTGTTGGGTGTTTAATCACAGCAATAGATGGGTAACTAAAACATGTATAAACGGATTCACTTGTGGTGGGTCTATCAGAGCATGCTCCACTTGTTTCCAGCACCACGGAGAGCAACGGGGGGGGATTTACTAGGGCACTGATCTACAGGAGTGGGGGCTGCTCTGAGCACTGCGGACAGGCAGGCAGAAGGCCAAGTCAGCTGGGCTTGCAGATCATTTAAAGGATGGTTTTATGCTTCTTTCTGTCAAGACAGAAAGCACTGCAGGGGCTTAGGTAACAGCTTCTTCGGCACTGACTGATATGAGACAAAAACGGACAGTCTCATTTGGGGCATGAATAACCAATTTCTTACAAATACTCCAGGGTTTTGAATCAAGTTTTCCGGTAAGGATGACCTCATCAAATTCATCTTCTGGGGTATTTTGTGGGAAACTCATTCTATCCTGGCACCTACCTCTGAAGCAGGCTTCCTCCTGCAACGCCCCTCCCTGCCCCCCACCCCCGCACACACTAAAGGGGAGACAAAAGAAGAGGGAAGGAAGATACAGACAAAGCTGAAAAGCAAGCAGGCAAAGGGGCTAGACTCAGAGTCCATCTCAAAGTTGCTCTCCGCAGCCACCTGTCTCTGACCAGCCTGTGAGAGGGGCTCATGGTTTCTTAGCTATCGGGTGCTTGGGTTTCAAGGTTGGCATCAACCATCCACTCAGAAACATGGGACTATGGTGAGGTGGTCTCATATAAGGACTTTTTCAAAGAGCCAGCTCCCCCTGAATCTCCACCACAGGGATTAGAGCTATCCTATACCGTGTGTTTCTTTACAGAAACAAACAAACAAACAAATAACAAACAAGCCAAAGTAGCTTGGAAGCCGTCTGAGAACAGAGAGTCTTCCATCCTGGGTAGAATTTGCCTGCATTTGATTGTGACAGTCAGACGGGTATAGACTTAGCCAGATCCAAGACACCACAATACCCCTGTCCCCACCATGAAGGATCCATGGCTGGTATCCTGAGCAGGACCATCCCAAACAATTCCACTACAGTCACATGAACTGATGCTGAAATATCTAGCAGCAGCTAGAAAGGCTGGGAGGCCAGCATCGCCTCTCCTGGACTCTCAGCAGGACAGGCCTCTTTGGAGCTCACAGATTCTCCGTGACATTCAAGTGAGTAAGCAGAAGTCCATGTATGTCTGTTCCAGAGTGGATCTAGCCCATGGCTGGGCAAGGGAAGCGTAAAGTGGTTGTCTTAAAGCTGAGGCTCTGCCCTGGGATATAATGACCTTGACCTTGAAGGTTCAGCCTTAAAAGGGTGTCTGAGTCGGCCTGATACTTTCACCTACCACTTCTGCTAATGCCTTTGTACCAGCTTGAGAAGCACCTGACAGAAGGAAGCTGCTAAGTAACCTTCCTGACCCCTACAGGGGAAGTCAGTCCTCCAGGAGAATGGGACCATGTAGGAGACTGTGGGACAAGTGAGCATAGACAATTATCTGTACCAACTTCCTCAAGCTGGGGGCACAGGTAGGAGGTCCTCTGCTTCTTTCATTTTGCATTCAGTCTGGAGGTAGCAGGGAATCCCGTTAAGATTGGAGGGTCAGAGCCAGGAGGCCTCCTTGTTCTTGGAGATCTGGGGCAGGGTGAGGTTGACTCAGAATCTGAAATGGAAACTTCTAGTTTCTTTGGAAACTCAGTTATGTCAAATGATGGTTTGCTGGGGCACATAGGTGAAAGGATGTCTTGCTAAAGCAAACAAACAGTGAAAGACTTTTCCTGAAGCAGACACAGGTGAAAGGATGTTTTGATATAGCAGACACATGAAAGGATGCTTGATGAAGGAGTATAAATATGACCCCACAGACAGTGAGAGACGAGCAGTGAGCCTTGGTTTGCTCTGCCTTGCTGTTCTTTGCTAACTACACATGTGTATTGGCTTACCTTACACAGTGTTGTTGGACTCAACTTGTGGTAACACTACCATTGAGAGAAACTCACCCAAGAACTGCTCATGCGTGAGGTTCCTGCGGCAGCTTGCCGCTTCAGTGACCTCACTTCAGGCCGGTTAGTGAGCCAGGAGGTTTCTTCAGGATTGAACTACAGCTGCTGGTTTGTGCCTGGTGTCTGCCTGCTTAGAGAACTGGTCTGCAGCTGCTGAGTAGTATTTGGTGTTTGCCACAGGACTAAACTACTGCCAAAGAAGATCAAGCTCACCCCAAAGAACTATTGCTAAACAGGTCCACTTCCCCCATATCCTATAATTTTTTCTTCCACTACCTCTGTTGGGTGGTGTGCTAGAGGAGAGGTTGAAGCCTTAGGTTGCAAAAAAAAAAAAAAAAAATATGCCTCCACAGGCCCTCTTCCATAGAAGCTAGCACTCAGCGACTTCAGGGAACCCACACAAGAGGTAAGGGACTTTGAATGAATGAACAATCCAGAAAATGGCAAATACTCCAGAACCAAACTTGGAAACTGGGGCTGAGTGTGTCACACAAGCTATACAGCCACACAGCAAGTTCTAGTCCCATGGCCTGTGCACAGTGCACATGTGAGGATGTGTGTGCCTATGCACAGCAGGCCTGAGGCAATGGAAGTTTCATTGGGTGTAAAATGTCGAATGTGAAACAGCACTCACATTACATATGTGCACCACAGGAGCACATGTGTACATGCATGTAAACATGCTCCTGCATGTGTAACACTCTATGCATGACTGCATGCACACACCCAGGTACACAGTTCATGCATGTCAACACTCATTTACACATATATGCATACACACACACTACTCCAAAACAAACTTGAATTTGCAAATTTGTTGCCCTGATCCTGATGAGTCTTGATGTTCATATTTTGTCTGTTTCTTGCCTGCTTGATGTAAGGGTGGGAGTTGTCATGGTAACTGGGTGGAGCCTGAGTGTGCAAATATGCAGAGCTCGTGGCACTGAGCCTCACCCCAGAGTCCAAGGCAGCAGGTGAGACACAGGTCAGGACAGTGCAGGGCCAGGTACAGAGCTAATTGTAGCAGGATGGGACTGTCACAGCCCTGCAGGAGGCTTTGGCTGTGGTTCTATTAGTGGCTTTCTCCCAGCAAAGCCAGAGATGACCAAGACACAGCAGGAGGGATGGGACACAGGCCAGGAGCATGCTCACCCTGCCTCATCCTGCCAGGTGGCTCTAATATGGCCTAGTGAATAATTCAGCAGATATACTCAGACAGAAGGGAAGCCACGGGTGCCAGAGCAGGCCAAGGGCAAGCAAGCATGGATTGAGGAAATCCAGGCCTAGAACACTCAGGGTTTGGCTGGGCCCTACAACAGGAAGAACCCTGTCTGGCCTCCCAGACCCCTCCCATCCACATGCCTGGCACTTTCTGAGACCTTTGTGATACTGGTTATGTGCCAAGTGTGTCTAGACAGGGTTCCCTGCCCTAGGACAAGGCATGCCACCATCCTGGCTGGGCATTCTGTGGAGGAGAAGTGACTAGGTCTTAAATTCCACCAGTCCAATCTATCTTTCTACCTGACATGTGTTTTGAAGCATCAAACAAAACGGGGTCTCCTACAGTTCCCTCATGGAGTATGGGAACAGTGGGATGACAATGGGATTGGAAGACCCATGTCTTCCAGTGTTTGCAAGCATTGACTGGGGGGCTGTGGGAAGGAAGAGAACCAAATTCTCTAGAATCCTAAAGAAGCATATCCCATCTACTTTTCATTTTTCTTCAACCTTTGTTCTTGAGTCTTCTACAAAGATGTCCCTCAAATTCCAATCCCTACAGAACATAGGCTCTGAGTGTCAGAAGTCCCTATTGCTGCAGGACTACAGAGCTGGCAGATCCTGCAGGAAGCAGCCACAGCCAGCCACTCATAAGAACCCAGGATCCTCCTGTGGTGTTAAGGGAGCTAGGTAAGCTTCATAGAACCAAGTGGAAAGACTGGGAATTGAGTGTGCCATGAGGGAACTCCTTATAGCTTTACTTCAAGGTGACAAATAGATTCCCAATCTCAAGTCCTCTCCCCGCCCTATGCCCTGTAGTGTTCTTGAAACATTTGGACCTATGTAAGGGGTTCATGGAAATGTCTACTAATTCTGGGTACCCCCACTTTCCCACATCTTAGCCTCCTTCAACTTGGAACCCTGACACCCAGAGTTGGGGTCCTGAAACTTCAGTTCTCGCTAATGACGTGAGTGGCTGGGACTTCTAAGACTTTCTACTTCCAATCTTCTCTAGGTGAAACACCAGCTCAGCAGACAGTATGAGGGACTTGAACTCCTGAGTGCGGGGATTAAAGGCATGTGCCACCAGGCCTGGCTCAAATAGCACATCTTCAATGGAGCTCGGTGCCAGTGCCTAACTGCCATGTGCTACCTGGCTGGAAATGACTCCCCCAGAAAATCTCCTTTTGAGGGAGTGTATCTGTTTAAATACATAGCTTCCTACAAAGTGGGCTCAATCTATGACAAAGCATGGCCCAAGAAAACCCACTTCACTAGCCACAAGTGGTCGTACACACCTGTGACCAACAGAATTTTGAATCTGAGGCAGGTAGAAGAGGAGTTTGAGGCTAACTCTTTTCACAGGGATGTCAAGGATAGCCTCAGCTATACAGCAAGATCCTCTCCATCCTCCGAAAAGTACTAAAAGTTTGCTACAGCTCTTCTGGGTGGGGGATCCACAAGAGAAACCCCTGGTCAGTCGAAGGCTAGGAGCGGTGAGGGGACTCCAGCAGAGCCTTTCCCATGGTGTCTGCAGAAGGAAGAGGCAGAGCCAACACTTCAGGACCAGTTGCCTTGCATGATCCCAACCAGCCTGGCGTGGGCTCCTGGTCTGCGAGAGTAGGGCAGCTGGGCAGCCATGGGCCAAAGTAAGTGGCCAGGGAAGGGGTGAGAACACAGTGATCCCTCTGATGCCTGTAGAAGTTGGCCAGCACTGGAAGAGGCTGTCCCCAGGGTTGGCAAGGCCTCAGATATTAAAACATCAGAAATACATGGTTAATACAGATGGTACAGATGAAAATTAAAGGTGGTGTCTTAGTGTTTTACTGCTATGAACAGATACCATGACCAAGGCAACTCTTATAAGGACAATATTTCACTGGGGCTGGCTTACAGGTTCAGAGGTTCAGTCCATTATCATCAAGGTGGGAACATGGCAGCATCCAGGCAGGCACAGTGCAGGAGGAGCTGAGAGTTCTACATCTTCATCTGAAGGCTGCTAGCAGAATACTGACTTTCAGGCAGCTAGGATGAGGGTCTTAAAGTCCACGCCCACAGTGCCACACCTACTCCAAAAAGACCACACCTTCTAATAGTGCCACTCCCTGGGCTGAGCATATACAAACCATCACAGGTAGAAAGTAAATTAAAATGTGTGGTGTGTGGACAAAGGGGCACTTAAATACGTCTAATTTAGTCAATAGTTAATCAAGTATTAATTCTTTAACTGAGGAAAATAAAAGATCACGGGGCCAGGTGTAGCGGTGTATCTCTGTAATCCTAGCTCCTGGGAGGGGGGTCAACTTCAAGTTATTCTCAGCCACATATCAAGTCCAAGACCAACCTAGACTATATGAGACCCAGTCTCAAAAACTAACTAAATAAACAAGTGATCATAGATCAATAAGCCAGGAGTAAGCAGAGACTGGCAAGAAAAATTCAGTGTAAGCAGAAAGTAGGAAATAGAAATGATCAGAGTAGAAACCAGTGAGCTGGAAGTCAGGACACCGTAGAGGAAATCAGTTTACTTAAGATCTGGTTCTTTGAAAAGTCAGTGAAGTAAACTTCCAATCAGTCTATGGGAGGAACAGAGGGTGTAGGTAACAGGTACAGCAGCAGCTGGGGAGATGAGCTGGAGGCTTTGAGGTAGGTTGTACGATTTTTATCAAGACCTTGGAATTAAAGCAGCAGAAGGATTCCCTTTCCAGCTGAGTCTCTGGGTTTGGCTAGCAGGGTGAAAAATTTAAAAAGCAAATAAAATGAGTAGGGTCTGTATAGTGTAACCAGGAATCATCCTATTAAAAAGGAGGGCCAGCCCAAGTGGTTTGTGTCTATGAGTTCCAAGACACAACGTGTCTGTTCCTTTCATGATGGATTAACTTTTTGGAAGACCCATCGAGATTCAGTTCAATGAGGAAGTAGTTCTGTCTCCAGGATGTCTGGTTATGGTCTCCATAATCATGCTGGAAATTAAGCCCCACCTCTTTGGCTCCTAGAAGCAGATGTAAAAGGACTGTTGTGTGTGTGTGTGTCTTGTGTGTGTATGTGTATATTTGTGTATGTATGTGTGTGTAATGTGTGTATGTGTATGCATGTACATGTATTTGTGTATGTGTGTATGTATGTGCATGTATTTGTGTGTGCATGTGTATATGTATGTATGTGTGTGTATGTGCATGTATTTGTGTGTATCTGTATGTGTGTATGTGTATGTATGTGTGTATTCATGTTTCTGTATGTATGTGCATGTATTTGTGTGTGTATGTGCATGTATTGATGTGTGTGCATATGTACAAAGCACATCCATTGCAGCTGTTATTGGTTGTTCTGGGGCTGGAGTTTATCACACACTCTTTCTTCTGGAAGGAGGTCACATTTTTCTGGTTCTGGGTGTGCTTGAGCCTGGAATGTCCAACACAGAACTGGGTCCAGCCTCTTAATTTTGGAGACCACTGATAAGATTGGGCTAGTGGGTCATCCTGAATTCTAGTGTGTCTGAGATGGACTTTTCAACATCAGATTTGTTCTCAGAGCTTGTATTGGGCCAAATGTCCCTCTAAGAGCCCTGGATGGGTTCACATGTAGATGGAGGGAGTCTACCTCCTGGCTCTCTCCTCGCCCAGGATCCCTTCTCTTGCCTATGGACGCCTTTGCTCAGCTTTGCCGACCAGGAAAATGGGGATCTTATCAGATTTCTCTGTGGGTGCTGTCAATCCCGTTGTGGGGGGCTCAGTCTTGAGTTTCACTGCCTTCACAGTGTGCCTGTTTTATGGAGTTCTCAAGAGACAAGAGCACCCTATTCATTCCTTGTCAGAGTGAGTGGCTCATACCACCTTGACAGAGTTTGCACCTGAGGATAAAATGCCACATCCTTCTGAGGTTCCTGGTGGAGCCCTCCATGAAGCCAGATAAATGTTGTCCCAGCTGTGTGCCAGGTAGTAGGAAGTACCAGGAACTTGGGGTATAGGGAAAGCTGCAATGGACTCTTTGTGGGATATAGGTTGGCACTGCCCCTTGAACAAAAAAGAGGGTCACTAGCTGATGGCAAGCAGCCATACCCTGTGTAGTAGGGAGCTGGTGCCCGTATGGTGACACAGTGACTTCCTTTCTCATGTCAATGACAGGGAGACATCCTCAGGTGCAGGCAGTAGTGGGGGCAGCTGCTATCCCATTGTGTCTTGGAGCAGTGGTTGAGACATCTCTGAATCCTTAGGACCAGACCCCTCTACCATCATACAGTTTGGTCACTCAGGGACAGGAGGACTGGAGCCTGTGCAGTATGCACACAGCATTCCTGAACCAGCTGAGCTGCTTAGATGGAAAAGTCCTTGTCGGACGTGAGTCTCCTCGGTGCTTTGTCCCAGAGGTAGCTGTTTGAAGGAGGAGCCGATGAGCTCAGAGCTGGTGTGGGCAGTCTGGTCTGATGGGGGCGAGTGGATGGGAAGAAAAGGGTGGGATGGAGGCCCCTCACCCACACCCACTGTCAAGCATGGACAGGAAGAGGCCTGAGGCATATGCACAGAGACAGCTTAATGGTTTGGGAGTAAAGCGTCTTCAGAACACGCTGGGCTGGGAAAGACTGAGGGAATCGTGGTGGCCCTGCAGTGGCAGCCACTGGCTAAGCCTGCTGGACTAAACACCCACAACAGTGGCCATAGACTCGGATGCCCCTCACCCAGCTCTCACCTAGCCCTCAGGGGACTATGGGTACTCTCTGAGGGAAGACCCATCAAGCAATGCCCCCAGTGCTCTGCCTATCTTATGCCTTCTTACCTAGAGCCCACCTTCTTTATGAGACCCTCCCAAGATCTGCAAGCAGGACCACCAGAAAACACCAGGCAGAGAGCTGAGGTACACTGGTTATATAAGCCACATGTCAGCTCTTGGCTACACAGGACTTGGGTTCCTTCTACAAGGAACCCAGAAAGAGACCAATATGCCAGCCTGGTCTCTCAGGCATCAGGAACTTAAGTAGGAGATGACAGAGGAGGGCTGTAGCCTTGGCCAGCTCCCACCAGTAGTTGCTACCCTCTGCATTCTGAGCTTGAAGTCCAAGTATGCAGGTACTGCCAGGTGACTCTACTAGCAACTGAGGTGCAGCTCATTTCCAACCCCTGAAGCAAGCAAACTCCCTGTCCTGCCAGGCATCATTCTGCCTCTTGATGGAGATGAGGTTTGCAGTCAGGCAGCTTTGCCTAGATCTGCACACCATGTACAGGCCTGTGTGTGTGTATATATATCCCTCCTGATACAAAATTTTTGGAGCCACTGCTGTTCACGTTGGGGCTAAGTATTGACATTGGGATGCAGAGCCAGGAGTTAGCTTGAGTAATGGCCACCTATGAATGGTGGAGGGAGGAATGCCCTGAAGATGGGTTTCCCTGAAAGCCCCATTGCCTTGAGTGGCAATCCCTTTCCTAAGCTGATGAAGGCTGTAATGACAGGCACATTTGAGTAGAGGCATGAGGACAAGCCATCTCTAGAAATTCTCTTGAGACCAGCTCAGGATACAGGCAGGGTCCATGTGCTTCATGTCAAGATCACACCCAGAACAGTGAGTCTGCGTGTCTGTAGAGGGGAAGTTGGGGCATGAGAGGGCCCCACCGGAGCTCTGGACAACAGGAGGGAACCCAGCAGCTTTGCAGCCCTTAGCAAACACCATGGACACAGAGCCTGCAGGTCTGCTCAGCAGCTTTCTCATTAGGACAGTCCTGCTGAACTCAGAGCCACCGTGGAGGTCACACTGACAATGATGAAAAGCATTGCCTACTGGGGCAGGTCCTTGAAACCTTCTTCCTCCCCATCATCACCTGGTTGATGGGGGATTGAACGGCTGGGTGGTCTAGGAAATGTAACCATTCTTACAAAGTTGCAAAGAAAGTCCCCTCATCTAGAAAGTTACTTTTCACCTCTAAACAGCTTTTTAAAATACAGGAAATGGCTGTTTGAGCAACAGAGCAGCACTCCCAGAGGCACCTTTATGTAGATGTGAGACTGAGTTAATTTTTGTTTGTTTATTTGTTTCGACAGGATCATGTCACATAGCTTAGGCTGCCCTAGAACTTGAGGAAACCCTCTTGCTTCAGCCTCCTGTGCACTGGGATTACAGGTGTGTACCACATCTGGCTCCTCATTTGATTTTAAGCAAAGGGAAGACAGGATCTGGAATCCCAAGAGAAACAGCTATGGCTGAGTGGTGATTGAAGTACACAGAGGCTGAAATGAGTGAAGGTTCAAGGGAGAAGGAGGAAGATGGAGAAAGCCACTGAATTAGCCATTAAGAAAACTTTGTGGAGAACCCCACATAGGAATAGCAGACAACAGTGATCAGCACCCCATGATTCAGGTGGGTGGGTGATGTGTGCATCCCGCTGTTCCAGGGATCTTCCTCCCTTCCATCTCGAGCTGGGAAGTGCTGGGCTGGGGGCCAACGAAACACTCTGGCTCTGACAGCGGACTCATTTTTAACTGATATTATTTCATTAGCAGCTTTACTCAGCCGGTTGGCAGCACCCCAAGCCGGCCACCAGCCGATGCCCCAGCTACAGACTTGCAGAGCTCTGCCTGAATCTTCCATTTACATACCCAGCCCGGTGCTCCCGGTTCTCAGCATCTCCTTTACTAAGCACCCAAAAACACTTCACCCTTCCAGGCTCAGCCCCAGGAAGGACATCAAACGGTTCCAACCCTGGGAACCCGGGAACGGGGTCTGGAGTGGGTAATACATAGGCTATGCTATAGACTGACACGGCTGACTGAAGGCTATGGGCTAAAGCCTGTTTTCTGACAAGAGAGATTCTCAAAGCCCAGCAAGCCAAAGACCTCAAGTGCCTGCTCTCTGTCAGTCACTGTCCACACTAAGTTTAGGTGATATAGTTTCCTCCTTAAATAGCTTCTAAGCGAACTGGCAAGTTGCCACCTCTTAAAACAAGCCTTTGATTTAACAGACCACACATATATCACACTCTAAATTAAACATTAGTGTGCCCACTCAGACCCCAGACACAAGACCTGCCTATCCACCAAAGTGACAGGGCCTATTGCACAAACTCACTCTCGGCTTTATCCCTTCTCACCTGGAAAATAACTGCAGAATGCAAACACGGCATACGACCCACAGAGATACTGCAGAATACAAACATGGTGTATGACCGACGGCTGAATCGAGAACAGCTCATCAACATCAGAAAGGGCCATCTGTGACATCTCCT
Organism: Mastomys natalensis; assembly: GCA_021653895.1. NCBI lineage: Eukaryota > Metazoa > Chordata > Mammalia > Rodentia > Muridae > Mastomys > Mastomys natalensis. The sequence continues at coordinate 1,030,242 of JAJTUV010000110.1, read as the reverse complement.
CTCACAGCTACACACAATAGAGGTCTGTGGCCATTAGGGAGATGGTGTCTGTTGGGACATTTGGTTGGAGGCAGTAGTGCAGATTCTATCTTAAAGGATGTAGACCCTGCTATACATGCGCGCGCGCGCGCGCGCACACACACACACACACACACACAGATACCTGATCAGCCACTGCACTTCTGAGGATATGGGGTGTCTGAATGTCATGTGAGGTCCTCAGACAGGAAAAGGAAGCAGAAAAAGGCAGAGGCTTTGATTCTCACTATGGTGAGACTATGGGCTTGGGAACTCTGCACCAACAACTGAAACTATTCTAAAGTGGGGAATGGGGGCAGTGGAACAGTCTCTGTCCCGTTCACTTTCACACTAAGCCACATCGAGTAGTAGCCTTCAGGTTGGGATACCACTGGAAGGATCCTGAGGATGAGCCTGTAAAATACTTAAACACTCCACTAGAGGGCGCGATGCTCAAAGTCTGCTTCAGGAAAATGTCACAAATGCCTTTCCTGGATTCAGTGGTGGGTGGGTGGGTGTCAAGTCAAAGTGTGACAGTTATCTGAAGTACTGAGAGTGTGGGGCCTCTGCAAGACAGACAGCTGGCGCCCCCCCCCCCCGCCTCTCCAGGGTCACAGAACAGCAGAATTCCCAGGTAGCCTATAGCTCTGTAGGGGCTGCGTTTCATCAGAGACCCTGGAACACTCAGTGGAAGCCCCTTTCCTAGGGCCCACCCCCAAGGTTTAGCTTCTGGTTGGCTGCGGCCATCGAGCCTCCTTACAGTAATTGCTCCGATGAAGCTAAATGTGTAGACTGCTTTCCCGGAAAACTGCTGACACGCATGTCTGGGAAAGGGGGGGCTGGTGAGAGACAACCTGATCCATAGGACGCCTGATGGCTCAGACCTTAATCAATCTCTACTCTCGCAGCTAAAATAGTTGTGATTTATGAAATTCTGCAAGTCGGATCCCTGCTGCCCATGCGTTCTGAGCGGCAAAGGGGAGTGCTCACTGGACACCCTGCGTGCTATGGTGTATCCACCGCCTCCTCGACTTCTCTGAGTGCAAATGAATACAGCATTCTGTATCTCCACGAGGATCTGCCACACCCTCAGCTGCAGCCTTCAAGAGATCTACCTGCCTCTTATCACTTTCATCCTCTAGCAGACTCCTGGGACATGACACAGGTTCACACAGGGACCCTAGGCTCGGGTCATTCTCTATGCACGGCAAAATGCCAACTGAGGAGAACTGTCCTCTCTGGCTCCATTCATGGGGGACAAACACATTTGTATTAGGGCGTTGGTCAGAAGTTGACAGGAAACACAGCTTCTACCCAGCTTCAATATGTCTCCTAAGGCTGTGTGTCTGTTGTATGTGTGGTATGTGTGTGTTGTATGTGTGTTTTGTATATGTGTTGTGTGTGTATGTGTGTTGTGTGAATGTTGTGTCTGTCTGTGTGGTATATGAGTGTTGTATATGTGGTGTGTTTGTGTGTGTGTGTGTGTGTGTGTGTGTATGTGGAAGCCAGAGATCAAGTTCTGGCATCTTTTTCTATCATTCTCTACTTTATTTTTCGAGACAGGGTCTGTCACTGAACCTGGAGCTTGTCAATTTGGCCAGACTGACTGGCAGCAAGTTCAAGGGATCTTTCTGCCTTTACCTCCCAAGTGAGCTACTGCTCCTGGTTAACACCGGTGCTGAGAATACAGACTCTGATCCTCGTACTTGCATGGCAAATATTCAGAGAAATGGACAAAGGATTGGAAACAGGCCTTTTCATAAGCTCTAGGCTCATGACGGATGCTGGCCTTTGAATGTATCCAAGGCCCGCAGCCACAGAATGAATTTTCTTCTGTCAGACTTAAATTATAAACCCAGTTCTGGCGACAGAACTGGTGAGGGGTCTGCTGGCAAGAAAATCCACTTCAATATCTGTCCGGAGAGTAAAGAGAAGGTTCTAAGGGTTTACATGAACACAATTCAGCACAGTTCCAATAAAATCCCCAGAAACTGTCCCCGAGGAAGCAAATATCTGCCCCAAGATTTGCACATAGGACCAGCCATTGAATTTAACATTCAGACCTGGGGATGACCCATGCGAGCTAAACAAATTATAGCAAGGATCTGGGTGGCAACCGATGTCATATCTAAACACACTAAGTGGGTAGGACCAGGGTGTCGCTCAGTGGATTAAGGCACTGGCTGAGGAATCCTGGCACACCTAGCTCTATCCCCGAAACCCATGTTCATGCTTCTGTGGGATTATCCTGATTACCTTAATTGATATGAGAAGACCCATCTCAATTATAGATGGGGCTATTCTCTGGGCAGGGAATCCTGGACTGAAGCTAAGAAGCACACATGCATTTGTTGGTTTTTCCTTGTGTCCAGCCACTTTAAGCTCCTTTTGCTTTGACCTCCTTGCCATGATGGAACTGTGACCTGAGATAAATCCCTTCTCTCTTAAACTGCTTTTGTCTGGGTATTTTATCTCAGCAACAGGAAAGTAACTAAGACACGGACAAAAGGAGAACAGGACCTTAGAGTTCTGCATGAGTTCTTTACAGTTTTGCTCCCCAAAGCCAAGAGGCAGAAGCGGCCCAGGGCCCATCAGCGAGTGAGGAGACAATGAAGTATACAATCCACACAGCAGACTGTCTCTCTGCTCTGAGAAAGACGGGTATTCTGACAACACAAGAGAGTGCCAATGGGCATGAGGAGGAGGGACAGAAGCCATTCACAAGAGGACAAACATTATGTGATCAGCAACTCCAGTTCCCTGGAGCCACAAATGCAGAGACTGATGATCCAGCGGTGGCTACCAGGCGCTGGAGAGAGACTGATACAGACCAGTGTCCAGTGGGGACACAACCTTATGGAGAGAAGGCAATCACTCTGGAACTGAATGCCAGTGAGGTTTCCCCGACATGAATTAACTGAGTACTCTCAGCTGTCTGTGCAATTGAAACAGACACATATGCCTAATGTTATGTATGTCTTCCCAGAATAAAAACCCCACATTAATGGCTTACCTACAACAGAACCCAAGAACAGACACGTAGCTGATGCATTTCAGACCCAGGTTCAGCTGTGTTCTGGAGGGGACGCCATTACCAAACCAGAACACCTGGTTCTGAGCCCAGCTATGGCTCTGGATCAGATTTCTCAGCTCTCGAAGGTGCAGTCTTCCATCTGTGTGGAGGAGGAAAGGGCACACACTACAGCTTGCTGTAAAGGTCAAAACCCAAACTGCATGGGCAATGTGCTGAGCTTGGTAGGCCACAGCTCCCACTGTACAGCTGTTCTTGCTGCTTTCCATGGCCCACCTGACTCTTGGACATGTGGACTCCAGGCCCTATGACCTCAGTCTAGCAAGCAGGTAAAAGTCAGTAGGTTTTGCTCTGAATCTGTGGACTTGGGTGTTAGGGAAAACCAGGAAGTAGGTATCATGGGAGCTGATTCTAGCGTGTGCTTCTCATTCATATGTCAAAATGGGATTAAGATAGAATGCACCATCTGCAAAGGAAGGACTTCCACACACGTCAGAGGGGAGACGGAGTATCGAGGGCCACAGGCCAGCAGCTGCAAGCATCCCCACAACATACTGAACACCCAAGTGGTACCAAAGCAGAATTCCCACGTGTGAGATAATCGGGCTATCTGTTAGAGTTGGGGATCCCAAACTTTCCAGCAGAGTGAGGATGTGAACAGGTGACATGGGGGCCGAATGTACAGACAGCCACCCAGTGAGATCGTGTTGGGGTCCCTTGAAACTCACATGGATGCTTGGCCATGTGTGGAACTCTGGAACCCATCTAATAGTCCTACCCAGCCAGGCCCAGAATTGGCCTTTAAATCTAGGCCTCATCTAACCCAGACATGCCAACACAGATGTCTGGGGAATGCTGGGAACACTGTCCCAGGGATATACCCACTATTAGCCAGCGGGGAAGCCAGGGCATCCAAGTATTCTGCAGTATGAAACTTTTCTGCAGCACACCAGAGTCACTGACACTCTGGGGCCTCACCAGCCTGTATACCAGGGTCTTGACATGTCTGTGCTGAGCTGGAGCCTCTCTCTCTCCTTCTCTCCCCCCTCTGTGTGTGTGTATCTGTCTGTCTCTCTATCTCTATCTCTCTATCTCTTTCTGTCTCTCTCTGTCTGTCTCTGTCTCTCTGTGTCTCTCTCTCTCTATCTATATCTCTGTCTCTGTCTGTCTCTGTCTCTCTCTGTGTCTCTGTGTCTCTCTCTGTCTGTCTCTGTCTCTGTCTCTCTCTGTCTCGTCTCTCTCTGTCTCTCTCTGTCTCTCTTTCTCTTTCTCTTTCTCCCTGGCATTCTGAGATTCCTACCTAATCCATCTATTTTATGCTCTCCTTGCTTAGGGTGCCCAGTAACGATCCTGAGGACCACAGGTAATAAATATAAGACTTTCTCATTCCTCCTGGAGATGAAAGCTGCAAGAAGAGTCCTGGGCCGGCTTCTGCCAGGTGCCCCAGGATACTCAGTGCAGACACCCTCCAGCAAGGCCGGGTGCCTGGGCTCAGCTGAGACACTTCTGCCCTCTCCTGGCTGAGATGGGTACTACAAAGAGAGACTAGCGAGAAAAGCAGCATGAAGCGGATACGGACAGAGGGCCTTCAGGAGCCTCAAGGACTTCACCAGGTCCAGGACTTCACAAGGAAGGTCCTACTCTGAGGCATTAAGGAAAGATTTGAGGGAACCTTCTGGGCCCAGAACCGGGAAAGAGAACTAGAACAGTCTACAGGGCCAGTCCTCTGCCACGTAGAGTCCTACATTCTTATAAATGGAAATACGAGCAACATTACTTTCTAATTGGAGAAACCGAGGCTTTAAGAAGGCTTTGTGGGTGCTGGCTTGACGCTCTTTAGCCTGTGATAGTCTTGGGGAGAAGCGGGACCAGCAATAAAGCCAAGAACAAAGCTAGCCCTGGGGCGGCTGCACTTAGGGGCCATGTTCTAGGTGCTGCGCCAGCAGCCCGGACCCAGCATGCCCTGCGCAAGGTTTGGCCATGCGCCCTCACAGATGTCTAGAACTGACTCTGAAGTCCTTACCATTAAGACCAGGTGATATATAAAACTTTCAGGTTTTAGGGTCCATTGTGGACTTACGGATGGTGGGGCTCACCTCCATGAGGTTCACTTTAGGCTTTGTAGAGCCCTGAGCCTCAGCTAGATCAGGACATGGCCCATATGAGTCCCCACCATCACCTTAGAGCCCAGGGCCAGTACTACACATGGCTACCAGTCCCTCCACTATAAACGAGCCTGGTTTTAATTTGTGGGTTCCAGGTCATAAGCTCTGGTTAGCATCTCTGACTGCGTTGCTACTAAGAGAGGCATGGGACCTCCAGGTGTTGCCAACCAATGCACTCCCAAAAGCCAGGATTCATCATGTACCCCGCTTACTTCTGGAGCTTCCAAGTGGTACACGCTTGCCTTGCCACACCCCCACCACACCCCAAACCCGCCTTCCCAGAAGCACCAGAGTTCTGAGGATCTTGTGTTCTGGGAAGGGAAGTGCTATGCACTTCCTGCTGGCCACCAGATTTTCATATTATTAAAGCAAACCTGGGCCAGAATGTAGTCTGACTGAGTCGCCTCTGGATTCAGGACTAAACATAGTCAGCTGTTTTACCCCATACCCTGGTGTCTGTTGGTAATACGAGGCCCATATGGCCTCCCAGTGCACAGAATTCAGGAGATTTAATTAAAATTGGTTTTTCTCTTATGGTTCTTGGGCTAGAGCCTCATGCCTGTGAACCAAGTGCTCTAGCTCTGAGCTACATCCTGGGCTGAAGAGCTCCTACTACCATTCTGCCAGCCATGGAGTAGACTCTTTCTTGAGAATGATTGAAAAAACAGGTTGAGGGGAAAGGTCCTGTCTCACTGGATCCCAGTTGAACCAGGATACAGGGAAGATGTTCCTTGGGCTTTGGCAGGAGTCTCCTTTGGTGGCTTTGCAGCCAACTCTGTGGAACCCAAGTTGCCTGCTTCGGCTGTGGATCTACCTCAGACCTCCCTTCCCGGATCAGCTGGTGACGATCAGTCTTGCTCCAGCCTGAAAGGTGCCCTGTGTAGACACTGCCCATGTCTGATTTTGCTTTTCCTTCTTCCTAGACAACAGAACTGTGTGCTATGAGGACCAAAGGGGCCCAGACAGAGTCCCTTGTTCACAGAGGGCTAGAGAGAAAGAAGCGGGACCAGGCCAGGCCGCTAGTGTGTCTCCCTTTGTTTTCTCTTGCTGTCAAAGATACAAAGGTGTTTGTAACTCCTGCAGAAGTTACCAGCACAAGCTGGGATGAACCAGTAAGGGGGCTGAGGTAGAGGGATGCAGGATGGGAGAAGGGACAGCTGATGTAAGGTCCTGCCCAAGGTCACCTGAAGCCCATCCTGACATAATGGAATACCTAAGATGTCTGGTGTAAGGCAGGCAGCCCTCTGATCAGGCAGCTCAGGCTGGGCCCAAGGAAGAACTGATAGGAGCATCAGTCACTGAGATGTCCACATTCTGGATCCCTAACCAGAACCAAGATATTCAGATATGCTAACTGGTCACCACCTAAATTGCCGGAAGGCAACTCATGGGTTCCGAAGTGAATAAGGAAAGGAAAAGAGGACTATCCTTACACACACAGTATCTCTGTGTAGTCAGAGTAGGAGAAATGTCTCATGGGAAAGGGTGGGCTTAGATGAGAATTCACTGCCCAACACTGAGGGTCTCTGGATCAATGGACAGTGATGTCACAGCAAATCAGGAGTTCAGACGGGCCTGCTCCCGTGTCTCCCGTTATGCATACAACGGCCAGTCTTCCTGCCATAGAAAGGAGTACCAACACATGCATATGGCGGAGGCCATGCTAAGGAGGCCTCAAGCAGTTGGACCATTCCTTATGAAATGTTTGAACAGGGGCCAGAAGACAGCTCAGCCAGTAAGGGTGCTTGCTGCCACACCTGAGTTCTATCTGTAAGGCTTACATGATAGAACGAGAGAACAGACTTCCAGAAGTTGTCCTCTGACCCCCCCCCATGCTATGTGTGTCTATGTGGGGGAGGGCAGTTATACATATATGTGTGTGCAAGAGTAGGCCTGAGGTTGTTGGGTGTCTTTCTCAGTTCTTCTCTGCCTTATATACTCAGGCATGGTCTGTAGTCCGGCTAGCCAGCTTGCTCTGAGGTTCTTGTTTCTGCCTCCTGAGTGCATGGAATTTCAGGTGGGCCACCATGACTGCTCACCATTTAAACGTGCTGGAGACCAGAACTCAGGACCTCACATTTGCATAGCAAGTGTGTTACCTACTGAGCCATTTTTTCCAGTCCCTAAAGTCTACACTTTAAAATAGTCACTTGGGCCGGGTATGGTGGTGGTGGCACATTCATAACTTCGAACTTAGGAGGTAGAGGCAAGAGGACCAGGGATTCAATGCCATCCTCACCTATGTGGCAAGTTCGAGGCCAGTCTAGACTATATGAAACTCTTGTTTCAAAACAAATACAGACCAAATAAAAAAGCCCAGCAGTGCTGGGCAGTGGTGGCACACGCCTTTAATCCCAGCACTTGGGAGGCAGAGGCAGGTGGATTTCTGAATTTGAGGCCAGGGCTATACAGAGAAACCCCGTCTCGAAAAACCAAAAAGCCCAGCAGCAGCAAAAACAAAAAACAAACTCAATTAAGTGTTGAACCTGAGCTGGAGGTTGTGTGTCTGCCGTGGAGGAGACCCTGACCTCCATCCCCCGCACCAGGTGGTCAAGTAGCAAACTTTTTGTCCTTTTATTTGTGACACTGAGACAGTAGAGCCATCCCTCAGTGGCTGATCTAGGGAGATCTGAAGACACAGGACTGTGGTGTCCACAGTAGTGGAAAGATGTCTGTGTGAGTGTGGGGTCAGGACAGGGCCCGGCTTCCTAAACGCAAAACCACATTCCAAGTTTTGATCCAGTTCAAACATACATCACCAGTCACGTGGCCTTGGGAAGCAGCCTGTGTGTTGCGTGAGCTTTTCCTGGTGGGCGTCATAGCAGAACTGTGTTTGTGTTTTAAGTATGCAAAGAGCGACTCAGCAAGGCAGTGGGAATGGATGAGGTCATAGGAACCCAAGATTTGGCCACAAGTAACCTGGGTGGGCTGGGGGCGGGAGCTGGTGATGGCCTGTGTGTGTTCTTTGTGTGGGTGTTTAAATGTTTCCAGAACATGATAAAGCAGGAACTGGTGAACACCATACACAAGGGCTCAGGGTTTCTTCCTGGACCCAGGTGCTCGTCAACTCCAGGCTCCCAAGTTTGTGAGGACTTTGTAGATGATCCCTGGCACCATTCTTGCTGTGGTACCCCAAGCACCAGAATCATTTCTTCCACAGGGATCTGTTGTCCCCTGCTGTGTCCCCTGTTGTGGCTTCTGTGGTCTGCAAAGCCAGGATCATCCACATGATGGCAAGAAGCAAGAAAAGAGATGTGGAGGAGAACGTGAGACCAGGGGTTTGGAGCCTCCCAGGACCAAAAAACCAAGGGTTTCTCCCAGGACCTGGAATTTTCCACAGGCATATCTGTCTCTCATGTGGCTTAGCCACATCCTCATTGCTTGAGATGACCAGACCTCCAATACAGGAACAGGAAGAAGGGGTGTGTGCTTTTTGCCTTATCAGAGAACTTTTCCACTGTAGCATTTGGGCCCTTGGGCCCCCGCTTGACACTCCTCCTAACTTCCTGTGGGAACCCACATTGAGCTTCACCACAAGTTTCTGAGATGGTAGCTCCTTCACCACAGCCTAGAAAACGGGAGGGTCGGAGATGGGTTGCACACGCAAAGCTGAGACCTGTGTCTCCTTCCGCCTCCCCATCAGAACCCAGGTCCAGCTTTGGCCCTGACGGAATTCCCATACCTACCCCCAGCGACCATGCTGAGCCCTGGGGAAATGCCCCGTGTACCCAGATGACAGGAAGTGTCATTCAAGACCAGAATGACAGTTTTCTAAGTGCTTCCTCTGAGACTTTCATGACAGATCACAGTGACCTTCAAACAATTTTCCCGGGAAGGGCCAGGCTCTGAGTAATCATGCAAAGTTTGAACTACAGCCAGCCAAGCCAAGAGCTGTCAGAGTGGAGAACACTGCTACCCAAACAGAAGGGTAAGGGTGGGAGGGGGAATCCCGGATGCCTCAGGTGGGATGCTAGGGGTTATCTTGCACAGAGAGCACTTTCTGCCCAAGGCTCCCACCCCTGCCTGCTGGCCTAGAGATTCCCATTCCTCGACCCTAAGAGCCCACACTTTGATCTCAGGAACTCGCATAGACAGACTCCTCAGGACTCCACATCCTGCTCCTTTGAAACCTCCCATATCCTAACCACAGGGACTCCTAACACGGACCTACAGACCCATGGTCTGACTGTAGGACCCAGGAAATCCTCCAGGCTTCATCTTGTGGTACAGCAGGAGAAGCTAAAACAGGACCTTATTTCTTTCTATACAGAGGCCTACCTTTCCCCAGCCTTCTGGTTGCTGAGAAGAGTCAGGGCTGTCCACGCTGTCTCCAGACATCACACGTGGTTGGTCTGAAGCTTTCTGGCACAAAATCAACCCCCCGGGCACCATCCTGGGAAGGCCCCTCCATACCCATAGCCAAATACACACAGGAACGTTTGCCGCTCCCTATGGTGACAATCACCAAGCCTAGTTGCTATGGGTAGTGACTGCATCACACCAGGGGTGCCCTAACCCACAGACCTTACACGTCGGATGTGAGTAGTTCTGCTCAGCAGTGAGAGCAACACGGGCACACACATGTGATTGTCTGTGCTCAGGCAACACAATAAAAAGACTGAGGCCGTGAAGTCTGTCTCTGTGTGTCATCCAAGCGTGATCTCGGGGCCTCAAGCATGCAAGCAAGTGCTCCATTTTGAGCTACATCCCTGTCCTCTTTTAATTCAGAGTCAGGGACTCACCAGTTTGCCCAGCCTGGTGTTTAGGTTACAATCCTTTTGCAGTTAATCTTGATATCTTTTATCTAAATCTAACAGAATCATAAAACCACCACATCAATTAGGAAGCAATGTAAGAAATGACACATACTCTACTCCCTTAACGTCTACATCTGCAGACATTTGTATTTTACATGCACTGTCTGTGTCAATTCAGGTGCTAAGTTTTTATCAGAAATACCGGACTTAGGAGAGCTGGCAAGATTTCTCAGTGGGTTAAGGCAATTTCTACCAAGCCTGGAAAACTAAGTTCAATCCCTAAGACCCACATGGTGGAAGAAGAGAACCAACTCCTACAACTTTTTCTCTGACATCCAAGTGTATACTGTGGCATGCACAAGTCTTACGATAGATAGATAGATAGATAGATAGATAGATAGATAGATAGATAGATAGATAGATAGACGTGGTAAAATTTTACAAAAGAGGTTCTGGACTGGACTTAGAATTCACAAAATTTAGCCAGCAAAGTACACCCAAACAGGCTATGGACACAGCTCAGTCAGTGCAGCATTTGCTTTGCAAGCACAGGGACCCAAGTTATATTCACAGAACTCACCTTAAAGGTGAGGGTGGGAGGAAGCAGGCAGAGTGGCTCGAGTTTGTCATCCTAGCACTGCAGAAGCAGAGACAATAGTAGATCCTGGTATGCTCTAGGCAAGGAAGAGACCTTGTCTCAAAACTCCAAGGGAGATAGCACCTGAGGAATGATACCCATGGTTGACTTCTGGCCGTCACAAATATTCACACATGTGCACCTACTTAAACAAGAATGCAGATACAAAGTAGACCCACGTGCCTAATGCATACGTAGATAATGACTGCTATATTTAAAAAAATTTTTTTGCTGTTATTTGGCAACAGGATCTCGCTCTAATCCTTGTGACATGTGACTGTGACTCTCTGTCACTTCTGAATGCACACAATCCTAGGTCATATCTATGACATACTGCCATGGTCTTTGATGGTCCAGTCTTATCGGTCTAATCTGCAGGAAGGACTCTGTCCGGCTCCACTGTATGTGAATGGAGTCAGAGAAACACCAGAAAAAAGGAAGGAAGCCCCAAAGCCCCTCACTGAGAACCACTGAGATGTGGTGCTAACCCCAACCAGGAGGCCTCTGAGGACTGGAGGACTATCAAGGCTTCATAGGAAAGGGTGCTGACTGGTCTCCACAGTCTGGAATTCCCACACCCAGGCCTGCCTGCCACCAGCCACCAGCAAACTCCTTGCGTCTGTTGGTGGTCTCACCCACTGCCTATAGTTCCTCACAGAGGCCCAGGACAGTGTAGTGAGGTGAAAAAGCAGGTCTCAAGACAGGTGGGTAGGAACCTATCTTTCTTTGGGCTGAACTCTTGGGTCTCGGGTACCAGTCTCTGGAATTTGTTTTCTGGATATGTGAAGGTCTTCCAGGTCACCCATTCATTTGTATATTTAAAAAAAAAAAGTACACAAAACCCATTGCACACAGGTATTATGTCAGGCCCTACCCACGAGAAGAACTAGAAGAGTGTCAGTTTTTCCTTCAATCAGAGAAGAGAGAGAGGAGGAGACCTGAGGGGAAGACACAAGGGCTGTGGACTCTAAAGAGCCAACATAGTGACTGGATTACAATCTCAACACTCAGAAGACTGAGGCAGGAGGATTGACAAGAGGTTTTGTCCACCTGAGACTCTACCTCAAAAAGAATAGCCAATAATGGTTTTACCACCAGTCTGGCAATTGTGTACTGGGGGTATGGAGTGGGTAGGAGTGGATGTGGGTGGGGGTAGGGATACAGGGTCTCCACTTAGCACTGGCAAGCTGGACATGGGTATGTCTGGGCCTGCGCCCTGCTCCCAGTCCCCAGACCTCCAGACTTGCACAAGCTGGAAGGTTGGCCAATTATGTCTTAGGCTTTAATGGTTTAGCTGGTACTTAACCCTCCCCCCCAGCTTCCAGACTTCCAGGCACTTTGAAGGGAATTTACCCAGGTGAGGGGGGTGGAATCTGCTGCCACCTAGGCAGACTGGACTAGGCTGTTTTCTAGAAGGAGTTGGTGTTTCCTATACACACACTGCTTGGAGTCTGCTCCTGACATTGTCACCAAGGGCCATGTACCCTGGCTACTTGCGTAACCAGGATAGCCTGGCACAAGTATTTGTCACTGCCAGAGGCCCCCAGAAATGGTTGCAGTAAAAGTCACTGGAGCCAAGCATTCTCCTTGTAGGCTGAGACCAACCCAGGAAACATCCCCAGGGCAGAAACTTCCGTAGTTTCCTGGATGTAATTTTCCAGAGTTGAAACTTTCCTCTCAAGTTGGGGGGAGCATATTTATATAGCCACTGACAGCACACGCTAATTATTGAACTAATTATTTCTGTCCAATCAGAAGCCACCCCCCATCCCAGCTGTGGTCCCAGCACTAGCACAGATAGAGACAGCGAGATCAGAAGTTCCAGGCTGTCCCAAGCTACCTAGGGAATTCAAGGCCAGTATGAGACCTTGTCTCAGAATAAATAAGTGCTCTCTGAGTGATGGAAGTTTCAGTTTTGGGTGGGCATGGAGCAAGACCAAACTCTGAGAGCCAAAGGAGGTGGAATGCTGGATCTGCTCCTTTTTCTTCTCCAGGTACAGGTCTGGGCACATGTGTGCAGCCCCTACAGGGTAGGGAAAGTTCTGGAGGAGGGAGGGCAAAGATTCATAGCCCTGCACACCTGTGGGACATGCAGCAGAGCCATACCTGGTCACAGAGGCACCAAGGACACAGATGTGAACATCTGAGGCTGTGTGTCTGATGATGGTTCCTTTCAGACCCAGTCCTCGGGAATCCAGTCTTCAGGGGAATACACTGTGGCACATGGCATGCCTCAAATGGAGCCTAGCCAAACCAAAGCCAAAAAGCTGAGTCTCTTGCTGGACTTGAATGCCTTCTTGGGGTACAGATGGCAAGATTTCATAGCAGGAGCCTGTGTGGCTGCTAGCCAATGGCAAGGAGCAGGGAGTGGTGTGCTGGGGTCTGACCCGACCCTGCAGATCAGTGTGGAGTCCATCTTCCCAGACAGCAACAGCTCAGCAGCACTCAGACAGTACCCACAGGGGTAAAGGTCGTGACTTGGGCCCCTAGTAACCAAGGGGACTGGTCAGCACTGATCCTCTTCCTCCTGGGTGGGAAAGGGCTAGAAACATCAAGAACCTAGTACTTCTTCTCAGCAACTGCAGGACAGCTCTGTGCCAGGACAGTTTTAGGAGAAAGTCTTTATGGCTATTCAGATATGTCAATATCAGAAAAGGGAAGTGGCCAACCCATGGACCACACTGTCACTGCCCCAGGAAGAGCAGATCATGCCAAACTGGTGCCTAAGAGAGCAGAACAACCCCTGCTGTCTAGACAGGCAGGAAGGTTGTCGTCCCCTGGCTTCTGCGAGGAGTCTGATGGAGCTGGAGGAGAACTCAAACACACTGTGGCCCCAGCCTGAGGGCAGCAGGCAGGTGGACTTGCAATTTCTTTTGGAATGGTCAGGTGGAGGCTGCCTTTGCCTCCCCAGAAGGAGGGGAAAGTTTACATAATTCCAGACTTGCTGAGCTCTCTCTGTGGCTGTGAACCATGAACAGCTGAGCCAGGGAGGTAAGGTGGAGCATGATCTGGGGATGCGTGGGTGACAGTGACCCGGGTCACTCTCCTTGGGGCCTCAGATGTTTTCCTTCATAACCAGTTATAGGAAATCCACATCATTCGTCAGGATGAAATTCCAAACATTCTTCATCCACTGTGTGTTTATTGGATAATGTTGCCTCCAACCAAACCACAACGGCCTTCGCTGAGGAACGGAATCCTGGGTAGGGCCATGTTTCAAAAGGCCCAGGAAGCATCTGCTGGACCTAGCTCCTCACTAGGGCTGGTCAGTATGGGGAAACCATGGAGGGGGGAGGGCAAGCAGGAGATGCTAACTATGCCCAACCTGACAAGGCACTGTGTATACAGCACATAGTAGGGCATCTGGACTGGACTGTGAAGCAGAAGGTACAAGAAGATGGGTCTCGGGACATGAGAGTTCTTGACACAAAGCTGCCTGACAATCTGACCCAGAGCCCCTTGTGGATACCCCAAGACAGAACAGAACTAGACAGTTCAGAGCGAGGATCTGAGGGAGACCAGGAGCTGATGCTGATGCTGCAGGCCCAGGGTAGCCTTCCCTCCCTGCAGCTGTGCCCTCTGAGGAAGGCAGGTGAGCGGCCCCACCATGGTCTAACTCTACATGCCTGCTTTGCTGGGCTTTAGTTCTGTTCCTTCACAGGTAGGAAGATGAGCTCGGAGGATAGGACTTTCACAGCCTCTCCAGACCTTAGAATAGGACAAGACCCTCAGCTTCTGGTTCTCAGCCATCGTCCTGTCAGTCCTGCCATGCATCAGACCACATCAGTTCTTACTGCTCCAAGTTCCCAGCTGGCCTCCCCAGCCCTAGAGCTGGCATGAGGAAGCTACTCAAGTCTTCTCCCTTCCTGAGAGTCCTGGAGACAGGCCTCGGTCAAGCTGAATCCAACTGCTGATCCACTCCCACATCTGGTGCCCAGCAGGTATCTGAGAGGATCTATGATGCTCTTGGCTTCACCTATCACTTGTGATCCAAAAGTGAGTCCTGGGCACAACCTTGGATTCATTACTGCCTTCTCCTTGTGCCCTGACACCATCATCACCACAATCATTGTCACCATTATCATCATCAGCATCACCATCCTCACTATCACCATCCTCTATTTTCACCGCCATCACCACATTTTGCCTGCAAAGCAAGAGCAGATCTCAGTTCAGTAGAAACAGACTTCAGCTCCCTAAAACGTGCCCAGGAAGGAGAGACACCCCCCCCCCCACACACAACCACCACCACCATCAACCACATTACCACGAGAGAACTAAGACTTTTCAGGTCGTTTAGAAACATGGTTAATGAAGTTTATAAGGGAAATGTTTATGAACCCTTTTGGTGTTTTTCCATTTCCCTGATTTGTCACGACCAGCTGTGAGTCATTGGTCACCAACAACTGAGTTAACCAGACTGGGGCAGCAGCTCCCACTTTCCTCAGTCAAGCATAAAACCTGCTGTCCAGAACCCCACCCGTCATAATAGCCCAGCGTCAACTTCTCAGTCAGCCAAGGCCAAGCGCCAAGCACACGTGAGGACTATTTACGGGATCTAAGCCCAGGGGTCCACTCAGGTGGGTCGAGCTGGCCTCACTTCCAGTGGCTCCTGCCACAGGTGAGCACTGTTCACAGTATCTAAGCCTAGGGGCCCACCCAGGCGCTTCGGGCCTCACTTCCGGTGGCTCCTGCTTTGCCGCAGCTTGCTATCCCAGCGTGCACCTTGGCTATCCGACCGTGCTCAAAGAGCCCGCATCTGTGCTGCGGCCCTGCTGTATTTTGCAATGTAGCCTTATTATCGCCTTGAGTTGGTCCGTGTCTAGACTTCCAACTGCCTGAGCTCTGTGGGAGACCCGCATTCCAAGAACCTAGGATCAGCCCACAGCAAGGAGTGATGCCTCTTTAATGACACACACTATGGCAGCATCCTGCTTGGTCCTGACGCTGGTGGTGACAAAACCTTTCCATGTGTTATCTCAGTTGATTCTCACAAAGCTTTATAAATGTCAGGCATTGTGACAGTCTCCTAAGGAAGCACGGTGGGTATCACTCAGAGTCGGTAAACCATCACGGGTCTGCTAACCCAGATCCTGGGCTGGTAAGTGACTGTGTACACCACCCCAGCCTACAATGATCACAATGTCTGCTGTATTCGTTTCTTCAAAATCATCCTCAAAGTCACAGAATTCCCACACTCAGAGACTTCCAGTGACCAGGATCACATGACAGTGGTTCTCTTATGACTGGTCCCTCAAGGGCCAGTGAGATGGCTTCTAGGCAAACCTAATAGCCTGAGGCTGATCCCTGGATCCTACAGCAGAAGGAGAAAAGAAAACCTACCCTCTGAAGTCCACATACACAGCATGGCATACGTACTATGACACACACACAATGATAATGATGAATATAAAAAAATTAAAAATAGAATCCTCAAGTTTCATCCACATTCTGGTTTGGTCAGGATCCTTCCTTGGTAAGGCTGAGTAACGGCCTGTTACATGGGCAGATCAGCTTATATGAATAAGCTCTATGTAACCATTGAGAAATAGTTGTCTTTTCACTCCAGCTATAAATAGAATAGTGCAAATCTTCTTGCGTGCTGCTGTCTCCAGTGCTTTTTGCCATATGTCCCAAGTGAAATCAATAGAGTGTACAGAAATTCTATTTTTAATTTGAGGAACTACCGCGCCACTTTCACAGTGGCCATCTTGTTTTACATCCCCACCAGCAGCCCACAACGCCACAGGTGTATTTCCAAGGAAGCCCCAGAACATAACCTAAATGTATGAGCAACAATACCAAAAGGAGAGAAATGAGGCTGCACTAAGTTAAAAGGCTCCCGTGTCGGAAAGAAATCTATCAACAGAGCAAAGAAACAACCCTCCGGGACCAGGAGTAAATATCTGGAAGCTATGCTGACAAGCCTGCTACCTGGCATAGCAAGGAGGTCCAGCAAGGCCCCAACAGGGAAACAAACAACCCCAGTGAGAATGGGGAAGGACCTCTGTGGACAGTTCCCAGAAGAAAACACAGACAGGCAGGCAACAGCAGGGGAAATGATAAAAGACTCACCAAGGAAATGCAAACCCAAACTGGCAACTTGCCTACACCTGCTAAGGCGGTAACAATGAAAAGACACAGAAAACAAGTGTTGGCAAGGGCGCAGACAAAAGAGAACTCTTGTATACTCTCGTGGCTGGATGCAAATTCCTACAGCCATTATGGAAATTTTTATAGAAGTTCCTCAGAAGAAACAAAAAACCCAACTACAGCCAGTTAACTACTATGTGGTCCCTGAGCTCTGTTGGAAGGAAATAAAACAATACACTAGAGACCTCTGCCCTCTCATGCTTATAGACACAATATTCTCAGTAGCCAAGAAAAGGAATCCAACAACAGATGATTGGGGGCAGGTAGATATAACAATGGAATAATATTTAACCTGAAAGGAGGAAATCCTGCCATTGCATAGTGACTTAAATGAACCCAGAAGACATTAGGCAAGTGGAAATAGCCAGATGCAGGGTGATAAATATTGAATGATTTCACTTTTCTGAGCAATCTATTAAAGGCAAAGTCCTAATGTGGTCGTTTGCAAAGTCAGAGGAGGGTGGAGTAACAGAGAATGTTGGGAGGGTACAAGTTTCAGTTAAAAGATGGGGCAAGTTCCTGAGCCTGCTGCTCCTGTGGCCAGGTCCTTGGTAACAGTGTAGCATGAGTTGCACACTGCTAAGAGACTGGGCCCCCATGTTCCAGACACACAGAGCAAGGGATTCACAGATCTGAGGAGCTTCTTGTTTAATCCTCTCATGGGGTATTCATGTATCAAAACACTGTGTTCTACACTGTCAATACACCAGTTTTATTTTACTATTTTGTTTTAAAGAAATGACTGGAAGGTCAAAGGTTGAGGTTCTGGAAGGAGGTCGTACTTTTTCCAGATTCAATATGGAGAACCCCGAGGCATCCATGCAGTATCCATGCTATCTTAGTTACTCTTCTATTGCTGTGATAAAACACTGTGACTGAAACCAGCTTGAGGAAGAAAGGGTTTGTTTCATTTTACAACTCTCAGGTAACAGTGTATCACTGATGGGAGTCGGGAACAAGAATTTTGAGCTCTTCAAGGGAGGAACCTGGAGGCAGGAGCTGAAGCACAGGCCGTGGAGGGATGCCGATAGCTGCTTGTTCTCTATGGCTTTCTCAGCCAGCTTTCTTACACCACCCAGGACCACCTGCCCAGAGGGGGCAACACCCTCAGTGGAAAGGGCTGAGGAGGGACGTCAGGTCTGAGGTTCAGGGAAAGAAGACAGTTTCTTCTTGGGATGTAGGAGTGGGCCAGCTTGGGCAAGCCTGGGGATAGCTCATAGGAACATTATGAGGGCTGTGGACATGGAGTATGAGATAGACTGGGAACAGACAAGGAGGAGCAAGACCCTCGCTGACAGAGAAGGAGGGGCACAGATTAAGGCAGGTAGGAGGCACTGGGGACCTGGGGCTAGAGAAACCCCCCTCCCAGGGGCTGACAATGGGAGATTGCCCTTCCCGGGGGCTGATGTTGGGGGGCTGCCCCAGGAGGCTGGGTCATGGCTAGAGTCTGACTCTCAGTGAGCAGCCCTTGGTGGCAATATGGTGGCAATAACCACCCAAACCAGGGGTCTCCACTGTGGGCCCCAGCCTATGTGTGGCTGCTGGACCTGGGCATTGTGTAAAGCCCCCTGTAATAGTCAATGCCAGGCTATTCTCCCAAAAGGCCATGAGGTGATTCCTACCCACCTTTGCTGATGGAGCCTCTGCCCCAGGCTAACAGCACTCTAGCAGTTATTGTCTGCACTGATTGATTGAGAAATCAGCCCAAGCCATGTGTTTACACAGGTCACAGCCCTCGATGAGAGTATGGTGATAAGTAGAGAGAGATGTAGAAATACGTACAAGCCTACAGAGGAACAGCCTGCCTGTCATCACGGCCTAAGCATGGTGTCACAGCTCATACCAGAGGGTGTATGGAACTAGGAAAAAACATCCCACGTGTTCTGGTCACATGCCACAATGGTTATAATGGGACCATTGCAATAAATAAAATTTCTGGGATAAAAACAGAAGGCAGAAATGGAGAGAAATGAAAGACACCGGCAGAGATAGAGACAGATGCACAGAGAGGGAGAATGGGAGAGCCACAGGGGCCGGCTGCCCACAGCCTGGGGGTGGGAGGAAGCTTGGGGCCCAGTCAGCAGAGGAGTGAGACAGATTAGGAATGGGGCTCAGAAGAGAGAATCCCTTGGAAGGGTCTGGGGTCTCCTGACAATCTGGCTGACACCCTGGAGAAGGCACTGGAGTGTAGTGAGGTACTGCAGTGAGCTGAGGCAGTACGGTAGGGTGCAAGCTCCTGTTGGTCACCCAAGAGTAGGTGATTACTGATTTTTAAACTCTAAAGGTGTTAATAATATCGTGAGCTGCAACTCTTGCCTCACAGGTAAGTCTGCATCGGCTCTTGGGACAGACAACTCTATGCAGCTAATATACAAAAGACATGCGGGTCTTTGAGTAGGGGCAGAGAATGATCAGGAGAGGCTGAGAGCCACTGGCTGGGCCTAGTCTGGGTGAGCAGAACAACCCTGTGAAGAAGGTGTGTGTAGGTAGACATCGGGGCAGAAGCACAAGGTGGGTGTGCCAATGACCGACAGAGCGAAAGGCTACTTCATCTTGGGTTTTAAGTATAGTTCTTAGCAGGGCCGGTGAAGAGGTTTGGCCTTCCAGCTACTCATGAGGTTGAGTCAGAAGTTCAAGACCAGGGACTGGAGAGATGACTCAGCAGTTAAGAGCACTGGCTGCTCTTCCAGAGGACCCAGGTTCAACTCCCAGCACCCAGATGGCAGTTCACAACTGTCTGTAACTCCTCTTCCACGGCTGCAACACCCTCACACAGAAAAGCATGTAGTCAAAACAACAATGTACTTAAAATAAAAATAATAAATTATAAAAAAGGTTCAAGGCCAGCCTGGACTACATAACAGCTTCAAAGCTAGCCTGGGAAATGGAGTCAGATCCTATATCAAAATAAAAATTGCAGAAACTTTAGGATTGTAAGACTCAGTGGTACAAGTCTTACCTGACTCTCACAAAGCCCTCAGTATAAGCATTAGCATGGAGAGAGAGAGAAAGAAAGAGGGAGGGAGGGAGGAAGGGAAGAAAGAAGGGAGGGAGGGAAGAAGGGAAGGAGGGAAGGAAGGAGGGAGGGGAGGGAGGGAGGGAGGGAGGGAGGGAGGGAGGGAGGAGGGAAGAGGAGGAAGAAGAAGAAGAAGCAGGGAGAGAGGAAGGGGTAGAAGAGAGGAAGGGGAGGGAGGGAAGGAGAAAGGAGAGGGTACAGAGTTCACTTTTTCACTCAAAGATAGCTACTGCCACAGCCAACTGAGAGTTTGCTATCATATGGTTAGTAGGCTTTGAGCAGATAGACGAGGCCAGGAGATCAGCTAGGATGGTCTGGCAGAGGCAGTGGGCTGCGACTTCAGTGTGGAGAACAGACAAAGAGTCCCGTAGAAGTTATAGGAAGCGATCTCCACAGACTCATGCAGGCTGGAGAACTGAGGTGCACCTAAACTTGAGGGGGAGCAAAACAGCTGCAGAGGAGTATTTGGGCTGCAGTGTGGTTTGGGGCAGATCTGAGACATGTGACCCTTGTAGCAGACACAGATGTCTATGCAGTCCCTGTTGGTCACATGGATAGAAAAGAAACTGTTAATGGGCTCGCCTTAGCAGCACCTGCCCCAGAGGCTGTAAGAGGAAGTTCCAGAGACCGTTGTTGCTGTACTGGGCACCTGGAGGGTGGAGGCCAAGGGAAGCCTGGTAACCAGTAAAGGTTGCAGTGGTTTAGAAAGGGGATGGGGCCTTGGGAGAACTGGGGAGTGGGGGTGATGAAGTTGTCTCTTAAGGGGCAAGGATGGGGTCTGCTTAAAGGTAAAGGTGATAACCCTGGCTCCTGAAATGCCCAGGCTAAAACAAGCTCTCCAACATAGCTGGACCATCAAGAGCATGCAGAAAACGGAAGACAGCCATTTCTAGGGCATGGGGGGATGGGGGTGTGGTGGGCAGTGGTGCCAGGCCTGGGATAGGGGAAAAGAGAGGCAGACACTGGCCATATTGAATGCCCAGAGGAGGCCCAGCCGGGACCCTCAGATTGGATCTACCCTGCAGCAAAGTCAGGAGTCACTCTCTTTCCTGTGGCAGACCTTCTTGACAGGAAATTGAGCCAACTCTTTGTTCCATTTTGGAACATCTAGCCTCCTGTCTAGCCAGATCCATTTCTGCTCAAGCTAAAGAACTGAAATGTGGATCTCACACACAAAAAAAATCTGACCTCACAGGGCGCCGACCACACAGCATTGCCTCTAAGACAATTTCTAAAGATGTTTGTTATCTCTGACAGTTAGACCTTGGGGCAGCATCTTCTGGTTCATATTAAGTTGGCACAAGCTGGTTTTGGCTTCCTGCAGGGTCCCTGAACCTTGGGCACAGCACACACTTGTGAAGAAGGAATCTCAGATGCCAGCAGGATTGCCAGTCACTCATCTCAAGCTGGATGTGCAAGGCTGATTAACTCTGTACACAACCAGGGTGTCCTGGTGTGGTGAGAGATCTCTGCACACAGAGCTGTGCAACACTAGGAACCTCTGAAGGACAGTATAAGTCTCTATCCCTCTCTTATACAAGGGAAGGTCTTCAGTAGTGAGGGGGCTGGAAGAATAGTAAGACTGTCACCATCTTCTGGTACTTCTGGGGCTTACCTTGAGAGGAGAAGATGCTACCTACCCTGAGAGGGGAAGATGTTGTGGCAAGAGCCTTGAAGACGGGACAAAGATCTGCCTGTTGCAATTTGCTCAGATCCCAGCAAAGCAACACACGAAGGAATGACTAAACAGCTGCAAGTAATTGCTGATAATTTGGGTATTTATAGTTGATGTTTTTAACATAAAAGCATCCCAATGCACTATAACCTTGCCTGTCACGAGGCTGGTACAGGTAGGTGGGCCGGGAAGAAAGCCACTTTACCAGCCAAGGAAGGCCTGACAAGACCTGTCAGCAGCACACACATTTGGAAGCTAAGGTAATCACTCACTAAATTCGAGGTCCCAGCTATGTGGGCTCTCGCCCACCTCTACCCCAGATAGGCAGGGCAGGAGCTGGGCAGGCTCAGACAGTTCTGAATGCCTCCAGCTGGCAAGGACATGTGCTTCTCTGAAAGCTGTGCAGAAGACCACACAAGTGGATCGGCACTGAGATTTCACTGGAACAGGGCTTCTAAGGTTCAGGGACGGGAACAATTCTGCAGGGCAAGGAATGTCACAGCCACCATTGTGGCATGACCTCCCCCTTACCATGGAGTTTAGGGTACCCCATGTGGCCACTGTGAGTCCTGTCTGTCCAGATAGGAAAGTGGGGGCTTCCTCAGTTCCTCCAAACCTAAATTCTAGCATTAACTCTCAGCACTGAGCTTCTTTGTCATTTGTGGGTGGTGGTGAGATAGGGTCTCACACTGTAACCTAGGCTAGCCTTGAACTCAAGGCAGTCCTCCTGCCTCACTCTTCTTCCCAGGGCCAAGATTACAGACATGAGCCATACACTTAGATCAAATCCTTCTTGTGTGTGTATCAAACTTGGGTCTTGCTGGAGGACTTACATCAGAGCAAAGCACATGCCTAGGTGGGTATTAGAGCACAGGACCATATCCCTAGGTAGATACTGGAGCACAGTACCATTTGCCTAGGTAGGTACTAATCACAGGACCATATGCCTAGGTGGGTACTAGAGCACAGTACCATTTGCCTAGGTAGGTACTAGAGCACAGGACCATATGCCTAAGTAGATACTGGAGCACAGTACCATTTGCCTAGGTAGGTACTAATCACAGGACCATATGCCTAGGTGGGTACTAGAGCACAGTACCATTTGCGTAGGTAGGTACTAGAGCACAGGACCATATGCCTAAGTAGATACTGGAGCACAGTACCATTTGCCTAGGTATGTACTAGAGCATAGTATCATATGCCTATGTAGGTACTAAGCACAGGACCATATACCTAGGTGAGTACTAGAGCACAGGACCATGTGCCTAGGTAGGTACTAGAACACAGTACCATTTGCCTAGGTAGGTACTGGCTCCTGGCTACATGGTAGGAGAAGCTGACTCTAAGCTTGGACATGTTCTTCTGGCCAAAGCTTCCACTGCCATCCCAGTAGCCTGGGATCTGTTTCATGAAATACTATCTGAGTAGGTGATCTGTACCTCTACCCCAGAGCAAGACTCAACCGGTGTCACCAGCCTTTGGGAGGAAGGGCAGCTCCACTGTGCCAGCTCTGAGCCCCTTGCAGCTGCTTCATACTGTGCAGAGCCTCTGAAACAAAGATGGAATTGAAGCTTGTCTCTTGGTCATCTCTCTCCAGGAGACACAGAACAGGGACAGTGGGGGTCTGTTGCCAGGACTGGGCTGCTCACGACTGTCCCTGTCAGCCAGGCTAGTCAACGGCGTTCTGTACAGAATGCTGTTGAGACTCCCAGCAAGACAGTGTCTCAGTTCACACTGAGGGTTCAGCGGAGTAGCCAAGACAGAAAGTGGGAAGATGACGGCTCACACAGACAGCTTGCTGTGTTCCTGGCATGAGGCCCTGTGAGAAGAACCAAAACCAAGGCTTAGGGATGCCAATGCAGCGTCTGAGGCCAGGGCTGGCGGGGCAGGGCTTTTAGCCCATGCCGCACTCCACTGGTGCTCCAGGATGGAGTTAGAATTTTGAGGACAGACAATACTTTTACCGTCTATGGAATTTTGCCACCAAAGACCTTCATGTCACCCACAGCTGTCCCTCACACCACAGTTTTAATTCCCTGGTGTCACAAGTCTGGGCTGGGTTTTTCCTAAGACTTCCAATCCTGAGAGTCTCTTCTCTGGCATGGCCACCTCAGGACTCCACCATCCTGGTATCTCCTTATTGAGCACAGTTCCTTATCAAACACAGCAAGGTGTGCTCCTACACACCTTGGTAAACATCCTAACATCCCCAAGGCTAGGTTTCACCTTTGACCGGAGTCCCCTTCAACCTATTTTCTCGTTCAGAATTTTGAATGGAGTCCTGTAGTTGGATCTGGTGCCATGGTATAATCCCGGTGTCTGAGAGGCCAGAGGATTGTGAGTTCAAGTTTACTGTCAGCTTTAAGCACGTTTGGAGGTGCCTGTCTCAGAAAGCAAAACCCAACGAAAAGCCAGAAAACAACTCAAAACAAAAACAGTCTAACTCTATTCATTTATTTATTTTGCTTTTTTGAGACAAAGTTTCATACTGTAACCCAGGCTGCCTTTGAACTCGTGGCAAACCTCCTGCCTCAGACTCCCAAGTGTTAGGATTGTAGGTGTGCACTACCCCAGTTTAGAAGCCTTAACTTCAAACATTTAACAGAGACTCCAGGGCACATCACAGCCCACAGCTTGACTGCCATCATTTCCTAGGTATGGGTCAATGGTCACTAGGTTGCCTTGGCCCTTATATAAACCAGAAAAGGAAGAACTGGAGCGTTTTTAAATGATCCAGCTAATATATATATGCAAAGCCCACCAAAGCAGACACCTCAGTGAACACTCGAGGAGAAATCGCTCATGCCTGTCAAAGTACCAGGAGCAGACCTAGTTCTGACCGAGGCCTTTGAGGTTGGCCACCATCCTGCCTATGACCTGGAAAAGCATTCTCTGACCAGCCTGACCCTCCGCCCCGTCCTTTCTCTTTCTAATCTGGAGATCAACTGCCTGCCACTGGCAATGTCTGCACGACAGCAACGCCAGGAGAAAAGGACCTGCACAGTGTGAGTTAATGTGCATTTCGGGGTCCCACCCAACACTGTGACAGGGACAGTGATTGCTCATCAAAGCATAAACATCTGTTCAGAGCCTCCTGAAGCACCATCCCCCCAGCATACGGCGACACCTCCCTCTGGGACCATGGGTGCCCAGCAGGACTTGGTTACTTGGATTATTTCCTCTTGGTTATTTCCTCTCCAAAAACCCCGCTGGGATAGAACTTATTGAGAGCAGAATGTTCCAGGGCTCATAATCAGCTAGTTCTTGTTCCAAGCTGCTGTGGTACCCTGGGGTTGACCTCGTTGGGCTCCACCCCTGGACCTCCCAATTCCTCCCTGGCAAGATGAAGGGGAAACAGCTATTTGAAAGGAGACGGCCACTGGACCCCATGTGTCACATTTCTGTCCCTCTTATGAAAGGTTAGGAAGGCACAGACAGCTCCCAGAGCTGCCAGCTGTATCACAAGCAGAAGACCCAGCATTGCTGACTGAGAGGTGAAGTCAATGAATGCTAACTGCCTTCAGCATCGTTATAAAGATACTTAGCAAAAATGCCATTCTCATCATGCATCTGACACCACATTCAAGACCCCATACAAGGACAAGAAAGGGGAAATTTCAACTCATTTATGGAATTCCCCATATCACCCACCCCCTTAACTCATGAGTAATCTTCCCCCATTACTCTAGGCTTTTGGCTGATGCATGTTACTCAAGAAACATGAATTGTCTCTGCAATAAACTTTCTCCCTATTCTTTATTTAGCCTGGTGTCTGAATTCTTTCTCTGCTGGTGACAGGAACCTGGATATACACTGGATAGAGATCTCAATGTGATCAATCTCTGGGACTTCCTAGTCTTTAGTGACAGGAACTACCAAGAGCCCTGAGGAGCCAGGCACAGCCTGAGAAAATGGGGGTCTTCAGACACAAAGGTATCCTGAGGCCCCCAGAGGGCCTGGGTATGTGACTTGGCTTCTGAGGGTAGTACAGGGCCTGTGTCTTGCATTAATACCTGGATGTTTACTCTAGAATCATCTTTAGATGGTGTCTGACGAAGAAGGCTAACTCTTGTTTGAGCTGAGCTGGCTTAAAGTTAAGGCCCCTCGGCAAACAGCACTATTTGTCTAGAACTTAATATCACTGTGTTACCTTTTATCTATTTTTCTGGTGACCTCTCTATAGTAACCAACAGTGATTACCTTCTTTAAAACAAACTTAACCTTTTCATAAAACATACCAAATGTTTAAAGGAAAAATATTGTACCAATATTGGTTTCAGGGATGTACCCAAAATTAAGTTTTGGAAGCATAGTGTCCAAGCCTGCTCCTGACATTTGGAGTGTTTCCATGAGTCCCCTTTAGAAGCAAGCAGGTTCTGCTCACACATCCTGAGTGGAAGACTCACAATTTCTCAAATATGTGTTCAGCCTGCTCTCTCTGGCTTCAGACCTCAGCCAGGTCCCTGTACCTGAGGGAGACAGAGAGGGGGGAGGGAGAGGAGAAGGAGAGGGAGGGAGGGAGGGAAGGAGAGGGAGAGGGAGAAGGAGAGAGGGAGAGAGAGAGAGAGAGAGAGAGAGAGAGAGAGAGAGAGAGGAGAGAGAAGAGATCCTATTTGCTCTAGTAAGGCCATGTATCCCCATGGTGCCTGGCTGCCTATTCTCCCCTGATGTCTTCTCTGACCAGAGGCAGGTTCAGACATGGAGGTCAACACCTGGGGTAGCTGAACTGAAACTCAGCTTTCTGGAGCAAAAACTCACATGTTCATAAGTAAACCCTAGACCCTAAAGTCATCCCCAGAGGTTCCCAGGACAAAACAAGAGTAGGTACCGACCACACCCACTCCAGGAAGACATGCTCATAAATAACAAGTTAGGCTTGAAGAACTAAACTCAGCAGCCAGTCCCTTCTCTACACATAAAGGAAGAGGTCTGCCTTAGTTCCTGAGGCTGTATGGACACTGGAGCTGTCACCAGGCACCCTTGGGACTAGTCATGTCCTCATGAGCTCACTGCAGGATCCACACACTAACTTTACTTTTGAAGAGAGTCTTGCCGTGTAGCCAAGCTGGTCACGAACTCTGATTCTGTCTCCACTTTCCCAGTGCAGATTATAAACTCAGGATGCCTTGGGGAGGAGGGGAAAGTTATTTTGTTGTTGGTTTTGTTTTTATTTATTAAATTCAGACAGGATTTTATTAGGTAGCCCAGTCTGGCCCTTCCACTAGAGATCCTCCTGCATCTGCCCCAGATCTAGGATTACTGGTGAACATCGCCACGCCTGGCTCACATGTCTTTCCAATTAAATGTAATGCACCCAAAAGGGAGGCATCTGTGGAGAGTTTCTGCCATCCGCTGTTGATACAGTGTCAATGGTATGATGGCAATGGCCAGAGGCTGTCGGCTCTTAACTTGTCCAAACTCAGACCAGCTACTGTTTTCCACTTCCTTCAGTGATCTGTTGGGATCATTTTTTTTTTTTTTTTAAATGGTTGTTTGCTTGATTTTCTGAGACTGAGTTTCTTTTGTAGCCCAGGCTGGCCTAGAACTATGAAACTGGGAGCCTTCTTCTGCCCCAGCCTCCTGAGTACCTACAGGCTTACAAGCACGACCCATCACACTCGTATGGCTAATTATCTTAGTTTTACAGATGCGAAAACTGGCCCAGAGGGTTTAGAAATATGTTCAAGGTCGCACAGCATAGAACGCCTCAGTCTGAAGGTGACTGGTATATTTCCTCTCCATCTCACGTCAAGAGGCCCCGGGGCTGGAACCCTGTGGGCTCCCCTGGGTGACGGCGTAGTTTGGTCCAGCGCCTCGTTGCACTGAGTCCACAGATGGAGCGTGCACTGGTTGACCCGGACAGAGAGTGGAGAGCTCCCTTTGCCAGGCTGCAGCGGTACCCTACGCCTGAGGGGATCGCCACTTGCGCCCTCCAACGCCTCGACTCCACGCTTGATCGCGAACCCCGGAGCAGGTGGCACCTACGACGCAGTGAGACCTGAGCCGTATCTTCCTAGCCTGGCGCCGCCTTTCTAGCCTGCAATCTCCAGAGTGCTCCCCTGCAGAAAGAAATCACCGCGCGCGCAAAGTACCGGCTAGGTCTCTCGCCCTCTGTGCTGTCCCTGCCCCGCCCAGGTCCCGCCCCTCTGCTCGGCCCCGCCCCGACGCGCTCCGGCGAATGTCACCTCCGGCCTGGGCCCGCCCGAACCTCGCTGCCATTGGTGGCGATGGTGAGGCCACTACCCCCACCCACCCTGCGGGAGCGGCTTGGGCGATGAATGAAGCGCGAGTGGGCTGCGCGCGAAGGCCAGAGAGGAGGACGCAGCGCGGCGGCCGGGTTCGCGGGAAGGTGAGTGTTCTGGGACCCGGACTGATTTGGATACTCCGACTGAGATGGGGACAGGGTCTGGCGCGGTACGGGATGCCTGCTAGGTATGCCAGACTCCGACCTGCTGACGTCAGGAGTGCGGCAGGTGTTTGCGGAGACTGAACTAGAGCGCAGCAGCGCCCGGGGTGCTGTGTCTGTCGACACATCCCGGACCCCTCTGCAGGGACAGGGTGGGACCAAGGGAGCCGGATGCAGAATTCACCCCTTCTCACTGCCAGCTGCACATGAGGGAAGCTGCGAGTCTGCAGAAGGGGGGCGGAGGGAGGCAGAGCCGCCGCGCCAGAGCGAGAGGGAAGATGGGAGAAGGCTGGGGCGCAGGAGAGCGTGAGGGGAGACCGCTAGAGCTGTCGGCCCAGGTTAAAGGTCTGCGAGTATACGCAGGTGCGAGCCTCTGCGTGTCTGGTCAGAGACAGATCCAGCGGCTGCGGTGGCTGTTGCTAAGACCGAGGGAAACGTGGAGCACGGAAGTGACTCATGAGTGGCGGGCTTTGTCCCTACGAGGAGCGCGGATGCCGGGGTCCCTGAGGCCCGGTACCTTCACGAAGCTCTCTGGCGCCCCCGGACGCAGGTGTTCGCCAACGAGAGTTCGGGCCGCCTTGCTGCCTGATTGGCACGCTTGGCTCCAAACCCGGGAACCCGAGTCAGGGTACCTCCTACACGAGGTTAGCATCTGTAGGAAAAATGAGATGGAGATACACAGTCGCACCCTGTAGCTTGGGGCTCCAGTCGCGGTGACTCGAGTTTAGCGTGATGAGGATTGCTGGCCTTCCCCACACATGGCTGTGGGGTGTTTCTGTCCGGAGGGGTTGAAACTTGCCTATTTGTGATGGAACCAGCTCTCCACCCCTACTTCAGGGCAGCGGTTTTTCTAGTTTAGTAAACCAAAGTAGCTGTCTAGTCAGCTGTTGTTAAGGCAGCTTGGGGCAGGTGGACAGCAGGGGAGAGAACACCTGGTGTTTAGCGGAATTATTTATAAATCTTAGCTGTGGTAATGGGGACAGCAGGAGCTGTTTGCTGAACCTGGCATTTGCTGGCTGGAGAGGGCTTTGGACAAGAGCAGTCCCAGGCGGCGTTTTAAAGTCTCCTGGCACAGAGGAGCAGCCTGGGGCACCAGGATGTTTGGCTTGCCTAGAATGACACAGGGGAGATTGGAGGTTTGTATCGTTTGCCAGCCATTCTCTCCTCAAGAGAGGAAAGCCAGGTCAGAGAATCAGCAGTTACCAGGACAGGAGTATGCGGTGACCAAAGGTACCTGTTGGCTGTCCTCATACTGTGATGAGGTGTAAGACTTGCCTTGCCTGCCCACTAGGAAGGACCAATAGGTACTACCTGGAAAAATTCTTCCTGGATGATCTAATTGTAGCTCATTGGGTGCGGTCCCCAAAGCAGGTGCTGAACAAGTCCCAACCAGAACCTTCCCCAATACTGCAGAGGGGCCAGGCAGGCAAGAAGACAACTTGTGACTAGGCTAAGAGACGGGCAGGGCAGGCAGGATAAAGACCTTGTAAAGGGGCTCAGCGGGAGAGCTACTGATTCCAAGTAACCATTTTGTAGCAGTTGACTGTATGACCTGCTTCCAGACACTCAGATTTTCTCAGTTCACCGACATTTGGGGCCTGTTTCTATTAGAGTCCTCTTTCTGTTAGAGAAGTCTCCTGACTTAACCTACTTCCCAGGTGGGTGTGTTGTGTTGTATGAATTCATACCATTGTAATCTTCTAAAGTGGAACATGTCGAGTTCCCAGCCAGCAGGTCCGCTGCAGGAATGAAGCATTTGAGACAGAAAGGTCAGTACCGACTCGTTTGGACACTCTTGCTTCCTCTTGAGATACACTCAATGCCCCATGAGGCACAGAGAGGGGTGCTTCCTTCTGGATCCTCATGGTCACTGAGAAGATCATGGGCTAATCCTTGGAACCTCACCACAGACGTTGTTCTGGGATTCTGGTGAAAGTCTGACCTTAGTGTAGTCTTAATGAACAAGAGAGACAGGGAGACACAACTCCAGGTTTCAGCCACTGGGAATAACTGGACAGGCCCTCAGGGATTGTGTCCCATATGTCCGGTGGCCAGAGTTCTGCCTGACCAGCAGAGCCTGGGAGCCTTGCTGTCGAGGATGGAGGAAGTGTACCAGCATGCTGCATCTGGATTGTATCCTTTTGTCACTGCAGAGGCAGCAGCTGCTCTGGGATCATCCTCCAAACCTGCTGCTCTCAGGTGGAGGTTCTCTGGTTTTCCCCAGCACCTCTTTCCCTGTGGACAGCTATCGTGACCTCATTCTTGTTAGCATTACAAAGACATAGAGTCAGCTGGATGTGGTGATGCAGGCCTTTCATCCCAGCACTCATGAGGTAGAGGCAGCAGGAGCTCGGAGCTCAGAGAGCTCCAGGTCAGCCTGGTCTACGTGGTGAGTTCCGGGACAGCCAGAGCTACATAGCAATACCCGTGTCTTAAGAATATAAAAACAAAACTAAAAGAATTAGAATTCTGGACCATTTCTGTAGAGGAGGGTGGTGCTTTCTCAAACAACTGGCCTTTTAAAAGCTGCTCATTTGTGGCTCAGAAACTGTGAGGCAAAGGGTAGGGTGAGGCTTGCAGCCATTGTCTGGGCTTCCCTTGGCACAAGATACCCAAAACTCCGGGATCTGAGGGAGCTCCAACATGCCCTTTCTTCTCCCCGCTCAATTGCTTCCAAGCTCCCCTTTCATATATCCAGTCTTTGCCTTGTAACTTTTAAACCTGCAAGCTTTCTTTGGGCATGCCTCAGACATTGTCCCTCAGAGCCAAGTCAGAGAGAGCATTTAAGACTCTCTGAGCACGCTCCTTTCACTCCATCCATACCTACTAGGGACCCTCCAATTTTGTACTTGGGGTCCCACTGGCCAGGATATTCTGCACCCTAAGGTATTTTTGCACCCTAAGAGGCCACCTGGAGGCAGTGGCTTGGCTATGGCAGGCAGATCTTTATCTAGCTAGAGCTGCCTCCTTCTAAACCTAAGAGGACCTGAAAATCATGAAGGTTGTCTATCACCAGAATCCTTCACTGTCCCCCAGAATGTAGAAGAGCTGTTGCAAGAACCATCATACCAACAGCCAGCAGTGAGCAGGGACAAAGCAAGCTATTTTTATCCCAACTATCAGATGAGCTGAGGGACATCAAATGAGATATGGGGACCTTCTTGGAGTCCAAGAGTGCCATGTCTCAGAGGTTGAGGCTACTCAGTACTGCAGGTCTGTTTTCCATGAGACTTAGTGGCAGCTGGGCCCATTGTGTAGAGGGCTTAGTCTTATACTTCATGGCACTGCAGGAGGGAAACTGAAGATCAGAGAGGCCTGTGACTTGGCCAAAGTGGGGAACACCTACCTGGCTTGGATGCAGCCTCTACATGGCCCTCTCCTTCTCAAATACACCTTGACCAGCAGACCTCCTATTCCCCTCCAGAGCATGGTACATGACAGAACCTTCTACAAGTTTCTGGATCCCCAGGTCCCCAGATCCAGACAGGATGGGAGCAAACCTTCCTGGTTAAGACAGCAGACCTGTGTGGGACATGTCCTTCTGGTGCCAGCCCTGGTGTCTCTTACTCAAGTTCTCTATCAATTAGTCCATGGCAGCTTCTGAGCAAGGCCGCAGGTTTCCCATACTTTTAGCTGAACATGGTCCATAAACTGGTTTGTACTAGGTGCTTTGGTGGCTAGCTGATACTCTGTGCCCCTTGTCTAAGCCTGATCCCGAAGAAGTGAAAACACAGTCCTCTTGTCTGTAAGAGGGGATACTGGGAGAAATTAGGAGTCAGAAGGGTCCCAAGGTCTTGAGGTGGCTACTGACTAGGGTGCATGTCAGCAGAGGTGCCAGGGGAGAAGTGGGCTTAGTTTGCTTCTGGTCCCAGGGCAATTGGATGCAGAGAACAGACAATTGCTTTTGCCTCCTTTTTCTGGCTGGAGCTGAGGAGGGTTGGGAGTGGGGAGGAGAAGAGAGATGGGAAGGGAAATGAGTCTGTGGTTTGCTAGCTGCTAAGGTCTGAGGAGGGCCTAAGATTTGGGCCTCAGAGTGTCTCCAAACAAGGACAGAGTTCTGCTAGACAATCCTGCGTTAGGACTTTACGATGTCCTGGGAACATCCTGCAGAGATCCAGGTAGCAGGGATGTGGGGCAGAGGACTACTTCTTTCTTTCAAATTCCAGTATGAGCTGAGGCCTTAGGGATTGCTCCAGCTGGGAGTTCAGTAAATGGCTGGATAAGGAAATAAGCAAGCAGGGAAGAGTGTGCAGCCATGCAGAGGCCCGAGACCTTTTCTCACAGAGTAGGCTGTGGCAGGCTGCCTCTGGCCACTGATCTTTCTGGAAGACTCTGAGGAGGCAGCCGCAGCTGGAGATCTAAAAGACATCATCAGCTAAATGCTGCAATTGCAGCCCTGAAGACAGTGCGGGGGACATGTAAGGGAATCTTGGTTACCTGTGGCATCCTAAAATAGCTCACGAGCATTACCCCCGCCTGTGCACACGCCTGCCTTTCCCACAGAGCTCAGGTGTGGCCCTTGTCAGCTGCCAGAGGCCCTAGGGCTTCATCATCCTGGGCTAATCAGCTTGGCTTAATCCCACAGGGCTGGGCTGCTGGGCTGTCTGGGTGGAGCCAGCTTGGAGGGCTGAGACACAGAACAGGGAAGGTTGGCTCCCTAGAGTTTAGGCTATGTGAAAGAGCCATAACCCTGCTGTTCCCCACCTGCTCCGGCTGAGAAAACTCCATCAAGTCTGGTGCCAGCTTCTTCCAGTCTCAAATATTTTTATTCCCTACTACACAGCTGCTAGAAGTGGAAGAAAATGCAGGAGCCGGGCTGGCACACAGGCAGGCCCCACTCCAGTAAGTAGTCCCTCACACGAAACAGCCATTTTGTGGTGATGGGTCATCACATGGCTAGAATCCCAGTGGGAAAAAGGTCTGTCCTGAGGCACTGTCAGGAGTACAGGGTCCAGATGAGTAGAGGAATGGACCTGCCTTCCTATAAATCGGATCAGTGGGCGTATGTGTCCAGGAGACCTAGGCAGCCCCCATTTGGTCACACACACAAGGATGTTGGATGTTCTGTGAAAGGCTCTCCCTTTGTCAGCAGTGGATAAGAAAGTCCCAGCTCTGTGTGTTTTGCCTCCTGGAGCCTGTATTCTGTAAATGGCAGCCACACATAGCTGGCAAGGAACTCTTAAGGTTCCCTGGCTGTGGGATCCTGGTAATGATTTCTGTATCCTGGGGGTGGGTCCCTCAACCCTGTGCCTAGCAGAGGCCCCACCTATAGCAGAGCAGTATCAATGCCAAAGGAATGGAATGACATCGAAGGAAGCCAATGAGAAATCTAAGAGGATTTACTATCAGGAACTGACTCATGAGATTATGAAAGTGGAGATGTCCCAAGATCCTGAGGACAGTAAGCTGGGAGACCAAGATCCCTTCCACGCAGCCAGGTCCTCTAGACAGTAGTGCCTGCAGACTCCATGGTGTCTTATCCAGAAACCCTCACTGACATACCCATGGTGACTTGTGACACACGTATAGTTTAACACTAAGGTCTACTCCAGCCATCCCAGAACCAACCTACCAGATCCTGGGAAGAAACTTGAAAGCTAGTGATCTGGCCATACCTCTCAGCAGCACTAACCTACTGAAACCAGAATGGCAGCTGTGGGTGTGGGCATAGAGACGCAAAAGTTGATGTCCGTGCCATGAAGTTATTTTATCGGTGGTGATAGTGAGGTGTATGTTTGTGTTACTGCTCATGTGTGTGCAAGTGTACGTGCTGTGTATGTGTGTGAAAGTCGGAGGACACCTTCAGCTGTTGCAAGCACCACCTTGTGTTTTTGATGTAGGGTCTCTCACTAGCTTGACAAGTAGACTAAGCTGGCTAGCCAGTGAGCCTCAGTAATCAGCCTGGCTCCACCTCCTCAGTGCTGGAATTGCAAGCATGGACTGTGAAATCCAACTTTAAAAAATAAAATCAACAACAACAGAAAGGCCATGTGTTCCAGGGCACGGAACTGGGGTGGGGTGCCGCTGCCTCTGAGGCAAACAGTTTACCAGCTGAGCTCTAGCCCCGTTCTCAAACATTTATTTTTTTATTTTTGTGGCTGAGTGAAGCATCTGCCTTCTATTATGGGTGTCCACAGAGGACAGAAAAGGACATTTGATCTCCTGGAGCTGAAGTTATAGGTAGTTGTAAGACACCTACAGGTGCTGGGAACAGAACTTGGGTCCTCTAGGAGTTACTGACTTAACTGCTGAGTCATTGCTACAGCCTTACCGCCCCATCTTTTCTGAGTCAGAATCTCCAGCTAAGGTTGATCTTGAACTTGTAATCCTTCTATCTCAGTCTCCCCACATTGCTAGTATTACTGGTATGTGCCACAGGCCTAATCAGCTTTGCCACCCTACCATGGGAAGACAGCAAACATCAGAAAGTCAGGTGGCTAATATTTACAGTAAGATTTCAAATTGCTCATTTCAGTGTAGAGTATAGATAAGCCTAATTTTAGATTGTGCTTCAAATATTTGTCGTGTTCTTAGCTCGGGTGAAACCAGGGTAGCGTTGCTGTAGGACACCCATGCCTAGAATTCTTAGGTGGTGACTTTCGTTTTCAGGGAAGAAATCCTTCTGTTTCCTTCTGTCTGGTGCTGATCACGAAACCGCCATCTGAGTTGCATTATACCCCGTGTATACCTGGTCTGCCTGCGTCGTCCTGTGTGACCCCTAGCAGTTGTCCGACAGATAGGGTGGAGAGAGCACAGTGGACAGGAGGCAAGTCCGTATTTGAAGCCAAAAGCAAACAGTACTCTGGTGACCTTGAGTCTTTTCCTTCTTCTGACTCTCCTGTTCCCAAAGAGTCTGCTGTCTGCTTCAACCCCAAGTTCCAAGGCTGAGGTACAGTATGGCCCTTCTCACCCCTCTATCTGCCCCTGCCCTGTTCGTTCTTCTTCGTCTCTCCTCTGTCCTGTTTGACTGCTGTTTGAGAAAGTGAACTAAATGTGCTTGCTTCCGGACCAGGGAGATGACTCAGGCAGGGAAGAGCTAGCTGCTCAAGCTTGGGGCCCCGACCTGGATCCCCACTATCTATGTAAGAGGACACTCATGGGACACGTGCCTGTAATCTCAGAATAAGGGAAGCAGGCAAGCAAAGATCTCTAGGACTTGCTTGGACACATCAGTGAGCTCCAGATCTAGTTAGAGACCCTATGATAAAAATTTAAGGTGGAGCGGGCTGGAGAGATGGCTCAGTGGTTAAGAGCACTGACTGCTCTTCCAGAGGACCTGAGTTCAATTCCAAGCACCCACATGGTGGCTCACACCCATCTGTAATGGGATCAGATGCCCTCTTCTGGTATGTCTGAAGACAGTGACAGTATCTATCTATCTATCTATCTATTCTATCTATCTATCCATCTATCTGTCTATATATAAAAGATTTATTATATATTAATAATATATTGTTATATTAATAGTATATATTATAATATATTATTATAATAAATATTATAAAAATATATTATATATTAATATTATATAATAGCAATATATTATTAATACTATATATTATAATAATATATTATATTAATATTATATATTATAATAACATATTATTATATTAATAACATATAATATTATATTATATATAATAAATCTTTAAAAAATTAAGGTGGAGACCCATTTCTGATTATCTGAGTTCAATCTCTAGGGTCTACATAGTGGAAAAAGAGAGCGGGCTAGGTGGTGGGTCACAGGGTCCTTCAGAAGTTGTTTAATGGCTGTATTGTACTGTATGGATTCTGGATCCAACCATGTGGTTCTGGTCTGAATTACTGCTGACTGGCCATCCAGTGCTTCTGCTCATACAGCAGAAGAGCCCAGGCAGGCAAGGCAAAGCCATGGACATGTAGGTCATGGGAACTCAGAGTGCCCATGACCCACTCCATGTCTTAGCTCTGTTCACACCTTGGTGGCTCCATCCAGTAACTCTGTCTTCAGTGTCTTCAGGTGTGGCCACACCTTCAGAGTCTGCTGGAATCCAGCCCTGGGACCAGGCTGCATGTGACCCAGTGGCATTAGGGTTGTGGCCGGCAACAAGATGTGAGGAGTAGGCCAAGAGCCACTCTGGCTCAGGGAAGGCTGATCCCAGTGATGGACTAAGTGGGAACTGAATGTTCATGTGAGGATTTCAGCAGATTGGGGAACAGGTAAAGGCTTACTAACGAGAAACTCTTATCACAGATTGACCCAGTGACAAGACAGTCTCTGGGCCACCTCTACTGCACCTCACCTGCTGTGCTGCCAAACCCTTCCCCACAAGGCTGGAGATGCCCCAGCACGCGATGGGGGACAAGCATTTCCTCTCCCTCCCTAAGCACCTCTTTACCAGCACGGCCTCAGCCACAGACAGCGGGTGTGACACTCCGCCCAGCAGCAGAGCATCCCCAGCTTCCCTGCGCTCTGCCCACGGCACCCTGGGCTCTTCCAGCCAACCCCTGTTTGAGCCCCAGGTTGAGAAGCGGAGTAGCCAGACGACCCGTGAGGTGCAGTACGTGTCTTCAGGGCCACAGAACACACTATGCGGCTGGCAAGCTTTCACTCCCAAGTGCCTGCAGATCTTCAACACCCCCAAGGGCTTCCTCTTCTTCCTGTGTGCGGCCTCCTTCCTTCAGGGTATGACGGTGAACGGCTTCATCAATACTGTCATCACCTCCATCGAACGTCGCTTCGATCTGCACAGCTACCAAAGCGGACTCATCGCCAGCTCCTATGACATCGCTGCCTGCCTATGCCTTACCTTTGTCAGCTACTTTGGGGGCAACGGGCACAAACCGCGCTGGCTGGGCTGGGGCGTGCTGGTCCTGGGAATCGGCTCCCTGGTATTTGCTCTGCCTCATTTCACCGCTGGGCGCTATGAGGTAGAGATGGACGAGGGGCTGGGGACTGGACATGCCTGACTAATCAGAGTCATGTGGAGTGTAAAGACAGTGCCTCAGGCCTGTCCAGCTACCGGCTGGTCTTCATGCTGGGCCAGCTCCTGCATGGTGTGGGTGCCACACCGCTCTACACACTAGGTGTCACGTACCTGGATGAGAACGTCAAGTCAAGCTACTCGCCCATCTATATCGGTGAGTGGGATTTGCCCAAGAGTCAGGGCAGGCAGGCAGAAGGGACCAGCTGGTAACATGTCATGAAGGTGATGCATTCTGGGGGCCTGACTAGGTGACCTTATATCCCTCCCTTGGTCATATGACCCAAGTGACCCTAAGTTATCATTTACAACCATCAGGGCTTTTACCAAAAGACAGGAGAGTGGATGTCAACTTTCCTAAGACGGCCCATAATGGTTCAAACCAGAGATCTCAGCACAGCCCCATACTAGGTGGGGCCTGCTCACATGGCTCAGGGACCTAAGTTCTCAGGCAGGGCTAGGGCAGGGTTAGCTGGCAACCAGCCTCTCTGTAGTTTGAAAAGAGTCCTGTGCAAAGGTAAGTGGGAGGGATAGAGGCCAGCTCCTTGTGTGCCCTGTGTGTACTCGACTTGGCCTTGCTAGCTGGGAAGTAAACAGTGAGAAGCCAGGAATGCTGACTTTGAGGCAAAGCCACAGAACAGCTCACAGCTTCTATATCATGACCTGTGACCTCCGAGACAACTGCATGCAATGTACCTGAGTGCAAGCTCTACCCAGGTCGCCTCAGATCCCACACCGCTCAGCTTAGGCTCCTGCCTGAGGATGGGCAGTAGGGAGCCCAGCAGTCAGTAGAGGCCCCATTTCTGTCCCTCCAACGGTCTTCGCCTCCTGCTTTGCTCACTTATGCCTGCATTTCTGTGTTCCTCCTCCACGAATACTGCCCTCACCATGCAAACCAGAGTCAAGGACATCTCCGCTTTTCATGAGAGTGCAAATGATGCCCACAGTACATTTCAAGGGACATTTTAAACATCAATGTGTCTGGATGTCTGTCCCAGTTGCAGGCTACACAGATGCACTCTGACCCGAAGTGGTCTACCATGGGGCTACAGGCACAAGAACATGGTGGAGGCGCCTCTTGGGAGGGCCACCGAGTGGCCTGTGACGGCCGCACACTCTTTTTGCTTTCTAGCCATCTTCTACACAGCAGCCATCCTTGGACCTGCGGCCGGCTACCTGATCGGAGGAGCCATGCTAAACGTTTACACAGAAGTGGGTCAACGGTGAGTAACTGGACATTCCCACCTGCCTGCCTCAGTACCTGGGATGCTGTCGGCCCCAAAGAATAGCTCTGTTGTACAGCATGATGCTGGCACAGGGAAAGCCTGGGCTAGCCTTGGATACAGGACTGAGGGTGTGCAGAGAGACTCGGGGTCTGTGAGTGACTTCGAGGGCATAACCAGAGTAAGGTGAGCGAT
Source organism: Mastomys natalensis (assembly GCA_021653895.1). NCBI lineage: Eukaryota > Metazoa > Chordata > Mammalia > Rodentia > Muridae > Mastomys > Mastomys natalensis. Next base: position 992,003 of record JAJTUV010000110.1, on the reverse strand, counting down.
GGATGGGAGGAGGGTGCACACCCCATTCAAGTTCACGTGATTCCGAAGCCCTGGCTGTGTGTCTTCAAAGCTCTTCTCTTGAAGTGACAGACAGGCAGCACATCTGTATCTTTAGTGCGTGATACTAATTTTTGTAAATGGGAACAGGAGAGCGGGGATGGGAAGAGGCAGAGCTGGGGGCGGGGTGGCCTTGGCTGGTACTGCCCAGCAAGGGTATACAGGTGGCCCTTCCGTACTGTGTCCTACCGTGGAAGGACAACTCTTGTTGAGTTTTCCTGGTGGCTGTGCTGGGTTTGGGGCACCACTCCACCTTGGGACTCTCTCTGCAGATGGCGCCGGCGAGGTTTCTAGCGCTCTGCCCTCTCACTTGCCGCCTCTAGCCCTGGGTTGATACTATGGGGTCAAGGGTGCGTGTTCTGTGCAGAGCCTGAGGTAGGTAGGTCAAGGCTCGTGTCTTTGCATCTGGATGTGTTGTGGTCCTTGGGCTCTGGGTTTCGAGTAAATCTGCACATGGGGGTGGGAGCATGATTAGACCCTGGGGGCAGCTTCCTACTGTCCAGAACAGAGGGTATACAAGCTCTGCTCTCCTGGCCTTGTTGCCTAAAGTCCTTCCTCCATTCTTCTTCCTGACCCTTGTCCCGCCATCCCCCATTCCCCCCATCCCTTGCTCCCTCTGCACCCTCTTCTTCCCAAGTATGAAATCCCATTGGCCAGTCGCTACCATCCCATGACTTCTCCTGTTCTATCTGAGAGCCCCCCTCTACTGTGCAGATGGCAGCCGGACGCCTAATGGTCCCTGTGTGAGTAGTTCCGTGAACTCCAGCTGAGCCTTCTGTCCCCTGAGCTCTGTGGCCCTGAGGATGACAGCTGGTGTGGGGAGGGATACCAGCTGTTACTTGAAGCTCCTGTCCCCAATGGGCCTTGCCCCCAAGGTCTCCGTCTGAGGCCCAGTTGCAGCTTCCCGGTGTGGTGTCTGGCAGTCAGGGTCTGAGTAAGAAGTGCTCTCTCAGGGAATGGCCACAGTAGAAGGCTTCTCCAGTCTGAAGAAGAAGTGAACATAGGTCTGAGGCCCCAAGAGTCTCTGTTGCCTTCTGTGAAGAGGTCTTAGGGGAATAACCCATGCAGGTACTGGAAAAGACACTGGGGTGTTCATCAGTAATCCAGTGGCCATTGCTTCTTCCAACAGCACGGAGCTGACCACTGATAGCCCCCTGTGGGTTGGCGCCTGGTGGATCGGCTTCCTGGGAACCGGAATTGCTGCATTCTTCATCGCCATCCCCATCCTTGGCTATCCCCGGCAGCTACCAGGTGAGTTCCCCGCCCGGGCACAGAGGTCCTGATCCAGGAGGCAGAAGATATCCTTTCCTGTCCTGTTTCCTTCTCCCTGTCCTTTCAACTAACGAGGAGTGGAGGCTTTGATCTCATCCATCCCACTATGTGGAGAGCAAAACTGATCAACAGCCTGCTAGCCCCTTCTGTGTCTCTATCAGAAATGACCCCTCCTCCTCCATGCCTACTGGACCCTCATGGCCCCTGCTGTCATGTCTGCAATTCTGTCACATGACATGTGCATGACATGAATGTCATGTGCAATCTGTCACATGACAGCTTCACCTTTTCTGAGCACACCCTCAGGCCTTAGACTGTAATACCGTAGCATGAACGTCCGCATACAGTGTTCCCAGGTCCTGAGGAAGGGAGGGGCTGAGGTGGGGGCAACCTCCATGGTGATATCTACTGGAAGCCATAGCTGTCTACTGATTCTGTCCCTCCAGGCTCCCAGCGCTATGTCGTTATGAGAGCGGCTGAAACACAGCAGCTGAAAGACCACAGCCACGGAGCAGTGAGCAATCCGGCTTTTGGCAAGACTGTCAGAGACCTGCCCCTGTAAGGAGTATGGTGTGTTTATGTATGTGTATGTTAGTTGTATGTGTATTGAGTTGTGTGTGTTAGTGTGTGCATTATGTGTTATGTGTTGTGTTTGAGTGTGTTATGGTATGTGTTGTATTGTGTGTGTTTTCTTGTGTATGGGTTCTGTTGTGTCTATGTGTTGTGTGTGTATTGTGTGTGTTGTGTTATGTGTTGTCTGTATGGGTGTTGTGTGTTGTGTTGTATGTATATTGTGTTGTATATGGTGTATGTGTTATGGTGTTTGCTATGTTGTGTGTGTGTTGTGTTATCATGTTGTGGGTGGCTTGTGTTTGTGTATGTGTGCTGTGTGTTGTGTATATATTGTGTGTATGTTGTGTTATTGTGTTGGTGTGTGTTGTGTTATGTGTTGTCTGTAGGGGCGTTGTGTGTTGTGTTTATGTGTGTTGTGTTGTGTATGGTGTTTGTGTTATGGTGTTTGCCGTGTTGTGTGTGTTATTGTGTTGTGTGTGGTTTGTTGTGTATGTGTTGTCTTTGTGTATATACTGTGTTGTGGGTTGTGTTATTGTGTTGTGTGTTTGGTGTGTTGTGTGTGTGTGGTGTGTGTATGCATCATGGGTCCCACATGGGGCAGTGCACCCTCCAGACCGTTCACAGCCCTTTAACCCTCTTCTTGTCCACCAAGCACTCTGAAACATGGGCTGCAAAAGCTCCTGGCTGAAGGTACAGCCCTGGTTGAGGCCAGAACCTCTGTGTGATGCCTCATAGAGCAGACGTCTTCCCAGTGGTGTGCCTCCCTGTGTACTTGCAGGCCCTGAGGCCTCCTCAGAGAGCCCTCAGGCAATATGGACCACTCTTGTCTTTTCTTGGGTATCTTGCTATCAGAAGTTCCAAGGAGGTGTGATTCTGGATGCCCCACAGGACTAAGAACCATGGGAGCAGAGGCCTCTTCCCACTCTTGGCTCTCCCACTTACCATTCCTGCCCTGGGAAAGTCCTTAATGTCTGTGCTTAATGTCTCTACTCTGTCATCTCTTTTCTGCCTGTCTGCCCTAGCTCTGCTGTCCTTACAGATCAAGGGACAGTCTCTGAGCTAGTGGAGTCTTAGGGGACAGTGTAGATTCTAGGGGTACCTGGTATCTCCCTACTGTCTCTTCCTTACACAACTGAAATTTCCAAAGACCTAGGTGAGGCATCCTAGGATGTGTTGCAACCCCATTTTGTCCTGATACTCTGAATGGTGGCATCTAACTGACCTCTTGGGAAGGCTCTTGTGGGCGGAGCTGGTTTCCACAGTCTGTCCTTAACGCAGAGAAGGAAGGATAACCCCCAGAGAGCCCAGAATAAAGCTGGGTTGGTGAAGGTGAAGATGCAAGGTCTCACAGGCTTTGCACTTCCGTTACTGTCCACCCAGGAGATCCAGGAGCTGCCTAGCTAAGAGGGCTGAGCCCCAGGCATGACTGAATTGGCTGAGGGCCTACAGCCATGGTCCAGGAGTTTGTCTTAAAGTTGTCTCTCCTCACCCCAACAACAGAGCTGTCTAGTGTTAAGCCATCTGGGGCAACATAGCACTTGTTGCATGAGCTTTGCCCAGCTGGGGAACCTGGGCCTCTTACTGTGCATTATACAGTAAGAGGTTCATGCCCAGGCTTAGTGTCTGAAGCTAGACGCTGGCACTGAACAAGCCCACAAATACGTTCCTTCCTTAAGATCATGAAGGTCATGACAGTTCTCAGTGCAAACTCAAGAATCTCAGCCAACCAACCTTCAGTGGGATTAGGTAACATGTGGAATGTATTCTATATGGCAGAGCTACTCTTGTCCTCAACCACCACAGCCTGAAGCTAAGCAAGTCTAGGCAATACCTTGGGAATGGACCAGTCTGTACAAGGTTATCCCATGCCAGATACATCCACAGAACCAGCAGGGGAGGAGCTGTGATTGGCCAGCACCCTGAGCCTGTAGGTCCCTGTTGGGGTCAGGATTTTTCCACACCCAATTTCCCCTGTCAGAACACGGAGCAGAGTGATTGACTGGAAAGACTTTTCAACCCTCAAGTCAAGAAGTAAAATTTGAAAGAATTGAGTATACCCTACCTCAGAAGGGATCCTGTGAGTGTCTCACTGGGGCCGGTCTGACCACTCAATGACCCCCAGTTCATTGTCTAGGAAGCTGTAGGTTTTTGCCAGTATACACGCTCTCATTGGACCCTGCTGATGGCGGGGCTGTGACTAATCCCAGCTTCTCTTCAGAGCATGGCGTATTTTAGCCCATATCCTCCTCATACAGAGCTCGTGTGGGAAGCTGGCTGCGGCTGCCTCGGCTGATACTCAGGACTATCATGTCCTAGGTCTAGATTTGATGAAGAGAGTGAGTCTTATGGGGGCAAGGATGTGTGGTGGCCACTCACAGGAGGCAGGAGCAGGCACCAGCTCACCAAGTCTCAACACAACAAGTGTGTAAGCCGTGGCGTTCACACTACTCCTCCTTCCTCCTAGGCTTCTGAGGACACTGTAGGGGACAATGATCCACTGTGTCCTCCAGGCTTAAGGTGGTGGCTGTCCTAGAAGGTTCTCTTTTAGGCTCTGCTCCCAAGAGCTGTGTGATGTCTCCTGTTCAACCCCACAGTCAGCACACAATCCCCAGTCACCCCAGGGAAGCTAGAGTCTGATTCCTGGCCAGCAGGCAGGTGGAGCCTTCAGAATCACCCACCTCTCAGATGGGTGTGCTGTCTTGGCCAGGGTCTGTGCTGCCACGCCCTGGTTACTCTGCCTTGTGGGAAGGCAAGTCAGTTACTCCTCACCATGTAGCTGATGTCTTCAACATTCCAGACAGGGTGGCAGATGGAGGTAATGAGCCGCATGAGGGAACCCAGGTTGACAACGCTGGGGCCTTAGATTCTTAGGACTCCAGGCCAAAGTCACCGTGGGATTAGCAGACTGTATCTGACCACAAATCCTATTACCGCATTGCCACTCTGAAAGCCACCATCCCCTAAATACAGGCCAAGAGAAAGGGAGCTAGCTAGACCTACTCAGGACTACTTGAAGGCCCCTGTTTCTAAACCCAGAAGTTGGCCTGCCTCTTCTCCCTATAGCTTGTGGTTGGCAACATGTACCTCTCTTGGTGACTCTATACTTTGGTGACTTCTTACCCCTTTGTGACCCCTGCCCTTGGTGGTCCATCTTTCGGTGAGCCCCATCTCATTAGAGACCTCAGCCCCTTGGTGAGTCCTACCTCCTAGAGACCCCATTCTTTTGATGGCCTAGCTCCTGGGTAACCCCCATCCGTTAGTAGCATCCTTCCTAGCCTTGTCCAGCCCTGAACTTGGTGGTCGCCATCTTGCTCAGACAGTCTGCTAGTTTGTCCCAGTGCCTACCAGACGTGATTACTATCTACATGCATTCAAGATCTGTCCATGTCTGCACACTGAAACTGGAAATCGGCCACAGTAGTGACATCGTTTCTGTAATTGGTTTTGGTAACTTTGTGGACAGGTGTAACAAAGGCTTATGGTGGGGCCATTAATTCACTACCTGCCATGCCCAGCTTCTCACCCCTCCTGGTGTCTCTGGGATAGATGTGGGTACAACTTCACTGACCGCTCAAAACCAGGACCCTTTGTGTGTGGATAACCTCAGGAATGGCAGGTTCCTTGCGTGCAATGTCTGGCCCATTCTGACTCCCTTTTTCTGGTCTCTATTCCCTTTTACCCAGCTCCATCTGGCTCCTTCTAAGAAACCCCACATTCATCCTGCTCTGCTTGGCGGGGGCCACTGAAGCCACACTCATTGCCGGCATGTCCACATTTGGTCCCAAGTTCTTCGAGGCCCAGTTCAGCTTGAGTGCCTCCGAGGCTGCCACCCTGTTCGGTAAGGAGACCCTGAGCATTAAAGCGCTCTGCAGAGACAGCCAGAGCTCCTCCTGCAAGTGCTTACCTCAGCCTTGAGGCTCCAAGTGGACGGTGCTCCAAGAGGGGAGGGAAGGCCAACTCCTGCATGCAAGCCACTTTACCTACCACTCCTTACAGAAAGGGTTTGAGTCCCTGTACCTGCCTGAAGAACTCTGTGGCAGGCTGCCTTGCAGGGACCATCTAGAGCCCTTGCTCTACAGCTCATGGCCTGCCTAAGCTGAGGGCAGGGCACAGCCTTGCTGATCACACCTTTGGCTGGAGATACCCCCATGCACTGGTCAGTGCTGAGCTAGCCTAGGCACTGACCAGTGTAGATAGAAGCCATTAGATGCAGCCCACCCTGCAGGTCTTATCTGGGTAGTGAAAGGATATCATATGGGTGACTCTACTCTCCCCAGTCACATCCTTCCCTGGCCCAGATGTCCATGCCTGATGGCTCCCTCCCATTCTTTGCCCTTTCCTGTGCTGATACCCTCACCCCTTGTACACCCACCATATGCCCTTTTCACTGGACTCTGGGCTTCAAGGTGCCCTGCATAGCCTGAGAGAACCCACCCTGCTCCCACAGCTCTCCCTGAGCACCCATGGGCACGGATTGTTTTCCCATTCCTCAGTGTCCACACTAATGCTGCAGAAATGACAGGATCGGGGGTTTGGGGCCCTCACTGAGTTCCTTCCTCAGGATACCTGGTGGTGCCAGCAGGCGGTGGTGGCACACTCCTAGGTGGCTTTCTGGTGAACAAGTTCAAGCTCCGTGGCTCTGGAATCATCAGGTTCTGTCTGTTCTGCACCTTGACCAGCCTACTGGCCTTCTTTGTCTTCCTCATGCACTGCCCCAATGTGCACATGGCAGGTGTGACCACTGGCTACGTTGGGAGGTGAGCCTGGTGGAGACCCCACACCTGTAGACCCTGCATTCCTGAGGAGGGCTGGCACAGTTGGGAAGGGGATGCAGGTCACAGTAATATATAGGCAGGAAAGCATACCAGGAAGCCTGAACGCCTGCTAACAATACCATCCAATGCTCCATTTCTGTAGCCTCCTGCCTAAAGAACAGCTGGACCTGAAGGCGGCTTGCAACGCCATCTACTGTTGCCAGCCAAAGCACTACAGCCCCCTGTGTGGCTCCGACGGCATCACGTACTACTCTCCCTGCTATGCAGGCTGCCCTGCAGGTGCTGCGACAGACCTGGGTGGCCAGAAGGTGAGTGTGGCCACGCCCACTTCCCCTGCTCTGACTGGGACACGGAAGCCTCTGCCTTTGTGTGATCAGCACTGTTGTTGGGCTCCCCAGGTATACCGAGGCTGTAGCTGTATCCTTGAGAAGGCTTCCTCTGGCTGGGGCAATGCTACCGCAGGGAAGTGCGCTTCCACCTGTCAGAGCAAGCCCCTCCTTCTGGTTCTCGTGTTCGTTGTAATTATCTTTACATTCCTCAGCAGCATTCCCGCGCTAACTGCTACCCTACGGTAAGAAGCTCTCTCACCGCATTTTCTCTTGCAGCACCAGCAGGTGGCGCTCTGCAGATGCTGCTGGGCCCTCGGGCCTCGTTCTAGTGGCATCGGAGTTGACTGTCTCTGGTCCCCAACGAGGTGCTTGGCACCTAGGGAGGTGGTGATGTGACCTTGAACTTGTCCGGGACTCTTGCTGGTGTATGGGGTATGAGGTGCAGAGCCAAGCTTCCATGGGCTCTGACATCGCAATTTTCATTGCAGGTGTGTCTGTGATCGGCAAAGGTCCTTTGCCCTGGGGATCCAGTGGATCGTCGTAAGAACACTAGGTACTGCGTGGGGGTGAGGACGCCATGTCCAGTTGTGCAGCGTCTTCATGCATGAGGGACCTAGGGGTGTCCTAACACCAAGCATGAAGCCATGGGCCACACTGGGAAGGGCCTTTTCCCTAACTGCCCACTAGAGGGACATATTGCCCCATTACATGCCCAGTAGGTTTCTTTGCCTCAACATAAAAGGCCCTCGCGCTCCTGCGCGATGCCAGTTATGCAGAAAAGGAATTAAGTCCCCTTTTTGCCACTGAGAACACAAACGAACACAGTGGCCTTGCAAGGGTCTTCCTCTATGACCTACCCTTTCTTCACCCATTAGGGTATTAAGTGAAGTCTCTCCTTTGGCAGGCAGTATTCCAGGGCCCATTGCCTTTGGCTGGGTGATTGACAAGGCCTGTCTGTTGTGGCAAGACCAGTGTGGTCATCAGGGCTCCTGCTTCGTGTACGAGAATGAAGCCATGAGCCGGTACATGCTCATCGCAGGGCTCACTTTCAAGGTGAGATGGCCCTCTGGCGTCTGCCTCCACCTCTGCCACTGCTCCCTGCTTCCCCACCATCCTCCTACCTTGTCTTATATAAAGGTTCAGCCATGGGGTTAGGGCCACCCTGAATCCAGGAGACTTCATCTTGAGGTCTTTCCTCAGCCCTACAGAGACTGTTGTTGTTGTTGTTTGCGGTTTCTAAGGACAAGGGTGGTACATGTCTTTTAGGGGACCCTGTCTAGCCCGCACCAGGTTCTTCCACCTTGCCTTGGCCCCTACTTTTAACCAAGGGTAGTTCTCATTCTTTAATTGAAGTACTGGTGTCTCATGCGGGGCTAATCATGCAGGAAGGGTATGTCTTTGTTCCAGAAAGAGTAGGGCACAGTATTATACCAGCAGCCCCAGGCTGGCAAGAGCCAACATCTCCTCCTGTCTCCCCAGGTGTTGGGCTTCCTCTTCTTCATTGCTGCCTACTTTCTCTACAAGTCCCCTTCAGTGTCCTCAGATGGCCTGGAAGCCTCCCTGCCCAGCCAGTCCTCGGCCTCCGACAGTCCCACAGAACAGATCCAGAGCAACGTCTGACACCTCTGGCCCCTCCACATTTCCTAAGGACTCTTCCTGGAAACCCTAACCCACCCTCACAGGACAGTAACACTGAGGACCCTGAAAAACCTCACACTGTGTTCTGGGGTCTCATACTGCCCCACACTGTGACTGAGCAGCCTCCAAGACATTAAGGAGGAAGTCACGTGTGTCATATGGGTCACATGTGAACCAGACACATTCCCCAAGCCCTGGAGTCTCTAAGGGGTCACTACATTTCATAGACCATCACCTGGTCCTGACTTCCTGTGTCTACTGAGAAGCACCATGCAGGGCAGCTTGCCCTGGGCATGATCCTGTGGAGCTAGCTATTTGGTATTTTGCTTGAATCTGCTTCCTGCCTGTCCTGGAAGCCTGGTGGCCTCTGTGCAGGGAAGGAGCAACTTGAATCATTATGTCTGGACATATATTTTGCACTGAATGGTGTTTATGGAATCGGTTTTGTACCTGATCATGTGACTTGTATCCAAGCAAACTGCAGTGAGGATATGATCCCATCTGAGGTGCCACGCAGCTTGCATGGACAATGTGTTTCTATGTTTTTGGTTAGAGTGTGTACATAATATATTTTAATATTTAAACCAATGATCCTTGTGTGATGTTTTATGTCTAAGAGTCTATGATTTGGCAGTTCTGTCTGCCCACCTTTGGTATAGGTTTCCATAGCAATAGGGTGTCTCAGACATTGGCTGGGGCCACAACACTTCTGAGAGGGCATCCCCACTGCTTTTGTGACCAGAAGCAAGGCAATAATGGTGCAGGCTCCAACCCCTTGGCCCCAAGTAGACAGGCTTTAACCAGACCTCTGGACCTACCCCACTTTCTGAATGACTCAGACCCCATTTGCAAACCTTGGGGTTGGGGACAGAGTAGCCAGACACTGCTGTTGGTATGAGCTGTGTGTGTGACCATATGTACACTGTGCAGATGCAAGCTTATGAAGCATGAGGGTATAAGTACAGAGCTGAGAGACTTGCACACACGCAGGCACGCAGACACACAGAGATGGCCTCTGCTGGCAACCCAACTCCAGAGGAATGAAGGATGCAGGGCCTCTGTCCCACCTCATAACCAAGCCCCTCACTTCTGCTGAGAAAATGCCAATGTGCTATGTTTGGGGTCTCACAAGCCTGTGTGTTGAGGGGGGAGCTAGGTAGGAGGTACGTGTGTAAATTCATGCACGTAGAGGTCAGAGGACAGCCTCGATGGTCATTTCTCAAGCCCCCATCCACCTTGAGACAAGGTCTCTCACTGACCAAAAACTAACCAAGTAGCCTAGGCTGTCTGCCCAAGGGATCTACCTTGCCTCTTTCCCTAGCACCACGATTGCGAGTGTGTGCTATCATATCTGGCTGTTCACACGGATGCTGGGGGACTGTATCTTCACTGCAAGCATCTCCCCGATTGAGCTGTCCCTCTAGCCCATGAGCATCATTTTGAAAGGCTGGCCCCTCCACTGCGACCAAGGCCATCCTACTTCTTATCACAAGCAGACATGCAGGTCATAGCACCTAAGGGCCAGAGCTCAGGCTGTCTCAGAGTTCCTGTCTGGAGAAGTGATGGACCCTTCAGGAGGACACAAGGTGTCTTGGGGTTTTTTATGGCTGTGAGCAGACACCATGACCGAGGCAACTCTTATAAGGACAACATTTAATTGGGGCTGGCTTACAGGTTCAGAGGTTCAGTCCATTATCATCAAGGTGGGAATGTGGTGGCATCCAGGCAAGCATGGTGCAGGAGGAGCTGAGAGTTCTACATCTTCATCTGAAGGCTGCTAGGATGAGGGTCTTAAAGCCCACCCCTACAGTGACACACCTACTCCAACAAGGCCACACCTCCTAATAATGCTACTCCCTGGGCTGAGCATATACAAACCATCACACAAGGCAACACTCTATCACAGAGAGCAACACAGCCACTCAGACACACAGATGCACAAAGAGAGGAGGAAGGAGACACCACCCCCTCCCAAAGTTGGCACTCCAACTTAACCTGGACAGCCATCAATCAGCACTCCAGTGGGATTGTGAATAATGGGGACTGGAGGCCCTTTATGGGGGCAGTTGCCCAAGTGGAGCCTGCTGGTTTCTACTAGCTGAGCAGTGAAACACTTGGGCCTCTAATCAAAACCTTGTCCTCTGGGCTCAGAGAAGCCCCATCCACTGGCTAAATGACCCTAAACAGCCTGCTTGACTTTTCCGTGCCTTGATTTAATTTTCTGCAGATGAAGACTTCGTGTCCCTGTGGGGCAGTGAACCGTGCCACTAGACAGAACTGGTAAGGCAGTAGCAAAAGTTTAGAGTTCACTAGGTCCCTACCAAATTCCTGTCCTGGAGTATGTGATCAGGACACCCCACTAAGAGGACCATGACAACTGGTTAGGTAGCATAGAAACCCAGAGTTCTCCATGTTAATGAGGTATCTAGATGGACCCTGAGGGTTTAGCCAGTAAGCTTCTCTTCTCCAGCATTCCCTCCTGCAAAAGGTATTTAATCTCTGGCTCACCCTGAGTAAGCCGTCTGCATCCTTCTCCACCATAAATAAAAGTTTGGACAAGCAAGGACTGTCTCTATCATCCAGAACCGCCTTGAGGGGAGGCCTTCATCATTCAGAGCTGTGCCTAAGTTTCCTGCAGAAGGCCTCTCTGAACTCCAGGCACTCACCCCGAGCTAAGCCAGATTACCCCGCCCCAGCTCATCTCAGGCCCATCCCCCCACACACCAAGTTCTCAGCACTTCACAGCACCCAGCGGCATCTGGGTGCACAGGAGTTTGAGAACCACAGCCTCTGTCCCAACCTGTGCCACTTCTCACCAAGAAATATGGAATGGGGACCCTATCTTTAGGCTGGGTTTCATCTCCCCTGAGTGGTGTGTTGGTGTCCCACGAGCTGGGGACCCCAATGGGGAGAAGGTAATGTAGCCTAGCACCCCTGCATTTCACCACCCCAAGCGGTGTCTCAGCGGCAGCACTCCAGCTGCAGAGTGAAATACAGAACACATGTCCCCTGTCTCAGAAAGGCTGGCTGTTGTTCATATAGGCTTGTGGCAATGTGTCCAGAGGCTTGCCTGGTACTCACACTGGGTCTGCACACTGCTCCTGACCATACTTCACACCCAATGGCCTCTGTGCCCCACAGAGGGGCTGACAGAAACCACAGCAGCCTTTTCTGACTATATCTGGATACCTCACTCTTATCTGGACACCTTGATATCCTCTTCACATTTTTAGCTGAGATACTGATATTCAGTTGACACCACCTAGAGAAGAGACATTACAGAAATTCCATCAGATGGACAACTCGCCTTCCATGACACACGAGCTAAGATGTTCACTCCTTTTTGGAGATTTTACAGACACAGTGGGTGTCTTAGTTAGGGTTTTACTGCTGTGAACAGATACCATGACCAAGGTAACTCTTATAAGGACATTTAATTGGGGCTGGCTTACAGGTTCAGAGGTTCAGTTCATTATCATCATGGCAGGAACATGGCAACATCCAGGCAGGCATGGTGCTGGAGGAGCTGAGAGTTCTACATCTTGTTCCGAAGGTAAACAGAAGACTAACTTCCAGGAAGCTAGGAGGAAGCTAGCACTCAAAATCCACCCCCACAGTGACACACTTCCTCCAAAAAGGCCACACCTACTCCAAGAGGGCCACACCCCCTAATAGTACTACTCCTGGGTCAAGCATATTCAAACCACCACACTGTGTGCATTATTATCTGCTATGTCTGGTTACCCTTAGTGTGGGCATCTAGGCACAGAGTGGCCTCAACCCAGAAGAGGTTCCTTCTGAAGCCACTCAGGTGACACCTGAGAGAGGAGTCAAGAATCACCAATGGGGTGACGAAGACCCCCAATATCTTCCCAGATGTCCCCAAACTACCAGGACTCATGTCATTCCATCTCTTTGTCACTTGTGGTTTGCTGCTCAAGACAGGGTCCTAGGATCTAGCCTATTAAGGCACCAGGATCAGGGACTTGACTTTCAGTGACTTATGCTATGCAAAGTACACAGGGCCAGTGTGCAGCAAGGAACATCTGTGGAGTACAAGGATTCATGTGACCACTGAAGGTGACCAGTGCCTTGCCCCGCTAGTCATCACAAGGGGAAGAAATTAACATACCAGGACAGGAACCTCGTGGCCCTGATTTTAGAGGCGATTTGAAAATAAACTAGTTTCAGGGTCTCTGGGTGTCCTCAGAACTAATCAGTCAAGATGCCCCACAATCCAGAGCCTTTGGGGATGGCAACATTTTGGCTTGCCAAAGCAAAGAGACAAGGGGCTGGAGAGATGGCTCAGAGGTTAAGAGCACTGGCTACTCTTCCAGAGGTCCTGAGTTCGGTTCCCAGCAACTACATGGTAGCTCATAACCATCTATAATGAGACCTGGTGCCCTCTTCTGGCCTTCAGGTGTACATGCAGGCAGAACACTGTATAAATAATAATAAATTCAAAAAAAAAAAAAAAAGAACTGACAAAGCACAGATGAGAAGAGTCCTCAATGCTCCGACTACACACGTAGACTAAGCTGAGAAGACGTCAGCAAAGGCTGACCTGTGGGATCAGCAGTGTCCTGGATCCTGCCTCTCTTGAGTTGGCAAGGTTGGAGGCTCATCTCTGGCAAGAGATCCTTCCAGGAGATCATAACTGAGCTGTCAAAGCTGTGGTTTGTCCAGTTTTCTCTGGTGCTCACACGCACGACAGCAGAGAGGCTCCGGGATTACAGTCCTGCTGAGTGGCACAGCAGTATGGCCAAAGGCAGCAGCAGTCAAGCCCATACCTGGCTAGCCTCCAACATCTTACGGGTCAGAGAGTGAGCGCCACGTTAACCAGGCTGTCTCTGGGGAGAAGACAATCCCAGGATTAGGTGGCACTGTCAGGAACCCAGCACACCTCTTGGTTTTTTGTGAAGGAGACTTCTGTTAGCTGTGACTATGGGAAGTAGTTAGCACTGCAGGGTGTTGTTTATGATCTGATGTTCTTTTCAAGTGCAAATTGAATGGTCAATATTCCTTTTATTCTTATATTCAATTAGAAACAATCAAGAAACTGCAGAACTGCTTTAGATCTCAGACAACACCTCCGCTTTCCTGGTTAGCCGACATCTGACCTGATGGCTATCTCCGGTTCATTGCTCCCTAGATGGAAAGGAAGGGGTTTCCACACCTCCACAGGTGCTGTATACCTGGAGAGCTGCATGCCAGGGGTTGCACACCCGGGAGCTGAATGTCTGGAGGTCACATGCCTGCTAGTGCACGCTATGACCTCTGCTGTTAGGCCTGCTGTGTGCTGGTCTTCCCAGTAGGCTGTTCTGAACAGAACACTCCCTGACCTATGTCAAACTCTAATCTGATATCCCAGCATACCATGTTTTTCTCGAATTGGTCCCAACTCCCAGGGCATGAAACCTTCCTGTGTCCCATGTCAACCTAGTGGAGACCAAGAGCATCTCTTAGACATCGTCTTCCCATTTCTGACCTGGCCAGTCCCTGCTCCTTTGGCAAAGGCCTAGCATGGAACACATCACTTATGGGGTGGCTGGGCTTGTGCTTGCCTCATGCAAGCTGTTCCATGGAGCTGAAAGCTTGCACATCATGTCCCTGGGGAGCTGCTCATGTGCATATTCTAGAGCAGCTGACTCATGAGCCAGAAACCTGTGTCCTTAAAAAAATATGAACTACACCATGGTGCCCAGGTTCTTGGAGAAGCATGGATTCCCAGAGGCCTCTGAGTCGGTTGTGGCAAATGTTATAGTTGGTGCTAAGAGGGGTAGGAGGATGCAGAGCCTCAGGACCCTCCTAGAATCACCCCAATCCAAGACCTTGCCTATGGACCTGCCATGTCCACATGTGTTTAGGGTGGGTCAGACCCCTCCCTGCAACAGTTGATGATGTGTGTGATCCGAGAGACCCTCAAAGGTGACTGCGGGAAGATGCTCAGGTCACTGGTAGCATGAGGCTGCGCTTCTGCAGCCCTTTATGGTTTTGTGAGAGAGGGTGGCTGTGAAGGAAGCAAACCCCATGCTGTCCACAGCTCTGCTTCCTGGAGGGTATCCCATATAGCCACTTGCTGTAACCCATGTCACCTCATTCCCAACTGCTGTCCATGATGGTACCTTCACCAGAACCTGAACCTGCAGACTGTGAGCCTCTGAACGTTTGGTATGTCATTACAGCGATGAAAAGACTCCTGGCTCCAAACTGAAGAGGGAGGCACCAAGGGGCCCCGGTGAAGGCTGAAACAATGACTTCATGCAGAGATGGGATGTTTTACATACAGATGAAACAACCCCCTCTGCCCTCAGTGAGCATAACTGCCGCAACAAACAGTTTGAAATGATAGCCAGAGAACTCCCAGGAACCCAAGCCAGAGAGTAAAGACTTCCAGAACGAGCTAAGAGAATAACACAAGCCTGCCACCCATCAGCCTGTGAAGCCATCTGGCAAGAGGAACGACCCTGAGACAGGCAGAGGGTTAGGGAAGAGGCAGACATTGCAGTTGTTCAGCGTGGGGAGTTCCTGGGAAACGTAGGCCATCTGATGGCCAGGCAAGTCTACAGGCTGTGCAAACAAGTCCAGCTGAGTAGTGTTCTGGTCCCACCTCCATGGCTATGACAGGGAGTAGATGTGAGGGAGCACAGCACTCTACCAGGCAAGGTCTGATGCAGCTGGAGGGGAGCCGTGTAAGAAACCAGGTCACACGCTTGCTGAGGTGACCATCAAGCCTGGTGTGAACATCTCCCCTTGTTATAGTCACTGCCAGCCCCAGACTCTCCAGAATCACTCAGCTCTGGACACACACACACACACACACACACACCACACACACAAAGGCATGTGCATATATGCATACAGGTCTATGTACATGAGTCCGTATGCGCAGATACAGAGGTGTGTGCTTACAAACACCTAAATGTACACATGCCAGGATGCATATATACATTCTTGGCCCCTGCTCCAGGACCTTTGCACAAGACTTCCAGCTTCTCCAGGACACCCCTCAGTGACTCTGTCAATATGTGATTTTTCTGGTTCTGACTCCCCTGGATATGCCTAACCACTTAGACTTTCTCCAAAGTGCCACCTTCCAGAGAAGGCACCGTGATGGTTGTGCCCATAGGTAGGTGGCTGGAATCTTTTATTAATATCTACAACAATGCCTGGCATACAGTTGGTACTCAATGAGTGTTTACTGGATGTTGTTTGGGACCAGGAGCCGTCAGCTAATGCCACCCATGGTCAGGAATGCAGGGGAACTGTTGGCAAGCAGGGGCTGGTCACCTCAACAATCTCATACACAGAGCTGAGGACATGCAACCAGGGCCAGTTCAATCCTAGGATCTTGTCATCCTAGGTCCACTAGGTGGCCCTTTGTGGGTGGAAGTTGGAAGTCCATGGTCCCCACAGGTCACGTATGAATCAGTCAGAGGATTTCAGGCCCCAGGAGTTCTCCGTGTATGCCCTGTGAGGACCCAAGATGAGCCCAGTACAACCCCATGAGATGATCATTTGTGCTAAGATTGACTTTAATCAGCAACACATTAGAGGGGCTCATGCGATAACAGCTTAATGACTGTTACAGGGATAATCTATTTTATTCTCAGCTGGTTCCCGTGGTAATTACATTTCTGTTGTGTTTAATTTATAACTTGATCATTTATTCCAAGTTGTGTGGCCTCGGACTACAGGCTCTTGGGAACTTCCTCAGAAGGAGCCGGGACTGAGTGCTTCCTCTCTGCCTCTGCCTCATCCCTCCCTCCTCTCTATAATGATGGCAGTTGAGGTTGGCTGACCCAGATCAGGCCACATCTTCTCCCATGGTTGAGTGCTTCCTGTACATACTGTACCCTCTAATCATGCAAGGGCCTCATAGGCTCTTTAACTCATGCCTCAGTTTCCTCAATCAAGGCCCTGGCTTCACCAAGGCCTCATTTCTAATGAATGCAGATAACCAAAGGCACCCTCATCCTGGTTCGACAGAGAAAGAAATGGTAGAGTGGTTAGTCTGTGGTGGCCACACATGGCACCAGGTGATGCCTGCCAGGCATGTAGCCTCCTCTCGGAGCCTCAATCTTCCCAAACACTCTGTCTGTTGTGCTAGTGTGTCTTTAACGCTTGATATCTTCAAGCAGACTGAGAGTCACCTGCTTATAACAAACGTAGCTAGCCACCCTCATGCCCCTTTGGGATAATCTCAGATACCCCAGGTCCTCAGATTGTCACTGAAGCCAAGGCCTCTGATATACACCTCCCACCTTGTCCCCAGGTCCAGCCCCATTCCAGGAGAGCAATTAAGGAGCCCTCAGTGATTAACTGGCAGCAGCCCAATTGCTGGGCAATTACCACACCTGGAAGTCACTAATTAGGAGCCTGATTAGCCCCAGGCCCCTTCCTCACCCCATGACCAAGTGAACGTAGATTGTGTCTCATGACCATTGAGGAAACAAAACAAAAACAGTTGCTGTTAACCTCTTACCCTCCCCCAGAGACCTCTGTGGACTCCTGCAGAGGGACCAAGGGGCAAACAGTAATAGGTAGGCCAGCGGGCAGCCAAAGAGGATAGGACCTGTCAGAACAGGGTGAGAGGAAGGGGCTAGCAGGGATGACTGGAATGGGTGAGTAGAGAGAGTTTGTGGAGGGGCATGCAGGGAGCGAGCCGCCACAGAGAGGAGCTCTGAGGCAGCTCAGTGCCAGCTTGTCTGAGGCAGGTGGTTTTCTCCTTTTGTCTTGATTGCTCTTAGGAAAGAAGAGAATAAATTCAGAAAGATGTACTACGCAGTTTGTGTCTCGCAAATAGCTCCCCTCTAATTGGATTTTGACCAGGATCATGATAAATGCCCAGAACGCATATTGCCATGAAGGCTCTGCTCTGGAGGAAGTACCAGGTCCCTGATTGAATGGGAATGGTCTGTGACTTGGACATTAGGCCTTCATTCACACTGGCTCTGGGTCACCTGGGAGGGGCTCTCCAGATTTTTCCAAGGGTTATAGTTGACTCTCCCTCCCCCCCTTTCCTCTTTCTCATTCCTGCTCCTGTTCCCTCCTTTTCCCTCCCCTCCTCCTCCCTCCTTTCTCTCCAGCCTCCCTTGCCCTCTCTTCTTCTCTTCCTTCCCCTCCAGTCATTTTTCTCCTTCTCTTCTTTTCTTCCCGTCTGTAGTTATGGAGCCCATAAAAAGGGCCTCTGGTCGTTTCTTTCAGCTCTGTGGCTGAGAAAGTCCTGAGGCTTCGGAGCTAAGGAATTAGGAAGAGAGGTGGGCGGGGGAGTTCTTCCGGGTGGGTGGTGGTTCCTGGGTCCAGAGCCTCCCTCTATGGCTGGGTGATCTTGGCCCCCACATCTGGGTAGAACTGGCTCTGTCCTCGAGCTGAGCCGCCCACAGACTCTTTCTGAGAAAAAAATGAGCTTTGCATCTCTATAAATCTCCCGCACCCCTGTGCGCAGCTTCCTGGCCAGGATGACAGGTGATGGCTAAATAGCTATTCACAAGACATTATCTCCAAGCACCAGCTCAAATGAGCCTTTTCTCCGCGCGCAGCTGAGACAGGCGCGTCCCTCTGTTTGCCGAGGACAGCAGTCGACCGTGGAGAGGCGTGCAGTCTATTACCCCACTAATACCACAGTTGTGACTGAACGTCATGTTCTACAGCTCCGGAATGACGAAAACTCAGCCATGCTGAAAAGCAGGGAGGGGAGACGGTGAGGAAAGAGGAAAGTCTGGTAATGAGAGTGAGGCACAAAGAGAGAAAGGGGCCACTGGACAAAAGGGACTCCCCTCCACGGAGGAGCCTTCACCAAAGGCTCTTCGCTGTTACCCACAAGCCCCCTGTCCAGTGGTTCTCAACCTGTGGGTCTCAACCCTTTTGGGAATCAAATGACCCTTTCACAAGGGCTGCCTAAGACCACCGCATATCAGATATTTACATTAATAACAGTAGCAGAATGACAGTTATGAAGTAGCAACAAAATAATTTTATTGTTGGGGGTTACCACAACTGGAACTATGTTAAAGGGTTGCAGCATTAGGAAGGTTAAGAACCATTGTCCCCAAATAGAAACTCTTGCTCTTCACTCCAGTATACATTAGGGGTTTTTTGTTTTTTGTTTTTTTTTTTTTTTTTTTTTGAGGGGAAGGGGTGAGGCTGAACACATTGTTTCTCTGTGTAGCCTTGGCTGTCCAGAGATCTGTAGACCAGGCTGTCTTCAAACTCACAGAAACCACCTTCCTCTGTGTCCCCAGTGCTAAGATTAAAGGTGTACGACACCACTACCCTGCTGAGCATAAGGGTTTCTAAGTGTGTCCCCTCTATAAGCTGGGTGGCCACAATGCCTCCTCTGCGTAGCCCTGACTGTGCACCCCTAAGCCCGTTTATCCCAGTCTCTTACCCACGAGCCTGCTTACCACACACCTTGCTCAATCTCAACGCTACTCACCCTTTATTCCTCTCACTCCTGACCCTGCTCACCTCTGACCCTGATTACCTCTGACCCTGATCACCTCTGACCTTTGCTTACCTTTGATTGCACTAAACCTTGACCTCACTCACTGCTGACCTTGTTGGTCCCTGACCCTGCTCATCTTTAACCACACCCTCCTCTAACTCCATCTGCTTCCCAGGCAAGCCCAGTCTACACACACACACACACACTTGAGCATGTGCACACACATGTGCACAGAGAGAGAGAGACAGAGACAGAGAGACAGAGACAAAGACAAAGACAGAGACACAGAGACAGAGAAAGAGACACAGAGACAGAGAGAGACACAGAAACAGAGAGCTCTGCTTCTGTTTCCTTCCTTGTGAGCACACTGGATACCTCTGCAGGTAAGCAGAATAGCTTTGGCTTTGAAGGAAAGCCCAAGGCTCTAAACTTCACATGGAGGCTGACCCCAGGGGATGGGAGGAGTGGGGGAAACCTCCCTACTCAGCTGATTGCAAAGCCAGTGGCTTGCTGTGGTGTAGCTTGCTGGGTAGTAGCCATGGCCCAGGCACATGGAGGCACCTGGCACATATGGAACCCACAGAACGGGTTGGGGGACTTCAGGATTTGGACAGGCTGGGTGCCTGGCTAACAGGAGAGGACTTATTTTGTGAGAAACTCATTAAATCCATCAAAGAAGCTGCATTAGCACCTATCTCAGCAGGAGCCCGTATCAGTACTTCAGTTTGGAAAGGCAGATTAATCACAAAAGCCCCGAAGTTAATCTCTCAGCCAGGTGTGGCCGGTGTGCCCCATGAAATACCAGCACTCAGAGGCACAGGCAGAGGAAGGTGAGGTCCAGCCAACCTTTGATCTTTCTCTGCATGGATGAGTGTAAGCTTTATGGATGCAAACCAGGCTTTCCACCATCCTTCCTGACTAAGGTGGGCTATGCTCTCTCTTGCCTCCTGTCCGTCTCCCAGGCTACACTACTTCCTTTGCTATCCTGTCTTCTTCCATTGCTTGTGGGTTTGTGTGAAAACCAGAGCTGGATGAGGTTATCCTACCACCAAGGAGGCCAGACACACAAGTGGATACCTGTAGATGGCTGGATGATGACCCTGTAGCTTCTAGGACTGGGTGAGCGGTGGGTTCCTCTGTGGGATGCAGTAGAAGGGACTTCCGGTCCAGTACTTTGGTCACGTAAGTATCTTGATCCTACACTCACCCATTGTAGGGCTGACTCTTTTTTCAGAAATGTCCTGGTAGTCTCCAGCCCTTTAAGATGATCTGGAAGGTGGTAGCCACGCCTAAAACTCCACAGAGGTTGAGAAGGCAAGACTGCCACCTAACTACTATAGGGGCCTTGGTGAGTAGAGAGGATTCTGGCCATCGACATCCCAAAAGCTTGTGTTCTTGCTGATTAGAGAGCACCAGAGTTCAGAAGGCAGGGGAATGGAAAATAAGGAAAAGCCACGGCTGTGGAGGAGCCTGCCTGACAGGAGCCCTGTGTTGGAAGCTGATATGGAGGAAGGAGGGTTAAAGCAGCAAACTTCTGAGTGACTTGACTCTACTCCACTCATCTGCAGCTCTGCTAACCCTGACCTCACTTCTTCCATATGGAGGCTACATCTCTCAGCTGCATGGCCATACACCTGTGCCCTGAAGGATGGCCCTTGGATTCCTGGCAGAGCTGATGGAGTCTTTGGCTGAATTGCACCTGTGATTGAGGTGATGACCAGTTTCTTCTCCCCTGGGCCTTCTTCTATGTCCTCACTTTGCCTCCCTTCCCCCTGTTGCTTCCTGAGCCTCATTCCAATGTAATCACCTTACCTGCCCCTGTCCCATCGGTCTCAGGGTCTGCAGAATCTCATAAGTCCCAGGATCAATATCACTCTCCCAACCACCTCCAGGGAAAAACCAGCTTCAGAGGGCATGACCTGGTGACCCGCTCCCTCCCTGCTCAGGGGAGCTGGAGTCCCCACAGGAAAGCAGAGGAACAAAAGACAGCCACCACACTCATGTAATCCCACCAATGCGCAGAGCCCGGGCAGAAGGCCCATTCCACCATGCTCTCAGCTTCGCCATTTATCTCACAGCAGAGGGGCTGTAGGGACATTAACATTCATGTGCACAGCAGTGAAGCGCCAGCAGACAGCAGACGCTTCAGAGAGGATTCCTTGGTAATGAGAAGGCAACACCCTACCAGCTTCCAATGCTCTGACTGGCTGTTTCACAAAACCCAAGGTGGAGAAAACAGCTCCATCAATTTGTTTTGGTTTACTGATTGTCCTGTTGGCTCTGCTGGTGAGATGTCAGATTGCCGTGGTGACCCCCAAGAGCCTGTGCCGGCTCCAGTATTTTCCAGCTCACAGCCTCACGGTGTTCTTCCTATTTTGGTACTGATGTTCCCTGACAAAATGGAGAATCTCTCCTCGGTGCATAGGCTGTTTCAGAATGGAGTTCAGTGACGGCCTTCCAGGGTTGTACCTCAGCACTGTTGAAGGAGAACTGGCTGCAGGCAGCTTCTGGGTCACCAGCCACACTTAGCAAAGCCCCAGAAGAGTCGAGTGTTGCGTATCCCAGCCTGGGACCTCTTGTATGACATTTTCTGAGGAGACACAATCACACATCTACCCACCCCAGACAGAGTACTGGGAACACATGGAAGAAACAGTTCCACTCAAGGCTATCATAGCGAACTGGTGAATTTTTCTGGTTTTATTTATTTACTTATATTTTTTAAAATTTATTTTATGCTTATGAATACACTGTAGCTGTCTTCAAACACCCCAGAAGAGGGCATCGTATCCCATTACAGATGTTTGTGAGCCACCATATGGTTGTTAGGAATTGAACTCAGGACCTCTGGAAGAGCAGATAGTGTTCTTAACCCCTGAGCCATCTCTCTAGCCCTTTTGGGGATTTCTGACAGGAGTGTGCATGACTGAGGTATCCACTCTTGAGAAGCCCACAGAGAGCTGCATCCCAGTGCCTTATTGTGCAATATGTGGGCAGCTCCATCCTTTTGAAGGATCTCCCTCCCCAGCCACTGTTACTGTTTATATAACCCTGGGCCTTGGGGATCTTGTAAACTTCAGGAGCTTCCTGTGTCTTGTACGTTTTGTTTACTTCCTGAAAATTACAGGCCTCCTTCCTCTTTCCAGGGTTTCAATTTGGAGAAAAATCACTAGATAATAAATGTGCTCAGGTCCTCAAGACTGTTCAGCAAGATCTTGTGCACAGATCTGGAAGACCAAAAGCCAAGAGATTGTAGTACTAGATGCAGTCCTCCTATGTTTGAACACTGTCTCTAAACTGGAAGTACTGTTAAGAGAGATTGTGGATACTTTGGGGAGTAGGGCCTAGCTGGCAGTCATAAGCTACCAGGGGCAGACCTTGAAGGTTCCAACCCTACCCTGCATCTAGTCTCAACTCTGCTTTCTGGTTGCTGGCAGATGAGAGGCTGCCACTACCTTGGGCGGATCTAGTCCTGCTACTATGGTGGACTATATCCATGAACTGTGAGCCAAAATAAACCCTTCCTCCTTTAAGTTGTTTCTGTCAGATGTTTGGTCACAGCAATGAGAAAAGTTAACTAACACCGTCCTCATAATCCTCTTCAAGTAGCATGCCCATGCAGTGGTGGCATGTTTGTGGAGGGTTGCATGCCTGTGCAGTGGTGGCCTGCAGGTGGGGAGTTGCATGCCTGTGCAGTGGTGGCCTGCAGGTGGGGAGTTGCATGCCTGTGTAGTGGTGGCCTGTAGTTGGGGAGCTGCATGCCTGTGCAGTGGTGGCCTGCAGTGGGGAGTGCATGCCTGTGTAGTGGTGGCCTGCAGTTGGGGAGCTGCATGCCTGTGCAGTGGTGAGCTGCTGTTGGGGAGCTGCATGCCTGTGCAGTGGTGGCCTGCAGTTGGGGAGCTGCATGCCTGTGCAGTGGTGAGCTGCTGTTGGGGAGCTGCATGCCTGTGTAGTGGTGGCCTGCAGTTGGGGAGCTGCATGCCTGTGCAGTGGTGAGCTGCAGTTGGGGAGCTGACACAGGAAAGCAGCAGATTCCCTCTGTTCTGCTCTCATGCACCCAGTGCAGCTCAGGAACAATCATCTCAGTTATCCAGCCCCAGAATTTCCAGAGAAAAGGGAAATTATTCACGTGTGACACTGTCAAGATTCTCCAGCTGGTCGTGGACCGCGGGTCATGAGCTTGCTCCTGCACCCTCCCCTTTCTTTTGTTCTCGGACTTGAGGTTGTAGTAGAAGCCTCAGGAGTCACCATCCAAAGTGTCCCATCTGTGCTCAAGCACACACAGCCACCATGTCAGACGCCAGAGAGGGGAACCAGAGTCAGACCATCTCAAGGAAAAATGGAAACAGAGCAGAACACAGGTGCCATGGGACTCAGGACTTACAGCTTTGCCATCAAAGCTCCAGGCTTCCTGCCCCGCCCCCCAACTCTTCCCTGGGCTACCAGAAACCCACTTACCTGTCAGTGACAACGGCCTGTCCACCTGGCAAGCACAGCGGAAGGATCCCATATGTCTATCTTGGACAGTGCCTGTGAACCTGGACCATTCCTGAGGCATTTCTAACTGCCTGGCATGAAAGAATGAAGAGATCCAGTCCACTAGAGGCCCCACAGGCCTGGCTACAAGGAACAGAAACCTTGGGACCCCACAGAAGGAGCAGGGTAAGTCTCAAAACAAAGGGAGCTTTTCTGGTCTGGGTAGGCAGAGGAGTGCTTCTGGAATATAGTGAAAGTTAGTTAACAAAGCGTTAGTGGGCCCCACCCTGCTCCCAAGGGCCTCCCAAGGGCGTTTGGGAAGAGACTACAGATTTATCATGAACCTGCAAGATGATTCAGAGGATAAAGGTACCAAGCTGCTAAACCAGACAGCCTGAGATCAATTCCCCTGATCCTACATTGTGGATGCAAAGTACCACTCCCCCCACACATTATGGTATGTGCTCGAACACACACACACACCACACACAAATAAATAAGCCTCTACCATTGAACTACATCCCTGGTACTCCAAGGCTTCTTCAAAGGAAAAGTAAACATCACACCACCTCCGTTTGGCACTGTGCTCATTATAGATGAACAAACATCTATCAAAACAAATACATTGAGAACATGCAGACGGAGGGAGGGGGAAGGGAGAGAAGGTGAGCCTCCAAGGGCTTAGATTCCCACAAGATTCCCACTAGAGTCCTGGCATTGTAATGATAATGGTGTTTGAGTCTCCCAGGCCAGCCTTGTGAAGGAAGGCCAGCCCTTGTTTGAGAGAAGAGGTGCGATTTCTGTGGGCATCATAATCTGATTTTGTTTTAACTGCTCATTTATTTGGGAACACAGTTTTCTTAAGCGCACTAATGTTCCTTTCCCCCTCCACGGCGATATTTTTAAGAGCCAGATTGCAGAGCTGTGCGGTACAGAGCCTTGCGGGTGCGCTCAGAGATTTCTGAGGGAAACAGGCAGCCGGTACCAGCATCTGCTGCTCCCTCAGAGTAGGGGCGGGGGCAATGAAGTCTGACAAACCTGGGCTTTTTGGACATGTAACTATCCAGCCCCTTGCTCCACTGGGTTGCGTTCTTCCTGGGTCTGGAACCAAGAGAGGTCCATCTTGCCCCTTGGCACTGCAAGTGGCTCCCTGTTTATCCCCATTGGAAGATGGACAAACGGATGAGATGAAGAATGAACAGACACAGAAGCTTCTGCTGGCTTGAACCACTCAGTTAGAAGATATTTATCACCAACCACACGAAGATCTAGCAGTAGCTCTGGTAGCTCAATAGCCCTCTAGACTGTCGCTGAAGGGGGATCTTCTGTCTTCAACAAAGAATTGAGCAAGACACAGAGAAGCAGCAACAAACGATAGGATTTTACTAAAGGTGAAAGCAGACTGCATGCTCCATAGAGTGGGAGCTGTACAAACAAGGGAGCCTCAGAAGTCACAACTCATCTCTGGGCCTAGGGACTTGCAATTACACAGGGAAGGGAGTGGGTCCATGAAGGCAGACCTTTCCTTGATTAATGTAGGTGACTGACATCTGTGGATTACATCACATTATATTTACTGTGCACAAACCACCCCATGATCCTGTACTATAATCATCTTTTCCTTAGTGTACACATGAGTCTCAAGGGGAATTCCTCCCTGGATTTCCTAACTGTGGTTGGATTTATTTGTTTGCTGGAGGGAATTTGTACAGTTCAGGGGGCAATCTGACAGAGTACAGGGGGAGGTCTTTTTATTATTATTTTGGGTTGTTTGTTTGTTTTTCAAAACAGGGTTTCTCTATGTAGCGCTAGGCTGTCCTGGAACTTACTCTGTAGACCAGGCTGGCCTAGAGTGCTGGGATTAAATGTATGTACCACTACCACCCCACGGGAAGTCTTTTCCAATGGCTAGGTCCTGGGATTAACATTATTCTGATTTCTAGTCATGTTGGTCTGACTCCTCCTTCCTGCTTCAAGCCCATCCTGGTTGACGCTGGCCTCTTCACGGCTTTGACCCCATTGATATAAATATTTTGAGTTTGTGTGCTTGGCCACCTTTGGCAAAGAGTCCTCAAAGGTTGGTGGGTTCTTTAATGTTTCTTTGATTGGTTGGTTGGTTGTTTTTGTAAGACTGTTTGGCAGGCTCTGGGCTCCTGGCACCTTTTTGCCTCAGCCTCTCAAGTGCTGGGATCCTTATAGAGGTGCTTCTATACCTCTCAAGTGCTGGAATCATAGACCAGAGCTTCTAGACTTATCTTCTCCTGTTTGAAACCCATCCCACAAGGCTACCATTCTTCACTGTTGTAGTCTGGTCTGTAGATGGTCTCCTGGAGCTGCTGAGCAGTTCCAGTTCCTCAGGCAGCCTGTGTGAGAGCAGGCCAGGCTCAAGGAGGATAAAAACAAACAAACAAACACACACACACACAAACAAAAACACCGGAACGGTTGGGCGGGGCCACAGGGGAGCAGGAGCAGATGAAGCCCTACCTCTGTTTGACCTGGAGTACTACAGCTCAGAGCTTGTTCCATCTTGAGGGACAGGACTGGGCTTTTGACCCATCCCACAAAAGTCAGTCAGGGACTCATCAGCCTGGAGTGACAGACTCCAACCAACTTCACCCAGTACCTGGGCAGGGTGGGGTGACTCTAAGGACAGTCTTGGTCTTGGCTGCAGCTCTTTGCACTGTGCTAGCAGGAACACACACACACACACACACACACACACACTACTGACCTCTAGAAACAGTGACCTTCGAGGATGCAGAGCCTCGTCGCCTGCCACACAGCACACTTGCTCGTGAGTGGGATGCACGTCTCCTGTTATGGACATGGATCTGAAGACAGAGGGCAATCGCTAATCTTCCCATCATCTAGTGTACTGGAAAAAAGGAAAAAAAAAAAAAAAAAAAAGATTGGACAGAGACACCGTAATGGAAAGGATGATATTTTTTAATTTATTTATTGTATGTATTTTATGAGTGCCCTTTGTCCTTACATAGTACACTCAACCAAGATAGATAGACTACGAATGACTAGAAGTCAGCTCAGGGTATGGTATATAATCTTTCTATGAGTTCTGGAAATGAATGTTCATGGATATTCTATGAGAGATATCTTTCCCCAAGCTAATCATGTTTTTACAGGAGCAACTTTTTCACCTGAAATAGGTTATTAAGACAGATGTCCAAGTCTCAGGAGTGGTGCAGGCCCATAAACTTCTAATGGTCTATTGGAATATACTGGAATACATAGATTAAATTTGCATATATCAGTTTTCTCTCCCTGGTTTTGTCCAGCCCCTTATGAAGTCCAAAGATGTTCCGTTACAGGATGTCACAAAAGCCAGGCTCTATGTGGACTGGAATCAAATCATCAGGCTCTACTGTGTCTACATCAGCTGAGAGTTCAGGGATAGAGTATTTTTGCTAGGATTTGACGGAGACAACCATTCACTTTTCGCGCTGCAAAGTGCTGATGATAGAATATTTGCTTACAGTTGAGAGAGTACAGCCCATCACAGTCGGGAAGCCATGCAGAATTCACAGCATCCAGTAGCTGCTTGCTACGTGGCTCTGAACTTGGCCCGAAATCTGCAAAACTTCAAACTTCTTCCAGCCCCTCAAACTCAGAAGCAATCTCCGGAAAAGTACTACACCCTAATGTTCCCAACCTCCAGAAACACAGCCATTGTCTGGGGAGGATGTGTTCAAACACACGAGCCTGTGGGGATATTTCACATGCAGACCATAATGGATGGGTGTCCTGGATGGCAGGGGTGGGTTACAGCCACAAAGCCCCTTAAGGTGAAGATCCTCCTCAATGTACTCAGGTGCTGGAGGAGTCAAGGACGGTCGGGGAGCTTGTCTGTGTGCAAAGTGTTGCAGTTGGCACTGCTGGTCCTGGGTCAGGATAGGCTGAGTGTTGGCGTGGTAATCAACAATAGGCAGAGATAGGATCACAGCCATGCTTCTCTTGAAGCAGACCATTACTTCTGGAGATAAGAATATGACAAGCAGACACTGCAAACCCCCAACCGTTGGGCTAAGCTGTTTCACTCTGCAGCCTGAGCAGTATCTGAGGGCTAAGGTGCCTTGGCAAATCTGGGCATTCTGAAGCACACTGCAGATGTGTGAGGTGACTTGTTAGTGGTGGCAAGTACACCCTTGTAACTCTGAAGCCTGATCCCCAAGAGACTCCCAGGAAGGAAAAACCAAAGAAGTAAGTATAGGGCTCCCAAGAATCCTCTTTGACAAGCCACAGTTTCCCTTATTGTTTTTGGAAGCAGCCGTTTCCATGAGAAAGTTCCAGGAGCTTCTCAAATGACATGTCTATTCACTTAGAACCACATATTTGACCATGGCTTAGCAAACCTATCTCGTGGCTTTCTCTTATCGGTGTCTAGTGAATTCTTCTTTGTCCACGTGCCAGAGAGTCTATTCAGTCTCTCCCTTCCATTGAAAGACTGAGGTGTGGCAGGCCACACTGTCTGCCCCAGGCTTTGGTCACAGATAGTAGTGTGGGTGACTGGACCCAGAGCTCAGCTCAGTTCCCAGCCATTTCATACTGGATGA
Source organism: Mastomys natalensis (assembly GCA_021653895.1). NCBI lineage: Eukaryota > Metazoa > Chordata > Mammalia > Rodentia > Muridae > Mastomys > Mastomys natalensis. Next base: position 963,865 of record JAJTUV010000110.1, on the reverse strand, counting down.
CTCTTAGACAGAGCTCTCTAGGTCCTGTACACTCATGGAGGGAGCAAGATTCGCCTCTTGGAGGTTTGTCCAAAGTGTAAGGATGCTGTGGGTACACCGACATGTGTTCTCATATTGGAAATGGTAACAGGCAAATGTTCAAATGAGGTGATATGGAAACATTGAGAGATGTTTCCAATGTATCCAATGATGGATGCATTGAGAGATTCTGTCAATAGCGTGGGTCTGACCCAGCTCCAGTGTGAAAGGACCAGTCCTTATCTACATAATTGCTACAGTGTCACAGCTTGGCTCATCCAGTTGCTGCAGTGCACCATACCAGAAGAACTGGTCAGAAGACTGATGAGTCAGCCAGCTGGGCTCTAGCGACCTCATCTGGCCTGGCTTCCCTGGAATCAGCAGCATGGGAAGATGGACTGGGATTGATGGCATTGATACATAGAACCAACCCTCCCTAGAGAAAGGACTGTCTGGAGCAGACTTCTGTGTGGTGGCTGGAAACCTTCCCTTCCCTAATGTCCTGGTGTGCCTGGAGCGTTGGACTCTGTCCCAGTGCCCCAAAGACCTGTCCATATTGTGGTGACCTGGCTTTCTGTATGTGAAGATTAACATGTGTTATTTGTCCTCAAAGTCCCTAGCTATTTAACAAGTGACAGTTGTGACTGGTATTCCTAAACCACAAAGATGATCCTATTTTAAGTATCAGGCAGAACCTACTACCTGGAACACACACAATGTTGATTGAGTCCAGGCAGGATCTACATCATATGCACAACCAAGGCTACATCCACCTTCCCCCACCCCCAGTCTCCAGGCAAGCCCAGCTGGCCCCTGCAACGGGTGTTTTGGATAGTGAATAAGGATCAAGGGGTAGTCAAAGAGCCTGGCCAGATATCTTCAGACCTTTCTATTCTTCCCCTGGAGGCATGGGAAGAGGCTGCCCGCAGGGCTTAGCACCTGCGTGTTATTTTTAGGGAAAGTTTTACACTCAATTATCCATGTTAACTCAACATAATTCATCCTCTGAAAAGAAAACATGCAAAAACTAGACATACCAGACCCTGAGCATTGCTTAGGTCAGGCTGAGTCAGCAGAGACCCCAGTGTGTGTTCTGTAAGGTGGGAGACAGTGTCCTCTGGGTGGGGCTGCCATGTTGTGCCAAGAACAGATGCCTGGCACCTTCATGGTTTTTTTTTTTTTTTTTTCAGCCCAGGGCATGGAACTCAAAGCTACCGCAGGTCAGACAAGGGCTCTATCACTGAGCCATACCCCACAGGGCAACCCCCTGCTCGCCTACCCCACTCTGTCAGGCTCTTTGTTCTCCCATGAGACTCAGTTTATCCTGAGAACAGACTTAGGTCCCCCTCCCTCATCATCCTGAGACCTCCAAACATCTTAGACCCACAGAAGGTAGAGAATTACAGGACTGTTAAATTACTGTTAAATTAAATGTCTCTCGGGACACTCTGGAGCAAGAGACCAAAACTCAACTCAAACCATCGTGAAAGAAAACAGGGCTCATGTAACCATAGAGTCCAAGAGATCAGCTAGACAGGACAGGGCAAGCACCTGGTCTGGGAAGCTTCAGCTCCATTTCACCCCACACGTGGTTCCAGGAGATAAGAATCTCAAAGACCTAGGGGTACCATGATGATTAAGGATCCTGGGGAGAAAAGAGTCCAGGAAGACATGCGGTTGAGAACCAGAGGGTCTCCACAGTGATCTAAACATCCATCCCTCCAAATTATATGTGAAAACCCCAAGGAGGTAGTGTCGGGGAGCGTTCTTCTCAAGGTGATTAGGTTGGGAGGGTTCACCTCATGCCAAACACTAATGCTCCTACACAAACACACTTCTAAAACCCCAATCCCTCCTACTAAGTGAGGACCCCTCACTGGACATAGAATCAGTCTTGCCCTTAGGCTTGCAACATCTATAAGCCATCCAGTTTCTAACCTTGTGTTATGGTTTATATGGGCTAAGATAGATTCCTCCTCTCCCTTGTTGGAATGTTTGTCTTATGACTGCCACCACAAACAGATGTCACCCATGGTAGCCAAAGAAGAAAGAGATGCTTGAAACTGTATACCCTTTCCACATATCCTTGGCCAGCAGTAAGCTGGCACACCCGGACAAGAAATGGGGAATTTGCTGAGCCACAGTGAAGTGGATAGAGGATTTAGGGCCCACTGACTCTACATGGCCTTAACCCTGACAGATACTAGCTCTGATCATTGTGTTGATTGAATCAGCACCAGGTCAAAGCCCAATCACCTCCCACCTGCCTCTGGGCATCCAACAGGTACTGCCACCTGGATGCTAGCTTCCTCTGTCTCTGCCCCTGTCAGGACTGGTCCTTGGAGCTTCCTACCCCTCCCTGTACCCTTCCCTGGTCCTCTCAACCACCAGCATGGCCTGGAGCTGACAAGGGGATGTTTTCTGTATCCAGCCATCCTGAGGCTTTCTCCTAGGAAGTGAAACAAGACTGATCAGCCTTCCAGGATGGACAGAGGCAAGGGCAAGGTGAGCCCTGAGCCCCCACTGGCCACTTGCCCATGATCTACTCACCAGAAAGGCTGAGGGCAGAAAATTGGGGCACTTAGGGCTCACCATTGCTCTTCTGTGTAATCAGCATAGGAGGCCCTAGGGGAGCCTGTCACATTCTACCCTAGCCATGTCCTTCCCCATCCCAGCTACCCTCCCATCCAAGCGCATCTCCAGCCACACCCACAGCATCAGTGGTACTCTTCTGCCAATGGCTCTTTCCTGCTCCCCCCACTTACCGTGGCACTCCTGCTGGAGACCCCTACTCAGCCTGAGCAAAGGGCCAAGAAGAAGAGTGTTGTGTGTGAGCACAGTTGATTCCATCAGCTCCATCAAAATCTTTCACTGTTAGCGGCAGCAGCGGGTGTTCGCTGATCCCTAGATTTGTGCGCCACTCCCAGCCTCAAAGCTTTATGAGTTTCCGTCTGACTGGAGGTGGCTGAGTGCTTACTGGGCAAGAACCCTATGCGCTTGCTTTACAATAGTGTTTGTTTCTTTACTCCCTGAAGCAAACTTCCCACAGATGCACCTGCTACTTTGTAACTCTAAAATAACAGCCCTGAATAGACCTCCCTGGTCTAGAACCAGGATATTAGTGAAATTGGTCCCTTCTGGAGGCCCTATCGGCTCCCACAGTGGTTGATGGGGGTGGCTTCCACAGCTACATTCTCCCCTGTTCTGCCCTCTCTTCCCAACATAGAAACCCTTCTTGTTTTTTGTTTGTTTGTTTTGGGGTTTTTTGGGGGGTGGTTTTGTTTTATTTTGGGGGTTTTTTAGGGGGGGCTTGTAGGTTTTTTGCTTTTGTTTTTGCTTTGTTTGTTTTGTTTTGTTGTTTTTGTTGTTGTTGTTTCTGACACCCTAGATAAAGTCTTATGCTAAGGCAGTTAGCAACCAGCTGACTCACAAGTCTTCTGAGTGTCTGGAGCCCATCATTTTCCTGACCACATTCATTGCACTGTCCTGAGCTAATAGGGTGTTCATGAACACCAGGCAATTGGCACTGCTACTTTGCAGATAAAGGAAACCGTAGCTCCAGAGAACCTAGAGATACCCAGTGGAGGGAGCCAAGACTGAAGCCACCAGGTCAGATCCTGACCACTTTGCCTGACCAAGTAGAGCAGGCTTGCCCAGGAGGCAGTGCCAACTTTAGGTGGTGAAGGTTCCCAAGCTCCAGCCAAGGGGAAACACTCTCCAAAATAGTAGAAAAAGTCAAAGAGGGTGGATATGGTGTTTCAGGCTTGTAATTCTAAGAATTCTAAGGCAGGAGGATTACCTCAAGTTCAAGCCCCGCTTCATTTACATGATAAAAGACCTTGTCTGAAATAAAAATACACAAAGCAAGAACTTAAGTATCTGCAGACAGTGCAGATGACCGAAGAGAAGGGCTCCTCTCCCTCTCCACTCTGGTTATTATTATGGGCAAAGCCAGTGCCCAGTCCTAATGGAAGGGGGTGGGGGCAAAACAGCAGGGTCTCTTAAGCAGGCACAGAAGGCCTGGGTCTACCAACCAAGACCCTAGGAACCCCTGGGCTGAAGGCTTAGCATGGGACACTCATGTGTACATATAGGCAGTTCACAGGAAGACAGGAGTGCTGAGGGGACTGGACACTGGACAAGAGAAACACAGCAGTCACAGAGCCTTGAGTTTAGGGGGCAGAGATGTCTTTGAGAGCCTGAGAGGTCAAAAGAACGTAAGCCAGTCAGTCTTAGGTGCTCCCTTAACACAAGCCCTGATCAGTAGTGGGGAAGGGCAGGTATCCACTGCACACTCCAGGCAGGCCTTGGGAAGCATGTGCTGATGATGGCAGCCACCAAGTCGAGCAGAGCAGAAACACATGACTTAAATGGGCCTGTTTCAGGCAGTGAGGGCTGGCTGAATGTCCTCAGGTTTGGACTAGAAGGTTCTGGGTGTTTTAGTCACAGGAAATGAAGAATCTGAGTGTCTTGCGTTGTAGGAGAGCTGAGGACTATCCTAGTGTAAAGACCAGGGATGAGAATGAAAGACCAAGGGGTAAACTATTAGGTCTTCAGGATAGGGGTACCAGTACTTTGTGTGCAGTCCCCCATAGCCTCTCTGAGCTAGCATCCCTGCCTGCTTAGTTCTGAAAGGTGTCTGGATTACAGCTTTAGAATCAGGATGAGGCAGTCATAATGGCCCTCACTGCTCGATAGCCCATTCCAAAATGGCTTCAGACATAAAGGGAGGGTGACTTTTGGGTATGTGCATAGGATAGCTACAGCAACATCCTGGAAAAGAGACTCCACCCCTGGGGAAAAGAAAGAGGGTGTATCGTCTCCCCGCCTAGCTTGTCTGGCTGGCCTGAGCAAGTGCTTTGTGAGTGCTGGTGTTTCCTCAGAGTGACATTCTGTGTTATTTGAAGAGTGTATACCCACTGTAAGACACTCTCATTGGCTTCACAGGGACCACACCAATTGCACCGTACACATGGGGAAACCAAGGTCCAATGGATTTATTTACCTTGTCAGAGCCGACTGACAGGACAAGGTAGAGCTAGGACTCCAAACCTCTTGGATACAAATCTCATGACACCCTGCCCGCTGCTAGTAACACTCTATACCCTGTGACCCTGTGGTAGCATGTCTCATGTAGTCACACAGTGCACTCTCGGCAGTCACCCCACTTCCTCTCCTGGTTCCTACCCCAGAATACAGCTTGTGACTCCAGAGAGCTGGCCAAGGCAGAAGGGTGATCTGGGAATTTGAAAAACAAGGGTGACCATTTTACAGCTTGAAGGACCTGGACCTGAACCTTGGGAATCTGCCAGAAACCCCAGAGACGCTGTGAGCGTTACCAGACCGTAGGGAGAGGCGGTGGCTACTCCCCACACGCTGTGAGCGTTGCCAGACTTCAGGGAGAGGCAGTGGCTCTATTTTTAAGATTCCTCCTTGGAAGGCAGCAGGCCTTGGAACGCATGCAGTTCTAAACTGTGAGATGGAGCATACAACTCAACTCTTCAGAGTATTCATGCTGACTGTCCTCAGTGTCTACATGAATTTATACCCCATCCACCCACCCACAGCCACACAGGACACCAATAATAACAAAAACATAACCCAAGTAGGGTATACATACCCACAATGCCAGTACTTAAGAGGCGGAGGTAGGAGGATTCTGAGTTCAAGGACAGCTTCAGCATCTTTAAAAGACTCTGTCTCAAAAATAGAAAATAGGAACCAGATAGATTTCTCAGATGGTGAAGACACTTGCCATGGAACCAGACAACTTGAGTCTAATCTATAGGACCCACAGACTGGAAGGTGAGAACTAACTCCCAGAAGTTGTCCTCTGATCTGTGTGTGCAGGCGTCGCGTGCGCGCGCAGCGCGCGCGCACACACACACACACACAACAGTGTACCTGCATAAATACATATACACAGTATCACACATGTGCCTGCACAAATATGCACTCGTGCACTACAAAAATAACACACACACATGTACACACACACAGTCATACATGTGCCTGCATGAATACACACACACACACACAAATAAAAATAAATAAATAAATGTTGACCAGGAATAGTGACATACACCTTTGATCCCAGCACAAGGAAACAGAGACAGATAGATCTCTATGACTCCAAGACCGTCTGTCTGCTCTACAAAGTGAGATCTAGACCAGCAAGGTTACACAGTGAGTGTGTGTCTCAAAACAACAAAAATATAATAAACAAATTTAATGAAGATAAATAAATGAATGGATTAAAGGTGTGGCTCAGTGATAGAGTGCTTGCCTAGCACGTCAGGTCCAATCCCCAGCACTTCAAAAGCAGAAAAGAAGCAAATAAATAAATAAATGATTGCTGGGTTAAGCGTTTGAGCTTTAGAGGTTTCTTAGGAAGCAAAAAGATAACCAATGTGATATGATTGTAAATGTATTTACCTTTCTAAAAGAATTCTTTTATTTTTAATTATGCATATTGGGGGCAGCAGGGGGTATGTGCACATGAGTCAGACACCAGTGGAGGCCAGAAAGAGAGCGTGAGGTCCTGTGTAGCTGGAGTTACAACCATCTTCTGTGGTCCTTAGGAACCAAGCTCCAGGCCTCTGCAGTTAACAATGAGCCATCTCTTTAGCCTTTTGAACTCATTAAGAAGCCTTCTATCCTAATAGTGGTCTAGGGGGCCAGAAAAAGGCGCATGGAATCCAAGCAGACACGGCCTCCTTTTACTGGGGCCTGTTGGATACAATGAGTAGGTGGCACCAATGTTGTCTGTGTCTGTGTGAGCAGTGCTGGAGGTCATGGGGTCAGTCATCAAACCACATAAACAAAGATATCAGCTCCTAGGAAGGCGCCTGCCGCAGCCTTTCATGGGTGGCTCTTTGAACTTGGCTTTCACACAAAGATAATAGCTTAAAATTCCACATAATGATGGGACTCAGCCTTGCCTATATCACACAGGGACCTAGGAGGCTGAAATCATCCTGTATTCTAGTTACGTCTGGAAACCCAGACCCCGTCAATAGACCATGACCCTTGCTGCAGAGGAGATGGGTCAGCTCTGTCCCTGGAAGTATGTCCAGACCAGAAGCAGCTGGGACTCCCACAGCCAACCCAGGTTTCCTGATCCCAACACAGTAGTAAGTCATGTTTCCAGAGCTTGACTTGCCCATAGCTATGTGGTGCTTCAATCTGTCACTGTGCAGCTTGAGCCATTGGTGTTATAGCTGGGTCACCTCTGCACACATCTGGATCCAGCTTGACTCTCATACAAGGTGCTCAATGACACGTTATTTAGAGAGAAATCCTGTTGGGAAGCACGGATTGAAGATGGAAACACACAATTAAAGGTTCCTCGTGAGCCTTCTTGGCTCAGAGCACAAAGAACAATCTAGAAATATCGGATTCGTGGCCACTGGAAAGCCCCTGTGAGAGCCTGCTCCATCTTTATGCACATCCAGGGCTTCTGGGTGGTATTTTCCTAGCTTGTTTTAAACAAATACCTTGTCATAATGTGTGTGCTAAGTTGCCATTTATGATTTTTTTTAAAGCTTTGACACTATCGGAAAAAGAAAGCTTTGGAGACACAAGGCTGGCTTAGCCAAAAGGTCAGGACTAGAAAACTAAACATGAACTCGTGCTGCCTTTGAGATGGCCTCTCCCACGTGGCTGCAGCTCCTGCTGCCAAACGCATATTCCTGTGGCCACTGGCTAGGACCCTCCTCTGGGGAAACCCCTGATGGAGGAGGCCAGATGGCACTGTTGGTGGTTGGGTCTGTGTGAAACCACAGAAGAGTGAGACGTGGGATCGATATAGCCTAGTGCTACTTCTTCCTAACCATGTCATGACCAGCGGGCCCTCCCCATCCCTCCCCATCCCTCCCCACCCCCCATCCCCCCATACGCTTTATTCGTTGGAGTACTGAGTCTGTCAGAGAACAAATCTATTCTCATCTGGGGCAGTTTTTAAGCCCACCTTACCTGCAGTCGATGGGCAATCAACCAGAACCCATGAGAGTAGATTTTGATTTCCCTTCCACAAAGCAAGAAGTCAAGGCTTGCCCAAATATTAAAGGCCTGTTCGACCCCTACACCCTCAGCCTGCTGTACTGGTTTTTTAATAAGGGGGCACAGTTTTTGCTTTGAAAACCAAGTGTTTTAAGCACTGCTTTTCATGTGCTAAGATTCTGTGGTGAGCACTAGCTTTTGTCTGAGCAGACACTCTCTAAACAGGTCGAAAGCTGAGGTCTGAGGGTCTCCCTGCTTTCCCCGCTAGCTGAGCAGGGAGTCTCTGGTCATGTCTGGATCCCTGGTCTGAGTCAAAGCCTCACCCACTTCTCTCATTACCCTCTCTCTCCCCACAGTCCACTAAGGATCCCCAGTTCCAGTGCAGCAGGTACAGCCAGCCGGATCCATGCAGGGACAGCAATCCCTGAGTTTTCCTTCCCTCTTGCCCTGGGACTCCCCAGGAACCAGTAAGGAGTTTTCTGGAGGAAGAGGGCAGGAGAAGGGCCAAGTGGGGAAATAGAGGCAAGGGCTCTGGGGCAAGCAAGATGGCAGCAAGCCTGCAAGCTCTTGCCAGGGCCCCTGCCAAGGAGGACAAGATGAAAAGATCTTTGTTCCCTGGGTCCCTGACTGGGGCAGGGTCCCTGGGAAAAGCTGAGCTGGGCAGAGTGCACAGGCTGCAGGGTTTCCTGCAATGACAGACGCAGCTCTGTGTCACCCACAAACCTGCCCTGCCCCTCTGAAACACTACAGGGCACCAGCTCTGAGAGTCACTGCTGGTGACCAAATCCAGGTGACTACAAGAGGGTAGAGGGTCCCATCATACCCAAAGGCAGCATTAGACCATGGGATTGCCCGGGCCTGGTGGAGAGGTGGACTGCTCTGCCTTCCTGCTCTGTGCTTTCCTCACCAGACCCTTCACAGGCTAGAGGGCCCCCCTCCCCGGGTGCTTCTGGCACCCCGCAGGCACCCAGAAGGAAGGAGGCAGCTGTACAAAGGCCCTGCCATACCAGTAGGGTGCCGCCTCCTTCTCCGCCTTCTCCTCGTGTCCCTAAGGGAGCTGAAGGCGACTAAGGGTAGCTTCCTTTGAGGGGTGGAGAAGTTGGGACCAACGATTGATCGGAAAGAGAACACTGTGCTGCCCGGGAAAGGTTGAAAGGAAAGATCCAATATCTCCTTAGTGTCCCTCACCCTGTAGGGAATCCTGATTCCTGGAGTACTCATCCTAGCCTAGCCCAGGTGGTCCGCGGGAGCGTGCAGGGGTAACCGTCAGCCAGTATCCGGGTGGGGAGGGAACAGTGGCTGTGGCGTCTCTGACTCTCCAACACCCACCCTCCTCCACTGCTGGGCGCGCCGCGCAGCCGCCAGATCAGTGGAAGCGCGAGGAGCCCGGCAGGCTCCGGCGCAGCAGGAGGTGTGCGAAGTCGGGTGCGGGAAGAGCTCCAAGCAGAAGAGGGAGAACGAGGGTGAGCACGCTGGGCAGCCGTGCGTGCGCTCCGCTCTGCGCCACAGGCTCTCCCAACGAAGCACAAGCCAGCAGGGTCGCGGTCCTGAGGACATTGCTGCCACCCAAGAGTGCAGAGAACCAACCATGGAATCTGGAGGTCGGTAGCAGCCCCGATCTAGGCAGACTCCGGGCCAGTGGGGGTGCGGAGGAAGAGCGGAACCGGAACGCAGATCCCAGACTCTGGAGGAGAAAAAAAGAGTGGATCCCTGAGCCGGCACGTCGCGAGCTCCAGAGCTCCCAGGATCTCCTGGATAGCGCGCTTCGCCGCTGGACGGCACGCCCCCCTTAGCTTCCGCACCCCGTCCTCTGGGCGCCTCCTCATCTGCCCCTGGAGGGACTTCCACCTGCAAAGGTGCAGGACAAAGCCGCGTACCCGGCGCCCACCATGCACCTCAACAGCTCCGTGCCGCAGGGCGCCCCTGATGAACCTGGTGCCCAGCCCTTCCCGCAGCCACAGTTCGGACTGGAGGCGATGCTCCTGGCTCTCAGCTTGGGCAATGGTTCTGGCAATACCTCGGAATCCGTCCTGGCAGCGCCCAACAGCGACCTGGACGTGAACACTGACATTTATTCCAAGGTGCTGGTGACCGCTGTATACCTGGCACTCTTTGTGGTGGGCACTGTGGGCAACTCGGTGACAGCCTTCACTCTAGCGCGGAAGAAGTCTCTGCAGAGCCTGCAGAGCACGGTTCATTATCACCTGGGCAGCCTGGCACTGTCTGACCTGCTCATCCTGCTGCTGGCCATGCCTGTGGAGCTGTACAACTTCATCTGGGTACACCATCCCTGGGCCTTTGGGGATGCTGGCTGCCGTGGCTACTATTTCCTGCGTGATGCCTGTACTTATGCCACAGCGCTCAATGTAGCCAGCCTGAGTGTGGAGCGCTACTTGGCCATCTGCCATCCCTTCAAGGCCAAGACCCTCATGTCCCGCAGCCGCACCAAGAAATTCATCAGTGCCATATGGCTAGCCTCGGCGCTGCTGGCTGTACCCATGCTCTTCACCATGGGCCTGCAGAACCGCAGTGCCGACGGCCAGCACCCTGGTGGCCTGGTGTGCACACCCACTGTGGACACAGCCACAGTCAAGGTCGTCATTCAGGTAAGAGCATCTAAGTGGGGACTCTCTGTGCTATGGCACATTAGAGGGCACACCAGGGCAACTGGTTTCCCATCTGGCTGTTTCTTTCCATTGGAGACACACAGAGACTTTTAGCAGTGTCACCTCAGAAGCCCCTGTGATTCAAGGCACCACCTGGGGAGACACAGCAGTGTCCTCCTGTGGAAAGAACTGTGCCTCAGAAGCACTTTTTTTCTTCTCCCTTGTCCCAAAGTAGGTCCCAGTGACATCATACTGGCAGCATAGGGAGAGCACAGCGCTTAGCTGCTCTTAGGAGGCTGGGAAGGGGCGGGGCACACCCATCAACTCTTCTTCCCAACTTTTCACTCCCTGTCGCCTGCCACACCCTGCTTCTTTCCCTTCTGTTGAAGGGGGCTTGAGCCCCAATCAGTGACTTCTATTTACTGTAAGCCTCAGGTACTCTCAGGGAGAGAAGGTTGCCATCAGGAATCCTTAACCCCCCAGGCTGGCTCCCCAAGGCCTTCTGGCTGCCTCTCCTGGACCCAAACCCAAGAGCTGGAGCTTTAATCCTAGACTCATTCCCAGTCGGGTTACACTTTCCCCGTCTGCAAAGTGAGGTGATCACAACATGGTCAAGAGGCCTGTGAGAGGGATTCACAGGCCCCCAGTCTGAAGCGCTCCAAGCCCTTGCTGCTGGTGGTGCTGTTTTTGCAGAGCGATCTGGAGTGTCTTGTTGTGGAGGGGTGTGATGAGGTAAAAAAAGATTGGGGTGATGGACCACAGTCCTACTGGTGGCCTTTGTGCCTCTGGAGAACAGAGCTTCCATTTTCCCTCAGAAGACTCAGCCTCATTCTTGGAGTGACTGACTATAGTGTGCTCTTCCTCCATCTCATGTTAACAGCTGACCAGGTCTCTCTGGCTGGGAACACAAGCTGTTCTGGGTATTTAATGAGACCATTCCTCTGGAGAGGCGTAGGCCCTCTCACCTCTCCTAAACTACTTTCTGCTATCTGAAGATGTGTTTTGTTCCTGGGATTGTGGGGTTTACGGTGCCTTCCAAGCTGTCCAGGTACATGAAGCAGATGAGTGTGGCTACCTTCTGTTCTACTTGTATCTCCAGTCAGAGCTGGCTATCCCATGTCTCCATCCTCATAGCTATATTTGGAAGTATTGAAGTGTTGGCCTCGTTCCAAAACAGGGACATCCCTCTGTCTTAGTACCTTCTGTGAGGACTGGTACTCTGCACACTTCAAGGATTTCAGCTTGGGCACTTGTAAACAGAAGTTATTCAAAACTGAGCTGAGAGTTAGGTGGTAAACTTCTGAGAAACCGAGAACACTTTAGAGGCCGGGTGTTTGGGGTGGAGCAGGATAGCGTAGAACCAGGCAGGCAGTGAGAAAACCAAAACAGCAGGTGAACCCTGATGCCCAGCTCTTCCCAAAGGCTTGAGATCTGGCTCCGATACCAGTGGACAGGAGGAAGAGCTTGAGATATGGGGACTTCAGCCGGGCGGTCGTGGCGCACGCCTTTAATCCCAGCACTTGGGAGGCAGAGGCAGGCGGATTTCTGAGTTCGAGGCCAGCCTGGTCTACCAAGTGAGTACCAGGACAGCCAGGGCTATACAGAGAAACCCTGTCTCAAAAAACCAAAAAAAAAAAAAAAAAAAGAGATATGGGAACTTCATGGTGTCCAAGAATTCTCCAGTACTGTCCCAGAGCAACCCTGAGCCATATACCTCCCTGACGTCACCCAGGCTAGCTTCCTGCTCTGACCTTGGGTCTTACAGTACTCTGTTGTTAACCTTGGAGTTTGTGTGCCAGCTCAGATAGGTCCTGTGTTCACATATCCAGGTAGTATGTACTAATGAGCATACATAGAAAGATAGGTGAGCCCAAGGACTGTGTCCATCCTCCCCAGCGTCATCTGCTGAGTTACCCTTGGAAAGCCTCATTTCCAATAAAAATGGAAGCATTCCTCCTGCAGTCAGACCTAACAGCAGCAGCAGCCCTGGATAAGGTACACACTCCTTCCAGGAGCAGGAGAGGCTAACACAGGGAGAGGTGGTGCCCAAGTCTACAGCAGATCAATAGCAAGGTGACTGACCTGTTGAGCAGCTACTGGGCATGACTAGGGAAGGAGAAGCATTGGTTTCAATAGAGTTTACACAAACACAGTCTGGGGGAAAGGTTACAGGTGTGTGTGAGTGAAACAGTAGTGAACATTGAATATTGATCTCCTTTATATATGCTTGCAGTGTTTAACGATCAAAGTTTGATTTTTTTTTTTAAGTTACTGTGTGTGCATACTCTCAGGCATACACTTGAGTGAAGGTATACACGTGTGGCTTTTTCTTTTTTAAAATTACTGTGTGTGTGCAGTCGCACAGACACTCGGGTGAAGGTGTATGCGTGTGGAATTCAGGTCCCTCCTGCTACTGTGGATCCACGTGTCAAACACAGCTTGTCATGTTTTACAGGGGGCATTTTCACCGTCCTGATGATTGAAGTTTTATTTCATTTTATTTATTTATTTTTTAACTTGTGTGTGTGTGTGTGTGTGTGTGTGTGGCCTTTCTCTGGGGCTGGAGTTTCAGAACTGTGAGCTGCCAAATTCCAGTCCCTTGGAAGAGGAGAAAGTACCCTGAACCACCTAGCCATCTTTCTAGCCCCTAATCAAAGCTATTTATTCCTGGGTATAGTGGTGCATGTCTGTAATCTCAACTCAACTCTCAGGAGGCAGAGACAAGGCTATATGTGGTGTGTGTGTGTGTGTGTGTGTGTGTGTGCAGGCTCAGGGTGAGGTGGGGTGGAACTTGGCTTATGAAATCTGAGGTTCCGATGGTAGGCCGTGAATGAGCATAATGGCCAAGACTCTAAAGTTATGGGAGTGAGGGAGCCTGAGATAGTCTTCCAGGAGGAGGTAGCCCTCACCTTGGGAACAGGGTGATCTGGCCTTGTGGCTGGCCTGGCCTAGCAAGATAGAACATGAAGGGTGGGGACATGCGGGAAATCCAGGTGGAATTGGCACTGGAACCTTGCTTCTCAGAAAGCAACAGGGGCAGGACCACCTATATTCATGCCAATCAGACATGAAAGAGCCGAGGCACTTGTTCAATGTATGCAACAGACTCCTGGTGCTTCTCCTGGGGATTAGGGTCAGTTTCTCTGTGAGATGGGTGAAGAGAAGGGAACATGGGGTCCCAGGGCTCACCCTCAGAATGATACTTCCTGAAGACTCATCTGCAGCCCTGCAGTGCCAAGGGCAGGGGGGATATCCTCTGAGCAGAGCCTCGTGCCATAGTCTTGTCATGTTGTACTGGGAGGCAGAGACTCTGGCTGATCAAGTCTGATAATGTGACAGAGACACTTCCATGGTCACATGCAAATAGTGAGGTCCCTGGGCCAGGCTGGCATGGAGGGCAGCCAGGATTCCAGACCATGCACCAATGTTGGAGGTCTATCCATCTGTATTTCCAAAGCCATGATTATACAACCTTGCAAGATTTTCTAGCTGTGTTTAAAGGAAGATCCTCAAACCTTCCTCTCCCCAGGTTGCTATCAGTCAATATTTCATTACGGCCCTAGGAAGTAAACTAGAACAGGACACGCTGTTGGTCAGTCTCTTTAAGTTATGGTTTTACTGCTGTGAACAGACACCATGACCAAGGCAACCTTTATAAAGACAACGTTTAATTGGGGCTGGCTTACAAGTTCAAAGGTTTAGTTCATTATCATAGGTAGGAGCATGGCAGCGTCCAGGCAGGCATGGTGCAGGAGGAGCTGAGAGTTCTACATCTTAATCTGAAGGCTGCTAACAGAATACTGTCTTCCAGGCAGCTCGGGTGAGGGTCTTAAAGCCCACACCCGCTGTGACACACCCATTCCAACAGGGCCACACCTTCTAATAATGCCACTCCCTGGGCTGAGCATATACAAACCATTACAGTCAGACTGGCCAAATTGAAACTTACACTCTTTAAACCAGACACCTGTGTCAGGGCTGGTTTTGATGTTAAATTGGCAGAGACTCCCAACACCTGAGCCATCACTCAGGAAGAGACAGTTTGGGGGCCACCCCAGTGCAGCAGTTCAGAGCTGGGTTCAAATCTCAACTCTATAGATGTCTGGCCACAAGACCCAGGATACAGCTTCCTCATCTGCCAACCATAGAAGAGTTAATTTATATTAGGTGCTTGTAACTGCCAGAGCCTGAAGGAGCTCTCAATTCACAACCTGCATGATTCCTTCCACTCCAGGGAACAACAAAGAATCTTCTGCAAGCGAGGCCTCTTTGTAGAACAGCAGAGCACAAGACACTATTACCCCGGAATACTTTCTCTCCTAGAGCTTTACAGCACCTCCATCATCCGTCTTTGACACCCACATGGTTCACAGGACACTAGGTCAGGGACACGGCCAGCTGGCCAGCACCCAACCACCTCCTTTGAGAGATACTTAAGGCAGAGTCCAGGACAGGTCTCTCCAGCAGCTTGTTCTGAGGAGTCTTCCTCTGGGAATGTGGAGCCCTTAAGATCGGGGACACAGCTTGGTAGGTCAAAGGTCATAGGCTCCCAGAGAGTTGGGTGGTTAGTCAGGAAAGAGGGAGGGACAAACACTGTGACAGACCTGTCCTGTGTAAGCCAGAAGAACTGGGAGTGAGCTGGGGTGACTGGAGCCATGAGCATTAGTGGACAGATGATGACGCTGTGGCTTTTACGCCAGGAAATGATCAGCGCCAAGCTTCCCAGCAGAACCGTATGGAGGCGTAATGTTTTAAGAGTACAGATCTGTCTTTTTGCCTTTCAGGAAACAATGTAGGGAACAGTAAGAGCAGTAAGGCAGCAGCTGCCTTATTCCATTATTCCAGAAGAGTGGCTCAGACTGAGACTGGGAGGGAGCAAACAAAGACCTGCGCCCATCCTTCCCTCTCTCCCTCCCTCTCTCCCTTCCACCCTTCCTCCTTCCCCTCCTCTTCTTCCTCTTTTCTTCTCTCCCTCCTCCCACCCCTGCTCCAGATCAACAGAGTTTAAGAGCACTGACTGCTCTTCCAGAGGGCCAGGGTTCAATTCCCAGCACCCACATGGTAGCTCACAACTGTGTTACTCAGTCCTAGGGCATCTGACGTGGCCTCCTGATCTCCTTGGGTACAGCATGCGTGTGGCACGTAGGTATACACTCAGGGAAATGCACATAAACATAACACATCCCTGAGTTTCTCTATTGTATCTTTAATTTTAATTTATATTAATGTTTTCATATCCTAAGTCTGTTTCCTTTGAGATTAATTTGTTCTTATTTCCCTGGGCTGACGAGTGCTTTTCTTGTTTTGTTTTGTTTTTTTCTGAGATAGGGTCTCACTCTGTAACCCAGGCTGACCTTGAGTTTGCAACAATCTTCCAGCTTTAACGTGGGATTACAGTGTAAACCCACAACATGCCCAGTTTATTAGTCTAGATTTCTTATGGTAAAAACTTAGATATTGTTGGTTTAAGAGTTTTGTTGTTGTTGTTGTTGTTGGGACAGGGCTTTTCTCTGTAATCCTGGCTGTCTTAGAACTTACTCTATAGACCAGGCTGGCCTCAAACTCACAGAGATCCACCTGCCTCTGCCTCCCCAGTGCTAGGTTAAAGGCATGAGCCATAATGCCCAGCATGAACTTCCTTATTTAATGTATAAGCAATTAATGCTCCAAAATTC
Organism: Mastomys natalensis; assembly: GCA_021653895.1. Classification (NCBI taxonomy): domain Eukaryota; kingdom Metazoa; phylum Chordata; class Mammalia; order Rodentia; family Muridae; genus Mastomys; species Mastomys natalensis. The sequence goes on along the minus strand of JAJTUV010000110.1, from coordinate 947,565 downwards.
CTCCTAAATACTTCTTTAGTGGCATGTCAATTTTTTTTTTTTTTTTTTTTTGAGAATGTATTCTTTCCTGTTCGAATATTTTCTTATTTCGCTCATGGGTTGTTTAGAAGTGTTTCTACTTCCATGACGCTTGGATGTCTCTCCAGACCCCGTTGTGCTATACCCATTTAGGTTATAAATTTAGTTTGTTAGAGACTGTTTTATACCCAAGATAATAGACTACATTGGTGGATATTGCACAAGACAATGACAGAGTGTTCTGTTAACAACAGATTATTCTATAAGGGCTGATGGTTGTCACTGGTCTTGAACCGATAATGTTTCTGTTGGTCTTGTAATAGTCTTTTTCTTTGATGACTCTTATCTCCCTGTTCATTGCAGACAGTTCTGTGCCTTGGGCAATCTTGTCACAATGCTAGCTCTTCTGTTGTTGTTTTGTCTTGGCTATCCCCAGATAAGCATCCTCCTGCCCCAGCATCTCAAGTGTTGGGATGATGGTTAGATACCACCATGCCTGCTCCACTGTCTGTTAAAGCATCGAGTTTTCCTTCTTTCTGGTCATCCTTTTAGGTTCCTTTGTGATCACCAGAGGACACAGGAGAAATCAAAGTCCCTTCTTTGGATTCTTAGCCTCACTAACAAAAGAATTTAAGAATGGATTCAGATTCAGATAGAAGCTCAAGGATGATTCCATTAAAGTTTAAAGAGAAAAACCTCTCAGGGCAGGCCCACTGTCAATCTCTGCAGCTGCCTGGAGAAAAATGGAGGGGAAAAAAAAAACAGTTTTAAGCCTTCAGGGGAGTCAGACCAGTGGCAGACACATGGCCACATAGGTCTCTCTCTCTCTCTCTCTCTCTCTCTCTCTCTCTCTCTCTCTCTCTCTCTGTGTGTGTGTGTGTGTGTGTGTGTGTGTGTGTGTGTGTGTAAAGGGTAGATTCAGAGAAAGAAGCCCAAAGTGTCAGTTCTGGCCAGCATCCAAAAGAGACAGAAAAAGGAAGGGGTTCTGGGAGGGAGCCTTTCTGACTCAAGCTTCAGGAAAGTGAGACTGTATAGCTGGATCTCATGATGGTTTATAGGGTCCATGCACTGGGGAATTCTGGAAAGGAAAATTACAGTATCTCTGTAAAAAATTGGGAAATTTTTTCCCTCTGTTCCTTTAGCATAGTTTAAGGTAAACCCACCTTCCTAACAGTGATCCCTTAGGCAGGTGATTGAGCAGACCCATCGGGAATTTTAGATATTCACCCAGTCCAGAGATCCCAAGCTCGAAGCCAGGAAGAGTTGGTTTTAGTTTTTTTTTTTTTTTGGTTTTTGGATTTTGTTGTTTGTTTTTTGATTTCCAGTTTTTGTTGTCGTTGTTTGTTTTTTTGTCGGGTTTTTTTTGTTGTTGTTGTCGTTTGTTTTGTCTTATGGCCCTTTATTGTAACTGTAACAATCCCGTGGATGGATCTAATGATTGTATTTTCCTCTGGAGACAGTGATATTCCTGGATCCTTCAATAGTAACTTTAGATTGTTTCCTGATCATTTTTAACTTTGTTGTGGTGTTTTGGATTATGTTAATCCCCTGGAGGTGCTGGTTTTTTCTTGAGGTGGGCAGCCAGTCCAGTGTGAGCTACACCTTCAGTTGTACCATCTGTTGATAATGGTGCAGTCATCAGCTCCGTTACTAAGTCCCCAGTTCTTCCCTGTATACTCAACGTAGTCTTGGCTCATGGCTGTAACTCAGTTCTCAAACCCTTTACTGTGTGTTACATGTATGTCCCATTTGAAGAAAATCCCAGGACTCATGTTGGGTCAGACATAGATTCAGTGAGTCTGTTTCTATCTCCCCTCAGATTTCTTCCCATGATCCTCAGTTTCTTGGGTTCCTTTTCTTTATCCTGTATCAAGGAAGCCAGGGTCTTCTGTCTTATCTTTGCTGGCTTTTGGGGGTCACCTCTCTATTTGGTACTGTGGTGAATGCTCTAGAAGGGCTGTTCCTGCCCTTTCCTAAGCTTGAGGTCCATATATGCTTCCCACTTCTACCTTGGTCTATCTTGGAGTCTGTTCCAAGTGACACGTCTTTTTGTCAGTGGGTCACCTTTTCCTATTTCTCTGTGTATTTGATTGTTTTTAAATTGATAATAAATACTATAGATGGCACATTACAGCTGTATACATTGTGACTGTAACAATCCCATAGATGGATCTAATAATCGTCTTTTCCTTTGGAGAGAATGATATTCCTGGATCTTTCAATAGTAACTTTAGATTGTATACACACACACACACACACACACACACACACACACACACACACACACATATATATATTTTATATATATATATATATATATATATGGATAGATAGATAGATAGTCCAAGTAGGTGATCCTCTGCTGAAAGCTCAGTGTGATAACAGCCTCTGCCTCTGGTTTCACTCTCTAAGGAGTCTTCCATGTTCTATCTGCACCTAGCCCTACCAGCACAGAATCCACAGAGAAGCCCTGTGTGTGAATTCACAGCCCAGTCCCTGAACTCAGCCTTGTCAGCTTAAGGAAATGTCCTGACAAAGACTTCAGTTCCCAAAGACTCCATCGAAAAAGCACCCCAAACAGTAGACTGGTGAAGGGCCTGTGGTGCTGGGAGCAGTCTGCAGCCTGTCAGAACACGGGGCCTAAGCACCTGGCATTGGTTTATGCGTGTTTATAGCAGCAGATCTTGTCCAGTATCTCAAGCGAAAGCCTTCTCCAGACTTTAAACACTGCCTACATGGACAAATATCCCAGGCAGCTAAGATGCAAAACTTTGGCTTGAAGGAATTACTACAACAATGTTGTAAAGAGGACATAACAAAGGGACTTATCCGACATATGTTCAGCAACTCTTACACCGAGACTTATAAAAGGAGCAGAATTGTTTGGATTTCAACATGTTTAGCCAGTTGTCTGTGAAAAGATGGATTTATTGTAAATTCCAGTAACTCTCCTTTGGTGTATTTAAAGGTTAAGAGCATTCTTGAGAGAAGCTTTGTTTTCTTGTAACTCAAAATCGGTTCTTCTCTTTAAAGATGCTACACTTCCAGCCCCTCGAGGTTCAGAGAGCCCTGGAAATAATCTCTCTCTGGGAACTGTTAGGACTAAATGCTCACAGCCAATCATCAGTCCAGCACACAGTTTCCAAGAGTTCAGTACAACCACACATCCCCAGCTTCTAAGAGTCCATGAGAACTCTGCAAAGCACATCTGGGTCTTGTCATTTGGGAAGCCGAGGACCCGGTATCTGGGCCTTCGAGCTGGTCTGGATCCAGGTGGGACTAGCTCATTAATAAACCTGTCTGCTGCAGGCAGGGTCTGCACGGTAGGAAGCAACTGTCCAGAGTCAGATTTATTGCCCTGGGGAGAGGATAAGCCATCCCATCTGGCTGATAGCCCTCTAGGACCTGCCTCTGGGACCCTGGGTCCAGCTCATTGCAGGACTGCAGCTGCTAGCCTCTGCCAGACACCTTTGAAGACACAAAACAAGGTGGGCAGGACTCTTCCCACCCTAGGATCCTCAGGCTTGGCTACCTGAAGTTTCCTTGTCTGGGCTACCTTCAGTCCAAGAGCCCTGACATTGCCTCATAATCTCCTGTTCTACCAATGATCCTGGAGCCCGCCGCCACACTGGGAAAAGCATTCTGAATGCTGTGAAGCCAGTTTTGAAGGCCATTCCACTCCTGCATGGTCCCCAGGGGAGTCCTCCTATGACAACAGGGCAGGAGTAAGACACCAGTGTCCCTTACCTGGAGTGAGGGCCTAGCCATAGTCTCTGTGTGCCAGCTTTTGGAGTCAGGAACAGAATGACCATCTGAAAGCCTCTTCTGTCCCTACAGACCTCAAACAAGTTTGAGACCCCAGATTTTGCCTAACTTCAGAATCCATCTTGCTGAGGTGGACTCTACTCTTAAAGGACCTTCCCTTGTTAGGGCTGGATTAAATTCCAGGAGATGAAGTTGGTGATGGCCTTGTACCAGATTCTGCCCTTCTGATCCAAGCCTAGGAGGATTGTCTGGCCTCTGCACCTTAAAGGTTCTAGCATTACTCAGATGCTGGAGCAGTAATCTGGGGTCACCAGGGTCACACCCCTAGCAGAAGAGAGCATTTCTGGAGCAGCTAAGCACTCCTAGGGCCCCCAGGCTGTCAAATGCGTCTGTACACTGGAAGCGGGTAATTGCAGGGCTCTTAGGCACATTAGCGCCTGTTAAACTTCCTGCAATTAATTTTCCTGACAGCTTGTTTAAAAGGAGCCGTCTAATGTATTAAAAAATACCTGTGTTTGTGGCAAATCACCCAGACAGTGCTCATAGAGTTTCTAAAGAAAATCGCCAGGGGTAGATGTCTGAGCGTTAAACTACTCTAACCTCAAACAAGTTTGTGCCCTGCTGTGAGAGGCCCAGAGCCTCCTAGAGTCCCTAGAGCAAGCCTGAGATGTGTGTGACTCTCACAACCTAGGGCTTGACGACACTGCTGACTCACAGCTATGAGTTATATTCTCTTATGGTCCCAGAAACCAGAGGTCCAAATTCCAGGGTGTCTCTCGGGGCCTTGTTTCCTTCAGGGGCTTTAGGAGGCTCCTTCCTTTTCTTCCAAAAATGATGGACTCAAGTGTCCTTGGCTCACGGCCACGTCCCTTCAGTCTTGCCTAGGTCTTCATGCCACATTCTTCTCCGAATATCTGCTCTCTGGCAACATTTGTCATGAGATTCAGGGCCCACCTGAGCCAGGACAATTGCATCTCAAATCTGATTATATCTGCACAAACAAGTACAACTATAATCATGTGTGCATGCACACACACACAGAGACACACCACACACAAAGAGAGAGAGAGAGAGAGAGAGAGAGAGAGAGAGAGAGAGAGAGAAGAGCCACCATCATGATATCTCAATATATCTTAAAGAGAGAGGCAGAGACTGGATTCCAGGTCTAGTCTTGCCGGTCCCAGGGCACGGCTACTGCTGATCTTGGTACACTGGGGAAGATAAAAACAAACTGGAAGGATCCAGATGCAACCTCACAAATTCCCACCCCAGTTCACAATTGTTGAAGATGACTCCTAAGGCCAGCAAGACAGGGCCTCAAGCTGGGCTTCTTTCTAGACTCCCGTGCCAGGACAAGCTGGGACACAGGTAGGGCAAGCTGTAAACCATTTCACACAGTCTCTGCCTTCTGTGTGACCCCTGGACTGGAACAGTCCCATTATCTTCTGTTTTGTTGCATTCTATGTTGAGATGTTAACCACTGCTGTTATTCTCTCTGGGCTTGTGGATCAGTGCCAGCGAGGAGCCGGCCTTCCCAAATGCTATCCCATATAAATGTGACTCCCACAGCTGCCTCTGGATTCTATCACTACCCACACCTCTCATTGGCCTGAGGTGGAAAGGGCTCCCCTCCACTTGACCAACTTGTCTTATCTGTCTGGCTCTTCTAGTTGCTAAGGAGAATGTGCTAGCTAATTCCAGCAGAATCCTGAGCAATGGCATAACAAAGGCAAGGATGGATTGATCCTGGTGACAACACAGAGGGTTGTCATTGCCACAGCATTCGTGACTTGACTCATATCTGTTGGCTCCTGCTGTCTTGTAACCTGAAGCATGTCCCAGAGAATCTCTGCTAGGGCCCAAGTCAGTGAAGCTACCTCTATGGGGACACTGAAGACCAGCAGTGCTAGACATTATTAGGCTCAGTTCCCAACAGAAGGAAGAACTGAGATCAGTCTGTGGTTGGGCTGCTCAGCTTCAGGGTATTCTCAGGCACAGGCTAGAGAGACAGGCTCTGGGAAGATGTGGCAAGGCAGCTGGCCCTGGTCAGAAGGCTGAATGTTCTTCCTTACATACCTGACTCCAGTTCTATTTGCTTCCTGGGCCTTGTGGTTCCCTAGGAGACTCGCTGCCCTGTTTCTGTTGTGGGGAAGGGCTGTAACATGTTCTGAGTGGTATAAAATAGGCCTACCCAACCTGCACTCTGGCCTCGGACCTGACCTGGACCGTTGCAGCATTATCTCACAGGTGGTAAGCCTCTGTGACTAACACCAGAATAATCCTTCCCAGGGCTTCCCACTGGGTTTTAATGGCATTTTCCTTGACCTTTGTAACTAATTCACAACACAAATGGGCATCCTAGTGGGCCCTCTGATACAGGCCAAAATTGTCAGCAGGGTTGCCTCGTCAACAGTCAAATCTCAAGCACAAGGCTACATAGCAAGACCCTGTCTCAAAAATCAAAATAAAACAAAATCTGAGCACCACAGGAAATGGTGTGAGTAAAGCCAGGAGGCTCCGTGGAGGCCTGGGTTCTCAGGAGCCTGTGAGGCAGATTCCTGCTGCGGGAGTTGCTCTAGTTCATTCCTCCTGCTCTAAAAAGGGTCCTGTCAGAGTTTGAAGTGAGGAGGACAGACTGTTTAAGAAAGGACCTGAAGATGCATCCATGGGACCCAGCTCTGCTCTCCCTGGGTGATGGACGCCATGCTAGCTGCTTGCCTACAGTTTCCCAGAAACCTGCAGGCCTGCTCCACTCAGAAATGTCCAGGCTTTCCTCATTACTTTTCTGTTTGGGGGTCAAGCAGCACCATTCTGCACAAACAGTAGAGGTCCTCCCTGCTGCCATTTTTGAGTATGGTACAGACTCTCTAATATGCTTCTAAGCGCAGCTACGCCTGCCCATCAGCACTGGGCTGTTGTAAACAGATCACTGTTTCTCTGGGTCTGTCTGTCTTTCTGGGTCCATCAGGAAACTTGACTCCTTAGGGAACAAGTGGGTTCAAGTGCCAGACTTCAGCAAGTAGTGAACTTTGGAAATAAACAGGGGTGTTGCTGCCTGGAACCATGATCTTCCTTCCTCAGAGACAAGGCCCAGCCAGCAGATGTCTAATGCCAGCTCTCCTGGTAAAGCTGCTGAGTACTGGCTGAGCCTCTAATCCCGCATTGCAGTGACAATGCATGTTCCCTCGTCAGCTGCCTCTGTGCATGCATCCTGAGGATCTCATGAGGATGAAGGACTACATCGACTAAGAGGTACTGGGGGCTGGATAGTAGGGTGGATTTCAGGAGAAGGTGGGAGTCTGATCTGAAAACCAGGAAGGAAATGCCTTAAGGGATCCAATGATCCCAGCATCTGACCCATTATTCAATGATGATCTTAGCATCTGACCCATAATCAATAGTGATCCCAGCATCTGACACATGATCAATAATGATCCCAGCATCTGATTCATGATCAATAATAATCCCAAGCATCTGATCCATGATCCAATAACATTCCCAAGCATCTGATCCATGATCCAATAACAATCCCAGCATATGGTCCATGATCAATAATGATCCCAGCATCTAATCCACTATCCAATAATGATCCCAGCATCTAATCCACAATCCAATAATGATCCCAGCATCTGATCCATGATCAATAATGACCTCAGCGTCTGGCCTCCACTTGCTCAGAAGGCCCAGACTTCCCTTCTCCTATGTCGTGTGTTTAGTGCGCACATGAGCTTGAATACATTAAATGAACAAACAGAAAACACTCTGTGACCAGGAAAGCCTCCTCTCCAACATTCACCAGCCTTAGTCCCAAGAATTCTTATGGGTCTGTTTCTAATGATGGAGAGAGCTCATCCTTGATATCCCTTCACCAGAGCTGTGTGGATTTTGGTGCAAACAAGCTGTTGCTCCCTCATTGCCTATCCATTCGGAGCTGCTGCGACCAGCCCTGCTCAAGTGCTCTGTGGAAGACAGCACATGCTCAATTGGAGCATGCCTCTGTGTCTCGCTCAAAAACAGAAAGAAGAGGAAAACGGAACACTGTGTGATGTGGAGGGAGCTACTTCCAGAGACCTGGAGTTCCCACCAAGCAGATTTGGGGGAAATGCATGTAGAGTTAAGTCCACCAGGTCACCTGGTCAGTCTGGTCAAGACCCTTGTCATGTAGCACCTGCACCCAAAACCAGCCTTCACTGGGTACTTAGGACAATGGGACTTTGGGGAGACACTGAAATTGTCAGATTTATTTTGAAGCAACTATACCTGTCCAGTTGGCAAGGGATAGACCCCCAAGATCTCCTTGGCTTACCTCAGTCTTCCAACTAAATCCAAAGAAAGCCATATACAAAAGTAAGAGATGAATGTCAGGACCTTGTTCAGACCCAACTGGGAACCTGTGGATAACAGGGAGTTCACTATAAGGTGCTTGTTGGTTCCCAATCCATACACAGTTTAAATGTTCCTTCCCTAGCTGGTCATCTACAGAGTCACCCTGACCAGCCTCTCTGCTGTGGCCCTGAAAGGACTGTGTGCATTTCTGAAGCAGCTGGTTCCACTGAGGAAGGCTGGGAAAGAGGCTAAAACAGAGACGCAGGAACTGAGGTGTCCAACCCTTGAGGAGAGATGAAACACAGGAAGTACAGGAAGCCTGGGACTCCTTTTGCTTGAGGGAAGGTACATCGGAAGCACACAGTACTGAGGGTAGCCTCTGGTAGGAAGGACCTCCAGCTAAGCTGAGAGCATGACTAAAGGGTTTCACAAAACAGGGCTCTTGCAAGATGCAGGCAGACCCTAAGACTTCTGCAAAGCAGCATCTAAACAACCCAACAAGCCAAAATCCTGACGCACATGATACTCACAAGGACAAAGAACAACTGGAATATTCGCCGCTGCTGGTGGAATGCAAGAGTACAGCTGGGAATCACAAGTTTTTAATCACACACACACAAACATGCCTTTGTGCACCACACGCATGCAATGCCTAAGGGGAGGTCAGAAGAGGGCATTAGACCCCTGGAGACTGTAGTCACAGATGGTTGTAAGCCACCATGTGGATGCTGGGAATGGAATCTAGATCCTCTGGAAAAGCAGCCAGTGCTCTTAACCACTGAGCCAGCCCCCGAAGTTACAACTCTAAACGAAAAAAAAAAAAATTTTAGAGCAATTTTTGTAATTCGTTTGTTTGAGACAAAGTCTCAGGAGACACCCCACCCCTCCCTCGACTTGTTCATTTCCTCTGCTGGAGAAATCTTGTGTTGTGAGGTTCATTGTTACAATTAAGTGTTGACAAATTAGTCAAAATTGACAACTTACACTGGGCTCTGATTTGGAGTTTCACATTCTGTGGCTTTGGATAGATGCATCATGGACAATAGCTGTACTTCCCCCCTCCCCCAATGCTCTGGGCTCTACCCCAGCCCTGGGCAACCTTTTTTTTTTTTTTTTTTTTTTTTTTAAAGTCAAGTCCACATTTTGTTTTCCAGAAGATCATACAGCTGGAGTCAAGGCACTCTTCCAGGCCAGCCTCCTTCCTTTTGCTGACGTTCATTCTAAGTCCTTCATATCTTTTCCTGGCTTGGAAGCTCGTCTCTTTGTATCACTGAATTAGATGCCATTATTGTTTAGTTAATGAAGAACATCTCATTTGCGATTATGACTAAAGCTTCTATAAATGTATCCATGCAGGTTTTTGGGTGAACATAAGCTTTTAGCTCCCCTAGGTTAAAAAAACAAAGACTGCAATCGTGTAACTTTAGGTTATGAATAGGTTAGTTGTGTAAGACAGAGCACCTGTTTCCCACAGCAGCTTTGCTCTTTTGTGTTCCACCAGCCATGATGAGCATTCCAGGTGACCTTCTTCAGGATTTGAGGGAAGGGGGGTGTTGTTTTAGAACATTCCTGTTTTATTCCATTGCTATATTGGTTACTTTTTCCTCAGTGCTGACCAAATACCTGACAAGAAGCAATGTAAAGGAGGAAGGGTTTATTTGGTTCACCCTTTGAGGGTATATCCCATCTCAAAGTGAAAGAACAGCTCTGAGAGTGGCTGTGGATTCAGCCATAGGCATGTAAGGTAGCTGGTTACATTGTATCCATAGTCAAGAAAGGGAAAGTTTATCTGCTGGGGTTCTGGTTGCTCCTTTCTGCCTCCATGTTACTCAGTTCAGCACTCTAGACCCTGAGATGCCCCCTCCACATCTCTTTCCTCCATTAAATCTCTCTAGAAACACCCTCACAGACACGCCCACAAATGTGTCTCCCGGTGAGTTTAAACCCAGCAGAGTTGAAGTAGTAATCAAAGCCTTCGGTCCTGTAAAGGGTAACATGCAGCACCACACCAGGTGCATAGTTAGTTGTTCGTTAGTGAACGTTCCTACATGAGGTTCCTGTTTAGACTTTTGCCCGTTTTTTTCTTTGTTTTCTTATTTATTTTTAAGAGTTCTGTATATTTTAGACCAGGCTATCAGATGTGTCTTTTGCAGATAATGCCTCCCAGACTGTGGCTTCTTACTTAATCTTTGTTATGGTTTTATTAAAGGAATTTGCAATATAGCCAGGGCTGGCCTCCAACTTCCTATCCTCGTGCCTCAGGCGTCTAATGCTAATACAGATGTTACAATATCATGCTCAGTTTTGTCTTCTTATTCTTTTAACAATATTATTAATTTTAATAAGATCCAGTTTATTGGTTTTTCTTTCATGGAACATTCTTCTGTTTAAAAATTCAGCTGGTTATAGTGGCTTACATTTGTAATCTCAGCATTTGGGATGAAGGGAAAGAAGGATCTGGAATTCAAGTCATATGAGGCCACATGAGACCCTGTCTCAAGAAAGCTAAATAAATAATTAAATATCCATCATTAAATATGGGGCTAGTCAACTTATTATTGTTCTGAACTTAATACTTAGGTCTGTGATCAGTTTTGATTAGTTTTTGGAAGGTGTAGAACCATCCTTTCACAGATGGTTGTCAAGGGTGATCCTTCACAGTCTTCCTTGATCACAGAGTCCTGTGTGGGTCCATTTTGTAGGCGGCCAAAGAGACGGCACCTGTTTTCCAACATGGCCGGCGCAGCGTCCTGTATAAGCCTACTGCGCATGCATCAGCCTCAAGCCCCTCCCGAGAGGGCTTATGCTAATGAGGCTCGAGCCCTAACCAATCACGGGGCTTATGCTAATGAGACATGAGCTCACAGGGCTTATGCTAATGAGGCATGAGCCCTAACCAATCATGGGGCTTATGCTAATGAGGTATTGGCCCTAACCAATCCGAGAAAACAGGCTGCCTGGCCCGCCCCCTTGGAAGCGTATATAAGCAGTGCATTTCAGCTGCTTGGGGCACGCCCCTTCGATGGATGAAGATTGTGCCTGGAATAAAAGAGCTGTCAAAGAAGAATCCAGGCGTGTCGTGTCTTACTGCCGGCCGAGAAGACACGACACCATTTCTTGGCTTCACTGGCCATACCATCTTGACTATGTAGCTTTGTTGAAAGTTTTGGATTTAGTGGTGTCAATGTGAGCATATACCAAGTGTATACTGGTCTTCAGAGGAAGACATAAGATCCCCTGAAACTAGTGTTGCCATGTTGTGAGTTGCCCAACATGGATGATGGGAACTGAACTTATGTCCTCTTCAAGAGCATAGAATACCCTTAACCACCAACCCATCACTCCAATCCCTTCATCTGTTTCTCTGTGTAGCCCTGGCTGTCCTGGAACTCATTCTATAGACCAGACAGGCCTCGGACTCATAGAGATCCACCTGCCTCTACCACCTGCTTCTGCTGAAATTAAAGGCATGCACTACCACCACCCAACAGGGGGTTTTATTGGGGGGGGTGATACTAGGGATAGCAAGGCAAGTGCTCTGCCACTGAGCCACATCCTGTCCATATTTCATATTTTCATATATAAATAGTATTTTATTTTTAAAGTTTTTATATTAATTACTCAGTATACAAACACTGTATTGTGGGGCTAGACAGATAGCTCAGTAGTTAAGAACTTATACAGCTCTGGCAGAAGGGATCCAGGTTCAGTTCCCAGAATTCTCATTGAGTAGCTCACAACTCTCTGCATTTCTAGGTCTATAAGATCCAACATCTCTTCCAGCTACCACACGTGCACACGTATGCATGCACAAGTTTTCACGTGTACACATGCACACACACACTAAAATATTTCAAAACAAACAGACACAGTATTGTATTTTTTTAAGTTCATTTATTCATTGTTGGCATACAGGAAAGCAATTGGATTTTGTTTATCAACCTTTTTTTTTTTTTCTTACTTTCCCATAACCATACCAGTTCTTTGGTATTTTCTACATATATGGCTACCTACACACAAAGCTCTCTCTTTCTTCCCGATGCACATACTCCCTCCCCTTTCTTGTCTTATCTTATTGGCTAGGGTTTCTTGTGCAAGATTAAGTTGGCATGGTTCTGGGCATACCTTGCTCCTCATCTTAGTGGAGTTGTGATCTCACCAGTAGTAAGATGTTAACTCCGTTTCTAGCTTGCTAAGAGTTGGGTTATGAATAGGCTTTGGATTTTGTCAAAAGCCTTTCTTGCACCTATTAAAGTGATTGTGTGGATCGTGATCAGGTACCACCCTTGTATACATGGGGCAGGGAGATCCCATTTAATCATAGTGTATAATTATTTCTATGTTGCTTGAGTCTCTTTTGTGCTTGTCGTAGGCTTACCATTGCTGTGATGGAACACCATGGCCAAAGCTCTGGAAGGGAAGGGTTTGTTTGGTGTACTCTTCCACATCACAGGTCATCATCAAAGGAAGTCAGGACAGGAACTCAAGCATGGCAGGAATCTGGAGGCAGGAACGGATGAAGAGGCTGTTAAAAGGGTGCTGCTTACTAGCTTGCTCCCCATGGCTTGCTCAGCTTGTTTTCTTGTAGAACCCAGGATCACCTGCCGGGGGAGAGGGGGGTGCCTCCACCCACACACAGTGAGTTGGATCCTTCCTCATCAATCATTAATTTTTTTAAAATGCCCTTTTAAGAGCTGGGCATGGTGGCATATGTCTTTAATCCCAGCACTGGAGAGGCAGATGCAGGTGGATCTCTGTGAGTTCGAGGACAGCCTGGTCTACAAAATGAGTTTCAGGACAGCCAGAGCTGTTACACAGGGAAACCCTATCTAGAAAAAACAAAAGATAGATGATAGATAGATACATAGATATAGATAGATGATAGATAGATACATACATACATAGATATGCAGATAGATGATAGAAGATAGATGACAGATAGATATGCAGATAGATAGATGATAGATGGTAGATAGATACATAGATAGATACATAGATACATAGATACATAGATACATAGATACATAGACAGATAGAAGCATTTTCTCAGTTGTGAGGCTTCCTCCTCTCCAATGAGTTTAGCTTGTGTCTCATTGACATAAAGTATCCAGGACAGACCTGTTATGACAACTGCCACAGACTAGGTGCTTTACAATGAATAGGACTTTATTGGCTTCATGGCTCTGAAGACTGAGACAATCAAGATCCAGGGACCGCATTCTGTGCTAGCCTTCTTTTTTGTTTGCTTGTTTTGAGACAGGGTGTCTCTGTGTAGTTGTCCTGAACCTCAATATGTAGACCAGGCTGGCCTCAAACTCACAGAGATCCACCTGCCTCTGCTTCCCTAGTGTTGGAATTGAAGGCACGTGCCACCATACCTAACTTGGTAATGGCCTTCTTGTGCTTATATGTGTCAGAAGCCATCACAGGGTAAGAGAGCAGGTAAAAGAAAGGGTGAGAGGACCTGACTTGCTTTTATAGCTAACTGACTCCAAGATAATGAAGTTAATCTATCTGTGGCCGCTTTCTCAAGACCTAAACCCTCTCACTGGGTTCTACCTCTCAACCCTGTTGACTATTAAGTTTCCAACACATGAACTTTTAAGTGTGTGTAAACTTTGTTTGATTCATTAGTATTTTCTTGAGGGTTTTTGCATCTGTGTCCCTAAGAGATGGTCATCAACATTTATCTCGTGTGTGTGTGTTTCTGGTTCTAGGGTAATGCTGGCCTCACTGAGTGGACTTGAGGTCTGCCCTGAGCTTCTGTCTTCTCAGAGAGACTAGAGAAAGCTCTGTCACTTTCATGTAAGTGTTTGGCAGGATTCACCAGTGAGTTATTTGGGCCTGGTGCTTCCTGTTTTAGAAGGTTATTGAATATTGATTAGATTTCTTTAATAAAGGCTTCTAATTGTCTGTTTCTTCTTGGGAGTTTTGATGGATTCAGCATTTGCCCATTTCATCTACGCCAGGCATCTTCAATCTGTGGTCTGTTGGCCACGTGCATTTCAGGATAGCCCAGGCCTGAGTGTCTGGGGCAGCCGGCAGGATTCAGGTTCTGGAATGTTCTTTGATGAGAAGCCACCATGAGAATCAATGGAACTTACATCAGACTTGCAGATTCAAGCAATTTAAATATCATGGGCACCTGTGGCCGCCTTGCGGCGATCTGTCAGAGAAAATGCATCTTGACTACAATCACAGCCGGAGGAGCCTTCAGCCCTCTGCACAGCCCTCAGGCAGCCCGCCATGCGTTCACAGCCCCAGGAGACTGAGAATTAGTGCTAACTTGGTGAGATTGCAGTTGTGATGCTGTGATTTCCTCCAAAGGAACTGGCTGGGACCACAGGAATCTGTGTTTCCCTAGGCAAGCGGCTCTTCCAGGTGGATTCTAGCCCAGCCTTCCCATTCTTGCTTCGCAAAAAAAAAATTCTAGAAAATTCTTGCACTCCAATTCACCTGCAGCTCTGGGTGAGTCCCAGTAGGAAATGAAAGGGGATATAAGATAGGGTAGTTCTCCCTTGATACTGCTCATTTTGGTTTTAAAAATCAAGGCATTAGGGGTGAGGAGATGGCTCAGCGGTTAAAAGCACTGACTGTTCTTCCAGAGGTCCTGAGTTCAATTCCTAGCAACATATGGTGGCTCACAACCATCTGAAATGGGATCCGATGTCCTCTTCCTGTGTGTCTGAAGACAGTGACAGTGTAAACATATGTAAAATAAGTAAATCTCTAAAAACAAATAACCACCACCAACAACAAAATACTCAAAGTGTGAGGGGGGGGTGTTTTTCTTTCAGTTTGATTTATTTTGTTTTTGTTTTTATTTTTTATTAGTTTCTCACAGAACCCAGATTGGCTCCAAACTGCTCTGTACGCAAGGCTGTCTTTGAACTCTTGATTCTCCTGCCTCTGCTTCTCCAGTGCTAGAATTACAGGCATGTACCACCACATCTAGCTTTGGTTACCACAGTTAACTGGGGTCTCAGCTATGCTGGACTGAAAGTTCTGAGCCGAGTGAGCAAAGTTCCTATTACAAGCAGTTCCTGCAAGGATTAATAGCTGTGCTGAGTCTATAATTACTACACACCAGCTAATGGCTCACTTGGTGGAAGAGAGCTCTGAGTTCAGTTCCAACCCAGAGGCTCTATTGATGATCTTCCTTTATCAGATGAGGAAGAGAAGAAATAAAGAGGGAAGATGAACACAGTTGTGGGTACTGGGACCAGTCCCCTGAGCAGCCTGTGAGGCTAATCCCCAAGCTCCTATCCCATCCATCCCTAAGGCTTGGCCTAGCCTTACTGCATGCCATTTTTGAGGTTTGACCAGGAAGAACTCAGAAGGTAGGGAGAGAATCTCCACTAAGACTTTGTAGTGCCTTTCTGGAGGGTGAGCCCTATTCCTAACCAATGAAATTTTGGTGCAGCTTGCTAGGTTTGCACAAGCTCTGATGATAGGGCCTTGCAGAAACAAAAGGGAGGTAGAGCCAATTTCTGGAAGATGTAGCACCCCCTCCTTACCCAGTACATGTGTTTTATAAGTGGTTTAAGATGAATGTTCTTGGCCTTCTATGTGTATGTCTCTGTGTGTGCGTGTGTCTGTGTGCATGTGTGTGTGCGTGCGTGTGTGTGCCTGCATGCATCAAAGTCATATCCTCATGCTCACAAGCAAAGCATTTTACCAACTGACCCTTCTCTCTAGAATAGCACTACCTTTAAAATGGCTGCTCATTCTTAACCACCTGCTTCCTGCTTCTCCCTGCCGCAGGAAAGGGCACTTTGTAGATCCTCTCCCACTCTTCAGGACAGGATGTCCTCTTCTGAGGACTCCTTATCAGCTCTGGGGAATCCAGTGTTGAGTAAAACTGACAGGCAGTCAGTCCTGGGAGGACAGTAACTCAAAACAACCAGCCTGCTCTCATGAACAGTGTGTGTACAGAAGCCAGAAGACCAAGACTAGCTCCAATCCTTGCTCCTCAGTGCTGGTCCTGACAGGTTACCAGGAGCTCCATCCCTACTCAGGTCCTGAAGACCCAGCAGCATCAGATGCTCAGAGAAAGCTGCACTGGAAGGTCAGCCTGTCCCCACAGGGACTGCCAAACAGACCAGGCACCCTGGGCAGCCCAATTCACAACTACACAAATCCCCCAAACTCCAGTGATTGCAGAGGAAGAACCAGGATGAACCCCCAGCAGGAGAGGATGAACGCCTTATCCGCCTCAAAGCCCGGTGGCATTTGACTGGGACTTTCTGTACAACAACAAATCCTCTGCATTCAGCCTAGAAACACTCAGTCTAACAAATGAGCCGATTATGTCATTGTGACAAAGTCGTTACTGCAAGGAAGATGAGATTTCTTTTGAAATATGATGGAGGATTCAGAGTGGAACAATCTAAGCCCAGGGAGCACACCTTCCTTAACCCCTCCTTTTTGGGTTCCTCCACTATGCCCATCGGGGTACAACTCCACCCTGCCGGTTCCCGACTTCCGATAGATATTGTAGGGTTATAGTACTTGTAATTGACGGTGATAGACGTATCCTTTATCAGAAGGGATGTTGGCTCCGGGCTGGAGAGCAGTCTTCACAACTTCACCCAAAGCCCCATGGTGAAGGTGTAAGAGCATCACTAGCTGAGGTTTTCTCCCAAGGGGTTTGGTCTGGATTCTGTATCCAGTCATCCACCCCTTTACCAAGACCCTGCTTACAGGTAAGTGCTTTCCAAATCAGTCTCCTGATCTTTGTCCATCAACGGGAACCACTGCGTGGTGACCGGAAACTGCCGTTGCTTCCCTGGAAAGTTTTCTCTACAGCTCACACCTGCATCACTGGCCAGGGACAGGTGCTGGGGCCTGCGGAGGCTTAGAGCACCAACTGAGGCAAAGGGCCCTGGGGGCTGCCCTTAGGTGCCCAGCCCAAGTGGAGCCAGACAGGTATGGCAGTTCCTGGTCTGGGTGACTATACTTGGCATTAGGGAGGCCTTCAGAGCTGGAAGGCAGCTCTCTCTAACACAGTGGAAAGGTGTAAGGCAAACTGCTTCTTCTGCCTCAACAGGAAACCTACATTGGTACTGAGTTTCCTGATGGCCAACCAAGGCTAAGAGCTGGGTGAGCAATGGGGAAAAAAGGTCAGGCCCAGCCATTGGAGACTCAGACTCATCTTGAAAATCCCCGCATCTGGTTGTAGGCCAATGCCACACAGCTTCCAGGGAACAATCTAAAACCTTTACCAAAGGGGCATGGACCCAGGACCACGCTAGATGGGTACTGAGCACACATCTTCCCCAGGGTCATGGTGGGAGTTCCAGGTCCCAGGACCTTACATCACCTGGCATCCCTTTCGTGTCTTCAAGTGCTTTCAGCGCCCGGATGGGCCAGCAGCAAAATAGGAGCAGAGGCAGAAACCATGCAGTCACATGTACATACACACTATACATGCACACATGTATGTACAGAGACACGTGTGTGTATATAAGCAGACATGATACAAAATGGGCACAGGCACACCTTAAATACAGACACATGTACATTCGCACACACAGACCTACAGATGTCTACACAGATACATGCTCATGTCAGGGTAGCTGAGCCAGAACTTGCTGACTGCTGGTGCCTCTGGGAAAGCCTCACGGACACAGTCATGCCTTAGTCCTCCAGGAAGCAGGGAACACAGTCTTACTCTGGCCCAGTACCACAGGATCACTTATCCTGATTCCATCCAAGTATGAACGGCAGCAAAAACAAGTTCTTCTCTACCAGGACTTACAGAGAAGCTGGCGGGTCTCTGAGGAAACCCGAGGGTTGGGTCCGGTGATGAAGCCCTCTCTTCAAGAAACCAGTGTGAAGGGAGACATGCCTTGTCCTCCAAGCACTGTAGAAGTCCCAGTTTGACCTACACAGTGCACTGACTTGTCCAAACCCAGCCCCAATCCTCAGGCTTCCCTCCATGACCCCTCATCCTTCTTATTACTGGAAACGTTAGAAAGTCCTGCTAGAGTTGTCATGTTACTGGAGAAGCAAGAGAGAGAGTCCCATCTTGGGGGTTATTAGTTCAACAGTAAAAGAATTTAAGAATGGATTCAAAAGCTTGAGGATAATTTTATGACAATTTAAAAGACAAACTCAGGCTGGTGAGATGGCTCAGCGGTTAAGAGCACTGACTGCTCTTCCGGAGGTCATGAGTTCAAATCCCAGCAACCACATGGTGGCTCTGTAATGAGATCTGATGCCCTCTTATGGGGTGTCTGAAGACAGCTACAATGTACTTACATAGAATAAACAAACAAACAAACAAACCTTTGAGCCAGAGAGAGAGGGAGAAAGGAAGGGGGTGGGGGGGAGACAAACTTCAGGACAGCAAGGGGTAACTCTTGGCAACTTCCCAAAGGAGAGGGAAGAGAGAACACTATGCCTTTTTTACTTAGGTGTGGAGGTTTGGCAAACAGGCAGCCATGTGGCGGACAGGCAGCCGAATGGCTGAAGGATGGATGGCTTCAAAGAAAGAATGAGGAAGTCCGAGTACCAAAGGAAGCATACAGAGGCTCTGTCCAGCATTCAAAGGACAAAAGAAGGGGAAGTTAACCTTTCCAGCTTGGACGCAGGTGGCAGATCTAACAGACCCCAATGAGGGTTCTGCAGCCGTTACCTTAATAGCAGAAATTCTGGGAAGGAAAAGTATATTATTTCATTAAAGGGATAGATATTCCCCTCATCTCTTTAGCATAGCCTCAGGTGAATCTGCCTTCCAGAGGGGTGTTCCCTTAGCCAGGCAGCTTACCTGTCCCACTGGAACGACTATTAGAAGAGACATGGCATGTCTCCCTCCAGAGGAAGATGTGTCCTTTAGTCTAGGAGGCACCAGTTTTGCCTTAATGAACTTTCAGGGCTACCGTAATGTTTCTTTCAGCCCATACAGCTAGGGATTGTGTTTGTTTTTGAACAGAGAGAAACTGGAAGGGTCAAGCATGAATGGGAAGCCAGGACCGTTTTCCCATGTGCTGGCCTCCAAGATCACAGTTTAGTCATCTCTTTGATGGCTGAGACTCTCAGGACCCAGGAGGCCCTGGTGTCTGCAGCATGTCTGTGTATGTATACCTATGTGCATCTGTGTCTGTCCATAGTCTTTCCATGTGGGCAGCCTTCAGGACACAGAATCGTTGTGCTGATATGACTGAGCAAACTACATGCCCCACTGTGTAGAACACTGGCAGGGGACAGAGCTGCATAAAGGACCTGACTCACTTGAGTCTCAGAGAAATGGCCACATGGATGCCCTCCCTCCCTCCTACAGGTGACCTTGACTCCATTTCAATCATGAGAATTTGACATCAACACTAAGCCTAGCCTTGAGGTGGATTTTCTCCTGTGGCTGCTATGGTCCGGGAGAATTTACAGACCAAGGCCTGAGTGCCTTCAAGTGGCCATTTCAAAGCCATCAAAGGAGACTCATCTAGCCCGCAGGAACAAGATTGGCAGGGCAGGGAATGCTACCCTGTAGGAGCCCGGCTGGATGGCTGGATGCAGCTCATGCATTCCAATTCCTGGAACAAGGCTTCCTACTGGTGCATTTAGCATCCAGGTCAATGACAGAGCCCAGCAGCAGCAGCAGCAGCAGCATGAAGAATAGACCTCTGACTCCGATGAGGCCCCAGCTCTGCCCGCCTGGTGGGTGCACCATCCACCTTCCAACAGAATAGAGACAAGAAACCGCCCCTTCCTCCCCTCCCCCTTCTCTCCCTCTCCTTTCCCCCTTCCCCTCCTCTTTCCCTTCCCCTCCTCTTTCCCCCTCTTCCTTCCCCCTCCTCCTTCCCTTCTCCGTTTGTTCTCTTCCTCTCCTCCCTCTCCCCTTCCCTGCTCTCTCTCTTATGTGCTCATCTGAGACAGCTGGGAGGAAGGCGGGGTGAAGGTTTACTCTGAATCCGACTGGAATGAAACAAACTTCATTCCACATACACCTTGAACGTGCCTGACAAGGCATCCTAGTGAGGGTGACTGACAGCTCAGGACATTGGACAGAATGTTGATCAGGATGCCTGTAGAAGGAGGGACATTTCTGAGGGGATAAAGCTCCAGTTGTCTGGTGGAAGGTGTCCAGAGGAGCCACTGGTTTGGGTCGTGGGTATCAATGGAGACACATTTGGGGAGATTCATGTAACTGGAGTAAAGTCATGTCTCTTCACACTGTGTGCACAACTATAGGGGTGCTGCCTTCAGAGCCTATGGAACCAGGCAATGCTCAGCTTGGCAGAAGGCTGGATTAAGCCATGAAAGGGTTCTTACCTCTGCCAAGCATAACCCATCCTTAGGTCTGTTTTCAATTACTTTGGATGTGAATTAAGAGCCTAGGAGATTGTTTCCCTTCAGATTTCCTGAGAATAGAGCAGGTCCTCAGCCATGCATGCCACCAGCCCGTTGGCCATGACAGAACAGGAAGTCATGAACAAAAGCTTCCGGTAGGGAGGACAGAAGACATTGGTAGATGGTGTTCCGCTGCCTGTAGGTGGGATTTTGCTTCTCACACTCAAACACATGTTTTGATATCTCCTCTTGCTCCTTTTATACACTGGGCACTGGTGTGAGAACACAGTCCCATTGGTTACGTTGGTCCCCATTTTTCTCAAATGGACTGTGACATGACCGGCACCCAGTGTGTGTTCCATGGCCGTAAGCCTGAGTCTTTCAGGCAGGAGTCAGCCAGCTGGAACTATGATCTATCATTGACAGCGTAGACGACGGCCTAGTGTTTGTTAATATGTTGTTTGTGGCTAGTTTGGGCTGTGGTGGCCAAGCAGAGCAGTTGTGACAGAGACCATCTGGCCCGCAAAGCAAAGTCACTCACTCTCTGACCCTTTACTGAAGACATCTGTGGACTCCTGCTCCAGGACGACAGAGGACGGAGAGGACAGACCTTAGGGCAGGATTCAAATGGTCCCCACTGTCAGGTTAGAGAGAGTAGTAATGATCCACCTCGTCTGAAGTCAGGTTTCTTTGCCTTGTGAGCACAATGGCAGGGCTCACAATGGTCACTGTGAGGGCTTCTCACTGCAAGACAGGACCCAGTGCTGGACATGGCACAGGAGACATACTGTGCACTTGCAGAGCCCGGACTCCACAACCCCAGCATCATGGCAGAGCGGGTGAAAAGTCAGCTTGCTGACCGACCTGGGAGCTGGGACCTCCTTTGAGGTGCTACCCCCGCATCCCCTCACTTCCGGGTCTAGCCACAGCCCCCACCCTGCCCATCCCTCTCTATCAGCACCTCTTCCCAATGTGAGTTGCCATCCTTGACTTCTGCTCAGGTTCTGCCTACCATGTAGGCAGAGCACCCCAAATATGCACACAACTGTGCCAGTTTCCTCTCTCTCAGGCCAAGGCTCCTGGTCCAAAGGATCCCAGCCCATAGACAAGTGTAAAGCTCTTTGAAAACACACTCACCCTTCACAATATCTTGAACTCACCTCTGCCTCCCACCAAGGCTCCCCACTCTCACTGCAAGTAGGACACCTTGTAAACATCAAAGTGACCTTACATAAAGGAGCTTGAAGCATGCAGTGCCTTACATGGTGCCAGTGGAGGTAGGATGGAAGGACACCCAGGGGAGAGACGGGCAGGCACAGGCATAAGTTATGGAATTTCCAGAAAGAGCCAGGATGTGCCACCTCAGGTCTGCAGCCTGCAACACAGTCTACCCCCAGCTGGGAGCAGTTACCAGAAATCGCTTGACAGCTGTGGTCGGTCAATGCTAAAATGACCAAGGCTCCTTCTGCTGTCTATGGAAGAAGAGCAAGGCTGGCAAGCTAATCTGAGACTGTGGGAGAGCTGTGAGCCTGGGGGAGGGGACGCTCCCCAAGCCCCTGGCTCTCAAGACCCAGAAGGTTGAGTCATGGCTGGCAGTGGGTGAGTAGACCCTATACTGTTCTCCCTCCTGTCCCGGAAGCAGATAGGGCAGAAGAAGCTATAGCATGCCAGGTCCACCCTGTCCTCAGAAGGTAGATCAGCCCTTCCACTGTCTGTAACTTCAAAGCTCACTAGGATCATAAGGTGGAATGGTCAGGGCAGGACAGCTTAAGGTGATCTGCGCCACCCTCTCCTGCATGGGGGCTTGTGGGTTGGCAGCCCCAGAGTGAAACAGGAAGGAGTTCAGGGTCGCTTGATAAGATCAATTCTTGCTTTCCTTCCCCACCCAACCCCGCACCCGCCTACCCCTCACCCCCACCCCCACCCCTGTCTGGAGAGAAAATCCAAGAGCTTATACCCAGTGCTCTCTGATTCACACTCTGGAGAGTGTGAATTTACACGCTGTGCCATTCATAAAACAAAAAAGCCTCTTTGTTATTGTAAAGAAAAGCTCCATGTGGGTGTAAAGGACAAATGAACGAGGGACTAATGAGGTAATGGGACCTGGTGGGGCTTGCAGACTGGGGGTGGGGGTAGCAGAGCTGCCTAATAGAGAAGTGCTTTGCTCCACTCCCCAGTCCCCTTCCCACTGGGTAGCATTTGGCCCACAGTTTACTGCTTAGTCTCCTCATCTTCCAGCCTCGGGTGTATGGTTTTTGTTTGTGTGTGTGTTTGTGTGTGTGTGTCTGTGGTTTGTGTTTGTGTGTGTACTTGTGTGTGCGTGTATGTGTGTGTACATGTGGTGTGTGTGTATGTATGTGTGGTATGTGTGGTGTTTGTGTGCATTTGTGGTGTGTATATGTGTATGGTGTGTGTGTGGTGTGTGTATGGTGTGTGTGTGTGGTGTGTGTGTGGTGTGTGTGTATGTATGTGTGGTATGGTGTGTGTGTGTGTGATGTGTGGTGTGTGTCTGTGGTGTTTGTGTACATTTGTGGTGTGTATGTGTTCATGGTGTGTGTGTGGTATGTGTATGGTGTTTGTGTGTGGTGTGTATATGTGTGTGGTATATGTGTATATGTATGGTATGTGTGTATGTGTGTGGTGTATGTGTGTGATATGTGTGTGATGTGCGTGTGTATGTGTATGTATGTGTGGTATTGGTATATGTGGCATGTGTGTGTGTGGTGTGTGTGGTATGTGTATGGTGTATGGGGATGTATGTGCATGTGTGTGTATGTGTGTGGCATGTGTGTGTGTAGGTTATTGGTTGATGTCAGGTGACTTTCTCTATCACTGTTCACATTGTTTTTGAGATGGCCTCTTGCTGACTCCACAGCTTACCAATTGGCTAGATGGATAGCCAATGAGTCTCCCCATCCTCCCCAGTGTTGGGACTACTCTATGGCTGAATGTTTAAATGGGTGTTTTTAAAAACCAAATGTTCTGCTGGTGAATCTGTCTTTCTGGCCTTCTGCTGCCATTTCAGACCGTTTGCTTCTGCCCGTCCGCCCTCTGATGTCCCACAGTCCTACCCAGTAGGAAGCTGGCATGAGGCAGTGTCCCCTAGCCAGAGGTGAGGCCCAGAGCCTGGTCACCTAGGAAGAGGCCAGAGCCTGGTTTTGTACAAGCTATGAGTCCTCTGTCACGCCTGAGGCTCTGTGGTAGGGAATGGAAGACCTGTACCAGTGTCTTCCCTCACACTGGCCATCTCTAAATCCTCTTCCTGTGGGTGAGGACACGCCCTTCTGTGCTCACTGTAATCAGATTTATTGACCAGGGACACAGCACTAATCCCATTGAGACTCCGATGTTGAAGAGCCAGATGTCCATGGGGAAGTGCAGTGGCCAGCTTTGGCAGTAGGTGGTAATTACAAATTGGGAGGAACAGGCAGGATATTCGCTGCACTACCCACACAATTACATGGTAAGAAAGCACACAGCAAATTGTAGGGCTGGAGATTCCGCTGCAACGGGGTGTCCTGTTAGCCCACACTCAACGTGCACCCTGAGATGCATGTGTATCCTGCGTACATCCACTGAGCCCCAGCAAACCAACCTTGTCCCAGGCTCGAAAAGCCATGCTCCCAAGCCCAGCTGAGGGCTTTTCATGGTCACTGGAAACATGAAGCTAATGTCCATGAGTCCCAGGCTTTCTTGGCATGGAACAGAGAGCTTTCTTGGATGGCTCAACCTCTGTCAAGGGCTCCAAATGCACTGTGCTGAGCACTTGGCCCGATGTTTAATCCTTCAGTGTCAAATCAGCGCCCTGCATCTTAGGAAAAGGCAAACAAAAGGCGTATCAGCAAACCTGATTGAATTGGCTTGGGTTTTCGAAGTAGAGACACAGCAGATGCTTCTTAGCAAGTGGGAGCTACTGTTTAGGACACTCTGACCCACGGGAGGAAAGGCTACTGTTCTAGCCTGACTTGGACACAGTCGTGGAATCTGACTGCAGTATAAAGCGAGTCTTAGGCACAAGCTGGGGCTCTTTCCTGCTCCACTGCTGTTGGGTACAGAGGTGGGGTGTGGGCCCACCCACTCTCTACTGTACTGCCACCAAAATTGCTGGGGATTTTGAAGTCACTTGCTGCTGCTCAGCAGATGTCCCAGAGATTTGAACATTCTAATAGGCTTTTTGGCTGACACATATTCGAAGGCGTGACAGACAGACTTCAGTCCTCCCCACCCCTTTCCTGCCCTGAAGACTTACTCCCTACACAGTTGGTTTGGGGCCACTTTTGAGGGGGGCTAGAAACACTGAAGCATCTTGTCACCTGTCTCTACCCTCTACCCAGTTAAAAAAAAAAAAAAAAGCCCCACACCACCATTTGTGCTGAGGACTCTGGACCAAGGCCAGACCCTATACCCACCTGCTGTGCTAAGCTTTCTCCTGGGACTTAGGGCCTGGCACAGGTGGACAAGGGCAGGGCTGTTGAGAAGGCATTTCTGTAATCCAATTGAGGCCTCCAGGCTGAGTCTGTGGTCTCCTGACAGCCAAACTGGTGCCAGGCCTGCTGCACAGCCAGGCACTGACAGGATATGGATGTTCAGGGTTTTCTGTCGCCAATTTCTCAATCAGACGGCAGCCTCTGCACCTCTGGACAGCAAGAGGGAAGAGTCTGGCTCTCACATTAAAGGTGACCAGCACACAGAGGTGGGGGGTCAGATGTGCCATCTACTGGGGGCAGAGGGCTGCAGGGGTCCTGCCTACTCAGGTCACAGCCCTCTTGGTATAGCTAGCAGTCTGTGGTGCTTTCTCTCCACCTGGGACTTGAGAATCGCCCAGCAAATCTCCCATTTGGACTCTGTTTGAGGTTCAGGCTCTTCCAATAATCCTAACCAAAAAAGGAGGACAGGAATCCACAATGGAGTGGAGGCAAAGTAAGGAAGTGAACAGAAGCGGCCCCAAGAGGTGTCACCGGGGAAGCAGAGGGGCGCGTTCATACACTCACTCGTGAAAGCAAAGAGCCTGTATTTCATCGGAGTTCAATTCCTACCAGTCAGGTTTTCTTCAGAGCCAGGCTGTGCCTTAGAGGAACTTGGGGAGCCACACACCCTGATTCCCTTTTCTTCCTTGGATTCTCTCTCCAAAAACTGTTATCTCGGGGCACCCGTTATCAACCGGTGCCCCAGGAGCAGTTGCATGGGACTGACCAGCTGCCTCGGTGGTAGGCATTCGAGTTCATTCCGGTTTTGTTATTTCAAACAAGGCTGCACTGGAAACCTCTGACATCAGGCGTTTCTGCTGTGCATTACGCTATCATCCCTGGTCTCAGCAGAAGTGGAGAAGGGTAGCCAGACTATGTGAGGACACAGGAACCTGCTAATGATAGTCTTCTATCTGCACTCTGTCCAAGGCTAGCCCATTGCTGAACCTGTTCTGGCTGGGGCTCATCAGCCACCCTTACAGGAGGCAACCCCCTGCCAGGCTAGCCCAGGCTGGTCCAGAAGGTCACACAGTAACTTCTACTTCACCCTTCAGGTTTTCCCAGCTCTTAGGCTTCTCAGCCCCTTCAGTGCCTTTTCTCTTTGCCAGCTGCTGACTGGAGTGAGGAGTTCAGCTTTTTATCTAAACATAATGGGCTTAACTAGGGGCGGGGAGAGACCCTAGTATTGTTCTGCAGGAGAAATGCAGATGAGGGTCAAAGCTGCAGTTCAGGGATCTGGGGCCAAGGTCACCTCTTGGTGACCAGAGGGAGGGAGGCACACTCCACCAGAGCATGTACCCTCATCTGTTGACACACGAACTACATATCTCCCCCCTACACCATCCGTGTACAAGCTTGAACCCACCATCCCTGACCACTGTATCTTTTCTATCCAAACCCTTCATTCTGCTGCCCTTCTTCTCCACAAAAATATAGACTTCCTGACAAGAATCCTGATGGTAATCCTGGGTGCTTCTGAAGGCACTCAATGGTGGGGGCACCTTCAGTCACTCTAAAGTTTCTTGTTGAGATGTGGAGTCTCTCTGGGACCTGCTTGAGGTCATAGCTACCCAAGAGTATAGGACTCCTGTCTGTCTACGGTTCAAGTCTACACCCCAACCTCCAGCCTCCAACCAACCCCATGCATTCTGTCCCTTTCTGGAGAGCCTTCCTCATGCTCAGAAATTTCCAGCACTGAGAGGAACAGTAGCAGTCATGGTGGAACAGAAGGCAAGAACCCCAAAGGCTGGCATGCTCTTGGGGTCCACTGTCCTCCCCAGCATTCCAGTCCAGCTTTGTGTGCATGATCAATAAGCTGGTGGCCCAGAGTAGTCTGACACATAACTGGTCTTAGGTCTTGTCACACAGTGGGAGTTGGTGCATATGTCTAAAACAGAAGGAGAAAAGGCAAAGACAGACATACTGGGAGAGACAGACACACAGAAGGGGAGGCAGAGACAGAGACACTGCATGGTATGTACTGCCGTGACCAGCAATGCTGAGTCTGGTTTCTCTCCCCAGCATGTATGCATCCTAGCTGTGTGGAGACAGGCCTCCCCTCCACAGGTTATTAGCAGTGCTGCCCCCTCTTGCTTTCCTAGTCTTGGCCCTCCCTTCCCATTGTTCAAGGTCACAGATCAAGGTGATCTGGGGTCAGTTGCCTGCATGTCCCCCAGGACACCTGGGGCTGGTTTGGATAGACACATTAAAAGATATTGTGGGTTCTTCCAGCTATGTGAGATAGCACTGACGCATCCTGCTGTGAACTCAACGTGATCCTCAAGCTGACAGAGGTGACACATGTTTCTCAGGTTATCCTGTGTGGCCAGGGCTGTGGTGCGCATGCAAATTAGGAGACAATTTGAAGCCTGAGGCCACACCTGGTGAGGGCCAGAAAAGGGGTGAGCCTGGGAACTTCAAGTTTAGGAGCAATGACTGGCCATTAAGGGCCTGGAACCATTCCCCCCCCTCCCCATTTTGCTGGTTTGCTCCAGCTCTGGCCAGTCCTAGAGGTAGCTGTCTGCTGCCTGTGTTCAGCGAGGTGTGGTATTTTAAATGTTTTGACATTTTAAATCTGTGTTGGATACATCCAGTGTGTTTAATTCCACTGTGACTCACCAGGAATCAAATTAGTGTATCTCCTGGGATGGAGCACAGCTGGGCCCAGAGCAGACAGAGGACTTCTTGCTTGCCCTCCATGGGCTTCCAATGGAGTAAGCGAAGCACATGGCAGGAACAGCTCTGGATCCTGACCCTGGGGGAAAGATGGAACAGGCCCTCTATTCTCCAAATCAGAGGAGATGCAGCGTGGGGAGGGCAGAAAGGACCCAAGAAGGAGATGGTGCTGACCTTCTCTTGAGCGGTGTGCACCTTGCCTGTTGAGCAGAGATTTGTGAAAATGGCAGCTTGAGCTGCCTCTTTCCCAGGCCCTCCCAGGGGTGGTCTGTGGATACCTGGAAGTGCAGGCAAGGCCTTCACAGGTGCTTCAACTAAGTCCGAAACAGGCCTGGGGAGTCCAGCCAACTCGAGCACCCTGGGTTCCCCGCTGCCTTCATTCCAACCTTCTGGTCATAGCTGCCCTTGCACAAGTTGTCAGGAACATTATGTTGGTCACATTCTCCATGCACTTCAACTAGAACATGTGGACATTTGTGTGATTTTGTTTTTTGCTCCAAGAAGCCTCCAGAAGGCCAGGGTCAGCTGGACATTGCTGAAGAAACCGGGCTGACCTCATACAGGCCAGGAAACACATCCATGTCCCGCTGTTTCTGAGTTATTGACCACATGAGCCTCAGAGATTCAGTTTTCCCAAATGTAGAGTGTATGTAGAGACCTGGGCTGATGTGTAGGGCTAGCTTTCCTCAGAGCTCGCTAGAGAGGCACCACACGGGTGAGAGATTGTGTGAAGGCCTCAGTGCAAACTGTTTGCACGCAAAGTGGGAGCCAACGGTGCAGTCTCACCGGACAGGCCATGCTGAGGTATGGAGTCCTTGGCATGATAGTCTCAGACCCAGGACTCAGAGCCTGGCCCTTTGTCAGAACACCTAACGTCTTTCCCAGTACCAGGTAGCAGAGGTCATGCTGATCTCTTCAAAGCACGCTGGAGTGGAGTGTGGTGCAGGTTGAGATCTGAACTTGAGGAGGAGTTCCAGGGGAGGGTCCCATTCTGGTGGGCAGACAAGATGGAGTACGGTCTTCCTACTTTGTCAAGTACCTCCCAACTACAGAAGATAGTCCCCAGGTCTGGTGGGTAAGCATCTGTGTCTGACAGCCGCCTCTTGCTCTCTGCAGGTTAACACCTTCATGTCCTTCCTGTTTCCCATGCTGGTCATCTCCATCCTAAACACTGTGATTGCCAACAAACTGACCGTGATGGTGCACCAGGCCGCCGAGCAGGTCCACGGCGTGGGCACTGTGGGCACCCACAACGGTTTAGAACACAGCACATTCAACATGTCCATCGAGCCCGGCCGTGTCCAGGCCCTACGCCACGGAGTCCTCGTCTTACGTACGTAACCGCAGACCTGGGGGAGCAGACAGTGCTGTGGGGGCTCAACCCAGAGCTGAGTGTAAGGACATGGGATAGAATGTGGGTCCAAGCTCAGCATTAGTGCTCTGTTCTCTTTTTTATGGCTTCATATTGTCACTTAACCAACCAGAGGCCAGGCACTAACTCTGAGCTTGAAGACTTACTAATAGACATGGGTAAGCTTTCTTGCTATCAATCAAGGCTCTGTCAAGGAAGCAAGTATACCCTAGGCACACTCATAAATGAAGTCACATGACCAGTCCTGGCAGCTGGGGCCTCCATGGAGGCAGCATCTAGCTATTCAGGACTAGAACGTCCTAGTAACAGACCTGCAGGCAGAAGGCATGCCAAGCAGATGCCCGGTGGTTAGACAGTTGGAGGCAACAATGCTGAGTAGAGTGATAGGCCTGAATCTTACAGCTGATACAACCTTGGGAATCATTCATCAGGGTGGTAGATGGGAAAGACTCAGGACTGAAGTCTTTTTATCCTCCAGACCCATGTCTTGCATTTTTCCCTGTGGCTGTGGCTCCTTCCTGGTCCTGCCCCTTTCAGGTTTGCTTTCCAACACCTCCAGGTGCAACCTCAGGGAAAACCACATGACAGTAAGAAGTCCCTCAGACCAGCCCCCAGAGCCCAGAGTGGACAGCACCAGACCTGAATGGGTCTACGTGGACTTCCTCACAGATGTCCTCATCTATACCCAAAGGCTCATGTTATAAGGGCTCATTCTCAAACACCTCCTCCCAAGACATTGCTAGACCCCAGAGCAACCACCTCAAAGTAACTGGAAGAGTAAGTGTTGAGGCCTGTCCTGGTCCAGGAGAGGCTGAGGCTGAAGGTAGAGAGAAGCACCCAAGACCTCAAGCAGAGCTTGGGGATACTGGTCGTCAGTACTGCCTGCTAGGACATATCTGAATCAGGGCACCTGTCAACTGCATTTTTCAGCTCTCTACCCATCCCCTAGCCCATCCTATGAGTCTGACTTTTCGTATAAACAGAATCATACAAGGTTTAGTGGCTAGTGTGTCCATTATACAAAACATCTCCCAAGCTTGTCCTTGTTGGAGCATGTACTATACTCTCTTGCCTATTTAACAGTGAATGATACTCCACTGTTCAACAGGAACCTGGACAGCGCTCACTGGCCCAGGTTCCTGTTGTGTGCATGGACCACATGACCACAGAGCAGTGTGGCAGCAGATCCACCTGTCCACAGGCTCCAGGTCTCTCCCACCTCTGTGATTGACTGGGAAAAATACTATTGTAAAATGGAGTGCACGTATTTCTTTCAGTTCCTGTTTTTAATTCTTCCAGGTTGATTCCAGAAAAAGGGGTGACGAATTAATTATATTGTGCTTTTTTTTTTTTTTAATTGCTGTTTGTCACAATGGCTGCAGCATGTAACATTGTTTGTATGTGTTGTTTGGCTGTTTTGTGTGTGTTTGCTTTGTGTGTCCATGTGTGTGTGCACGCGTGTGTGGAGGCCAGAAGTCAACAGCGGGTGTCTTCCTTTCTGCTCTTCACCTTCTCTTTTGATATGTGTCTTTCACTGAACCTGGAACTGACTGATTCAGTCTGTGAGCTCTAGGCATCCACAAGCCTCTGTCAGCCTGCAGTCTCCTAGCACTGAGTTACAGACACAGGCTGTTCACCTGGTGGTTTATTGTTTGTTGCTATGTTTTTGTTTTACTACAAAAGAAAAGAAAAGGCCCATGACCTCAGGACATCATCTTTGTCTCCCGTGGCACTTTCCGTGTTTCTGAGGACAATGGCTGTCTTGCAGGTGCTGTGGTCATTGCCTTTGTGGTCTGCTGGCTACCCTACCATGTGCGGCGCCTCATGTTCTGCTATATCTCGGATGAACAGTGGACTACGTGAGTACTTGAACTCTAGCAGACAGGGACGGGGGTACATTGAGCCCCACAGTCCACAAGCCTGTCTGGAATGAGGGCCGGGCTGCTCTGAGCCTGTGTCTCCAGGGAGAATGATTATAGCCAACAGGTCAGAGCAGGCAGCAGACCCTCAAAGTCATTCCTGAGACATTGGCGTCAGAGCTGAAGATTCTTTTGGTCACAGCTACTCCAGGCCAGACTGGCGGGCTCAACAGAGTCACAGGAGGAACTGTGTCTTGTCACACAGAGGGAAAAGACAGGGAGACAAGTTCAACTTCCAGCTTCAAGTCATTTGTGAATGTTGTCAACTGGGCAAATCATAGGAGACTCGGTGTCCAGGTTCTTGAGACTGTGGTCATAGGCATGACTCAGACTCCTAGATGGAAAGTAGGTGATCAGCGTGAACCTTGTTTGCACGAATGAGTCAGCTGATGGTGACAGCAGTCCTGAGTACCAGCCAGCCGGCAAACGTACTCTGTGAGCCATTTCTGTAGCAGAGCAGTGATCCCTAGCATGTGACAAACATCACCGTCAGGCTAATAAGGCACCAATGGACAAGACATAGCTGATGCTCACAGGGAGATATTAAAGATCAGAGGAGCAGCCCTAAAGGAAGGCTTGGGAAAGTCACGGATGCCTGGGGATGGAGGCTAAGATCTTCATGAATAGATATAACATGCACAGACATCAGGAGCCTTAGTGGTTCCTGTCCTTGTGTGGTTTGGGACTAGTGAGCCCTGAAGTGAACAGGGCTCTATGTAGACAATCCAGATGGGCTGCTGAGAGAGAGAAGGCATGCTGAAGTGTGGCTGTGGTCAAAGCCAGATCCTCCAGGAACCCAAGGAAAAAAGCGTTAGGGAGGCTTTGGCACCCCCAAGCTGCCACACTGCGCATGCCTGGCCCCTGCGCATGCCTGGTGAGGGCCACTGGAATCTAAACACCCTCCCCTCCCCCAACAGGTTCCTCTTCGACTTCTACCACTATTTCTACATGCTGACCAACGCTCTCTTCTACGTCAGCTCTGCCATCAATCCCATCCTCTACAACCTGGTCTCTGCCAACTTCCGCCAGGTCTTCCTGTCCACGCTGGCCTGCCTCTGTCCTGGGTGGTGGCGCCGCCGCCGAAAGAAAAGGCCAACTTTCTCCAGGAAGCCGAACAGCATGTCCAGCAACCATGCCTTTTCCACCAGCGCCACCAGGGAGACCCTGTACTAGGCCCTGAAGAGATTGAGAGGAGGCCTCAAGCTGTGCCCGGGGCAGCACTCCTCCTCCCCAGACCTCCAAGGGTTAAGTAGTGACCAGTCTAAACCATGCAGGTGAGGCTGGGGCACCCTCAATGGAGGCTTCTTTCTTTCCAGTTTCTCTTTCTTTCCTTCCTCCGGTCCCTCCTCCCCAGTCCTTTATTCTTGCCTCTTATCCTCTCCTACCTCCACGTTAAAAACCAGAACAGAGGCTGTTTCTCTCCCGTCCCTGCAAAAGGCCTTTAACAAGAAGAAATTAGCACTCACCAAGGACAGCCTCCTTTGTTCCCAGACTAATGGATGTTTTAGAAGGAAGAAATGAAAGCACCACGTTGGGCCTGGACTCTGGACAGATGAGCTGTTGTAATCATAACAGTACCTTGTAACTGCACTGACTGGACCAGACAGTGTCTGAAGTTGGATTTGGGCTCAGAGGCACAGGCTCCACCTCAACCCTTTATGCCCCTGTTCCTGCCCTGGTCCAGCAGATAACACGACTCTCTCCGAGCCTCATGGCTAGACCGTTCCTTGGCAGGCTGCCACACTGCCTCTCCCAGGGTGGTCCAGAGAAACCCCCCAAAATTCTCTTTAAGGACCAGGGCTCACAGCTGAAAGCTGAGGGAATCCATGCCCAGTCTGGACAGCTATGGCTCACTAAAGAGATCCCAGTTCCCACATGCTCAGGAAGGACAAAAGGGCTGGCCTGGAATTACACAGGACAAGCTTCAAGTGGCTTCACAGGGAGGGATACGTGCGCTGGGACCTTGACCTCTTGGATCTGCAGAAGGATGGCAGATAAGTGGGGTCTAACCTCCACTGTCCAGATGGTTTTGCTGGGGACGTGCATAATTCTGCTTCTCATACACAGCTGTATAGACTAAGGACCTGCAGCTGCTGGCTTCAGGCTGGGACTCCTGAGAAGGAACGCAGAGCCAGGTCCTCAGCAAGATGCCAGTGTCTGAGACTCTACAGGTAAGGGGAGGCCAAGCACCCCAGCATCCAGCTGGCCGGCAGCCCTGGACTGAGGCATATGTCAATTTGTTACCAGCTGCCACGCAGCCGCCCTGGCCCAGGTTCTAGGCGCCTGGAAAAGCAGGCACCCTTCGTCTCTGGGAGCTGTCTCCAAACAAGACAGGACCATTTAGGCTGCAGCCAACAAGACTGGCTGGGAGCTTGGCGACAGCCCCAGGATGCCTTGGACCAGCAGGGTAGAAGTAGCAGGAGGGTCAAGTTCAGCCTTTTGCAAAAGAGCCTTGGCCCTGTTGTCTGGAAGAGAAACGACTGGACGGGCAGGTGCTCTGTGAGAATGGTATTGCCATGGGACATAGGAGGCTCACTCATGGCCCAGGGCTAGCCTCTGTTCCCTCTGAACTATAAAACAATGGGTTAAAAGTCAGGGTATCTGTGGTCACCCAGAGATATGGGGAGAGTGTTCAAGTACTTGAACCCCACAAAATTCTGCTGCTAGTAACATGACCCCTCAGGTCATCAAGGTCAGGACCTGGGTGAGTCAGGGTCATAGCTGATACCAGGAAGATGTGATCACCCCAGAGGGAGGCCTCTCCTTCCAAGACCTGTCTGCATGGGAGCCCCTCACAGCCCTGTGGAGACACCTTGTCCAGTGAGTGGGTCACAGGCTAGTTTTGGTCATGAGGATTTCGACTTAGACTCAAGCTAGGCAGCCCAGCCCCAGGTTGCTACCCTGGGTTTCTAGACCTTGGGCAAGCCATTCTTCTGAGCCTTGATTTCCTCATCTCAGCTGACTGGAGTAAGCCAAAGGGAGACACCTGAGGCTGGGTAGAGCCAATGCCCTATCATATGACTCCTCAGAAATGCTGTGGCCTCATTATAGGGTGTTCCAAGGTGTCACCAGAAGTCTCGGCTATAGTCTGTAGCATCTTGTCTGTGTGCTTAATGTAATTAGGGACATACATCCATGCACCACCAGATGCACCTGTGACTCCGGCTGGGTATCCTGTGCTCTGGGCCAAGTAAAGATGAAAATAGCTCTGGAGGCTGTCCTGATCGTCCTGGAGGGAGGCTGTCCTGAGCGTCCTGGCTAGACTCTCATGAACTCACTAGTGATGTGGAAACATGTCAGTGTGCCCCAAACATCTGTCAGAATGCCACCCACCTTATTACACTTCAATAAAAGACCACTTTCCTCATATCTCTCAATAAAGAATAAAGGAAGCTGTGTATATCCAGTTTGGGCCTTTATATTATGCATCCATTCATACATGTGTTCATTCAGGCAGTCACAGCTGGTGAACATAAGCCATGGTGGATGTCATATCTTCTAAAGACTAAAGGGATCCTGTCCACCTCCCTGCCCTCCTTCTTGTCCCCCACACATACCTTTGCTGCCAGGCTTCACACTTGTTCACACCTGCTGCCAGGTTTCACATCTGCTGCCAGGTTTCACACCTGCTGCCAGGCTTCACACTTGTTCACACCTGCTGCCAGGCTTCACACTTGTTCACAACTGCTGCCAGGCTTCACACTTGTTCACACCTGCTGCCAGGCTTCACACTTGCTCCCAGGTTTCACACCTGCTCACAACTGCTGCCAGGTTTCACACCTGCTGCCAGGCTTCACACTTGTTCACACCTGCTGCCAAACTTCACACTTGTTCTCAGCAGACACAGCACCACAGACAGTTG
Organism: Mastomys natalensis; assembly: GCA_021653895.1. Classification (NCBI taxonomy): domain Eukaryota; kingdom Metazoa; phylum Chordata; class Mammalia; order Rodentia; family Muridae; genus Mastomys; species Mastomys natalensis. The sequence continues at coordinate 912,870 of JAJTUV010000110.1, read as the reverse complement.
AACAATGGCTGTTTTAAAACTGATTAAAATTAAAAAAAAAAAAAACAAAATTTTGGAATTTTAGACAATACAATTTTCCTTAATGCCAAGAAGTCTATGTCCAGAATGAGGAAGAAGAAGGAGCAATGCTTCTGACTTTCACTCAAATGTCAAGTGGCCCAATCTGAGCAGGGCTGCACTCACAGTAGACAGGCACCAGAGAGGACAACATGATGATGGTGATGATGTCAACCATGAACATTTCCCAGTCTTGCCTCCAGGACAGTAAAGGAGACTCAGAGCCAACAGGACCCCTTTTAACAGCCTCAGAAGCTGACACTCTCCTGCCCATAAAGTTGACTCCTTAACCACCTGACTCTTTGAACCACAGCCTGAGTATCACTAGCCTGCCCAGATTCTCTCTCTGCCTTGGGATTATAATCTATTTGACTTAGGGTCACTATAGCTGTGATGAAACACTATGACCAAAAACAACTTGGGAAGGAAAGAGTTTATTTCAGTCACAGCTTCATGAAACAGTTCATCATCAAAGCAGTGAGGGCAAGAACTCAAGCAGGGCTGGAACCTGGAGGCAGGAGTTGATGCTGAGGCCATGAAGGGGTACTGCTGACTGGCTTGGCCCACATGGCTTGCTCAGTCTGCTTTTTTGAAGAATCCAGGACTTCCATCCCAGGGATGGCGCCACCCACCATAGGCTGGGTCCTGCCCATCAATCAGTAATTAAGAAATAATCAACAGGCTGGCTACAGCCCAATCTTACAGAGGCATTTTGTCAATCATGTTTCCTTCCTCTCAGATGACTGTAGTTTGTGTCAAGTTGACATAAATCTAGTCAGCACGTTATCACACACAGTGTTCTCTGCCCAGCTCCCTCCATCACCCTGCTCACTGAGGAGAGAGGAAAGATGCCTACTTCCCAGACTGAGCAGGCTGGGAGATCAGTGGTGTGATGAGACCTGAAGACAGAGAAGAGAATTGTGTCCACTTGCTTAAATATTAGACGACGACGTGGGTAGGTATGGGCATGCATGTATATGTACGCACACACTTCAAACAAACTGAAGACCCAGGGCTCCGGCTTTGGAATCACTTAGATGCTTTTTGGACTGAGGCATACATACCCTTTTCTGCCTTCTCCTACCACAGGCAGGGGCCCATACTCCAGCCCTGCCCAGGTCACCAGGCCAGGGGCACACATGAAAGAAAGGTGCTAAGATCATTTCCAGGATTCCTTTCTCTCCTTCTGGAGTCGTAGCGGACCTCATAAACTCAGGAGCATGTAAGCCTGCCGACCTCACCTTCCCAGCCCTGCCTTGCCCTGTGGAACCAGAAACTCAGACCTAGGAATCTGCACTCCTAAAGACTGCTCCAACAGGATTCTTCCTGAAGTCCAAGCCTCTCTTCATTCATTCATTCATTGATCCTGTCTGGCTTCCTTGGGCTGACTCCCTCTCCTTTCTGATGAAGCTGTGAGGCTTCTACATATTACAAGAAAGTCTTTCCCTCTCATGGGCATGGGGAGCTGGCTGGCATACAGATCCAACAGACACACAGACAGGAACACCAAAGGAATGAAACACTAATGGAACTCCAGGCTGGTCACAAAAGAGAGACTCAGGGACAGCCAGCATGTGTCCTTGACACCCCCCCTCCCTGCACCCGTCTGAACCTATGATCTTAGCAAAACCCCTCTCTGTTCTGATCATGTGAGTATGCCTCTCATTCTTTGCCCTGGACAGAGGAAGAGGCTGCCAGCTCCATCACCATTGCTAGGCAACAGGGCAGGGCTTGGGAGCGAATCCTACTGTCTAAACACGTTTGAAAGAAGAAAGAATGCCAAGCTTCCTGTGTCTGCGAAGCTCCCCTCCCCAAGTCCCCCCTCCCCCCCTTCCCCCTGCAATTATGATCTGAATTCCAGTTTTTATCAAAACACCATAGAAACCACGTCCAGGCTGAGTTTACGAGAGAATGCTGCTGCGTGCAACAGGGCAGGAGGGAGCTGGGGGAGTGAGGAAATGGGGCAGGTAGAGAACCCAAGGCAGAGGAGCAGGCAAGGAGCAAGTAAGAGGCAGGCAGAGGCAGACAGGGCAGAGGGGTGCTGTCCAAGGATGGAAGGGGCTGTCAGCTCCTGCTGAGTAGAGTAAGAAAGCCTTGTCAGCACGGGCCCACATGTAAACGCATACCATGCACACTCATACACACACATGTCCACATAGCAGCTGCACATACACATTTGTGCTGAGTGCCTCAGTCTCCTCATTCCCAGCTGAAGGACCCTCCTCCTTGGAGATCACTGTGGTCTGTGTGGCTAAGGGACATGGGCAACATCTCACTCTTCCAAATCCAAACCTTGCCCTTTCACAGACAGCCACTGGGTATGGCAGTGCACTCGGGAGGTGGAGGATCAGAAGTTCCAGGCCAGCCTTGACTATAGAAGAAACTTGGGGCCAATTTAAGATTCTCGGTTACTTAAGATTCTGTCTCAGAGCAAAGAAAAAAGCAAACAACAGGTGGGTTCGGAGCTGTGGGTGAAGTGACTGACACACAGCACAAGGACCTGATTTGCTGGGTGATTTGGATGCCAACACCCACTTTTTGCCAGAAGCATCGTGGCTTGTGCCTGTAAACCCAGCACTGGGTGAGCAGAGACAAGGGATTCCAGTGGCTTGCTAACCAAAATACTGAGCTCCAGATTCAATAAGATACCTTGTTATAAAAAAAAAAAAAAAAAAAAAAAAAAAAAAAAAAAGGAGGTTAGTATACTAGCACACAAAGCCTTTAATCCTAGCACTCAGGAGACAAGGGTAGGGGGATCTCTATGAGCTGGAGGTCAGCCTGTTTTCCATAAACTTCAGGCAAGCTAGGGCTACACAGTAAGACCTTGAATCCAAAAGAAATTATATACATACATCTATACATACATCATATGTATTGTACATACATATACATACATCATATATATCATACATATATCTATATATCATACATCATATATACCATACATGCACACATATATAACATATACACATACATCATATATAGCATACATATATAAATCATATATAGCATGCATACATGTATACATACATATACCATATATGGCATGCATACATCATATATAGTATACATATATCATGTATAGCATACATACATATATACACATCATATATTTTATACATACATACACACATACATCATATATAGCATACATATATATACATAGATGTAGCATGCATACAAATATCATATATCATACATCATATATATTATACATACATATCATTTACATGTGGTATATATATGATTGAGGACTAGAGAGATGACCCAGTGGTTAGGAGCACATAGTACCCTTGCAGAGGGACTAAATTCAGCTTACAGCATCTAGTTCACAATCGCCTGTAACTTCAGCCCCTGGAGGACCCGATGCCTCTAGCCCAGTGAGCACAATCACTTGTGTGCACAGACCCAACACATACACATAAATAAAAATAATAAATCTTATTTTTAAAACATAAGGTGGAGACCTATCAAGGAAGATAAAGGGGATGTGGGGAAGAGGATAAAAACATTCTCTTGCCTGAGGCTCAGGCCGAGACTTTCTCACAAATCCACAACCTGCACAAAAGAGAGATGTACACTTTCATAGTCTGGATGACAAGATGATCACTCACCAAGCAGGCTGTGCTTCCTGGCTCAAGGGACATTGAGACAGGAGACAAACATGTTTCCAATACCTCGCCTGCCTTCTAAAGAGCTTCTGCAAGGAGGAACTGAATCCAGGCAAAGTTAGCCCCAGCAAACAGCCAAGCTCCAGCTGTGATTGCTTGTAAGCAGACCAGGCAGCGACTGGTGGTACTTAATAGATACTTGGCTCTATTGATCAAATAAATGGAAGAAAGGCCACTTCCTTTGCCAGTGCCGCAGATGGAAGGGCTGGGCAGTCTAATCAATAATCCTCCCATGCACAGCATGGAGGTGTGCCCCTAATGCGGGATCAGCAGACAGGAAATCAGGGTTCCACTTCTGTCCATGACATTTCCTAGGACAGGAGAGTGCAGGGTGCCATGATAGAGGTGAACTCAAAACCTCCATAATGGCCTCTGGGTAGACGCTTGTGTCTCCTAAGCTGCGGCCACCCGCAGAGCTCTGGGTAGAGCAGACATATTTATTATACTACATATTTAGACATACATATTAAATTACATATTTAGACATACATATAGTAGTCAGCTACATACTTAGAACTGGTGGCACTCTGCCAAAAACCTTGTACACGCATTCCTGCTTAGCAGCTAAGCTGCAGACAGGGATGGACAGATTCTGCAAGGAATCAGTAGGTCTGGGTGTTCCAGTTTGGGGCTGGTGGAAAGAAGGGAGCAGGTAGGAGCTTGGGTTTCTATGCTTGGTAGTCTCTCCCAAAGTACTGTCTACACCTCAGGACTCATGTGTTTTATGGGTCTACTGCACGGTAGTCCTCTCAGTCCCCTGGGACTCAGGGATGTCAGAAGTTCCATGGCTCCCAGAACTGCTGTCTCCTGAGACAGGACAGATGCCCCAAGCTCTGTCTCCTGGTTTCCTATCATGACATTTTACCAGCTGTCCAACACTGTGCTTCATTTACCCCCAAGGCCCATAGCTCTTATGCAAGCCCAGAGCCCCAAGTCAGAGGAGGCTCCAGCTGCCCTTGTGATCAGAGGATTTCTCTGTGGTATGGCTGCCTTACATAACCCTCACTCCTGTTATCAATACCAATAAACTCAGTATTCTTCAAGTCAGACATGGATGGAGGGCTGTCTTTAGTTTGCCAGTTATCTGATACCAACAGATGATTCTGTGTCTCATAGGACATGCAGCACCCCAAAGTCACACTGCAGAATTATGTCCATGTGCTCATCAGGGTCTGTGGTGAGACTGTGGCTCCCCTTTAAAGTTGCCAGCAAAATATTCCACAGTATTTCCTTCCTTGCTGTACTAGTCACAAGAAGCTCAGAGGAAACCTTGAATCCTCAGACTGAGGGTCTCCCCTCCTAACATTCGTGGTGTGACCTGACATAGCAGCCTTACCATGGCATGGCTGTCACAGGTGATCAAGCATGTCCACCTTCTACTGCTCAGTGGATTCCAGTCATAGAACTTCTCTCACTCACATGCCACTGGGGACCAGAGGTACCCAGCTCATGTGTGTCAATTACTTCTTGGACCAGAAGACCCACAGCTCTGTTTGAAACAATTCTCTTGCCTTCAGCCTTTCAATCCTAGACTCTCTACCTGACTATCCGGCAAAGCCCAAAGCCCTGGTGAACAGGCAAAACTGTTTCCCACCTCTGCCCCCAGAGTATCCTAGATGTCCAGAGGAGACCTATGAGCAGACATTGCGAAGATAATCTAACCTGATAGGAGAGGAGGGTTCTCGAGAGGGATGTAGGCTCCAAACTCATTGTTTTAGACCAACAGTGAGCTTGTCCTTCAATTGCTATCTCTGCTTCCGAAAATAGCTCCACCCAGCCACCTAACTTCCATCCTCAGGCCCCTCACAGGCTTCTCTCTCTCCCCTCTCTCTCTCTCTCTCTCTCTCTCTCTCTCTCTCCTCTGTCTCTCTCTCTCTCTCTCTCTCTCTCTGACTCAGGAGTCACTAGCTGTGCCCTCTACTGAGGGGTATCTGAGTCTGCTTCCCCACCCCAGCCTTCTCTGTCTTCATAGCTTCTTATTCTCTCATAAAAGCATCATTCTTCGGTGGAAATGTTAAATATGCAGGAGTATTCCACACAGCTGAAGTCTTACTAACCCCACCCAGAGCTAATCACCACTAACAGATGGGCGAACATGCTGCCTGGCGTTCTCCGCAGCTGCAGAAATGTATATATACACACACACACATATATATATCTAACTTGGGAGCGGCTCACACACACGCTTGCTTGCTTGCTTGCTTGCCGAGGTTCAGACTGCTCCTGCCAACAGCCCCATTGCAGTAACTCACACAGCACCTCCTTCCCACTGTGCAATCACAATCCCTCATTCAGGTTCTGAAATAACATGGCTTGGTGACATCGGAAAGCAGAGCAGCCTGCCTTGCCTTGTGTGGTGGTGCACACCTTTCATCCCAGCACTTAGGAGGTAGGGTAGATAGATTTCTGTGAATTTGAGGCCTGGTTTACATAGTGAGTTCCAGGACACAAAATGAGACATTTGTCTTAAAATGAGATAAAACAAAAAGCCTGTGTCTCGTGTAATGCAGAGAGGTCTCCTGTCCCAGTGGCATCCAAGAAGAGAACCACACCTCTTTATCAGGGACACAGTTGGGTAGCAGGGCCACCCTGTCATGGTAGTTTGTTCATTAAAGAGTAATAGATAGGACTGGGGAGAGAGCTCAGTGGGGGCAGGGAGACACTTGCTATATAAGTGTGAGGACATGAGAGTCCTAACTCCAGAACCCTCATAAATCTGGGTGGAATCTGCAACCTCAGTCCTCCTGGGTGAGATACTGAGAGAATCTCCAGAAGCTCTGTGCCAGCTAGGATGACAAATACAGTGGTCAACTTCCAGGGGCTCTGAGGGGCCAGGGAGTTTCCCCAGCATGGAGAAGAAAATGGGAGTACTTCCTGATAGGATGCCTCAGAGAAGGAGTCAGCAAGGAGAGGGAGGGAGCCAGGTACCCTGGTCAGGCGAATCTCACAGTTGACTGGCCACTTCTGCTGCTCTGACTGACTAGCAAACAGATGCGTCTTTATTTATACAGGTTTCACAGAACAAAGACAGACTAATGATTATCCAAGTGTTTATTACAGAGTGTTTGTCTGACTTTTCATTACATGTCCAGGGTTACGAGTTCAGTCAAAATTAGAGAATACAAACAGAACAGATTCTTCTTATTATTACTAGCCCTATAACTCCAATTTAAAGAATCTAAAGACTATCTCCTCCAAAGCAAACATATTTGTCATATGACAGCCTGCTTTTAGGCTGGCAGAATTTGTTGTTTGAAAGTACTCCAGAGAAAGAGAAAATATCTGCACTGGTCCTGGTATGAGCAGCAAATATTAATGCCTAAATTCTTTTACTATTTGTTTCATTATCTACACTCCAAAGCAGGAAAAGTGTGTTTTAGTCCATCTATCTGTTTACTGAGTTTTAGTCCTTCAGGGGTGTACCCTGTATACTCCCCTATCTTTAAACTACATTTTCAGAGATCTCTAAGCTATAATAGAAAGAGGCCTTGAATCTGTAACCTGTTCTCCTGGCCAGTCTGAGTTTGTCAATTGTCTGTTTGCCCTTCATCAATTATACTGTTTGAGTTTGCTCAGGGGTAGAGACACCAGGAATATTCCTGGAGTAATGGCCTCATCTATCTATGTGTTTATCTGTGCTTAATGATCTCCAGGGCATAAGGAAGACTTCCATATAGTGGCCAGATAGTTATGTTTAGGATTTTCCTAAGAAGACTCAGACATAATTTTTCTCAGGAAAAGATATAAAATGAATCATAATGCAGAAAGCCCCCAGCAATTCAGCACACAGCGTCCAAACCCCAAAGGCTAGAGCTGGAAGCACAGCAATTGCAGCATTCAGCTCAGCTTTGCTGGAACTGTCACGAAGCTGTGCTGGCTTCATAACTCTCGCCATTCCAAGTGGATATGGCCGTGCCAGGGAACATCAAGGAGGAGGGTGAGGACCACAGTACCTGAGGTTGTCCTCTGATCTCCACATGTGCTATGGCATGCATGTACCTACATTCATGTACACCACAATACATGTATGTACACACATCACACAAATACATGTCTACACATACATCATATGCATACATGCATGTACACACCATACATGTATGCACATACATCACACAAATAAATGCATTCACATATATCACACATGCATGCATGTGTATACACCATACATGTATGTACATACATTATACATGCATGCATGTGCACATATATATACACACATACATATATGAGCACATATGCACACACATACATGTATACATATACACCACACACACCACCACGACCAAATAAAAAGGAGGTGAAGAAGGAAAAGGAGGAACCATCAAGATGGCTCTGTGGGTAAAGACACTTGCCTCCACCCTGACAACCTGAGTTCAATCCCTGGAACCAGCCCCACAGGCTGTCTCCTGACCTCCACAAGCATCATGGTACATGCATATGCACACACACAAATAAATATGTAATTAAATAAAGAATGGACAAATAAACAAATGTAAGCTCACCAGTAATTATCCAATATCAACTGGTTAGCTCTGAGATCATATATATACAAAGTAATGTCATACATATTGAACAAGTTATATTTATGTATTTAAGAATATACATATATACACATATATGTAACAATAATTAAAGAAAAAGAGGCCGTGAGTTAGGGGTAGAAGCTGCATGGATGGTGTTGGAGAAGAAAAGGGAAGAGGCAAAATGATGTAATTATGTTTAATTTCAAAATTATCATAATAAATAATTATTTTATGTTAAAGAAGGAGGAGAAAGAGACAAAGGAGAGAAAGACACAGGTAGCTGTATTCCCAGCTCTGGTGAGGCTAAGGCAGAGGATTGCTATGAATTTGAGGCCATCCTGGCCCACATAGCAAGATCATATCTCAAAAACATTAAGTATGTATATGTGACTCGGCTGATAGAGTGCTTGGCTAGAATGATCACAAACCAGGCATGGTGAATCACGTCTCGGGAGGTGGAGCAGGAGGATCGGAAGCCCACAGTCACCTTCAGGTGAACAGGGAATTGGAGACTAAGCTGGCTAAAAGATGCTCTGTTTGGGCTGGAGAGATGACTCCGTGGTTAAAAGCACTGGCTGATCTTCCAGAGATCCTGAGTTCAATTCCTACCAACCACATGGTGTCTCACAACGATCTATAAGGACATCTGATGCCCTCTTCTGGAACGTGGGTATACATGGAGCAAAATACTCACACATTAAATTAATTAATTAAAATATATACTCTGTTCCCATAGATAAATAAATGATGATGATAATAAAAAGATACTCTGTTCCCAAACTTTTTTTTCTAATGTAATGTAGCTGAATGTAGTAGTGTACACCTTTAATCTCAGAACTCAGAAGGCAGAGGCAGGCAGATCTCTGAGTTCAAGACCAGCCTGGTCTGTAGAGCAAGTTCTAGGACATCCAGAGAAACCCTGTCTTGGAAAATAAAGTAACAAATGTAACTATCTGCTCACCAGGGAGTGCCAGTTCTTCCTCTCATCCCCTCCCCCTCTGACAACCCTAGAAGAGGAGGACTTGGAGTCAGGGGGAAGACTGTCACTGGCCCTATACCATGTTTCTTTGGTATTGTTTGTTGAGATTTTGAGACAGGGTTTCACTCTGTAACACAGGTCTGCCTGGAACATGTTATTTGGTCCAGACCGGCCTCGCTTCCTTTTTTTTTTTTTTAACCTGTGGAATATCATTTTTTATTGGACATTTTCTTTATTTACATTTCAAATGTTATCCCCTTTCTCAGTCCCCCCCAAGACCTCCTATCCCATCCCTCTTCCTCTGCTTCTGTGAGGGAGTTCCGCCATCCACCCCACCCACTCCCGCCTCCCCAGGGCCTCAACCTCCTAATAATCTTTATGCTCCACCAACCTGAGTGCTAAACTAACAGGGGTGAGTGACTGCACCAGCTCCTTCTGGTTAAGTTTTGTTTCATTATGAGGCTTTACAGACAGTGGGAAGTACCTGGCTCCCACTTTCCCACTCAGTCCTGCTACTTAGACCACGACTTCCTCCTCCTGTCAGTTGAAGAGACACATCAATTGTTCCTGGAGCTTCTTCGAGGCACCAGACCCTAGGGGTCATGAATGAGACAACACAGTCCCTGCCCTGCATTTCCACAGTACCACAGTCAGATGGTGTCCACAGAAACCAATCTCCAAGTCCTCACCCGAAGCCTTACCTGAGGCTGGGACCTCATCAAAGGCTTTGCAGATGTAAAGGGCTAAAGATCTCAAGATGAGGCCCCCGTGGTTAGGGTGGGCCCTAAGTCACAAGACAGATGTTATTAGAAGACAAGAAAAACATGAACCTCACAGAAGCAATGTGAGGACAAGAGAGCTGGACCTACCAGCAAGGACCAAGGCGCCTGAACCTGGGAGACAGGAAGTGACTCCCTGGGCCCTCAAAGAAGTTGACCAAACCATCACCTTGTTAGGTATTGCTGGCCTTCTGAACTTTATAGTACTGGGAGCTATAGAGACGGCCTAGTGATTATGAGTGCTTGTTGCTCTTTCCGAGGACTTGGGTTGGGTTCTCAGCACCCACGTGGGTGGTTCACAACCATCTTTAACTCCAGTTCACAGGATCAGGATCGAGTGACTTCTTCTTACTTCCATAAACACCAGACATGTGTGTGGTGTACATACATGCATGCAGGCAAAACATTTACATACAAAATAAAATAAATCTAAAAAAAAAAAAAAAAGAAGAAGAAGGAAAAGACAGAGAATATGTTTCTATTGTTTTTAAGGCTTCTGATTGGTGCTGTGTCATACAACTCCAAGAACCTCATCCACAGGTCAGAAGCTCATGAATTCACTGTCATCAGAATGCACATGATCCCCCTGGCTGCCAGGGCCTGGCCATGACTGCTTCCAGAGCTCAGGAGAGCCAGCACAGGTCACTGCTGATATTCAGTGGTCTTCACCAGGCTGGGACTGTCCCTCTGACTCCTGCTCCGTATCCTGGAGATTGCTATCTGCCTGGGGTCTGTTGTCTCACAGTCTCTGTGAGACAAGCCAGGCACCTCCTCAGCTGCTTCATACTGACTTCATTTGTCATTTATGAGCTAACGTCTCTGACTTCCATGGCCCATGATGTCCTCCTTCATTCTGTGGACACTGGTCCTCTAACCAGCCTCTAGCCTTCGTCCTGGGCATGGACCGCACCAGTCACCAAAGTATAGTCCTGTCTGTGTGTTCTGAGAACAACTCTGGGGCACACCTGGACTCTTCCTGGTGTATCACAGGATCCTTTTTTTTCCATTGCCAAAGCAGGTTGTAGGCATTGGAGCCATGAGGTACATTAAGAAGTGATTGGTATGACACTTTGAACCTGGTACTCCTACTGTTCCATCCTCTGACTGCAGGGCTATAGCCTGTGGCCAGCACTGGCACACAAACATCCTCAATACCTTGGCCAACAGGCCCCAAGCAGACAGCATTCTCCAGGATACTGGAGCAGGAGTCAGAGGGACAGTCCCAGACACATTCTCTCCTCAGAACTACAGAAAATGCTAGAAATTTTTCAAACTCAAGGCAGCTTTGCCCAGCATCATGACACATGCCTGTTATCCCACGCAGACGTCTAAATCAAGAAGATTGCAAGTTTGAGACCAGCCCGGGCTATACGAGATCTTGTCTTGGAGTATAGTCCTGGCTCTCTGCCTCTCTGTCTTTCTGTCTGTCTCTGTGTGTGAATGAGTATGTGTGTGTGTGTAAGAGAGTGTGCATGTAAGAGTGTGAGTGTGAGTGTGTGTGAGTGTATGTGTATTTGTATGAGTGCATGAGAGAGAGAGAGAGAGAGAGAAAGAAGAGAATGAGCAGCCGGGCGGTGTGGCGCACGCCTTTAATCCCAGCACTTGGAGGCAGAGACAGGCGGATTCTGAGTTCGAGGCCAGCCTGGTCTACAGAGTGAGTTCCAGACGCCGGGCTACATAGAGAAACCCTGTCTCGAAAAACCAAAAAAAAAAAAAAAAAAAAAAAAAAAGAAAGAGAATGAGCCCCTTCTTATGTAGCCCAGGCTAATCTCAAACTCAGGAGTTTAAGAGACCCATCTGCCCTGGCTTCCTGAATGCTGAGAAGCCAGGCATGCACTACCTGTAGTCTTTCTTTTCATCTTAACCTTCTTTTAGGTTACATCCCCCAGAGATAAAATACTTTCAGATACTCATTAGTAAACAGCCTTTAACTCACATGTATAATTCATACGTCTTAATTTGGGGCCAACAAGATGTCTCAGCAGGTAAAAGCATCTGGTGACTACTGATAAAGTAAACAACCTGAGTTGTAATTTTAAAAATTAAAAACAGAGAAGAGAGCTCAATAACAATAGACAAAAGTAAAAATAAACTGGTAGAATTCCATTGGTCCCTTTATTTTTTTAAAAAATATTTTCTCTTATCTTATTTAATTTATTCACCTTTATTTTACATGCGTTGGTGTTTTGCCTGCGTGTGTGTTCTATGTGAATGACAGATCTTGGAGTTACAGATGGTTCTGGGCTGCCATGTGGGTGCTGGGATTTGAACCTGGTTCCTCTGGAAGAGCAATCAGTGACCTTAACCACTGAGCAATCTCTCCTGACCCTTTCTTTATTATTTTAACTATTTCGATTATTTTTTTTTAGTTTGTATACAAGATAATAGGTTTCATTTTGACTTTTTAAAAAATATTTATTTTTGTATATTTATATAGATGTATCTATAGCATATGTATGACTGAAGACCAGAAGAGGGCATCAGATCCTCTGGAGCTGAAGTTATAGGAGGTTGTGAGCCACCCACTCTGGGTGCTGGAAGCTGAACTCAGGCCCTCAACCCATGAGCCATCACTCCTGCTTCCACAATAGGACATTTTTGTTTGGAGAAAAAATGTGCGCCTCCAGCCTGGTATTATCATAGTCTTTTCATGTACATATTTGATAGTATATTTAATGTAGACTTATGCATCCAAAGGCTATTCCTTTAGCATAGGCTTGGTATAAGAAATGGCTATTTTTCTACTGAATCTGAAATCCAGCATGCATCTTATATCTCCACACACTCAATTTTGACATAAAAATTTGCATTGGTAATGTTTGATCCCATATTTAGAATTTGTAACTTGCATAGCTGAGGAGATAAACCCACATATGTTGTTACAAACGACAGTTGTTTACTGAAGTTTTCCAATCACTGGATGAAGTATGAAATTTTCTTATTTAAATTTTTATTATTATTATTTAGTAGTTTATGGGTATTGGTGTTTTGTTTATGTATGCACATATGTATATGTATACGCACGCACCATGTTCGTGCACCGCCCACGGAGGCATCGAAGAGTTGCTAGATCACTGGGACGAGGGTTACAGATGGTTGTGAGTTGTCATGTGAATTCTGGGAACCAAACCTTGGTCTTTTCTAAAAGCAGCCAGTACTCTTAACTGCTGAGCCATCTCTTTTTAAGTTTAAGCTATTTAAAACAAACGCTTAGTTAGGGCCAGGCAATGGTGGTGCACACCTTTAATCCCAGCACTCAGGAGACAGAGGCAGACAGATCTCTGAGTTCAAGGCCAATCTGGTTTATACAGAGTGAATCCCAGGACAGACAGGACTACAAAGTGAGACTTCATCTCTAAAAAGAATAAAATCTGGAGAGGTGGTTCAGAGGTTAAGAACACTCTGCTCTAAAGAGGACTCAGATTTGGTTTCAAGCACCTACATTAAATGGTTCCCTGTTGGCTGTAACTCTGATTCTAGGGGATCTGGCTCCCTCTACTGTTCTCCAAGGTACTGCATGCACATGGTGCACTGTCAGACAAACAGGCATATGCATAAGTAAGAAATAATTTAAAAATTTTTAAAGAATAAAAGTTTATATAGTCCAGTTCCTCAGCTGCACAGGCCCCATTCCAAATGATTCTAATGGGATGGTGAATTGACAGCTAATGTGGATCAGGGACTGGGCCTGATGACAGGCCTGTCATCCCAGATTCTTGGGAAGCTGAGTCAGGAGAGTTGCAAGTTCAAGACCAGTCTGGGCAAATTACCAACATATATCTCAAAACAAAACAAAACTCCCCCCCAAAACAAAACAACTTATAAAAATCAAAAAGTTGGGTGGGGGAGGGCTGGAGAGATGGCTCAACGATTAAGAGCACCGACTGCTCTTCCAGAGGTCCTGAGTTCAATTCCCAGCAACCACATGGTGGCTCACAACCATCTGTAATGAGTCCTGATGCCCTCTTCTGTGTGTCAGAAGACAGCTACAGTGTTCTCATATACATAAAATTAATAAATAAGTCTTTTAAAAGTCGTATTGGGGATAAAGACCAGTGTGGGCCTACTATGTATAAAGCTCTGACTTTAATTCCCAATGCTCGAACAAAAATCAAAATAAGACAAAACAAAAAACAACGTACAAGTAGATTATGAATGATTTCAGACGTCCTAATGTGACCCAAGACCCCAGAGAATAGGCCAACTCCCCCCTGGGGCATCTCTGGTACTACATAGGAAGCCTGCTTCTCTGGCACCACATGGGAAGTCCACTGCTTATCACTGCTATATCTCTGAAGTTCTGATGCCCAGGTGCTGCCCCAACAGGTCTGGCAGGTAATGCAGGTAAGAACACAAGACACCCACAGTGACACCCTTCACAAGGCCCAGAGATTCGAATACCAACTCTGAAGAAGCCCTGTGCTCCCCACTTCCAGATGTAGAAGAACTGAGAATAGAGGGGTGAGCTCTTGTTCAAGACATCATCAGAACACAAGCTAGGACCCCCTATCCTCCTGTGGGTATGGAGGCAAGAGTTAAGTCCAAAAGAAACTCCAATTCCCCAATGTCCAAAAGGCAAGCCAATCAGTCCAGCATGGATTATAAGAGGATCTGGCAGCTAGATACAAGTCAGCATTCCTCAAGAATTTGTGAAGCTGTTTCCCCTAGTCAGTCATCTCCTGTATCTCTGACAGAAGGGACATAGGGCTACCTGTGTCACCTATCAGCATACCAACACCCATACTGACCTCCAGGCTTCCTCGGGATCACAGGAACCTGTTATACACTCTGAAGTCCATGCTAGCAGCTTAGCCCTTCTAGCCTCCTCCCCCCTAAACTCCCCCAGTTCACAACCTCCCACCACCTCAGAAGCTACTCATACTTCCTATATAACCCAGTGGCTCTCCCCATGTCTCTCCTTTCCATTCCTTCTCCTGTTCTTCTCACCATGTTATCTCTCTTCTCTACCCCCTCCTATTCTCTCTCACACAGATAGTCCTGGCCAAGTGCATTCCACTGGCTGTGTTCAGTATAGTTCTTTATCTGATCTGGACTCTTCCAGATGTCTTCTCTGTATCTACAATAACAACTTCCCCTTCCCCTTAACCATACCATGGAGTGGTCACGTATGTTATACATGAGGCACATGTAGACACGGGATGAGAGCATAACTTGCAGCCCCCTTACCCCAAGAGCCATGCCTATTTCCAGTTCTCCCAACCCAACAGACAGGACTCCGAAAGCACACAAGAAGCCAGTCAGTGTGGTAGCTGTGTCGCTAGCTGTTTGTCCAAGCCAGTCATTTCTCTTAAGGCCAAATTGCCTTTAATCACCTCATCCTCTGTCCGGCAGTCTGGCTCCTCCAAGTGGCTTAGTCATTCATCTGTGTTAGAAAACCATGCTTCCAGAAGCCTAAGAGAACAGAGGAAAAATACCCACCTATCAGGTTGCTAGTTCTGCAAGGCCACACTTATAACCTGGAAACAATACACACCCAATGCTACCCCACGGTGTGTGTCCCTAGCCTATTTTTGTAGACTCTATAGTCTGTCTGATAACATAGATCATAACCTGTCTATCGACCTTGTTGTGATAGCACAGACACTGGCCTATCTAATAGTATGGATTTTAGCATGTCCAATGGCATGTATAACAACCTGCCTGAGTTGACCGTACCGCTGAAGAGAACAGTATGTCCCCTCCTTTAACCACTAAGACTCCATATATACCTATTGTTGACTAGAATTCCCTGGGTCTGCATACCTGTCCCCAAAGCCCATACTGTATCTACATATCTGCTCACACCACTCAGCACACATTTTAATGGGCACCTATTATGTGTTAAAAGTCAACCTGGGCTTAAAGGGTTCTGCTGACTGCTGCAACCACCACCCACAACCCACCCCGGCTAAGGGTATTCTTTACCAAATGTAATTTCTTCACAGCATATTCCTCTGGAATTTATTTAATTATTTAATTTATTTGATTTATTTAATTCCTTTGGAATTATTTACTATTCATTTGTTTATGTATATGGGTGTCTTGTTCGCATGTGTGTCTGCACACCAGAAGAAGGCATGAGATCCCATGGACTACAGTTACAGATGGTTGTGAGCTGCCACGTGGGTGCTGGGAATTGAACTCAGTCGTCATGGGGGGGGGTGGCGGATATCCTCAGTAAAGTTCTATGCTATGTGCCAGACTGTCTCTTTGGGTTAGCAGGCTGCATTGCACCAGAGCCTCTGGCAGTCCTCAGAGTTGAGTTCCCTGTCATTCCTTTGCTGATGGAAGGGTAGACCCAACCTCCTGAATAGTTGTCCCCCAGGACCAAACTGGTACTGAAGAAAAGAGACTTAGCCAGAGTCTGAGAGTAACAGAGACTTAAAGGCCCACCTCACCCTTACTGTCTCACTTCTGCCTTGATCCCAGACAGAGCAGCTGGGGTCACAAGCGGCATCATCTGTGGCCAAGAGAAACTGTCACCCACAATCATACCATGGAGTTCCTTGTGTTGGCCCTAGCCTTACTTTGCATGTTCTTCAGCCCCTAAAGCCTGCCTCTACCTGAAGCCCCACTCAGTACACTCCTTTGAAAATGGTGGGTGTTAGCCCCAGGCCACCCTCGAGCCCCAGGCCACCCTCGAGCCTTGGTAGTGATAGCTCAGGCTACCCTCCAGGGTTGGTAGTGATAGCTCAGGCTACCCTCCAGGGTTGGTGGTGATAGCTCAGGCTACCCTCCAGCATTGGTGGTGATAGCTAATATTCCCTGTGCTCATCAGCCTCCACAGTCTCAAGGGAAAGCTGGCGTTGGCACTCTGCAAGAGTTTATCAGCAAGTATGATAAATGCACAACAGAAAGCAGAAAGAGAAAAACTAACTTCCCTGGTTAAAAAGGGAGAGAGGCTCATTCTCTCCTTCAGCTTTTACTTTGCATTTGTAATTGAGATGTACTTGACATGTGTGTAAACCTTCGTAAAAGCTAAATAAGCCTCTAGCGGGCATTCAAGCTGGGAGCCTTTCGGAGGATGGGGAGCCATCCATCTCTTTGAAATTAACACCAGGGAAGATGGCACCTGCCCCACAGTCCCTGCCTAAGGCTGGGAGCTAAACCGCCTCCTGTCTGAGAAGCACCCGGAAGTTTGTTTCCCAATTAGCAAGCACAGATGGGCCCCACAATCTCCAGGTGGGTTTGGGATGACATGCATGTGACAAATGGTGCTGTCAAGTCCTCCCACTGGAGGAGCTGGTAACTGTTTACTCTGAAAACACGAATGCGATGCCTGTCTGGCTGACTGAAGGCAGCAAGAAGCTCTGTCATTGCAGGCTGTCAGCAGTCGCCTGGGATGTACCGTGCAGTTTGGGCTGAGGGTAATTGGTCATCCTGTGTCAGAACTGTTTCCTTTCTTCTGCCTTCAGGGACAGGTGTTTCTGTAGGACTGGGGGGGTGCTTTTAATTATGTTCACCACTTATGCACAAGCCCCTCGACTCCATATGACTTGGGAAAGGGTGGGGACAGCCCAGGATTGCCCACCAGATACTGTGTTCATCCTGACACGTTTTCTAGCTTTCACCTGAATTTCATGCCATACGTGAGGCACCTTCAGGGCAAGGGGAGCACAGTGGACCCCAAGACACCCATGCTTGCCCAAAAGGCAATAGACTCTCCCACTGCTCACATCCCTGGTACACACCCATCCCAGCAGCCAGACACCCTGCTTCCTGCACACCAGCTAAGCGTGTCTCTGATCCTGTTCCCAACCAATCAGAAGGCCAGGCTGGTCCATAATTTAAGGAGCAGCTACTGGAGTGCGTGGTACTCTTCAAAAGGTTCTGAGTTTAGTTCCCCACACCCACGTTGAATGTCAGTCCAAGGGAAGCTCCAGTTTCCTAACCCCAAAAGGCAGTCTAAAATACCCAAAAAAAAAGGTTTTTTTTAAGAAAGTAATAATTCAAAATTTTAACGGAGGAAGAAACCCCCTAGCCATGGGGATTTTTGGAAATGCCCAACCTTTGGAAAAACCCCGGGAAAAATTTAAAAAAAAAAGCTCGGGTTGTGGTGCAGGAATGTGTGTGTGTGGTGTTTTGTGTGCCTTTTTTTTAAAAAGGAAAAAAATTTTTTTTGGGGGGGTTTAAAAGGGAGGAAATACATATCCCTGGGAAGTTCACTGGTTTCCCCCAAATTTTTCCCGCTTCAAAAATGCGGGGGGCACTTTTTTTTTGGTGGGGTTTTGTTTGTGTGAAAGAATAAGCTTTGGGTGTGTGTCGTGTGTAGAAAAATGTGTGCATATGTGGCATGTTTGTGGGGGGTCTGTTTTTTGGCATTGTGCATGCATGTTTTGGGGGTGTTTGTGAAAGGTGGGCAAATGTGTCCCATTTTGTGCCCTGGTGTTGCTTTAAACTGCATGTGGGGGGCATGTGTGTATGTGTGTGAGATTTTTTCGTGTGTGTCATGCACTTTTTTTGGGGCGTGTGCCCCAGGGTTTTGTGCATGTGTAAAAGGGTTGTGTAATGTGTGCTTTTTTTTTGCTTGCACATGTATGCGGGGGCATTTTGGGGGTTTGGGGGGGCCAATGTTGTAAAAGGAAATTTTTTTCCCCCCCCCCCCGGACCAAAAAAGGGGTTGTGGTTTACTAAAAGGGCCCCCCCAAAAAAGGGGGGGGGGGTTTTTGGGGTTATTTAAAAAAGGGGGGGGGGGAAAAAATTTAAAAGGTTAAGGTTTTTTTTTTCTGGGGGCCTCTGGGCTTTTTCCAGATGTCTCTAGATATTTTTTTTTTCCTTATGCACAAAAAAAACCCTTCCTTTAACCATACCACTAGTGGTGTTTTGGGGGAAAAATGGGAAATTTTGGGGAAATACTTGGCCTATTTTTCCCTGATCAAAACCCCCCAATTCTTTCTTATTTAATTCATTGTGTAATGTTTTTGTGCTTTGGGGGGGGGGCCCCCTTGTAGAGCCACGGGGCACGGGGTGTGGGGGCAGAAGCCCAATTTTCTCCCCCCCCTTTAACCCCGGGGGGGGAAAAAAAAAGGGTTTGGGTTTTGGGTTTGGGGCCCCCTTGGGGAAAAAAAAAAAGGGCCCAAAAAACCTTTTTTTACCCCCCCCCCGGCCCCCAAAAAAAAATTTTTTTTTTAAAAAACCCCCCCCCCCTTTCTTTCCCCCAAAAAAAAAATTTTAAAAAATTTAAAAAAAGGGTTTTTTTTAAAAGGGGTTTTCCCTTTTTTCCAAAATTTTTTTCCCCTTTTTTTTTTTTTTTTTTTAACCCCCCTTTTAACCCCAAAAAAAAGGGGGAAAAAAAGGGCCGGGAAAAATTTTTTTTTCCCCTTTTTTTTTTTTTAAACACCGGTTTTTTTTGGGGGGGGCCCCAAAAAAAGGGGGGGGCCCCCTAAATTGGGGTAGGAAAAAAAAACCCCCCAAAAAAAAGGGGAAAAACCAGGGGCCCCCCCCGGGGAAAAACCCGGGGGAAAGGAAAGGGAAAAATTTTATAAAAAAAATTAAAAAAAGGGGCCCCCCCCCCAAAAAAAAAACCCAACCCCCCGGCCAAAAACCCCCCAAAAACCCCCCCTTTTTCCCCCCCCCCCCTCCCCCCCGGGGCCCCCCCCGGGCCCCCCTTTCCCCCCCCCCCCCAAAAAAAAAAAAAACCCCCCCCCCCTTTTTTTTTTTTAAAAAAAAAAAAACCCCCCCCCAAATTTTTTTTGGGGCCCAAAAGGGGGAAAAACCCAAAAAACCCCTTTTTTTTTTGGGGGTTTTTTTTTTTTCCCTTTTTTTGGGGGGAAAAAAAAAAGGGGAAAACCCCCCCCCCCCCAACCACCCCCCCGGGGGGGGAAAAAAAAACCCCCTTTTCCCCGGTTTTTCCCCCCCTTTTTCCCCCTTTTTTTTAAAAACCCAAAATTTTTTTAAAAAAAAAAAAAAAAATTTTTTTCCAAAATTTTTCCCCCCAAAAAAAAAACCCCCCCTTGGGAATTTTTTTTTTTAAAAAAAAAAAAGGGGGAAAATTTGGGGTTTTTTTTTTAAAGGGGGGCCCCCAAAGGCCCCCGGGGGAAAAAATTTTTCCCAAAAAAATTTTTGGGGGGAAAAAAAAGGAAAAATTTTTTGGGGGGGGGGGGGTTTTTTTTTTTCCCCCCCCTTCCCGGAAAGGTTTTGGGGGGAAAAAAAAGGCAAAGGGGGTTTTTTGGGGGGGGGGGGGGGGGGGCCCGGTTTTTTTTAAAAAGGGGGTTTTAAAATTTTTTTTTCCCCCTTGGGGGGGGGGGGGGGGTTGGGGGGAAAAAATTTAAATTTTCCGGGGTTTTTTTTAAAAAAGGGCCCCCGGGGTTTTTGGGGGGGGGTTGGGGGGGGGCCCCCCAAAAAGGGGTTTTTTTTTAAAACCCCTTTTTTGGGGGTTTCCCTTCCCCAAAAAAAAAAATTTTTTAAAAAATAAAAAAGGGGGGGGGTTTTTGGGGCCAAAAAAAGGGGGGAAAAAACCCCAAAATAAAAAAATTTTTTCCCCCCCCCAAAATTTTTTTTGGGGTTTTTTAAAAAGGGGGGGGGGGGGGGGGGGGGGAAAAGGAAAAAGGCGGGGGGAAAAAAAAAAAACCCGGGGGAAAAAAAGGGGAAAAAAAAAAAAAAAAAAAAAAGGGGAAAAAAAAAGGGGGGGGAGAAGGGGAAAAAAAAAAAAAAAAAAAAGGGGGGAGGGGGAAAAAAAGGAGGGGAAAAAAAAAAGGAAAAAGAAAAAAAAAAAAAAAAGGGGGGAAAAAAAAAGGGGGGAAAAAAAAGGGGAAAAAAAAAAAAAGGAAAAAAAAAAAAAAGGAAAAAAGGGGGGGGGGGAAAAAAAAGGGGGGTTAAAAAAAAGGGGGGGGAAAAAAAAAAAAAAAATTCCCCCTTTTGGGGGGGGGGAAAAGGGGGGGAAAAAAAATTAAAAAGGAAAATAAAAAACCCCCAACAAAAGGGGTTTTTGGGGGGAAAAAAAAAAAGGGGAAACCAAAAAAACCCCCCCCGGGGGTTTTTAAAAAGGGGGGGGGAAAAAAAAAGGGGCAAGGGGGGGAAAAAGGGGGGTTTTTAAAAAAAAAAAAAAATTTTTTGGGGGTTTAAAACCTTTTTAAAAAAAAGGGGGCCCCCGGGGGGTTAAAAAAATTGGGTTAAAAAAAACCCCCCCCCAAGGGGGGAAAAGCCCCCTTTTTTTTTTTTTTTTCCTTTAAAAAAAAAAAAAACCAAAAATTTTTTGTTTTTTTTTGTTTTAACCCCCTTTAAAGGGAAAATGTGTTCCCCCAAAAAAACCCCCCCAAAAACCGGGGAAAAACCCCCCCCCTTTTTTTTCCCCCCAAATTTTTAATTTTTGGCCCAAAAAAAAACCTTCCGATTTTTGGGGGCCCCCAAAAAAAAAAAACCAAAATTTAAAAAGGGAAAAAAAAAAACCCCCCCCCCCCCCAAAAGTTTGGGCCAAAAAAAATTTTCATCCCCCTTTTTTTAACAACCCCCCCCCCAAAAAAAAAAAAAAGGGAAAAAAAAAGGGGGTTAAAAAAAGGGGGCCCCCCCAAAAAAAAAAAAAATTTTTTTTTTTAAAAAAAAATTCCCCCTTTTCCCCCCTTTTTTAAAAAAAAGGGGGATTTTTAAAAAACCCCCCAAAAAAAAAAAAAAAAAAAAAAAAAAAAAAAAAAAAAAAAAAAAAAAAAAAAAAAAAAAAAAAAAAAAAAAAAAAAAAAAAAAAAAAAAAAAAAAAAAAAAAAAAAAAAAAAAAAAAAAAAAAAAAAAAATTAAAAAAAAAAAAAAAAAAAAAAAAAAAAAAAAATTTTTAAAAAAAAAAAAAAAAAAAAAAAAAAAAAAAAAAAAAAAAAAAAAAAAAAAAAAAAAAAAAAAAAAAAAAAAAACAAAAAAAAAACCCAAAAAAAAAAATTTTTCCCCAAAAAAAAAAAAAAAACCAAAAAAAAAAAAAAAAATTTAAACCCCAAAAAAAAAAAAAAAGGGGGGCTTTTAATTTTTCCCCCCCCCAAAAAAAACCCCCCCCCCCCCCCTTTTAAAAACCCCCCCCCCAAAACCCCCCCCCTTTTTTTTTCCCCAAAAAAAAATCTTTTTCCCCCCCAAAAAAAAAAAAACCAAAAAATTTTTTTTTCCCCCCCCTTTTTTTCCCCTTTTACCCTTTTTTTGTTAAAATTTTTCCCCAAACCCCCCCAAAAAATTTTCCCCCAAAAAATTTTTTTCCCCCCCAATTTCCCCCCAAATTCCTTTAAAAAAAAAAAAAATTTTCCCCCCCTTTTTTTTAAAAAAAAACCCGGCCCAAAAACCCCCAAAAATTTTTTTCCCCCAAAAAAAAACCCCAAAAATTTTTTTTTCCCCCCCCCTTTTTCCCCCCCCCAAATTTTCAGGGTTTTTTTTTTAAAAAAAATTTTTAAAAATTTCCCCAAATTAAACCCCCCCAAAACCCCTTTCCCCTTTTTAAAACCCCTTTTTTCCCCCTTTTTTTTTGGCCCTTTTTCCCGGGCCCCAAAATTTTTTCCCCCCCCCCAAGGGGTTTTTTTAAAATTTTTCCCCGGTTTTTTTTGGGGGGGCCCCCCCCCCCCCCAAGGGCCCCCCGGGGGGTTTTTTCCCCCCCCAAGGGGGGGGTTTTTCCCTTGGGGAAAAAAGGGGGGGGGGGGGCCCCCCAATTTTTTTAAAAAAACAAGGGGGAAAAAAATTTTTTTTTTTTTTTCCCCCCCCCCCCCGGGGGTTTTTTAAAAAAAAAAAAGGGGAAATTTTTTTTTTGGGGAAAAAAAAGGGGGGGGGGTTTTCCCCCCCAAAAAAAAAAAGGGGGGCAAGGGGCCCCCTTGGGGGGTTTTTTTTCCCCCCCCAAAAACCCCCCAAAAAAAAAGGGAAAACCCCCCCCTTTTAAACCCCCCAAAACCCCCGGGGGGCCCCTTTTGGGAAAAAAAAAATTCCCAAATGTAAAAAAAAAAAACCCCCCTTTTTTTAAAAAAAACCCCCCCCAAAAAAAAAACCCCCGGGGCCCCCAAAAAAAAAACCCCCCCCCAAACCCCCTTTTTAAAAAAAGAAACCTTCCCCCGAAAAAAAAACCCAAAAAAATTAAAAGGAAAAAATTTTGGGCCCGGGGGGAAAAAAAAAAAGGGCCCCCTTTTCCCCCCAAAAAAAAAAAATTCCCCCAAAAAAAAAGAAAAAATTTCCCCCAAAACCCCCCCCCCCCTTTTTTAAAAGGGGAAAAAAAACCAATTAAAAAAACCCTTATTTAAAAAAAGGAAAAAGGGGCCCTTTTTTAAAAAAAAGGAAAGCCCCCCCCAAAGGGGCCCTTTTAGGAATTTTTTTCCCCAAAAAAAAAACAAAAAAAAAGGGGTTTTTTTTAAAAAAAAAAATTTTTAAATTAAAAAAAATTTTTTCAAGGGGGGGAAAAAAAAAACCCCCCCCCTAAAAAAATTTGGTTGGGCCCCTTTTAAACCCTTTCCCCGGGGGGAAACCCCCAAAAAAGAAAAAAAATGGAAAAAAAAAAGGGGGAAAAATTTTTCCGGCCCCCAAAAAACCCTTTTGGGTTTTAAAAAAAATTTTTCCCGGGTTTTTTCCCCCCCCCCCCCTTTTTTTTTGGGCCCCCCTTTTTTTTAAAAAAAAAAAAAAAAAAACCCCCCCTTTTTCCCCGGCCCCCTTTTTCCCCCCCCCAAAGGCCCCCCCCGGGGGGTTTTTTTTTTTTTAAAAAAAACCCCCCCTTTTTGGGTTTTCCCCCCCCAAAACCCGGGGGGGTTTTTTTGGGGGCCCCTTTTTTTACCCCCCCCTTTTTTAAAACCTTTTTTTCCCCGGGTTTTTTTTTCCCCCCTTAAAAAAAAAATTTTTTTTTGGGTTTAATTTTAAAAAAAAAAACCCCCCTTTTTTTGGAAGGGGGGGGTTTCCCCTTTTAAAAAAAATTTTTTCCCCCCCCCCTTCCATTTTTTCCCCCCCCCCCCCTTTTTCCCCCCAAAAAGGCCCCCGCCTTTTTTTTAATTTCCCTTTTTTTTTTAAAACGGTTTTTCCCCTTTGAGGGAAATTTTTAACCGGGCCCCCCCCTTTTTCCCCCCAAAAAAATTTTTTTTTCCCTTTTCCCCCCCCCCCTTTTTAAAAAACCCCCCCCCCCCGGGGAAAAACCCCCGGGGGGCCCCCCCCAAAAAAGGGGGAAATTTAAAAAGGGGCCCCCCAAAAAAAAAAGAACCCAAAAAAAACCCCCCCTTTTTTTTTTCCCCCCCCCCCCCCCAAAAAACCCCCAAAAACCCCCCCCCCCAAAAAAAAGGGCCCCCTTTTTCCCCCCCCACCCAAAACCCAAAAAAACCAAATTTTTTTTGGGGGGCCCCCCCCCGGGGGGGGCCCTTAAAAAAGGGCCCCTTTTCCCCCCCGGGGGCCCCCGGGGCCCCCCCCCAAAAAAAGGGGGGGGGTTTTTTTCCCCCCCAAACCCGGCCCCCTCCCCAAAAATTTTAAAAATTTCCCCCCTATTTTTAAAAAGGGGGGAAAACCCGGGCCCCCCCGGCCCCAAAGGGGAAAAATTTTTTTTTTCCCTACCAAAAAAACCCCCCCCAAACCCTTTTTTTTTTTCCAAATTTTTTCCCCCCCCCCCTTTTTCCCCTTTTCCCCCCCTTTTCCCAAAATTTTACCCCCCAAAAAAAACCCCCCCCCCCATTCCCTTTTTTTTCCCCCCCCCCCCCCCCCATCTTTTTTCCCCCCCCCCCCCCCCCTCTCCCTCCCCGCCCCCCCCCCCCCCCCCCCCCCTTTTTTTTTTTTTTTTTTTTTTTTTTTTTTTTTTTCCCCCGGTTTTTTTTTTTTTTTTTTCCCCCAAAAACCTTTTCAAAACCCCCCCCCCCCCCCCTTTTTTTTCCCCAAATTTTTGGGGGGTTTTTTTTTTTTTGGGGCCCCCCCCCAAAAAAATGGGGGGGGGGGAAAAAAAAAATTTTAAAAAAAAAAAGGGGGGGAAAAAAAGGGGGTTTTTTAAAAAAAAAAAAAAAAAAATTTTTAAAAAAATTTTTTTTTTTTTAAAAAAAAAATTTTAAAAAATACAAATTTTAAAAAAAAAAAAAAATTTTTTTTTTAAAAAAAAAAAAAAGTTTTTTAAAAAAAAAAAATTTTTTCCCCCCAAAAAAAAAATATTTTTTTTTTTAAAAAATTAAAAAAAAAGAAATTTTTAAAAAATTTTCCCCAAAAAAAAATTTCTTTTTTTAACCCCTTTAACCCCAAAAAAATTTTTTTTTGGGGGGGGGGGGGGGGGGGGCCCCCCCTTTTAAAAAAAAAGGGGGGGGTTTAAAAAAAGGGGGGGGGGGTTTTTTTTTTTTTCCCCGGGGGCCTTTTTCCCTTTTTTGTTTTTCCCCCCCTTTTTTTCCCCCCTTTACCCCTTTTCTTTTTTTTTTTAAAAAGGGGGGGGGGGGCCCGATTTTTTTTGGGGGGAAAAACCCCAATTTTCCGGGGGTTTTTTTTTTTGGGGAAAAAAAAATTTTTTTTCCCCAAAATAAAAAAACCCCCCCCCCCCTTTTCCCGGGGGTTTTTCCCCCTTTTTTTTTTTTAAAATTTTCTTTTTTTCCCCTTTTAAATTTGGGGCCCTTTTCCCCCTTTTTTTCCCCCCGGCCCCCAAATTTTTCCCCCCCTTTTTTTTTTTAATTTTTTACCATTTTAAAATTTTTTTAAAAAAAATTTTTCCCCCCCCCCCCCCCCCTTTCCCCCAAAATTTTTTTCCCCAGATCCTTTCCCCCCCCCCCAACCCAACCCCCTTTTTGGGCCCCCCTTTTTTTAAAAAAACCCCCCCAAAAAACCCCTTTCCCCGCCCCGGTTTTAAAAAAACCCCCCCCCCGGGGGGCCGGGCCCCCCCCCCCTTTTGGGGGGGTTTTTTTTTTCCCCCTTTTTCCCAAACCCCTTTTTTCCCCTTTGGGCCCCAAAAAAACCCCCCCCAAAAAAAAAAACCGGGGGCCCAAAAAATTTTTTCCCCCCCCAAAAAAAAACCCCCTTCCCTTTGAAAAACCCCCCAAAAAAACCCCCCAAAATTTTTGGGGGGGGGAAAAAAAAATCCTTTTGGGAAAAGGGGGGAAAAAAAAAAAAAATTTTTTTGGGGGGGGAAAAAAAAATTTTTCTTTTTAAATTTTTTTAATTTAAAAAGGTGGGGGGCCGGGGGCCCCCAAAAAAAAAAAAAAAAGAAAAGGGGCCCCCGGGCCCCGGGGGGGGGGGGAACCCCCCCCACCCCCCCCCTTTCCCCCTTCCCCTTTGGTTTTTTTTTTTTTTTTTTCCAAAAAAAATCCCCGGGAAAAAAAAACCCAAATTCCCCCCTTTTTTTTTCCCCCCCTTTTTTTTCCCCCCTTTTTCCCCCCGGGGAAAAAAGGGGGGGGAAAAAAACCGGCTTTCCCCCTTTAAAAAACCCAAAAAAAACCCCAAAAAAAAAAAAACCCCAAAAAAAAAAAAAAAAAAAAAAAAAAAAAAGGGTTTTTTGGGGAAAAAAATTTTTTCCCAAGGGGTTTGGGGGCCAAAAACCCGGGACCCCGGGGGGGCCCCCACCCTTAAAAAAAAAAAGGGGGAAAATTTTTTTGGGGGGGGGGGGAAAAAACCCTTTTTAAAAAATTTTTTTTTTTTCTTTTTTTTTTTTTTTTTCCCCCGGGGGAAAAAAAAAAACCCCGGGGTTTTTTAAAAATTTTTAAAATTTTTTCCCCCTTTTTTTAAAAACCCCCCCCGGGTTTTTTTGGGTTTTTTGGGGGGCCCCCCCCCCGGGGGGGGCCCAAAAAGGGGTTAAAAGGGAAAAATGAAAAAATTTTTAAAAAACCCCCAAAAAAAAATTTTTTTGGGGGGGGGTTTTTTTTTGGGGGGAAAAAAAAAAATTTTTTTAAAAAAAAAACTTTGGGGGGGAAACCCAAAAAAAATTTTAAAAATTTTTTAAAAGGGGTTTTTTCAGGGGGTTTTTTTTTTTTAAAAAAAATTTAAATTAAAAATAAAAAAGGGGAAAAAAAAAGGGGGGGGGTTTTGGGGGAAAAAAAAATTTTTCCCCCTTTTTTTGGGGGAAAAAAAAAAAAGGTTTTTAAAAATTTTTTAAACCCCTTTTTTTTTTAAAACCCAAAAGGGGAATTTAAAAAAAATTTTTTTTAAAAAGGGGGGGCCCCAAAAAAAAAAAAAATTTTTTTTTAAAAACCCCAAAAAAAAATTTTAAAAAACCCCCAAAAGGAAATTTTTTTTTAAAAAAATTTTTTTTTTTTTTTGGGTTTTTTTTAAAAAAAAAGTTTTTTAACCCTTTTAAAAAAAAAATTTTTTTTTAAAAAAATTTTTTTTTTAAAAAAAAATTTTTTTTTTTTTTAAAAAGGGTTTTTTTAAAAAAAAAAAAAAAATTTTTTTTTTAAAAAAAAAAATTTTTTTTTTTTTTCCCCAAAAAAACCCCCCCCTTTTTTTTTTCCCGGGTTTAAAAATTTTTTTTCCCCCTTTTTTAAAAAAAAAAAAAAAACCGGGGCCAAAAAATTTAAGGGTTTAAAAAAAAAAAAAATTTCCCCCAAAAAAGGGTTTAAAAAAAAATTTTAAAAAACCCCCAAAAAAAAATTTTTTTTTAAAAAAAATTTTTTTTTAATTTTTTATGTTTTAACCGGAAAATTTTTTTTAAAAAAAAAAAAAAATTTTTTTTTTAAAAAAAAATTTTTTTTAAAAAAAAAAAAAAAAAAAGGGGGGAAAAAAAAAAATTAAAATAAAAAAAAAAGGGGAAAAAAATTTTGGGGGGGAAAAAAAAAAAGGGGAAAAAAAAAAAAAAGGGGGAAAAAGTGGGTAAAAATTTTTTAAAAAAGGGGGGGAAAAAAAAAAAAAAAAAAAAAAAAAAAAAAGGAAGGGAAAAAAAAAAAAAAGCCAAAGGAAAAAATTAGAAGGGGAAAAAAAAAAAACAGAAAAAAAAAAAATTTTTTTTTTGGGGGGGGAAAAAAAAACTTTTTAAACAAAAAAATTTTCCCAAAAAAAAATTTTTTTTTCCCTTTTTAAAAATTTTAAAAAAATTAAAAATTTTTTTTTTTAAAAAAAACCCCTTTTTTTTTTGGAAAAAATTTTAAAAAAAGGGGGTTTTTTGGCCCCAAGAAATTTCCAAAAAAAAGGGGGGGTTTTAAAAATTTTAAAAATTTTCCCTTTTTTTTTGGGTTTTATGGCTCAGATTAGAGCACTGGCCTCAAGTTACTTTCTTGTAATGGGATCTCGATGCCCTCTCTGATGTGTCTGAGGACAGCTACAGTGTTACTCTGTACTTTAAATAATAAATATATTTTTTAAAAAATAAAAGATTTTCCTTCTGTGAGCTTGACTTTCTTCTGGTTCAATAGAATTTTATTGCTCCAAATGTTCCCCTAGTCCTGACAAGCGAGAGGCATCTGGACAAGAGGGAGAAGGCTCTAGCAATTAATCCTTTACTTAATTACCCGATCCCCTTTTCTTAGAGAACTTTTATAGGAAAGTTTTTAGAGAGTACATAGAAATAAAGGTTGAAGTCATTTTTCAGAGTGTCCCCTTTTCTTCCTAGGGCTTCATCAAGCAGGCTGGGAGTTAGAGACCCGCAATTAGAGAGAACAAAGGCTACCTTACTTTATCCCTGCTGTTTTAGGTGCTAAATGCCAGTGATTTCAACTTCTCAGAGAAACTCAAGCATGTCAGCTACAGTAGCAAAGTGACTTAGACTTAAGATAGTTAAACGTTTTATTAAACAGCAACCCTGAATATCTCTTAAGACCAAGTCTCACCCTCACCAACGCTCTTCCCCCTCCACTGCCTCAAGAGGAACCAAGAAGAAGGAACAACCGCCAGGGCTGGTCCCCAGCAGTAAAGCATCACAGAGACCCTTCTCTATTGATGGGTCAGTATAGACCCCCAACAGGTCAAAGTCCTAGACAAAGTCCTATGAAACACCTTAGGCTGTATGAAGGAATCCTTCAGATCAGTGTCCTTGGATCGCATGTAGAGGTTTCTTATACTCTGCCAGAACTGCTTCTCTCCAGCCAGGTTCCTCAGAGGAGACTGGAACAGAGGAAGGAGAGTCCACACTTGCTTTCTTTAGAATATGCAATTTTAATCATACTCAAAGATCTTCTTGGATGTCTCAACCACCAAGGCTGTTCTGAAATTGTTAATGTTTTCCTACCTTGATTTATGCACCAAGTTGCCTTTTTGCTGCAGAGCTTGCATAAGGGCCTTATCCCCATGTTACCAATGTACCTTTGATTTTGGATTCCATTAGTTCTGAAGCAGGAGAGTGTTTTCACATCCAGCACTGTTGCAACGAGGCAATGGGGTGCACCTTTCAGGATGAAAAACCCTCCACCACAGGTTTGACGCATTGACTGTCAAACTATAGGTCCGAGGTGTCAAGAAAATGACCACGCAATCCTAAGTATGTCAGTAGAGCAAAGTGTTTTGCTTCTGCAGGAGGGTGCATACCATGCTAAACCAACAAGCAAGCACACCCTGTGGGGTTCCAAGGTGTTTGTTTGTTTGTCTTATCCATAATACAAGGCATCCTACACCTCGCTCTGAGTAGTCAGAACTCAGCCTTGTATTCTTATTCGATTGGCTGATTGAAAACATTGTGGTTGCTAGGGAGAAATTTTTTTTTGTTTTATTTTTATTTTTTTATTTTATATACATTGGTGATTTGACTGCATGTATGCTTGTGGGGGGTGGGGTGTCAGGTCCCCTGTAACAAGAGTCACAGACAGTTGTGAGCTCCCATGTGTGTGCTGGGAAATGAACCCAGATCTTCTAGAAGAGCAGCCAGTGCTCTTAACCATTGAACCATCTCTCCAGCCACGCTAGGGAGAAATTAAACGAGTATATATTTTTATTTAAGGAAACAGGCCTTACATTGGGCAGGGATCTTAACAAGGTGGCTCTGTACAACTGTTGTATGAGTTGCGAAGTAACATACCAACAGACCTCAACCTCAAGTTCTCCCAGGTATCTTTCAGTACACACAACACAACACACCTACACACTGACTCTTCCACACAGACTCCCAGACTTATTACATAAACCAGATACTCTAGAACTCACAGACCTCTCCTCTGCTTCCACTAACTGTGGCATTATAGACATCTGGATCATACAACAACCTTCTAAGTAGCATTTAAGAACTACACATATGCCTTTTCTCTGTTGAAATGCAATTCAGAAATTTTTGACTTGAGCTTCAAGAGCATATTTTCGGGTTTGGACCTGTGTATTTCATGTGTTCAATGGCCTTTCAGGTGCCAACTGAGCTGTATGCACGAGTGTCCTCTGATCCCTCCAAATTCTTCAGTGTCCAGCGTTCAAAGAGCTGGGTAAAACCCAGGGCTCTGTGATATCAGTTTTTGTCAACTTCTGTTTGTCACACCCATGGTGCCCACTGAGCTTCAATCTCCTTTGGCCCATGGCCACTTTGTTTCACCGAACCCATAATGCCTTCTCCTATTGAAATTCAGCCTTGGACCATAATGCCAATGGGGGGCCGGCTGCATTTCCTCATGTCAGATGTCCTCGCTTCTAGTGCACTATTGTATCTACAGGGTAGCCTTGCCTTGGTCTTCGGATTTGCATAGCTGTTCAAAGTTGCAATGTTGTCCGGCTGCCTTAAGGCTCTTACACGGGGAGCATGACCTTTGGTTTCTTTGTTCTTTCAAATTGCGTACCAGGAAAGTTCCTCTAAAGAGAAAACTGGTGCTTTTGGTGGATTGAGGTGAAAAATAGATTGTTAGCCTCTGGAAATCTGGATAGCAAGGTATGTCTTGTTGTGTGTGTTTGCATTGTGTGTCGTGTGAGAGAGCAGAGACGAGAGACAGCAGGACAGAGACAGACAACGAGCCACAGGCACCTGATTTTTCCACGAGTTAATTCATCATTGTTCTGGAAAAAGGGTCTCTCAGGCCTGGCTCTAAACTTAGTCAAGGTCCTCAGTGATTTCCGTGTGTTAACATCTCGAGTTGGTTACTGTGCTGCAGATTTTAAAAAAGAATTCTTCTCTCTTTCTTTCTTTTTTTTTTTTATTTTTTTTTTTTATTTTTTTTTTGGTTTTTTTCAACGACGATTTTCCATTGTCCCAAGCTTGGCCTGGAACAGCTCTGTAACCTGGCCTGGTCTCAACTCTGCAAGGCTCCATCGGCATTCCCAATGTGCTAGGTTCAAGCTGAGTCGCCACCACCCCACTTAAAATTTATTTCTTTTTATGTGCATTGGTGTTTTGACTGTGTGTCTGTCTGAGGAGGGTGCCAGATCCTCTGAACTGGTATTACAGCAGATGTAGCGGGCCATGTGGGTGCTGGCAATTGAACC
The DNA here is from genome assembly GCA_021653895.1 of Mastomys natalensis. Lineage (NCBI taxonomy): Eukaryota > Metazoa > Chordata > Mammalia > Rodentia > Muridae > Mastomys > Mastomys natalensis. The sequence goes on along the minus strand of JAJTUV010000110.1, from coordinate 881,651 downwards.
CAGGTCCTCTGAAGATCAGTCTGCTATTAACTGCTGAGCCATCTCTCCAGCCCACAATTTTTTAATGTGGATTCTAGGGCTAAACTCAGGTCCTCATGCTTGCATGCACAGCAACCACTGTCTCAGAATGACTCTATGTCTGTAAAAAAAAAAATTGTTTGTACAAAGAGAACATTGATTGTTACCTGCATTGGCCATAGAGAAGAGAGCAGAGCTGGCCTCTGAAAGCTGGATTAATGGGCACCATGTCAATCCTTGTAAAGATACATTCAGCCTTTCTTGGTTGCATTGGAACTCCTTGAGACTGAAATGATTAGTGTCAAAGGCATAGCCCCCAATGGAGGGAGCAATAATCGCATTACTATCCTCTAGCGCTCTGAAGTCATAATTGCCCAGGGCCCCACGTTCTGAGCTGAGAATAATGGCTCTCTCCATCAGACAACAGAAAGCCTTAATGTTACAGAATAGGAGGAGGAGGACGGCAGCCCTGTAGGCAAAGATGTTGCTGACATATGGCTGAATCTAAGTAATTTCAAAGTCAAATTAATAAACCATCTAAGATCAAGAAGCAGACCCTGAGAGGCCAAGAAACAGAGATCCTGAAAGGCCAAGAGGAAGGGCCCTGAGTCTGTGAGTAGCTAGCTGCCTGCATACTACCCCAGGGTCAAATCGCAGCAACTAGCTCCACTCCAGCCAGAACATATTCCTATGCAGGCTCCTCCAGGGAAGACTACTAACCTCACTCCCCATTTCCTTTGCTGTTCTACACTTCTCCATTCACATGAAACTAGCAGGGCTTCCTGGGGGCAGAGAAAGAGGGAGTCATCCAGGCAGAAAGTACAGAGGACAATTCCGGGTTCACCACCTCCAGAGCAGGATACAGCTGATGTTCTAGGTCACATTGTGAAACCTGCCTCCCTCACCCAGAATAGCAGACACTCAACATGCCCTGTGCCTCAGTTTTACCATCTTCCAGAGGCCAATGGGGGCATTACTTTTAAGGTTTCTTGAAAAGTTTAGTGACACAATACCCATGGCAGATGCCATCACTGGCTTGTAAGTAAAGACACTCTTCTCTTTCCTCAGCTGGGTAGGTCAGGACCTGGGCAAAGCTGCTTGGCTCTCTAAGCCACCCCTCACCTCACCAGCTGGACAAAGGTTCTGCCAGTCAGGTTGATTTGTGATACGCTAGACAGGGGTTGTTGTCACTGAAGACGGATAGACAGAGCTCCATATTCAGACTAAAGACAAGAGGTAGCTTGCGGGTGGGCGCACGCTTAATCCCAGCACTGGAGGCAGACAGCGGATTTCTGAGTCGAGGCCAGCCTCGGTCTAGATAGTTCCGGATACCACACACAGAGAACCTTCTCGAAAAACCAAAAAAAAAAAAAAGAATCAGAGGTGAGCTTCAGCTGAGCCCCAGCTCTACCCCAAATGGCCTTCATAACAATACTGCCTTGGGGATAGTATGTTTCAAGGTGATCCTGGAATCTGATCCTTTAAAATAAGCACACTGAGTCAAAGCCCAGAAAGAAACACTTGCCTTCTGGGTATCATAGCAATCCTTCATAGGCCCCTTCTGAAGAGCTGGGTCCTATTAAAATGCTAAAGTGGGTCTTGCTGGTGGTGGATTTCAGATCTAGAATGGAGGTTTGTATCCAAAGAGTTGGTGAGCACTGCCCCTACAGGCAAGAAAGGTTGCAGCAGGTCCTCACCTGAAGGCCTTTGTAGGTTCCAGGGGAGCCCATAATTTTGGAAGACAACAAGAAGCTTTAAAGAGAATGGAAATAATTACCTAGTTCCTTAATCACACCAACTTACCACAAACAGGAAGATAGATGGGGTGGAACTAAGCTATATTAATCAGGGCATGGGTTGTCCTACCTAGCTGCAGTCCCAGTAGGGAAAGACTGGGCCTGAATTGAAAACTCAAGGGTCCTATCCGATGGCTGCTTAGTTCTAGGCTGCCTACTTCTAATGCCCCACAGCCTGCATGAGAGGACAGCATAACCTAGGTTCTTGCATCTGCTAAGGGAGCAAAGTGGGGCCAGATGTGCTGTGGGAAATGTCACCACTTCATAGATGCTGTCTACAAAAGAGACAATGTGACCAAGGCAGATGGATGGCATCTGACCAGAGTCTTTACAATACTCCTCCCATTGGATCCAGTTCTTGTGACCAAGAGCTAAATGCTCCTTTGGGAATGAAGACAGGCTCCTTCTAGTTAGCAGAGACCACCTCCTTCCAGAGACAACATCAGATCCTCAGACAAGCAATGCCATTTAGGAGGCTAGAGATGCATCTCAGTTGGTAGAGCTCTTCCCTAGCATGAATGAAGCTTGGGGTTCAGTCTCCAGCATATATATTAGCAGAAACCTGTTACCCTAGCACTTAGGAGGTGGAGGAATGGGGACTGAAGTGCAAGGTAATCTTTGGCCACAGGATGAGTTGGGGGCAACCTGGAATACTTAAGACCTTGAATAGGCAAATGAATAAATAAAAAGAAATAACAGTTGGTTGAGACCTAGACATGGTCTGGGGTTAGTTTCATGGGTCAAAGTAAACTAGATGGGTGTATAAATTATCAATCAGGCTTGTATATCCATTAAATGAGGAAGAGCCTTTCTGGGACCTTTGTCACCTAGGGCCCAGTCTGAACCCTTCACCCTGGGATCAAGAATCCCAGCACTTGGAGGCTGGTGAGATGGCTCAGCGGTTAAGAGAACTGACTGCTCTTCCAGAGGTCTTGAGTTCATAATCCAAGCAACCACATGGTGGCTCACAACCATCTGTAATGAGATCTGATGCCCTCTTATGGGGTGTCTGAAGACAGCTACAGTGTACTTACATAATAAATAAATAAAAAAAAATAAATAAATAAATAAATAATAAATAAATAAAAATGTTGGGCCGGATCGAGCGAGGCCAGAGCGAGTGGGGCTGGAGTAAGAGGGAGACAGGAAGGGGGAAAAAAGAATCCCAGCACTCGTATCCATCTTATATAAAAGACTTGAGCAGCAGGAGTCCCAATAAATGAGGAAAGACTTGACCAGTTGGCTAGTGGATATCACTGTCTACTTTATATCTGGAAAGTAGGGAGCCTTGCTATAAAGCTGATTATATCCTGACCACTTGGAACCACCTGAAGACCTCAGAGAAGACAAATCTGAGCAAACTTCACCAGCGATTTCTACAGCGAGTTGGTGGTGTGCCACACAGACACCTGCTCCAGGCCAAAGAAACCCTTCTATCAGGTTTGAAGGAGCCTCTCAGCTCCCAACAGGTGTGAATTCACTTTGAAGCTGCAGGATCACACACATGATCACGGTTTCTCCTAAAGTTCCTTGTTAGAGATAATCACAGGAGCACAAAATGAACAAGCACAGCTTCCTCTTAGTTCATGGGTTTGGACTACAGAGCCTACGTGTTCATGAAATGAGATGTTAGCCTGGAATAGTAGGCAGAGTCTTAGCTGCTGAACTTCGTGCTCAGCCACTTCCTATTACCTGGCAGAGAATCTGTTCTGCAGAGACCTGCTGTGGCTTCATGGGAAGAAAGAATGAAGTCGTTCTTCGCTCCTAAACCATCCAACCTGTCCATAGGCCACACGTTCCAGGATAAGTCTGAAATGACAGATGGACGTTTGCAAACGTCATAACTGGTGGGATGTGGTCTGAGTACAGAGGTACATCAAACAGAGAGGACTCGGCTAGGATAGATGAGGCTGAGGGTTTACACAAGGGAAACTCCCTGTGGAAGGAGGATCCTACCTGGTAGGGGTGAGACTAAGGTGGGCCCGAACCAGAAGCAGTCAGCAGCAGAATCTACCATGCCCTAGGTATTCAGAGAATAATCAGCATATTATTCTGAACACCAGCTCCTGGGCACTTAGTGTGTGAACAGCTCTTAGGCTGAGAACTTGCTTTTTGGCAGGTCCCACATGGTAGATTATACTTCACCCAGCCTCACAGTAACTAAGCAAGTTCTGCACACCAGCCAGGCAGAGGCAAGGGCCAGGCCCTGTGAGATCATAACTCCCGGTTGCATCATCCCCACATGATAGCAGTGATCCCACACCCATTATGAAGCTTTACTGGGTCACATCTGCCCCTATGGCATTGTGGGAATTTTTTCCAACAGCTACATTTTCAAAGTGGGAAAGCTGAGGTTTGGTCACAAACTGCTGACTGGCTCTGATCCCTGAGCTGTCCCAAACAATGAGACTGGCCAGAGCCTGCACCCTCCGTGGTTCTCTATTGTGAGCATTGTCTGGTTACAGGCCTGAATGAGGGGTCAGAATTGGATTCAAGGCTTGTGGCAGTCAGCAGACGATTCGTATCAATACCCAAGAGTTCAGAGCCACAGTGGTCCCATAGCACAAAGGAGAACAAAGGATCTCAACATCTTAGTCACACAGCTGAGAGGCATCAGTCAGGAAAGGGATTCTGATGCCTACCCATGGCTGAGGGATAGGTGAGTAAAGAAGCATGGATGGGTGGCAGGGTAGGGTCCATGGCACAGCTGACTGGGGTGACTCAGACCCAGTAGGGACCATGTTCTTAAGGCTGCTGTGCCCAGCCCTTGGCCCTATCCAACCCCATGTAGAGCAACTAAAACTTGAGTGAAATTCTGCACAAGTGTGCATATGCCATGGTATACATATAGAGGTTAGAGTACAACACTTTTTTTTTTTAAAGAATTATTTATTTTATGTATATGGGTACACTGTAGCTGTCTTCAGAAGCTGTCTTAAGACAGACCAGAAGAGGGCATCGGACCCCATTACAGATGATTGTGAGCCACGATGTGATTGCTGAGAATTGAACTCAGGACTTTCTGGTAGAGCAGTCAGTACTCTTAACTGCTGAGCCATCTCTCCAACTAGAGTACAACTCTTTTTTTTTCTTTTTTTTTTTTATTGGAAATTTTATTTACATTTCAGATGTTCTCTCCTTACCCCATTTCCCCCCTCCCTCCCAGGAACTCACTATCCCTTCCCCCCTCCTCTTGCCTCCATGTTGGTGTACCCCCACCCACCCTCCCTGTACCTCACCTCCCCACCCTCGAATATCCACCCCCACGACGTCCAGCCTTCATGGGACCAAGGATCTCTTCTCCCACTTATATATAGCTCCCTTGCATATATAGCTGGAGCCATGGGTCCCTCCCTAAGCGCTCCCAGGCTGGTGGTTTAGACCCTGGGGGCTCTGGTTGGTTGGTATTGTTGCTTTCCTCATGGTGTCGCGAATCCTCTCAACTCCTTCAGCCTTCACTCTATCTTCTCCATTGGGAACCCCATGATCAGTTTAATGGTTAGCTGTGAGCATCTGCCTCTGAGTATGTCAGACTCATGCAGACTTCTAAGGAGACAGCTATATCAGGCTCCTGTCAGCGTGTACATCCTGACATCCACATCAACCTCTACCTTTGGTGACTGCACATAGGATGGATATCCAGGTGGAATGGTCTGTAGACCGTCCCTCCTTCAGTTTCTGTCCTGCACTGTGTCTCCATATTTACTCCCTTGAGTATTTTGTTACTCCTTCTAAGAAGGACTGAAGCCCCCCCTACTTGGGTCATCATTCTTCATGAGCTTTATGTGGTCTGTGGGAGGACAGCACGCAGAAGAATGCAAATCGATCCATTCTTATCTCCTTGTACAAAGCTCAAGTCCAAGTGGATAAAGGACCTTCACATAAAACCAGACACACTGAAACTAATAGAAGAAAGGTGGGGAAGACCCTCGAAATACCTAGGCACAGGGGAATGTGGAGAGCCGTTTAGCCACGCCCCTAAGGCGGACGTGAGCCTTGGCTTGTCCTTGCCAGTTACAACTCCTTGTATGGCATGGGGCTGTGCTGACAGTGGTGTGAGGTTACATCTGACCGCTTGGACCTATGGGCTCAGACCATGCCACGCCTGTGAGTGCCAGGATGGTGTACCTTTTACTTCTAGGCGCCATTCTAAATGGCGCCGGTTTCCAAGGTCAGCTCAGCTTCCTGAGTAAACAAGCCTGTTGCGCATGTGTCGGCCTTGAGCCCTTCCCGAGCAGGCTTATGCTAATGAGGTATTGGCAGCCTAACCTATCCTGAGAGAACACGCCACCTAGCCTGCTAGGGTGGATATATAAGCAGCTCGCTTCTGCTGCTCGGGGTCCCCGTAGTTCAGTTTCGTTCCTGAAATAAAGCTGTTTGAGCAGGATCCGACCGTGTCGTGTCTTACTTGCTGGTCGAGGTGGACGCGACATCTGGTGGCCCGTACGGGGACCCGAGGACAACATCCTCGTGGATTCGAGACTCCACAGCTCAGGACGGCGGTACCGGCTAAGAGCTAAGACTCTAGGCTAGAGCAAGGTAAGGCTTAGGGTGTAAATAGTTAAGAAAAAATACGTTCTCGGGAAAGAGACGGCGGTACCGGCTAGAGCTAAGGCTCTAGGCCAGAGCTAAAGGAAGCTCTAGGATTATAATATATATATAATATAAAAGGCCTAGGTTTTAAGTTTCCGGAAAAATTGTAATATAATTTTGGTTAGAGTAGTATTATGTTAACTGTAGACCCGTTGTGGGTTGGCTTGTGTGTCGCTATTTTGTTTTGGGACGATTCTAAGGTTCTGGGAAAGGGAGATAATTGTACCAAACGCAAAGTAAAAGTAAAGAAAACAGAGACGTAAAATGGGAAATTCATCTCCTACCCGCTTTTTAGCTCCGTTTCCCTTAAAGGCGGAAGGAGTCCCTCCCTCTGCACCACCGCCTGGACTACTTGCCGGGGGGAGGGTGCCCGGGAGGGGTGGAGTGCAATGGGCAAAGAAAAATTATTTTTAACAAAGATACAAAGTTGAACCTTGAAAATAAAAAAGAAGCAGGAGGGTATAAAAAAGAAGTTGCCCGCTCTCTGGCGTGTTACCAAAAAGAAGTTGCCGCTCTCTGGCGTGTTTACAAAAAGAAAAAAACAAAAAAAGCTTATTACAGAGCCCTCCAGAGAGAAGAGATGATTGGGGGGACGCCCTAATCTCTCTGGCTATCTCAAGGAGAGATTCTCAATTTTGTTTTCTATGTTTATTGTCTGACATTGGTATACCAATTTGTCCATATATGTATCATATGTTGTTTTGTCTGGCATGAATGGTCGTGTTCTATGTCTCATGTTTTGAAAACTGTTTGTTCAATTTACTTTGAAACTTGCTTGGAAGCAGTCTCAATTTACACAGAAAAAACATGATAATTTACCCTGCTCTGTGGCTGGAAGAAGAGCACTGGCAGATACAACCTTGAAAAGTATCAACTGTTTTCAATAAGCAGCTCTGGGAAGGAGGCCAACAGTTTCTGCAAGGCCAACAGTTTTCTGCAATAAGGGTGCCTCCCAGTTTGATAAGTACTTTTCTCTTAAATTACAGCTAAAAAGGTAAGAAGATTGCTCAAATGTATATTTATTTTTATTCTTGATTGATATTAAAAAATGCAAATTGTTCTATATCCATTGGGTTATGATTACAAATCTACAATTTTAGTAACGAAAAATAAATTATAGCTGGTAATTCAAGTTAGAGTCATTCAGAACCAGATATTTAAAAGAGATCTCATAAGAGTTTAATCTGAGATCAACATGAACACCTTCTTTCGTTGCACAATTGGCTTATTAGTTGATCCCTCTAAGAGACTTTTAATACAAGCCTTTGCTCTCATACAACGAGCTTTAACATATTAGTCTTTTGTTGATCCAATAAACATCTAAAGATAATATTTTTCAATGCCTGATACATCAGCGTATTCCTAAATAAATTGTGACACAGAAATTCAAGTAAGAAAAGATAGTTTACTTAAGAGCTTAGTCTCTGTTTAATGTTCTCAAGAAAGATACAAACCCTAATTTCTTTCTACAATTGGCTGATAAAGGAAAAATAATTTTACAGGAAATAAAAAAAACTGTTATTAATAGATATATAAATTGGTTGTTGGCTGTTTTATAACAGTCCTTTGATACAAGAGATTATCAATATAGATTTATATTTCTTTATTTCCATAAGAAGTTTTACCTTTCTTGTTTTTAAAGCTATTGCTATATTAATATAATATTATAAGTTAAGATCACAAAGGTATCTTAAAGAAAAACTTAATGAAATATTTCTTATTCCAAATAATAATATAATTAATTATTACAAATACGGTATTGGGCCTAACGCATGATCAGTTTGTTACAGCTTTTTCTATGCATGCTCTTGTATTTCTTATGCAAGTATATATATAGCCCAATGTCTTTGGAAATCAGTTAGCTGATGATTTAACTAAAATTCAAATATATAATGTTCATAAGGCACAGGAGTTTTCATGCTTTGCACCGTGTGTCTACAAAAACTCTAAGGAAGATGTTCCACATAACTAGAGAACAGGCTAGAGTAATAATTAAAGACTGTTCAGCCTGTGCTCCCTTAGCTCCTGTTCCTCATTATGGCATAAATCCAAGAGGACTGGTACCTAATGATTTATGGCATATGGATGTTACACAGATTCCTCAATTTGGAATGTTATCTTATGTTCATGTAGTAGTAGAACTTTTTTCCACTATGTTATTGCATCTGCTTTAAGTAGAGAGAAATTATCTCATATATGTTCTCATCTATTAAAAAACTAAAAATTAATAACATAAAAGGTGGGATATGGGGAATGAAAGACGCCCCTTCCTCTATATTTTCACATTCTCTATTGTTTTAAATTTTCTCACATTGGATAATGCTGGTCTGTCTGCTGCAGACTGTCACCGGAGTGTAGGAATTTGTTAACAAACCCTTAGTGTATTGGAAAGACCCTGTAGATGTCACTATGTGTGGCCCTGATCCAGTATTGGTCTGGGGTCGTGGATATGTTTGTGTTTTTTCTACAGATGAAACGCCTCCTAGGTGGATTCCCGACAGTGTATCCGACATGCCAAAACCAAAAATGGGGCGGAGGGAGAAAGATGATGCGATTATCCCTGAATCAAGAATGGGAGATGGGTGTCAAAGGCTGTTACAAATCTTTACAATGCTGATCAGCATACTTGGGTTGCTGCATCGGGGATGTCGAGCTGAAATATATTGGGCTTATGCTCTTTATCCTCCTGTTATACATCCTGTGACTTGGGAAGAATTCTGTTGAATTCCTGTTTGTAATAATCAGACTAAATATCAGGGACACTTTTTCTGACAGTCACTTATTAGCTTACCATGCTTTTTCAACTATTCAGAAAAGCTGGATGGACTTCCTATTTGTTTTCAGATTAATCATGCTATGCCTTCAGTGAAAAGGTGACTATGCAAGATGATGGGGATACTAAGTTACAGCCAGGTATCCATTGGACTCTTAACTTTTATTATCCGAATTTCAAAACGTACCAGAGGACTTGGGAGACCACCCCTAACATTTCCACCTTGTAAAATGGTAAAACAGCAGAAATCTGACTTTGCACCACACCGGAAAATTTGTTAGCTAATGAGACTGTGTGCTCTATATACATCCTTATGTGAACTGGAACATGCTAGATACAGTCATTCGTCCTATAAACCTGGTCTATGGGATATGGACACCAATTTAAATCAACATTCTATTCAACTCTGTGGAAAGCTGGATCCCGTCACTCTGGAGGGACTCATCACTTGGGTCAAGGATGCCCTCAACTTCTTAAAGAATGGGCAAGAGTATTTGTCTGGGGGCTGCTGTTCTCCTGGGATGTGGTTTCTTCGCCTTTGGTTCCTATTCACTTGCGCCGTGACCATGTGCGACATAAGGCTGTAGTTTACAGGGCTGACTGCCATAGAGGAAGGTGCTTCCCCAGCGTTTTGGCTGGCCTCCCTTAAGGAGATGTAGTGGAGTACTTTTGGACCCGATGATGACCATCCAGACATTATTTCCTAATTCTGACTATTTTGAACGACATCACCTTAATTTTTGTAGCGAAGAGTCTCGATAAGAAATTTCTCAATTTTTGAGATAGATTCTCTGAAAGCATGTCTGAGTGCTAGAGTTTTGTGCCAAATTACCTCTCCCTGACAAAAGGCACGAAGGCGGGTATGGAGTGCTGGCCTCCCATTACAAGCCTTCAACACTTGCACAAGGGCTCAGACCTCTACTTTCCTTCGCTGTCTTGCCAAGAGTGTCTCCCAACGCCTCTGGCCTGCTACCTGGTGTATTACGTTTCAAATCTGTTTAGATGAGGGAACCCTATGTCACAGGTCTAGGGGGTCCATGGGTCACCTACTGACTTTCATGGTTGGCGTGCTGTCTATGCCATATAGCCTAGAAGCGTAGGAGACGTCTTGCCCTGTTGGCGCAGAGCCGTCCATGTCGTGGAGAATGGCCGGTCCCTCTGACCCTACCTGCCATGATAACGCAGGCTGTTTAGCGTGCTTTTGCTTCCTGGAGTCTGCAATGCAGGTGTTTGCATCGTCTGTAGGGCCCACCAGAGTGTCGCCTAAGACGGGGGCCACGCCTACAGGAGATTGCCAGCTTCTCCTGGGCCTTAGTTGGCTTTTGCTGCGTGTGCGTCCAACGGGCTTGACTCTCTGGTTAGGGATTGTTCTGACTCCCTGCATATACTCCTTGGAAGAGCTGGTTGCCGCTATTTTAAATAAAAAAAGGGGGAACGTGGGAGAGCCGTTTAGCCACGCCCCTAAGGCGGGACGCCTTGGCTTGTCCTTGCCAGTTACAACTCCTTGTATGGCATGGGGCTGTGCTGACAGTGGTGTGAGGTTTACATCTGACCGCTCTGGACCTATGGGCTCAGACCATGCCACGACCTGTGATTGGCCAGATGGTGTACCTTTTACTTCTAGGCGCCATTCTAAGATGGCGCCGGTTTTCCAAGGTCAGCTCAGCTTCCTGAGTAAAACAAGCCTGTTGCGCAGTGTCGGCCTTGAGCCCTTCCCGAGCAGGCTTATGCTAATGAGGTATTGGCAGCCTAACCTATCTGAGGAAAACCCGCACCACCATGGCTATGCTTAAGCACATGATTTGTACAAGGGGCCCTAATATTCAAGTTTCCTGTAAGAAGGACACTGTCAGTAGGACAAATCGATCTACCAACATGTTGGGAGGACGCTTTACCAGGAAAATCTGAACAACCATGCTATATCCTAATATACAAAAGAATCAAAGACTTAAATCTAGACAAACGTCATAAGCCTATTAAAAATTGGAGGTACAAAGCGTACCAACAGAATTCAAAATCTTACACAATGCCGAGAGGCGAATCAACTAATAAAAGAAATTAAGAAATATCCTAGTCATCAGGAAATCAAAAAATGAAAGACCTAAGAATTCATCTCAACTAGGATAGAATGGCTAAAATCAAAAATATGTTGCATCGTAGTCATGCTGGGAGGATGTGAAATCAAAAAACCAGATCCACCCAATTCGTGGGGGACTGCAAAGGTGCAACTCATGAAACAGTCTGGATGTGCAACAGAAAAATTGGACCATTTCGGATCTAGAGGACAGCTATCCACTGACGGTTGGTATATCCTCAGATGCTTCTGAACAATAACAGGACCAGCTATACCACCCTTATTTCAAATGCTCTACTCATATAAAGGACATAGCCCACTGGACATAGACCAGTTTACTTATAACAGAGAAATGGATAACCAAAAAAAATCCTTAAGAATGATACAAAAATGGAATATTACTCGCTATAAAAACAATGAATTTAATCTTATGTAAATGGATGGAACTAGGAAATATCTCTGTAGTGAAAACAAATTAAATATATGAAAATGGATGAACAATAGATTATCTGGATTGTAGCCCAGAGCCAAGAAATACAAGATTTCACTACTATTTGGTATATCCTAGAATTGCTGTCCCGACACTTAGGACAGGACGTTGGAGCTTCATCTTCTGCCTTAGGATCCGGGAGAAAGTCTGATTGGATACGGCCATCATAGCCACTGGGTTTTTTGTCTTTTGTTTTAAACTTTTCCTTTTTTTTTAAACTTTTGTTGAAAGTGTTTTTTATATTTCACTTAAATCTTGTAAGGAAGGAATACATCACATACATTAGCTGCTGGCAGGGGCTGATGTCACTCTTTTCCAAGTTACCTAATTCATTTTCGAAGTCCTAATTTTTGAGCCCAGTTGTTGGGATGCTGTGCTGACTTGACTTGATTGAGAGCTCACAGAGATCTGCCGGCCTCTCCCTTCGAGGGCTAGGATTAAAGGCGTGTAAGGTTTGTTCCTGTTGCCTCTCCGGACAGTGCCATAGACAGTAAAAGGGTCAACCACCAGGAGTCGCTGCTGCGCCGGAAGCCAGCCTTCATTGCGCCTGCGCGGACGCGGGCACGCGGCGTTCTCCAGCCCTTCGAGCGCGCCCTCCACACCAAGTGCGCCTGCGCGGAGCCTGTAGTAGCCCTTCTCGCGCCGGGCGCTCGTAGCTCGCCGGCGGCCATGGGGGAGGCCGAGGTGGGTGGCACGGGCGCCCAGGCGACAAGGGCCCAGGCGAGGCAGCTCCGAGCCCTGCTGAGGAGACGGTGGTGTGGAGCCCTGAGGTGGAGGTGTGCCTCTTTCACGCCATGCTGGGCCACAAGCCTGTCGGTGAGCGCCCGCGCGCGCGCACCGGCGTGGGGGTGGGGCGGGATAAACCGTCGGGCGGGCTGGTGGAGCCTGCGACCCCGCACTGGACGGGACCTCCCACTCTGCGGTGCCCTGTTAGTCCAAGAGCCCATGACTTTCCTGCCTGAGAAGCCCTCTCCCTGGGGACACTCCTGACTTCCCTGCCCTTGAGACACTCCTACTCCAGGGAACGCCTCCATTCTCCCCGCCTCTGCAGTCCCCTTGTCCTGGACCCGCCTACTATACACCCCAACCCTGGAACACCCACCTGCCTTGTGACACCTCTCTTCCCCCTTGACACGTGACTTCTGCAAACTTGCACCTGTGGTTTGCACACTCCTGCCCCTTCTACACCCGTGTCCTCCGCACAGAGGTGCTGTCCTAATCCTCAATCCACTGTCCTGCCTCTCAGGGGTGAATCGACACTTCCACATGATTTGTATCCGAGACAAGTTCAGCCAGAATATATGGGCGCCAGGTTCCATCCAAGGTGATCTGGGACCATCTGAGCACTATGTACGACATGCAGGCACTGGTGAGTTGAACCCTGGTCTGCCCGTTTGGGGGCTGAAGGTAGAGTCAAGTCCTGGATCCTGTCAGCCTTGGTACAGGACAGAGCCCATTTCTCACTTGGGGTTTGGTATGCAGAGCAGAGGCGATCTCAAAAGATGAGGCTCCTTCCTCAGAAAAGCTCAAGTCCTGCTGTGAAAAGCACAGACTAGTGATGGTCACTGACTACTTTTTCAGGGCACCTACTTTTGGGTGGCACAAAAAGCATGGAGGAGATAGTTGAGGTCTGAGATGACAACGAAGCCTCAACCACCATAAAAAGCAGTAACAGGGTACATGTCGGCATTGGGAGGTCCAAGTCCTTTGAGAATCTGTATACTGTGGGAGCCAGACTTTCCTCTTCAGAGAGCAGAGAGATAGCTGTGTCTGATGGGTAGCTAGATAACTGGTGTGGAGAGCTGGCAGTGTCTGGCGGGTATGCAGGTAACTAGTAACCTTGTTAGTCAGGTTTTCTGTAGTGTCAGGCAGGCAGAGAGACCAGGTAACCAGGATGGGTGACGCTGTAGGTGCCTGTGGTTGGTCGTGGTGTCCCTGGATATATGTCCTGGTGGGAGTGTTCCATGGTGACCAGGACAGGTCCTTGTGTGCACATGAGTAGAGCTGCTATGTCTCCAGGGCTCTCTCAGTGGCAGGGACCTGGTCCTTTCCTTTGGTTTTGTTTGGCTGGTGTTAGCTGGCCCTTCCTAATCATCTGAAAAGCCCAGCTGAGGTGGACTGTGCAATCTGGAGCAAGGAGCCCCACAAGCTGGCAGCCTCCAGCCTGCTGCTCCTGTACATCTTAGCGAGCTGAGGTCCTGTTTTCTGTTTCTTGAAAATACAAAATGCTTTGTGCCGGCAGCACGAGTCTGAGATTCTTCCATTCCCAAATCCAGAGAGGAACTTTGTCCTTCCAGATGAGATCATTCAGGAAGTCCGAGAAGGTGAGACTCGGCCACCACCAGGGCTGGGAATAAAAAAAGCCTCACCAGGCCAAAGGTGGGGAGGTCTGGGGCCTCCAGGGAGGTGTAAGGATCCTGCTCAGACCATGCCTCGGTGGCACCTGGGAGGTTTTGGGAGCCAAGGGCTGGGGAGAGCGGTGCTCAAAGGCAGTCTCCTGATGGATGCCGTCTCGTGATGGACGCCGAGGCCTGTGTGGGCAGCGAGAATCGGAAGCAGTCATGGCCAGACCGTCCCCCAGCGCTGGCCACCACCGTGGGTTTCCAGTGAACGGCAGCTGTCTCCTCCACAGGAAAAGTGGTCATTGAAGAAGAAATGAAGGAGGAGATGAAGGAGGATGTGGACCCCCACAGTGGGGCTGATGATGGTAAGTGTGAAGTGCCCATTGGAGCATACACGCCTCCCCAGTCTCCTCACCGCAGGCCAGCCTCAGGCAGAGTGAGGTCAGGAAGCAATGGAGTCAGGAGTGAAGGGTCACTTAAAGATGAACTCAGTGAGGTCATCTTAGGCAGGGGGGCCTCTGAGGGCCATGAAGGAAGGGGAGCCAAGGCTGGGAAGGGCGGTGGTGGAGCTCAGACAGGAGACCCCCTGGGAGACTAGGTTTCTCTTGAACCCTAGCTGTACAGGGCGCTTACCCAGGGAGCATCCTGGGTACAAAGAGCCTGGTGGACGTCTGATTTCTCTAGCTGAACAGGAAAGTGAGATGATGCGTTTCTGTATATTCTATTTTCAGCCAAATAAAATTTTGTTTCTCAGTTTTTTCATCTTCAGGGAGCTTGGGGAAAGCATTAGAAAAATCCAGCAAAGACAAAGAGAAGAACTCCTCAGACTTGGGGTGCAAAGAAGGGGCAGACAAGCGGAAGCGCAGCCGGGTCACTGACAAGGTCCTGACTGCCAACAGCAATCCCTCCAGCCCCAGTGCTGCCAAGAGGCGCCGCACATAGACACCTCAGCCCCAGGTGGCCACAGAGATGCTCCAGCTGCCTGTCACCAGGTTCCTGGGTGAATGTGGCCATCCAGCAGAGATGCTAGTGGGGCTTCCGCTGTGTCATCAGACTTCAGAGCACCTGATTGGTCCAAAAGACCAGCAAGACGTGTCCACTCTGCTGGATGGCAGAGCCTCTAAGCCAGCCTCTTGCTTTCTCCTGGTTGGTTCCCGTATACCCAGTGTGTGGAGAAGAGCAGGTGCACGGGGCCAGAGGACCAAGAGTCAGCAAGCAATAAGACATCACCCTCACTGTCCTCAGGAGCCACGCATC
This sequence comes from Mastomys natalensis, assembly GCA_021653895.1. NCBI lineage: Eukaryota > Metazoa > Chordata > Mammalia > Rodentia > Muridae > Mastomys > Mastomys natalensis. The sequence goes on along the minus strand of JAJTUV010000110.1, from coordinate 866,308 downwards.
CTCCCTGGGTGCCCACTCTTTGCATCTGCTTTTCCTGTGAGACTCCACTGTGCACTGGCATCCAGAGAACACAGCACACACTGTGCACAGAAGGCCTCCCCAATCTGGGAAACAGAACTGGATATTTTGCCTCATTCACTTGTACTGTAATAGTGTATATAATTTAGTTGGTATTTCACTATTTAATTTTTAAGAAGCCTATTTTACTAGTGTTTTGTATGAAGAAAAATACTGCAGAAGTTAAACCTGTGATGTGTTTTTTTGAGCTGTTTTGTTTTAAGGTAACTACTGAGATACATCTGGCTGTTTTTATATGCCAGATACGGGATTTTTAGCGGTTATTTTTGTAATTTTAGAAACTTGGAAAAGACCAAATAAGGGGGGTGGAAAAAGGAACTGCCGTCAGGCTGAAAAGCCAATGGCCTGATGGCTGAAGTACATTTTCATTTGCAGAATATTAAAGATTAAAAAAAATGACCTGGGGAGTTGTGTGATTTGCTACTAAAATAAGTTGTTTTTTTTAATTTTTCCTACCAAGGAAAGGGTCCCCACTCCGGGGTTTCATAACATTAGAGTGCACTTAAGATGACTTCTTGGCATCACTGGATGCAGTAAGGTTATAAGCTTTCATCAGAGACGTGCAGGACACCCACCCTTAACCCCCAACCCCTACCTACCTAGCTGCTGCCTGTTGTCCTTCCAGAGCCAAGTCCAGATGTTGGGTGGGATGGGCAGTGTACTGTCCAGACCATCTTGACTTCTGCCTTGACTGAAACCCCCTGCCATCTGCAGGGTCCCATGCAATGAGAACTGGCCCACTGTTGTACTCCAAGCTGGCCTATTCCAGCCACTTGTAGTCAGGGCATGGTTGGGTCACCATAAACGTCCCTCTAGACCAGCTCCCTGGCACAGAGAGAGCATCCTGAGTTGACACAGGTGAGCTCACCTAGTCTGGCCTGTCATTTTGTTGGAATGACCAGCAGTGGGAACTCTCTGGATCTCTTTCTGTAGAGTCTGGACAGGGTCATAATTCAACAATTCCTGCCTCCTGGAATCGGGCAGAAGGTAAAGGCCTACAGCACCTAAGATGAAGTGGCAGCACTGTAGACTGTGTTCAGACATAGACCAGCACTTGTATGTTCAGTGCAAGAGACAGGGAAAGCCGTGTTACAGCATGCTTTAGGAAATAGCTTGGAGCCACCCATCCTGTCCCTACCCAGTGTCCACTACTAGAGGCTTGTTCTGTGGAAGAAGCCTAGTTGTTGAATCCAGCACTAGCAGGAGAAATGGGGAGCAGATGGCAATGACCCTGATGAGCAGGTATGTGACGATCAGGATGGCGGTCCCTCTGATCGGGCTCACTCTTCTAAACCCATCTGAAAGAACAATCTAGGAGAGGGGTTTCCAACCAAGGGCCAACCCTGAGTGGTCCCAAGCACCCACTAACACCCATGTACGGCTTCCCTATCTAATGGCATTTTGACCAGGTCCCAGCCTGAGCATGGGTGGTGTCAGAAGCAGTGGGGCAGAGATCAGAGTCAGCCCCTGAGTTTGCATTTTTATTGAACAAGCATATGTGTCTTGTGTGGTGCACATGTGGAGATTAGAGACAACTTTCAGAACTCAGTTTCTTGCCTCTACTATCCGGGTCCCAGGGATTGAGTTCAGACTGTCAGGTCTGATGACAGGTGCCTTTAGTGACCACTCTGCTGGCCATGAGTTCCTTTCAGAGACTGCTCATGTGAAGCCAGTATTCTTGACTTCATGGGATGAGTCAGTGTATTTTAGGCAGAGATTTAAACATGTAGTTGATAGAGGTGTTTATGAAAAGTGGAGCACACCCAAGTGTGGCTATGGGCTTCTCAAGAGACAGTGACATCTACGTCTCCATGGTAGCCCATCAGTCTGATTTTGGTGGTTTTGAGGTTCCAACTCAAGGAGTTGCTAGGAAACTTTAACAGATCATACTGTAGTCTCTGATGCACACTAGACTGTTGCTAGAGACAATATATTTTTACTCTGAGATTCCCAGAATATTAACAGGTTCACATCTGGTCAAGAAGTAAGGCCACACTTGAAGGTCATATATGCATATAGACATAAGCCTGATTAACATTATTTGGAATATGGCTATATAAAAGGAATATTTTCTCTATGTAGGCAGTCTTCAATTTTGTCAACTGTTCTTGAATTCAGAACTCTCAGCTGATGAGAAACTTTAACCATGGCGGAATGAGGGTCCTTTCCCCCAACCCGCTACTCACACATCTGCTTTACTTTCCATTGCTATCTTGCTTCAAACCGCATGTTACATAACAAAGTCAAACTCGTGGCCACAGTCGGCAGTACAGTCCACCTAACATCCAAAGGCTTCCTAGCCACATGAGCCCAGGAAATTTGCAGTGGACAGAAGGGGGACAGAACTCACAACGGAGTGTGGAGATGGCTCAATTGGTTTAAAAAAAAAAAAAAAAAAAAGTCTTGCTAGCAGGAGAACCTGCGTTTAATCATCACCTAGAAGCTGAGCTTGGTGGTGTGTACATTTACTGGTGCTGGGGAGGCAGCGACAGTAGTGTCCCAGGGATTTACTGCTTAGCCAACCTCATGTAGCATATGAATTCCAGGTAAGTGAGACCTCGGCTCAGAATGAAAGTGTGGACAAGCTACTGAGGAAATACTCAGTACCGACCTCTGGTGTCCTTGGGCAGCCAAACACACACATTCAGATACAAAGTGAGCTACTAGTATGGAAACAGAGAGCTGTCAGGAAGGACTGCAGTTAGACAGGTTGACAAAGATTAGGAACCTGCAGTCCTCTCAGCTGGCAGGAAAGGCGCTTCTCGTAGGACTGAGAGAAGCCTCCCTAGCCTCCTCTCTGGAGGGAAGGGATAGTCTGCAGGGAAGTGAAATCTGAAGGGGGAGGACCTGGGGCTGAGTCCGACGGGGTGCATCTTCCGGGAGGGGATAGAGGAAGGAATCCCAGGGCACAACCTCCAGGGGTTGTCTCTCTGCGCGGACTGCCTTCTCCAAGACAAGGCTTCCCGCCTAGCTCCAAGCGCAGCTGCCTTTGCAGGGGGACTCCGCGCAACGGCGGAAACTGAGCGGTGGGCGGGACCTGGCGCCGCCCCGCCCCCGCGCTTCCTCCTCTTTCACTTTCCTTTCCGCGGAAAGCGGGTCCTGCCTGTCGAGTATGGACGATCCGGACTGCGATTCCACCTGGGAGGACGAGAGCGAGGAGGACGGCGAGGATGGCCAGGCGGATGACACGACCGATGAGGACACGGGCGACGAGGACGGCGACGCGGAGGAGGCACGGCCAGGCCTGTTCCAGGTGCGGCGCAGGAGGACGGGAGGGCGACAGGACGACGCCAGGCCGTGGTCGCCCGGCCCAGGCCGCTATCCCCTAGGGGGGGCGCCGGGCCCAGGCCTTGGCTGACCGAGCGCTGGTGACGTCAGGGAAGCGACTGATGGGGGTCGTGCGTGGGTGACGTCAGAGCACGCCCCAGGGCCTCATCCTGCGTGGGTGGCCTTTCCTCGGGTTGCCCTCCCTCCGCCCCACACTCGGCCCCCACCCCATTGCAGACAGCATCCGCAGACTCGGAAATGATCCGGGCCTAGGACGCCAGGAGCGGGGGTCTGCCTGTCTGCCCTTAGCTCTGGTAACTTTCGTTGCCATCAGGAGCTTGTTCCCTGTAGACTTTTGCAACAAGCAGCATGTAAGCCTCAGTGGCATTCTGTAAGACGCACTGACCTGCTTACAGCTCTGTTTTCAGGTGTGATGGAGAGCCTAGAAAAACGAGAATGAGGACTATGACCCCAGAATCCATTCTCCCCATTGCTATGGTCTCTAGTTATCTGCTATTTATGGGAAATCAGCCCAGAATCTGGAGAAGCTCTCAGGCAGGCCAGAGCTGGCCTCTGCCTGAACACATTGGGATGGAGCTGAGGCTGGGTAGTCAGGTTTATAGTGCAGGCTCAGGCCCCTACAGGTGCTAAGGCCTTCCAAAAGCTCTGATAGAATTGCTGTTTCTCCACAAAAGCTCTTAGATCCTACCTGAAGCAGTAGTCACTTTAAGAGCCTATCCCAGGCCTGGTGGCACAGTGTCTTTGTCACATTGGGCCGGGAGAAGCATGGGGTTTCCAAAGACGGAGCCTTATTCATCCGTCCATCAGACCCATCCGGAAGCATCTAGGTTTTTTTCTTGAGGCTGTGGCTGGCAAAGTAGCTCCCCTTGGGGATATAGTCCAGTGACCATTCATAGAATCATATGAAGAGAAACACTACAGTACTAAGAGACTGGGGTTGGGGACGGGGCACATAAAGAGCTTAGACCAAAATGAGGCTGACAAACAGACCATGGAGGAGAGGCAGCTGGGACTTGAGGACAGAGGAGCATCAGCCACACACCTTGGCAGCATGCAGGCTAGCCTGGGCCAAGGTTCCCTACCAAGGAAGATGAAGTATTGAGAAAGGCAGAGGTGATTGCTGAGGCTAGTCTAGTCCCACTGGTCTGTGTTCTTTTTTTTTTTTTTTTTTGGTTTTTCGAGACAGGGTTTCTCTGTGTATCTCTGGCTGTCCTGGAACTCACTCTGTAGACCAGGCTGGCCTCGAACTCAGAAATCCGCCTGCCTCTGCCTCCCAAGTGCTGGGATTAAAGGCGTGAACCACCACTGCCCGGCTTCTGGTCTGTGTTCAAATGGAGGGATGTTTTTCTAGGGTCTAGATCTGTCTTCTCAGAACCCTGGGTGGGGACCAGAAGAAGAAAAGGAAACAGAAACACCCATTCCACTTGCATAGAACTCAGTGGTGGTTGGCCCAAACCATGCTGCCTTCATCCCGGACACTTTCCACTACCTCATCATCCCTTGTATTCTTCCCCCAGTCCAGGATGACAGGGTACCGAAACTGGCGTGCTATGCAGGACATGCAAAGATACCGACACAACTACCCGGTAGGTACATGAGGCTCCTACCGAAAGTCACAGCCCTCTCCCCAAATAGAGCGTCCCCTGGCCTGCTGAAAATCCAGCTTTGGGTTCTCGGGTGTGTTCCCCATTGTCTGGAAGACGAGCCCATGGTCAGTTCAGATCCATACCCTTCTCCTACGTATGGGGTGGTAGAGCATGTTGTTCAGAGCCTAGCTTTAAAATGAGGGTCTAGCTTCAGCCTCCTGACAGAACATGTGGCTCAGTGCTTCACACAGGGCTCCCTGGCTGGCACATGGGGTCATCTTCAGACCCTCTCCTCTCTACCCATGAGTTAGTTACTGGCAGTCCCTGTGGTATTTTTGAGGCACAGAAAGGGAGCTACCATGTGTGGCCTCTGTAGATGAGGAGATGAAGGTAGTGTTGTCCTCTAAACCTACCCTTGCTCACAGAAAGGATCCCAAGCTGAGCTCTGGGATCTTGAACAGCTGTCCCTAGTCCTGCCTTCGTGAGTCTGAGGGGCCCTCAGAGAGCTCGTTTCTCACGAGTCCTCAGCCATCCTCTCTCTGGCTCCTCAGGATTTGACAGATCAAGACTGCAATGGTGACATGTGCAACCTGAGCTTCTACAAAAACGAGATCTGCTTCCAGCCAAATGGTACCTGCCCTTCCAGCCCCTGCACCCTCTGCCCTTGGCCGGTTGTCTCATAGGACCCCTGCTTCAGGCTGCCTGTTGTCCTCAATCCAATAACGTGGCCCTGCAGTACCTGCCTTGGGCTGCCAAGGGGATTGGAGCTTGGATCTTAGGATATCAGATTGAAAGGCCAGAGAATAAGCTTTTGGAGTTTTAAATGGTGGTCTTTCTGTGTATCTCGGGCTGGCCTCAAACTTAGGATCTTCCATCTCAGCCTCCCAAGTGCTGAGCCACCATATATGTTTCATGACGTAAACATTTGAAACTAAACAGTGAGTAGTTTTATTGGTGCTTGTCACACCCGTCCATTTGTGTAGTTACTTTTTGATATAGCCTGGAAAAGGCCATGTGTCTCCATATCCAAGGTGTTTGCTGTCTGGCCCTTCAAAGGCACCTTCCCTAGACCGTGTTTCAGCTCAGTCTCTATGGGGATTTCTCTTGAGCACAGAACTGAGAAGGTATATGTCCCACAGAGGAAGTATTGCACCCCTTACCTACAGAAGTAGGCCTAGTTACCTAAAACTAGCATGTTCTTATATTAGATGAGCTATGGATAACTCTGCCAAGTCCTGAGAACCCTAAAGAAACTGAGGGTAGGCAGTGATTTTGATAGCTCTGTCCCCTGATCTATGTCAAGGGGGCCTCTGTAGCTGACTTCTCTCCATGGGGTGTCCAGGCTCTCACATTGAGGACATTCTTCAGAACTGGAAAGACAACTATGACCTCCTAGAAGAGAATCACTCCTACATCCAGTGGTGAGTGCGGGCCGAGTCTTAGGGAAGGGGGCCGGGCACCTAGGCGGGAACTCTCATGCCGTGTCCAGGTTCAGGTGTGTAATGAAACACTCCTTCCTTTCTGTAAGCCTATATGTGTATGACATGTATTGCCTGTATACCTCTAGTTAGTGTCCCTGTTGTTGGTCCCTATGGGGGCTGTTGTGCACAGGTCTGTGGGCAGGCTTTTATGTCCTGGGGGGAGCTGGAGCTGAACTACATCTGACTGGGTTTTAGCAGAACTTAGAGAGGTACCACACAGCAAACTCAGAAATGCCGCCATTTCCTGGCAAGTACAACATCCCTTGCTTGAGGACAGCTCACTGGGCCGTTCCCAGTATCCTCTTGTCACAGAGTACATTGTGGGAATAATTCTGCAGAGTTAATGACAAGAAAGAGCAAACTGTGGAACCCTGGGAAGGAAAGCTCTTCCCCCAAAGGTGAAAGGCACACTGGTCTCCGCCATTTTGACTTTCCACCACACAGCCCACTGAGCACATAGGCTGGGGCTCCGAGCAGCTGTCTTACGTGCTCTTGGCTGACCGCCGTCTGTACCCAGTTCCTTGGGTAAGAAAGGCTAGCTAGCTCCTCCCAGAGATGAAAGAGAGGCACTGAATTCAAAATAAACTGCCTGGCATTAAAGGACCCATATCCTCACCATCTTCTCAGGTTGTTTCCTCTGAGGGAACCAGGAGTGAACTGGCACGCCAAGCCCCTCACACTGAGGGAGGTTGAGGTAAGGATTCCTCCTAAGCCAGAATGAGGGAGTGAGGAGAGCCACCCCTGCATGCAGTCATCCTGAGACAGTGTCTGTGCTGTCTCAGGCCAAAAGAGCCCCATGGTCCCACTTTTGGGGAATCTCAGAGGAAGGAGGCCAGCTCTAAGAGACTAAGAGTAGAAAAAAAGGCCTGGAGGGGGCTGGAGTGATGGCTCAGGGGTTAAGAGCACTGACTGCTTTTCCAGAGGTCCTGAGTTCAACCAAGCAATCACATGGTGGCTCATGACCATATGTAATGGGATCCAATGCCCTCTTCTGGTGTGTCTGAGGACAGCTACAGTGTACTCATATAAATAAATTAAGTTAAAAGGAAAAAAAAACAAGGAGCCAGGAGGTCCCTGGACATCAGCAAGGAATACCTTGTGGCAGGTGGCTCAAGATAGAGGTAACTGCTTTCCTAGGCCTCTTGGAGAAGCTAGAGATGTATTGTCTTACCCTCAGGCTGAGTCAGGGTCTCAGGGAAACATTGCCCTGCCTAGTACCCAGGGGGCCACCTGAGTCCCAGGGGATTATTTTCTAGGCATTTAAAAGCTCTGAGGAAGTCAGAGATCGTCTTGTCCGGGCCTATGAGCTCATGCTGGGCTTCTATGGGATCCAACTTGAGGACCGGAACACAGGTGCCGTGTGCCGTGCACAGAACTTCCAGCCACGCTTCCACAACCTGAACAGGTAAGGATAGGGCCCTGCTGGCATCCTCCCATCCCTGTTGCTCTCCTTCAGTATCTGGGGCTGGGTTTCAAGCAGAGAGGTCCAGTACAGGCTCTGATGCCTGCTTCACCCACAGGGTGTAGGTGCTGCCATGTGGCAGGAGTTGTGGAGTCCTTTGGCTTGGGAGTGTTTAATCCCCTCCATCCTCCCAGAAAGCAGAGGCAAGGGAGGTCTACAGATGCCATAGTCATTCTGGGTCTGCCAGGACGTCAGCCCTTTCTAGCTTCCAGCAGTGTCCCCAGACAGGAGTCCATGGACTGTGGCATCTCCTAGGACTTGGAGATCCTGTCCACAGATCAAGGGTACCCAGGTCATTTTCCTAGGTGGGGCCCTGAGAAGACCCTAGAACTTTGAGATGGAGCCAACTGGGGATGCCTTGGCCACATGTGCATCCCTAGGGCTAGGTCTGCCCTACCTCCTGTCACCTCCTGTCACCTTTTGTCACCTGCTTTCACAGCCACAGCCACAACAACCTACGTATTACACGCATCCTCAAGTCGTTGGGCGAGCTGGGCTTAGAACACTACCAGGCACCGCTGGTCCGCTTCTTCCTGGAAGAGACCCTAGTACAGCACAAACTGCCCAGCGTGCGCCAGAGTGCCCTGGACTACTTCCTATTTGCCGTGCGCTGCCGGCACCAGCGCCGGGAGCTCGTGCACTTTGCGTGGGAGCACTTCAAGCCTCGCCGAGAGTTTGTCTGGGGCCCCCATGACAAGCTGCGGAGATTCAGGCCCCAGACTGTACCCCGGCCACTGATGGGACTAGGGCAGGCAGATAAAGGTGAGGGCTCCAGGGACCCCTCCCAAGAGGCTGGCACCCAGGGTCGGACCTGTGGATCTGGAAGGGACCTGAGTGGGGACAGTGGAACAGCTGAGGATCCCTCACTGCTAAGTGCAAAGCCCCAGCATGTGGGAACCTTGGATGGGGACCAGAGGGATGAGGCTAAGTCCCTGAGTCCCAAAGAGAGCAAGAAGAGGAAGTTGGAGGGGAACAGGCAGGAGCAGGTTCCAGGGGAGCCAGATCCCCAGGGTGTCTCTGAGGTAGAGAAAATTGCCCTCAACCTTGAGGAGTGTGCCCTCAGCCCTATCAGCCAGGAACCCAGGGAAGCTGAACAGCCCTGTCCTATGGCCAGGGTGCTAATGAGGTAAGAAAGCGGAGGAAGGTGGAAGAAGGGGCTGAGGGTGATGGAGTAGCCAGTAATACTCAAATGCAGGCCAGTGGCCTGCCTCCTACCCCTTCAGAGGGTCCCGAATCCCAGAAGGATGGGAATGGGTCAGAGGACCCCAAAAGCCAGGTGGAACCAGAGGACCCCAAAAGCCAGGTGGGGCCAGAGGACCCCAAAAGCCAGGTGGGGCCAGAGGACTCAAAAAGCCAGGTGGAGCCAGAAGACCCAAAAAGCCAGGTGGGGCCAGACCAAGCTGCCTCTGAGAGCCTGGTGGAGGACCCTAGGAACCTGGTGGGGGACCCTAACTCTGACACTACAGGAACCTCAGTGGATGAGTCAGAGGAGTTGGCAAGGATTGAGGCCTCTGCTGAATCCCCAAAGCCTTAGAGGTGCATCTCAGTCCTACTCAACCCACTGCAGGGGGTTTCTGAGTCCCAGAGCTCTGTTGTTGGCTCTTCTTGGTGCCCCACAGTGCTGGCCTCTCCCTAGTGGTCACTGAAGTGGCCACCAGAGGGACTGAGGCCCTGCCCTCAGGGAAGGCCAAGGCCTTCAGAAGCCTCCTTACCTCACTGTGTCCTCCTCCACTGCCCTCTGAGCCCTGTGTTGTAAACAGACCCTAAGGGTCTAGGGGGAGGGGCCTCTTTTCTTAGTCTGGTGCCAAGTGAGGCCTTTTCTGAATAAACTCTTTAGACTTTGTCTTTTGGTGTGGCCCATGTCCTGTTTGGTTGCCTGGGATCTCTAGCCTCCTTTCTTGTCCCCAGTTGAGAGCATCGTGGCCAGGGCCTCTCCTAAATACACAGCCTTCTGAAAGCTAGGTGTGGTGACCTATACTTTATACTTTAATCCCAGTCCTCAAGAGGGAAAGGAAGGTGAATCTCTGAGTTTGAGGTCAGCCTGGTCTACAAATCATGACTGACAGCTGTTACACAGAGAACAGAGAAACCTTGTCTTGGGTGCGTGTGCGTGTGCGTGTGTGTGTAAGTCTGGGAACAGTGCTGGATTTGAATATGTACATGTCTAGACCAGTCCCTTCTGTCTTGCCCCTGTACTGATAGGCCTCTCAGAGGTGCTATCTTCAAGGCCATATGTGGCCATCAGACTGGAATCCCACTATAGCTTCTCTCTGTCCTGGCTTTTCCCTCTTCTGATTCCCAAATGTGGACCTTGGAGAGGAGGGAGCCACACAGGTCTTTGCGCAAACAAGGTGTCAATCAGGCACAGTTCTGGGTGTTCTGAGGAAAATCACAGTTCTCCCTGAGTGCCATTTCTTGACAAGGTCATGGTACAGGGCCCTCCTAAGGCTAGCTCAAGGAGGCTATGAGCCCTTGGCGCCTTGGCTGTCATTTGACCCATTGTTAAGGCTTCCATCATGACATGGAAATAGATGCTCTGAGATGCATAGAAAGTAACCTCAGTAGGGGTTTCTCTGATCCCAGGTGCCCAGGCACCTTTGACTAGATAACTGGGATTCAACTTGGATGGGGAATATCAATACTTGAAAGTGAGGAGAGGCTCCAGGAATGGCTGGCCATTCTAGCTCACTTGACCTCTTGACCTTCAAGAAGAATCATGTACCAGGTAAACAAAGCTTCAGTTCTGCACAGCTCATAGGCGGGTGCTGGGAGGTCTGCAGATATGGGAGGGGGGGTGAAGGCCAAGTCTTCCTTGATGCTGAACTGCTCCCCAAATCTAAAGGCCATCTGTGCCTCATCTGAGTGGCACCCACCAGTTGTCCAATATACCACGTGCTAGGTACTGAGGTGGCCAAAAGAACCTGAGTCAGGTGAGAGATACATTACAGGGGCCATGACACCCTAGTCTCCAGTGGAATTAGTCACCTGTCCCAGCCCATGGGATGGGCTGTTGAGAGTCCCCAACTGCAGCCTCTGCCATCTGAACTGCTTCCCTTATCACAATACATTTTTCTGAAGAGGTGTTTTGGTGTGTCTCAGGCTGCTTGAGGGCAAGGCTTTCTGAGCTTCGCCTCGTTCCACTCCCGTGTACATCCACAGGCACCTGCTGCAGAGCTGAGCAGGTAGCGGGTGCTTGGTACTGGAGTGAGAATCTCGTATTACTTCACTTGGCAGGAGAAAGCCACAGCTTTCCATTGGGACCATTTTGCTTATATACACACCCTTACCCTTATCCACCCTATTGGTGTTAACTCCTGTCACGTGATCCCTACCTGCAGACACTTTTACCATGTCCTATAAGCCCAGAGCAGTGAAAGGACAGATAGGCTGGGATCCTGCAGCATCAGGTGATTTCGGTGTTTGAAAGATTGAAGAGAAGGCTAGCTGGGGAGTTTGATGAGCAGTTAAGAGCACTTTTTACTCTTGTAGAGGACTCCTATTTGGTTCCCAGCATTCACCTGGAGGCTCATAACCATCTTTCTGACTTCTGGGCACCAGGCATGCACATAGTGCACATACATGCAGGCAAAACACCTAGTAAAATAATCTGAAGAAGTAAGGGATAGATTACTACTACTGGAGGTCTGCTTCCGGGTCTTAACACTGGGTCCTCATCTCTCCCAGCAGCCCTGAACTTCAGGCTGCCTCTTTCCTCTTCCAGTTCATCTTGCTCCCTCCTGGGTACAGGGTGCAGCGTAAGAGGCTTTCTGGTGGTGACTGAAAAGAGCCATCCAACACCTCCCGCACCAGAACCTGGTTCCAAGCTCTAGAGAAAGGGCTGGGGTGGCTAGCAAGAAGTGCTGGATTGTCACTATGCAGAATCCTTGGCATGTTAGGTTTTGGAAAGGGAGAGCTACCCGCAGGGATCCTTCTGGGATTTGAGCAGCTTGGGTGTGCCCTTCGAAGTTCTTAAAAGATGCCTTTCACTGTGGAGGTTCTTCCAGGAGAGGAGTGGGAGAGAAAAGAGTCTTTCTTGTGCGCTGAAAGGTGCGTGTGTAACGCGCTGTCCTGGGATAATTTTAACTCAAGAGGAGGGCCAGAAAATGTTGCTGGTTTTTTCTTTCCAGCCCACTCGGCGCCCCCGCCGGCTCAGGTGGGCCCGGCTGAATGAGGGGCTTGTGCGCGGGTGGGGCGGGGCAGGGCGGGGCGCACAGCCTCGCGCCGCCCCCAGCCCCTCTCCCCACCCTGCTGCCCGCCGCTCGGCGCCAGCCGCTCAGAGCGCCTGCCAGCCATGACCGGAGCGCCTGCCCTAGCCCTGCTGCTGCTGGGGCAGCTCTTGACGGCCACCTCCGCGCAGGTGAGCGCGGACCCGCGAATGCTTATGGGGTCGGGGATAGGGTCGGACGTCGAACCGTACAGCCAGGGATAACTCAAGCCCCTTGGGCCAACCCCTGAGTCCCGTCGCCAAGGACCGTGGAGGACATCTGTGGCAGCCTTTTCGCTGCCTCGCTCCGGCTGAAGAGTTCTGGTGATGCAGCTGAGCCCCACGGACACCAGGACATGTCAGCCATGATCCCGGGCTTCCACTTGTCTTCGCCTAACCGGGTCAGGCCGCTGCCAAGCGCTGCCACCACTGCCACCACGCTCTGAACTCACAATGTTGCCTTTGTTTCTGGAGACTCCCTGCGGGGCCGCAGCACAGCTACTCCTGGCGCAAAGGAGGATAAACTGCCTTGACGCCAGGCTCCAGCGCAGGAGACTTTGGGGTTTTTTAAGGCAGGCAGGGAGAAGGGTCATGGGCCACTGTCACGGGCTCCAGAGTTTCTTGGGATGGGGAAGATGGGACCGGAGGGCTGACATGTTGGAAAAGAGGCCTACCTAATAACTTATCTCAATTTCAGAAAGTGGGACCTCGAGGCCCCCCAGGTCCCCAAGGGCCTCCTGGAAAGCCTGGCAAGGACGGTATCGATGTGAGTTGGGAGAGGAATGGGGAAAGTGCCCTGAGACTCCTGGCCTTGTGACCACAAACCCAAGGGCCTCCTCTGAGAGTTAGGGTGGCACAGGGTACCCCAGTAGAGCTAAAAGGACCTCGTTCCTCTTTGGTGCAGATCCTGCAGTACAGATGACAGGGTGGTCCTTGTGAGCCCCGAGATGTATGTGCTCCTATATTTCAGGGGTGTGTAATGTGTTACTCTGGAGACCTTGGGTCTTGCTGGAGCTGAGAATTGAGCCAGTCTTGGAAGGACTGGGATCCAGCTTGACCTCAGAGATGGTGTCTTTGGGGTGTACCATCCATCCAGTTATGGTCTAAACAGTTTGGGCAGGTAACCGAAGTCTTAACAGCTCCACCATACCCTGTCCCATTATCTGGAGTAGAAGGCTTCTCATGGGGCCAGCCTCCAGTCACTCATGTGTTCCCCTAGGGACTCCATAGAAGGCTATGGGAAGCTTCACTAAGAATGTCCCAGAACCTACCTCAGCTCTAATGGCCGCAGGCTTCCTCACACCTGGGTGGCCTGGGACCTTACCCTCTGCTGTAGCTGAGCACCCAGGCTCTGAGGCTCTTAAAGCCTCATATGAAAGATTCAGCCACGGGCAGGTGTCCATGGAGGATAGGGCTGGAGAATGGATGACGAAGTGCCATTTCCCCAACAAATGGAGTCAAGAGGCTGCTCAGCCAGCCACAGCTGCTCTGTAAAGCTCTTAGGTTGGCGCAGAGGAACTATACGGAGTGTTTCTTGGAGGCTACTTTGCCGCTGTGTTCCTATATGATCCCAAATGCTGTGTGGCTGAGCCAATTTCTAGATCACCTTGTCCCTGGCTAGCTTGTAGAGAAGTCCCTAGGTATAGATGAGAGGATCTGGGGACTCCACAATGTCTCCACGGGCCGAGCTTCGAGGACTGGATTGGAGAATAGCCTAGCTCTAGGGTGGGTTTCCTGTTTTCAGGGCTTTTATGGGCTCACTTTCATTTCCACAGGGAGAAGCTGGCCCTCCAGGTCTGCCTGGTCTTCCAGTAAGTGCCCCTGATTGGAAAGGGGAGGGGTGGACCTGTCCTCACCGCTGAGGGCCTGTGTTGCCCTAAGAGAGGCCGGAGGGCAGAGCCTGGAAGGAGGGGGAGGGGAGCCTATGGGACTCTGCTCAGTCTGGCTGGAAACTCTTTGTGCCAGCATTTAGATGAGCCAGAGAAGAGATAGTAGAACTCTGTAGTGTCTCCCCACTGTGCCTATGTGGGCCCCTCACCTCGGCTGAAGCTCCTCAGCCGCTGACATTCCTGTGCAGTAACTCTGTTGGTCTTTCAATGGGGATGCTGGATCTGTTTGGTGAGCATCCAGTTGATGCAATGGTACTGGGGCAGTCTTCCGGGGTTCCGGCAGAGTGGCAGGGTGAGGAGCCATCACCATGGCTGGCTGGTACCCAACACAGAGAGCACTTATCTTCCTCGTTGGAGGCTAAAGCCTAGAGCTGGGTGCTTGTTGCATAACTCTGTCCTTCCTTCCCACCCAGGGACCCAAAGGGACCTCAGGGAAGCCGGGGAAGCCGGGAGAGGCAGGACTGCCAGGACTGCCTGGTGTGGATGTGAGTGTACCCTCCTTCTGCATCCCTGCCTCACCTCACCCCTGTCCCAGCCCAGCCAAGGGTCAGGCTGTCACTTCTCTCCTGCAGTTGGGTTTATTCAGGCAGGAAACCTTGTCTTGACACAAGTTGCAGGAGTTCCCAACGGGAGTCCCTGGCCTTCATCCCAGACTCTGCCAGCTCCTGGCTTAGACAGAACCAGTTTCCTGTAGTCTGCAGTCTTAAATCAGCTCTTGGTGATTCAAGAACAAGGGCCCATTGTCAGGCTTCCTGCCCCATGCTGGCCACACTGGTGTCCCTCGAAGCCCCCTGATGCCTTGATGGATAGCGGTGTCGGCAAGGCCTGGCTCCAGGACTTAGGACTGGCCAGTAGGACTTAGGACTGAGATGCTGGACTCATGTTTGGTCATCACAGGGCTTGCTAGCAGATTTTCCACATGCTAGTCCCACCCCCTCCCAGAGCTTTGGATGCACCGTGTGTACTGGTCTGTGCCCCTGGGTTCATAGTTAAGAGTCTGTGGCTCGTTCCTCCTGTGGCATGGCATGTGTTCATTTGGTGGCTTCTTGAGCCCACCCTCTGCCTCCCTCTCCAGGGTCTGACAGGAAGGGATGGACCCGCAGGACCGAAAGGTGCCCCTGGAGAACGGGTAAGTGTCTCAGTTCCAGTGGCTGTAGTCCAGAGGTTAGGTTCCCAGGTGGCTCACAAGACCATTAGGGTAGAAGTTCTGTGGATGGTGTTCATGACTGTACTTGCTGGGCCTTGTCCCACTGCTCCACTTTGGGGGGGCGGGGGTGGATGGTGAGTGCACAGCTCCTGGAACCTCCTCCCCAAAACCCCACAGCTACCCCTGGTCAGAGTCATCTAGGCATTCAGAGCAGGCGGAGCTGTGTGGTGGAGGCAGGGATCCCTCTTCTCAGAACAGGAGGAGCTACTTCACATCCCTGAGTCCCATCATCTTCATGGAATCCCACATTCCCTACCAAACTGGCTCTCTCTCCCCACTGTTCCTGAGGGCAGAGCTGTGTCCACGATTCTCCTTCACCTCAGGAGAGGTGGTCGTGTGCACAAAGCACCCCAGAGAGCAAGAGGGGTGGGCGGGGCACAAGGACAGAGCTAGCAGGAGGACTCAGATGTGTGGAACACCTGAATGAAAGCAGCTAGCTGGTGGCCAGCTGGACTGCTACTTGCTTATCCTGGGATAGGGGGGCAAGCTGTCTGGGGGACACTGTGACTATAGTGTAAGGACCAGCATGTACCCACTTCTTAGCAAGCCAATTGTTTCAGACCTGACTACCAAACTGGCAGTTTTCTCATATAAATAGAGGCCTAAAGTCTCAGGAACTCATAGTAGGCTAGTGTTGGCACAGCTTCCTGGAAGGCAGGCTGGGGTCCTTAACCATGTAGCTCATGCCCACCTTTGTGCCTTGCCCTTCCTATTGGTTCTGCCCACCCACTAGCAACTTTCTTGGCCTGTGCTTTTCCTCCATACTCACCCAGGTTTCTAGGACAGTAGAACCCTGAATGGCCTCTGTTCTCTGTAGAGGTTTTTTTCCTGATCCCCACCTTGACAGAGCTATGACTTAGGCTCCAATGGAAAGAAAGTGCAGACAAGGCCAGAGTTTCTTCCCTGTGTACTCTGACCCTTGTTTTCCTTTTCAGGGAAGTCTAGGACCCCCAGGGCCACCAGGACTTGGGTAAGTACCATCTTTTCCTCCCCAGGGGTTTTTATTGTGGCATAGCATCCCTGGGGTCCTTTGCAGCCTCTCCTAGGGCCTGGGTTCTGGCCTGGACCTCTGGAACTTTATCTGGGCTATGACTTCTGTGTTAGTGAGGGTGGTTCTCCTAAATCGGGTACCCCATTTTCCCTGGACCCCTGCCCACCGTGCCTTGTGGGTGTCAGGGCCTACCTATGTTCTGACCTTATTCTTGGCTTTGCAGGGCAAAGGCCTCCCTGGACCTCCTGTGAGTATTTACCACCCTCTGGCCCCTCCCAAGTGTGTACATTCCCAGAGCAGCTCTCACTGAAGCCCAGATCATGGCGGAATGGTCTTTTTAGAGAACATTCTGACTACTTCACATATGGAGTCCTAGCTTATTAAAAAGAACAGATGGGACTGGTGAGATACCCCACTCAGGTCACAGGTTACCCCTTCCTCTTCTCCACCTCCTTCAGGGAGAGGCAGGAGTGAGTGGCCTCCCAGGTGGGATTGGTCTACGTGGCCCTCCGGTGAGTGACTACTCCCTGTACCTCTACTGCACGGATGCATGTAGTCTCCATACCAGACTTAACCAGAGACTCCCTGTTCCTCCTCCTAGTTGCCTTCTCCCTGTCCCTTCCCTCTTCCTGTGCACCCTCTCCTCACTGTTCCTTGGCACCCCAATCTCCCTGACCTGGTGGGCACTGGCAGAAGCCCAAGCAGAGAGCCACCCATGACTCAGGGTGGCAGACAGACAGATACTGGCATGGCTTCATCCAGGGAGGATTAAAGGGAGCTGTAGTGTCCTCTACTTTGGAGGAAGCTGGTGACCTCACTCAGTGGGGCACACGCTCTACTCTGAGTCACAAATCCTCTGTAGGGACCCTCAGGACTTCCAGGCCTGCCTGGCCCCCCAGGACCTCCTGGACCTCCTGTAAGTACTGGACTAACTGGGCTGGGCCCCACCCTGGGCCCCACCCTACTCCCTGCCCAGGCTTTGTACCATTCCCCAGAAGCAGGTGGGAGACAGGAACTGCTACAGCATTCAAGGTCACCTTGTCCCAAGGATAGATGATTTCTATTGTCACCCACACCACAGATGGGTCAGCAGTGCCTTGCACTGGCCACTGGGGAGGGAGATAGGATTGAGGATTTCAAGCCCCCTGTTAGATTATAGTCAAGGACAGAGTGTGAGAGGGTGGATACACACCAGCTACCTCTTTGTATGTTGAAGGGAAACCCTGGAGTCCTCCCTGAAGGTGCTACTGATCTGCAGGTATGCATTTGTGGTGATTATGGGGGAGTTACGGGATGTTCCTGCTTTGGAGGACGAGTCTTGCTTGAGGCTGCTGCTTAGCAGAGGTGGAGGAGTGAGTGTGAGTGTGGGTGTGGGTGTGTGTGTGTGTGGGGGTGTCTTCCAAGATAACATTTCTATTCCTAGAGGGATCTGCTTACTCAGCAAGAAGGCCTGAGAGGGAGCCCTGAGCTCTGCAGAGGCTCCAGTCACAAGCCTGGCCTCACTGTCTACATCTGCATTGTCCCTAACAAAGCTACTAGCTGTAGGGAGGTGACACTGAATCGGTACAGTTCCCTCAGGTGGCAATGCTGCTTCCTGCAAAGCCACTTCTTAGGTGCTCTCAGTTGTAGGTGGTAAGTAGCTACTGCACTGGAGACTAACAGGCCAAGTGTGTTGCAGGAGGTTTCTAGTCCCTGAGAGAGAGTTTGTGTCGAGTTCCATCCCCGTCTGGATGCCGTTTCATTTAACACTGACCGTCATCTGTCCACTCTTCTTCACCCTACTTGGCATCCCTGGCATTTCTCCAGAAGGGGAAAGTAGAGTTCTTCTAAATGAGGCCAGTGTCGAGCCTTTGGGATGGGCTGATGGGTAGAAGTCGATAGTTCCACTATGCACCCAGGCTCGACCTGACCAGTTAGTTCAGTGTGAAGCGAGCTAGAAATCTCCATCAGTTTCCCGGTGTGTGGTGTGGGATATGCCATCAAACCAGAGATTAGCACCGTTGCTTGAGTTCATGTGGCATCCCTCCTAACAGCTACCAGGTGCCTGGTGGTCACAAGATGAAGGCTTCTTTGTGGAGCCCCAGCCAGTATGTAAATAGCTGCTTTGAGGCTGAGCCTGTCTGTAGAGAAGTCTGCTGTGCAGGAAAGTGACTGGCTGCCATCCAGCTCTCTGCAGTCACCTCACACCCAGCACTGAATGGGGCCCTGTTTAGGCTTGTCTCCATCATTGGAGAGATAGATGGTCCTTCACAGTTCTCCCACTCCCTTCTGCTGGTCTCTCTCAGGATCTGCCTCATTTGTCTCAGAAGGGTCTGATCTTTCTGCTTTTTTCTGACAGTGTCCTGCCATCTGCCCTCCAGGCCCTCCGGGACCCCCAGGAATGCCGGGGTTCAAGGTGAGCAGCAGGCACCTGTGGGTGATAGGCTGAGCATAGTCTCCACTGACAAGAGGCCGTTGGGTCCCCACAGGCTATGTATGCAGTTAGAGCTTTTACAGAGTCTGAGCCTAGACTCAGTATTGTCAGTGGGGGACAGAATTGTCCATCAACTCATCCTGTCTTCTCTACCCCAGTGACACACTGGAAACTGTTGTGACCAGGTTAGGCCTGGCCTAAGAGATCAGAGGAAGCAGAGACAGATAGGAGACAGGGCTGATCCTAACCCTATTCCTCTTGGGGCCCTTGGGAAGCATAATCACAAACCCTCTTGGGCCTCAGTTTCCCTGTCTGGTTCCAGGCCTTGGACTCTGAATGACATGCAGTTCTCACTGACTGGCTGCATAGACCTTGATTCTGCATAGGCAGATGGGGGAGGGGAGTCATGCGTGGGTCTGCAGACTGTGACTTCTGCGTTTGTTTTCAGGGGCCTACTGGCTACAAAGGTGAACAAGGAGAAGTTGGCAAAGATGGTGAGAAGGTAAAAAACGCTGTCCACGTGTGGTTAACTGACCTAGAAACGGCAACCATGGTAGGGGTGGTGGCTGAGGGAAGGGTCTAGAACTTCATGTGCTTGTTCTGGGTAGGTACCTGCTGCTGATATTTCCTCAGTGGGGCCTGGCTAGTCAGAGCTGGTGACCTGGAAACTTTCATGTAAACAAATCCCTCTCTCCCCTACCTGACCTCATGTGGAAATTTCTGGGATGCTGAAGGTCACTGAGGACACTTGGCTCTGGGCCTAAAGTGTTCATAGAAGCCTCTGCCACTCTCAGCCAGTGCCACTGTCCTAGAAGGCCCCTGCCTGACCTTACTGCATGCTAGGAAGAGGTCTGGGATACCCTTCTGATGGCAGGAGTGGCTGAATCCAGACTGTTGGATGTACAGATTGCTGGGTGTAGAGTAGGCACTTCTCCCATTTGACCAGGAGGAGATGCCTAGGAAGACCTGGGGGCCTTGCTTGAACAGAGACCCCTGACCCTCCCTGGCAGCTCACCATGATTTATGTAGCCTCTTTACAGCTATAGGCAATTATCCCCCACCTCATTCAACCTCCATGGCTCAGCTCTAAAGGTAGAGGGGTGTCTATCATGGCTCAGGCTCATGATAGGGACCAGTGGGCAGTAGCAAGATGCTAAACTAGGATGAACTGTCTAACTACTGCTTCCTCTGTTGTAGGGTAATCCTGGCCCCCCTGGGCCTCCTGGAATCCCAGGCACCGTGGGGCTACAGGTAAGGCTAGTGAGGCCCCTTTGATGGTCACCCTAAGGGAAGCTAGTTTAGACTTCAGGCAGGGACAGTTAACCAGCTCTTGAGAGAGGGTCACATCCAGGCTGACACCAAGGCTAGTGTGGCTCCCTCCAAAGGCCTTAGCTCACATCTGGCACTTTTAGGGACAATAACAAAACCTTGGGGGACTCAGAGTCCAGAGTTATGGTGGCTCTTCAGGTAGATGTGCTCTGTGGCCCCTGTAGCTCTGGTTCTGTCTCCTCAGGGCCCACGAGGATTACGAGGACTTCCAGGGCCACTCGGGCCCCCTGGGGACCGGGTAAGTGCTGTTGGCTCCATGGGGGGCTGTGGGTCCACTGAGGTCAACCCTGGTAATTGGGTGCCCGGAATGGTTGAAACCCCAGCTCTGCTCAGGCTCACTCAAGATAAAAGAACCTCAGCAGCCAGCATCACAAAAGCTCTTCCTGGCTAGCAACTTGAGGCTGTGCTGGAGCTTCCTTCTGGGTGTCTATTCCTGAGAGGACTTCATATGCCTTCTTTCCTTTACAGGGTCCCATTGGGTTTCGGGGGCCCCCTGGAATTCCAGGAGCACCTGGGAAAGTGGTACGTATGTATCTAGGCCGGAAGGTGGACTTCAAACCAGCCCAGACTCTCTGACCCCTCGACCTTACCATCCTGGTTCACATACATGCCACCCTTTGTCCCACTATCCCAGGATGAACTGTCCATATATACATGGAGGACTCAGGACATAGCAAGGGGTGGTATACCTATGAGGTTCAGGGCATATGACAATATGGCATGCTGGTGACAGACAGCTAGAGCATGGAGCATCCAGCCTGCATGGGAGATCTGCCTCCTTTGTTATCTAGATATGAGCTGAGGGCAGTGGTGGCATGTCATTGTCCCATGTGACCTTCAGCAGCAGGAGGCTGCCTATGACCAGGTCTAGACAGCTAAGCCAGGCAAAACCTGGAGGGGCTTCCGTCAAGACCCACAGCTTTCCTGCCTTCTCTGTGTCGTTAACCCTGTCCCTACCCCCTTGCTATTTTTTAGGGTGACAGGGGTGAAAGGGGACCAGAAGGATTCCGTGGCCCTAAGGGTGATGTGGTAAGTGAGAGGGTTCTCTGGACCTTTTTATGAAGAGCCTGATCTCACGTCTGTAGCTAGGGATGGAGGATGCTTAGAGGGCTCCTGCCAGGGGTATATGCTCTCTATGCTGTGCCCTGTCCTGGAAGGGGTATAAGCTGATAGAAATGAGGCCTGGATCTGAAGGATTCTGGCCCTCTCTCTGCCCCCTACAAACACCCAAAGCTCATATTGAAGACTTTGGGCCCCTCCAGAGAAGCCAGCAGTGAAGAGCTCTAAGCAGAGGCTGGGGAATGGACCACAGAGCACAAATCCTGGCTCTAGTCCAGCCCCAGAGTGGGCTTGGGTGCTAGGCAGACATTTTCTTCCTGTACTTCACTGTCTCAAACTGCCCTGCTACGGATGGAGGCTCTGCAGTGAGGCATGGAGACAGGAGCTAAATAGACACCAGGTTTCTCGTCAACAGAAGTGGCTATCACCAAACCTTTGCCTCTGGCAGCCTCCAAACCTCTCCTTCCCCACCCAAGACAATTGGCTGAGCAGTGCCACAGTGCACACAACTCCTAAGATTGCCCCATGCCTCAAGAGGCCCCGGTGGTGGAGCCTATCTCTACGGGTTGGGATGAGCCATGATGCTCTCCCCAGGGGAAGCACACAGTACACCTTATATACCAAAAGCTGGGCCTCTGTGGTTGAGCCTGTGGGGATATGGTGAGGCAGGATGGGATGTTCCTTGGGGTCTCAACTGCAGCTGCTTCTGTCCCATGTTTCCTTTAGGGCAGGCCTGGTCCCAAAGGAATCCCTGGAGTGGCTGGGCCAGGCGGAGAACCAGTGAGTATCTCAGACATATGCAGGGTCCAGCGTTGTGCTGTGGCCATACAAACTGCCACACATACATACAAGCGTTCCTCTTGGCTGAGCTACCGCCATTTGTAATTATTCTCCTTAGATTCTCTTTCCACAGTTCCTTTCATTCACAGGGCCCTGCTTCACAGGTGTGTGACATATGATAGGTCAGGTCAACACACCCTACTCAAAAGTGCCTGTGTTGTATATAGTCTAACCTTCCAATACCTCCTTGCCATTCAAACCACTGTGGTTCTTAAGCTCCAAGAAGCACCAGCACCCCTCAGCACTCTCAACAACTCCTAGAAACCTATAGCAGCACCTAGCAGCCCCAGTACCCACCAGCTACTCTAACAGCCCCAGAAGCCCACAGCCTCCCCAGCAGCTTCCAATATCTCCAGCAGTTCCCAGAAATCTACAGTAGTGCCTGCCAGCTCCCAGCAGCCTGAGACACCACTGCACCCTACAGAATCTCTCATCTCCCTTTTGCTCCAGCCTGAAGTTCTGCAGCTGCCGTACTCCTACAGAAACTGGCAGCCTAAGATCAGGCTTATCTGACCTCTGACCCTGAGAAGAAAGGGCGATAGTTGGGGCCAGCAAACACAGACGATTACGCTGAGGGTCCTGAGCATCCTGTCTGCGTACTGCCCTTCAAGGTCTCTGAGGGTGGCATATAGCCACCTAGCCAGGAAAACGCAGCCACTGTCAGGGACTCAAGAGACATTTTTAGTTTAGAGGGTAAGGAAGAAGTTTTTCAGGGGGACAAGGTGTTTCTCTGTCTGAAGGGCCTAACGTCGTCCCTTGTCCTTAGGGTATGCCAGGCAAGGATGGCAAGGATGGCGTGCCGGGACTTGATGGTGAGAAGGTCGGTGCTTGACCAGATGCTTGCTGGGAAGAGGTGGAGGAGTTGAGCTTCCCAAGGCCCCAGCATCGTTTGGCCTCATACCCTACTCACTGTCCTTGCAGGGAGAGGCTGGTCGCAATGGTGCCCCAGGAGAGAAAGGCCCCAACGGGCTGCCGGTGAGTGCCCGAGCTAGGTAGCTTAGTTGCTCTGGGGTTAGCTTATGCAGTTGTCCTAGGAGTGGATCTACTGGGATCTGGCACAACCCTAGTGCTAGAAGTCAGGAGTCTACTTTAGCGTATCAGTACTCTCACCTGTGGGACACGTGGATCTGAGCCTGTGTTCATCTGGACATTGTGGGGTCATCCCATGTGGGGTCACCCCGAGGATACTGCCTGGGAGTGCTCGCAGGGCCTCTGCATCAGGCTTGGGAGACTGTGAGTCAGCTTTACCCTTGGGGTCAGCTTTACCCTTTGGGAGCACTCTGCCTGGCCTATGCACACTGCCCATGTGGACACTGTGCAGCTGCACTGTGAACATTCTCTACATGCATGTCTTCTGTGGGCTCAGTAGTCTTGGCTCTGAATCTGGCTCCTAGCCCTGACCCTAACCCTAGCACTATCCCTAACCCAAACTCCAGCCTTGACCCAGACTGTTATCTTGACTTAAACTCTGAACCTGACCAGGCCCTTATCTTAACCCTGACCTCTGATCCCTGTTCTGGCAGGGTCTCCCTGGACGAGCAGGGTCCAAAGGCGAGAAGGGAGAACTGGTAAGTGACTGCTTTCCTCCAGACAGAGGAGCACAGCATGCAGTGCTGTGTGGGAGATGGAGGAGGGGACATAGTATTCACTGTCTCTTCACTTGTACAGGGTAGAACTGGGGAGCTGGGCGAGGCTGGCCCCTCTGGAGAGCCAGGTATCCCTGTGAGTATCCACAACATAGGAGGATCTTGCCCCTCCTTTCCTCCTCCCCTGTGTGGACACAAGGACTCAACCCCTCCAGTGTGTGTACAGGGAAAGCCTGCCCTCTCTACATATGTGCAGGACTACCTTGCCCCCCTATGTGTACACAGGGAGCCTGCCCTTTCCCTGTTGTATATGGAGACTCTACCTTGTCTATGCAAGCTGGGGACCTATCCCTCCCCACATTGCGTGCAGAGGAACTCTGTCCTTCCTTCTGTGTGTTATGTGTGGACTCTGCCTCCTTTCTATATGTGTACATAGGAACTCTGCTCTCTCCATATGTACACAGATTCCTTGCCCCTTCTCATATATGTCAAAGGGGATCCTGACCTCACCTTTTCTTCCCTTACAGGGAGATGTTGGTGTTCCGGGAGAGCGTGGCGAGGCTGGTCACAGGGGCTCAGTGGTGAGTAGGAGGACACAGACCCCGGGAAGCTCACAGAAACATAGTTCATGGGCAGGAAGGGGTAGCACTTTGGGTATATAAATGGTCAATTCCCCAAAGCCTGGGAATGGTAGGAGATGGGTGAATCTGGCCTTCTTTATCCCTCACCCTCTAGAAGAATGGTGCCATGTTAGGCTACCCTAGCCTCAAATTCTTTATGCTACAGTGCAGCTGAGAGCCTGGCAAATATCGATGGAAGTTCTCTTATAACTTGTGGAGTCAGCCTTCTCTAAGGGCCTCTGGAAAGCACTGAGCTGACACTCAGCTAGCTGGACAATTTAGGTATAGATTATGTAAGCCCTGAGATCCATTCCCCACACTTAATTGTCCTGGAACGTGTCTATGCTTGTGCCTCCAAACCTAGCAATTTAGAGAGTTGGCTGAAGACTTGTTCACTGTCCACTCAGCCTCACCTCCCATGGGCTTTCTGGGCCACAAAGACTTCTAGAACCTCCAGGAACTCATTGGATCTCACAATATCCACTCATGTCTTGGTCTTTTAGGGGCCCTTGGCCCACAAGGCCCTCCTGGGGCTCCTGGCATCCGTGGCTTCCAGGTGGGTAAAGTTGGAGTAAGGTTTGAGCCATCAAGCCCTGGTTGGCTGGGAAAAGGAATAATCCTGGCTGGGTTCTTCTGGGTGCTGACTAATTGGGATCTTATTCAATTCACAGGGCCAAAAAGGCAACATAGGAGACCCTGGCCTTCCAGGCCCCCAAGGCCTACGGGGAGATGTGGGTGACCGGGTAAGGGTCCTTCTCTTGTACCTCCCTGCTCCAACCAGTTTACATAGACCCAAGCCAGCAGCAGCCCACTCCTTCCCATGTGGGTTGCAGGGATGGTAGCACCGACTCTGTGGACAGGAGCCCTTGATCCATTTCTTGTTCATTCTCTTGGTGTTCTTCTTGGGCAAGAAGGGATCTAGGATCCTCACGGCTCGATCACAAGCCCTGCATGCAGGCCTAGAAGAACAACTGACTGGGGTGAGGGGAGAAGTGGAAACTTGAGGCTCTAGGTCCTGGACTGCAGTTGGGTATGAGCTCAGACCTGAATGACCCCAGGGTTTCAAACACGTAACTTTCTGAGACTCTTGGCTGATGGTCCTACAGCAGCCAGTGATGTTGGCGTTCTGCAGCGACAGGGCCCAGGGGAGTTATGACTTACTCAGGTCCTCACTGGTTAGTAGATAAGGCCTGGGGTCCCCTGGGAGGAGTCTGGGGGTCTAGTCTCAAACCTAGACCATACATCAGATCTTTAGAGGCTTTGTGATTGCTTTCTTGATCCCCACTTGGCAAGGACAAAGCACTCTTCAAATGTGTGCATGCAACCATTGGGGGCTCTAGGGTACCTCTACAGACACAGGGAGCCACAGAAACCAGCACCACACAGCAGGGACAGTGGGTGCTTTATTAGCCTCTAGTCAGGAAATTCCAAGGGTTAGGGAATTTGCCAATAGCTCTGAGGGCTCTAAGCTAGTAGAGGGAAAAGCTTGGTAGTAGCAGTGATGTCTGCTTCAGTCCCAGTAGGGAGAAGACACTTTACTGGCTTTCTCTTCTTTGCATAGCTCTAGCCTATGCTTTCACATTTAATTCTCTTTTTAAAAAAGATTTATTTATTTTAATCTTATGTGTATGATGCTTACCCACATGAATGTATGTATACCATATGTATACAAGAGCCCAAGGATGTCAGAGAGCATGTCAGTCCCTGGAACTAGAGTTACACATGGATGTGAGCTGCCTGGTGCAATGCTGGGAACCAACGTCAGGTTCTCTACAAGAGCAATGCTCTCTCTGTCTCTGTCTCTCTCTTGGATGAATGTGTGTGTGTGTGTGTGAAAGAGAGAGACACAGAGAGAGATCGCAGACAACAGTAGTTGATTTAAAGAACTCACTGTCCACTGAATGATAAGCAGCTACTGTCCAGGGAAAACTGACCCTTGAAGGACCAGTGGGGCATGGATGGCTGTATACTGCTGTTATCTATGGACTTGGGTATGGCAATTGGGGCTGGGGTGCTGTTTCTAAGACCCCTGTCATAGGAGGAATTTCTATACCTACTGTAGGTGGGATTCCTACCTCCACTATGCAGGGCCGTGACCCTGAACCTGGGGTTCCCAGGGTTCCTCTAATCCAGAACCTTCTCTCTGCCTAGGGTCCAGGAGGTGCCCCAGGCCCTAAGGGAGACCAGGTGAGACTCCAGTGCATGGTCAGGTCAGCGCTAGGCCAGCTGGCTGTGGGTTTACTTTCAAAACTCTTGAGAGGCTCCTTCATCTCTTACTTCCGTTTTGCTCCTGTCCCTCCATCCCTGCTTAGCACAGCCCTGGGTGTCAGCAGGGACACAGTCAGCTGCTTTACTGGGTACACGTTGTAAAGAATTCAATCTGTTTTTCCTTTCCAGACACTTAGTTCCCAACAATAATGACTCTGAGACAAATTATTATTATTAAATGCATTTGCCACAAGCTTTGGCTCATTCCCTGTCTAGCTCATAACTTATTTAACCCAAACTATTCTATGCCTACCACTTGGTTAGTTACCTCTCTCCAGTCCCGGTCTGCTTCTTTCTTTGAGTTTCCTGAGAATTTCCCTTGAATCTCTCTTTATTCTATCTTGAGTTCAACTACCTGCTGGTTTACACACACCACACACCTCCATCTCCTCGAGCTTCCTTTTATTTCCCAGAATCCTCTCTCTCCCTGGAAGTGACCCACCTCCTATTTCCTGCCCCAGCTCATTGGCCATTAGCATTTTTATTGACAGGTGATGCTTATAAGAGATTCTCTCTACGACAAGTAGTTGTCCAAATGATCACTATATGGCCTGGGTGAAAAACGCTACCGCTGATTAGGGAAGCTGGCTTTGTAAAGTTTGGGCTCTAAGACTTACATTGTAAAAGCAGATTTGAGCTGTGTGGCTTCTCTCTGAGGCCCTTTCCTTCCTGAAGCAGCTCAGAGGGTAGACTGTGGCTGCTGCTGTCCATCCTCATGGGGACTGCTTCCTCCTCTCTGAGTGATCCGGAGCTTCTCCATCTAAAACCGTCAAGGCGCTACTAGCAGGAGAGCCTCACTGTGCAAATAAGTGACTTCAGTTTTGTAGTCCTCGTGGATGGTGGCTCTGGGGTTCTTGTGTTGCTTGGGGAGCTCCATCTAGTACAGGATCCTGGCCTGCACCCTGGCCTCAGTCTGGGATTAGTAATAAATAGACAAGTGACTTCAGGTGGGGAGGAGCCATTGGTGACATTAGTGTGTCATCCCCAGGGCATTGCAGGTTCTGATGGTCTTCCAGGGGACAAAGGAGAGCTGGTGAGTATGTCTGAGCCCCTTACTGTGAACTGAGAGTCACCAGGTCAGTTTGGGTGGTAACTGTCCCATTGATGAGGTATCTGAGGATGACCCGTAAGATATGAATAACACCCACCATGTGCCCAGGCCTTGCCATCCCATTTTGTGGGAGGAGAGAGTGGGGTCCAGGAGACACAGGCAGGGTGGTTCCCTGCTGAGGTGTAGGACTCTCTGGGAACCTTGTCACATTCTGCCTAGGAAGGTCACCTTGCTTGAATCAGCCACTGCAGAGGTCTAAGCAGAGAAAACTCCACTTTTACAGAGCTGGAGCTTGGGTCTGTTATAAAACAGAACCCTGACTGAGTCCCACTCACAGCTCTCCTGAAGGCAGGCAGCCTTGGGTCTCAGATGGGAAGCCCTTTCTGGCTTCAAGGTGGTTCTGTAGTGATGTGGTTCCTTTTTGTCCAAGTGACACTGAGCCTAACTCCAGGGATCTTGCTTTTAGGTAGCAACCATTGACCATGGTAAAACTCTTACGCGTTTAATGCAAATAATCCCAGTTGATTGTTCTTTATCTTGGCAAATTCTTGACAGAGCCTTAGAATCAGGCCCACCTGATCACCCTTAAACTGATGGATTCATTGGCAGGGGCTGTGTGGGACAGAGCTCCTGCTAGCTACAAACATCTGTGTGGTGCCGGTTACGGTAATGGTGAGCCAATAGGGACTTCACCATCCATCCTTTCCTGCCTCAGCTGCAGATAGCTCTCAGTATTAAGCAGGGCCAATAGCTGGGCCCAATCAATCCACTTACACACTTGGGGCTGATTGAGAAGATGAGACTCCAGCTAGGGAAAGGCCCAGAGTCACAGGGCAGAGGTGTTCGACTCAGCGTTTATGATGGCACAGCAGAGACTGGAAGTGAGACATTCAGGTGTAAGAGCAAGTTCCATGCAGCTACTGAAGTCAAACTTTAGGGGAAAGAGGTATAAAAACTGCGTTGGTAGGCAAGAGAAAAGAGCATCTTTGGCAGTGTGTCTGTGTGTGAGGCACTTGAGTGCTGTCTTCCACTGAGCATGTGCTAGGTTAGTTTTTAGCGCTACTTCCGCTCACCCCATAGTTGATGTATACACCTCCTCTTAACAGGGTCCTAATGGCCCCGTTGGACAAAAAGGAGAGGTGAGTACATCCCAGATACTTTGACAACATATCCAAGGAGCCCATAGGCTCCCATCCACCTCTGGGTGGGTAGGTGCCTTGTAAGGAAGGTACTGCCTAGATCTGAGATGTGGTGGCCAATTATTTCTGAGGTCCAGGCCTTTCCAAGGTTGACTCACTCTGACCCCCTCCCTCTTGTTTTTCTTCAGTCTGGCAGCCGAGGGGAACTGGGACCCAAAGGCATCCAGGGCCCTAATGGCACCAGTGGAGTCCAGGGTGTACCTGGTCCCCCAGGTCCACTGGGCCTGCAAGGCGTGCAGGGTGTCCCAGGCATCACAGGGAAGCCTGGAGTTCCGGTACGTAGCTTTTTCTTTCTTTTGTGTTGTGGGTTTGGGGCTTGTGCTGGCTTAGATCATGGCTGTTTTTTTGTTTTTGTGGGTTTTGTTTGTGAACTATCAGTTGTTTGGGGAGTGAGGTGCTGGGTAGGTCAGGGCTACTGGTGCACTGCCCCACCTGCTGATGAACCTGGGTGACTTTCAGGGCAAGGAAGCCAGTGAACAGCGCATCAGGGAGCTATGTGGGGGGATGATCAGCGGTGAGTCTCCTGTGCATACCCTGCCCTTCGCACTGCTCTCTCTACCTTACCTGTCCTCTGACCTCAAGGAGGGCTACCCTCTTCCCAGCACTTGACACAATGCAGGGTACTCAGAGAAGCCCCAACTAACTACTTAGGGTAACAATAACAAGGAAGAACCCGGGTGGTGGTGGCAAATGCCTTTAATCCCAGTACTTGAGAGGCAGAGGCAGGTGGATCCCCGAGTTTGAAGCCAGCCTGGTCTGCAGAGTTCCAGGACATCCAGGGCTACACAGAGAAACCCTGTCTTAAAAAACAACAACAAGAAAACCAATTACAAGGAAGAAACCACTGTGCCTTTTGTCTGAGAGGGACACTTCCCTGAGTGGTTTTGAACTTCTCATTCCAACATGTGAGGTGGTCCAATAGAAGGGGCCCTCCTGTCTCCCCTGGCATACTCTAGAACAGATAAAATAATCATTTTTGGTCAGTAAGTAAAAATCTCCTTCTGACAGAGAGCTGGCTCTATTATACTTTGCATGAAGATGTTTTGGTAATCCTCTCACATATGTGCTTGACACTCTGTTTTCTAAAAGAGCAAATTGCACAGTTGGCTGCACACCTGAGGAAGCCCTTAGCACCAGGCTCCATTGGCAGGCCTGGTCCAGCTGGACCCCCAGGCCCTCCAGGCCCTCCAGGCTCCGTTGGCCACCCTGGTGCTCGGGGTCCCCCTGGATACCGTGGTCCCACCGGGGAACTAGGAGATCCTGGACCAAGAGGTAAGTAGTTGACTCAAGCAAGACCTGGTCATGGTGCTATCTCAGGCACTTGAGTAAACCCTAGTTTTCTGCAGCACTGAACAGCACAGCCCTGCCCTTTCGTGCTGAGATAACGTCCTCCTGAGGTCCAGGGAAGACAGGACTCAAGAATAGTCAGGTTCAATGTCACCTGAACGAGAGACTGCCATTTCTGCCCTTGATTCACCTCATGGTCATGAGACCTGAGAGCAACACCTCTGTCTACATGGCTCACCTAGAAATGCTATAAAGATGCAGTCAACAATCTGGTTATACCACATATACACTAGGACTCATTCAGGGAGAGGGCTGGGCCTTTGTGCTTTTGGAGCCAGCACAGGTCATTTCTTACCATTCTGTGGGAAGCACAGAACCTTTAACATGATATATTTTTTCAAATACCACCAGAACAAAATTTGTTTGGGTTGTGAGCAATAAATAATAGGAACCCACTTCCACTCTGGAACCCAGACTTTAATGAAGATTGGTGTTATGTGAAAATGTCAGGTGCAAACAGTTAAAACAGCTAATTCAACTGTATTTAAGATGATGTGAATCAGGTCAGACGTCAGACCTTATTTCTTTGCTGATGTTATAGCTACTAGCACAAGCTATGGACAGCTGGCTGGAAAACAGCTGGAACATCAGACACAAACTGGGGGTTTGTGATGCCCTACTGTCTGAACTGATGGGCACGGGCCTTTTCCAAAGCCCATTGTAATTCATGTATTTTAAAATGCAGACTTCTCAAGCCTCATGTTGCCTTGGTGATAAGTTTGAAGCCCCTGATTCCACCTGGTTCTGACTAATTGGCTAATAGCTTCCTGCTTCCCAAAAGTAGCTTTAAGAAAAGAATCTATATGGGAAGTGATTGCAGGAAGTGATTCTCTGACTCCCTCTTCAAGGTTAAATTTAAAAACTTTGGTATGCGAATGGACTTGGTATAATTTGCACATCATTTTCACCTGTTTTTAAAATCCTTGGAGACTGAGGAATTTCGACACTAGAGAGCAAACATGGAGAATTCATCTTGTCTCAGTACAGTGTCTGTCCCAAATCAACTTTCCAACGACTCTTTGCCTTTGTAGACAGCCTGTGCCATCTGGTGTCATGTGCGTGACTGCCATTTTAAAAAATGTATAGGATTTCCAAACGGGCATCTGAATTCTTTCTAGGCTGAAAATAAAACTTAGAGCATTATGTGCCTGTATAGATCCTCTGAGGGAACCAGTTTAACACTAAAGGCCATGACAAGGATACAGAGGTTCTAGGAAACCTGCTGGGATGGCCATGCAAACCTGTTTTCCATTTGAAGGTGGGCATGCCACACTGTCCATTCTGTGTGAGGTACTGGGTGTCTGTTTTTGAGTGTGCAACAGGATGCCATGAGCCCACTGTGGAGAATATACATGTATGATTAGACCTTCTCAAACACCAAGCACAGGCCATGGTCATTGCTGTACTGAGATCTCCTTGGAAGCACAGTGTTGAGTTGAGATCCAACACACAGAAGCAGTGAGCTCTCAGAAGGCATTAAAGCTCACACACTGGGGCAGCCTCTCCAGGTCACTGGCAACTGCAAGACAGCACCATTCCTAACAGCAGCAGAGTATGCTCAACAAGTAGCAATGGCCTTGGAGTTGAACGACAATCACACCCGCATGTGTCATTGTCCTAGAACTCAGAGACACCAGAAAACCATCCCAGCTGTACCTGTGTCATTGGAGGTTGTTTGCTTTTAACTTTTGCTGTTCTTGAGGTGCTGGGAATTTAAGGTCAGGCCTCATGCATACGAGGCAAGTGCTCTGTCGTGGAGCAGTAGCCCCAGCCCTGTGTAACCATAACTAGACCAAAACAGAGGTGAAGAAATTGAAGAACACTTATGGGATATTTAAAAACACTTTAGGGCCTGATGTGATCCCAGCACTTGAAAGACTGAAGCAGGAGGATTATTTTGAGTTAGAAGTCAGCATGGGCTGCATAGTGAGCTACAGGCCTAGACCACAGATTGAGACTTTGTCTCAATAAAAATAAGCCCTGGGTCAAAACACATACTGAAAACATTGTAACACCAAATAACAGGATTGCTTCAGAGGCATAAATATTTCCACCAAAGTGATTTTGGAGGTAAGGGTGGTATCAGCTGATGTGTTATGGATGCAAACATGCTAGCTCTGGTCAGACTTCCACTAAGCTGCACTTTGGTGAACAGACTCACTTCAGGAAATGCTTTAAAAAAGCAGCAAGCTCTGTGGAAACAAGATGGGAAATGCCATCACTGTGGGTGGGCATCTGCTCTTACTCACCTGTTCATTTCCTCATTGCAGGGGCCCAGGGTGACAGGGGAGACAAGGGAGCAACAGGCGCAGGGCTGGACGGGCCTGCTGGGGACCAGGGCTACCAAGGTAGGCACTGTCATCACACAGTTCTGGGGAAGGGCTGGAAATGTTTTTCATTTAGCAAAGCATTCAGGACCTGGTTAGGAACTGCTTCTATAATCTCTTTAGTATGTAAAAAATAGTAATTTTTCTGTATCTAACTTCAGCTAAGCAGGTTTGGTTAAGTTGTATCCTACTAAATATACCGTCTGTTCCAGAAAGTTATCTTTCTCTTAATTGAACACATATACATTGAATGATTTTTTTTATTTTTACCTCGTGTATGTATGAGCCTATCTATGTGCCTGTGCGCACACACACGTGTGCATACACACGTACCACAGCACACACGAAGAGATTAGAGGAAAGCTTTGTGGAGTCGGTTCTCTTCTACTTTTACATGGGCCCTGGACATTAAATTCGAGTTACCAGACGAGGGAATACTTCTACCTGCTGAGTCATCTTGATGGCCATGTTTCAATGTCTTGATGTAAAACCCAAAGGCTCTGGGCCAGGTGTGGTGGTACATACTTGTAATTTCAGCGCTGAGGAGCTGAGGTAGGATGAATTTATGTCACCTGCAGGACCACTGAGGAATTTCATCTACACCTGTGTATCTCGGGGAACACTGCTTTCTGGGTTGCTCTAGCCAGACAGAGGAGTAGATGTGAAGCACAGCCCCTCTCCTTTGCAAAGTACCCTCACCTCATAAGGCTCACAAGGTGTACCCTTCCTCCTCTGTGAAGTGTAGTACCCTCCCTTCATGAGGTACACAGCCTCTCTCCCAGAGGCACACCTTCTCTTCAAAACATCCCTGTCCCTTTATTTGCTATCCTGACTGTCCTGCTGGCAATCCCTGGCTGTATGTCTACCTGTGTGGCCTAAAGTATTACCTCTAAGCTGACATTCCCAGATGTTTGGGGCATCTCATGTTGAATGGCTATGGCCCACTACCGCTACACAAAACTCTATAACTTCTTCCCAGGCTGCCTGCCAACAACAAATATGCTCTTCAAAAAAAAAAAGATGTACTTATATATTTTATGTACGTGAGTGTTTTTGTCTGCATGTACATCCTTCCACCAGAAAAGGCCTTTGGATTCCATTAAGAGTTACATGAGACCACAGTTACCACGTGGGTGCCGGGAATTGAACTCAGGACCTCAGGAAGAAAAGCAGTGGTTTTAACTGCCAAACCATCTCTCCAGCCCCTCCTAACATGCTCTTGACATGCACCTCACAAGTCCTTCTGAGACCAGAGTGCACTGTGTCTTCAGGACACACACTCTTTGTGACTAGCCTGGCCTCAGCTGTACCTGCCCACCTTCTACCCAGCCACCTGTCTTTCCCCTTCTCTTGGGCTCTGGTCCTGACTCTTCATCTCTGACTTCTTACACTGTTCAGAAGCAAGCCACTAGAGAGAATCTTCCAAGTAGACTGGGAATGGCTGTTATTATGGGTTCTTGTGGCCTCTAACTAACTGGCACTCTCCTGGTTTCTAGGGCCTCAAGGTGTGCCTGGCATCAGCAAAGATGGTCGAGACGGTGCTCCTGGTGAGCCTGGCCTTCCTGGTGATCCTGGCCTTCCTGGAGCTGCTGGTGCTCAGGGAACCCCAGGGATTTGCGACACCTCAGCCTGCCAAGGAGCTGTGTTAGGGGGTGGTGGGGAAAAGTCGGGTCCACGGAGCTCATAAACAAGGACTTCAGTAGGAAATGACTGACAGAGCACTGCAGCAGGCAGCAGGGGTGAGCGCTGTGGCCATGGACAGGAAAGGACAGTGGCTGGCTGCAGCCAGCTAGTCCTTCCTGGCCTGCTGCCTGGCCCCAAGAGCGTCCACTGGCGCCACTGTCATTGTCCCATCTTCAGGATTTATGGCAGCCATTCATCTGTGACAGCATACCTCAGACACAGGCCTTAGGGATGGAGACTTTAAACCCAGCATCTGGGAGGGATGGCATTATCTAAGAGGTTTTTTGTACAATTCCATGAGATAAAAACACTCAAAAGAGACTTGTTTACATAACATTCATATAAAGCCTATGATAGACTACCAATAAATCGATCTTCTAGCCCTTCAGATCAGTCCTGGCTACAGTGTGATGAAGGCAAGGAGCTTACTGTTGGCTTCACCTGCTTTCTATTGCAAACTGAGTATCTCTGACACCCAGTATTTATTCAAGGAGCTACACTGCACCATCTGTCACAATAAATAAAGCTACTCGCTGGAAACCTTTGTTCCAAACAGTTTATTACACATAAAGCAATGCCTCACAATATGGAAATGTGGGCATTAAAGCAATGTACTGAGAAAATGTTTATGGGCAAAAGGAGCTTTAAAAGAAGTCTCTGGAAAATTCTTAGCAAAGTTTTAAAATGGCACTGCATTTTCCAATAGAGTACCATGAGACTGGAAATAGGGGGGACAGAACAAATGAAATAAAGTTTCCAAACCTCTTCTAGTTAAGAACAATTTACCTTCTTCCAATTGCTAAAGGGGCACATTTAAAATGTAAACAAAATAAGTAAACGGCAATATTTTCTTTAGTCTCCAGACTCAAGAAATTACCAAGGATGTTAATTTTTTTTTATCATGTTAAGAACACATGATGGTGTCGGACAGGTAATTGAAAAATTACTAATTATCAAGATGTCTTCATCCTCAAATGGTCATCCGGACATTAGTGGGTAAGTATTTTGTTTAGATAAATACTTTCACAAAATGTGCTCTCAAAGTCCTTACTGGAGTCCCACCAACTGGAGCCACATCCCTCTGGAGGACTCAGAGCTGAACTCCGGGATGGCAGGCATGTGCATGATGCCGAAGGAACGGCGGTTCTCTCCCAGGTCCTGGGTCAGTCCACTCACTTGATCTCCATGGCAGGGCTGCTCTGCAGACTGCCCTGTGCAGGGCAGGTCACCAGGGATTCGGGTCTGGTCAGCTTTAGCCTTCTGCCAGTTTTACCGCAAAACACGCTCTCAAATTCCTAAAGTCAAGAAGTGATTGTTAATGCACTGAGTTCAAAGATAGGAATACTGCTAGTTTTAAAAGTACAAGAGACTGAAATTAGGAGTCATGTAAACTACTCAAAGTACAGTCATCTAAGGTATCACAAACGTGCACACCTTGTGAGGAGTATGAGAAAACAGGGATCTCTAATCCTCCAGGTAGCAGTTATGTGTGATTTTTTAGATTTTCCAGTAAATTCTCAGTGACTGAGCACATTGCCAAAATGGCCTTTTTTTTTTTTTTGAACGTGGTGGTGGTTAGGAAAAAAAAATACCATCATCTGTTAAATGTCCAGGTTGGTTGGTGGCTATCTCTTCACACACACTGGAGAGGATCCCTGGTCAGCCAAGGGCTAGGTGCACTTCCTGAGGTTGCTCTGCATAGACCACAAGCAGCTCCCTGCCAGCTACTAGTCTCTGCTGGGCTCATCCAACTATCCCTGCCTTTTAAAAGGCTTTAGGTCTAAAGGCCAGGCAAGGCCAGTGTCACCAGATAGCTACCAAATCTGATGACCCAAGCATGGGGGAGACACCTCAGAAAGGCTAATCTAGAAGATACAGGGAAAAGTACTTAACCATTTCCATTAACTTTGTGAAATGCAGAATGTGGGAACTCCTACAAGGTAACTGCCCCAGAGAGGAAAGGGACTAATATTTGCATCTCAATTCAAACACACAATAGAGACCTGTGAGTGCAGAGGTGTGGGGAATGGACGGCTACAAATGAGAGAAAATGGCAGGAAGTGTTCTAACTCCCCAAAGTGAGAAGATAGTGTACTAACCCTGTCTAAGGTTGGGCTCAAGGATGGGGGCCTTCAGTGTTCTATTCCCCATTTTTATACATTTAGAAATTAATAAACCTAGGATTTGCATGTTTTTCTTTGGTAAATATCTGTATTTACCAAATAAATATATAGTGGTTTCATCACTTGCAAGTTAAAAATTCCAAGACATACGTTCACTGAACCAGAAGCTTCTTCCAAAATGTCTCTTATCATTCCAAATCCATGGCATCCCACTGCCTGCCCTGATACACACCAGTTTCCACCTCTGAGTCTGAGCTCTCCGGGCACCTCACACTGGTGACTGGCTTATCTCATTCAGCTTGTCAAAGGCTGTCCATAGAGCAGGAGCCAGAACGTCAATCCTTCCCATGGTGGAACACTGCCGTGGGTGTCCATAAAAGATTCTGCTTGTTCACTCTGTTGAGCACTGCTGCTGTGAATGCTCAGAGCCAAATGTCAGTTTGAGTCTTTTCAATATCCTGGGTTTATACTCTGCGTGGGAATTGCTGGGTCATGTGGTAATTCTGTTTTGAGAATTGTCATACTGTTCTCAACGGTAGCTACACCACATCTTACCAACAGGGCACACACAAGTGTTAGAATCCCTCCAGATCTTTTCCTAACACTGGTTATTTTCTTTCCTAATAGTTTGATTGACAGTGGTATCTCAATGTTTAGTTTTATTTCCCAGCACCGGGGATCAAGCCCAGGGCTTTGCAAGTACTCCAATACTAAGTTATATCTTTGGCTCCCAGGAGGAAGGTGTTCTAGAAGCCGGTGCAGGAAGCCAAGGGATGTCTTGAGGACCCACGGGGCCCATCTCTGGCTTAACACTAGGGGAGTAGCAACTAAAGGCTTCTGGGAATAGACCCGAGACCTGAGAGGAAGGTGGAGTTGAGAGGGTGCTCATGTCCTGAGTTTAATCCCAGCATAAACTGGGTGTGGTGACATATGACTATAATTCTGGCACTTGAGAACTAGAGGCAGGAAGACAAGAAGTTCAAAGTCAACCTCAGCTACAAGGAGTCTGAGTCCAGCCTGAGCTACATGTGCTATGAGGTCTTGCCTCCCAACTCTAATAAAAAGAAGAGAGAAAAGAAATGTTTACTGTAAATGCACCCATTAGGAACAGACTAGGAGACATAAATTTTAATTCAGTAAGGACAGTGGAAGATTGGGTAAAGCAGACCACAACTAAAAAGACAAAACAAAACTAATGCATACAGAATAAACCAAGGAAGCTGTAGTAGCATGACCCTTAGCAAGGAGCTGCTCAGAACAGTAAATAGGCAACGCAAACAGAGATCAGGACAAAGAGTACAGGGATATTTTGTGTAAGATACTTTATTTTTAGAACAAATCACCATAGTTTTGGCCACTCAAGAGACACCAAGCCACAGGTGGCTGACAGATACTTCTGGTGGCATGTTCTAAAGGGGGGAAATCTACAATGAACAGCAGTTTCCCCGGGAGTGTTTGAAAGGCGTGACTATCTCTTGCTTTCCCACTGGTGCATCTGTGCCAACCATGCTCCCACAAGGACCTTTGGAAACTTGTAATCATTAAGCTGCATGTCCCAACCCCAGGACCCCTGAATATAGGCTGTGTTGTAGCAAATAGCCCTATACCAGCCTCAGCAAAAGCTCTAACTGCTATGTTCTTTATCAACACTGCAGAGCCCATCCAATGCTGGTGGCAGTCTTTCCTCTTCTTGGGAAAGCTGTGTTTATTATCTGCTGTATCAACTCCACATTGGACCCCCCCCCCAACATCTGGTGAAGTCCATGGAAGAGAGGGTTCAGCTCCCCAGGGCACCCAGGCAGGGCAATCCCACAGGCTGCATGAATGACACTTACCTGGTGTGAGTTTGTTTTGCAGCAGGGGCTGTTCTCGGATGAGATCATAAAGGATGCAGTTAAATGAACATTCTCCATCATATACATAATACAGCTTCTGGTTTGTGCAAACCAGAGCATGGGGCACAGCATTAATGGTAGGCAGACAGGCCAAGAGCTGCCAGTTGTCAATGGTGAACAAGACCCTCAGGAGTCTTGCCATGAGAGAC
This sequence comes from Mastomys natalensis, assembly GCA_021653895.1. NCBI lineage: Eukaryota > Metazoa > Chordata > Mammalia > Rodentia > Muridae > Mastomys > Mastomys natalensis. Next base: position 828,233 of record JAJTUV010000110.1, on the reverse strand, counting down.
TCAGAACCTCTGCAAGGAAGATGGTACTCAAAAAGACTGGGTGCAGTCTCTGCAAGGTGTGTCTTCCCTACTCTGGGAGCAAAAGGCTGAATCTAGACTGGAAAGGATGATGTAGGAATTTTAGACTCAGGAAGGTACATCACTGTCTACCCAAACAGGGGGCACTGCACACAAAGGGCACACTGTCCACCTGCCTAGGCTGCTCAGGTCCAGGATCCCAGATTGAGCCAGGGGCACCCCATAATTAAGTTAAGGAGAACAGACTTAGAGGACCCCCAGAAGGGTGATATCCTAAAAGCCAGTGCAGAAGGCCAAGGGATTTCTCCAGGACCTGCCGGGGCCCGTCTGTCTGAACACTGGGAGGAGCAATGAAAGACTTCTGAAAGTAGACCTGAGACCTGAGAGGAGGGTTGAGTGGAGAGGGTGCATAGGGTGTTTGCAGCTGGCAGCAAGCAAGGCAAAGACCAGCGCAGTGCCAGCAGAGGACAGCAAACCCAGAGTCCCCAGAACACTAGGAGAAACGCAGCAGCTTTTATTCCGTTAGGAGAGAAGGCCTGGGGTCAAGCCCTATGTAGCAGTATAGGGTCTGGGAATAACCAGGTGACGTGTGACTTCAAAGCAAAGAGGCCTCCCTTGGTGACAAGAGGAAGGGAAGGCAGGTGAGCCATGGGATGGCAGTGGGTGTTGTGATGGGGTGAGGAAGAGGGAGACTGAGGGGGCTCAGCAGCTTTGAACACTTCGCTGAAGTTGACAGCCACAAATCCCTAACAGCCTTTCACATTACAATGAAATGTTACCAGTGACCAGGGAAATAGCTGTGGAGATGGGTATTACTGGGACAAGAAGCAAAACAAACATTAACAGTGCTGGGTTACAGTGCTCACTAGTGCTCTACATGCCAGTCTTGACCACAGTACTCTGCTCATGTAAGACAGTGTGCAAAAGGCAAACACTGCAGAACTGAGTGTGAGGCTGGTAAATGCAAGTTACAAAGGGCGGATGTGAAAGCTTCAACAGTGATAACGTGACGCATGGTGGCAAAGGGATGAAAATACTTCCAACCTCTTCCCCTCACTATACTACTGTATATCAAGACTTCAAAGGGTCAAAGTTTTAACACTAACCAATGGAGTTCTGATCAACTATTTATTCTAGCTCTTGTATAGTACTGCTATTATCATAGTTACAAGCTCAAGATTTTAAATTTCCTTTTGTTGCCTTTTAAGTATAGACTTTAAAGGGACTTCTCATTGTGCTAAATTTATATGCATCTATGTCTTCTAGATAGAGAGAAAAAGCCACTTTTTCACAGTTTGTAGTCATACTAAAAATCAAGATCAAGCAAGCTTTTGCCCCTTCTGTTCCACAGAAGATTTGTCTTCCCTGAGCTCACCTTTAAAAATGTTCATGTGGGGCTGGAGAGATGGCTCAGGGGTTAAAAGCACTGGCCACAATTCCAGAGGACCCAGGTTCAATTCCCAGTACCCACATGGCAGCTCACAACTGTGTGTAGCTCCTGTTCCAGAGGATCCGACATCCTCACACAGACATGCATGCAGTCAAAACATCAATGTACATAAAATAAATAACACATTATATAAAAAAAAGAATGCTCATGCTTTTAACCCAAAATCACTTCCCATGCCTTTACTATGACACAAAGGTGAGTCTACTGCCTTCTCTACTATGTGGATTTCAGTACAGATTACAGTGATAATACTAACATGTCTAAAACTTATCTTTTTATAATCTTAAAAAGATTCTCATAAGCTTCAACAGCCCTGCAAAACTACAGGGCCCTTGACCTCCTCACAGCTGGTAAGGGTGGCACCTGCGCGTTCCTGGAAGAGAGGAACACCAGTCTGGCCTGGTGGGAACCCATATCAAGTCACTCCACAAACTGTCTGAAGAACTCTGCCAGCATAACCAGGGCACATCTCCATTCCACTCTTCCTGGCAGTCTTCACTCTCCACACAGCTAGCCCCGGTCATAGAGGCAACAGTACTAATCTGTCTTTTCTTCTAGATCCTTGCCTTCTCTTCTTCCTCCAGGAATGGATTTGCGAAGTCTCCAGGATGGCAGTTATCTAACTGCTCCTCCACCCATAACCAGCCCACAGACTCTCGACTCTCCCCCTCCAATCCCCCATCATCCCTTGCCAGCAGGAAGTAGCCAGATCTAAACCAGTACCCCTATACTTAAAAAGGCTGGGATGTTTAGGCTGGAACCCTGCACAAGCTGGGAAACCCCATCTGCCCTCCTTGCCCCAACCCCACCTGTACTGGAAAAACTCAATGAAAGAAATGGCTCCAAGAACCCCGTTTCGCATTCTTGGCAGCTGTGGCAACCTCCTCCCCTGATGCTGTCAGCCACCCAAACCCCCACCTAAGTGCTCAGCTCTTGACCATATGTGGGCACAAACCCGGCTTATGGCGGATATGTCATAAGTCTATAAAACTTCCCCATCCTAGCCCAGGTGCACAACTTCCTCAGCTCTGATCTTCGGGAGCAGCACCTAACAAACCTGCCTTTATCTACTTTCAATCTGGTCTAATCTGCTCTATATCTGCGTCACTGAGGGAGAGAAAAAGCTCATCACTTAGGTATAAGATGGCATCTGAAATTCACTACAAAAATCATTCAGACACATAAGCAACCTGGGAAACTGAGCAGGCTTGGATGGGTTCGTCTGATATCTATGTCTGAAATTAAAAAAATTATTATTAATTAAAAGTAATTACTATGTCTGAAATTAAAAAATCACCACCAGTGACCTAACTCCAAAAGGGACATTGTACAGACCACTGGCCAGATGTCTTACAACCTCAATGCTACCAGAAACAGGGGTGGTGGGACTGTGGTTGATTAGACTGAGGGGTAGAATCAAACACAGTACATGAGCCATGGCTGGACAGTGAGGTGAGAGGAAGAAACTGGATGAACAGAACAAAAACTCTGACAGGTCATTTTAAGAATCCTTACAGAAGCATCAGTAAGACTGGGTGTTAGACTCTGTCACCAGTTCTGTGGAGCTGATATGACAAGATCTGTCTTTTAGAGGCCTGTGTAGAAAAAGTTCTAGATGAAGATTGAAGTCTGTAATTGTGCCCAAAAGGTGTCAGGGGTGGGGTGGGAGGTTCAGCTATTAAGAGCACTGGCTGCTCTTCCAGAGGATCCAGGTTCAATTCCCAGCACCAACGTAGCTGTTTCCAACCATCTTAAATCCAGTTCCAGGAGATTCAAAAGCCCTCTTCTAGCCTCCATGGGAACCACAGTGACATACAGTTCATAGACACACATGCAGGCAAAATATTCATACACATAAAATTTAAAAAATGTTCAGTTAAACGTGTGCATGGATGAAGTAACAATCCACCAGCTGAGGGTTAGGTAATGGCACACAGGTATTCTTGGCCCTACACATGCCTGTGAACTCAGTTACACAGTGGTCATCTACCTACATCATATCTCATCTGCAGTACCTCTGCATCTCCATTAGGGGCTGGCCAGACTTGAAAACTCAACATGCCCAGCCCAAGAAGGGCGGCAAGCCATCCCTAAACATTCCCACTGTGTCCCACACTCAGCACCCCACAGCACTGCTGAGTATGGCTGGCTATTCCCGTCCCTGCCCTCTGGCCAAATCTGTCTCCAGAGCTACAGCTGCAGCCTCCTACCAGAACCCAGTAGCAAGTAATGGATATGAAATGTGGTCTGACCGTGTATCTTGCAGATCAAAAATCCTTCCTGGGGTTCTGGTTCTCAGGAAGACCCTAGAACCACTGCACTCTAGGCTGCCAACCCTATGTTCCCTCCCAGCCTAGAAGTGCAGCTGCAGACACTGCTCTCTCCTCAGCCATGCCATGTGCCAATTCCACCTGAAAACCCGGGGAACTGCAGCTCCACACCCCGCACATCCTGATTAAAATCCAAAGTTCCTCTGCAGTCCTACTGACCCACCAGGGCTTCTACCTCATGGCAGAATCTGACTGGCACTCACTGCCTACTGTCTCCTGTTTCCCTCTGAACCAGCAGAAGCCCTCATCTCCACCAGGTCCCTAGAATCTGGAGTAGGTACCTATTCCATCTGCTGAGTGAATTCTCATTATTGAATCCTAAAGAACACGAACATACATGCAAGTAAGAGGCAGAAAGTTATATGGAAATAATCAAACCTGAGTATGTTCAGGCCAATGATGGCCCAACAATCTGATCCAGAAACCATCTACAAGTTCAGCGAGACAAAGTCTCACAAACAGCCTAGAAATGTAATGGTCTTTCCCCACGGAAAAGGACATGAATTGGTTATCCAATACCAAATGTTCAGCCCTGAAAACATATATACAAATGGTATTATACAGATTAAGTAAGTTATACTTAGGAATTTATATATTACACACACACACATATATACATTCACATACATACATACATTCACATACATACATACATATATACATATGCATGTAACAATTATTTAAAAAAAAAAGAGGCCATGAATTTGAGAGAGAACAAGGAGGGATATATAGGAGGGTTTAGAAGGAAAGTTAAGGGGGAAATAATGTAATTATGTTATAATCTCAAAAAGAAAAAAACCCTTAGTTTTAAAAGCCTCATTATTAAGATTTTATTTCAAAAATTATAAACACTTTTTTGGACTGGATTATATCAACAATTTACCACAAATAGGTACACAAAGCCAAACACTAAGTCTTTTTAACAAATAGTAAAGCTTTATTGTAAGACAGACCAGCAGTCTATTCTAGCAATAACGTTATAAATAACCACAAAGATCCAATTAGAGTAAGCACCGTTCTACCTGCACTCCAGGTGTACTCAAGAAAAGCTCAGCAATAATACATTGTACAGATGAAAATGGCACTCAGACACAAGTGACAGAAAGGGACAAAGACAAGGATGGGAAGGTGCAGTTCAGTGTGGCTGGATCCCTGGAGGCCTCTCAGGTGCTCCTTGTCAAGGCTCCAGGTCTGCTGCGCCACCTGAACCTATTTCCAGCACACTCCTGCTGGGCTGCACACAACATGGCACAAATCAGTACTCAGGTGTGATGTCTATTCTTGGTTGTCAACTTGACTACATCTGGAATTAAGTGAACCCAAGCATCTGGGCACATCTGTGAGGGGTTTTTTTTTCCTTAACTAAATCATTTGAGGTGGGAAGATCTACCCTTAATCTGGGCCACACCTTCCGCTTACTGCCTATATAAAGGACTTGGAAGAAGGAAGTGCTCACTCTTGCTTCCAAGTCTGTCTTCACTGGCATTAGAGCCTATTTCTTCAGGATTCCAGTGTGTACTGAAGACAAGCGGAAACCTCACCAACTGAAAAACTACTGGAATGCTGGACCTTCTGTTGGTAGGTAGCCAGTGTAGGACTAGTTGGACCACAGCCTGTAAGCCATTCTAATAAATCCCCTTCATATGTGTCTATATAAGATTATACATAGATCCATTCTATAAGTTTGTTCCTCTAGAAAACCCTGAGTAATACAGATTTTGGTACCAGAAATGGTTCTGGAGCAACAGAAGTCTAAGGTGGATTTTAAAAGTATCTGGAATAGGCTTCTCAATTTGCCAACACCTAAAGTTACTGAAGCCACAGGGGCACCAGCACATTTGAAGACCTTTATTGTTCCCCTTTGCCTTGTGCCAAACCTTTAGTGTTGGCGATGTTGCTGCTCAGTTGGATAAGTTACTGAAGTCTCTCCTGGATGCTCAGAGAGTACTGAAAACCCATGGTGTGAACTTAAGGAGGCAAAGGCATTGGATTATCCTGATTCACCAACTGTGAGAGGCAATAGATTTAATGATTCTGTATATAAAACTTTCGACAATTTGTGGAAAAATAAGGGAAATGAAGATGCTGGTTGCTTGTTCCTAGCATCTCTGGATAAACTGACAAAGGAAAAGAATGAGCTCTGTGATAAATTAACCAACTTCTAACTTCTCAGAATACAGTGGAAACAATGAACTTAGTGATAAAATTGACTGGCTTCATGTGCACATAAACAGTCTAAAGGTTTCTATGTGTGCCTGGAAGAAAATTTTCTCTCCAGCAGCCACAGAGCTCAAGTTGCAGAAAATCAAATCAAAGTCCTCATTATAAGGTTGGCTGAATCATGGCATAAAAATCAAGTCCCAGCCTCAGAGGGTGTCAGCAATGAAAGTAAGGGCATTACTTGGAAAAGAATGGGATCCTGTAATTTGGGATAGGGATGTGTGGGAGGAGCCTACTGAAGCTGAGAATTTTGAACCCTCAGACTCTCGAGGTTTTATCTCGCCTGAAGTAGTCTCTACTACCTTCCAAAGATGATAAACTCACACCTCCACTCCTAGAAAAACCTCCTTTTCCATGTTTGACTGAAAAAAATTAATCATTCATTGTATGCTAAACCAGCAGTGACTTTCTCTGAAGGAAATGCCAGGCAAGACAATTCTGATGTCCCTCAGGGTCACCAACAGCTGCTTCTAGACCTATAACCAGACTTAAGACTAAGCAAGCAGGCTCTTAGAAGAGAGAGAAAGAGTGCAGTCCACAGGGAGGTGGGCTACAATACTGGAGAGTATAATGAATTTGCTAGTTCATTCCAGCAGATATCTGGGGACTATATGTGAGACTGGATTTTAAGGATACAGGATAATAGTGGATAGTTTATTGGATAAGGTTAAGCTTATTGATATGGGCCCTCTGAGTGAAAATTCTAGGTTTAACGTGGCAGGACTTGGAGATGCTTGATATCCCTTGGCTTAGTGCTGATGGAAGAATTTTAAGGGTCAGGGAAATTGCAATTTTAGAGTGTGTATGCTGTGTAAAACCTAATTCTCTACAATGGGAGGCCCAGAAGGCATGGCCTTCACTAGTGCACAATGGTGAGGGCTGGCCTTCACTAGTGCACAATGGTGAGGGCACCTGCACACTGGAAGAGCTTTTCCCTTGTACTAGACCTTAGTGCTGGAGATGCTGCTGCTCAGCTGGATAAATTAAATGCAATGGGTTTGAGACCTGAAGTAGCAAGAGCCAGGTGGCAGCACTGAATCGCCTTCGGCAGGGTAACCAAAGTTATCAAAATGGGCAACATAGACAAAACAATGTCCACAATGGCCTGACTTGTAATGGTCAGCAGAGGCCTTTGGTACTGACCAATCAATCATAGTGTTCCTAGGTATGAAACAGGCAAGAAACACACTACATTTTTGTTTGATCTACCTAAGTGAAAAAAAATCTCAAATGAAAGGCTACATTAGATGGTAGCAATGAACTCTTGGCCCATGAACCAATTTCCAGACATGAGCCACTTTGCAGACACAGAACCCCTTGAATGAAAGATGACCAGGTTCCCTGAAGAAGCACCTTAATAAAATAGGTACCTGAGTTTTACTGTTAGCCTTTCTTCAGTCCTTCCCCAGACAGACTTACAGCCTTTTACAAAGGTACAGTGGAGGAAATACAGAATGGGTAGTAGAGGAAGCTGGTTATAAATACTAGCTAAGGCCATGTGACCAGCTGCAGAAATGAGGATTATAACTGACATGAGTTTTTTGTCATATTTTGTTTAAAATGTTTGTAGAAATATTTGTTTTCTTTTCTTGATTTCTTTATCATGTAATATAAATTATAAGAATATCAGTGGTTATCATATTTAATTTTGAAATACTAAAAGGATGTCCTTCAAGGGACATTATCACCAATTCTAAATTTATAATGTGTTTGTGGTTGTATTAGGGACTTATATCATGGTAGGTGTAATTATGACATGGTTAAATATGTAATGCTTTTGCAATTGGGAATAGTTGTATCATGTTAGGTATAATTATGACCTGCTTATTGTTTCATCTGGAAATTAAGCGTGACATAAGGAGATATGATTGTATGGTGAGCTGACAAGAGGGGGACTTGTGATGCTGTTCTTGGTTGTCAACTTGACTATGTCTGGAATTAACTAAAACCTAAGCAGCTGGGTGCATCTGTGAGGGTTTTTTTTTTTTTTTTTTTCTCTCTCTTAATTAAATCATTTCAAGTGGGAAGACCCATTTTTAATCTGAATCTTTTGAGGTGGGAAGATCCACCTTTAATATGGGCTAGCCTTCTGCTGGCAGCCTATGTAAAGTACATGGAAGGTAGGAGGCTTGCTCTTTGCCTGCTTGCTCTGCCTGGCAATTCCATTTCTTTACTGGCATTAGAGTCTACTTCTTTTGGATTCTAGTGTGTACTGAAGATTCCTGGACCTTCCACTGGTAAACACCATTGTTGTATTAGCCAGACCACAGCCTGTAAAGCGTTCTAACAAATCCCTCTTTTTTTTTTTTTTCTGCCAGTTCTGATCCTCTAGAAAACTCTAATACACCAGGGCTTCACTTACTTCTCTAAGGCCTTATTATCCCTGAAGGACAAAGGCTACAGATTATGACCACCAGAATTCTAAGACCAAAACCTGGCACTGGGGTCTCCTAATCACAGCACAGAACCAACCCACAGTTGTTCTCTTTCTTCCACTGCATCCCAGGGCTAAGCCAACTCCCAAACCAAGCTGTCCTGGCAAAACCAGGAGGGCCGGCCAGCTATGACAGCCCACGTGTGAAAAGAAAGGAACAGAGTGTCAGCAGTTTCCCACGGAACCAGAAGTGTGTGGGCATCGAAGGCTTCGTCTGGCCTAGTTAAACACATCACAAAAAAATCTCATAATTTTCCTTCTGAACCAGAAGCCCAGACCCCTGATTTGGCATTTATCTGCACCCCCACACTGACGTCTTTTTTGTTATTCTTGCTTTCATTTCTTTCACAGTTTTTTTTTCCCTTCCCTGGGGCTTCACAAACACTAGGCAAGTACTCCACCACTAAACTACACCTGCTGTCCTTACCAAGTTCTGAGAGGAAAACATCATGTCCTGAATGCTGTTCAGACCCAACATAATAGACAGTGCACACCAGGTACAATCTGTTATGTGACAATTGACACTTGACAGTCATATATTTCATAAACAATCCGGGTTGTGACTGTGACTTCAGTAAGTGACATCAACAGGGAGAACTCCCTTCATATTGACTTCACATCTGACCTCAGAGCCCAGGAAACCCAGTGCAGTCTAGGAAGAGGAGTCAGAGGTGACACTGACAACTAAAACAGAAAATTCTCAAGCTCTGCCCACCTGCTCAGTCACCACATCAAGAGAATCCCCATCTTCACTGAGCAAACTCAGGAATACCGAAGTCCACTTCATGAATACTCACCTTTTTAAGAGAATCCCCATGTCTTTCCTGAATGTACTTCAGGAATGCTGTAGTCCACTGAAGGGTTGTTGCTTTATCTGTCTCCGCATTGCAGAATGGAACTAAAAGATTCAGCTCATCACAGCAAATGCGGATTCTGCGCCTGCAGTCAAAATCCACAGTAATCATACAGGGCAGCTGGTGAAGTGCAGAAGCAAGAGTTCATCGTTCACTCACAGAAAGTAGAATGCATGCAGCTGCCCTCTGAGGGCCAGGAGCACTGAGGCTATTGCTGCCCATGGTCCCCAGAGCACCTGCAATGTCTGATTACCTCCAGGTCCCTATACTTTCTCTATTTACTTCTCATGGCCCAGTTCTCTATATCTGGGATGATTGCAAATATCTGAACTCAGAATCAAAATTCTGTGTGCACTTTTTCTGGGTAAATATTTTTTTGGTTTTCTTTTCTTGCAGTGCTGGGCACTGAACTCAGAACCAGATCGTTATTCAGGAATCATGACGTGTTTACCATGTATAGATACATGCATAGCTTTCAAAATGAGTGGGACATGATGATACACATCTCTAATACAGAACCTCAGAGTGAGGCAGAAGAAATCATAAGTTCAAGGCCAGCCTGGGCTATGTAATAAGACCCTGTCTCATAAAAACAAACTTGTCCCCCCCTCCCCTCTTTTTAAAAGAGCATTCAGTACCTGGGCTGGGGATGAAGCTCAGTGGTAGGATGCTTGCCTACTCTATACCCTGGGGTCCCGGCTTCCATCACCATCGCTGAAAGAAACTTCTTGAGAGAACTGTCACACCCTGTTTTAGGCTTTACATATCACATCCAGTAATAAAGCCCTCACTGTGCTGACACTAACAGTTAAACAGTACGGCTCACTCTACACATCCTCACCCTCATACAGCTAGAGTCAAATGGTAACTGGCACTCACTAGATGCGCTCTGGCTTCTGGTCGAGAGCCCAAACTCCTTTCCTATGAGCCCAGGTCGTTCTGACCTCAAGACTGATAGGTAGCAACCCTACCCTACAGAGGAGAAACCTCAAGAAACACCGAATTCATTGGAAGCCATTAAACAGGGAGCTGTTGAGAACTCAACAAAGCAGCTGTCCCACTCATGGTCATTCATCACACATCAGGGTGATTTACAACTCACAGCAGGCTAAGGAAGTCCCTTAGGTAGAACATGACCTGTGTACAGATATAACAAGAAAAATGCCTGGGCTGCAGAAGGAAACCCTGCCTCAAAGATCACAATGGGGCTGGGGAGACACTTAGCAGTTAAGAGCATGTTCTGCAGAAGACTCAAATTTAATCACCACACCCACACAGTGGTTCCCAACCATTTGTAATCACAGTTCCAGGATCTTCACAGCAGCACCAGGTACATACATGATGCATATACATACATGTAGGCAAAACACTCATACACATAAAAAAGTATATAAACAGATCTTAAATTTAAAGAGAGAGAGAGACAGAGAAAAAGAGAGAGAGAGAGAGAGAGAGAGAACACAGCTGGAGAGAAGGCCCAGAGGCTAGCTGCTCTTCCAGAGGACCCAGGTTCAATTCCTAGCACCCACATCCATAATTCTAGACTCAGTTAGAATCCATTGCCCTCTTCTGGCCTCCATAGGCATACAAGTAGTATGCAGACATACATGCAGGCAAAACACCATATAAAAAATTTTTTTTACATAGAAATAAAGAAGAAAGGATCTACCCAGTTTTAATAAATCCCTCTAAAAAGCAATAAATCACCTTGGCTCAACATTTAATACTCAATGGTATCTTATTATATACTATTATCCAGAGCTAGAGAGATGGCTCAGCAGGTAAGAGCACTGGCTGTTCTTCCAGAGGACCTGGGTTCAATTACCAGCACGCACATAACAGCTCACAACTGTCTGTAACTATTGTTCCAGGGAATCTGAAACCCTCATTCAGCCATACATGCAGGCAAAACAACAATGTACATAAAATAAAAATAAATAAATTAATACTATTATTACTGAGTTAAAAATAGACATGAAATAATCTTAAGTAACCAAATTGATTATTATTATTGAACATCATAATAAAAACGCAACTTCATCAGGCAGTGGTGGCGCAAACCTCCCAGCCCTCAGGAGGAAAATTCAGGTAGATTTCTGTGGGTTAGAGGCCAGTCTAGTCTACAGAGCTAGTTACTTGACAGCCAGGGCTACACATCTCAAACAAAACAACTCCAACTTCAACAGAGAAAAATTTACAACCTTTATACTACCCTGAGGAGCACAAAGAAAACTCAAGCAAACTCATTGCAGTAACAGTCTTAACCTCCTCTTTCCCACCATTCTTTCTTTCTTTTCTTTTTTCCTCTTTTTTTGGACGAAGTGTCTTGTTACTTGAGACTGGCTTAGAATTCGCTATACATCCCAGACTATCCTCAAACTTGAGGTTCTCCAACTTCATCAGGGCAGTGGTGCCTCCTGAGTGCTACAATCACAAACACGTGCCACCACACCTGACTTCCCCAAACAAAACAAAGCTAAGTTAGCTACTGTGCAACTAACCTGAAGGCCAACACTCTCCGTAAGGGCCTTTCACTAGCATCTGGGAACTTGGGCTTGGAGAGGTTAGTGAGGAACAGCCCACAGGACCTCACTTGTGCAAGGAACATGGCTCACACTGACAGCCTGGTATTTAGACTGTGATAGACTATCATGTAATGGGCACCAATATAGTCTCCGGTGAGCCCTCCTGTCTGACAGCCTCATTGGTGGCTTCGGAGCATGCCATCAGAGTAATCAATTAGGAGGTCCTATGCCACTGTAGTAAGTCAGAGCATGAGCCCACAGAGTTGAGGGGCTCCTAAGCCTCCCTCCAAACAGAGGGTGACTAACACAAAAGTTAGCAAATCTCAAACAACTGTATGCGTGGAGCTGACCTTCTATCTCGTTCCATTCGGTTATGCCTCTCCCGACGCTGAGACCGTCCTCCCTGGGGTCCACTCTGCGTCTGCTCCCCCAGGTTTGACTGTGAGGACTCTGAAGACTGCCAGGTGCCCTGTGAAGCTGAAGAGCCTTCGCCCACATTCTGAATCTCTCCAAGGGCTCTTCGCTCCACGCTTGTGTCCAGCTGGCGGATTCTACTCCGATTCCTCTTATTGATTGCTTGTTTACATAGCGCTTCTTCTTTGCAAAAGAAGAAAAAAGTGGTCATTTAGTTTTTTATTCTTAACTTATCGCCATTAATGTTGAATATCTTTGGCATCTTGTTGGGTTTGTTTTTCTGACCAAGAGTCTCATGAAGCCCAGTTTGCCTTAACTCACAATGTAATTGAGGATGTCTGTAAATTCCTGATCTTTCTAAGCACTGGGACTACAGGTGTGCACCATTCGGTTCTAGGGTTTCCCATGTGTGTCTGTAAGTGCTTCCCCATGCACATGCATGCTTTGCATTTCAATCCAATATTCTAACACTATCAAGTAGGAATTAAAGAAATGAGAGCCGTGATGTCAGAGACTCTGGGCAGTGAGCTCCAATCCTACAGCACATTACACACTTGGACTGAAATGCCCTTCTGAGTGCCATGCAAACAAAACTATGCCAGTGTCTCCCTCTTTTTTATTGGAGCTCAGGCCTGAAGTGCTCTACCAGTGAGCTAAAACCCCCATTACTCCCTTTTAGTCAACAGTTGTTATTACCCATGAATATACAAAGACATTGTTTTCTTTTTCTAGAACTCAGGCTGGAAAAGAATGTTTATATATTTTTACCAAAAAATATTTTCCTCACATCTAATTATTCTAATATGAAAATTGATACTTCACTTCACACGAGAACAAAACTTAAGTTGGTTCATAGTTAAATATGCTCTCAGGCTAGAGTGATTTCACATAAAAAGAAGAAGAAATCACAGCTTTTTTACTTTATTGTGCACATAGAACAGAAATAAGTCAAATTCAAACAAACAAAATAAAGGGGCAGGTGATAGCCTCTCCCACACATTACAAAAAAAACAAGGATCCTTAACCAATTCTGGATAACATCTTAAGAGAGACAGAGAAAAGAACTCAGCAGCTCTGGTGCTTTCTTCCTTGGCCTCCATAGTAGGCACAAGGCCCACCTGAATGTTCATCTATCTATACTGCTTCTTTCTAAGAGACCTTCTGCTAAGCCCTGCCATTCCCATGACACAGTGCTTTTCTTTCTCTTCTGAGCTCTCAGCTGATTTCAGACCCCATCATCACCCACGAAGTATGAAATAAAAGAAGCTGCAGACGGGCAGTGGTGGCACGCATGTTTAATCCCATGGGCAGTGGTGGTGCACATCTTTAATCCCAGAACTCTGGAGGCAGAGGCAGGTGGATCTCAGCGTTCCAGGCCAGCCCGGTCTGTGTCGGTAGGGCTACACAGAGAAACCTTGTTCCAAACAAAAGCCGTATTAGTGCCTTCAGTGCACTTACCTCCCACTTTAATCCAAACCTGCTCCGGCAAGGCTTTGTTTCTGCTGCCTCCTGTCTGTTTGGTGGACTCAATCTCTTGCTGGTAACAGAAAGAAAATGCTCTAGGCAGTCCAATATCCTGGTGCTTGGCAGCTTCCAGTATAGAGCATGAGTTACTAGAACTCTGGAAAAAATTAAGTAATATGAATTTTATCAGTATCAGCTCTTTACAGAACAAGTAAAATGCACTCAACAGAATTATGCTCAAGCCTTCTGAGAAACTTTCCTTTCACCTTTAAAAAAAAAGATTTTTAACTGTGTATCTGTGTGAGTTTGTGCACATGTCTGTAGGTATTCCCCCTAAGGCGGAAGTTAGGCAGCTGTGAGATGGGAACTGACCTAGGATCTTATACTAGAATAGTACGCATTCTTAACCACGGAGCCATCTCTCCTTTTACTAGGTTTCTTAATAGCTCCTAACAATATGAATATTTCAACTTAAAAAGGTCACCAAGAGGACTTAAAAACAAAAATCCTGGGACAAGACCACACTAACTTACGAGCTCTGCATTTAACACAATGAAGCAGCTCTACCTGCGTCTGTGCAAGGCTGGCGTTCCCACCAGTGGAGCAGGCACTTGTAAACAGTGGGTAGGTGAACTGCAAAGCAGTAGTGGCAGCAGCGGTTTTATTTTTCACTAAGGTCGTACATTTGTTTTGTTGCTGGTGAAGAGGAACATTCATTAATTCAGATGGATGTCGAATAAGAGTTACCAAACTGCCAAGACAAAAGAAAACCCAGAAACCTGAGGAATAAGTGGCAGAGAGGCTCCCAAAACATTGCCATCACCCATTCCACCACTAATAGGTCATGCTAGACTCTGCCCTATTTCTCAAATGGTCCTGGACACGGCCGAACGATCCACTAGCCAGTGGCGCTGGTGAAGTCCACTGCCTCCTCCCTGCCTGCAGCACTCCCTGATACCAATCTGTCATCCTTAAAATCTGGCAACGATGGGCAAGACCAGGGCAGCCAGAGTGGAAAACTGCAGAGTCAGTGTCTTCAACAGCTACCTGAGAGGACGCTTAAGTGGGCCAGGAGCTGCCTCACATTTCAGCTTAATCTTAAAACTCTGTCCTTTCCCCACCACAAGTTCACATCTGTAAGCCTCTATCCCAGATCTGCATGGGAGGCTGGAGCAGTTTCCCGTGTCACTCAGGAGAGAGACAGGAGCAAAGGGAACAGTTCCCAGAACACGTCCTCTCCTTTTTGGGGTGCAGAGACAGACCGAAGGTTCACAACCTCCAAAGTATTCCTTAGAATTGACACCCAGCACTTGTATAGAGTGCACCTTCCAGATCATCTTCAGGTGAGTCAGAGCAGACCGGCCTGAGACCTATATCTAGTACCCAGACTGCCTGCCCCTTTACACTGGCCTCGCAAATATAAGGCTTGCCCTGGCCCTTGTGGCCACACAGACACCGCAAAAAGCCCTGCTGACCGTCCAGGTATCCTCCCCGACCCAACAGATGGCCCAGCTGGAGCCCTTCGGGTATCGACCCAGACCCGGCAGGTGCCATCAGCCCACACCAGCTCTGTGATCAAACCCCTCCTGCCCCGACGCCCCCGCGCCTGCGCCCCGCACGCACTTGTTGAGCGCCACGCCCGACTCGGCGGGCTCGGCACCGCGCGGCGCAGGCGGCTCGGCCGGCATACTGTTGAAGCGGTCCTCCAGACGGACGCGTACGGTCGGCTTGGCCCGGGCCTCGGGTGCGCCGTCGGGCCCCGCGCCGCCTGCGCCTTCCTTGACCGCGCCGTCCGCCCGCGTCCGCGTCCCGTCCGCACCGCCAGGCGTCTTCTCCGCCGCGCCCGCCTCGCCCAGCAACATCATACGCAGCTCCTGGAAGTCGACGTGGCCCAGGCACGGCGCGTCGGCCGCCAGCGGCGGGCACAGCACTGGGTACACGGGCGGCGCCGGCGCCAGCGAGCCCGCCGCGCCCGAGCCCGCGCCCGGGCCGGCCAGCAGCGCGGAGCCCAGGCGCGCCTCGAGCTCGCCATCCGCCGCCTCCATGTGCGAATAGAGGATGTGCTGCAGCTGCGTGTACTCCACTTCCGTCATCTCCACCAGGCTCAGGTCGGTGGTCGTGAAGCTCAGCCCCGGCTCTCCCAGCGCCGCGTCCCCGCCGCCCGCGCCCTCGCCGCCCGCCTCGCCGCCCGTCGCGCCCGCCTCAGGCGGCGGCTCCCGCGGCCCGGGGCCCGACATGCCGGCGCGGCGCGGCCCAACGGCGGGGCGCGGGCGCGGGGACGGCGACGCAGACGCGGGCGGGCGGCGAGGCGGGGTCGCGGCCTCCGCAGACGACGCGCCGGCCACCGCGGGCGCGCCGTTGGGGGAGGGAAACCGCTGAGCACCGCAGGAGCAGTGCGCCTGCGCAATCCCGCCCACAACGGTAACCCCACCCCCTTTGGGCCACGCCCCTCCGTTACCCGCCGCCCCCCAGCCAACTGCCCTCCCGCTTGCCCCGCCCCCGTGCCCCCCCCAGTGGCCTGGGTGTGCTGCACCTTGAGTCCAAACCCTGAACAGGCCACGCCCACGTGGCCACGCCCAGTTTTAATCACACCCTCATGAAGACACGCCCAATGACCCAAGTCTTTGAGGACCTTAGGCTGGTCCCCTCCCTGATCAGCTGCTCCTTGCCCACTTGCCAGGAACTTGCTACTTGATGCTCCCCATTCCCCACTCTGCCCAGTCTTGTCCCTTCCTAGCCATGCCTCTGCAGTGCTACCATGCTGTTTACTAGCTGTCCCCAGCCTGGCCCTCGTTCCCTCACTTTGGGTGCTTTATGTGGAGGACCATGCAGCATGCACTCCAAGTTTTCATTCTATTTCAGTCAAGCTGAGGATTAGACCTAGGGCCTCCCATATGCTGAGCTAGCTATCTTTCTACCAGCAGAGAAAGCATCAGCTCTTTTATACCCAGCAAAGATAGCACCACCATATAATTTTATACCCAGTGTCTGAGACTTTCTTTTGCTATGGTAAAACACGACCAAAATCAGTTTAGGGAGGAAAGAGTTTTCTCTGACACTTCCAGGTATCAATCCATCACTGAAGGAACTCAAGGCAATAACTTAAGTGAGGCGGGTACTGTTGGAGAGGCCATAGAGGAGTGTTGCTTACTGTTTTTGTTCCTCATGGCTTGCTCAGCCTGCTTTTTTATAGCAGGATCTCCAGACCAGGAGTGATACCACCCACAGTGAGTTGGGCACACCCACAACAACTGTCAATCAAGAAGATGCACCACAGGCTTGCCTGAAAAAAATAGTGTCATAATTGTATACCCGAAGTGATAGCATCACCTCATAATTCTATGCCTAGCAAAAACTATTTTTAAAACAAGACTGACACTGTGGCCAGACTGCTCTCAAACTTGGGGTGATCCTCTTGCCTCAGCCTCTGGATACTGGGATTGGAGGTATATGCTACCACACTTGACATAATAATGATCTTTTTGCTAATATACAGAATGTAAATAGGTCTGGGATAGAGTTCAGAGATAGATGTGTGAGGTTCCAGGTTTGATCTCCAGCACTGGAAGAAAAGTCAAATGGCCATCTATTACTAGTAGACCTGTACTAAAGGAGATCATACACAAGGAAGGTATAAATTTGTATCTATACATCCCAAGGAAGACCTGGATAAATTGAAAATGTTCACCAAAAGCCTTAGAGCTACCACTGACAAGAAAATGAAGAAGACAACATGGGATCGCAGTGTTAAAGGAGGCAAACTGGAAATAAACAGATGAAAGGTGCAAGTCCAACAAGATCACATAACGTGGAAATGATTTAAATATGGGAAAGTAGGCTAGAGAAATGGCTCAGCAGTTAAGAGAGCACTTGGTGCTTTTGCAGAGACCTGGGTTTGGTTCCCAGCGCCTATGTGATGGTTCACATAGGTGAACTGCAGTTCCAGGGGAACTTAAATGTTCTCTTTAGATCTCCACAGGT
Source organism: Mastomys natalensis (assembly GCA_021653895.1). NCBI lineage: Eukaryota > Metazoa > Chordata > Mammalia > Rodentia > Muridae > Mastomys > Mastomys natalensis. The sequence continues at coordinate 810,543 of JAJTUV010000110.1, read as the reverse complement.
TCCAGGCACACACACAGTGCATGTACGTATGCGCAGTCAACACACATACATAAATTTAAAGAACAACATTAAATATGTATGGAAAAGCAGTGGCTAGCAAGATGGACACAAAGCCAGCCTAGGGGTGCTGATATTACACTTCTCTAGGCTGTGTGTGATTGCACGTGCCTTCAGTCCAGCACTTAGTGCAGAGACAGACAGATCTCTGTGAGTATGAGGTCCTTGATCTACATAACAAGTTCCAGGCCAGTAGAGCTGCACACGAGATGCAGTGACAAATATGGATTATATCTATAACTTCAACACTTAGGAAGGTTGCTATGTCCTTGAAGACAGCCTAGGTTGCAGTGTGTTTCAGATATGATGGGCTACAGAATTAAATTTTGTCTCAAAAACAAAACAAAAAGAAGTGTTTGTTCATTCCAATTAGAGAGGACATAAACAACACGTCAATGAAAGGATCCCATTACATCAAACTTGGTGAAGCAGTGACTTTAGGGTTACTTTAGACTCACAAGTAACACAACAACTATACCAAAAGCCCCACCCTAGTCAATCATACATTACCATAGGGAGGAGAAGTGGCTTGTGAGCCCTGTGACACTACCCCTCTCTCCATGAGGGAATGCCCAATTTTGAGAGCGTCTCACATGGGTGGTCACAGTTGCTCTGCATTTGGATAAGAATGGTCATGTCAAGCTTAGAGGAAATAGTTATACTACACATTAAGACAGGGAGAAACAGCACCCTGAAATATGTAAACAATCCCATGGAACCTGTTACAGAACAAAACTAGAAAATTCAACCAGGTAGCAGAATCCAACAACATGGAAATAACAGTATATTTCTATATACCAGCAACAAACTCATAGACACTGAGATGAAATGCAGTAACATTTACAACTATTCAAAAGAACACTCAGTTATAAATCTAAAAATGTGCTTTAGGAGCATGGATTCTGGAGGATCTAGATATTTACTGTTGAAAAACCTAACAGTAACCATACAGTCTTCCCAACATGATAGTTTTACTGAAATCCAGCAAAATTTTATTATAGATACAAACTTATTCTAAATTTCACAGGGAGACCAACTTGGAACAGCTATGAGTTTGGTAAGAGGGCTGTCAGCAGGTACAGGCTCCTGCCAGCAAGCCTGGTGGTTTGAATTCAGTGTCTAGGTTCCACTTGTTGGAAGGAGAAAATGATTCCCACAGTGGTCCTCTGGCCTCCACACATCCCCATGGCACACACGTATTGACATACACTCACACTAAATAAGCATATTTTATAAGTTTGATAAGAGACTAAAATGGGAAGAATGTGTGGTATTAGTGATGAAATAGTCATGAAGATTAATGAAATAGAGCAGAGAGCTAAGACCAGTCTTCTACACACAGGGCGACTACACAAAGGTGCAAAACCCACTCAATGGTCCTTTCAACTACAGGCAGAGAGAGGGAATCTCAACACGAACCTTGAGTCTTTCATGATGCGTAACTTGAAGGCAAACTGTAAGCTTCATTTATAAGAGAGTGAAGGCAAGCCAGACATATCCACACACACCTTTAGCCCGAGCACTTGGGAAACAGAGGCAGGTGATTCTCTGTGAGTTTGAGGCCAGCCTGATCTACATAGATCCTATCTTTAAAAAAAAAAAAAAAAAGTCAGGCGGTGGTGGCGCACGCCTTTAATCCCAGCACTTGGGAGGCAGAGGCAGGCGGATTTCTGAGGCCTGCCTGGTCTACAGAGTGAGTTCCAGGACAGCCAAGGCTACACAGAGAAACCCTGTCTCGAAAAAAAAAAAAAAAAAAAAAAAAGAAAAAGCAAAACAAAGAAAGGGGGGGGCAGTTCTTAAGCATAATACCAATATCCAGATTTACTTTTAAAAAATTGGTGAACTGGGAGACCTGGCGCTATGGCTCAGTGGCTAAGAGCACATACTGTTTTTCCAGAGGACCTGAGTTTGGATCTCCTAGCCACCTGCTGAAGCCTGTATTAAAACACCTTGTTTTTCTTCAACTTCTTGTTTCCAATATATTCCAGCTTCAGTGTCCCCTCCCTTCACTCTTCCCAGTTCTATCCCCACCTTCCCTCTCACCCAGATCAACTCCTCTGTTTCCCTTGCAGGGATATCTACTGAACAAGATAAAATAAAAGTAGGCACTGGCCCTCATATCAAGGCTGACCAAGGCCACCCAGTAGGAGAAAAAGAGTCCCAAGAGCAGACAAAAGGGTCAGAGACTTCCCCACACCACTATTAGGAATCCTACCAAAATTCCAAGCTAACAACCTTTTTTTTTTGTTTTGTTTTTTTTTTTGTTTTTTCGAGACAGGGTTTCTCTGTCCTGGAACTCACTCTGTAGACCAGGCTGGCCTCGAACTCAGAAATCCACCTGCCTCTGCCTCCCAAGTGCTGGATTAAAGGCATGCGCCACAACTGCCCCACCAAGCTGATAATCTTATGCAGAGGACCTAGTGCAGACTCATGCAAGCTCCGTGAGTGCCACCTCAGGCCTGTGAGCCCTATGAGCCTGCTTAGTTGATTCTGTGGGCTGTGTTCTGGTGTCCTCAACCCTCTGACTCCTTTATTTCTTACTCTCCATCTTCTACAGGGTCGTCACCCTTGCCCCACCCCCACTCCAGCTCCAAGGGAAGGGACCAAATTTGGCTCTGTATTCATTTGATATTTGGCTGTGGGTCTCTGCATTCGCTTCCATCAGCTGCTGGCAGAAGCCTTTGTGACAGCTATTGGGCTAGGCACTAATCTTATGAGAATATAAGAATATCATTAGAAATCATTTTATTGATTTTTTTTCTGTCATAGGTCTCTGGCCTATCCAGCCTATGGTTCCTGGCCATCCAGGCAGTGTTGGGCATGGGCTCCTTTTTGTGGTATGGGCCTCAAGTTAGGACCAGTCATTAGTTGGCTACTCCCACAAGTTCTGTGCCTCCATTTTCCCAACACAACACCTTGCAGGTGGAATAAATTGTAGGTCTAACCTGATATAAGAGAAAGTGGGGAATGGCTTTGAAAGCATTGGCATGGGAGACAACTTCCTCAAGAGAACACTGATAGCACAGGAATAATACAACTAATTTAAGTTTATCCCTGACTAACTTACAAATAAATGAGACTCAGGTTATGGTTGTTTAATTTGGCTTTGATAATTGCTGGCAGGATGGGGTAATCCTAATCTACTCTTCCAACTGCTGGCCTGGCTACCTCCCATCTGTGTACCCCATATATTTGCCAGTTTTCCTGGCCATGTGCTCACAGTTCATCTCCCCTCATGACAGTTTTTCTCTTTTCACCTCTCCTTCCTCTTCTTCCTCCTCCTCTTCCTCCCTCCCTCCCTTTCTCACTCTCTCTCACTTCCTCCAAACCAGGTCACTCCAAACACTCCAAATCCCTCCAGTAATTGGCTGAAGCCAGTTTTATTGAACAAATAGTTTTAAATCAAGGAACAAGGTTTTCATAACAAAAGCTTATAAACATGAGAATTCATTCATAGACCTAGAGTAGGCCTAGACCTTCCCTTCAGGTACAGAATTTAGCATTACAATACATAGCAGCAGACCAAACCTCAACAATTCCCCCTTTTGTCTAAATAAAATGTTCTTTCTCTTATAATAATAATATACTCTAGGAACAATTATGAAATTATTACAAAAGTTACTAGGTAAGTTACATTCAAAAAGTCTAGTTGGTTTATATTTAGCAACTCAGGAGAAAGCATTCTATCATCTATCCTTTCCTGGTGAGCTTAGAGTTCTGTATCTAAATCAGTTTCTATCCTAACTTGTATTACAATCCTAAAATTACCTTTGTAGACCTAGAACATCCTTTTAAATTCTAAGCAATTTAGGTTTATAGTAAGACTATAGCTATTTATTTAGTCTTCAGCCCCATCAGAGGCCTGAGAAGGAATAAATATTACCTGCATGTGCAGGAAGCACAGGGACACAGCTTCCAGAACTACAGAAATGACAGAGACAGCTGACCGCCTGGACAATCTCCAATATTCTCTATAATGTATATATAATATATATCTTCATCCTTCTGACCCAGAGTATCTGACAGACCATTTGTGAAGCAGGGATTATGAAGGACTTACTTATCCCATCTTGGCAGAGCTTAGCAGTCAACTATCCTGTCTATTTGTCCTTTTTGGAAAGTATTGTGTCTGTAGATAAAGTTAGGGTGGTTTTGGTTGTTTTTGTTGTTGTTTGTTTGTTTTTGCCTGGTGACTGGCTTTCCACAATTGAAGCAACTTCATATGGACGGTTGATGCTCATCATCTTCCAAGCTGAATGGGGTTGCTGCCAGCAGCTGACATGTCTCGATGTCAAAAAGCCTTGAGTTAATAGAAAACATCTTTAAATGCCATATTCTGTGAGTTTTTGAAGACTGTCTATTCATAGCATATCTGAACAAGCAAATGTTGCCTGTCTCCAGCTACCTATTATCTGTACAACACAGGATGTATATTTCTGTGATAATACAGTCTAGTATCTGACAAGACCATAAATTTGATTGATCGAATGTTAACCTGCATTATTAATTATCCTAAACAGTTTGTAATAGTAGCTATTGAAAGGACTAGGATAAGGGCTGGAGAGATGGTTTAGTGGTTAAGAGCACTGACTGCTTTTTCAGAGGTCCTGAGTTCAATTCCCAGAAACCACATGGTGGCTCACAACCATCTGAAATGGGATCTGATGCCTTCTTTGGGTGTGTGAAGATAGCAACAGTGTACTCATATAAATAAAAAAAAAAAGTTAAAGGGCTAGGATTAAACCTTGTACTTTTAAATGAGTTTTATAGGCACAATGCCTACCTAAGAGTAGCAAAATTAATCTTAAATTTTGCCTCAATATACAAAGATTTATAACAATGAAAACCTTAAACCTGTATCAATATATAAAATTCTGTACCAATGTAACAAAGTAAACCTTATTTTTGTATCAGTATACAAAATTTGTATCAATGTAAGATTATGGCTATAAAATGCTTTTGTTTTAATAGATTCAATAATCTATCTTTATTTGTCTAATTTTTATAATATTTCTATATCTCCCCTTTTTCTTTTCACCCCCCTTTCCCTTACCTAGGGAAGAAAGAAAGACAGAAATCCCTGAATCTAAGCTCCCTGTTTTGTTTCCTCCTTATCCAAAACTATAATTATTTGTAATCATCCCTAAAATGACAACATATCTATAATTCATAAAATGACTAAAACTAACCACCCCAACTTAAGGGACTGGGACAACAGTCTTCTTATAATTGCTTCCTGTTGATTTGGGGCAAAAAAATTTACTTTTTGGGGGAGGGGTCCAAGGAAAATAGAAAAATGGTTAGTCTTAAGAAAGTTAGGTGTAGTATTTGTTGTCCAGTTCTGTATATGGAGAAAGTTCAGGTTTAAATGAAGTTCCGATTGGGACAGTCTGAAAGGTTGGATCAAGTGAACTAGCTGTTTTGAAAATGTCTTAGAAGTAAGTCTTTAAAGGAAACAGCTTCAGTGCAGTTGAGGCAGGATCAAGCAGGAACAGCCAGTCTCAGCCTCTCAGCATCCTCGAGGGTGAATCCTGTCAGAGCTGCCCTTTTGGTCTTCCATTCTGCAACATACAACTTTACATGTAATACCTAGCTCTATAAAGACATGTATGGGATTGTGCAGCATGCACAGATCAATTAAGGATGTTTTCCTGCTCTTCGTTTGAGCAGGTAAAAGACAACTGTCTTTCTATAAAAGTTAGATTGGATTATATCAGATTGTAATATCATTTTATCTATATGTAAAAGAATGATATGAAAAGTCTTGGAGACTTTGTAGTCAACAAGATCAGTTGGCTATACAAAGACTTTTTTTTTTTTTTTTTTTTTTTTTTTTTATGTCTCAGCAAATCTCAGAGCTGTTCTCAAGAAGCAGGATCAGTGCACAGTACCCCCTGTCTTGTTGAACTTGCCAATCTCCCCATTTGTTTGTAGCCAAGATCTTCAGGGGGTTCCTCCCTGGTCAAATCTTATTTTCCATAATTTGGATGGAAGATAGAGCTTTTCCTTTCTTGTTGGAACAAATGTAGAATCTCCTCCTCGACATAACATATGTCCTTTCTTCCATTTTGGAATCAGGACTTCTATAAGCTGATCTAATTCAGCAGTCCTTTCTGAAATCCAGTTGTGCTATTTGCCTCATTGACTTTTAAAAAAATTTAAAGTCAACAAAGCACATTTTAAATCATCCTTGAGAGCTGTCATATCTCCCTTCTGTTCTATGAGCCTTTCCTTCAAGGTCCTGCTAGGTCTTTCTATAATGGCTTGACCTGTAGGACTGTGTGCTGTCTGCACAGTAGGCTTCCTGCCATGATGTCCATAAACCCGTTGTATTTTAATGGACATGTATGTCTGAGCATCATCAGTTTTCATCTGTAAAGGCATCTCCAAGATAGCCATCATCTCTAATAAATACGCCGTCGCAGAATCGCAGAATCGTCCCCCTCAGACGTCAAGGCAGAAGCCCATGAGAATTGAACCTATTTCAGTTGTATGATGTCTACACATGTACATGTCTCAATTCTCCAACCTCCATAAAATGAAACACAATCCACTGTGTGGTATTGCATTAAGTTAGCATCAGTAAACAGAATCCGGGTTCTCAAATGAAGATAGTGCATCTCTATGGGCTGCTGTTGTAATTTCTCAAACGCCCGTGGAACCTTCCTGCTTGGAGCTAGGTTTTCTGATGTTATTGAAAGTTCCAGGGCTGGAGCGATGGCTCAGCGGTTAAGAGCACCGGCTGCTCTTCCAGAGGTCCTGAGTTCAATTCCCAGCAACCACCTGGTGGCTCACAACCATCTGTAATTGAGATTTGATACCCTCTTCTGGTATGTCTGAAGACAGCTACAGTGTACTCATATACATAAAGTAAATAAATAAATCTTTAAAAAAAAAAAAAAAAAAAGAAAGAAAGAAAGTTCCAGATTGGATTCCTTTGAGGGTTTTTTCTATTTTGATTCGAAGATTCTTTTAACTCCTGTTTTATGGTCTCTATAATCTAGTATCTAATTTCTCAGTCTCTTCTTTCTCCAAATCTGTCTTACTCTGATTTTTCTCAGAGATGACAAACAAAACTGTAATCATTGAAAAAAACAGCCATCGTGTGCTGATAAGCAAAGCAAGATCATATGAAATCCAGACTCAGTGTGTCACTGTGCCTACCCACATCCCAAATATAAAAAACATTTTCTTTTTAATTTTGAAATTTCTCCCTAAGGACTATATTTTCTACATTTAAATTAAACATTTCTATTATTTTTAGTATCTACCCTTCCTTCTTTAAATTCAATACCTTCTCAGTTTAGACTCTTGGGACCTTTCAGTTTGTGTCTTGTGCTGCCTTAGCCACCCCAGCTGTTCAGCTAGCTGAGGGCTCCTTGCTAGGCCTTTTGCCAGCCCTGGCCAGTCCTCTCCAACTCTCTCTGCTTCTGCTTGGCTTTAGGCCTTCATCCCCAGGTATCTGCCAGTAGTCTCTGGCCCATGTGTCCTGCCATGCTTGGCTGGACTGGCACCTCTCACCAGACAGTGAACTGGGGACTCAGTGGATCTGGACTAGGCTGAGAGGCCTCAGCACAAGTTATGCTTCTGCCAAGCAGACAGTTTCCAGAGCGGCGTGCAGCTCTTGGGAGAACCGCAGCTTCTTTCTCTTGCTATCAGCAGCCCAAGAAATGCAAAGCCTTCCCAGGTGCTGTCATTCAGCTGGTCCCAAGCGGCAGTAACTTGAAAGTCGTGACTTTGGAGAGGGTTGTACCTCTCTACCCCATAACTTGTCTCAGATAGTTTGGTTTTATGCCCCACTCTGGGCACCAAAATGTAGTACAACCAATTTTTGCTTATCCCTGACTAGCTTACAAATAAATAAAATTCAAACTATGGTTATTTTATTTGGCTTTGACAATTACTGGGGGGTAACCCCTAATCTACTCTAATAATTGCTGGTCTGGCTACCTCCCCAGCGGTGTACCCCAGATACATGCTGTTTCTCTGAGCCATGTGCTCATGAACCATTTCTACTTCCTCCTCCCCTCTCCTTCCTCCTCCTCCTCCTCTCTTTTCTCTCCCCAACCAAGTCACTCCAGACCCACCTACCTCTAATCCTTCCAATAATTGGCTATAGCCAATTTTATTTAACCAATAGTTTTAAATAAAAAAAAAAACCAAGGTTTATATAACCAAAGCTTATAAACATAAAAATTCACTCATAGGCCTAGAGTAGGCCTAAACTTTCCCTTAGGTTACAAAATTTAGCATTATAATACATAACAAACCAAACCTCAACACACAGGCATCAAGATCAACAATTAATAAATGGGACCTCATGAAACCGAAAAGCTGCTTTTTGTAAGGCAAAGGACACCATCAATAGGACAAAATAACAGCCTACTGAATAAGAGAAGGCTGGGTGTGGTGGCACACACCTTTAATCCCAGCATTTGTGAGACAGAGGCAGGTGGGTCTCTCTGTGAGTTTGAGGCCAGCCTGGTCTACAGAGCAAGTTCCAGGACATGCAGGGCTGTTACACAGAGAAAACGGTAAAAGATTTTTCACCAACTCCACATCTAATAGAGGGCTAATATCTAAAATATATAAAGAACTCAAGAAACTAGATATTAAGCAAGAAAACAAACAATCCAGTTTTAAATATGGTGTACAGATCTGAACAGAAAGTTCCCAATAGAGGAAACTCATATGGCTGAGAAACGCTTGAAGAAATGTTCAGCATCCTTATCCATCAGGGAAATGCAAATTGAAACTACTTTAAAACACTTTTAACGGGACAGTGTGATAGCTCATCAGGTACCAAACACAACAATCCATTTGCTCCCCAGTACCCACACAATGGGGAAGAGAACCAGTTCTCTCTGGTTGACTTCTGACCCTTCATAGACATACTGTGGCCTATACACATCTGCAACACAGATGTTCAGCAGTGTGTGAGTGAGAAGATAAATAAGTACAATAAAACATTTAAAAGGAACACACAGCCAGTCCTGAAATCCTTTTTAGCCTTGAAGCCATTGTGAGGTCCCTGAAATCCTGGAACTCCTTACATTGCTGTGAAGAGCAGTGGAGAGACATGCTTCCTGACAGAACAATCAGGCTTCTCTTCGCGCTGGAGAATGGGCTGTGCTTGTAGGGTACCCATGTTGTATTACTCCTAAGTCTGTTGTTCCTGCGGAGATCTGGCTGTACTTTCCCTGGACTTGCTTAGCTCCTCTGCTTGTGTGTCTGTGCCTATGTGAGGGCGTGTATACACGAGCTTTCACATACAGGTGTACAGGAGTTAGAACTCATTTCTGTTGTTTCCGTCCACTTACGAGATGGGCCCTCTTTTAAGTCTGGGTTCCTGAGGAGTAGGTCACGTGATAGCGTTGCCATCAAGATCCAGAGCCGACCCAGTTCCCCAGGTTATCCCTTGTGCTGCCTCTCACCAGTGTCTCAGCCTGGCTATCTTGATCTTCCTTCTGTTCTCAAGGTATTGCCTTTATGCAGTCACTCCATAATCGACTAGGAGGGCCCTGGCTTACAAACACGGGCCGTGCCCATGCCCCCCAGAGCCCACCTTACTGCTTTCTCCAGTCCTCCAGCTTTTACAGCGCTGAGAAACTGCCTGTTCTGGTGCTGGCCTGAGTAGGACCACAAACCTCTTTAATAGCTCAGTCCCAGCTCCCAAGAGTCCATTTTCTTTCCTGGGTGTGATTATATCCCCCTCAAACAAAGCTGTCTCTGAATGTTGCTGGGTGGGTAGTGACTCTAAGTCATTTGAGAAAAGCTAGATTTACTAAGGGACGGTGTTCTGCATCCCACCTGTTATGTCTTCCTGGCCCAGTTGCACAGGTCGCTGACAACACTGGTGTGCACCGTGGAATGGCACACTGCTCACAGTTTCCCGGTCTTCATAGACTCTGATTTATTCAGAGACAAAGAACCCAGGCAGCCCTGCTTAACCTTGCACCCAGGTCGTCGGGTTTCACAGAGCTAACAGATGGCCACAAGTCTCCTGAGGGGCAGAGGGCAGAGGCAGGGGCAGAGGGGCAGAGGGGCAGAGGGGCAGAGGGGCAGAGGGGCAGAGGGGCAGAGGGGCAGAGGGGCAGAGGGGCAGAGGGGCAGAGGGGCAGAGGGGCAGAGGGGCAGAGGGGCAGAGGGGCAGAGGGGCAGAGGGCAGCGAGCATGCCTGTGAGGCCTTGTACTTTATACAACAATGGCACTGGGCCTGTAGGGCAGTCTTGAGGCACAAAGGGCACAGCAGTAGGAAGCCCAAGCAGTAAGTCATGAAGTACATCAAGAGGGCCAAGCCCTCCACTGCACCAGGCTTATATGGAGCCACACAGCGACCTTTGCTCAAGTCTTTGTTCCCTAGAGCTTCATTTTTGGTAAGTAATTGTGTCCCTGAAACCAGTAAGTGGCATGTCAAGGCAAAAAGAAGTGGGCAGACCATTACAGCGGCTGACCAGGACGTTACTGCAGCCCTGGGCCTTCACGCACACTTCCTGTACTTCCCATTGGTTTTCTACACTAGCACCTGGGACTTTACAAACCCACAAGTCCTGAACTGTCTTTCTACCTCAGGCTCACAAGTGCTAGGGTTGTAGATGTACCACACCACACCACACCTGGTGAGCTTTTACTGTGCTAACTCTTCCTGGGAAGATGTGAACATGCCTTGTTCCCCTCAGATAAGGCTCTGGTGACAGAAAAAAAGAAACAGTTCTACTAAAGTCAAGCCTTCTTATAGAGCACAAGTGACTCCAAAATAAGCTAAATTAAAAAAAAATAACTTAAAAAAAAAAAGTTAGATACAAACCTTGCAAACAGTGCTGTTTTTGAGGGGATCTGCCTGCCTACAAAGCATGTGCCACCAAGCCCTGCTGTAAACATGTTATGCTTTGAGGAATTAATTACCCAGTTTATTGACAAGTCAAAAATAAACCAATAAACCTACAATACTATGCAATCTCAGTTTTTTTTTCTTCTTTTTTCTTTTTTTTTTTTTGGTTTTTCAAGACAGGGTTTCTCTATGTAGCCCGGGCTGTCCTGGAACTCACTCTGTAGACCAGGCTGGCCTCGAACTCAGAAATCTACCTGCCTCTGCCTCCCAAGTGCTGGGATTAAAGGCGTGCGCCACCACCGCCCGGCTGCAATCTCAGTTTTATTAATTAAAAAAAGATTAAAGTGTTATGGTTGGATCTGAAATGTCCCCCACAGGCTCAAATTTTGAATACACAAGGTTCTGCTCTGGGAGCTAATAAAACCTTTAAGAGAAGAGACCTAGCTGGTTGACATAGGCCATCAAGTTAGGGAAGGGTGGCTTAGAGGGGTTCAGCCCAACTGTGCTTCAGGTCCTGAGCAATGTTTTTTTTTAATGTATCTCTTTAAAAAAAAAAATTCATTTTATATATTTGAATGCTCTATCATAATGTACACCAGAAGAGGGCATCAGATCTATTTATAGATGGTAGCAAGCCACCATGTGATTGCTGGGAATTGAACTCGGGACCTCTGGAAGAGCAGCCAGTGTTCTTAACTGCTGAGCCATCTCTCCAGCCCCAGGAATGCTTCTTGATTCACTAAGATCTGAAAAGGACGTCACAAGCTCCCACTGTCAATGACTGCTGTTCCAGTCTCCAAGATGCACTGAATCCCCCTGGAACTACTAATCAGAATAAGTCCTTCCTTTCTTCCTTGTTTCTGTCAGATACCCTGTCACACCAATGAGGAAAGCAAATATGTAAGCATTACTGACAGTCTGATGGGTATAAAATTGGTTGGACACCCCCTCCACACTCACACTTGTGTGCTACCGTGGGAAGCAGGTTTGAGATCCAGTACCTGCCAGCTGCCTTCCCCCTGGTTGTTGCCCTTGGTATGACTGCAGACATACCCAGTCGCCACTGCCTTCACAGGGATACAGACACCATTGCTTGCTTGTTATTGGACTTGGTAATGTATGTCCCAGCTGGTGTTGCCAGGGATCTAGTAGGAGGTGGAAGGCACTACCATACCATGGGGGCCTAATAGTTCTTTTCATTTCCCCCTACTCTGCCTTCTCAGGTGTGCCAGAGCTGGGAGCTTTGTCTACCAAACCCTGCAATAGGTTTCAGAGAGCTTGTGAATAAACACAAGAGATTTAACCCAGCCAAGGCAAGATGGGAGCTAGAGGTAATTAATGGTGCCAGTCTATGACCCCAGAACTCGGGAGGCTGAAGCAGGACAGCTGTGAATTTGAGGCTATATAGTGAGACTGTCTTAAAACAGAAAGGGGATATGGCTGTCAGGGGCTTCTTTGGTGAGTGATTGCCTTCAGCCTCAATGCCCCAGCAAACACTTTAGCTGAGTGCTGGTCAGGATCATCCTGCCAAGTTCTTGTGCACTGGATACCTATGTGGGGATATAGCAGCTGGATTTAGGTCCAAGTCTTGCCAGTAGGTGGCAGTCAAGGGCAGGACCACATGCACTTGAGTTGGACCAACTCCACTAGAATGGTTGGTGCTACAGCTCAGCTCCTTTTAAAAAGCCAGCAGTGAAAGGCTGGATTCTACCCATAGCACTTGTGCATTTCTGACCCACTACCTTCTGCTCTGACGCAGGTTGCCTCCAGTGACACCTCAGTCTTCCTGTAATCCCATGAACCTGCAGTCAGGGTTCTGTATAGAACACTAGTGAGCACATAACTCTGTGGACCCTGATGCCACACAGCAGGCAGCATCCAACACAGAAGTAGAGCTGCTAGTTGGGTATAGGATGCCTTTGCCTGTACCTGTGATAACTAGGGGTCAAGGCTGAGTGAAGAGAGAGACAAGAACTCTGTAGATATTTATTCTACTTCAAGTAACAAAATCTATGAAGTCCTGTGTTTCAATGGACAGTGATATAACACTCTGCAATACAAAATACAATGTACAGAAATTTCTACAAAGTAAACCTAAAGAAACACACTTGATTTTTATGCTTGTGCATTTAAGTTAGAAAATTTTACTTTACATGTTTTTTTAAAAAAAAAAAAAAAAAAAAAACAAAAAACAAACCCTTCACATATTAGATGTTGAAACTGACACTTTCATGTAATTTAACCTACTATTTGGTTTACAATAGCAAATATCCCAAATTGTTTTCCCATGTCTTTTCAACTTAAACATCTGGGCTATAAAGTGAAAAAAATCTGTAGTGACGTACAGTGAAATAAGACTCCGAAGAACAAACGAAGCTAATTCTCTATCTGAAAAAGTAAGTTTATGAAAATATAAAAGGAACTATCAAACATATTTGCACAGTCAGATAAGTTAGCCGGCCTTCTCACAGCATCTTCAGAGGCAACTGGGGCTACACAGCAGGTATCCTTTCATGAACCAGGCCGCTTCACCACCATCCTCGTTTCCAGATTTGATACAAACATTGCCCCATCCCACTGAGAAGCTTCCAAACCCATCACCTGTCTGGAGTCTGAATCTGCAGAGAGCCACTCAGAGGGCAGCAATGGGCAATGCTTGATGCCTGTCTCTTCCCTCTTAAACTGCTCTGAACTGCTTTGCTTCTTTCTTTAGGTTTGTAAATTTGAACATTTAAAAATAGTTATTTAAAATGTAACAATTTCCACTAGGACAGATTATTTCTAATTATGTTCTGAAAAAAACTTCTAAGGTGATGCATTGCTGGGAGCTGGGCGGGCCTCAGACGGCGGTTTCCCCACAGCTGCAATTGTGCTCAGCCCCCAGCTCAATCCCCGCAACAGTGCTTTCTGACCAGGACAGCACTGAGTGCCCCTGGATAGACGGAAGCAGAGATGGCTACACAGGGAAAGCTAGCTCTAAGGTCCACTGAAATCCCCTTAAAACTTACACCAGTCAAGTTATTGGAAAAAAACTTTATAATCTGAAAAAAAGCAATATGCTTTTGTAGACATTTTCCCATTTCTCTAATTTTAAATGGAAATATTTTTAAAAATCAGAATTGTAAAGTTGGGAAATTTTGTAACAAACCATTATACACAAAATTACAGTAATTCCTGAAGTCCAGAATATTATATCCTGCATATAAGTTCATAGCTATTTCAAAAACTCTTTGCTCAACACATTTTATGCACTTGGCTTTTAAAGGGGTCTTTGCCAGGCTAAGCCTATATACACAGTAGCAGACACAGGTCTTTGTCCACACCAGCGGGTCGCGTCACCAGCCCTGAGTGCAATGGCCTCTAGGCCTGGGCTGCAGCAGGGCCCCCCTCAGAGGTCCTGGCCTCAGGCTTCAGGTCCCGAGGGCTCTCTCTGCTCTTGCTGCGGTCCTTCCGGTCCCGGCCTCGGTCCCGGTCCCTGTCTCGGGCTCTCTCACGGTCCCTGTCTCGGTCTCTGCTCCGGGACCTGTCTCGGTCTCGCCGCCTTTCACGGTCCCGGTCGCGATTCCGGCTTCTCTCGCGGCTCCGATCCCACTCTTTAGCCCTGTCGGTGTCTCGCTCCCTGTCCCTGTTGGAGCTCCTATCCCTGCCTTTGTCCCACTCCCGATGCCGGTCCCAGTCCCGGCTCCTCTCCCAGTCTCTTTCTCGACTCCAGTTTCTGCCTCTCTCTCGCTCTCGCCTCCTATCCTCAAATGCCCGGCCCTGCCGGCTTTCCAACCCTTGGGCTTCAGGCTCGTCCAGAGGCTTTTCTTTAGGTCCTGCTTCAAATCGCTCCCTCTGTCTCCCTTCAAAAGCTGGGCTCCTATACTCATGGGCTTTGCCTTCTCGGAACTCTGATGTAGCCCATTGCCCGTCGGCCTCATGGCCCTGTCCAGGCCCAGCATTGGAAGGCAGAGCAGTGGCTGGGCCTGCCTCATCCCATCTGTCCTTCCTATGCTGAGGAGGATGGCTTGGTAGCTCCAACAGGGGCCGAGGGGGAGGCTTCACGGGCTGTGAAGATGGGCCTTGAAAGTGAAATCGAGAAGGCGGCTGCTCATTTTTTTCAGGAAAGGGTGCAGGGCCCCTTGGTCCTCCATATGGTAGGGGTGCCGATGCCCTCTGGCCCGCAAACCTTGGTGGTGAGTTCACTCTCTGCTCTTCGAACTGCTGGGGCTGAACTCCTCGGGGACCTGGCATGAAACCTGGTGCTTGGCCCCTGGCCCCTTCAAACTGGCCAGGGTGAGGGCCCCGGGAAGCTTCAAATTGACTAGGATGGGGCCCACGTGGGCCCACAAAATGACCAGGAGGTGGTCCCCTTTGGCCTCCAAACTGAGAGGGTGGAGGTCCTCCACGGGGCCCTTTCATCTGAGTTAGCAGTGGCCGTCTCTGGCCTCCAAACTGAAAGGGCGCCCTGTTCCCCATGAACTGGGACTGATCTGGCCCTTCACACTGAGCAGGGGCACCTGTCATCTCGTTGTACGGAGTGTCCTGGAATTCCCTTTTCTCCCCATGAGGATCTTTGCGATCTTCAAATTGGGCTGGTGCTCCTCCTCTGGGTCCACCAAGATAAGAAGGTGAGAGTCCCCTGTTGTCCCCATAGGGAGGTGGCCCATGTTGCCCAGAGAATAAGGAAGGGATTGGTGGCTTCTGAGCCCCAAATCTGGCAGGTGGAGGCCTCTCGATCCATCACTGTTAGGAACAATGTTCTCTTCTGAAAAAGGAGGGACTGGCCCCCTAGGTCCTGGGAAACCAGGGCCATGATGACCTGACATCCCAAAAGTGCGTGGTGCAGGTTCACGCTGGCCAGGAAACTGAGGCTGAGGGCCCCCTCCCCTCTGCCCAGGTGGGGGGAATGACGTAGTGCCCTCGCCAGGCCTGGGCTGTGGCTCTCTGCTGTCCTCCATATCAGCTACTGGGCTGTCACCCCTCCCAGCAGACTGAGCACCCCTGGGGTCCTCATATTGGGATGAGCCAAGAGATGGTTCCTGAGAAATAAATGTGGGCCCTGAGAAAGGCTCCCTGCCTCCAGAGCTAAAATTCTGGGCCTCAGGTTGCAAAGGGAAGCTGGGTGGAAAGGTGGTGCTTGGGGGTGTGGGCAGCAGCACTCTGCGGGGTGGTGCTGGCCTGGCTGTGCCGTCCCCAGCTGCAGGAAGGTGGCTGGCTTCCAGGGGTAATGAGACAGGGTTACCAGGGTGCTCACATTTCTGGATGTCATGTTCAGGTCTCAACACAGCATTTTCACTTGGAGCCCAGGGAACAGCCATTGACTCCTTGGCTTCTGCAGCCAGCCCAGGCCCCTGGACTACTGCAGTCCCAGTAGGAGTCTCCCTGGCAGGTAGGGTGCCTTGTGGGCCAGGTGTGCTTCCTGTGGGGGCCCTAGGAAGGGATTCATTCTCGGTGTTTTCTGCAGCGAGCCGCCTGGCCTGCCTTGGGTCCCTACTTTGTCTTGAGTCCAAGTTGTGGTTGGTGCTCAGGGCTCCCTGACTTGGGTCTGAGGCCTGCTGTTCTTGAGAGAACAGCTCTGTCTTGCCCAAGGAAGACTTGGGAGGTGGTGACATCAGTGCATCTGACACAGAGAAGTGTGCCATGGACACGCCCACAGCAGCCCTCTGCTGCCGCAGGGCCTCCTCCTGCTCCTCCAGCTGCCTCTTTTGCTCCTCGATCTGCTTGTTCAGCTCTTCTAACATCTTCTGCTGCTCTACCAGAGAGGCGCTGGGTGCGTCGGCAGCCAAGTCAGCAGGCCTTTCTGTGGAGCCGACTTTCACACACATGCGATTGGGCAGGTCATCAATGGTCACTTTGGCTTCTTCTAAGATGGTCTCATCTTCTGGGTCATAGGCCACCTCTTCCCTCTCAGCTGTCTCAGGAACACTTTGCACATCATGAGGCCTCCCTGGCTCTGCAAGCAGGGTATGAAAGGCTCGCTCAGGGTTGTACTCTTCTTCAGGGTCGTAGGGCCTGTCATCTTCTTCCTCCTCCTCCAGAACCTTGTCTTTTGAAAACTGACCAAACTGTTGAACAATTGGATCCAACAAAGGAGCTGCTGACATGGCATCCTCCCCTTTGGCCTTGGAATCCTGATGTGGAGATAGAGTAGATCCAACAGATTCTTTACTAGATGGCTCAAATGATTTCTTTTTCCCAAAGAGAGTCTGCAGAATGTGTTCCAGAGGTGAGGCTGTTTTTGAAGTGGCAGCAGTAACAGGGGACGCTGTGGTAGTGATCACTGCTGATGTGGTGGGCGCTGTGACAGAGCTGGTGGACCCGGGCTTGAGGGATGACAGTATTTTCAATACTGGGGTTCAGGAAGAGGAGGAGGGGGTGGAGGAGAGCCAGGGGGTGTGGTGCTGCTGGCAGCTGTGTCTGCAGAGAGCATGTTGTACTTGGGGGGCTTCTTCTCAGATGGCAAAGCTGTTGTTACTTTGGGATAGACTGAAGTTTCTATTTCTTCTTGTTGGAGTCGAGTTCGCTTCTCATCTGTCTTGTCTAACTCGCCAGCACTTGAAGGACGTTTCACTTTCTGACATATTACTAACCCAAGTATTATATTTGGACGTGGTGATTCAAGGCCTGGAAAACAAAACATTTATACAAACTTTAGAATCCGAGTCTAATCGGGATGAGTATGGCCCTCATGCCTCACTGGACAACGACAGGAGGACCTGAGCCATTACAAGGTCCTCTTCAATTATTGGAGGTCTGGCCTCTATCCCCGCCTTCGCAAGAATAGAATCGCCAAGGCCCTTCTATACTTAGAGAAGGGAGGAGATGTCAGGAGCAGCCCTACATATACCCTAAAGGCCTAAAATCAGCCATAGGCCTAAAGTCAGCAATAGTCCTGACATACATGCATGCTAACACCAAGTCTTGGGTCTCTGTGGAAAAACACTGAAACAGCAGGCTATAAGCTATTGTAAACAGGTGGCTTCTGTGGAAATTTACCAGCCCAAATAGTCATAGGTCTTATAAATAGGCAGCCTCGGTGGACAGTACCAACTTAGATAAGGACAAGTGAATCATAGGCAGAGTCATAGTGACCTGTCCCCTGAACCTACACCCAGCTGATACCCTGTTCTGAAAGGTATCTGTACTCCCCCTGAACACCTATGCTCCGGTGCCATTCCCTTCCCCACATCCTGCCTTTTTGTGTTTATAACCCCTGTGTAAATAAGTAAATTATGATGTGATTTAAATAACTAAATAAATTAAAAAAAAAAAAAAGAATCTGAGTCTAGCTCACACCCTTTCCATGGCATTTTGTGGGGGAACTTCAATAGACAGAACAAGAGATTCTGTGGTAAAATAAAATGGTGAGTTTGAGAAGCTGTTTGCAGTAGAAGGCCAACAGACTCAGTCCCTGAATGTACCAGCATACATACCCAGTCCCACCTCTAGTAGTCTGAAAGGAGCCTGTGAGAGATCAATGCCTAATCAGAAACCATAAAACAAGAACTCAAGTGATGAGCAATCCCATCCCACATCAGAATTTATACTATGTCTTTCCAGTTACTGAAATGAGAAAGCTATAGAAAAGGTAAGAGAAACAAGCAGCCACTGGTTATTGGAACATTTGACTGGCAAGGCTGACAATGTTTTGAAAAGTCTCAGCCCTACTCTTTCATTTGCCCCTTCTGCATGACAGAAGAGAGCAACCCCCTTTTAGCTTTAACATATAAAGCTAAATTTAACATACATTAAGTTAAATATACTAAGTTAGCAAATATTTAGTTAGGGACCAATTAAACTGCCGCTATAATGACACACAAGCAGTACAGTGAATTTAGTGTCTCGTGTCAAAATTGTAACAAGAAAACAAAGCTCAGTTTAAAACAAAATTTATTAGGCATCATGGATCAAGTAGTTGCTACTGAGCTGTGAATGGTGGGCACAATTGCTATCCCAGCAACAGCAGCACTTTGAGCTTAGGGTATAGCAGAATTACAAAGCAACCACCAACCACCTACTGCTTAAGTCTTTGTAAACATTGAGTCCTGGGCTTGAATGAAAAAAACAGGGCATTTGCAAATGGTGGTAATGCCACACTCCAGGGAGGAAGTACTAGAGATTCAGGGCACACTGCTTTTAAAGGCAAAGACTACTCTAAAACAGTGTGGCGAGCCAACTCAGGAATGCCAGCTTCCACTGCAGAACAAAGCAAGAAAAAAATCCAGGTTACACAGTTGTGACTTGGGGGAAATGACCTAGTGTCAAGGGTACAAATGTAAAGTGAAACAAGCTATCAGTCTGTTCATACTACTCAACTTACTTCTATAAAAATATACTCATAATCTTTAAGCACTTAAAATCATTAAAGATTTTGTGTTCAAGTTACAGTAAACAATTGCTTTTAGACATATTATGTAGTTAGTTCTAAGAGTGCTACAATTCCTAAATTCCAGTAAAGATTAGCACACAATGGGGAAGAGACCCCATACCAAGCCCTCCTCCCTCTTTCCAGGAATCTCAGTGCTAGCCTCTTACTTTCTAGAGGGACATTCAGAAACTGATAGGGCTGTATACAATTATCTGGTATCAGAGAAAGAGCTGGAAGGCAGAAAAAAATCCTGGAGAGCAGGCCGATCTTACTGAACATCATTATCTAAATTTCTCCACTCAGAATGTGTGGATATCTGTCAAGTTTTCTAAGGAGAAATTATGGGGATTTTAAACTTAAAAACAGCAGCTGCTATCTGCTTCCTAGGTACTATATGGCTTGTTAAGATCTACAGTCTCAGGTAATTGCTAACCCCTATTTATAGTCTTTCTGGGGTCTGTAGAAAATGGCCAGAGCTTGCAAGTTTGAGTTATGAAAATTTGTTTGAACATGTGGGCCTCAAATAATTTACTGGATGGCTTTGTAAGCCAGGCTCTTTCTAGAATCTGTCACTAGGAGGTTGGCTGGGGGCGTGGGAGTGGTGGACTATGAGGGGGACACAGTGCTAAGGGTTGGGGAGTCTTAGTACTGACCAGTAGTCAGTCCTCCACAGGAGGGACCATGTTACCTCATTCCAGAAAGGGCTTTCAGATCACCTAAGTATAGGTGATGAGCCTTCCACTGTATCAGATTCCTGTTCTAGTATAGTCTTCTACTGCAACCAGAAAGTCAAAGTGGGGTCTAGGGTACTCATTGTTTAAAAAAATAGAAAGGAAGGAAGGAAGGGAGGGAGGGAGGGAGGGAGGGAGGGAGGGAGGGAGGGAGGGAAGGAAGGAAGGAGGGAAGAGAAAAAAAGAATGCCTATGTCCCAGCACAGCAGGATGCTCCAACTGGTAGCTGTTTACTTTACGCTGGTTTTGAGCCACAGCAGGCTGTCATCTCACCAGATGTTTCTACATCACTTCGCCATCGTGTGCATACTGCAGGTCTCCACAGGCTGGTCTATGTTCTTAAAATTTCTGGCTAACCTCCCCAGAATGTACAGCCCTATTCTGAAACAATATTCACAGGGAATGGTAGCTCATATGCATTATCCACTCAGGAGTGTGAGGGCAGGAGGATCTTCATGAGTTCAAGGCCAACTATAAGGTGAGTCTAGTCACCATAGACTATATGGTGACTTCCAGGACAGCCCAGACAAAACCCAAAAACCAAACCCAAATCCGACTGTAAGCTTGCACCCTGGGAACAGTATAATCTTGTCAAAAATCAAATTTAATTATTCATCTTGGGCCTTGGAAGTATCTTCGCTGAGGAGGGCATGTCCCAAAGTTAATGACTCTGCTCCATTGTGTAAGCAGGTGTGACACATAGGAAACTCCAATGAAGGTCAAAGGATCCAACTCCCCATCTCTACCCCACACATGGAAGAGGGGCAATGGAGGTCCAGGTTTCTTGGGGTCCACTTTCCAGGGTGCTGCATTTTGTCAACCATCAGGTTAAGAGTTCAGCTCCCTGGAGTGTAGGGTGTATGGCCTGAGAAGCAATGGATTCTCTGGCTGCAGTACTGATGTGAGGTTCACAAGAGCCAGCCACTATACAGGGTGGCAGCTACTTGCTCACACCACCTCCTTGGGGTTCTTATGAGGCTGTCAATTCACACAATGAGGCAAAACAAGCATGGGGAGATGGATGTACCAGATGCAGGTATACAGGATACATGGTTTAGTGCTGTTTCCTGTGTCTGAGAGCAGATGTCTGGCCTTTGGACTCAGGGATCAGACAAGAAAGAGGAACCAGGCAAAAGTGCAACTGAAAAGCTGTGCTAGTTAATCTCCAGTCATGTTAGCGACAGTCTGCATCTACAGACAGTGGGAGGTGGCGCTGTGACTCATGTGCATGCTAGCATTCCTGTTTATTAACAATCACCTCAAAGCTGATTCCCGCTGACCTCATACCTGTCAAATTGACCTTTACCCCCAAATCTAACAGTATGTTCAACATGTTCAAAGTGAAAACCTTTTATGGTCCGAATCTGTCAAAAGGACATGTTCACACCTGCTGCATCAGAAACTGTGGAGTTCTTAGTTATGACTTGGACACACTTGGCAACTGAGGGAACTATATACTTCCCAACCCACTTAGCACACACACACTCACACACATGTCCTTCCTGCACTCTGACGCTCTAAGACCAGGGTGAAGCCACTGCACCCAGTGCACACTTTGGGTAACAAGGGCGCTCGCTGTCCATCTTCTTCCAGGTGCCCAAGAACAAAGGACACCATGGAGCAAGCCAGTCTGCATGCCCTCTGGGTGTACCACCTGGCAGGACACTGGGAGGCACTGTACTACCAGAAGTTATGCTGGCTTACAAGGAACAGAGGCAGACCTAGGGCAAGTGGCCCTAGCTACCACATGGTTCTAAGTCAAACAAACAATGACCAGTTTCCATGACATATTTTTATTGATTTAGATCGTCAAAGTAGTACATTCCATTCAACACCATATTTAACTTTGGTTACAGTTTCTGTGCAAAGCTTTGATACATACACAAGAAAACTGGAGTGCTTACCTGCTAATATTCCAAAGCATAGAACTTTCCAGCTAATGGAATTGTTAAGTAAACACAAAGACACTGGAGTTGACACTCCCCGAGGAATGCTTTCTATGGATAGAGGCATGCCCATTCCCTCAGAGCACCAGAGGGTGGTTTGGGGAGGAGACTGGCTACATTGAGTGGGCTGAGGGGTACAACAGGCACCAACATCAGAACCAAGTGCCTTGGCTTTTCTCCAATCAAGTAGTGCACCCCAATGAATATCAGTGGGTGCATGAATTGTGGACTCAGTGCTACCAGGGCTGGGTAGAAGGGAAAGTACTTCCTCCTGTAACTAACTAGTCTTGTTTCCTTGACTAAGGTCACAAGTTGCCTAAGTTGTTGGTGGCTTTAAGACAGCATCTAAACTAATGTGGAGTGGATGAACAGCGGGGGTCAGAGGGACCTAAGTTTCTAGCTGTCCTCCGAAATATCCAAGATATTAATAATAAATATCAGTGTCCATCTGACAGAGTAAGAACAGGCAGCATTTTTGTGGAAAATGATCACAAAACCACAAAGACACCAGTGTCACTAAGAAACCCAGCAGCTCAGGATGCATTGGCTGGGTCTGTGAACCACAAACGGTAGAGCAAAAACCAATTGCTAGCAGGAGGTATCCTCAGGTATGGCCAGAGTACTTTTGAGGTCTCATCTTCCTTCAAATAAGAAAAATAGAGCTCAAGAGGCCAACATCAGAAACTACTTGGCTCTGATGGAAGACCATCTGTGGCCCCATGTGTAGAAACTAAGGTACTTAATCCAGTGGGTCCCTTTCCTGCATGGCCCTCTCTACTCCCATCATGATCTTCAGTGCATACAATGCATGGGACTCTACCTGGTCATACCAGGATATCCTAGCAACTGCTATGACAGCAGCTTAAGGCTACAACTTCACCACTCACAGCCTAATGGCAGAGCCTTTACGAGAGAAGGGCTTTGAGTATTCAGACCCAAGGTCCAGTAATTTCCTAGGTATATGCACTGATCCTCAGCCTTTTGGGTAGCTGGTACTTGTGTGGGGACACAGGTCGGCTGAGGGGACAGAGCTACCATCTGTAGATGGCCCAAGGTGTTCAGGGCTTCTGTTAAGATTAGAAGCTATGAGGACAGGTAAAACCAAGCCAGGAAAAGGCTCCAGCTCATCCTGGTACACATACAGTACACACAAGCATAATATCTCTCTCCCTCCCGCTCTCTCTCTCCTCGCCCCCCGCGCACCACACACACACACACACACACACACACACACACCTACACCTAGAAAATGCCAAGTCAAGCCATCAGTACATAAAGCAGGTCCAGCTACAAGCCTGGCCGAGGCCAAGGCTGTTTGCACTCACAGTGTGCAAACACTATACACATGTAACTGGCAACAGCATCATTAAAAACTGTCCATCAGTTCTATAGTCTAATTATGACATATTTCATTACTTTTCTAGAGCCCTACCTTTTAAGTGCACACTTCAGTGTCATGGCCTCAGTAAGTGTGTTCTCTATTTGGCCAGCCATTGAACTCAAGTCTTGGTGGTCAGTGAGTGCCCATCACTTAGTGGAATATAGTATGCCAAACCCCAATTCCTGTCACTTGGAAGCACAGTATGACCTTGCCCTGTCTCAGCTGGCTATCCCACCATCCTGTACCCAGATGACTGTGCAGTGACATGGCTATGCCATTCCTCTGGTAGTCTTCTTCCTGCCCTTGGTCCTGGACCTGGCCACTGGGAACCTCCTCCAAGTCCTATTTGGTTAAAGGGGCCCATGCACCCCAATGCCCATGTACTCTGCAGGCTCAACACTGCAAACAGTCTGTCCTTGTTTGGCAATGCTGAGATGAAGATGAGGTAGAGAGAATATGAAGGAGGAAGTGCTGCTTTTGTTTATAAGCAAACAGGAGGCAAGGGATCTAACTCACGATTCTGAGATAAAAGGTGTGCTTTTCCACCAGAGAGGAAGGTGCCCAGGGGCAATACTTGTCCTCACTACAGGCACCACATGTGGGCATAAACTCCTACCCGCCAGCTGGGACACATCTAAGTAACTGGCTGCTCTTCACACAGGTGCCAAGGGTCAGCTTCTGGATCTTCACTTCCAGGAGAACTGGATACCTCTTTGCCCATGGTCATGAATATGCTGGCCAGAACTCTTCACGTGGCTGTCATCAAGCACTTCAGGGCACCTTCTGCCACCCAGATGGTGGCTTTTTTTTTATTTTTTATTTTTTTTAAGTCCCCAATATGGCTTCACAGAATGCACTAATACACTTTGCTTTTGAAATGTGCGCGGCACTAAAAATCATCTAGTGCATCAAACTTAACCCAGCATTAGGACACAAACCAACACCTTAATGTGCACATACTTTGTAACTGCAGGCACAGGTAAACCCATGCCATGGACTAGGAGCAGTCTGTACTTGGTAGAGGGCTGTGACTGGGGCTTGGGCATTCAGCATCCTAGCCAGTTTAGGTGTAGTGCAAGTGGTGTGGGGTACAGGCCTTGGGGTATTCAGGAGCTACTTCTATGACAGAACATTCAAGAATATTTATCACATGTCAAACCCATTGGCTAATAAGACTAATCCTCTGGGGACATGACAGAAATGACCATTTTAGGCACCTGGTGTCAATGCTCTAATTGAGGCCATGAGAACACCTTGATGGTGCTCAGCAGAACCACGCACCACTAGACCAGGCCCCTCCATGTCATCTGAACCCCACCTTGTGTTTCTTTGTATGTAATATGTTAAACAATACTTCAAAAGAAAGAGAAAATCTAAGTAGTTTGTAAAAGATGAAAGAACTTACAATATGTGCAGTGACTGAAAAGTAGTCATTTTAGGATGCTGTTCTATGGCACTGTTACTGGACCCCTTAGGAATGAAGTCCCGTGGAGACAAGTCCCTTGGAATGGAAGAGGCCAGCTCACTTTGATTAGAGTGGCAACAGTAATAGCAACCTTCTTTCTGGAGTAGAAGTCACCCCTGGATCCAGGAAGGCCCTGTCTCTCCTCTCTAGGTCTGGTTCTTGGTCCTGACATTTGAACAGCTCTCTGGTTTGAGGCAGCAAACAATTTGGTTTTAAGCAGGGAGTCAATTTTCATACAAACTGAGATACTTTTAGAGCTATGTGCCTACATTTCAGAGAACAGATTTTCCTGCCTGCATGGGTCCACTGATCATCCTCATCTAGTTCCTGGGAATTTGGGCCAGGAGACCAATGTCCTTGTGACAACCTACAAGGACTATGTCAGTAAAGAGAGGACTGTGTGGGGACCGGCTGAACCTAATCACCTCCCAGAAACTGGGTGCTTACCTGGGCCCTCAAAGGGCAAGAGTTTGGATGGCACAGGGTCCTTAGCACTCAGTGGAATCAGGTACAGGTCCTTGACATGCCTGTTGTTATTAGCTACAACCCCAAAGCGGCCACGGCTGCTAAAATAGGAGTAGAGAGAGATGTAGGCAACCTCCTCCTCCTCGGTGGCAGGGTGGAAGCGGATGAGACAGAGCTCCTGTAAGGGAAACAGAGCACAAGGAAGCATGCTCAATCCTTCTTCAGATGCAGACCCTAAGGCACACTGTCTAGTAATTCTGCCCTGACTGTCATAGTCCTATTGCTTACTCTTTAACACAAATCAAGGGTAAAGAACATAGGTTCCAGTCAGACTGCTGGGCCAAAATCACCACCACTCCCAAGACTTCCATTGAGTAATTATGTACAGTTGTCAGTTTAGGCGTCTCTGACACCCAGCAAGCTGTCAACAATCCTGTGATGACGGGACCACCGCAGACAGGACATACCATCAGCAAGTGCCATCTGGATAACTAGAACGTAGTTCTAGTTATAGAATAACGTTCATACTAGAACGTTATTATATATGGCTTACTGCCCCTCAGTCTGGTACAAATTAGACCACTTCCAAAAGAATCCTCATACACATTACCTGCAGCTGACCTAAGGGATTTTTAGGAACCTAACGCCTGTGTGTGAGCTAAGACTTTGTGCCTGAGCCGGAATGCCTCCAAGTTGCTTTCTTTTCCCTTAGTCATGATTGAGGAAACAAAAAACCTGTGTATTTACTAAAATCTGAATGCATTCATACCATCATAATAAAATAGACACTATACTCAAGTATATTTCACACCTTCACGTACTTATAAAAGTGTGAGCAAACACAACCTCCCACTGCTGCAGCGAGCACACTGTGCGCAGGTACCTTGGACACTGATGACTTGAGTTTGCCAACGTAATCCCACACAGTCTTTGGAGCAATCCTTCCACCGATGTGGATAGTGTCTGGTAAATCCTACACAAGAGGAATATGCAGTGAACACCTGAACTGCAGCCTTCGGAGACTGACACAATAATTCTAAAACACCAGACTGCACAACGAAACACAACTTTAAAGAAAAGTGTCACCTAACGCCAGTGTGGGAGGCTAACCAGATGACTTCCACGACTATTGTGTTCAGAAGATGAGGCAGGGAACTGGAATGCCTGACTTCTGATTCACATTTCTGTCTCTGGCCATACTGGATAACCTGCTGCCACAGGGCAGCATGACCACACACACACACACACACACACACACACACACACACGGGTAGGGTGGGGTGGGGGGAGGAGGAAGGAAGGGGAAGAGAGAGAGTTCTTGGCTCTAACCTCACTGAGATAATCCAAACACCCAGAGACAGGATATGCCTTAGTGACAAATTTTGCTACACTCTGCATATTAATAAATCCTTTCCAAATTGTGTTGAGTCGAGACAAAAAGAGAGTTGTGTCTCCTTCTGGTGGGGATCGTGATTCTGAAAGGCTGTAAAACCAAACAATAAAAAAATGCATTAATTTCCTCTTGTACAGTAGATATTTCAAAGTATGGTGATTTCATACTTGGGAGCAAAAGAGAATCCTAAGACTGGTGGCTTCCACTTACCAAGCAACTATTTTAAGTCAGAATGACTTAGACATTTTGTTCAAGAAAATAAGTTGAATAAGAAACAAATTGGAATAGCCATTAAGTTAAAAATTTTGTATCCAAGACCTGAATGACACCTAAATATTAACTAGGCATCCAAGAAAGGAGCATTTGTAGGACAGTAACTATTTATCAGGTTTCTGATAAGTTTGATCACCAGCTTCCCTGGTTAGTCTAAAGGAAGGGTTTGAGGTTTGCTCAGACCCCGTCCTAAAAACATACCTTGTATTTGGTGATGGTGGTACTGACAGGTATCTTGGGTCAGGAGAGGAAGATGGCTTAGCCAGTATGGACTTGGGCACCACTGCAGAAGTCAGTGCAGGCCTTAGCACGTCCAGTTTGGTTTCTGATGTCTGGGAGTTGTCCAAATGGGCTGCTATGGGGGCTGTGACTGTGCATGACCCACTCAGGGCAGTCCTGGGGTCTCGACCAGACACTGTGACTGTGGTGACCACCCCACTCCCGCCAGAGGCAGAAGAGGGAGAAAGACCATCCAGAGAAGAGGGCTCAGGATGGCTGTCACCTGGAGCCTCAGGGAAACACTTTCTCTCCTGGTTCAGACTAGATACATTCTCCAGGTCTGGCTCAGAGGCATTTTCAGGCAGTGTCTCTGCAATCCCTCCATCAACAGTGTTAGGAACTGCATCAGGTGGAGAGCCGTCATGCCTGGGCTTCAAGTCTTCTTTCTTAGAAGAAGCTGAAAGCTTTTGCTTCTTAGGAGCTGGTTCATCCTCCGATGATGGAACCTGACCTGAAGAACATGAAGGGAGGAGAACATGTCAAGAGCTCAGCTTAGTTGTGGTGAAGAGAATGTCAGCTGAAAGCACCACAACTGAGGCAAGGCTACACAACAGAAACCACTGTCTGAACTTGACTGGAATACATAAAGCTAGTTAGAAGAGCGATTATAAACAAAACGAAGTTTTGTCTTATTTCCATAGTTTCAGCCCCTAAATTATGCTCACCTGTACAGATTTTGCAATTTAAATCAAACAGATGGGCCCGGTGCTGACTTGTTGTATCCTTCAGCATGCTGCTGAAGACATCCAAGAGAGGTGCTGTGCTCTTCTCAGGGGCAGCTCGTACTGATTCTTGTTGTTCCTACAAATGAAATGCAAGTAGGTCTTGCCTTTGTTGTTTTCTTGAGACTGTCTCGAAATGTAGCAGAGGATGACCCCAAAACTCCTGGTCCTCCTTCTATCTAGAGCAGTAGTTCTCAACTTTCCTAATGCTGAGACCCTTTAGTATAGTTCCCCATGTTGTGGTGACCCCCAACCATAAAATTATTTTGGTTGCTATTTCATAACTGTAATTTTGAAACTTATGATTTGTAATGTAAGTATCAGATATGTTGGATAATCTGGTATCAGACTCCTGTAAAAGGGTTGTTTGAGCCCCCCCCAGGGGGGTCTCAATCCACAGGTTGAAAACCACTGATCTAGAAAATGTCAACATGCTTGGTTCAAGTAGATAATTTCTTTTCCAAATTCAATCCATCTCCAAATTAATACCACAATGAAGAACCAATGGAGAGCCAGGCATGGTGGAGGCACAGGCCTTTAGTCCCAGCATTCTAGAGGTGGAGACAGGCAGATCTCTGAGTTAAAAGACCACCCAGGTCTACAAAACAAAATTCCAAGATAGTCAGGGCTACCCAGAAAAACCTTGTCTTGGAGAAAAAAATAAAAGAATGGAGAAAAATCCCACTAAGACAGGTATGGTGCAGTTGTCTCTACCCATAAAATCCCAGAGTGCAACAAAAACATTGCACTTTAGGCCAGACTAAGCTGCAAAGAGAGACTGTCTTAAATCCAAAGGAACCCATATCATCCTAAGGAATACAGGCACTTGGAAAGCATTGCCACCATGCATACATATGGACTGTGTGAATGTCAGTGACTTTCTCAGTGATTTAACGCCTTCAAAGTAGGTAAGAGATGTTGGTTTCTCTGAAAACACCAGACCCCCCAGATGCTCACTTCTGAATCTGATGCCGGTGGAGAGTCTCCCATGTCAGGAATGGCTTCTGCTTTAGTTGTGTTCTTCTTGCTTTCATTAAGCAACTTAGTCCTGGACTCCATCACCTGCAAGGACAGAAATGAAGGCTTCAGCCTTGGGTTCTAGGTAGAAGGAATATTCATCCATTCTTTAATTATCTCATTAACTTCTAGAAAATGGAAACTTCTAGGGCCTCAGGCAGCTATCCTCCTCGGTACTTACAGATTTTGTGGGCTTCTCTGTCCACATAGAAAGCTCTTTAGATACAAGTTCTTCAGGCTTCATTCTGACAAGTTTTGCCAAGGATATTTCTTCTCGAAGAACACGATGGAAGAGCCCCTATTTTAAGAAAAGAAAGAAAAAGCACCTTTCATCTTCTCATTCCTAAACTTTTAGTGATATATTTTACTCTGGTCAATATGAAGAACAAAGCAGCACAATGGAAATCAGATGGGCCCGGAATCCTCCAAGCACTGACCACACACAGGACAGGAGTGACTCTCAACCCGCTGTGAGCGGACTCTCTCAAGCAGGCAGCAAAAGTCCAGCTGAGAGTCAACCTAAGGATATCTGCAGATCCTCTGCTTTGTCAGGATCATAAATAATGTATACAACTTGGAATATAAGTTAAAAAGTTAGAAGCCAGCAGAAGTGGCACATATAATTATAGCACCTGGGAAACAGAAGCATAAGATTCTGCCTCAAAAAAAAAAAAAAAAAAAAAAAAAAAAAAAAAGTAGTTAAAAGGACAGGCCGTACAGGCCTTCCGTCCTAACACTGGAGTCTGAATGAGTCTAAACAGAACCACACAGTGAGACCCTGTCTCCACCCTCCCCAAAAAAAGTTAGAAATAAAGGCAGGAATACATCACTTCTAGGCGATGCAGCCAAGGCATTTGATTCTGGTTCTAAAACATGGAGGTTGGGGTGTATGTATGTGTATGTTCAGAGTTAAGAGAACACTATGAACAAGCCCCAGCAGCAGAAAGCAGGAGGCACCAGGCTGGCATAGTCAAGAACTACAAGGTTTGGCCCACTTCAAGTGGCTAAGGAAGAAAGGTTAAGAGAGAAAGTTACTTGAATTTGTAATTCCACAACTTGCGAGGCAGAAACAAGCGATCTCCTAAGAATTTGAGGCCAGTATGATCCCTGGCCAACCATGGTTATAGTAAGACCTCGTCTCCAAAAATAAAAAATAAGATAAAATAAAATGTTAAACCACACATCCCTGAAAACTGGGATGAAAAATTTCAAGCTTAGGTCAGTGGGCAGGTGATTTTTGTAAGGAAGTTTAAGCTAATCTAATAAAATGGTAGGAGAGGGGTTATAAAATCTCTGAACTCCAGTTCTGGCAGTGAAGATGATGACCCACAATTGTAACTGGAAGGATGTATACATCTCCAAATGCTGTTTGGCATATCACTGTGAAGGTAACAGAAGTGAAGGTGAGGGTCTATTCCGGGTCAAGAATCCCCAACATCTAGTCGGGCGCACAGACCTGATTCTTAGGATCCTTAAGGTTGAACATGATGCTGCGATATTTGCTCTTATAGCGATTATCAGTAACCTGGAACAAGTTAAACATCTCCTTCTCAATGTGGAGGGCAATTTTTCCTACTTCATTTTCTGTCATTATTAAGTCATCGCTGTCATTGACTCTGAATAGAATGAAAAGAGGGATTACATAAACCAGGGGACATTTGCCTAGTGGGGAAATCCAGAATATGATCATCAATGCTACATCTGGGAGATACGACATAAACAATGGCCCACCTTTTCCACAAAATCTCTTTCAAGGAGCGCCTTATATTTTGTCGAATTTGTGAATTGGGCTGTGATGGGGCTGGGCTCACAGGCCCCAGGCGTCCTGGGGCTGGAGACGCTGCAGGAACATTGGCAGACATTGGCTTTCTGGTAACTCCCACCACAGTAGCAGAACCAGGCAACTTTTTGGAAGCGGCTGTCACAGGTATTGGTCCTGCCTGCCGGGCAGAAGTGCCTGACAGGGTAGCTGAGGGCCATGGCCTCTTGGGGATGGTACCCTTGAAGCCTGAAGGCAGCTTCTTAATGGCTGGTTTGGATCCTGCCATATTAGGGTAAGGAGGAAGCTTCTTTGGAACAAGATTTCTAGGTGAAGTCTGTCTGCCCATCAAGGAGCCAGGAGGAACCGTTTTCTTCGGGACTGTAACTGCTGCCATTGTTCTGTCCTCTACTCTCCTGTCATCCTTCATGGCTGGAAAGCAGAATGCACACACTGAGAGATACGAGCAACACAGACAAAACAGCACGTTGACATTACACCATGTCCATCCTGGAAATGGCCAGTACAACCAAGGAATTTGATACATTTGCAGGCTTTTAAAATCTCAAAATTTAAGAGAGGTCATTCCGCGGTATTTTATGGTGGTAATTACTCCTTATTTTAAAAAGAAAAACCTTTCATGTATCATTACATTAAGCCTTTTACTTCAAACAAGCCAATTATCAAAAACTCCAATTAATCACTAGCTAAATTGTAAAAATAAAGGACAAACCTGCCATCAGAATAGGGCAGATTTACAGGATCATTTTAATTAACTAGACAAGGTGTTTTTGTGTGAACTTTTAAAAAACCGTTTTAAAAAGGGGAAAATCATACAAACTTTCCTCCGTGAACAGCCAACCCCAGTGTCCTAGACACGTTCCTGTCATCAAAGGGTACACATCACATCACACACACACACCCTTCAGCAGCAGCTCACTGTAAACATGGCTGACAAGTTTGCTATAGGGAAGACCAGCCAACCTATTTTCACACAAAAAGTCAGAAGCCAGCATGGAAGACTTCAGCCTGCTGAGTTTATGCAAAAGGGAATCACCAGACGCCTTTTCTTGATGGAAGGCTAGGGAACAATGAACACCAGATGCTAAATGATTGATGCCCATTTTATACAACCCCCCCCCCCTGCCCACCCCCCCCCCACTAATTCTCTCAGCAGGGTAAAATGACAACCTGGTGTTTTAAATGCTTGTCAAAGGAGGTCAATGATGGTGATACCTATAATCCCAGCATTTAGGAGGCAGAGGCAGGTAGATCTCAGAGTTTGAGACCAGCCTATTCTACAGAGTGAGTTCCATGACAGCCAGAGCTGCAAAGAAACGCTGTCTGAAAAAACCAAAAGATGTCTAAGACAAATGTTAAGTCAAAAGGTTTGGCTTGCACCAAAACTTCTACATGCCAGTGGGCAATCAGTTTAATTAAAATCCTGCATCAAGGCTCACAAAATTTCTTAAAATAGGTACCTGCTGACAAGCCTAAGTTCAGGTTGCAGGATCCACATAGGTCAAGGAGGGAATAGACACCCATCCCACCTCCCGCCAACACAACACAACACAACACACCCTCTCTCTTTCTTTCTCCCTACCTTCCTCCCTCCTCCCCTACCTCCCTCTCTCCCTCCCTCTCCCCAAGTCCCATGTCCACTCAGTGGAGATCAGTACTACAGCTTGGGTCATGGAACTGAATGTTTCTCTAGCATGTTGAACAGCAGCCCAAATGGTCAGAGGAGGGAAGGAAATGTCTAGGAACATGTGGCTTAGGACTGCTGTCCTACCAAGAAACAAACACCTATGAAATGGTTCATCTAGATAAGCAATCCTTAAAACATATGCTGCCAAAAACCCAACACTACAGTTTCAGCATGTGTATGACTGAAGATCATAGATGAGTACGTCCCACCTTCTGCTCCCAGTAACCATTTCCAATATGCCAGGAAGGTCAGAGAGCAGAGATCCCATACACAAGGAAAGTCCTCTTCAACAAGCTACTCTACATGCTTAGGGACACCACCAGGTCCTGCCAGACCTGACTACCAACCTGTCTGAGGGGTAGCCTGTACCACTGCCATATGGCTGATTACAAAGTGATAATAAAAAAAACTAGATGTAAGATGCACTTCATCTGAAGCCCTTCAAGTTTACCCCCAAAGGACTGTGGCTACAGGTGGACTGTGTGCCTGCTCAGAAGCATGCCAAACCTCAGCCTCAAAGCACTTTAGGGGGTTTGCAAACTGACAGTCACATCTACCTAAAACTGTTTTTCTAGATGAGGCCAGGAAATACCTAGAGGCCAATTTGTATGAAATAGAAATTAGAAGTACACTCTGAACAATGGAATACTTTTTTTTTTTTTTTTTACTGCCAAGAACCTACTTTTACAATATAGTGTGTATGACAATGGAGAGAACACATTCTAAGCCAAGGAGTATAGCCAAGGTTCCTACAGATTAAGGGCAATGTCCAAGGACTCTGCAGTGGAAGTCCACTACTCTTGGCTCCAGGTGTATTCAGAAATTTACCTGCATGTCTGGCTGCTGGGTTGTGTTGGGGTAAAAATCAGTACAGACTCCTTTGAGGAAGGCATAGAGAAGGAATGAACAACCAGATAATGGTATGGATCAAGTGCTACGTGAGACAGTGACATTGAACAGGGATATAACAAATGTGTACTAAACTGCCACCTGACTTCCACTCTACAAAACTATCAAGGCATTACCGAAACCTTGACAAAGCCCCTCCAGATAGCAGTATGACCTGAAACATCTCAGTGATGTTTTTTTTTTTTTTCTTGTTTCTGGTCACAAACAGGGACTTAAAAAACCACAGGTTCCACCACAGATGCAATCTCTCTTGGCCTGACTGCATTTTGGCTATTCCTGACACTCCAAGTACACATCTAATGGTTTGAGAGCAGACATACTTGAATGCCATATATTAATATAACTCCCCTAACCATCATTTTGTAGCCTTACAGCTCTGGTGACTTCTTTCCACTTAAGGCCAATGTTAGGAAACTTTAGGCACACTCCCCAGTGCATAAAAGGCATGTTATGTAATTATAAACTGATATGTCTCATAAACGATGGCTTTCCCTAACTATTTACCTACTAGCCTCTTGAAACGCAAAGCCCTTTTCTATTTTGGAGGGTGTCAAACAGGGCAACAGTTATGCATTGTAACTGCTCAAGGGACTGGCATGTTTCTCTATCCCCTACAGGTAGGAACAAGAGTGGTGCTGACTTAGGGCAGGAATGCCAGCAACAGAGATTCACTTTATGTTTGAATAGAACAATGAATTTGTAAATCCTTATTCCATTCTCTACATTACTGGGCTTTCAAAACCCTGTGCCCAACTACAGAATTCACTTTTTGCTTTTAACTATATAAAAATTAAGTAGCTGTAACTGAGAACCCCATTTTACAAACAGCACTTTACACTGTGTGCTGCTTTCTCTGCCCTCTTGTGGGAGTAAGAAGGTATTGACCAACACTAAGTAGGAGGAACGCATCTCCAGTCCTGTAGACCACTAGTGGAAGCAAAGGTTGCCATGACCAGTTCTTCGTAACGCAAACTAAGCTGCTTCAAGTTTGATGGAGTAGGAAAGTAGAGTGCTCTGCATGGAAACATAACTCTATTCTTATATCATGGGTTCATTAGTAAGGATGCTATAGCTCTGCTGGTCACCAGGTGGCAGTAATGATCCACAAAGGCAGGCAAGAGTAAGGCATTAGGGGGACAAACCCTGCTCGTGCGCCCCAAGGCTGAACCTACAACTGAAGTTGAAACCTAATGGGGGACAGGGTCCAGGCGCAGGGTAGGGGTCCAAATCTATAACCCTACCCATCCCAGTCATGCTGCCTGATGGCTGCTCTTACAGAGGGCAGGCTGAACCCATGCAGGTCAGTTATTTCACCTCCAGAAGTCTAAGGGTAACTGCTTTTCTGAAGAGTGACCAAGCAGCACCTTGAAACAAGGCCAAGTGTTGAAGTCTGTTCCTCAGCTCTGGGCCACATAACTTGGGATTTCCCATTACTTCACCATACCTCTTTCAAGTGAGGTGGCAGTGGAAATGTTTTTGCTGTTGCTTCCTAGACATGCTTCAAATAAATGCTATCTCTTTATCCACACCTCACGCACAGGAGGCTGTGGCAGGACTGGAAAGGAAGATGGCCAGGGATATGATATTGAAACCATCAAAAGAAAGTTATCGCTAAGAGAGCAGTTACCAGTTTCGTTTTATAAGAAAATGAGAACTGGACAAAAGCAGCAGGCTACATCAGAGATGTTCCTCAAATGCCCACTGTGATTACGACGACCCTGTAGAGGTCCATACCCAACTGCTATGTTTTGGAGATGAAAATTTTTTTTTCCCCTTACTGATGTCCAGTATTTGACTTCCATCTTAATGCAGAGACTAACTCTTAAGAATCTTGCAAGTTATCTTAACCAATCACATAAGTGTCTTGAAATCTTTAGCTTAAATCATGTTGGATTGGTAATTTCTTACATTGTTAGTCACTGGAATGCAGTGTGGTGAGGGCCATGGAGGTGTGTTCAATCTGCCCAGCTATGTGGAAGCTGAGCTGCTGTTTCTCAGATTTCCCCAGACATACCAGGTACAGATGACTTCAGTGAAGTTCATTTTAACCATTATTTACTGAAGCTAACATGACAGGAGCATATTACAATTCATGTGCCTTCCTAGGCCCTTTAGACCTAATGGGGCCAAAGCTGGAGGTGCAGTGGATAACCAGATGAAGAGTGTGCAACCAGTTACCTTAGGTTCTTGTCGAGCTCGTCCAGGTTTGTGGCAAATCAATGTTGCCCAAACCTTCTTTAAAGCAGCTAAGAATTTGATCTTCTATGTTTACTCTCTAACTTTTGGATACTAAGCATGTTAACTATGTGCATGTTGGTGTGTCAAAAGCATTTTACCACTTTATACTAATGAGTGTGGGAGGCATCTTCAGGAGACCTTTTACACTCTTGAGATCAGCAATGCCATCATAAGGATTTTCTTGGAGTGTTAACCCTTTGATCCACAGGTCCTTAAGTTTACAGGAAGGTCATTCAGAGGTGAAGGACACAAGGACAGTTATAGGACAGACTGGAGTATTCTTAGAGGTTCACTTCGAAGGTTCAAGTTAATGCTATGATCCATTTTTTTTCAACGGTGAGCTTTTCAAAGATTTATAAAAAGCAAAATGATACCAAAAGAACGTTACCAACAACCTAGTAAGTCTCAGCTCTATGTATATTATTCAACAGCTGCCAAGTTTAACCTCCTCAGTACCAAGTTTGTCCCTCTACCCAAACTGGGAGGGGCTTGGTTTAGATGTGCAAAGCCGTTCCCCTATCCCCATTTTATTGTCACTAACTACTATGAAGACAAATAAACGGCTCATGTAGCTGATAAAACACAGGCCCACCCCTGGCTTTAGGTTTCTAGTACCCTTCCACAGGGCTCCTTCATGATCCCATGAAATGTACTTCTAAAGTCCACACCTCATGATATCCTGAAAACCCTGTGTTCTCCCTGCTCTAATACCCCACCTGGTCACCTGTGCAGGATGCAGTCACTCCCAGGTTTGGGTTTGTAGGTGGTTGGGGTTTTGCATTAAATCCCTACAGCCAGATGAAATGTCATGTCAAGATCCACTCAAACACCAGTGTTTTAAGTCACTTGATGAGCCATTTAGTGAGTCCAAAATACTAATTATTGTGATATAGGTATAAATAATAAATTTTGTTTCAAAACTCTAATAATCCAAGAATATTTTAGGCAAGTGTTCAGCTTACTTCCCTCCCCTGGCAATGAGAGGTGTCAGTGGAAATAAAACACAGAAGGATACAAAAACCGTTAACAGCAATATCAGGATCTTTGAAAATTTTAAAAATGACAATTGTTTCTATAAATTAAGGAAACTGTACAGATATTCTAGAAAGAAAAAAAAAAAAAAATCAGAGGAACAACTGTTCGTGAAATTGAATCACCTGCATGTGGAGGAGTGGCTTCCTGTGCAGGGCAGCATGCTGCCTGCCTGTATCCACTCAGAAGGCAGCAGCTCGGTTCAGCTCTGCCATGCAGTCTTCTCAGTGTACATGGTGAGCATCCATGCAGCAGACTGTAGAAGTGTTCCCAGCACTGGCTTCACTTTGAGCCTCCCTCCCTCCCCCCTCCCCCATGTGTGTTCTGCACACAGGCAGTGGGGAGACAGGAGGACCAGAGTCCTTGGGCCACAGTTGCATGGGCTGTGTGGTGTCCTCCCACTGTGCAGAGGAAGGGGGATGAAAGGGGACCGGCCCCATTTGGACAGCAAGAGGCAGAGAGGAGATGACTGCTCCTCACTGATGACAGCACTCTCAATGTTAGGATGGTATCATTTATGGGATAAGGGCGGGAAAATCAGAACAAACTGGTTTAGAAACATGTCCCTGATGCATTTTGCATGCTGGTCAATTTTAAGATGCTGGTCTGTTGGGAAGATTAATCAGTTGTTAACTTGTCCTACTCTCCTGCCCTGGAACCCATCAGCTCCACTAAGGATCAAGTCAATTGTGAAGGACAAGGTGGGAGAGGTCAAAGAACCCCTGGGATCCTCCCCCATTCCCCCACAATCCCTCCTCTTCCCCAGCATCTTGTGGAAGGGAGACAGAAGGCAGTACTCAGATTTTAGGCCCGCTATGTTGCATCCTCCAGCACACAGGACCTTCTATAATACCACACAGGGAATATACTTACCAGGGTCTGAAACTGAAACTAGAGATTTAACTGCTTCTAATGTGAGACCCTGAGTCAGAACTTCAAGAGCTGGTTCTCCATTCTGGGCACACAGATAAAGATGAACTGAGTTGCAATCAATCTTCAGTTCCCAGGACTAGGACTATACTCCCAGGTTTTGATCATTTATTGTTATTGAACGCTATTATTTGGCAGGGTTTTCCTCATTCTGAGAGGTGGTACTTGGCTCTAAGTCTACTCATTAGCTCACAATGCTGCTGTTGTAGAGCTGCTATAACTCAAAGAACAGGAGACCTGCCATTGTTTCCCTGTGAACGTAAAACTCACTACTCAACTGCCTAAAGTGCACCAAGGCCTGCCACAATGCAGCAGAGCATGCTAACTTACTGCATTTCTTAGGTCTTTTACATTCCCTTTCCTCTCACTTGCCCTAGAAAAAGGTTCTCACTCTGCAACTGCAGCTGGCCTAGAACTCATGTTCCTGTCTCAACTTCTCTAATGTTAGTCTCGACCTACAATACCATGCACAACTGCATTCTCATTTTGTGAACCTACTTGCAAAAAGATCCTCCCCTAGGTAACTTGCTGAAAGGCTAATGTAGCATGTTCATATTATTACAATTCAGGGTTAATGCTCTTTAACCCTGTGATGCTTTTTTAAAAAAAGATATAAAATAAATGTACTAATAGGGGAGGGGTCCAGATGTCAGTTGTGCTTACCTAGTCGAATGCATGAAGTTCTGGGTTTGACCCCCAGCACCACATGCTTGTAATCCCAACACACAGGAAACGAAGCAGGAAGATCAGAGGTTTAGTACCATGGCTAGAACTGCAGCTCAGCTGGTAGACTGCCTGCCTAATGCTGAATTCAACACCCCACAACATACATCAGGTGTGTGCCTGTAAATTCCAGTACTCTTTATCTTTACAGGTGGAGGCAGGAGGAGCCCTAGCTTCACAGTAAATTTAAGGCCAGCCTGGGCTATAAGAGCCCCTTATCTGGGGCTGAGGGTGGGCAGAGACGGAACAAAACACTATCGAGAACACAACTGAAAATTCACTTGAAACCACCGTGCAAAAAGTAAGGAAGGTGTGTCTTGTACAGCAGTTCAACAAGAATGGCTTCACACGCAGTGATCTAACCTCGAGTTTCAAGAGTTTACTCAAGCTATGACACTGATTTGAAATCTGGGGCAGACTAGTCATCTTCTACCAATCTGGAAGCTATCACCTGCAATTCTCCCTTTGATGAGGATATTGCTGTAAATGTAAGGCTAGCATAGTTATTCACTATGGGGTCTGAGCAGCAACAAATGACTTTCAAAATTCAAACCTGTTTATGTAGGTGTGTAGTATATGAAATAGACACATACTGTCTACCTGTCCTTTCGGAAATGTCCTAACTCATGAAAAATCACTTTTGCTACAGAAGAGCAGTGGTGACTTCATGTGAGGAAAATGTGGAAAAACTCATGGTTTATGATGGGCTGTCCTGTGAGGAATTCATGTCTGTCCTGAGCCTGGAGTCTGATGCAATGATGTAGTCCCATCTTGTTGAGAGCAATTCAAATACTTACCAAGGCCTAAAACTGAAATAAAGAAGTTGCCTCCAACATGAGGCCCACACAGCTCTTTAGGAAACACCCAGAGACGCTCCGCAGGCTAGGCAGGAACACCTGGGGTCCAGAGGCATCTTGGTATCTGTTTCTGGCTGGCAGTGAGCTGCTGGTTACCATCCGCCCCAGAGCACCCAGGACACTGGTCCCAGACAGGCCCAGGCAGCCACCCAGATGATGGGAGGGGCCTGGGAAGACAGCCTTCGGGTGATACGTACATTTACTCAATAGGGTGGGTGAGAGTGCAGTGGGCTTCTCTGGCTTCTCTGGTTTCACAGCGTTGTAGTTGTGGTCACTTGCCCAGGACGGTGTGCTGCTCTCACAAGTTGCCTCCTTCCCAGAAGTCTCACTCCTGGAAGCCAGCGCCACTTTCTTCATTGGGTTTTCCCTTTTCTCTGATGCTAGTCTCTTGTGCACAGAAGAGATTTTAATCCCTGCCTGGATAATCAGTGAAATCCCAAGTATTAAGGTTTGAAGTGACATCTTTGCTTCAACAATCAATTAAAGACATATACACCTTTTATTTTAGACCATTAAGACCCTTCAAGCCAAGCTAAGCTAATCCTGTGATCTTTTTATGGCTACAGCTACACATCAAATAACCCTCAGCATTCCTTTGTAACATCTGGGTAACGTGAAGGTTCCTGGCCCAGATCTGTCTATAACGCAGCTAAGGCATGAACCAGCGCAAGATGGAGGAACAAGCTGAAAACAAAGCAAAGGGGGCTACGTGTGGGGGCAAGGGCCTGTAGTATGTAACAAACAGTCTGCATTCCCAGTAGAAAACTACAGTTGGATCATAGTGCTCCACATAGCATCTCACACGGTACAGAGCAACCATTTATGGGAGTTTGAAGATCCAAAACGACAGTCTTGAAAAATAAAAACTATGTCACTTAGGCTTGGTGGCACAGGACTGTAATCTCAGCTGAGAGGGAGGCTAAGGGAATAAAATTTCAAGTTCAAGAACTTCCTATACTACAAAATTGGCTTTAAAACAAAAGATACACTCCCCCCAATTAGAAACCCTAAGACTGTTTGCACGCTAGGCACTCTACCACTGAGTTTTCAAGGCACAGAGCCTGGTCCAGAACCTAGGTCTTTATATAAATGCCAAGTGGACTTTGGACACAGCTGTG
Organism: Mastomys natalensis; assembly: GCA_021653895.1. Lineage (NCBI taxonomy): Eukaryota > Metazoa > Chordata > Mammalia > Rodentia > Muridae > Mastomys > Mastomys natalensis. Next base: position 770,359 of record JAJTUV010000110.1, on the reverse strand, counting down.
TGGTATACGTCCTTAAGTTTTACTTCTTCAAAAAACCCACATGCTTGCTTGCAGTATAGTCATGTTAACTAATTCCTCAGTGAATGGGGGGGAAGACGGAAGGAAAATATGATCTATATTTTACTGACAACTGCTATTCCTGCATTACTTAAGCAAACAGAAACCAGTCTATAAGAGGTCCTCTCAAACATTTCCTGTTTCAACTAAGTATCCTGAAGGTGACTGTTGTCAGCTTACCTGAACACTGCATTTTGGAAGACTGAACTTTTCTGGCTTCGTCTTGACCTTTTCCTTGGGTTTTGTTTTTTGTTCTTTACCTGAACTTAGAAATCTCATGGTAGCTGCAGCGTGTTTGAGAATGCAATCATTACTGCAGTACACGGAGTCAGGCTGCGCTACACTGCAACACCCAGGGCCAATGCACTTAGCAGCACCAGGAGCCTCTGTGACCTGCAGAACGAGCGAGACAGGTGACTTCAGACATCTTATGTGCAGACACTAGTGATCAGTGCTCACTGACAGCACTATTGGTGGTCACTGTTATTAAGGCACCAGCAGTAATTTTTATTTGGGGGGTTTTTGAAAGAGGGTCTCATTATGTAACTCTAGCTGGCCAGAAACTTGTTATGCAGACCAGGCTGGCCTTGAACTCAAGAGATTTGCCTGCTTCTGCTTCCTCAGTGCTGGGACTAAAGGTGTAAGGTGTATATCACTATGGCTAGCTCTAATGATAGTTTTATATGTACAAAAATATATTTTTTATTTGTTAGCTGTGCATGATGGCATAATTCTTAATACAATTCCAACACACGGGAAGGGAAAGCAGGAGATTCCCAAGATTCAAGCCAGCCCAGGCTGCATAGTAAGACCTGTCTTTGTGAACTATACAAACCTATTTTCCTTTTGACAGCCCTGGCACACCAAACACTGCACACACAGGAGCATCAGTCTGTATACCCCTTAAAACACATGCAGGTCCCAAATGAGATCAGAGTAGAAAAGGCTGGAAACAGGGCTCAGAGGATGCTCTCACAGAAGACTAGTCTTGGTTGTTAGAACCAGTTGCCAGACAGCCCTCCACCCCATGTAACTTCAGACTTCTGTTCTCTGAGGACACCTACACTGTTCTACACTACTCTCCTAGGCACACATATTTTAAAAATAAACCACTATGAAAAGAGGAGGCAAAATATAGATTTAGTGAGTTACAAATTTTCATTAAGATTTTGGTTACATATTGTGTGTATGCGTGCACACACAGGCTTGCACAAGTACAGCTGGTACAGCTGGTGTCAGGACAAGGTTCAGGAGTCAATTCTCTCCTTTTACCATGTGTGATCTGAAGATTAAACTCAGGTGATCAGACGTGATGGCACATATCATTACTCAATGAGTCATCTTTGGAGTCCAGGTGAAAATTGCTTTTTCTAACTGTTAAGGAACTGAAATTCCTTTATATGTATGCATGTTTTGCCCTCCTGTCTGTCTGTTCATGCACAGAGGATGTCAGACTGCCTGACACTTGAGCTACAAATGGTGGTGAGAACCATGTGGGTGCTATGAATTGAACCTAGTTCCTCCCCCCGCCCCAAAGAGTTTCTCTGTGTAGCCCTGGCTGTCCTGGAACTCACTCTGTAGACCAGGCTGGCCTTGAACTCAAGAAATTCGCTTGCCTCTGCCTCCCAAGTGCTGGGATTAAAGGCGTGCGCTACCACTGCCCAGCAAACGTAGTTCCTCTTGATTAACATCTAGTACTCTTCATCTCTGAGCACTTCTCCAGCACCCCAGAGGGATGGAATTATTTATTTATACACACACACACACACACACACACACACACACACCACACACTGAACTCATACTGCCTTTAGAGTGTGGACTCCACCACACCCGGTCTTCAGGTGAAAATTCTTAAAAGAGAAAATGTGTCATTCTCTAAGAGAGAAGAGATCCACTGTCGGTTTTGAAGAAAGGCAGCCTGGTCTTTTTGAGTGGTTTGGAGGGAGATTGCCAAAAGACATAGGATGCACACATTTTAGATAACCAGTGACCATTTAGTTTTAAGACTGAACAGAACATATATCTGACAGATTAAGAGCTCCCAGAGAGGGTCATCTCTAGCTACCTTTTAATGAGACCACAGTCCTAGCCAGGTTGAAGCCTCGAAGATCCCATGCCCCTAGGAGGTCCAGGTTCTATACTAAGCTCTGACCCATGGAGACTAGAGTGGGAATTTTAAGGTAAGTCCGTTAACACAGCAGCAGAAACAAGATAGTGGCAATAGTACATATGGAGTTTCTGCTTAAAACTTTTAATATTATGTTGTTGATAGAAAAGATAAGTACATGTCCTTACATGTCCCTTACATTGACTCAAGAAAAATGTCAATTTTCAGGATAAATATTTAAGATAGTTGTTTTTCTTCTACCAAATCTTAGTTTACACAGAATAAAATTCAGGCCATGTCTAACATACTGGCAATAATAAAAGCACCAAACTGAAAACTTCCTCCAATAAACAGTGCTAGCGCCCACCGTGTAATGTCATTGTCACTTTTCACCTTGCAGCACAGCAAGAACTAAGGCAGTGACAGTCTAGACAGTAGTTTCCGCAGACTCTCACCTGCTGGAGGACACACTGCTTTAGGGGTCTGAAGTGAAGATGCACTTGGGGGCACCCTCCTGAGAAATGCAACACACCTGTTGACAACAGGAGAAAGCTCTCCCCAGCAGTAAAGACTGCTAGTCTTAGCTCATGGGAAATGTGACAGTTATGGCCCCATGAGATAACATAACTCAAGTGTGAAGAATGACAACATGAGTATCAGGCATGTAATGACTCAGGTCAAAGCAGAACACAGTGCACCCTTCTCTCGGTAACTCTGCCAGCACCCAAAACATGGAACACCAAGAACATGTGAAAAGGTACATTTTTTTTTTTCAACCTCAGTCAATAGCACTGTGGAGAAATGGATTCCCTTAAGGGACCATTAGAGCACAGTGTTGCTGGCACTAAGGAGGCTACGACAGAGCAGTCACAACTGACACCAACCAGAGTGACAAACATCTGTGCAAACTGCCATTAAGCTGATACACCCAAGATGTAACATAACAGCAGCAGGACATCCTCTTGCAGGGCTCAGGCCCGTACAGATACAGTAACTGCCCCACAAAGGCCCTACTGCCCTAAAGGGAAGGCACCTTCCTAGTCTTGCTGTCTTCAGTAGCAGTAAGCCCGATATGTGTGCTTGCCATGGCAGACAGATACTCACAGGCTGGAATATCTTGAGTTTTTTCTTGCCGCTGGGGTTTGCCGCCTTCTCAATCCTACCCTTTATGCCCTGGTCTTCTCCGGACTTCTGCTCTACTGTCCCTATGCTTGTGCAGTCTGTGCCGTCAGCACTCACAGGTCTGCACCCAGCATCCTGCTCGTCAGCGGCGTTGCCGCTCGTCTCATCCTGCACTTGCAAAATGGTGCAATTTGGGCAGATGTAGTCTTCCCCATTCCTTTCCAGGAGCCGCCCTCGGGCCTCAGAAATACCCACACAGTCACCATGGAACCACTCCTCACACCGATCACAGCAGATCATAAACCTAAAATGGGAAGATTATGTAGTCATTGTCCAACAGATCACCAAGTCAAACTTGTAACATTCTACTGTGAACAGAATACAAACAAAGTGAAGTGAGATGAGAACTAAAAACCCCAAGTGGCCTTTGTTAGCAACACTCCAAATCTGCTTCATCTTTTTTCATTTTTTTTATAAGGATTTATTTATTTATGTATATGAGTACACTGTAGCTGTCTTCAGACACACCAGAGGAGGGTATGGGATCCCATCACTAATGGTTTTGGGCCACCACGCGGTTTCTGGGAGCTGAACTCGGGACCTCTGGAAGAATAGTCCCAGCTCTTAACCACTGAGCCATCTCTCCAGCCCCTCATCTTTTTTCCTATTTACTTACTTTTAGAGTCAGGGTTTCTCATGTTTTAAACTCCCTACATAGCCCAAGATGATCTTGAATTTCTGATTCTCCTGCCTCTACTGAAAGCTGAGATTACAGGCATATACCACCTCACCATTTTATGAGGTACTGGGGATCACATCCAGGGCTTCATGCATGCCATGCAAGCATTCTACCCACCGAGCCACACCCTCAGCCCTTCATCTTTTGGCTAGAACACTTTAAGAGTGAACTAGAGACTCCAGAGTACCTCCACACAGCAACAGCAGCAGCAACTTCATCTCCTAACAACCCCACAGAGATGCCCCATCGCTACCTGGCAGCCAACTTAAAGGACCACACTGGGCGTGGTCCTGTCCTCTAACACTCCCATAGGATCTGTGGGACAACAGATGGCTCTAGCCTAGCCACAGTGTCCACTGTTTGCACATGGCTTCAGAGGCTGAGGCAGTGAGCTTTTCATCCTCTGCTCGACACACTAAGTTTATGTATAGAACCGACCACACATGGCTGTCATGGTGGAGGGCAGCTCTAGGCAGTCCACATGCATGTATTCCTTTTCTCTTTTCAGACTCATCTTTTTTTAACAAGCCAACTGCTTGTTTGGCATCAAAGCAAATGGCAATCCTCTTGCTGTCTCCATCCCTTGGTTCTCTACCAGCTCCCTCCCTCCACCTACCTGTTGTTGTGAGGCTGGCGGCAGATGCAGTACAGGGCATTGGGGTCGTAAACCTCACACTCAGGCTTTGGTTTGCCCACATCCCTGGGGCTTTCCTCTTTACTTCCCTGAGTCGCTTTCCCTTCTGACTGACTTTCTCTGTCATCTTTCTCTGACTGGGACACTGGTCCCTGACCAGCCTCAGGCTCCTGCTTACAGAGTGGTATGTCTTCCTCAGCACTGCCTATTTGGACACTCCCAGTTTCGGCAGGATCTTCCTCTCGGCGCTTCTTCCGCAGGCGATTCTGAATGCCTCTCAGGGACCTCTCCACGGGCTCTTGTTCTCGCTTTCTTCGAAGGCGATTCTGAAGTTCCTTCAACGTAAGGCCATCACTGTCACTGTCAGAGGTGTCTTCTTCCTCCTCACCTCCTTTCGCCTTTTCAGAAGAAGCAGGATGTTCTTTCCCTAAGGAGCCAGGTGCAGAGCCACTTCTAATCTCAGAACTGCTTTCAACGCTCCCCTCAGAAGCTGTCTCTACATCAGTGACCGTGGAGGATGTGGGCTCACTGGAATCCTCCAGGGACACAGGGACATTCTTTCTGCCTCGGCGCCGAACCGTGGTAAGAAACTCTTCTACCTCTCAGTGCGCTTTGGCTGCCGTCCACTGCGGCGCAGGGAGAGGCTATGCTGTTGTGGTTGCTGCTCACTGGGGTCCACCTCGATGTCTCCTGCTCCCTCACGTTTGGCAATCGTGGTTCTTCGAAAGCCCCAGGTTTTCCTGAACTCTTTACTGGTGGGTTTGATAACCTTGGGTGCTTCCTCATTGCTCAGGTGCCCTTTATCATCCATACCTAATGACAAAAGGCAATCACATTGTGACTAACAACCTACCACACCACCATACCATGTAGTCTTGGAATGCACACCAGGGGCACTGAGTGAGTGCCCTTACCAAAGGTGGTAAGATGGGTTTCTGACAGGAGCAGAGCTGCACATTAACTAGATGCTTCTGATCACTGCATTCTATGCTGTATCTGTGAGATGAGTGAGTTAACTATGAAGAGACTCTAAGTTACCCAGTGAATGTTCTGCAGAAAATCATTCAGCTGAGAATAAATTTATGCAAAATGGGTAGGAAACTGACATGAGGGCAGACCAACAGCATAAAAAACGTTCAGACAGTGTGGTGAGACAGACACATGAGTCTAGGCCACACCATTCTTACGGCCTTGTGTGAAGTCCAGCTGTCCATGGCCACCAGGGAGCAAGGGCACATGGTGTGTGCCACCTCTGGGCCTGCCTACAGGAAGTCTGGCTAAGTGTGTTGGGACTCTGGTGCTGCCATTTTTATTTTTGTCCAAAGCCTGGACTAGGAGAGACTGTCTTGAACACTGGTGCCAACTGAGCATGGAGTCCTATTGTGGACACCAAGTAAAAAGAAGTCACCAGACTCCTGAAAACAGCTGACTCCACTGTATTGACCTAAACAACAGCTTCAAGGCATATCACTGTCCACCTGTGCCCATATCTCTGTCTCCCTAGGGTCTTGCTACTACTATGTGGAGCCAAGGTCAGCTTTAGAATTGTAGTGATCCTCATGCCTTAGCATCCCAGACACTAAGATTTACAACCACACACCCAGGCCTTTCACTTTCTTTTTAAAAAATGAAATCTTCATTCTTGTTCAAAATGATAAAATTGGAAAGGAGTATACCTTGAGAATTCTTTTCCTAGCTGTCCAGGCTTTAATTGCATTTAAATGGTAGTGATGGATGATTTTACTGCATGTTCCATCTTATGGGAAGGACTGGCATAAAAACAAAAACCTTAAAAACACAAAACACAGAAAATTTAAAATTCTCAGTACCCAATACTGTTTTCCTTCCTAACAGTTCAGTGAATAACTATCACTCAGCTACAAAGTCTGCCTAGCACTTATCTCTACCTATCACCCAGTAATCTTGGTCTTCATGTCATCTGAAGCTGCTGAGTCAACAATCACTTCTTTGGTCACATCCTCTAAAATGGTAAAAGCCAGAATCCAACCAAGTCAGGTACCAACAGTGGTTCTTGAGTCACAGTACAACCAACTCCTCAGACTGCCTGGACAGACACAATGGCATACAGCTGGCTTTATGAGGCTGAGGTGTGCTCCAGTTTCTTTAATTGTTTTAGAGACAGGGTCCCACCATGTAATTGACTGGCCTAGAACTTGCTATGTAGACCAGGCTGGCCTGAACTCAGATCTGCCTGCCTCTGCCTCCCACTGCTAGGATTAGAGATGTCACCACCATTCCCACCTGGTGTGTTCCTTGTAACACACAGCTGGGACTGGAAAGATGCTCTGTCAGTGACTGCTCTGTCACTGACTGCTCTCTAGGAGCTGGGCTTGCTTAGTTCCCAGAACCCACAAGAGGGCCGCCAATAGCTATTACTCCTGTCTCAGTCTCCCTGTGTTCTGTGAGCATCACATACACATGGTGCAGTCATGCATTGCAGGTAAAATGTCCACACACATTAAGTTAAATTTTTTTTTAAAAAAATTAAATACAAACAGCTTAGGAAATAAACTGTAACTACTATAACAGCTTCTTCATTTTAGTTAGACAATTTACTGTTTAAGCAAAACAAGTTTGCACCATAACAATGTTTTTAAATTAAGCTCCCATTTTACCACTGAGCCACACTCTAGACACAGGCTGCAGCCTAATTTCAGGCAACACTAAATCTCTACTCAGAGTGCAGTCTGGGGGCCACCCTACCCAGCCTTCCTAGCAAGTATTCCACACCCAGAACTCCAGAAGCAACACCATGTTTCCTCTACAAAATTGTTTTTTCATTAGACAGAAACTACTACACACTTCAAGGTTCATACACTGATAAAATAGCCAAAATGAAAAAAGAAAAACAATGAGTTAAAATTTTAACAATGGCTATTCATTAAAAAAAAACTTATTGTCTTGCTTGTTCCTTGACTATTTGCATCTATTGTATTGCTAGTCCCTCAACCTAGAACTAACCTTAATACTTACATGTAATTAAAATGGTATAAAAGCAAAAAGGAGGGGGGATGGGATGGGGAGTTCTAGGGAGGGGAAATGGGGAAAGGGGATGACATCTGAAATATAAATAAATATCCAATAAGAAAAAGGAAAAAAAAAAAAGAAATTTAAAAAGCTAAAGTTCTGATACTTTAGATTATTAAAAATAAATGTTATATTATACTCACTTCTTTATACAAATGGCACTTACCTGTCCCAAAACTGAAAGCTTGGAAACCTTTGGCTGAAAATCCTACATAAAATAATAAACCTGGGGCCAGGTCCAGCAGATGGCCAAGCCTCACCACACTGTTGTCAGTCACAGTTCATCAATGAGAAGATTCTGGAGCTTTGAACAACCAAAGGGACAGTGGAGAGACTGCCTCTTGACCAAGCTCCTACAGGAAAGGAAAAACATATTACAGATCTTAAGCAACTGTGACTAAACCATACACCAACAAGAAAAAGCAAATTCTACTCAATCTACTCTCAGAGTGACCTAGAAAGATGTCTGGGAGTAGAGAGGCAGTGGTACAGGCACATTCTGAAGAAGGGGCCAGGCAAGAGGCAAAAGTGAGGGAGAGGAGAGGGCTCAGGGCATCAGTTGCTTCTGTAGTCGATAAGTACCTATCATGAAGCAGACCCAGCACAAAGAAATCCAACAATGAATGGAGAAACACAAAAGTGGAAAGGCTGAATGACAAAATTATGTATGTAATTTTAAAGAGATCTTAGTAGCAGAGAAGTATCATTAAGTTAAACTAAATTTACATTCACTGAACATCAATATGATGTGGCTGTTTATGTATATTTGAGAGCCAGGCAGGGCGGCACATGATTTGTAATCCCAGCACTCAGAGGCTGAAGCAAGCAAAAGCTGAGTATGAGGACACTCTGGGCTACACAAGAAGACTCTGTCTCAATCTGATATATATAAATTTCACTCCATCTTCCTGGAAAGATCCTAACTAATGACACTGTTCTCAGGCTCTACTTCAAAAAAGCAAACACCTTCTGTGCCCCCACAAGAACAAAAAAAAAAAAAACAAATTTAACAAGCCTCTCCTTTCCTCTTTAGTATAATCACAATCTAACGCTCTCTCCAGATGTCTTTGTTTCTAGCCAGGGCTTTTAAACCACAAGGGTCAGAGTCAGCAATTCTGAGCAGAACCCACCTCTTATTTCCTCTCGCTCTGCCTGGCTCCAACTGCCTTCCAGCTAACTGTGGTCTCCCTAGTAACCAAAGACAAAGGGTGAACATTCCATGTATCCTTAAAGTGACAAAGACCTTTTTAGGTCTTATGCCTACTCCTTATGTCACCTCCATAAGGAGGTCATTCTAATTTCTATCACATGGAAAGCTAGCCACCAAAAGCCAACTTCAAGAGTTCAGAAACTATTGGCTGGGCCAGGTCACAGGAACTGGGTTCAATCTATATGAAAGCACTTTAGAAACTAAATAGTCAACAAACCAACAAGTTAGAAACTACTTGTAAAAGTAAACAGGACACAAACACCTACCTATTTTCTTAAAAAAAATAAATAAATAAATAAAATACAATAACCTCAGGAATGAAAATCATTTAAAAAAATTTGCCTTATAGGGACTGGAGGGAGGGCTTAGCAATTAAGAGCACATGTTGCTCTTCCAAAGGACCTGGTTTTGGTCCCCAGCACCCGAATGCCATCCATAATTCCAGTTCCAGGATATCCCCAGGAAATACAATACCCTCATCTGACCCCTGAGGGCAACAGGCACATATGTGGTACAGCAACATACCTGCAGACAAAACACTCATATACATAAAATAACCTAGAAAAAAACCCTTTCTCAAAAAGATTCAATGTATGGATGGGAATGTGGCTCACTAGTAGTGTCTATCTAGCATGGACTGAATCCCGAGCATTAAAGTGAAAATACATGTTAACCTGAAAAATAAATATGTTTCTAAGGATTTAAACTAGTCTTGAATATTAAGTAAAAATGCAGTTACTTCTTTTTTCTTCTAAGTAGAATGAGACAGAAGACATCTGTAACAAATTTTCTGTATATGCAAAAATTTTTCATAACTCTACAAATGCAAAAACTAATTAAGAATTCAGTGTCTATCAAAACAAAAGTACAAACAAAGTAAAATATATTCTCGGTAAGGTCTAAGTAAAACATAGTGTTGGGGCCTGGTACCATGGCAACAGGCATGGGAATCTCAGTACTGCGGGAGGACAGGAAAAGAAAGGCCAGTTCAAGGCCATCCTGGATTATACGTGGAGACCACTTTAAATAAGGACTGGACTGTAGCACAGTAGCATGCACTGGGTCCTGGGTACCAAGTCCAGCACCACTAAAGAATCAGTTAAAAAGAAATTATGGTACATTTCTAACCCAAATTAGTGTGTCATTATACAGCACAGCTCATACAAAAAGTGGTCATGAAATTATAATCATGCCATAGTTTCTCCCCAAAGGAAGAAAAAGTGGCCATTTCAGAGTGTACTGAGGTTACAATTAACTTTCTGCATTTCTAAGTGTATCTTTTTTGCATGATCTCTGTCAGTTTCTGGACAGGGTCTGATTTTGGTCCAAGTGTCCTTGAGCTTACTGCCTTTAGCTCCTCCTGAATGTTAGAATTAAAGGTGTGAGTCACTGCACTAGGCAGTATAAAAGGTAGTTTTCCCCTCCTCTCAATTAAAATCCATTAATTCCTATTAACCACAAGTCCAGATTATACAATGAAATCTCAGCATTATATAAGGTCTTGAAGGATGAGGGCTCAGTGGGTAGAAGCACTTGCTTTGTAAGCATGAGGAACCAAGTTTGAATCCCTAGCACCCACATATAAAGCTTGGCTGCATGTACTACACTGGTAACGTCAACACTGGAAAGTGCTCAGAAAGGCAGGCCCTGGGCAATGGATGGCCATAAACAGTTTACCTACAATACCAAGCTTTCAGTTCAGAGATCCTGTCTCAAGGAAGTAATGTGGAAAGCAATAAAAGAGGAAGGCACAGAATGTCAAGCACATAGCCATTCACACTCACATTCGCACACCATACACATACAACACACACAACTTAAAGCCAAGTGTGATGGTACATATTATCTAAACACCCAAGAAGCAGAAACAGGAGTCTAGCAAATCCAATCAAGGCTATCCTAGGCTATGCTAGTGAGGTTCTTGTCTCAAAAAAAAAAAAAAGGTACTATTTTTCAAAGACAATGCCAACAACATGCTTAAGAGTGACATCAGAAACAGGGAATATGGCTAGCCAGCATTCCTAGGCAGTAGCTTTCAAAGCTTTTGGTCCAGGCAAAATACACTCTGAAGACTGCTATTTCTGAAGTCTACTACATTTAACATTACTTTTTGTTACTTCAAAAACTATACAAGTATTAAAAATGGTAGTATTTCTTAATTTCTGCAGATCTCTGGCTTAACAGAAGACAGCAGGATTTCCAAACATGCTTTTGTCTTGTATGGTTTTTAGTGACCTGTATGAAGAAAGTCTCTGTCTTACAGAGGCATGCCATTCTTTTTACATAACTGTGGCTGCTGTTTGAAACCGCATCAAATCAACAGCAGCCTTCTAAGCCCAACTAAGCTCTCATTTCCCTGCGCTAACCCACTGACCATCTGACACTATGTCAATCCTTTATCCATTTGCATTTTCTGACCACATGCACATGAGTTGCTTTTCTAAGCACCAAGCTCACAGAACTTCAGGCAGAGTTAGACAAAAAGGCATCTGTTAACAGCTTGGATTTGTTTGATTACTGGAAAACTATGAAGCTCACAATGATAGATACAAGTTTCCAAAGTTCTAATTTTCTGTTGAAAGTGAAAATTTTATGTTTAGCAAAAAAATCCTCACATCATTTATATTGGAGAGTGTGTGTGCCATACACTGAGCCTGACAGGCAAAAGCCTGCTCATTCAAGGAGCCACTCCACAAGATGTACAAGTGGCAACTCATAGGAAAATGACGCTGGTGTGCATCTGAAGGCTACGCCTAATAGAAGTGGCATGTACACCTTGTTCAAGGATATTACGTTTCTTTAAACTACACTTATTTGTTCTGTGTGTGCATCCTTGTCTCTGCTATGGGTAGGTGTGTGCAGGTCAGAGAACAATGGGCAGTCGTCGTTCAACTGCTTTCACCACATAGGTTTGATGTATCAAACTTAGCAAACATCCCTACATATGACACACAGAGCCATCTTCCCTAGTTCCAAAGACATTCTAAAGGGAAATGTGTATTTTACAAACCCAGCCCACAGTGGGAGCGCAGGGTCCCTTATATATGGGTGCAAAAATCAGTTGCCAGGAAAACCTGTTACACTTGTCTATTATTTCAGAGAGTTTTGGCCTCTCAGCTCCAAGGAGGGGTTCCAGGCATCCCAACAGAAGCCCACTGAGTGTACCTGAACTCTGCCTCCAGCATTTCTACTTAGGATAGCACTGGGTGGCGCAGGACAGTCAGTGGCAGCATCTATGGTGCACCATCTTTCATCCCAGGTGCCCTAGAACGACCTCCAAATTCCTTCCCATTTCCCGACTCAGCTTGAAAGTATTATTACCAATGCAGAGGAGAAACTGGGCAAAACCTACTTTCCCCAAATGTTAAAAAATATCACTCTTAAAAAATAGCAGTGGCACAAGACCTACCTTTTAACCACTCTACTCTGAAGATTCAACTATCACCATTCTAACTGCTATCCACCTAAAGATGTCTGCAGCAAGAGCTACAAAACTAACTTCTTAGTTAGTTCTTAGTGTGAGCGACTCTGAACTGTGACAGATGGCCACAGTGAAGCTCCTACACACAAACCATAGCAATTCCAGAAAACTAGGGTTTTTCGAGACAGGGTTTCTCTGTGTAGCCCCGGCTGTCCTGGAACTCACTCTGTAGACCAGGCTGGCCTCGAACTCAGAAATCCACCTGCCTCTGCCTCCCAAGTGCTGGGATTAAAGGCGTGCGCCACCACTGCCCAGCTTAGTCATGACTCTTAATACCCAAGTGCACATGTACATTTTGCCCTATTTGCAAAACGTGTTTTTTTTTTTTAAACTTTAGTTTTCCCTGAAATGATATTTAAAATTATTTTACTTTAGACAGGTTCTCATGTAAGGATGACCTTGACTTCAAATGCCACCTGAGTACTGGGATGCTAGGGTGACAGGCATGCATTACCTGACACAACAATGCCTGGAGGATAAGCCTAGGACCTGAGAACGCTACTGAATGGAACAATCCTCCAGTGCCCCCAAATTTAATTTTGAAGCAATTCTAACTTGTTAAAAATTATATCCAGTGCTATAATAAAGTTTGTCTGACCCTGACTTAGAATTTGTTACTTCTGACAAGTTAGGTTAGTTTACCATTACTTTTACTTTCTATTAAACATCTTTTGTTAAGTAAAAGGGACTGAGAATATGTTTATAAAAAAAGGAAAATTATCAAGAAAAGGCTTTTATAACTCAGTTTTAATTTCCAATAGAGTAATTTTTTTTTTTTTGGTTTTTTGAGACAGAGTTTCTCTGTGTAGCCCTGGCTGTCCTGGAACTCACTCTGTAGACCAGGCTGGCCTCGAACTCAGAAATCCGCCTGCCTCTGCCTCCCAAGTGCTGGGATTAAAGGTGTGCGCCACCACCGCCCGGCCCTCCATACAGTAAATTAATAGTCTATATAAAATTCAGCTTGTTCAGAAATGAGAAACTGCCTCTCTTGCCCTCAGTGGGAGCACCTTGACATCTATATGATCCTTACCCAGCAGCTGTAATGCCTGGCTCTTGTCATTGAACCCTAAGGTCTGCAGCAGCAGCAAAACTTGTATATCACACATGCCGAGGCTTCAGCCCATGAAGGAAATTAAAAAACTCAGTTTCAATTCTCTCAATGTCTACTGCTCAGCAAAACAAATGCTATTTACCAAATCACAATGTTATTAAATTATTCTGGCCAGGTCAAAGAAAATTAAGGAAAAGAAACATTATGAGGAAATCATAAAAAGAATCAAAATCTTGTTGATTTAAACCACACATGAGAACAAAAAGCAGCACTGTCAAGAGAAAAAACACTGTCAGGACGGATGTTCCACCCAGGCCTCCAAGTCTCTCTGTATCCAAAATTCCTTCCTTCCAGTTTCTAGTTTAAAAGGTACAGGCTTTTAAGTTTGGTAGCAATCAGGGAGGAAATTTTAAGTCTACTTACTGGTAACCATGAACTAGAAACCGTGTGAGACTAGCCTTGTTTGGGGTCTCTTAAAGCAGCTACCTAGGATGGGTTCCCCTCCTGTCCCTTTCACATTCCCAGAGATGGTGGGCTTTGTATGGGTAACTGCTGCTCTTAAGGTCAGCACCAGATCATCACATCATATACTTATCAGGAAACAGGGTATCCTCACTGTGTGCCTAGGCTGACTATCCAACAATATGTGTACATGTACATGACTTGGAGGATCTTTTTTAAGTGTTTCCAGGACAATCCTGCAAGCAAAGGCTATGGAATTCCTGGGATATGGAGCTCATATTTATTTCCACATATTTATGCCCCAGATTAGGGTGGCATTACTATCTTAAGTTTTACTGTGTACAACGAAAGCATATTACATCCTATAACTGGTCAAGCCAATAAAATTAGTTAAAAGATACCATCTCATAGTATAAAGATGATGTTTTTCTAGGTGTTTAAAGTCAAGTATTCTTTCAACTCATTTCAACAATAAGAATACTACTCCCTTTTTGGAAGGCGGAGTATGTCAAGATAGAGTTTCTCTGTGTAGCCCTGGCCGTCATGGAACCTAGATAGATCCACACTAAAAGCATGTGCCACCATGCCCAGCAATAAGAACACTCAAGGCGAGGCCTGGTGGTGCTTGTTATTAATCCCAGCACTCAGGAGGCAAAGACAGGCTAGCCTGGTCAACACAGTAACTAACATAACAGGACAGCCAGAGACATGGCAAGACCCTGTTGAAGAAAACCACAATCAAAACAAGCACTTTTAATTGTTATGAACAGTAAATGGTAAAAATGGATAGGTGGATAGACAGAGCTATCTGCACAGCACTAAGGTATCAGATGTCCCTTTACTGTCACTGAAAAGTCACACATTAGAGGCTAACCAACAGTGATGTGACACTTGAAGCAGAAACAGATGGAAGAAAACAGTCATTGTAAAATAAGCAGATTTACAAAAGCATAAATTTTACTTTTTTCACTAAGTTGTCTTAGACTTTGAAAGTATTTATGTTAATATGAGGGCAGATGAGTTAAACTAAAAGTATATTATAATGAATAAAAGGTTTAAATGTCTCAGTTGTAAAATCAAACAATCAGTATAATAAAGGTTCTTTAGTGTCACCAGGAACTTTTTAGTATAAAGATCCCGGAGTTTGGTTTCAGAATGGCTAGGTGTGGGGACTGAGCACAGAGCTCCCACAACTGCTGTCTGTCTGTATAAAGCACCCTTTCTATCCAGCTAAGATTCATAAGGGCCATAAGTAGACCCAATCTGATCCCACTCCCTACCCTCCTCACTCAGGTCCAGCTATTACTCTGAGGAGGCTGTAAAGCTTGCTACCTACATTCAGCTCAAAGCCCAAGAGGCTTTCGAAAGCCAAGTAAGGAACCCTCCTTTCCGTCTCTAAGATTAATAGGAGACAATACATGGGTTTTTCCTTTGTGGGTGGGGGAGGGGAGGATAATGAAGTCCAACACTGAATTCTAGCAGGGCTTCCTGTATTATCTATTGCAGCTCAGCTGAACTCCATTCTCAAGCCAGTTACAGCAGCAACACCCAGTACTTCCTCAACATCAACACAAACAGGCAGCAAAGGCTACTTCAGACCCAAACACATCCTTTTAAGTTACTATCTAACAAATCCTGACAGTGCCTATCAGGCTTCTCAGGGAAGGCTCTCTGGATATAGGCTCCTGCTCCTGTCAATAACCAGCACTTTCTATCCCCCACAGTCAGGTAGCACATAGGGATAAACTGTACAGACACAAGCACAGAATTATTCATTTTAAATGTGTCTGCCATGAGTGTGCAGGTGCCCACAGATGCCAGAAGAAGGCATAGGATTTCCCGGAGCTGGAGTCAGACATGGTTGTGAGCCCTCCAGGTGACATAGATGCTTGGGAACCAAGCTCTGGTTCTGTAGAAAAGAACTCCTAACAGCCATCTCTCCAACCTTCAGAATTATTCTTAAAAAGTATGTCAACTGCCTACTCACGTTTCCTTATGAATTTCTCAAAATGACTGCTCAGAAAGTAAACTAAAGCCTTGTCAACATGGTCTGTCTCACAGGCGGGCCTGCACACTCAAAACAAATGAGCACAACTCAGACTTTGGGCTTTGACCTCCTCTTTCCAAAGAGCACACTACCATTGGCTGCAAATCATACAACCTTTGTAACTGAATCAACACACAACCTCAGAGACTACTGGGTTTCTTCTATAAAGGATCCAGTCATCTAAGACTTAAAGGAGACTCCACTTAGGGACAATTTCTTAGTTGAGATTTGAGCATAAGAAACAAATCCTACAACATGGATCACTGTGTGAGAATCTAAGACCAACATGAAACAGTTGAATCTTTGCTCTTCTGGGGCCAAACAGAAGTCACTTAGTATCATAGGACAGACATGTAACATGGTAAAACATGCCGTGCTGACAGAAGTTTAAGGCCTGGCACAGTACTCATATGCTGAATAGAAATTACTTGAGGTGTTCAGCACTGACTGAATTAAGACTCTATAGCCTATTAAGGCAATACCTACCAGAGGTCCAGAGAGCTTTTCTGACAATAGAAAACTTCGAAAGACAGAAGACAGGAAGACATTCCACCTCGCCTTCAAGCTACCTGAGCTCTCCTCAGGTCCCCTAGCACATGTTCTCAGTAAGCTATTGTGATGCTACACCACATGCACTGAATGCCAGAAGGAAAGTGCTGGTCATGAGTGCTGGCAGAGGGTCATCAATTACACAACCTTTTTTGTGTGCTGTTTCTCATCTGTACACAACTGAGTTTGCCTGACAGAACCTCCACTTAATCAAGTGTAACAAGGAGCATCCTTTTGTGGAAAATCAAATATACAGAACATTCCAAATCAAATCCAGGGCCTCTAACTCAAGAATCACTGTTGATATCAATCTACATTAACATACACCTGGCCACCAACATTGGCAAGAGGCAATGAGAGTCCAGGCAACGCCCAGGCCCTACACACGGCTGAGGCTACATCTTCCCGAAGACCTCCATGAGGTATCTGCTCATACACCCGCAAGTTGGCGCCCAGGCCCAGTCACGTCCTACCACGAGTGTTCTACCACAAGTGTTGAGGACCTGCGGCCGCGGGAAGCTGGGCCCCTAACTCCGATTCACATTCAAGGGCTCCACAGCCTCCCAGACCCAGACCAGCCTGGACTACACAAGCCAACCAGTGATTAGGCAGAAACCAGACGCAGACCTCCCGCCCGCCCGCCCTCGCACGCTCCTCCGCGATCCCTCGGCCCGGTGCCGGAAAGGGTCCCACGGGCCGCGACGCCATTTTCTCAGCGCCATTGCGCCGCTCGCAGGAATCAGGCTGAGGGCATGGCGCCGCTCCGCCTTGTCCGGATTCCAAGTGCCGTTAGGGTCCACACAGCTCCCGCCCTCCTTCACTCACTGCACAGAGCCACTTACCCGACCGCCGGGATCCCGCAGCCATTTACAGAGCTGCCACGGATCTAGAGCAAGGACCAGCGAGACTACCGTCCTAGAGAGGTGGGCCGCGCGGCAAGCGGAAGAAATCGACCGGCCACCGAGATGCGGCGAGGCTAGAGTGGCTGTGCCGCCCTTCTTTGCACGCATGCGCCAGCCGGGTTCCCCGGAGCGCCAGCTTCGTCGGCTGGGCACGCTTGACAGATTCCCGCGTCCCGAACCAAGGGCCTAAGCTGCGAGCCAATGCCACCAAGAGATTCCTCGAGCTATCCTGGAACAGCACTCGGCCCAGCATTCCAAAAGCTTTAGAAACCCTCTGCGCCTGCGGGGACTGGTGCTTCGGGTAACCAGCACCCGATTCCGGTGGGAAGGAGCCTAGAAAACCCCAAAGCCCTTCCGTAGGCCGTGCAGCTTTCGGCCTATGGCAGGGTGTGCGGAGCCGGGAGGGGCGTCCGCCCAACAGGGACTCCCTGAGACTTAACTATGCTTTACTCCGTGCTAGAAACACCCTCGCCCCGTCCATATCTTCCTAAATACCGACCAGGAGTCAGGAGCCAATGCCTGGGCATACGTGTCTACGAGGGCCGGACCCCCAGTTCCCTCACGAAAACATTTAAGAATTCCCCCACCCCCAGCGCTAACTACAGTGACATCCCTTCACTGTCCCCCAAATTACTTAAGGAAACCAGAGAGGTCGCTACTCCCTTACTGCACCGTGAACGCTAGCCACTTTGCCCAGAGAGCAGTTAATACCGGGGCAGGCGCTCAGCTTTGCCCCAAACAACCAGCTTATTTATGTACGCACAGACACATCGCTTGGAAGCCAGTCTTCTGGTCTCTAACTAAACATGTACTCCGGTATAGTAAGGCCCCTCTCACATTGTAGAGTCCTCTAATGCTCCATTCAGAAGCCCAGGTCTTGATTAGTTTTCTTTCTAACATTTTCTAACATTTAAGGTTACATGCCAGCTCATGGGGCTTCCAGTACAGTAGGAGGCTGCTTCTGCTTCCCTTGGTGAGATCAGATCCTTCAATACCACAATTCTGATTCTTGTCAAGGAGGAGCCTACCCTGATTCCTCAACTCTGCCCTTGAGTTAAGTTCCCAGCATCCACAAGAAGGCGAACAACTCCAGTTCCGGAGATCCAGTGCCCTCTTCTGGCCTCCTCGGGCACCAGGCACCCGCTGCATGTACACATACATAGAATCGGAACACTCATACACATTAAATAAAAAATTTTAAATATAAAAAACTAAAACCCAACATTTAACTGATAGTTCATTTTATTATGTACAGTGCGGAGATTAACCCTGGAGCCACCCTAGGGACATGCTAGGCATGGAATAATTTCAAACAGCTAACTTTAGATAAAATGCATTTACTTGCACAGCACTGAAGAATCCTATAACAAGTCACCAGCTGCTTTGCACAAAGCAGAATAGAGTAAGGCACCAGTCTTTGATTTCACTTTAAAAACAGCAGGTTCTAATTTGCAGCAGTTATTTATCTGGCAATGCTACATCCATTCCCAGCTGAGAACCAACACCAACCACAGAACAGAGAGCACAAGGTACTGGAAGCACAGAAAAGAGCCAACAAAACAATTCATAGACTTTGTAACCAGCTGTAATGACATCTGTTTACAAGCACTGAGGCAAGAAGATAGTGAGTTCCAGGACAGCTTTGGCTACAGAGTGAAACACTGTCTTAAAACAAAAAATACAAAAACCAATCAAGACAGCCAGAGAAACACTGTGAGACCCTGTCTCAAAGAAAAAAGAGTAACAACAAAGAGGCATACGTGTCACAAACTGAGGTGACCACAGAAGAGGAGAATCTGCAAACCTGCCTATAGAAAGTGAGAGGTCAGGGCTGGAGAGAGGCTCAGCAGTTAAGCGCACTGGCTGCTCTTGCAGAGGACCTGAGTTCAATTCCCAGCAACCACATAGTAGCTCTCAACCATCTGTAATGGGATCCAATAGACCTCTTACCAGAAGAGAATGACAGTGTACTAACATACATAAAATAAATATTTAAAAATAAAATAAATTTTAAAAAATTAATGATTTTTTTTCCTGGTTTATTTCCTAACTGTTCTGCCTGCATGTATAAATGTCCACCATGTGTTATGCCTATGGCCCCACATAAGTCAAAAAAGAATGTCAGATCCCCTGGAATTGGAGTTTTGGGTGATTGTAAGCTACCTTGTGGGAGCTAGTAATTGACCTTGGGTCCTCTGCAACAAGGGCTCTTAAGCAGTGTAATACCCCTACCACCAAGATATCAGGATTTATAGGAAAAGTGGGAAGTGATACAAAAAAATCATGTCCTTCCAACAGAAAAATCTTTGCATAAATGTATAGCTGTTTTGCAGCTCTCTTCAACAGAAGCCAAGAACTCCAGAATCCAAGGGTTTAACTTTTCTTGTTTTGAGAGTAAAAGAAAGTATCCATAGAAACAACGTAGTTCTGTCCAGGCCTTTAATTCCAGAACTGGGAAAGCAGCAGGCTGGTCTCTGAGGTTCAAGGACAGCTTGGTCTACCAGCTGAATGAGACCCAGTCTCAAGGGGGTAAAAGTTATTCTGTAAAACACAGTCGGCATCCTGGTACCTGATTGTTTACCTAATGGAAGCATTTTGTATTTTATCCTCAGAATGCTTTTCCCTTTTATAAAACTGTGGTATTTGATTAGTTATTTATTCAGTGCTGAGAACTGAATCCATTATGGATGAGTCTGTGCTAGGTAAGTGCTCTACCACTGAACTACCACTTCAGCCCCTTGATAATGTTCTCTCAATTTTTATTACCAAGGAAGGTGTGGTGGTCTGCCCTTCCAACTTTACATGTATACAGGATCTAGTATACAGGTCACTGGGCCATCGTGCAGCAAGCACTTCTTACCCGTTGAGCTCCATCGTGCAGCAAGCACTTCTTACCCGTTGAGCTCCATCGTGCAGCAAGCACTTCTTACCCGTTGAGCTATCTCACCCACCAGTTCTTTCACCATATACGTTTAGTTCTTCTCTTTCTAGAGAACTGCTATCCACACCACACCACCCCAAATAAAAAACAACCAGGGTTTCTCTGTGTAGCCTGGCTGTCTGGAACTTGCTCTGTAGACCAGGCTGACCTCAAACTCAGAGATCTGCTGCCTTTGTGTCCAAGTACTGGGATTAAAGCGTGTGCCACCACAGCCAGGCTTGAGAACTGCTATTCTTCATAATGAAACAACTTCAATCCCTGCCTTGGCTTGCTGAACAGTGGCACCTTTGACCACACAGCAGCTCTTCTACTCGGTCAAACTTTTATGACTTTTCTCCCCAGGTCCACCTGTTGAACACAGGAAGCTTAGCTAGTTAATGAATCTGCCAGGCTGACATTTCTGTCAACTTGGCAACTGTCCCAGATTATAGCCAGTGTGACTGTCCAGGACATGCCCACCTATTTCCTACTTTTACATCCTTGATGCCACTGCACACAGGTTCTGCCCACACAGAACGTAAAAACCACTCTACTCAATCTGGAGCTACCCTTTCACCTGGTCCCTGGAACCTTCCCATGTGTACCACAAACTCAAATGCATTTCAAAGCCTAACACAAAGATTCGCTCGTGGGGATGGGATGGCTCAGTGGGTAAGAGCATTTGACACTCAAGCAGGGACAGGCACAAGAACATGCCTGTAACCTCAGTGCTATGTGGGTGGTGGTGACAGGCAGACAGGATTGCTGGAGCTTGCTGGCTACTGGCTTTGTTTACAGTCTAGTGAGACCTTGACCTGAAGAAATAAGGCAAAGTGAGAGAACACAGGCCATCTCCTCTGGCCTTTACACGCTCCTGGGTACATACTCAGCCACACACAGAGAAAAACCACAAATGAGCTGACTTCTCCCTTTGCTAGTATTCACACTGGGGAAGGGCCTTGGAACAGTACAATCATTTATTCCCTGGTCAACAGAGTCATGTAAAGTACCTAAAATGTACTGGACACTTTTATTAACTGAGATGCCCAGTACGTAAGAATGTTACTATTCTTTGTGTGTGTTCATTCATTCATGTGTGTATGTGAAGTTGCACATGTGTACTCAGGCTGGAGGTCAATGCTGGGCAGGTGTCTTCCTCAATCTCTTATTTTTGAGAATGACCCCTCATTGAATCTGGAGCTCAGCAGTTCAGAGACATAGGCTTGCCAGAAGTCCCAGGGGTGCCAGCACTGGGATGACAGAAGCCAGAGTATCACTCTTTTGTACACAGGGATCAATCTCGGGTCCCTTTGCTTGAACATTTTACTGACTGAGCCATCTCCACATCACAGTAAACCTTGTTTTTAGGGTATTCATGATATAAGGCACTGGCAATATGGGGTACATTGTTGAAAGGCAAGGAAAATAGTTTAGGACTCCTTTTTTTTTTTTTTTTTCTTTGAAACACCAAGACACCTTTCTCTCTACATAGCCCTGGCTGTGCTGAAACTCACTGTGTAGATCAGACTGACCCCATCTCCTCTACCCTGAGTGCTAAGATTAAAGACATGAGTTACCATGCTTATGTGTTTAGGTGTTTTGCCTGTATCTGTATGTGTATCGTATGTACAGGCAAGGTGCTCATGGAGGCCAGCAGAGGGAGCCCAACCCCCCAAAACTGGAGTGGCCCGCAGTAACTCCAAGTGAGCATTGCGAGCTGACCCTGAGTCCTCTAAGAGCAGGAATGCCCTTAACCACTGAGCTACCTATCTCTCAAGTTCCAGAACTACTTCTCAAACTGTGAGCTACAATCCTATATGGGGGTCTATAACTAAAATGGGGGGGGGGTCACACCTATAGATTCTAAGCACGTAACAAATCAAAATTAAACACATAATGAATCTGAGGTGTTTCTAGCAGGGTTCATCCATGGTGTACTGATCAACTGCTGTCTAGGTTCTTTTAAGTGTTTTTTTAAGATGTGTATGTGTGTCTGTGCACATGTGTACAGATGCCTGTAGAGATCAGGAGAGGGCATCAGATCCCTTGAAGCTGGAGTTACAGGCGGTTATGAGCCACCATGTGTTGGGACTGGAAATCTAACTCCTTATCAAGAAAAGCAAGTGCTGAGCAATATCTCTGGACCCTGCAGTCATAGTTTTGAAAATAAAACATGCTCATTTTACATAACAGGAAACACCAACAAATGCACCTTAATTATATTTAAGACTACAGCATATTATGAACTGCATTATTTTTACTACACAAAGTTTATGCACTTAAATATAATAGAAGCCAGGTGCAGTGGTGTGCACCTTTAATTCCAGCACTTGGGAGGCAGAGAGGCAGGTAGATTTCTGAGTTTGAGGCTAGCCTGGTCTTAACAAGTGAGACTAAAAGAAAGAAAACATAATTGTTAAATTTTTAAAAACTTCCCTACAGCATGAGAGTGTGAAATTAGTAATCTTTGGATGGTGTTAGAACATTAATTTCAAAAACTGCTGTTGGAATTACTGACTTGAGCTGTGCCAATAAATAAAAAGACCAAGATCAGGACTGGGATGTAGTTAGCTATCTAGTGGACTCTTGCTTAGTATTCACCACGCTCTGAGTTCAATCCCCACCACCACAAGTACTTGGCACTCATTGTGCGCAAGCCTGCAATCACACCATAAAATAGAGCAGGAGACCCTAAACTCACTGTCACTCTTGCCTACATATAAAGGTGCAGCCAGCATACACAAAGGAGATCTTGTCTTTCAAAAAATAAAGTTTCATGCTGGACTGGCTCATACCATTTACTGTTCTTTCAGAAATGGAGTTTGGTTCTTAGCATTCATACAGGAGTCAGAGGGCTCACAATCACTTACAAACTCTGTTCCAGGGGTTCTGACATCCTCTTCTGGCCTCCAGATCGGCATTCGAATACACAAAAATAAAATAAATCTTAGAAAATAATTCATTCAGATTGACCTGGAACTATATAGATCAGGTTATCCTTGAGCTCAAATATTCAGACTAAAGGTTTGTACTACCTTATCCAGCAAAAAAAAAAAAAAAAAAATTTTAAAGATTTGTCAGGTACGGTGGCATGCATCTTTAATCCAGCACTCAAGAGGCAGAGCCAGGAGGATCTCTGTGACTTAAAGGCTAGCCTGATCTACATAGTGAGTTCCAGGACAGCCAGAACTACATAGTGAGATCCTGTCTCAAAACAACAAAAAAAACCCAAAGATTTATTTTTATTTATTTTATTTATGTGTATATAAAAGTGCCCAGAGACCAGAGATATCAGATCTCCAGAAACTGGAGTTACAGGTAGCTGTGAGCTGCCTGACTCAGGTGCAGGAAACTTAAACTCAGTCCTCTGAGCCATCACTTCTCCAGCCCCAGGGCTAACACTTAATATAAAAATAAGCAAGCATATGCATCTCATTAGAATGAAAATCTGCTTTTGTCCTTAATGGTAATATTTTATTTATAGAAGGCCATTATGAAATTAAGTTATCAGTTAATACTTGATTTGTACATCTATTTTATATATATCCATATACCCAGTGTAGCACCCCAAAAAAAAAAAAAAAATCCTTATGCATAAAGTGGTTGTAGGTGGACACTTTAAGAATCCCTGGTTTTAGCCGGGTGGTGGGTGGCGCACGCCCTTAATCCCAGCGCTTGGGAGGCAGAGGCAGGCGGATTTCTGAGTTCGAGGCCAGCCTGGTCTACAGAGCGAGTTCCAGGCCAGCCAGGGCTACACAAAGAAACCCTGTCTCGAAAAACAAAATCAAAAGAATCTCTAGTTTACAAGATCACCTGAGCTGGGCATGGCGGAACACACTTTTAAAAAACAGGTTCTCCCTACATAGCTCCGGTTGACTTGGAACACACTGAGATCCACTTGCCTCTAGGTGTGCCACCATGTGATGCCTGTGGGTCGTACTATTAACATCTATCTGTGCTACACAGAGAAACGTTATCTGGAACATTCAAAAAATAAAAATTATCATCTGAGCAAAAACAAAAGACAAAACTTGCTGATATATTTAGTGAAACTTCCCAGGGAAGCCCAAGCAGCTGAGAGAAGCATTTCACACAGTACAGCCCAAAGAGAACGGGAGTCGGGGTGACTGAAGCAGGAAGGTCAATTAACTGACAAACGAATGTCTTACACGAAGGTCAGGGTGTAGGAGAAAAAGTACTTTAAGAGGACATATGTGACAATGTTAGGAAAAGACTCCGTGGTAAAGGATACTTCGTGCAAGCAGCAAAGATGATGAGCTCAGAATTAAGCGGCTGAGGAGTTTACAAGCTCTTGTTTACAAGAGCCAGTTTGTAGAAAAGACTACAGCACTAGCAGGATGCTAATCTATCATCCACAGAGGCACTGAAATTCTGAGTTAACTCCTCTCTCCTTAAGATACTGGCCTCTTGCCTTGCCCACTTTTGAGTTGATATCCAACTTTACCCAGGGTTAAAGTAAGCGCTACAAAGTTCGTCAATACCAACCTAAACAAATAGCTTTGGTTAGAGCTATGGACTTGCAGGTTTAGCGCGTGCACCCACGGTGGCCATTGTGTCCGACAGATCTGCTAAACTGGCCTTATTTTCAGTGGCTCCATGAGAAGTTACTTTCCCTAGACTCAGTTAATTTTTAAGCAAGCACACGTAACTTTCTCAGCGCAGACGGCCCAACATTCCTTCCAGAAGCATTCCAGAATTTCTTTACATTACAATGACTGAATTTGCATTCTCCTCCGGTAGACAATAAACACATAAATATGCAAATGCCCATTTAACCAATACACCTCCACAGTTTTAGAGGGCCTCCAACCACTCCCACCCCGCTTACCGAAATCTCTAAACTATCTCAAGGCAATGGGTAAACAGGATTCGGGGATGGGAGGGATAGGGAGGTCCCTTCTCCCGCGGCAGGAATCCTCTCCGCCGGAGTTCAGGATGGGTCCTCACCGTACGCCGCTAAGAATAAAGACACTCTCTGTAATCGCCCAGCAGTAGGGGGAGCATCCTCGGCGGCCTGGGGGAGTCCTCAGTTGTGAGCGCTTCTGAAGCATCAATCGGCTCTGCTTCCAAGATTGCCGTAGAAGCAGGGATTAACTTCCGTGCATGCTCCATTCCCCGAGAACCCCAGCACTAGGGAGTCACCTTCTTGAGTGCCCAGAAACGGAAGGACTCTGCAGTCCGCTCTCGAGCGTGGCCACAAGGATCGCTCTAGGTAGGGCTGTTCTGACGCTGATCTGGCCTGGATCACAACGCTCCCGGAATAAATCCTAGGAGCTCGCTCACGTCCGGAGGCCTTGTCTTTGGGACTAGAGCCTGGCGGACTACAGGCCAGGGAATGCCCTTCTTACCTCGCGCACTCCCGTGTTCACACACACCTATTCCTCGCCCCCACTTCACACGCGCATACATACACACACAAGAAAAAACAAACAAACAAACAAACAAGAAAAGAGCTGGGACCTTCATTTCGAACTCAGTCTACACGTCTCCATCCCCGCGCTAGCACTCAGTACGCGAAAGCCCCCGCAGCAGCCATCTTGCGCAGAAGCGATAGTAGCCTTTTGACTCTCGCGCCAACCCGTAGAGCAAGGGCACCGCCGAAGAGTTGTGCGCAAGAACGGAAGTCGTGACCCTAGTTTCCGGGGACCGCCCACCCAGCAGATTCGCGAGAGGATTCCATTGGTTGCCAGTTTGCATCTCGAGATCTTACGATCTCGCGAGAGGTATCTGAGGTTGCCGACGCCGGTGTATCTACCTCTGCTTCGCGCCCCGCCCCCGCCTCCGCCGCTGCCTCCGCCTCCGCCTCCTCATCTATCTCCCGCCGTCTCTGCCGCCCTTTCCCGGCCCCGGGAGCGGCCGCGGAGCCGCCACCCAGACCCTGTCGCACGGGAGGCGGGATCCGCACGGTAAGATGGCCGCAGCAGCCCCTGACGGCCGTGCCGAGCGTCTCCGCGGGGCTCCGGGGTGGGCCGCGGCGCGGAGGTCAGAGGTCGGGGGCCTGTGCCCACCTGGCTGCCCTGCCCATGCTACCCGAAGCCCGAGGCGAGAGCGGAGATCAGGGCGGTGGAGCGGGAGGTCTGGAGGCCGCGCTGTTAGTCGGGGTGCTGCCGGGACAGGAATAGTTACTGCAAGTGTTCGCACGTCTCTGCGATTAAAGGCGCAGTGAAGGGGACAGCGAAAGGTGAAGACGCAGCTAGTGCGGTAAAAGTCATCCTCCGGGCGTAGGATGCATCCGGGTCCTCTGTGTAACCGCTGAATTTTGGGACCACTGAGTCCTGCAGAACCACTAGCCCCTGTCCCTGTCCTCAACCTTGCTTGGTAACCTTTTCCGGCGCCGAGTGGAAATCGAGAGGCAAGGACCTTCTTGGCAAACATTTTTCCAGACTGATGTTTAGCTTACTTATGAATAAAAGTTGAATCGGTGAATCCTGTGGCATGGAGAGGCATCAGCCCCGTTTAGTTTCACTTCCCGCCTCCCCCCACTACTATTACTACTACCTTTTAGGCTGTTGGGATCTTCAAGTTCGCCAGAAGCTAGAAGTCCTGGCACGTCCCAAATTCGGAGTCCCCTCTATAACATTCGCTGTGCAAATTCTCCGCAAGTGGGCTTTGCAGTCAAATGCTCTACCACTGAGCTATACCCCCGCAAGTGGGCTTTGGAATCTTACTATCTTAGATCTTTTTAAAAAACAAAACAAGCTCTTGCTTAAATAGCTTCCCCCCTAGTATGTGTATGTGCAGAGTTTCCAAAATTGCTGTTTCTGCCGTGGGTCCCAGGACCTGTAATCCAGAGGCCTACCACACCTCTCTAACTGCCAGAGTTCTCTGCACCAGACTTGCCCTGCTCCTCCAACCTGTTTTACTTGCATCTCTCCCACGTAGTCGTGCTCTCATTCTTAAGGCCTGACACTTGAAACCACCAGTCTGGTTGTCCGTGTTTCTTTCTTTTCTCTTGTCCCTTCATATTCAGTCCAGCAACAGCTTCCATTGATTTGGAGGCCAAAGCTTGATCTTGTCTTCTCTTCTGCTGTCCACTATACCAGCGCTAGGATATCTCTTTGTTGGACTGCTTAGCTCTTTCAATCTTATGACATATTAAAACAAACTAGCTTGTCCTTTGCAGTGCACAAAGTAATATCTGTGAAGTATATATGTTGTTGACCAAGTGAAAATGATCCAGTTCGTGTTCCTAGTTACCCTAACTGCCCCTCCCCCACCCCTGCCATGGTTCTGCCATCCTGCCTTACTCCCCACGAAACAATCCTCGAGTGATTCCATGTCTTTCCTTAAGATCACACAATATTTTGTGCTAAAGACATTCCATGTAGTTTATTTCATATCTGATTTTGCAAAACTCATGTCACCCTTGAACTTCCATTTTAATTTGTTCTGTTTTTCCCATTCAGTGTTGTTTTATTAAAGTGATGTACAACCATATTCCCTTCTAAAGTCTAAATACTTTAAATGTAAAAAGTTCTTTATTTTTATTTATTTTTGAGGCAAAATCTTGCCATGTAACTCTGATCTGTAGATCCATTTGACTCTGCCTCACAAGTGCTGGGATTAAAATTGTGGCCAACACACCCAGCCAGAACATTGTTTTTGAGCCTATTTGTTGATTTGATAACATGTTTTAGCTTCCTTTACACCGTGTGTGAATATGCATGTTTGACTGAGTAAGTGATGCATGCTTGTGCCCTACGATCTGTGTGAAAAGCTGCAGCCTTATCTTCAGAACACACATACCCAAGGGTTTGGGTGTGGCATTTTATATCAAATCGCCTTTATTCAGGCTCCTGTTGAGTTTTGGGGAATGGAGTCCACATTTTGCCGTCTTAAGCGCATCTGTGAACTGCATACTCTTTGGTGCCTGCTGGAACCAATCTTGGATGTAGGAGTACACTTGTTGAACCCGAGGAGGCTCGTGCCACCTTATCAGTTTTCCCACTAAGGAGTTGAAGGAAGCTCCACCGTCACTAACACACATCTTCATTTGATTGCTGCGTCCTTTTTACACCATAACATAAACCTTCAGTGTATAACTCTGTAGTGATTCCCCTTTATACTTTCAGCTTCAAACCTAACCCCTCCTTCACAGTGTGATGTCTTGGTCTCTGCATTCTAAGACCTCTGACTCTGTCTCATACTTCCCACCTTTGACCTTCTTGATACTACCAGACATGTAATTTTCTCAGGTCTCTTTTGCTTGTCAATTTCAAGACTGAAAGCACTCTCCTACTCTTACACTTGCTACATTGCTGTGTTTATTTTTTTGGAATGATTACACTGGACATAGAATTCTTCCCCAATTATTATATCTTTTTCCTGTAGAAATAAATCATGAGTTATGCAGAAAAGCCCGATGAGATAACCAGAGATGAATGGATGGAAAAACTCAACAACTTACATGTTCAGCGAGCAGACATGAACCGACTCATCATGAACTACCTAGTCACAGGTAAAGGCTGCCCGAGAGGGCCAGCAATTGACCATAGCTCTCCCTTTTTAAACAAGTAGCCCTTTACCTCTGAAGAGTAATGATAAAGTTAGCTTGTACTGAGAAATCATAAAAACACTATGTGAACTTTGATTTTTGTAAATCAAACTGACCTGTTAAAGATGGCCTTTTCTAGCCCTAAGTGATTAAGTCATACCGATAATCCCAGCACTTGGGAAGATGAAGCAGGACTGTGACTCAAGGCCAGTAATGTGAGACTTTTCTCAACTTCCTAACCCCTAAAAATTATGTATTTTTCCTATCAATAAAATAATTGCTCTAGCTCTTTGAGACCTAAAGCAACACCCTGTTTTGGCTTTTGACAGTTTCTTTTGGGGGGGGGCCGGTTTCGAAACAGGGTTTCTCTGTATAGCCCTGGCTGTCCTGGAACTCACTCTGTAGACCAGGCTGGCCTCAAACTCAGAAATCCACCTGCCTCTGCCTCCCAAGTGCTGGGATTAAAGGCGTGCGCCACCACTGCCCAGCTGACAGTTTCATAATTAAGCCTTCATGATCATTAAGAGTGTTTTGACTCAGAAGGCAGAGGCAGGAGGCTTATGAATTCTAGGCTGGCCTGTCTGTCTCAAGACTTTAAAAAAAAAATGCTTTGGAGTATACTTAAAGTCCAGATAAATGATATCTTCTGGCCAGTTTGGAAAAGTATTGTGGCCCGTTACTAGGTGTGTGCAACTCAAAACATGGAAGGGAGGAAGGAAAATGGCTGGGCATGTGCAGAGGAAACAGCACTTGATGCTCCTGCTGGGGATGGACGGTCACTACTAACTGGGATGAAGGAGTCGGTTACCCTGCCCAGTTTTCATAAGGCCTTCAGTGAGAAGTCTCCCCTTACGCTTTATCCTCCTGCACCTCTCCAGTTATTTTCTGCTAAATTTCTTAGAAAGTGGACAGGAATCTTGGCCTGTGGTTTCACCAGGCTCCTGTCGGGAAAGTGGCACCAGAGTACAGCAGCTCTGTGAAGATGCCGCAAGGTGCCTTCGTCACCTGCGATTGTCTCTGTTGCTCTGGTATCCTGACCTGTAATTCCTGCCTTGATGATGTCACAGCACACAGTGGGCTAGCAGTATGTGACCTTCAGGTTGGTAGACTAGGCCTTTTGGGTAGCTGCAAAGGAATGACAGCCTTGACTATTAATCACAAAAATATTACAAACCAAGTCCCTAAGAAAGTGTGATTTATATGTAGGATCATTTAATGATGGTTGGGCTCTTTAGAAGTACAAAGCCTTGATTCCTGGTTATCTTTCCTAGCAGTGAAGATAGTTTTCTTTTCAGAGGGCTTTAAGGAAGCAGCAGAGAAATTTCGGATGGAGTCTGGGATCGAACCAAGTGTGGACCTAGAAACACTTGATGAGCGAATCAAGATTCGGGAGATGATTCTGAAGGGTCAGATCCAGGAGGCCATCGCCTTGATAAACAGCCTTCACCCAGAGCTCCTAGACACAAACCGGTATCTTTACTTCCACCTTCAGGTGAGTTTAAGCAGTCTGATGTGTATGCTTGTCAAATTAGGTTTGTTTGCAGTGGCTCAGAAAGAAATTTGCCATTGCGTATTTATTGAACGTTGCTTAGTGTTGGGGAGGAGACAGGCTTTGAGCTAGCTGCTGCTTTATGACTACGGAAACTAGTTACTTTTAAAAGGTCTGTGTGCATTCATGAGAATGAGAATGAATAGTGTGCATTTGGAAGTAAGAGGCAGTCCTTGGGAGTCCATTCTTTCTACCCTTACATGGGAGGCCTCTGGGCATACTTGTATGACAAACACTTTGACTGTGGCAGTCTCACCAATCGCTCCTTTTTGCTTTTAAAATGGAAAGGCACCAACATGGAGATGATAAAAAAACAAGTCTTTTGCAATGCCTTTCTTATTTCCTTTTGCAGTGGTGGGGTGGAACCCAGGGCCTTGCCTAGATGCTAAACAAGTCCTTTAACATTATGAGTTACACAATCAACCCATAAGACATACTTTTGATTGGAGCCAAATGTTTATTGTTATTCATCTAGGTGTGTGCCAGCCAAACTTGGTTGTCTTTGCTGTTGACCATACTGGATGTCACCTACCTGGGGGTATACAGGCTGGCTAAACTTGTCTGTCTTTGTTATTGACTAGCAACAACACTTGATTGAGCTTATCCGTCAGCGTGAGACAGAAGCAGCATTGGAGTTTGCCCAGACGCAACTGGCAGAGCAGGGTGAGGAAAGCAGAGAATGCCTCACAGAAATGGAGCGTACATTGGCCTTGCTGGCCTTCGATAGCCCTGAGGAGTCGCCTTTTGGAGACCTCCTCCACATGATGCAGAGGCAAAAGGTAAAGGGCCAGTAAGGGAAGAGCCGAGTTCTTGGACACTCAGAGGACTCGTGAAAAGATAGTACATGTGCTGCTCTTGTGTTGGGGTGAAGCCCATGGCCCTGGGCTAGGTTACTCCAGTAGGACACTGGCAGCTCCTCTGATCTGTCCCATTTGATCTTGTGAAAGTAAGAGCAGCCGCATTGTGATGTTAAGTGTCCAAAACTCTTTTACCAGTTTTTCTTCTCTTAATCTTTCTCCTGTCAGTTTAGAAGCAGGTATCCGAAGTATTTTCAACTTAAAATCAGGAAAGTCTTCTGAAATGTTTTCTTGTTCCTTCCACATGCTACAAGCATGATAGTTCATTGCTTCCTAAGACCCATGTCTTCCTTTCCCCATGTGTTAGAGCTCTTGAAAATCTTGTTGAGGTGTCTCTCTTTAAGGCTTGCCTGCAGGGGCTCATATAAACATTGTGCTGTTCCTCTATGTTAAAGTCCTCACAAAACTGTTTTAAAAGAGTCAGGGTACTTAACGACCAAAGTGTAAGCTCCTTCAGGTGACAGTCATTTAGTGCCCTTGGAGTGGCTTATAGTTACATGTTTAATTTGTTTTTAAGTGAGTAACCAGCTTCTCGGGTGAGAATGGTATCCAGATGGGCTAGACTATAGCGTATTGATAGAGTGCTTCCCTAACGTGCTTAAGGACCTGGGATCTCACCTAGCACTGGAAAAAGACGTCTTAAGCATGTTGTCAGGCTTGCTAGTAGTGCGTGCGTGTGGCCATCTCTATTGGATGTGTTTCTTTTCTAGGTGTGGAGTGAAGTTAACCAGGCTGTTCTGGATTATGAGAATCGAGAGTCCACACCCAAGCTGGCAAAATTACTGAAACTGCTACTTTGGGCTCAGAATGAGCTAGACCAGAAGAAAGTAAAATATCCCAAAATGACAGACCTCAGCAAAGGTGTGATTGAGGAGCCCAAGTAGAGGCTGTGCATGGACCCAGCACTGTCAGTAGGCACAGGACTCTTTCTCCTCCGGCTGTGACTGGCAGATTGTCACCGCAGTAGAAAACCTTTACCCCTGTACTTTTCTTTGGCCCCCATTGTTTAAAAGGGGAAAAATGGCCTTTTTAAACACTGGCATACCCATGATGGAAGACACCACCTCTGCCATGCCCTGTATCCTGAGGGTTGCACACACTGCAGTTGACTATCCCCGTGCTTCCGGATTGCTGGTTCCAGAAGATGTGGTTTGCCACTGTGTGCTGCACTGCTAGGGAGTGTCACCTCAGCTGAAGGCCGCACACGGGACGGCACAGGAACAGTTCTGATTGCTTTTGCTACCTGCTACGTGCAGGCAGGCAGGGTTATCTTCCTAGGTCTCACCAGACCTTCATGGTTTTCCTTACCCTTCTTTTTCTTTTTCCTTTTGTTCCTTCATAGGAAAGAATATATAAATTTGTAAATCTTAATTCAAAGATAACTTTTGTGTGGGTATTGAGTTTGGTTTGGTTTTTTGCCTTTTGGTGTGGGCTGTGTAGCTTTGGGAGGGGATGTGTGTGTGAGGTGTGAGGCTGTGGGTTTTTTTCTTTTTTAATTTTTTTAAAATATATTTTTGGTGCTGTATGTGATGAGAGACTCATTCATAGTGGATCAGTGAATAATCTCTTGTAGGTAACTTTATTTGAAAATAAAGATTTCTTTTTACTTCCAGAATAACCACAATAGCTTCTTAAAAGTTCTCATCTCACACAGCCCTTGTTTTGGGCGTCCTTTCCCTGGCACAGGGGCAGCACCTTAGCCCATAGCTGAAAGACTTCATTCCCATGTGCCCAGGGAATGCCCTGCATAATACAGGGGGAAATGGCCTTTTTCAACCCTGGCAAACCCATGATGGCAAGGCAGCCTGGTGTTGATGGGATGACTGAGTGGTCTCAAGCATCACAGAGCTGGATGTTTGTGCTAGCCAGATGGAACTTGACCTTGGCAGAGTCGTTTCTTACCTTGTTTCCGTGTCAGCAGTGCTGTGTGTCCTGCTTCTCATCGGCTATTTGTTACCTGCTCAGTAGAAGGCAGGAAAGACATTACCTGTCGGGTATGGTATGCATATGTAGGTCAGTGTTCTGTGAGTGAGGAGTGTGTACATGTATCCTGCCCAGCCTGGGTGTGTTTGCTTGATTCTCGGCAGTGGTCCAGGCCTGATGGGGGTCAGTGCTGAAGGCGGGGGTGGGGGCGCACAGACCTGCAAAGCCCTCACAGTTATCCATGGATGTGGATAGTGAAGATGACATGGGTACCGTCCTTTGGTGAGAGTTCCTGCCTATCTGACACTAGAGCCAGGAGTTCTGATACTGACCACTAATAAATAGTGTCCTTAGTAACTACTGAATTGGGATTGTTTCCCTTGTTCTTGAGCAATACTGTACACACTGACTCTCTAGATCAGACTGGGTTTGTTCAGCTTGCTGGCACCTGAGCTGCTCAGATAACACAGTTAACCAGCTGTCTCTACCTTGTTCCCTACTTCAGTATTGTTCATCAGTATCTATCTGTTTTTTACCCACAGGATTCTGTTCTTGTTGGGATGGAATGAAGTGTCTTCCAGCTCTCTGCTTCTACTGCAGAGGGCAGGTGCTTTGGCAGTATTCGCCTTAGGATCACATTAGTGACAGACTCAAGGATGAAGTTGTTGCTGTCATTATGACCCTCCACTGCTCTTCTGGTCTGTGAGTAAGGAGTGAGCAGACCTCTCCTTACCTCCTGGACAGGTTGCTTTCAACATCATCGTGAGATGCAGCCTTCCATCTGGTTTAAGGATAAGAATAAGGTAGAGGAGTTTCTGGAGAGACGGGTCTTTGGTTAAGACAACATGATAAATAATCATGAAGACCAAAGTCCAGCACCCACATAAGTCAGGCATCCCCCAAATTCCTGTAACTTCAGTTCCAAGGAATCTGATGTCTTCTTTGGCCTCTGCATACACATAGGCAGGCAGGCAGGCACTGGTATATACACACACACACATAGACACGCACACACAGACACACACACACGGAGTATTTTTAAGGCAGAGGGAAAGGAAGTTTTAGTTTTCAGGTAGCTAATAGATTAAATGAAGCAGAAGTTGGGGAGGGATATCAATAAAGATATAGTGTTGGTTTTAAAGCACCATATAAAGCCAGGTGTGGTGGCTCCTGCCTGTCATTACAGCATTCACGAGGCTGAGGAAAGGTTTTTCCAGTCCAGCCTAGGCTATATTATATATAAGATCTTTTCTTAAAAAAAGCACCAAATAGCCAGCATATTTGTATCGTTTGTTTATATATATATGAATGATCACTTGTATAGCTAATCAGTTTGACATGTTCTTACAATTAGAGGGCATGAGATGTATAGTAAAGGGAGGTCTTCTATGTAGGGACTATCCACAAATATACAAGAGGCTTGTTGCATGCATAAAATGTTCAGTGGCTATAAGACAAGCAGTTGACAACTTACTACCACTTCAGTCAGTAGCCTAGTCAGCCAGTGCCACAGATGACAGTGACTGGAGAACGTCAAATAGAACTGCTTGCTGCTCCACGATCTGTTGGTGCCTAGAAACTCCCGTCTGAGGATTTCCATGTAGACTTTCCCTGTTGCGGCAGAGTAGCTTTATTTCCTTTTGCACATTTTGGTGGAAAGTGCCTTGAAAGAAATGAGACAAGAATATTCTGTTACTCGGCTCCAGCATCGTAGAGCTGTGCAAGGAGTAGCCCAGTTTGACATTGTCCAAAGCGTGGTAATCATTGCATACTAAAGATGAGAATTTGTTTTGTCACTTGAATTATGGTTTGGGTTTGGCATTTGAGGACCCCCCCCCCCATAGTGTATGTAGTTGAAGACTTTGTATAGTAACTTTGAGGTGGGGCATGTGGACCTGAGGTGGGCAGTATGTTGTCTTTATTTTCTTTTGTGCTATTAGTTCTGGAGAGGAGAAACCAAGAGAGTTCTTCCAGAAGGATTCTTACATGTTCATGATAAAGGCACTGATGTGATCAAGAGAATGAAGTGGGAGTCCCTTCCAGGTTGTTGCTCTCCAATCTCAGAACAAACAAAAGACCAAATTCCAAATGTCAGGTTAACAGAACAGTGTGTCTACACCCCTGCATTTCAACATGCTGAATTGTGTACAGAGGACACCATGCAGGGGACAGCCTGCTCACCAGCCTTCGCTCACTGCTGCTCTGTTGACATGTCTTGTTCTGACACCATGCATATTTTTTTGTTTCACAAGCATTGCTTTTTTCAGATGCGTATTAAGCTGCATTGACAGCAGGGCACGCGGAGTCTGTATGAATCCTTACTTCACTGGAATACTCATGTGCATACATAATTGTAACTCTTCATTCGGGGGCATTTATGCCCCTGCCACATACATCTGAGAAGTACAGATCGGGTAGCTTCTGGTGCCTGCTGTGAATCTGTTAGTAAAACTTTTCATGTTTTTCTCAGAATGGTTGTCTGAAGGTCTTTTCCCGATCCTTCCCTGAAGAGGTACCACGTACAAGAGAAGAGAATCTCCGACCACGCTTGTCAGAGTGTTAGAGCTGGAAGCGTGGGGACGTGTAGTGCATGCTGGCTGTGCTCTGTTCCCGCTCCACAGTGCTATAGCATAGCCGGTCCACCCAGCTGACACCTGCAGCCTTCCTGGGGCCCAGGATGTGACGCCCGGGGGGAGCCTGTGCAGTATGCAGCGGCTCCCACGCCAGACATCTCCATTGCCGTTTTCTCAGGCAGGTCTGAGGGAAATGCAGAGAGACGAGCCTCCAAGGGAACCAAGCAACACACTACTGCACTGTGTGGTGGGTTGTGACTGCACACAGGAAGGGCCTTGTCACCCCTGAGCCCTGTGGCAGTGCTGTAGCATGGCATGGCACTGTTGACCGTTACTCACTCTTCCTCACACTCCCAGAGGGCAATGCTAAACGTTCCAGTGGTAGAGACCTCTGCTGTACTTGAATGTGAGCTTTTTTTGGGGGGGGGGGGGGGGCGTTTCGAGACAGGGTTTCTCTGTGTAGCCCTGGCTGTCCTGGAACTCACTCTGTAGACCAGGCTGGCCTCAAACTCAGAAATCTGCCTGCCTCTGCCTCCCAAGTGCTGGGATTAAAGGCGTGCGCCACCACTGCCCGGCGAATGTGTATGTTAAGTTTGAGAGGCTTGAGGTACCATCTGCGTATCATGAATTAAGTTTCCTCAATTTTGGAATATCATCCTCACTTGAGGCTTTATATTTACTTGAAAGAAAGAATTTGAATGGCCGCAGATGTTACTACCTATTGCAGACTCTAACACACTTCTATGCACTGGGTAATACGCCCTGAGATAGTCTGCCTGTTCTGGAAGCCAGGAATGTCTATAGTGGTATTAAAGCCTGGACAGTAAACCTATCGGAGTTACACATGAATCTGGTGAACTGGTGGGGCAGGAATGTGTGGTGTCATGGCAGGTCTGACTATGGTATTCTGCTGGGCCTGCAGCTCATCCATGCCCCCCAGATCCATGCCAGGTTAAGGTCCAGTATGATACGAATACAGAAGAAAACTGCAGAACTGCTTGTGCCCTACTGTAACCAAGAGGTATGACTACTGGATGCTTCCTGCCTGTGACTTTTTTTTTTTTTAAAGATTTAAAAAAAAAAAAATTGTGTGTATGAGTGTTCTGCCTGGATGTATATCCATGTACCCTGATTGTGCCTAGTGCCCACAGAGGTCAAAAGAGGGCATCAGATCCTTGGAACTCGAATTATGAAGAAACCAAACTCTGTAAGAACAAGGGCTCTTAATCAGCTCCTTGTGTGTGACTTTTCAAGGGAGGACCTTCTTAGATAAAAGGTCCTGATGAAAGTTATCTTGCCTGGCCTTTCTGAAAGTTTGGCAGAGACTCTGGATTGGGGACTTTTGGAAGGTGGCTACCACAGTGTAGTTGCTTATCTTTTATGTGACTGTTCATCTCTTGAATCTACTGTGCCACACATGACTGCCAGTCTCCTGCAGCAGGATCTGCAGTGCCCGGAAGTCATTCTCTCAACAGCTCTGATTTCCCCCATCTTGTAGACTCATCTCACCCGGTGTGCCTGCACACACAGGAATTATCCCTCTTGTAGGTCAGATGTCTGACAACTCCTCCCAAGTGGTTCTCAAGAGTAAATCAGGCCATCCTGTCACCTAGATCTCTGGTATAGAAAGTGGGGAATAGTGCTGAGGGGCCAGTGTTCTTAGCACTTAGGGTGTTTATAAGGTTCAGCTGATGTCACCAGCGCCCAAAAAAGAAAGAATGACTGTTCCAGAGCTCCAGGGATTGTTTGTGAACAGAACTAGCCATGCACAAGCGTCTTTGGTGATCATGAGGTCCACTTCCTGGCCTCCCGTGGGCTCAGACCTGGCTGCTTGAACTGCGCTCCACAGTGTACACATTCGGCTTAGAAGGTGGATGCAAATTACGTTCAGTACCAAATCTTTTCTTCTCCTTTCCAGGCAGGGTCTTACTTTGTATTATAGCCCAGTCTGGCCATAACTGCTGCAGACATCCAACACTACATCTGGCTCCTGAAGTCTCAATTCTTACAGTTGCTTGTCAGTAACAGTGGAGTAAAATCTAATTATTCAGTTTGATTTATTTGGACATTTCCGCTTTAGAGCTGTTGGGCTGCAGAGGAGGTGGAGTTAAGTGGAGTCTTGGAGGAGACTTGGGCCTAGGGTAGGTTCTAGGGCTTGCTTTTATTTGCGATCCCAGTCATTTGGACCCATGCTGCCTCACTTCTCATTAGAGTAACCCAAGGATCTAAGAAAATTAAGATGACAGTATAAGCAGCAGTCAAGTCAAATCAGCACAAGAAAGTGTGGCCCCTCTGCCAGACATTGCCATTCCAATGTTTCCACATCAAATTTTCCATCCTGAACTGCAAAGTTGGTTTTGTCAATTGCGTGTGGGGCAGCTCACAAGTATCAACTAGAAGCCTAGAGAATGCCCATCCCAGCTACTGCCAGCAGCTGGTGGTGACCACCTCCCAGCCATATGTGATCCTTTTTTAGGCTACTCTGGCTATGCCCATACCTTCTGCTTTAGTGACTAGAAGCCTGGGGAGGAGCGGCCCCAATCCCTGACCACAGCCTTTTCAACTCTGGCTATGTAGCTATCCACCCTGCTGCAAGGCCTGAGATGTATACCCAACACCGGGTGTGGTGTGCTCCTGCTGACCTCATGTGTCTTGGGGTTCCTCCTCCACCCAGCCTACTTAAGGTAGCATCCCTTCTCTACTCTTATCCACCTGTTCCCAAAACAGTGACCACTCAAGAAGAAATGCTAAAGGTTTCCTGCTGTGTGATTCTGGATCTTTCATAGGCAGTTTCTGAAGAGAGCTTCATGTTACAGTGATTATTAGTACCATATACTTACAGGCAGTCCCTGGGTCACTAGGGGAAGCAAGCCTTTCTCTGCCATCATCTTTGTGTCCTACAGGATATTGGATATGGATGGAAGACTGCCTTGACTTTTAAGTACAGATTATTTTTTTCAGAACTGGGGATTGAGTCCAGGGCCTCACACACGCTGAGCACATGCTTAATTAACCAAGCTATACCCTAGCTTTGGGTCCTACTATTCTTTTAGTACAAATGTGTATGACCGTGAAGACCTATTGTCTGCTGGACTGTGGAAGGCATTCTGTGGAGGGTGGAGACTGAGGAGATTATAAATGCAATGGGAAGCCTTTCGTGGGTGTGTCCCAGTTGGCCTACAGCTGTATGGGGGAGGCTTTGGTTTAGAACTGGGAATAGAGGAGGGATGTGGCAGTACGGGGAAAGAGCCTCAAAAGCCTTCCTGCAGTGTGGCTGAGACCTACCCTAGAGCCTACCTAGTCTGTGGTCAGTGCTCAGAACACCTTTGTCTAGGATTTTGAGGTCAATGACCACCTTCACTGCCCTTTGTGCCAGTGTTACAGGTCTCTCACCAACCCAGTTCTGCTCCAAGAGATCCATTTTTAAAATTGACTGCCTTAAAGTTTTACTATCTTTGCATTTAATTACCGATTCATCTCTAATCTTTACTAGACTATAACACAATCTTGTGGGCACTTCTATCGCGCCTCTGCCCTCCCACCTCACACACAGAGAAAGAGAGAGACAGAGAGAGAGAGCGCAAGCACCACAGAGACCCTCATACACGCTGCTTACTTATACTGACGAGAAAGTTATTTCTGGCAGGTCTGGGGCCACAATCCCCCAGGGATTTCTCATCCCCAGTAGGAAGTCCCAGTGGTAAGCCTCTGGCTGCTGGAAGGTCCCTGGCCCTGCCTCCCGGGACATCAGTGGGGCGGGGACTCAATTCCGGGGGCAACTCGTCCTGGGAGAGCTAGACGGAAGCACTGGGACTGACACGTGGACTTGGGCGGTACTGCCCTGTGGGTTGTCTTAGGTCTGAGGTGGGAGGGCACGGTACACAACGGTGCCCATGCCATCCCAGCGCTCTAGCCTGATGCAGTCAATCCCAGAGGAGACCCGCAAGACCCCTTCTGCGGCAGCAGAGGATACACGGTGGTCCAGGTGAACTGGGGTGTGGGTGAGGCTGGGGCGAGGACTACTTTCACATTTAGAAAGGGAGCTGAGTTCAGGGAATACCAGACTCTAGCGGCTGCCTCCCAGCCTTTATGCAGCCTGTCACCTCCACTCCTCCTGGGACTCCCATGCCCCTCCCTGGGCAGCCCTAGCCCCCAAGTAGAGGGAGGACACAGATGCTCGACCCAGTAAAGGGACCTCTCCTCCCATTTCCAATCGAATGCCCAAATCTGGCAAATGGCTTCTTTGCCCTTTTCCCTGCCAGTGATTCTGAGGTGTAGTGTCTGTGAGGCTTGGTGGGAGCCCTGAGCTCCCAGCATAGGGAGCACAGATGCTCACAGCATAGGGGTCTATGCAGCCGCTCTAAGTCACAGAGACAGGGCCTGAGTTCACAAGTCTTCTAAACTAGGGAGGAAAACAGCCATCACCCATCCTCAGTCATATTCCCTTTCCACCGCTCTCCAGGCAAGCAGCCCCCCAGAAAGCAGCAGCAAAGGTCACATCTGGCTATGGTTCCATGGTGAGAGGGTTCAAATGGGAGCCTAAAAGAACTCACACCCTGCTCTGATTCCTGTGGTCTTCAGGTGGAAGTGCTAGACCCAGGGCCTAGAGTCAAGCCTTGGTACCTCTCGGTCACCTGGGGCAAGAGCCCTGGATCTTACTGGCAGGAAGTGTAAAGAGGACCTTAAGATAGTACCACCACTGAACCTAGACCAGATGAAGGCACAGCAGGTCACGGGGAGGCACAGAACCAAATCATAGCCCTGCCAGTGACAATTACAGTAGGGTCAGACTCTGCCAGTGGAGGAGCACTGTGTGCCTGCCCTCACTAGCTCTCTTTCCCTCTCTGGCTTACCACCTCCCTTCCTACCCCGTGTTTATCCCAAGGCTTCTGCTTCACCTGGCCCCTGGAGGCACCACCCAGGGCTTTCTTAGAGTTATGAACTGTTCTGCCAATTTTGCTGTAGGTTACAATTTAATGGCTCGCCTTTGGCAAAGTGGTGGCTGAGAATTCTGGGGGAGTTTTGCAGGGTCAAGGCCATTATCGACTCATGTGGGGGTGATAGTAACAGCAATAAGTGCTGTTATTAGGAGCAGGGCACCAGAGTTCGGGGAACGCCAGACTCTAGGGGCCTACCACCCACAACCACCTCATGTTTGGAAGACAGTGTTCTCCCCAACAAATCTAAAAGTGTAGGGTGACTGGTAGAGGCTGAGTTAAAAGAGATACAGTAACTGAACATACTCTGGACCCCTGGCCACGGTTGCCAGCACATTTCCCCTCTGAACCAAGGGCCACGTGATCACCTGTTTGCTCAGCCCCAGATACTCTGCACAGGCCATCTAACAGGAAGCCAAAGCTGCACAATGCTGTGAGGAAGTATGCTTGCTGAGCCATCCAGCCTGAGCTCTGGCTCCTCGTGGGCAAGTGGAGCTTTTCAGGCAGTCCTGGCCCAAGCTCTTGATCCTAAAGACTTTTCATCAAGATGGGGGCTCTAGGACTTGGGGTTCTAACCAGTCAGGCAAGCAGGTCCATAGGGTCCCTCCAGAAGGACGGCCACGTTCTGTGCCACCAGTGAGTACTGAGGGTGTATCTTCATTAGCCTGGCTGGTACCACCCACCCAGCTGAAGGACAAGGCCCATTTCTTGCCTCCAGGGTGCTGGGATGAAGCAGAAGGCTACTGAGGTGGCTATTAGCATATCAGAGGGGACATTGGCCACCACACAGCTTCAGAGCACCTGTAACTTCCTGAGCCTTGGCTCCTCTTTTTGCCACCTCCCCTACTCCAAGCCTCTCCAGCCCCTGAGCTTTGCTCCTCCTCCCTCACCCAGCTTCTCTTTCATTTAAAACCTCATGTCTTCTGCCATGCGTTCTCTTGGTTCTTCTCCCTCTCCTGGTCCCTTGTGCTCCCCCCCCCCTCTTCTTCTCTTGCAGTCCTCTTCTCTCTCTCATCTCATGACCCATTCTATTCTGCTGGCCATGTTCAGTCTGGACTCTTCCAGATGCCTCTAGCTGTACTCTCATATAACTACAATAAAACCCATTTCCTCATCTATACCTAGGAGCTGTCATGGCCTCATTTTCACTCAAATAGCACCTGGCCCAGCCCCCCTCCTACTCCTTCAGTCAGGGCATTGGTTGCCTAGTCTTTTCCTGACTTCCCATGGCTTACTAGGAAGCTGCAGACAACTCTCATCTGGAGGGTGTGGGTCTAACTGGCTTCCTGTTCCTGACAGTTAACAGGGTTGAGCAATCATAGGTGCACCTAGGGAAGAGTGGCATGCTGGGTGGGTCCCTCTTGGACACCATGGCTCTCTGCTGCTTTACTCACATAAAGGAATAAAAGCTCCTTATTACAGACACCTTTGGATTGTGTGGCTCTTAGTGGGTTAGTGCTGCTCCTGTGTGCCTGCTCTGATCCTTGTGCCTCCCAGTCAGGCGAAACAAGGCAGCTGTACTGTCCTCACCTAGGAATAGGCTCTGCAGGTGGGGTGGCACTTCAGGGCAGTCAGGGTACCTGTGTCTAGCAGGGGAATAAAGGGCATTGGTCAGAACAGCGGAGGGTAACAGTGAGCCAGGTGAGGTGGGCTCTGGGGAGGGAGGCATTACCCTCCCCTCCCCCAAAAGATGTGTGGGGTCTTGAGGGCCAACAGCAACAGTCCCCAGACTACGGTGCCAAGCACTGTCCAGTCAAGTCAGGGAGGTGGAAAAGCTCTGAGGTCTGCTCTGGTAATGGCCAACCTGGTTCCACTGTGTGGCAAGGAGCCTCTGAACCCCAGAGTCAGGAGGGAATCTCCTGAGTGGGTCCAAGAAGGGCCAAGCCCTCTGACACCTATCTGGGGACTCCAGGGAGGGCAGCAAGTTGTAAGCTCACCCAGATCTCTGCAGGTAGAGGGGAAGACTCGGGGCTCAAGCTATTCTCAGGTTGGGATCTCCAGATACTAATCGGAGATGACAGTTATGGGTAGGCTAGCAGGTAGGAAGGGATTGTATCTGGCAAGACTCCACATGGAAGCTTATTAGTTGTGGGAACTGCCAGCAGTTGGTTCAAATGGGGTTTTCTCCCCTTTAGCTGGAGTTCTCCCCTCCTTGGTTTGATAGAACTCTTCCTGGCAAGAGCCCAGCACACAGGGAACTCCTCCCCTCCCCGAGTTCTGCTTATATTTCTTGTCAGGGAATTGTCCTGAGCCAACACTGCCCATTGGGTTACTGGGAACATAGGGTGACACCCTCAAGGGTACCCCGACTTCCCTGACTGGGAGGCACAAGGATCAGAGCAGGCACACAGGAGCAGCACTAACCCACTAAGAGCCACACAATCCAAAGGTGTCTGTAATAAGGAGCTTTTATTCCTTTATGTGAGTAAAGCAGCAGAGAGCCATGGTGTCCAAGAGGGACCCACCCAGCATGCCACTCTTCCCTAGGTGCACCTATGATTGCTCAACCCTGTTAGCTGTCTGGAGAAGACCAGTTAGAAACAGGAAGTCAATTTGAGCTCCTGGCTTGTGGCTCAAGTCTCCTTTGTGCCATTTTGTTTGGACTTAGCTGCTCTTTCTACCTCCTGGCCCTCACCTTTGACTCTGCTCCTATTTGCCTGTGACTCTGTCTAGCACTCTGGGGTTCTGGACCCAGCCCAGATGCAGCCTTGGGTCCCCCAAGCCTTATACCCTAGCTGGCTATTTGCTATTCTGCCTCTTCCCTGCTTGGTCTGTGCCTATGTAGAGGGGAGGGCAGTATCACCTGCCCATTTCCAAAGGATTTCTGTCTAGTCATACTACCCTTCTGCCTGCCCCCTCCCAGAGACTACATCCTCCATCAAACCTTCCCTCCTTCTCCTGGCTCAGACCTGTATTGAGCACCCACCTCTCCAGAAGCCCCCAACTGTATAACTGTGCTCAAACCCATTTTATATTAAAAATCTGAACCATAAATTTCTTGTAGAGTCATCATGAGGATAGTTACGCAGAATCCCCAGGCACATCCACCCATACTCTCCATCGCTGCTCTACATGGTCTGCTCACCACCATCTGTGAGTCAGCGTGGACATTCTGGTGGCTGATGACTGGCCAGTGCTGTGTGTAATATCCATGTTGATATTTGTTGTACCGGGTGTCAACGAGAAAGGTCTCATGAGCCAAGAGCCATTCTCCACAGTCCTACTGTGGCAAAAATCAGGACAAGTTTGCCTACCACACGCTACATTAGGCAGTCAAACAAAGAGCTTTTTACAAAAGAGAAACTGCTTGCCACATGACCGTACACAGAGACAAGAGAACAAGTCTCAATTCCCTCCCACTAGAGACACGGCTCAATGACTGACTGAGTCTTGCCTAGCAAGAGTGAGATCTCAGGTTTGATTCCCAGCACCGGAAAGAAAAGAAGAATAAAAAGGAAACATCTCTCTTCCCTAGTAGAGGGCTAGGATCTTTACAGGCTCAGGGAAAAGAAGTACTGTGAGCCTTAGGTCTAAGTATATGTGATCAAACTCACTAATAGTGTCCAGACCTGCTTGTTCGTCATCACCGGTTTTCCTAAAATTGTTGATTCCCAAATTCATTGAAAAGGAAGAAGGAAGAGCCAGGACAGATGAGGCCGGTCCATCTGGAGGACATACCAGATTTCCTGTCTCACTGTTCGATCCTGCTGTCAGCAGAACTCTTTAGGTGAATGCTAATCCAAAATTTGAATGCTTAAGAAGCTTACAGCATATGCCTTTAATCCCAGCACTCAGGAGGTAGAGGCAGGAGGATTTCTGTGAGTTTGAGGCCAACCTGGTCTACACAGTGAGCTCTAGAACAACCAGGACAAAATAGACCCTATCTCAAACAACAAGAGGAGAAGGAGAAAAGAAGGAAGAGGAGGAGGAAGAAGAGGAGGAAGAAGAAGAAGAGGAGGAGGAA
This sequence comes from Mastomys natalensis, assembly GCA_021653895.1. Taxonomy (NCBI): domain Eukaryota; kingdom Metazoa; phylum Chordata; class Mammalia; order Rodentia; family Muridae; genus Mastomys; species Mastomys natalensis. The sequence continues at coordinate 725,709 of JAJTUV010000110.1, read as the reverse complement.
GAAGAGGAGGAGAAGGAGGAGGAGGCTAGAGTACCTCACATCTGTAATCCTAGCACTCAGAAGGCTTAGGCAGGGGGTTGCATTGAGTCTGAGGTCACCCTAGGCTCCATTATTCTAGTCTAGTCTGCACAGTAAGACGGGGAGTGGGTGGTGACAGAGAGAGAGAGAGAGAGAGAGAGAGAGAGAGAGAGAACATTGCTTGCTACCCTTCCATCCGTCTAAGCCCACCCACCAGGCTACCATGTAACCTTGAATATACCAGGAAGTTATTATCTTCAAAGCTCTTCTCAGGAAGCATGAACCTGGCCCTGGCCCCGGGCCACAAACCTCACTCTTCCTTTCTTAGTTGGAAGCCTTGCCAGGGTCTGCTCCTTCCCCTCTGAGGCTCTTGGCCTCTCCACTGTCAGCTGTGCACTAAATCCCACTCAAGTTGCAGTCCTGTGTGGAATCTAGCTGCCCAGCAACCCTGCCCAAATCCCTTCATGGAAACTCTTCCTGAAGTTACACACACACACACACACACACACACACACACACACACACACACACACGAAGGCTCAAGAGCTTTCCTGAGGACCTTTGAGTACTCATTGTACCCGCTTGGGAGCCTTCTGCTCCCCTGAGTTGGGTTCCCCTGCTTTAGCACATTGCCCTGCAGGTTGTGAGCTGTCTGCTATTTCTGGATCCCTTCCTATATCTCCATGGTCTACAAAAAACTTGAGAATATGTGCAACGCTTGTATTTGGGATCCTGGTGTAATCTTGGCAGCCAGAGACATGGGCCGGGCTCTGAGCCCTGTGAATGGGCTGCCATGTGTTTAACCTGTCTCATGTCCTGAGGGCTCTTGTGCTATTCTCAGCCCCTGTGTTTAGTATTGGCCTATGTTCTAGAAGTCATCAGATTCAGTGCTTTCAGAGGTTTATTAACCTGCCGAAATCCCCAACAAAGATGTTATCTTCACTCCCTTACTGTCTTCATGACTAAGTTCTCCTGCCCTTGGGAAGGTATCTAAGTGGTTAAGGCTGTCTGTGGGCTTCCCCAGGTCCTGACCCTCTCTCTGTGTCTCACAGGCCCGAATGCCAGGCATGGACAGGAATGCTGCTTCTAGGCACCTGCCTGCTGTACTGCACCCGTGTCACCATGCCCGTCTGTACTGTTGCCATGAGCCAGGACTTTGGCTGGAACAAGAAGGAGGCTGGTATCGTGCTCAGCAGCTTCTTCTGGGGCTACTGCCTGACACAGGTGGTGGGCGGCCACCTTGGGGATCGGTAACCAACCCCCTCCCCCATTGCTCAGGCTTGAGGGGGAACAAAGCCAACACCCGACACAGTGTGGTCAGTCCCGCCCTTGCACATAGGACAGGAGGAGTGGACAGGGGAGGAGTTCAACAAATAATTTGGGAGAGGCTTAGCCTTTGGGGAGAGGTCGGGTGTGGTAGCTCTGTGGCAGTACATATAAAAAACCATGAAGCAGACAGGCCAGACTCAGTCCTGTATACCATACTAAGCTCTGGGCCCTTCTATAGGGCAGGTCACTTCAGTGTCTACCACAGCTCTCTGTGTAGTGGTTCATGATGATGCTCCTCAGACCCTCTCAAACAGCCACCCCATCCTGTCCCTCCCTGTGTCTCCTCTAGCATCGGAGGTGAGAAGGTCATCTTGCTGTCAGCCTCCGCCTGGGGCTTCATGACTGTCACCACGCCACTGCTCGCCCACCTCGGCAACGGCCACCTGGCCTTCATGACATTCTCTCGAATCCTCACGGGTTTGCTCCAAGGTAAGAGCCAACTTCATCTTTCTCCCTCTGGTGTTGCCTTTTGAACTTGCCACCAGGTAGGGTGGACAGAGCAACATGCACACCTGCATGCTACCCTTTGCTCAAAAATCTGTTCTATATATCTGAGATATTTATTTGAATGACAACTTACTCAGGGCAGGGATTTCGGAGAAGAGGTACCTTGCCATATTTGTGGGCAAAGAGTAAATGATGAAGTCCCCCAAACCTATGGCTCTCCTTCAAAGGGTGGTGGGTCTTTGGCCTCTGGAGAAGCCCCAGGCCCCATGCTCTCAAGGAGCAAGAACTGCCTTCTGAAGAGCCCCACTCATTGACATGGTGATATAAAGTTCCACAAGGGAGTCAGGCTGATGATTCCTGCCTCCCCACAGAGAGTGGTAGCAACAGGTAAGCTTTAGGTTCTTATTGTCACACTCTGAAGGGACCTCTCAAGAGTCTCTTCAGACTGAGGTTTAGAACCCTCTAGAATGGAAAGGATACTCAAGCCTGTTTGTTTGTTGTTTGTTTGTTTGCTTGCTTGCTTTGAGACAGAGTCTCACTATGTGTAGCCCTGGCTGTCCTGGAACTCACTATGTAGACCAAGCTGGCTTCAAACTCAGAAATCTGCCTGCCTCTGCCTCCCAGGTGCTAGGATTAAAGGTGTGTACCCAGATGTTTCTAAGCTTTCAAGCTGCCTGGAAACCAAAGGAACTCTTGGGAGGAAAGTGTGTCTAAAAAGAGTAGGTATAGGAGCCGGGCGGTGGTGTCGCACGCCTTTAATCCCAGCACTTGGGAGGCAGAGACAGGAGGATTTCTGAGTTTGAGGCCAGCCTGGTCTACAGAGTGAGTTCCAGGACAGCCAGAGCTACACAGAGAAACCCTGTTTCAAAAAACCAAAAAAAAAAAAAAAAAAAAAAGAGTAGGTATAGGAACTTTACCAGAAGGGTACACACGTTTCATGTATGTACATGGCAAACAGAGTGTTGGTCACATATGTGAGTGTCTCAGGTGCCAGAGCACACCTGGAGCTACGGTGTAGCTGTGTGTGTACACATACATGTGCTAGTGGAGGATTGTCAGCGCTCCAGGAGCTGATGTAGGGCATATGTCTTTATGTGTGCATGACACATCAGATGCAGGGTACTATGTCTGGGGTAGAGGCGTTGCTTTGAAGCAGAGTGCTTTCCGGGGACGTTTTACATTGCTTGTATAGCTCTCATCCTAAATTAGTTGGTTCCTTACCCAAATATTGCCAAAAGCCCAGCCCTGCTGATCCTTTAAAGCCCAGTGAAGTAACAGAAAGGAGACATGGATGTCTTCTGGATTTACAGCCCAAACCCAAATCTTAGCCCTCACTGACTGTCACTGGGTACTCTGTGACAGCAATCTCTGCTTGTCGTAGGTGTCTACTTTCCAGCCCTGACCAGTTGCTGTCCCAAGAGTGCAGGAGAGCGAGAGAGCCTTTACCTACAGCACTGTGGGTGCTGGCTCCAGGTCGGTAAGGCTCCACCTCCTTGTCATTCAGGAAGCTTTTACCTGAGCTTTCAAGGTCCATCTTCAGCCAGCAGTGGTAGAGGTGCAGGAGTAGAGGTTTAGCAGTGAGTAGAGGTGTAGGCTAGTGTAGGGTTAGGCTTAGTAAGTGTAGGCTAGTGAGTAGAGGTGTAGGCTAGTGAGTAGAGGTGTAGGCTAGTGAGTAGAGGTGTAGGCTAGTGAGTAGAGTGTAGGCTAGTGAGTAGAGGTGTAGGCTAGTGAGTAAGGTGTAGGCTAGTGAGTAGAGGTGTAGGCTAGTGAGTAGAGGTGTAGGCTAGTGAGTAGAGGTGTAGGCTAGTGCTAGTTCAGAAGGCTGGTCGCTGCTCCTCAAGTCTGCTGCGTTTGTGAAAGTGTTTTATCTACTGTTGTTGCTGTGACAAAACAATGACAAGAAACTGTTGCAATTCATGCTAGGCCGTCAGGGACAGGTCTCAGCAGGCTGGCCGGCCAGGCATTGACAGGCATGGCCAGCCTGTTCTCATCTCTTGGAGACTGACTCAGAGCTCCAAAATCTCTCCACCGCTCGCTAAGTTCCCACTGGCGGATTGCTACCTTCCAGCCCCATATTTCAAAATTCCCATGGTCTTTTGGGGTCCACTTCTGGCAAACCCACACTTTGCCATCTTTCTCTCTGGAACCCAGTCTGGCTGTCACCTGAAGGAAAACACCACATAGACTTAGTTCAGAGAATCCTAATCTTGTAAGCCATAATACATCTGAATCCTCTGGTGTCATCTAAATCGGGGGTCACTAGTAACTACATCTTGACCTCCCGCTGTCCCTGTCCAAAACCCTGAATCTCTCTCCTGCCTCTTCTCTTCCTCTCTCACATATTTGCTGCCCAGTGATTGGTTTCTTTATTCATTAGAAGGGTTACGGGAAGTCCTGAGTACAAGATTCACTCCTCATCCCAGGCAGCTCCTCTGGGGGAGCTGAATTAACATCAAAATACAAACAGCAAGCCGGGCGGTGGTGGCACACGCCTTTAATCCCAGCACTTGGGAGGCAGAGGCAGGAGGATTTCTGAGTTCGAGGCCAGCCTGGTCTACAGAGTGAGTTCCAGGATGGCCAGGGCTACACAGAGAAACCCTGTCTCGAAAAAACCAAAAACAAAAAAAACAAACAAAACAAAACAAAAAAACAAACAAACAGCACCAGAGCTATCCACAAGAAACAGATTAAGAAAAAAGGATTTGCCAAACGCTGATGGCACACTCCTTTAATCCCAGCACTCAGGAGGCAGAGGCAGGGAGATTTCTGTTAGTTTGAGGCCATTGTGGTTCCAGGTGAGTGAGTTCTAGGATAGCCAGGGCCACACAGAGAAATCCTGTCTCAGAAGAGGAGGAGGAAGAGGAGGAGGAGGAGGAGGAAGAAGAGGAAGAAGAGGAAGAGGAGGAGGAGAAATAATCCACAGAGACCCCTGCCTGTTTCTGCTGAGTGCTGGGATTAAAGGTGTGTGCTACCATGCCGCTCACTTTCTCCTTTTTATCTGGTCCAGGACCCCAACCCATGGTTTGGTGCTGCTATCACTCAGGATAGTTCTTTCTCTTTCTCCTCAGTTTAACCTTTCTGGAAAAAATCTTTATAAACACTCCCAGAGGTGTGTTTCTATGGTGATTCTAAATCTTCTCATGCTGTCAGTAAAGGCTAACAATCAGCGTGTTTTTGTCTTTCTGGGTGCTGTAAGATAGGGTTCTAGCATGTGGGCTGGGTGAGTGCCTGCTTTGTCTTTTCCCTTTCATCTGTCCTAAGGGAGCCAGTCTGTCCACCCGCTGTGCATGGGGAAGGGCCACTCGCTGGTGGGCTTCTGGAAGGTTAAATGGACTTCCTGATGCATTCAGTCATAGGTCTACTGTTGCCGAGTTCAGATTGTGGAGGGGAAGAGCAAGGGAGCCGCAAAGAGCGCCCACAGAAGGGGCTAACTCTTTGGTTAGGGTAGCCTGGTCTAACACTGAAAACACATTTTGACTGTGAAGTGTGGATGTCAAAGTAACAATAAGGGCTCAGATTCTACAGAAAGGTTCAGTATATGTCTTCAATCCCACCTCTGGTGTCCTGCACAGCAGATGGTTCTACGCATGGCCAGGAAGAGTGGGAGAGAACGTACCCCAGCCAAGGGTAGGTCCAGCCCTGGGTGCCATGCCTGGGGTACAGATGAATGCACAGGAAGAGGGAAGGCTGCTCAGTCCCACACCAGAGCCCAGTGTTTTCTCTTTCTTGCTTGGATAAGTGGTGGGTGAGGCAGAGGTGCTTTGCATTCCATCTGGGACCACAGTACCCTGGAGTCAAGGCAAAGGTTGTGGGGCCTGGTGTTGGCAGCTATGTGTTTGCACGTCAGAAGCTTTGCTAGAATACTATCCTCTATATGGAGGGGAAAAAATGAAAGAAGTAATATTTTATTTCAGTGTTTCCTAAGCTACCCTTTTATCATTTCCTCTCCATCTCTCCCCCTTCCCCCAACACACACACACACACACACACACACACACACACACCCCACCACACAAGCATCCACATGACAAATTGCAGACCGGTTTGAAGTTCTAGAAGAAAGAAATGAGAAACTCAGCAGCAATTTCCAGGCTGAGTCTCCTCAGCTGCTCCCAGATTCCCCTAGCTCCAACTGTCCCCCCGACCCCAGTTTCCCTGAAGAGCAAAATCCTCAAGGGAAGAGCATCTGAGGGGCTTCTCTCCGTGGGAGCTGGACTCATTTTAGGATAGCAACCAAGGTCACTACAGTACTTCTCTCTGTCTCCCAGGACCTTGGTGACTGGGGTGTAGGCTCTGTGCTCCTGGACCAGTGTGGCTGGCAGAGTGTCTTCTACTTCTCAGGCGGCCTCACCTTGCTCTGGGCGTACTACGTGTACAGGTACCTGCTGGATGAGAAAGGTAACTGCAGCCATGTGGCCAGTCCCTCTGCCTCCTCCCCCTTGCAGCTGTGGTGCAAACCTCGGTTGCATAAAACTTTTTCTGGGGACAGCGAATGAACATCTATTCACCCCAGACAGGGCGCCGCCAACAGCAGATCAAAGAGATGATTCCACTCAAGTTTAGCTTAGTCTCAACACCGCAGGATGGTGATGACTTTCCCAAGCCACGTGTAGCTGGGGCCATATTACATACAGCACAGGCAAGAAAGGCTGGAACCTCAGGCGAGGTAGACTCCATATTGAAGGTATTTTTCTGAGTAGTCGTCTCTGCCTGGTGAAGATAGTTATAACCGGCTCTAAGAACCCAAGAGCTGAACCTCCTGCCTGCCCCTGCTCTGCATTCTGTTCTCTTGGGGCTGAAGCTGACACAGGAAGTCTAGCAGGTGAAGGCAGGTGGTAGGATGAGACTGAGTAGCAAGAAGGGGCCTCTAAGGGACTCCAGGCACAGGCATGGGTTAGACATAGAACTTGACTCTCATGGGAATTGCCACCTGATAGGCACTCCAAGGGATTAGTGAGATGCACCCTGACCCCTCTGCCCTAGCACCTCCTAAATGTCTGCTGTGTTAGGGACAACTTGGTGTACCTGGTACTGAAGTTTTCACTTGGAAATTGTTTGTTCCCCTAGACCTTATCCTGGCCCTGGGTGTCCTGGCACAAGGCCTACCTGTGACCAGGCCCTCCAAAGTGCCCTGGAGACAACTCTTCCGGAAGGCCTCTGTCTGGTGAGCTAGATTCAGCGTGGCCAGGCAGAATGTGGGTGAGGATAGGTCTTGGGGCATGGCAGTCAATGTTGCATGGAGCTGGCTATGCTTGGCAGGACCCAGTCCTGACACTCCAGCAAATGCCCCAGGTTTAGGAGCATAGGGCCTTGGTGTCCTGCAGGGGAAGGAGTGGGTCCCATATGGAGGCAGTGTCAGAGATACTAGCCACTGGTTAGAGCCCTGATCCTGGTGTCCCACACAGGGCGGCAATCTGCTCCCAGTTGTCCTCAGCTTGCTCCTTCTTCATTCTACTTTCCTGGCTACCCACCTTCTTCAAGGAGACCTTCCCCAACTCCAAGGTAGGTGTCATGCTACCTGAGCCCTTACAGGGTGAAGGGGCTACTCTTGGGCTGTGAAGGCCCCCGTGTGGGTGGTTGCATCCTTGGCTTGGCAACTCTATCAACCTATGGGCTTCAGACCTGGAGATGACAGTCCATTTGGGAACAGACATCCATTCAAGGCTGTATATAATGAGAGCTGTAGCTACGTCAGCCCAAGACTTTGACCTGCTGCCGAAAGAACCCCCTCTCTTAGGGCTGGCTAGCTGATCTGCTGACGCCACATCCAAGGGAAAAATGATGTGATGTGAACACTGGAGTCCTTGTGCATTCTCAGGCAGACTGGCTTGGCTCTAACCCTGTCACAATAAGGAGAACATGTAGAGAACGTGGCCTCAGGAGTTAGTCATTAGTGGGCTCAGTTCTTGCCGGGGGCAGGGGTTGATAATGGTTGGTTAGGGCCTGTTCTTCGAGGACCCTCTGCTCTTAGGCCCAGCCAGTGGGTGGACAGAGCTCAGCTGTCATGGTGATGGTCTTGGAGTGGTCCTGCCTGGGTGTCATCTAGAGGCTAGTTGCCACCCTGGCCACCTTTGAGGCTGCACCTCTTCCTGCAGGGCTGGGTCTTCAATGTAGTCCCCTGGCTGCTGGCAATCCCCGCCAGTCTATTCAGCGGGTTCATTTCTGACCGTCTCATCAGTCAGGGTGAGTGTTGGGGTAAATTGTCCTGGGTGAACCACAGTCTCAAGAATCTTACTCCCCACTGGCACTACAGTTATGTCACTGGGGAAAGGCCACCATCCTGTGACTCACAGATCATCCTTTTAGAGTCAACCCAAGGATCCCAGTGTATCTTCCTTGTTCTCCCCTTTGGTGTGTAGAGCTGGGAAAGCAAGAAGATCAGAGTGAACATAACCCTGGACCCCTATGGGGAAAGGGAAGCGTTTGTCTCGGTGTCACACGTCACAAGTACCCAGATTTGCTCTGAATCTTCCAGAGCTCCAGGGGCCATACTGCAGCCCCATGAAGCTATGTCCTTACAGACTCAAGTATAGAAGACAATGCACATGTGTGCCCATTCTCAGGATGCAGGTTTTCCTCAACAGAAAGTAGCATACATTCATTGTGCGAGATCAGAAAATTTGATGAAACTGAAAGAATCAGGACTAAGCTGACCCAAGAGCTGGAAGTTTTGTAATGGCCCACGGGGCTACCCTTCCATATTTCTACCCAGACAGCACCACAGGAAATCCTCCAACACACATACTTATATAAGAGGGTACAATGTATGATAGGGAATCTCCCGTCTTGAGCCCTTCAGCACTGCCCTGGGTACCCCATTTACTCTTCTGTGACTGTGGGCGGGACTCTATTGAGGGCCTGAGTGAGCTGAGGGAAACTCATCCTGAGTCTGTCTCCCTGCTCAGGTTACAGAGTCATCACGGTGCGTAAGCTCATGCAGGTAGGAAAATGATTTGAATCCTTTGCCTCATTTTGTTTTTCTATTGCTGTGATAAGGTATGTGTGAGAAAAGCAACTTATAGAAAAGAGAGTGTGTTTAGAGCTTCCAGTTCTAGGGGGTTGGAGTCCAAGACCATCATAATGGGGAACATGGCAGCAGGCAGGGGGGCATACAGGAATGACCTTGGATGGGGAACATGGCAGCAGGCAGGGGGGCATACAGGAATGACCTTGGAGTAGTAGCTGAGACCTTACATCTTCAGACACACAACTACAAACCAGAGAAAGAAACAATGGGAATGGTGTGGTCTTTTGAAACCTCAAAGCCCACTCCTAATGACACACCTCCTCCAAGGCCACACCTCCTCCAACAAGGCCACACCTCCTCCAACAAGGCCACACCTCCTAATCTTTCCCAAGCAGCCTCACCAACTAGAGACCAAATATTCAAATATATGAACCTATGGGGACCATTCTTATTCAAACTACCACATCCCTCAATGGACTCTGGTTTTTGTTTTGTTTTGTTTTGTTTTTCGAGACAGGGTTTCTCTGTATAGCCCTGGCTGTCCTGGAACTCACTCTGTAGACCAGGCTGGCCTCGAACTCAGAAATCCGCCTGCCTCTGCCTCCCAAGTGCTGAGATTAAGGGCGTGCGCCACCACTGCCCAACTGACATCCCTACTTTGTTCTGGCCTCCTGGGACCTGAGGGTTGTGTACTCTAATCCCCTGATTTCTAGAACCAGGCTGATATCAAAGATATGGGCCAGGAAAGCTGCAGCCAGGTCTCATGGCCCTAGAACCAGTACTTGCTCCTAGGTGTTGGCAGAGTCAGCTCCGCTCAGAGATTAGTCCATAGCAATAGGACCCAGAAAGGGGCTACTGTAGGTGGCCGCTGGAAGATGCTCTGGGGTCAGACCTGAGAACCTTCTCAGAGTTATGAAGATGCTCTCTGCTCTTCTCTATGCCAGGGCAGGCAGAGTAGGGAAGCCCCAGGTTGGAAGGGGTTTTTAGGTAGAACCACTCTGATTTTGTTCAGAACACTAGGGGTTCTTTATATGGGTCCAAGCCTGGATGAGCCATATGGGCCAGCATGGCTCCTTGGACCCTCACCAGCCCTGTCTTGCAGGTGATGGGCCTTGGTCTGTCAAGCATTTTTGCCCTGTGTCTGGGTCATACCACAAGCTTCCTTAAGGCTATGATCTTTGCATCAGCTTCCATCGGCTTCCAGACCTTCAACCACAGGTAAGGGTCTGCCAGTTTTTAGTACATTCTGGTTCAGGGGCCTATGAAGGTAGGGTGGTGGGGTTAAGGAAAGCCCCCCATAATCTGTCACAGTGAGCATCTGGGTACCAAGCAAGGGTCATTCAGGAAACAAGGAGACCCCACCCCCCACCCCTAATACTGGGAGGAGGGCCAGGAGGAAGAATGAACATAAACACCAGGCTTGATGCCCCTCTGTTGTCTGTTCCCTTCCTTCTGCACTTTTTTTCTCCCATAGCAATGTCAAGTAAGCATTTGGAGGCGGTGGGGGCGGGGGGGGGGAGCGGTGGAGGAACCGGGGGTGGGGATTGCATTAGGAACCCACTTCAAAACTGTTCCAAATTAACAGACGGCAACTGCTCATTTTTGAATCCTACGGCATGCTTTTCTGGCTTCTAGTACATTCTCAGGAGCAGCTTCTAGTGTTGTATCAGCAAGATGGTGGGAGAGCTAAGGCGTGGAGTACATGGTTTCACCAGGCCTAGCAGCACCTGGCAGGTAGGGGGGTGGGGGCTGGCCTGAGTGTCTTTTGGTGACTCATAACCATCTCTTATGCTCCAGTAACAACTTCAGACAAAGTAGAGGTAGCCAGGCCTGTGGCCACTCACCTGCCTTCCTTCCGGTCTCTCATAGTGGTATTTCAGTCAATATTCAGGACCTGGCCCCATCCTGTGCTGGCTTCCTGTTTGGTGAGCCACTTGCTTATCCCAGCTTTATCCCTTGCCTTTGACTTGTGGGTTATCCCCAGGAGGTGGGGTGGGGCATTGTAGGAGCAACAATGGGTTTCCTCAAGATGTCTCTTCCCCCACTTTCCTGTTCACAGGTGTAGCCAACACTGCAGGGGCCTTAGCAGGTAAGGGCTGGTTTAGAGGTTGTCTTGTCCTTTGTTTTGGGTCAACTAGTAAAAGAGTTTAGGGTGGAGCCTAGATGGCGGTTATCCCATCTGACTCATCCCATGCTGCTGAATGGGGTCTCAAAGTCAAAGTAGGTCACAAGGCCCAAGATGGCCTAGGGTGATCTCAGATATTCCTGCCGAGGTGCCACTTGACTTGTTGATGGTGGAGGGGGACGCACTCACAAGCCATTCTCCCCTGACTGGCCCCATGTGACAGTCCTGTAGTTTAGGGTACCATTGAGTACCTGGGCTTTGTTTTCCTTGGGTGGACACGGAATGGGGACACCATCAATGTGTGATATGGAGTGGCCCACAAGGACTCTGTCTTCTGAGACCCCACCCCCACCCCCAAGCCTGTGTCTCCTGTGGCCCATAGCTCAGAGTTCAAATTTTATCTCTGGGTCTTTAAAGCATCTGTACTCTGCCCTGCCCTGTCCCGAGTTCACTGATGTCTGGGGGCCAGCTTCCTGGGACCATCAGTCAGTCTGTGCCTCTCTTGTCCAGGTGTGGTAGGCGTGTGTCTGGGTGGCTACCTGATTGAGACTACTGGCTCCTGGACCTGTGTGTTCCACATGGTGGCCATCATCAGCAACCTGGGACTGGGCACCTTTTTGGTGTTCGGGAAGGCGCAGAGGGTGGACGTGGTCCCCACTCATGAGGACCTCTAACTCCCTGACAATCCAGTCCCACCCAGGACCTGATGTCAGCAGCCTGAGGGCAACAACTCTGTCAGTGAAACTATGTGAATCTCCACCTCAGATGAATGAGCAGACAACAAGACCTTGGTCTACTGGGGGATCCAAAGGGTTTGGAGAGATAGGTAGGCCTGAATACACACAGGCCTGTGTCAGGAGGAGGGTCATGGCTCTGGGTCTGCTTGCTAGTCCTGCCCTCTCTCAGGTTCAGTGGGACTGCTGCTTTTATGGAAGGCGCATTGTTGATGGGAGGTGTCCCCAGCCCTAGTCAAAGAGGGTTGTTTCTCTGACAAGATTGCTCTGTGTTAAGGATGCGTTGTGTGCTCGTAGATGTCCGGGAGCGGCTGACCCCTCACCTACTCCAGGCATCTTCCTACCTCCATCTCTTAGTGACTTAAAATGTCTATAGACATTAGACCATGTCTCCGTAAGACAGGCCCACTAGAACCGCCGTTCAAAACCATAGGGAAGCCACGGTTTCTGCTTTTCTCCAGAAGGCAGGCTGCCACTCCAACTTGGCCAGTGTGCAGTAGGCTAGAGGTCCTTGGCTGCTTTTGCAGACCCCATCCTGTGGATCTCTCGGCACTACTGATGTGTCCTGGGTTGGCAGGTGCCTGGCAGTCAGTCCTCAGGCTTTGCCTGAACACTCCAGACATCACAGACCCCAGAACAAGGTGGAGCCCCCTCTCACTTCTGGCCTTGTTTTTCTAGCTCCCCATTATTCCTTGTAGAGCTTGTGGTTTCATGAGCTGATAATGAATTCCCCAAGATGCTTATTAGATTTTCTTTATGGATAGGGTAAGTCTCACTAGAGTCTTATTTAAGTGAAAACTATTAAACTATTTAAGATAAGATTGTAGTTTTATTCAGTATCTTTTGTTATGTGAACTTTTCCTGGGGAGACGAACAACATTCTATTCACCCCTACTTAGATCATCAATCATGCACCAGAAAATGGTTTCACATAGCCAGGCACAGTGGCACACACCATTAATCCTTAGCACTTGGGAGGCAGAGGTAGGCAAATCTCTCTGAGTGTGAGGCCCGCCTGGTTTACATAGTTTCAAGATAGCCAGGGCTATGTAGAAAGACTCCATCTCAAACCAACCAACCAACCAACCACCCAAGCAGAGAAACAAAAATAGTTCCACCCAAGTTTAACTTGATGAACCGATGAGTTTGGTTTTGATTTTCTGAGACGGGGCCTCACTGTACTGGGAACTCATTATGTAGATCAAGGTGGCCTTGAACTCATGGAGATCCTCCTGCCTCTGCCTCTCACATGCTGTGGGTTAAAGGCGTGAGCCACCACAGCTCAGCTTACCAATAGTTTAATTGGAATTATTATAGGGACATGGGCAACTTACAGGTGGCTATACCACAGAGGAAAAGTCTTCCTCATCCAGCAGTCATTAAGGGAGGGGCCTTGCATAGCTAAACTGCCTCATGACTTCCTCTCTGTGAAGGAGTGCTAGTACTCAGTCTTGTGAGGGGCTCGTGCCAGACATGAATGAGCTCCTCTCATTTCAGAATGGCCATGTCATGCCCGGAGGAGAGCTTTCCCTTGAATCATCCCCTGAGGTGGGGCAGAAGGCTCAGTGAGTGAAATGCTTGTTGAACATCATGAGGGACTGGGTTTGGGTTCCCAGAGCCCACATGCCAAAGCCAGGCACAGTGATGTCACTGTAACCCCAGCAGACCTTGGGGCACAGTGACCATCCAGTCTAGAGTAAATGGTGAACTTCAGGTGTAGTGAGAGACCTTGACTCAAAGAAATAGAGTTACTGTAGAAGAAAACATCTGTGTCCACCTCCAGTCTCTTTATGCACCAGCATGGGCTAGCCCATGCTCATGCACCAGTGTAGGTTAGCCCATGTGCACACACACAGTTACCTTTTTAAAAAGAATGAGCATGCATTGAGAATGTTCTACAATCCACTCACTAGGAAAGCAGTGGGGTGTCAGCCAGATATGAGGAGAGCCTCAGAGCACTGACATAGGTTAGACCCTCACTGCTGTCCTGGTACACCATAGGTTAGACCCTCACTGCTGTCCTGGTACACCAGGAGTGTTGGCTCACAACTCCTGTCAAAAGTGTACACAAATCTCCAGAGCAAGAGGCCCTGAACCAGATGTGCCATGAAGTGACATATGAGCACAGACTTTCCTCTGTGGTCTTTCAATTTTGAATAAAAATACTCTTTTAAGATGTTGTGTGTGTGTGTGCCACATGTGTTAGGGTACCCAGGGAGGCCAGAGAGGGCATTGGATCCCTTGGAGCTGGAACTACAGGCAGCTGTAAGCTGCCCAGTGTGAGAAAACCAAACTTGGGTCTTCTGGGAGAACAGGGAATGCTCTTAACCAATGAGCTATCTCTCTAACCTGGCCTTGTAGGCTGGGGCCTGATTGTTCAACCCGAGGAGCATCCTAGGAACCTCAGGCTATGCTTCCTTAACCTTCCACAGTTGAGTTCCTAAAGCTAGGGGGTCATGTTCAAGAACTCCTCTGCGCTGACTAGTGTTTTGCCAATTTAACATGTTAGAGTCATTTGGGAAGAGGGCTTTCAATTGAGAAAATGCCTCCATCTGATTGCCTGTAGGCAAGCCTGTGGGGCCATTTCATTAGCGATTATTGTGAAAGGCCAGCCCACTGTGTGTGATGCCACCCCTGGGCAGGTGGTCCTGAGTTGTCAGGAGAAGCAAGCTAGTATACTTTGCTTCAGTTCTTGCCTCCAGATTTCTACCCTGAATTCCTGCCCTGATTTTCCTCGGTAATGAGATGTGACCGGGAAACTGTAAGATGATATAACCCCTTTCCTCCTGAATTTGCTTTTGGTCATGATGCTTTATCACAGCACAATGAGAACAATAAAACAGGAGTTGGAGAGATGGCTCAATGGTTAAGAGCGTTGGCTGATCTTCCAGAGGACCCACCTTCAATTAATTCTTAGTACCCACATGGCAGCTCACATGTCTGTAACTCCAGTTCCAGGGGCTTCTGTCACTCTCACACAGACATACATGCATGCAGTCAAAACAACAATGAACATAAAATAAATTTTATTAAAAAAAAAAGAAGAAGAAGAAAACACTAAGACAGCCCCATCCTCTAGGCTCTAGGGGTAGAACCTGCCTTGAATTAGTCTCTTCTTCCTCTTCCTCCTCCTCCTGTTTACAGGTAATGTAAAATTTGCATTTTTAAAAGTGCTGTAAGGGGGGCATTAAGTACCATTGGACCATTGTTTGCTGTTAAGTTCTTGCCTTTGTGAGTTCATTCAGTAAAAGTCCATAACCTGCCCCACACAGTTCCAAGATCTGGAAATGGTCACTGGGATATGGTAGTCTTTTGGCTGTCCCAAGAAGTTCTGGGAAGAAGGTCTTGGCCATGGTGACCAGGAGGCCTTTCATAGGAGTTTAGAAGGGGTAAGAGGGAGCCTTCCCGCGGAGGATAGGTATAGGTTTTACCCCACAGTGATCACATAAGGCTGCGTTTGGAGAGGGTCTTCACAGAAAGGAAATTAGGTGGCAGGAGCTCTGGGTGGACCCTAGAGACACCAGAGTAAGCGGTGAGAAGTTTGACTCCCTTCTCCCTGTCCCTTGTCCTATCCCCTTACCAGCTCAGGCTAGCCAGCTGGGTCCACCTACCCAGCCCTGCACTTAAACACAGCTAGTCTGGCTTTGTTTGTAGGCAGATCCAGTTATCGGGCTCTCAGACCCTCCTGCTTCAACTTCTAGAAACGTGTTTTTAAAGCTTCTGGCCTAGTCCAGGGCTCCCTTTGGGGTCTGATGGGGCCTCTCTCCTGTAGGCCTGAAACCCGGAGGACATCTCTTCTTTGCTTTAGCTTCCTAGAAATAGAGCCTGTATAAGTGCATGTGGGTATGAATGTGCGTGGGTGGCCATGACTGTGTGAATTAATCTTGGTGGTGTTTTTGTCTGTTCAGCCCACAGCCTTGCATACAGCCTTTGACATTCCACCTCTGGCCGACAGAGGGCACTGCCAGACAGGGCTGCGTTAACTTCAGGATTCTGTGGGGACTGGTGCCACCTAGCGTCCTTCTCAGGACACAATGGGGAGGAGGGGCCAGTCTTCTGTAGAGAAAAGGGGCTGTGCGAGCACTGAAGTAACAGGGGAGAAGTCAAGCCCAGTTCATAGTGAGGCAAAGACAAACGTGAAGCCATGAGAAACATTCTCTAGGTCTTCAATTCTTTTTTTTTTTTTTTTCCGAGACAGGGTTTCTCTGTGTAGCCCGAGCTGTCCTGGAACTCACTCTGTAGACCAGGCTGGCCTCGAACTCAGAAATCCGCCTGCCTCTGCCTCCCAAGCGCTGGGATTAAAGGCGTGCGCCACCACTGCCCGGCTAGGTCTTCAATTCTTTCCCAGGGCTGGGATGGGCATGTTGGGTGCTGGGTAGGAGTCTGATGTATGACAGGTGAGAACTTATTGGCCAGTGTATCCTGCTCTCAGTCTGGAACATCCATAGTGGATACGTCCTGCTGCCCAGGAGAGGACATGTGGCTTCTGACTCCGCCTTTGATGAACAGATGCACAAGGCCTGAGCTGAGAGGTTGCAGGTCCAGAGTCTCCCGAGGACGTAGTAATGTGATTCTCCAGCACCTGCCCTCTCCACATCCTAGACATTTCGCTGCCCCTGGGAACCTGTTCTCACCTCCTCTCAGAGCAAGAGTTACTGTGAGATGTTGAGCTCAGGGTTGGTAGTGAGAGCTGTCCTCCCGGGGCGCATGTGGGCTTTAGTAGACTATCCTGGAGACCTTCAACGCCACCTCAGGGGACACTCCTTCATGGAAAAAAAGAGGCTCTTTCTCCCACACTGGGGCCCATTAAGGGATGAGTCCCCTGGGAATCCAATCTAGAAAAAGAGAGACAGTTGTTAGATTATTCATAGAGGAATTTGGAGGTGTGAACACATCTCTTGCAGCCTGGTCATGCCTAGTGTCTCCGTGAATCAACTGGCTCGGCCCCTCCTACCTCTGCCTGAATGTCCCCGTCCCCCCCCCCCCCCCCAGCTGAGACTGTGCCTTCTCAAGTTGCTGCCCTGTTTACAGGCTCTAGAAACCCTGTGCAGACCTCCCTGGGGTCCCCCACCTCGAACTCCAGCTCAGGTAGAGGGCTGCCCCCTCCTAGTTACCTTAGGTGAGACTTCCCTGTCGTTTCTTTAAATCAGGGTCTTTAATGGCTGCTTAATATTCATAATTAGTATGTTAATGTCCCCTCCACATCTCTAGGCTGTCTCCCTATTTCTGGGCTATTGTCCTTCAGCTGTAGGATAACAATGCCTTCAGGTGCCCACTTGTCCCCTTGGGAACCCCTGGACATCAGCTTTCTGGGTGAAGCCATCAGACCTGGGATGGAGCCCTGGGCTGCAGAGCCTCCTAAGTCCCCAGCGTACTCTGTTCACTTGTCTGCCAGCCCCTCCCCCACCCGCCGGCTCCCGCAAGGTAGTAAAGGAGATGGTTTGTGAGCTAGAAACACACTTTTGATAGGATTTACTTTATTATGTTTAATTGAAAAAGCGGTGAAGTTGAGTCATGAATATTCAGGTGGGAGTCTCTGGCAAGAAGCCAGTTTTCGAGGGTGATTCAGGGACTCACCTCAGCATGGGGCCTGTCCAAGGGGGAGTGGTGGTGGGGAAGCTATTAATTGAAATAGCTTCATTAATTAGTAATTAACAGCGGGGTAATGACTATGTCACACGTCGTATTTCAGTGATGCCCTTCATGTGTTATGGGGCCTTTAATTAAAGGATGTGCATTTTAATTAAAGGCAAGCCTGGCCCTTTGGCCTTTGGAATACAAAAGATGCTCTTGATTCATTTGCAGCTGGGGGTTGGGGGATGGAGGCCATGAGGGTCATAGGCCAGTGCGGGAGAGGACCTTGGTCCAAGGCTATAGAAGGGAGACTGGGAGTCTCCTGAATGCTGCACCACACACCCACTGGTTCCCCAAGGGCCCAAAGTCCTAGAGGGAAGGCCTGGGGAAACAGGCCTTTAGAGACACAAAGCCTCTGGTGCCAGCTTTGTTTTCTCTTCATCCTGAGATGCCAGGGTCTGTCCCAGCAGTCAGGGTAGCCCACAGAGGAGATAAAGCATCTTCAAGGGAGGAATGAGTCAGGCGCAGTGGTCAGGGAAATCGAAGCTCTTTGACTGACTACCAATTAGACCAATCTGCGGCTTCCACTGACTAGAAACCAGGTGCTTCTTTATTTACACACATTTCACAGAACAAAGATAGGCTAATGTTTATCCAAGAAGTACAGATTATATGTCTGATTTTTTTTATTATTACATGTCCAGGAGTACAAGTTCAGTCACAATTAGAAAGGATAAATAGAACAGATTTTATTTTTTTTTTGGTGGTTGTTATTGTTTGTTGTTTGTTTTTGTTTTTTATTTTTTATTTTTTATTTTTTTTTATTTTTTTTTATTTTTTGGTTTTTCGAGACAGGGTTTCTCTGTGTAGCTCGGGCTGTCCTGGAACTCACTCTGTAGACCAGGCTGGCCACGAACTCAGAAATCCGCCTGCCTCTGCCTCCCAAGTGCTGGGATTAAAGGCGTGCGCCACCACCGCCCGGCCTTGTTTTTTATTTTTAAAGACAGGGTTTCTCTGTGTAGCCCAGGCTGTCCTGGAACTCACTCTGTAGACCAGGCTGGCCTCAAACTTTTAGAGATTCAACTGCTTCTGCCTCCAGATTTTGTTATTAGCCCTATAACTCCAATTTAAAGAATCTAAAGAATGTCTCCTCCAAAGCAAATACATTTATTATATGACAGCTTGCTTTTAGGCTGGTAGTGTTTAGCAGTTTGAAAGCACTCTAGACAAATAGAAAATATCTTTTTTTTTTTTTTTTTTATGAGTAGCAAACACTAATATTTAACTCCTTATACTATATCTATGTTATTACATAGGAAAAATTTATTTTAGTCAATCTATCTTATTTACTGAATTCTATTCCTCTAAGGATATACCAAGAAGGACCCCCTATTTTTTTTTTTTTTTTTTTTTTTTTGGTTTTTTTCGAGACAGGGTTTCTCTGTGTAGCCCGGGCTGTCCTGGAATTCACTCTGTAGACCAGGCTGGCCTCGAACTCAGAAATCCGCCTGCCTCTGCCTCCCAAGTGCTGGGATTAAAGGCGTGCGCCACCACCGCCCGGCAGGACCCCCTATTTTTAAACTACATTTTCAGAGAGCTCTAAGCATATTTTAAAAAGAGGCCTTGAATTTGTAATCTATTCTCCTGGCTAGTCAGAGTTTGCCAGGTGTCTCTTTTTACCCTGCACCAATTATACTGTTTGAGTTTGCTTAGGGGTGGATACTCCAAGAAGATTCCTGGAGTAATGGCCTCATTTAGCAATTCCCAGCTTAGACTGCTTGTCTGTGTTTAAGGATTTCCAGAGCATAAGGAAGACTTCCAAACAGTGGCCAGATAATTATGTTTAGGATTTTCTTTAAAAAGACTGACATAATTTTCTCAGGAAAAGACATAAAATGAATCACAATGCAGAAGGTCCCCAGGAACATAACACATAGAGTCCAAAACCTAAAAGTTAGAGACAGAAGGACAGCAATTGCAACATTGGGCTCAGCTTTGCCGGACCTGTGCCGAACAGCTATGCTGGGTTCATGACTCTAGACATTTCCAGTGGATGTCACTGTGCTAGAAGGGTATGGTCCCTCACCCAGCTTAGCAATAAGCAGAATGGCTTCAGCTTCTAACACACAGAGAAAGATTATTTTTACACAATGGTTCTAAAGGCTTTAAGGCATAGGTGTAAAGTTTTGCAACCCAGCAGCAGAACCCTCAACCCTGGCATAGTGCTGGGCTGCAGAAGGAAGCAGGAGCAGAGACAGAATCCTGCTGTCCCCAGAGGACTATTTTGATGAAAGAGACTGCCTATTGAGGTTATTGCTGTGTCTAGCTTACCTCTTCATTCTGGTTCATCCCCCACAGCCATGGAGCAGGCGACCAAGCTGCCTACTCCCTGGAGAAAATGACTGTGCCCAGTAAGGACTTGCTCAACCTTTGACACACAGTAGCAGAAAGCTCCTGCCTGTCCCAAGGCTAGGTCTGCACCATAGGATCCTTTTACTTCCCCAGCTCCTGCTGGACAAACACAGGGCAGAAAGTATCTGCTGCTCCTCTTCAGTCCCACCCGCTCCTCACCATGCCCATCTTTCTGTTTCTGTCTTACACAAAACACATTCACACATTACATGTGCATCAGTCACTTAGATATGTGTCACGTGGTACACTCATACTCCCATAAACACACACACATGTACATTCTCAGAATACATGGGCATTTTCATACACCACTACACATGCACATATCTTCATACACACACATGCAAGCCAACATAAATATATGTTTGTGTGTACACACATATGAGCTCAGGCTGTCCACAGGGCTTAGAGGCAAGGGTGAGTTCAGGTTTTGTAGCAGCTCAGCACACATGCACTTTCCGTCTTAAGACACCCTAAGAGGTTCAGGGCTGGGGTTTCTGTTTCCTGGAGTTCATGGGCAGTGCTCCTGGTTATCTAGTTGCCTCAGTTGGTAGGGGTCATTGACTGAGGAACATTCAAGAGCCCCCTCACCTGGCCTGGTAAGCATGAGCACCCTTCTTCTCCTCACTTGAGTGTCAGATGGACATAGACAGCTGCAGGAGGTGCCTGGAGACCCTTGTCTCCTGTGAGAGGACAGGAGTTCAGGTTTTGTTCCCCATCTGGCAAAAGTGATCAAAGGAGCAGACTGTGTATGGGGAGTGTGCATGGGGGAGTGTGCATGGGGGAGTGTGCATGGGAGTGTGCATGGGGGAGTGTGCATGGGAGAGTGTCCATGGGGGAGTGTGCATGGGGGAGTGTGCACGGGGGAGTGTGCATGGGAGAGTGTCTATGGGGGAGTGTGCATGGGGGAGTGTGCATGGGGGAGTGTGCATGGGAGAGTGTCCATGGGGGAGTGTGCATGGGGGAGTGTGCAGAGGAGAGTGTGTGTAGGAGAGTGTGGGTAGGAGAGTGTATATGGGAGAGTGTGCATGGGGAGTGTGTATTGGGAGAGTGTAAATGGGAAAGTGTGCATGGGAGTGTGCATGGGGGAGTGTGCATGGGAGAGTGTGCATGGGGAGTGTGCATGGGGGAGTATAAATGGGAAAGTGTGCATGGGAGTGTGCATGGGGGAGTGTGCATGGGGAGTGTGCATGGGGAGTGTGCAGAGGAGAGTGTGCATGGGGGAGTGTGCATGGGAGAGTGTGCATGGGGGAGTGTGCATGGGAGAGTGTGCATGGGGGAGTGTGCATGGGAGAGTGTCCATGGGGGAGTGTGCATGGGGGAGTGTGCAGAGGAGAGTGTGCATGGGGGCGTATGCATGGGAGAGTGTGCATGGGGGAGTGTGCAGAGAAGAGTGTGCATGGGGGAGTGTGCAGAGGAGAGTGTCCATGGGGGAGTGTGCATGGGGGAGTGTGCATGGAGAGTGTCCATGGGGGAGTGTGCATGGGGGAGTGTGCATGGGAGAGTGTGCATGGGGGAGTGTGCAGAGAAGAGTGTGCATGGGGGAGTGTGCAGAGGAGAGTGTGCATGGGAGAGTGTGCATGGGGGAGTGTGCAGAGAAGAGTGTGCATGGGGGAGTGTGCAGAGGATAGCATGTATAGGGAGCTGAGGCCATTGAAAATATGACTCAATATTTTCCACTCGCCCTGCTTCTGGAGGCTTCAGAAGCTTGGCCAAGGCTTCTGCGGCGCCCCTGTCTTGCTTGTTCCTGGGACACTTAGCCATCTATCTCTATCTCTATCTCTATCTCTATCTCTATCTCTATCTCTATCTCTATCTCTATCTCTATAGAGAGATGTTTTTACTTATTTTTATGTATATGAGTGTGCTTGTGAACCACGTGCACGCAATATCCATAGAGGTCAGAGGAGGGTTTCAAATCATCTGGGACTAGAGTTACAGATGATTGTGAACAATCATGTGGATCCTGAGAATTGAACCCTTCTCTGGAAGACAACCAGTGCCCTTAACCATTGAGATGACTCTCCAGCCCAAGGGATTTGGGATTTGGTGGGTTTTTTTTCTTGTTTAGTTTTTGTGTTTTTTTTTTTTTTGAGAGAGGGTCTCTCTACACAGTCTTGGCTGTCCTAGAACTCACTATGTAGACCAGACTGGCCTTGAACTCAGAGACCTGCCTGCCTCTGCCTCCCGGGTGCTGGGAATAAAGGCATGCCCACCACACTCAACCTTTTAAGGGGGTTGTTTCTTAAGTAGCCCCTGCCACTATAGATGGGGGCGGGGCACAGGAAAGGAAGGGCCAGGACCAGCATCCTGGTTTCAGACCAGGTGCTGGGATTCAGATCCAAGATCACAGGCTACAAAATGTAAGGAAAGTGCAGGACTAGGTAAGGCATTGAGAAGAGTGTCTGAGCTGGGATAGTGACAAGCTGTGGAAGGACAGGAGACTGCTCTACAGGGGTGAGCATTTCCAGGGACCTTGGTGACCAGGGAGCTCAGCATGTATCCTCAACAGTATTACTTGAGCCTCCAGTCCAGTTCAGTGGCCAAGAGCCCCTGTTGTTCTGTGGCTTAGCCTGCTCACAGTTGTGACTTGGAAGGAATTTAACCAACACTCATAGATTACCTTATCTCAAAGCTGTGCTCCATCTTAGCAGAGTAGACAGCCAGACCTTGTAACTACCTCAGGAAAAAGCCTTCAGCTGAGAGAGGCTGTGTCAAGGTCATGCTAGTAGAGACACCACTAAGCATGCAAGATATTTGACATAAATTATAACCTGTCCAATTAAATTGTTTAATGCATTTAACATTCATTACTGTCCTCCAAACCCACGAGTGGTTCCCATACTCCCTCCTTCTTTGGGCCAGATGCAGGATGGAAACATTTTAATATTTCCCTGGGTTCATCAAGAATGGCAAGACTGAATCCAGCCCTGCGTAGGGCCACGGGGAAACCCTGTTTCTGACTGCAGAGTTAGTATCACTGTCTATACAAACCAGCCTACACCCCATCTCTGGCTGGATACAGCAGGGTCATCCTGGGATTTTCCAGTCTTCTGGTCACCTGATCTAAGAGACATGTGCCTATTCCATAAAGAGAATTCAGACATTTCCCTTGGGCACTACCGGCATGTAGCAGCCTCGGTCTCTGGATCTGACCTCAGTCAGGGTTTTTGTAACCAGCAAGCCCACCTTCCATGTCTTTGCAACTAGAGCCTATGCTGCCATTATCATTCAGCTGACCTAGCACAGGCCTGACTCCCTCTTCCCTGAACTAATCTCAGCTTTTCCAGCCTAAACCAATGTGGGAACTTAGGAACAAACCCCCAAAACTCTGGTGTCCCTTGCTGTCTGGGTCAGGTGGCATATATTCCTTTTGAACTCTGTGAGGACAGAGCTTGGTGATGGCTCTGGGGAAGGGACCACCTCTATGGGATTCTGGGAGGGCTAGGAACTTTTCTGCAAACCATCAGCTTCCTTCTACCTGGTCTTCTATGGGGCTTCTAGTATTTTCCCCTTATCATGTTTAATTGGCTAAAGGGACTATCACCGGGATTCATTTCTATGTGACAAACACATAAGGTGCTTTGGCTACTGGGTTTGGATCAGAGTTGACCATCCATCTCATCCACCTCCTCAGAGTCCACACTCTCTAGCCTGATACCCTGGTTGGTTTGGACTCTAATTGTTATCTTGAGGTTTCTTCATCCGTTTGCCTTTAGTGGACAGCAACAGCCGGTCCCATGACAAGGCAACCAAGAACAGGCAAAACTTTGGTGGTCTATGTGCTTCCGTCCCTCTGACCAGCAGCAGTCAGGGATGTAGCACCCCTCCCCGACTCGTGTTCATTGAGCTTTGCTCATAATGGAGGCCCTCAGCCCTCAAATCCAATGTTCTGTCCATACCGAGTAGACTGCAGGCAGTGAGCTCCTTGGGCCAGTCTCTCTAGCCCATTTGTTCTTGGGAGACAGATGGACACTTGCATCAATCCTCCAGCAAAGGGGACCCTCTGCCTCCTTAATTAGCTCCTCTGCTCATCCTCCTGACCTTACTCTGGGCCTGTCTGTCAGGAGGAATCTTTGCAATCAGTCTTAATTGGCAGTTTCTCACACTCTTACAGAGATGGAGGGGCTGCAGCTGCCTCTTGGTGAATGGAGAACTAGCTTGCTCCTGTTGGTGAGGATAGGACTACTGGGGACAGCCTTTGCCCAGTCCTGGGGGATTAGATGTTCTCTAGGGCTGACCATTGGGTTCTTTCTCCGTAGCAGGGACAATACTCTGATTATGTCCATAGTTGTTTGTATTTGTGGTCCTGTCCACAGCAGTGGCTCCAGGAAGGAGGCAATGGCCATACTTCATGTCTGTGCCACATGGGTGGTCCACTAGTTCTTGCCCCAGGAGGTTCTGAATTCCTCTCATAGCCTTGTCTTGCTACTTACAAATCCTTGTGTCTTCATCTCGCAAAGGCAGGGTCGGCGACTGTTTGCTTGCGGGCGGGATTCAAAGGGGGTTTGAAGAATACATGTTTTCCTAAGTTTTAGCTGACATTTAATTTTAATGACTTTCTAAACAAAGTAGCTACGGGTTGAGGTGCCTTTTCATGGTTTGCTGATGTCTGACAGGTGTTTTGCCCATGTGGGAAGCAGCTGTGGAAAGCGTTTTCCTAATAGCTCATAAATAACAAGCACTTAGCATCTCTCTTTGTAGGTGGCGCTGCCAATGGCCAATTTGTTCCTCAGAAGTGCCCACGTTGGCCTGTCAATCAGTTTTTGCCGTAGGCACTTTTTGGTGATTAGAAGCCCCTTGGAGAGTGAGGACTCCAAATTAGTTTTAAATAAAAAATAAGAATATTCATGTTGCTGAACATCTAAAGGCAAGGCAACAGCAGAATTGGACCAGTGGCTCTGGTCCCAGTGCTATGGGGGAGAGGCTGTGGGCCCAGACCCACTGGGGTCCCCAGGGACCGTATGTAGGCAGGTGACACAAAGAGCCACCAAAGTGGGGGTGACAGGCTCAGGACTCTCTCAAATGGAAGGAATATCGTGGGCAGTGCATCGCTGTTTTGAAACAGCAGCCACAGGAGAGGGCACCACTGTGTCTCAGGACAGGACATAATTGGCAGGCTCTAGGCAGGAGTGTTTCATGTCACTGAGCCTTTGCTGGGACATGAAAGCTCATCTGAGGAGCAGGGAGGGAGCATTCCCATCTCCTTGAAAGAAGAACAAATGTTCTTTTTGAAGAAGTTGCACCGAGCAGGACCAGCTCCTTCAGCAGGATGGATGCTGTCTGTTCAGAATCCAATTCCTGATGGGCTAGCTAAGGCTCAGAGAAGGCGGGCCCCTGGCTGAGTCTGCAGCTTCTAAGATGCAAACAAGGACTGAGGTCCAAGTTTGAGTCCAGACCCCCAACAAGACTACAATAAGCCACCTCCATGAGCAGCAAGAGGGGCAGTAACTCTGCAGATCCAGAGTGGGCCCAGAGAGAGAAAACTGGATCAACACGACCTAGTCCTGAGAAGCCAGCTCAGCAGCTGTTGAGTCCAAGGAGGCCAAAGGCTGCAGCCTTAGGGTTCAGGTGCCAGCCCAGGTGGTTTGACCCTGCCTGCTTTTTGTTCCTTTGGCAGATGAGAGCCATGACCGACTAGCACGCCTCCCAACTGCTTCTGGTGCTGTCCGAGGTGCTGAGCCTGTACTATGCCCAGCTTAGGGACTGAGGAATTCCTGTGCACTGTGGAATGGTGACTGCCTAAGTTTAAAACCAGAGCAGAGGGTTGGTGAGATGGCTCAGCAGTTAGGAGCACTGACTGCTCTTCTGGAGTTCAAATCCCAGCACCCACACGGTGGCTCACAAACATCCGTAATGAGATCTGATGTCCTCTTATGGGGTATCTGAAGACAGCTACAGTGTACTTACATATAATAAATAAATAAAAACCTTTGGGCAATCGTGGCCCAGGCCCTTCTCAGTGAATAGCTGATGAGGTCCTCAGGCTTGTGACTGTGAAGCCAGTGGTAGCCTCTAAAGGTGACCAAGGAGAGTGTATGAGAACTGATGCCCTCCTACCTGTCAGTTCAGGGCACCAAGGAATCAGCCCTGAAGCTGCAGTCCCTTGGCCTCCTCGTGACCCTGAGCTGGTTTCTCAGGACTGGCTCATGTCATCCCAGTCTTCTCTCTCTGGGCCCACTCTGGAGCTGCCCATGGAGGTGGCTTACTGTAGTCTTGCTGGGGGTCTGGATTCAAACTTAGACCTCAATCCTTGTTTGCATCTTAGAAGCTGCAGCTTGGCCAAGGGCATACCTCCTCTGAGCCTTAGCTAGCCCATCAGGAATTGGGTTCTCACAGGCAAATGCTCTTCAGGAAGTGGGTAGGTTGAGGCAGGCAGGTGTTCTGTTGGGACAGAGTAGGATCCCGTGAGTAGATGAAAGTAAATGTCCCTGTGTGAGTTTGCAGCAGGCATCTGTTGGCAGGGCTGCCTCCTGGGACATATTTACAGGCTGGGTTTCCGGTGATGCCACCTGCCTCAGTTTCCCCTTTCCCTGTATAGCAGTGCCCTGCCGGGCAAAACCCAGACTTCAATCCATGTCCTTGCTGTTCCTCCTCTGGCCTCCACTCTGGCCAGGGCTCCTTCACCACCCTCCTCCAGCTTCCTGTGTCTGCTGAAATGTCCTTTTCTTCCCTCATATGTGGCCCTGTGCTGCCTCAACTTCTCTTACACCTTGTTCCCTTGCTAGGGAACCTCTTGATTCTACTAGAGTTTGACCAGGGTATACCCTCTGTGGGACATGGTCAGGGCAGTGACCTTTGCCTCTGGTAAGCTACAGCTGTCATAGTCAATATCCTATCATTTCTGCTTTGAAATTATTTTAAAATATTAGATTTTTTAAATTTTTCTGAGATTATAATATAATCGCAATACCTCTTCCTTCTCTTCCCTTCTCCTAAATTTTTAAAGGATTTAATTTTATATGTCTGCATGTTTGTCTGCATGTGTGTATGCGCACCATGAAGAATGAAGAAGATGTCGGGTCACCTTCAGCTGGAGTCATGGATGGTTGTGAGCTGTGGATGCTGGGAACTGAACCTAGGTCTTCTGCAAGAATAACCACTGTTCCTAACACTGAGCCATCTCTGCAGCCCTGTTGTTTGGATTTTTGAAACAGTGTCTGTCTACACAGCTCTGTCATGTAACTCATCATCATATGGTGAGATGGCTGGAGAGATAGCTCAGTGGTTAAGAGCACTGGCTGTTTTAACCAAAGGACTGAGTTCAATTTCCAGCACCCACATGGCAGCTCACAACTGTCTGTAGCTCCAGTTCCAGGGGATCTGATGCTCTCACACAAACATACATGTAGGCAAAATACCAATGCACATAAAGTGAAAATATATAATTAAAATAATAAAGACATGTGCCACATGTCAGCTAGTTCTGTATTTGTGTTTTTATTTGTATGTGTATGTGTGTGTGTGTGTGTAGTCTATGTGGTATGTGGGTATGTGGTGTGTGTATGTGATATGTGTGGCGTGTGTGGCATTGTAGCATGCATGTGTGTGGTATGTGAGTGTGTGTGTTTGTGTGGTCTGTGTGTATGTGGTGTGATGTGTGGTCTGTGTGGTCGTGTGGATGTGTGTGTGGTATGTGTGGTGTGTGTGGTGTGTGGTCTGTGTGGTCGGTGTGTTGTGGTGTGTGTGGCATGTGTGGTGTGTGTGTGTGTGTGTGTGTGTTTTACGTGATAAAGTGCAAGGTTAATCCTCATTTCAGCTGCACTGAATGAATTATAATCATGCAACTGGCAACCCTGTTACTAGATTTTTTTCACCTTGCCCCAAATATCTACTACTTAATTCCGATCACTCCCATCCCCCCTTTACCATCCTCGCAGTCCCTGGTGGCTTCTGGTGGCCATCCTTGGTTCCTGTGGGCTCACTCATTCTCTATACTTTATAGAAACAGAACAACTAAGAACACAGGCCTTTGTGCCCACTCTCCTCCCAAAGGCCTTCGTGCCCGACTTCTCCTCCCATAGGACTTGCTGGCTTGTCTTTCCCACACATCTCAAGCCTGTTCTCTGCTGTAGTATGTTGGCGCTATCAACTTTTCATGGCTGAGTCCACTGTGCAAAATGGTTTGTTGGTTGGTGTGGATTGAGCTAGCTATCCCTGTGGAAGCCTGTGCCCAGCTAAGTGCACGAGGGATGGGACTGTGTGTGTCCAGCATTTGTTTCAGCCTCTTTCTAGCTGTGTTTCCCGAGCTCATAGATTCTCCCAAGATCATTGGTTATATGCTGAATTAGAAAGAAGTCACAGAAGATCATCCATCCTGCCCTCAGGTACAACAGATCCTGATAGACAGATAAGAACAGGCTTCTACCAGTCCAGGGCTTGGTTATCATAGTGGTTCCCATCCAGTCTAAGGAACTCCAGTTGCTAGGGGGTACTTGTTTTTTTTTTTTTTTTTTTGCTTGTGGTGAATGTCTATATGGCAGTAGGAGTCTCCAGCTAGGTCCCTGCTACACCACTAAATATTTTAGCAAAGGAACATTTTTTTTTTTTTAACTGAGTGGCCAGATGTCCAAGTTGACAAAGTGCTTAAGGCGTTTGCCTGATAAAAAGCCCGAGCCCCTGCTAGACGGAGATTGAAAACTTGCCCGAGGCGAGTGTGTGATATTAAAAACATTCCTGGCTCCTTTGTGCAGTCTCTGTGCGTGGAGGTTTGAAGTGGGCATCCATCTGTCGCCGCAGCGTGGCCTGACACTCAACAAAGCCCGGATCGATCTTGGAGCAGGGTGCTCTGTAGAGTAGGACCATGAGGCCAGGAGCCGGCTCCACACTGAGGGGGCATCATCAATATGTATGAGCTAGGCTGTGGCTGAGATGGGCTTATGAAGGGGACATAGACTGGTCTGTGGACACACAGCCAAGCCTCTTCCCAGCTTTGTCTCCTAGCTCTGCTAGCTGGGGACACTTGCCTCTTGGAAAATTATCTCCAGCATCTAGGAACCATCAAAAACAGGAAGGAGCCAATGGAGGCTACAGTTTTCTCCTAGGAAGAGGTGGGCATGGGTCCAGGGCCTGAGCAAAGCCAGATGTTTACCCAGACAATAAGGGAAGGGGGAAAAGAGAAGGCCCTGGGAGGGTAGCTGAGGTTCCCAGAAGGTGCCTGTGGTAATCAGTAGAGCTCCTGTCCTCAGCTATGGTTTAGTGTCCAGGAGATTGACTTTTAAATGACTGCACACATGTGGCTGCATGGAGGTCCCGGCACTGACATGGATCAGGACACACAGTATTATTGACATGGAAGACATCCTATGGGTCTAGCCTATACATCATAGTTTTGTTTGCAGTCATTAGCACTGTGCCATTACGAATGCTAGTGACCATCTGTGTGCAGCCTGCTATCTCACTTGACTCTGACAGACCCTCAAGATGAGGACAGAATTTCCTGCCTTTTGGTCATTGCCTAGGCTGGACAGGAAATGGACTCTGCCTTTGAATCCCTAGATCTGCTCTCCTTGCCTGGGAACAGGTGGCTACTTTTGCTTTCTTCTTGGTCACTGCACAGACTCAGTGGGCACGTTTAGCTCTGGAGGAATCTGGTGACCAAATAAGGATCTAGTGTGAATTCCAGAGCCTGGCTACCAGAGCAAGCTCAATCTGGCGGCTCAGCCTGCATGTGTTCCAGAGCCGTGAGATCGCCTCCGCTCAGCTCATTTGGATGTGGATGAATATATCCTTTCTTGACTTCTGAGCATGAAGGCTGATAGATTCCTGGACTTAAGAGGAGGGAACAGCCACTCAGGTGAGGTGTGTAAGCACAAGTGAAGTGCTTGTGTAAGGCGGACCCTGATTGGGAGACATCCTCAGCTGAGGGTTCTTAGTTTCCTTTTTTGGTTGCTGTGATACAACACTGACCAGAAGCAACTTGGGAGGAAGGTTTTATTTGGCTTACGCTTCCAGATTACAATCCATCACTGAGAGAAGTCAGGTGGAAACTCAAGCAGGAACCTGGTACAGAAATCATTTCTGCTTTGCTCTCAGGCTTACTCACCTCAGGGTTATAGTGTCTAGCTTTCTTCTTTTCTTTAGACTTATGTGTATAAGTGTTTGGCCTCGTATGCATGCCACATATGTTCCTGTGCCTGTGGGATCCTGAAGTATCAGAGTCCCTGAAATTGGAGTTACAGCCACCATGTGGGTACTAGAAAACAAAACCCGAGTCCTCTAGATGACTGGCAAGGGCTCTAAATACTGAGCCATCTCTCCAGACCATTTGTTAGCTTTCTTATACAGCCCAGAAATAACCTGCCTGGGGATGGTACTTCCCACAGTGGACTGAGGCCTTATGCATCAGTTAATAATGAACACAATTCGTCACAGATATGTCTACAGACAAACCTAATAAATACAATTATTCAAATAGACTCCTTTTGTGAGGTGATTCTAGGCTGTATCAAGTTGACAGTTAATGCTACTTGGACAGGTGAAAATGTGCAGATAAGACAGTCAGATGAGGCACATAGACAAAATAGTTACTGTTTGCTTGAGCTGTGCAGGAGACTCACCACCAGGCCAACTTTCGGGTTCTCAAATCCATAGGGCTGGAGAGATGACTCAGTGGTTAAGAGTACTGGTTACTCTTTCCAGAAGTTCTGAGTTCAATTCCCAGCAATCACATGGTGGCTCACAACCATCTGTAATGGGATATGATTCCCTCTTCTGGTGTGTCTGAAGACAGATCACTCATATACATAAACATAAATATTTAAAGAACTAACTGGCCTCAGCACCACTTGGCTCAGCCCAGTCAAAGCCCTCTCTTTCTTTCTTTTTTTCCCCCAGGAAGGTAGTGCTGCCCATGTCTCCAAAGTCCCCTTCATGGTGCACCTTTGGTCACCATGCAGAATCTATGTGAGAGGTGAACATCCAACCTATACCCAGGTTTTTGATGGGCTTTGTCTGCCTTGAAGATACTTTTGAGCCTGAAAAATTACAAGTAAACAGGAAGCTGGCCAATCAGACTGGTTGGAAACAAGGACTTAGGGCTGCAGATCTGCTAAGGGGATCATGATTGTTGGAGAATCTGCAGGGCAGGTAGCAACGGTGCATGTGGGGAGATAATAGGAGAGAAG
Organism: Mastomys natalensis; assembly: GCA_021653895.1. Lineage (NCBI taxonomy): Eukaryota > Metazoa > Chordata > Mammalia > Rodentia > Muridae > Mastomys > Mastomys natalensis. The sequence continues at coordinate 694,977 of JAJTUV010000110.1, read as the reverse complement.
GGATGCCAGAAGGGGAGCAGGTGGGAAGGAGAACAGTGGGAAGGGGAACAGGTGGGAAGGGGAGCAGGTGGGGAGGGGAGCAGGTGGGAGGGGAGCAGGTGGGAAGGGAGCAGGTGGGAAGGGGAGCAGGTGGGAAGGGAGCAGGTAGGAAGGGGAGCAGGTGGAGAGGGGCAGGTGGGAAGGGGAGCAGGTGGGAAGGGGAGCAGGTGGGGAGGGGAGCAGGTGGGGAGGGGAGCAGGTGGGAGGGGAGCAGGTGGGAAGGGGAGCAGGTGGGGAGGAGAGCAGGTGGGGAGGAGAGCAGGTGGGGAGGGGAGCAGGTGAGAAGGGTGCAGGTGGAAGGGAGCAGGTGGGAAGGGGCAGGTGGGAAGGGGAGCAGGTGGGAGGGGAGCAGGTGGGAAGGGGAGCAGGTGGGAGGGGAGCAGGTGGGGAGGGGAGCAGGTGGAGGGGAGCAGGTGGGAAGGGGAGCAGGTGGGAAGGGGCAGGTGGGAAGGGGAGCAGTGGGAGGGGCAGGTGGGAAGGGGAGCAGGTGGGAGGGGAGCAGGTGGGGAAGGGAGTAGGTGAGAAAGGTGCAGGTGGGAAGGGGAGCAGGTGGGAAGGGGAGCAGGTGGGGAGGGAGCAGGTGAGAAGGAGAGCAGTGGGAAGGAGAGCAGGTGGGAAGGGGAGCAGGAGGAAGAGGAGCAGGTGGAAAGGGGAGCAGGGGGGAAGGTGCTCTCCTCTCACCTCTTCTCCTATATACTTTATCCCTTCATGCTTCCTCCTCTCCTCTCTCCTCTCCTCTCTTGCCCCTCCTTTCTTCTCCCTTCTTCTGTTCTCTCCTTTCCATTGGAGCAGGCACTGTTTCCTCTGACTATTGAGGGTTGAGACCATCCTCCTGACTACTGGCATTCAGCCTGTATAGAAAGCCTGGCTGCTAAAGTCTCTTTCTTAGGGTGTCCCCCTACTTGCCTGGAACTTCTGGTAGCCTTCCATGCTGTGAGGCCAGGATGTCTCAAAGTGAGTGCCTAGGAAACCAGGGCATAGGGAAGTTTGCAAGGAATCTCTTTCTAGAAACCTTCCAAGGTGCCACCACAATCCTGACTGGACTAGGCAGGGCATTTGTCTTCTATGGGTGAGGTTGAGTCAGGGAGACTATAGGTCTCTGTAGGCCGCAATTGAGAGACCTGAGATGCATCCCTTCATCTCTTCCTGTCTCCCACCTGTGAGTGAGAATAACAAGATATGACTATATGATTCTTGTCTCCTGGATGCTTGTGTTTCCAGAGCATGTGCCATGCACAATAGCACTGAGCCACATGGCCTAAGATATCTCCACAGTGTAGCTCCTGGGCAGAGAGCAGAGAGGCTGCTGGGCTGGCAAGTGTTCTGTTGCTAGTTCCTGGATCAGGTAGCCTCCCTGTATGTGTGCGATGTAAACTATGTAACTCTAACCCTCACATGTAGGGATAAGGTTAGGGACACACAGCTGGCCAGCTGTAAGCCTCGAATTCCTCTAGCAGAATAAAGTCAGACGAAAGACTTAATGTAAACTGGTACCCAACATGAGCCTGAGGCATAGCTGAGGCTCTATACAGATTGAAGGATCTTCCTGAGGCAGCTGGTGGAGGACCTGGAGCTCCACAACTAAGTATCATGTACTGCAACTAAGTATCTTGTACTGGATGGTTGGGAACAAAATTGCCCCTCTTACCCTCAGAGGCAGAAACCTGAGTTGTTGGCAGATCCTTCCACAGCTGCTCTTTTGCTGCTGCTGGCAGTGGCTGTCAATCCTCCTGCACCACCCCTTCTCTCTCCCCTCCATTTGTAAGTCATTGTTCCCAAGTGGTTCTGTCTCTGAACTCCTGCTGTGGCTCTCACAAGGATGCATAGAACAGGATATTGCTTCCTCTCCAGACTTGCAGCTTTATAACATTTCATCAGACAGGTCACAGATCCTGGAAACAGGCGTAGCCTGTTCGCATGATGTAGTCTCATGTATGAAGACTAGTCTAAGGTGCAGCGAGACCAAGAGAGGAAAGCAGGTCCAGGATTGTGCAGGGATGTGCTCAGCCTGCTGGGGACTCACAGAGCGTCGTCTTCCTGGGTGGCAGCAGGACCAGTGGGTCCTATGTTTGGATAAGAGGAGTATGAACACAAGACAAAGCAGTAGCTTTATTCTCCAGAATGTGCTGGTTTCTCTCAAACCCGCTTCAGTCCAGCACAACCTCAGCTTGATTACTGGCCGGTAGAGCTGGATGCACCACTCTGATAAATTTTTATGTTTCACTTATAGTTTCTGGGAATTTATGAAAAACACACTACCAGAGTCATTTAGGGCTCATCATCAAAGTTACTGGTGGCTAAGGCCATATCATACTGGGACCATATATACACATTTTGGGAATCATCACTTAGTCCATAACAATACCTACAAAGGAAGAGAAAAATTCACAGAGTAGAAGCATGTGGGGAAGAGGATCCCCCCTTGTCCCATTATCTATTTTTGAGCACTTTCCCTAGAGGATATGTTCTTCCAGAGACTTTTATGCCTGGGTGATTATTACCCCTTCCTTCAAAGTGGAAGCCATGCTAGCATTGTGACACAGGCCTTTAATCCTAGCACTCAGGAGGCAGAGCTAGGTGGATCTCTGCAAATGCAATCCTAGCCTGGCCTACAAAGTGAGCTCCAAGCCAGCCAACTTTATAAAGTGGGGCTCAGTCTCAGACAACAAGAACAAACAAAAATGGAAACCATATATGCTGCAAAAAAATACTTCTGCTTATGTGTTCACTCGGGCCCTAGAACTGTCAGCATCAGACAGACAAGGTGGATGGCTGATATTAATGACTACTGCACAGTGTCCTCTCAGTGAATGGCCAAGTCATTTCCTGGTCGCGGTTGACTGAGTGGAACTTATTGGCATTGGGTCACCTGTGCTGCTTGGGCCTCATGCTGGGTCTGACAGTGCTGAGGGCAGAGCTACCCGTTGTCAGTTAGTGGGTGTTATCTCTCCACACCAAGACCAGATGGGTTCCATCCCTCTGAGGAGAGCAAGGGTAACAGCAGCAGACATGCTTGCCACCGCTTCCCAAGTGTCATTAGTGTCTAGAGAACCCGTGCAAGGCATTTGTTTGCACATGTGTGCATGTATGAGCACACACGTGTAAATGTGTGGGGGAGCATGCATATGTATGTGCAAGTGTAGGTATGCATCTGTCTAGACATGTGTGGACCTCATGTGTGAACATGTGCAGGTACATGAACATTTGTGTGTGCAGGTGTATACATAGGGCAAGTTTGTGTGTGTGTGTATGTGTATGGGCAAGTGCCACATATGGCTATGGCTTTTGGGTCCTGGCCACTAAGAAGAAGGAAGAAGATAGTAAGCTTGGCGCAAACCAGTTTGGGGTGCTAGGGGCTCCCCAGGCATAGGTGACTGTGTGACCTGAGCATTGTCCAGGGCCTGGTGGCTATAAAGGAACCTTAGAGTGGTTCAAGGCTCTGCTGTCACCATCCTAAAATCCTTAATGGTTTTGGAATGAGAACCCCTACTTCATTCTGTGCTTGGACTGCAAACCCCAGCCCCGTTCCCAGCAGTGCAGGGAGCAGGGATACCTCATCTTTCAGAGGAAGAGAGAGCAGAACGTTTTCTCTGGGGGCCCTGCCATGTGAGTTCTCATTTAATATGAGTAATGTGCAGAGAAGCAGGTCAGCATTTCAGATCAGCACCCAGCACGCGTAACGAGGGCAGCTGCTTCTGTCCATCTGGAGCCTTCCTGGCCCGGTATTCCCATCCCAGGCTCAGCCACAGGTCTTGCCCACCGACGTCTGCTGGTCTCTTCTTAATGAGCGGTTTTGGATTAAAGTGGGAGTCGGCAACAAGGGCACCGATCTATATTAATTCTCAGCAAAATGAAAATTGCAAAGATTTACTTAGGGTCGTTACAGGAGGAAATTTAATCACTGCTTCATCCCTAGCATCCATTGGCTGGATGCATAACTCTCACCACTGGGGGATTTTGAATCTATGTGTGTGCCTGCACTGGTGCAGGAAGTGGCCCTGGATAACCCTCCAGGGCGAGTGAGGTGTTCTGTCACCTGAACAGTGACTCAACCCTGATATCTCATTTTTGCTTATTAAAGACATTTTCAGATCAAAGAAGTACAAGATGGAAAAATGACATTTGAGGTGGAAACTTCCCTCCCTATTCCTGTCTCAGAAACAGCCAGGCATTCAGTGTTCTCTTTCTCTAGCACTCATCAGGCAGTGTTTCAATGTATCTAAGTGTTTCTTCCTTGCCATTCATTGAAACATTCCCTCATAAGATCAAGGTCCTTCACAGCTGGTGTGTAGTCTGTGGTTTCATAGGCTCCTAGCCATGAAGACTAAGCACGCAGCTGTAGCCCTGGGTGATGAGCTCCTGGCCCACACATGGCCCCCCATTTCTGCATAGTCAGCACTGACAGAAATATCCTCATTCAAGATGCTTAGGTTGACCGTGACTCTCCTTCGTGTTTTATCTCCATCTGAAGGGCAAAGCTGAAGACCTCGCTGTGCTTGAGCCTTAGAAGCCTCTCTAGGAGTGTGGGAGATAAGCTTACTCAGAAGAGGTGTTCACCGTTGGCTTTCATTGTGGGCTTTCTCCATATGTACTGTTTAGTGGCTAGGAGCTGTGGGAAGGAACATCTTTAGATGTCTTGGGATGGATTCGTAGGACTTTTTTTTTTTTTTTTAAAATCAAGATTAAGGTCAAACTGGGGTCTTCATTCCCAAATATCTCTCATACCTCAGAGGCTCTTTCAAGGTCATACCTATAAAAGTCAGGGTGGCGACTCTCTAGAGAGACAGCCAGGGTAGCTGCAGGCAGACAATCACGTCTGAGGGCAAGCTAAGCGCTCAATGCTGCCCTGTTTTCTCCATGCTAGATGTAGACCTGTTTCACTATGTGGTGAGCTGAGGCTGGTAAGGAACCCGTGCTGAGCAAAGCCTCCCTTTCAGTTGCTACACTGAGGCAACATTCTGGAGCCATCATCTGACCTAGGAAGATCAGAGTAACAGGGTCAGGGTGCTGGAGGGGTTTTAGAGCAGGCAATGGCAGTATTCTATGGCTTGTCACGGTAGTGGCCACATATATGACTGTGTATTATCATCATCCACAGAACTGAAAATCTTGGAAGGGGACATTTTACTCTATAGGTGTAATACTTCAGTAACTGTGGTGTTTTGAAAAATGGCCCCCATAGGCCCATAGGGAGTTGTACTATTAGGAAGTATGGCCTTGTTGAAGTAAATGTGTCACTGGGAGTAGGTTTTGAGGTTTCATATGCTCAAGGCAGGCCCAGTGGCTCACTATCTCTTCCTGCTGCCTGTAGATCAAGATGTAGAGCTCTCAGCTACCTCTCCAGCACCACGTCTGCCTGCATGCCACCATGCTTTCCACCATGATGACAATGCTAAACCACTAAGCTGTAAGCTCGCCCCAATTAAATGGTTTCCTTTATAAGAGTTACTGTGGTCATGGTGTCTCTTCACAGCAGTAGAAAGCTTAACTAAGACAGTAACTGTGGCTTAAAAATAAAATTGTGAGCTGTGTAAATGTTTTGGAGATAGATGGGGGTTGACTGATGTTGTGAACATCTTTAATATTGAATGAGACACCTAAAAGTGATTAAAATTGGGCCGGGGTGTAGCTCAGTGGCAGAATGCTTCTTTAGTATGCAAGGACCCAGGTTTATCCCTTGTACTGCACAAAAAAGTTTAAGTGATATTTTTATACACATTTACCATGATAAAGGAGATATGGGGGGCTGGAGAGATGTTAGTGGTTAAGAGCACTGGCTGCTTTTCCAGATGACCCAGGTCTGCGTCTCAGCATCCACAGGACAACTCAAAAATGACTGTTTCTCCAGTTCCAGAGGATATGACACCCTCTTCCGATATCACTAATCAAAACACCCATGGGCATAAAATAAATCAATTTAGAGAAAGAAAAAGGAAAGAGTCGTATCACAGAGACTGATCACTCCTCAGAAGAGCAACCATGTCTTCTTCTGTCTTCAGGCCTTTCAGAAAAATAACCTTATGTTCACTGGCCCTAAGTATTCTTTCAATGGGAGTCCAGGTCCTGGGTATAGCTGAACCTCCCTGACCAGGAACCTTTACCAAAGAGCCACCAGGCTATGTCACTGAAGTCTTATCAGAAACCACAGGACCCTCAGTTGCCTGGACAATGAATGGGCTTGAGTGAATGCTTACAAGGACTTGGAGAATGTGACTGTCCCACTGACCCTCAGCACGAAGGCCTTCTCACTGTCACTCCACAGAGGAGAGTGACAGCCCAGAAGGGATTAAGGGGAGGCCCCAATGACTATCTCAAGCCTGGTCTTTGGAGACAGAGTCTGAGAACAGAGTTTACAGTACTGGGTAGGGGTGCGGACTCTTAGGTCACCTGTGCTGTGGGTAGAAGTGCAGGGTAGGGGCAGTTGAAAGCTAACATCTCCTTTGTGGGCCTGTTCATTTTATGGGTGTGTTCAGAGGGCTACGAGCTATAGTGAGGTTTCCCAAGAAGGTCAGTATCCTTGGAGTCTGTCTGTCCCTGTCATTTGTTAGCATAGCATTTTCCAATAAGATAATGTCCCCATCCCCTTTAGTGCTGAAGGTGTGCTTGCCAATGATAGTGAACAGGCACCATATCCTTTCAAACCAAAAGCCACCTGGCCACACATGGCCCTGATAGAAAGGTTCCCTTCTGCCCTTTGCAAGTTGGATAACACGGGGTCTCTCGGAGTCAGATGAGCTCTGAAGGTGGTAAGGCGATCCTGAAGATCTGGGAATGTTCTACTTCAAGACTGGCACCTAGAACTCAGGAGCCTCGATGGGGAGAGAGTTGTGTATATCTCCACAAGCATACACACACACATGTACACACAGGCATGTTGTAACACACAGGAATGTGCATAAACACAATATGAGTGCTATCAAACCCAAACACATGAAACACATAAGTGCATGTGCACACATAGCACAGGCACATGTATATGCTTTACATATATACATTCAATAATGTTCAGAATCCTGCTGCTCCAGTCTCAGCTCATGTGATGCTCACACAGGACTGGGGACAGCTGATCAGTTGTTCAGGGTTTCATGTTCAGAGCAATCAGGCCTTTCCAAAGCCAGACCCATTAGCACTTCATCTGTGGGCAGTAAGCAGGGTATGAAACCCCAAAATGCAGGTGGACTACTTTATGGAGTATTTCTTCCTTTATGGTTGGGGAAAAAACTACTCACACAGAGGCGCAGGTGTTGGCAGGACCCATGTGTTTGTTTGTTTGTTTTTCCCAAACTGGCTGCAGCTGGCGGTGGTGAGTTTCAGAGAGGAAGCTTGAGCAATGAGCCATCGAAGTTCCTGGGAGTGGACATGGGCAGGACTCTGACCTGCATACAGGTCCTCTGGGAGCAGATTTTGTCCATTCTGGGTGACGTCTTTCCTCCCTCTGGTCCCAAGTCACCAAGGTGAAAGAACAGACTGGAAATCTCTGAATTAACATTGTCTCATTTGGAAGTGCCGATGTTCTAGCATCCTCCATGCAGCGTGTGAGGACACACAGGAGGCGACGATTGTCCAGAGGCCACCTAAGGCGTGTACTCGCTCCAATAATCCTGCTGCAGCAGCCTGTTGCTGCCATCCCTTGGTGCTAACTGGCTCACAGACAGTGAGTGCATTTGCACATTTCTGACACTGATGCTGTTCACACTCGGATATGTTAAACTTGAGTGTGCTTCTCATGGACAGAGTCCCTTGTTCTACATGAAGAATAGCTACAAGGTCTGTGGACTTTGGAGTCATGGTTCCCACCCACACCGTGCCAATCAGACAGGCAGGTCATGCAGTACTCCTCTGGATCTGACTCTGACCCCCATCAGACTGTGGCACTGCAGCACCGGTCAAGGCAGACTGAGAATCACTTGCTGCCTCAGGGTCTGCTAGGGCTGTATGCAATGGAATTTTTCCTGTATGTGAAGCGCAGGGACCATCTGCTTCCAGAGGTTTTAGAACATCGGTGCTATGAGAAGTCAGGAGACAGGAAGTGCTGATAGAGTTGGGTACAGCTGCGGACGATGCAAGCCTGCTCTGGCAGCAGATGACAGCATCAACAATATATCCTGTTAGATGCCTTGTGGCTACCAAGAACACTGTACCACTCATAAGTGTTCTTTAGGACAGTAAAAGTGGTTTTTTTTGTAGAGAGACTGGCCTCATGCCAGGCTAAATCAGAGGCCATGGCGGGGGGGGGGTTGTGCAACTGTGGATCCATTGCTTTGGACAAACTCAGAGGAAGAAACTGGCCAGAAAGATGCATGAGGTTGGTGCTCTCTGATGTGCTGGCTGTTATTCTGAGCCCTACATTAGCAGCTGTGTGGTTTGAATAGGAACAGCTCCCATAGACTCAAGTGTTTGGATGCTTGGCTCTGTTAGTAACACTCAGGAGGAGTGGGTCTGGCTTTGTTAGAGGTATAATGTCACTCGGGGTGGGCTTTGAGGTTTCACATGCTCAGGCCAGGCCCAGGGTGGCAATTTTCTTCCTGCTGCCTGTGGATCCAGATGTAGAACTCTCGGCTCCTTCTCCAGCACCACATCTGCCTGCATGCTCCATGCTTCCTGCCATGATGATAATGGACTAAACCTCTGAAACTGTAAGCCAGCCTCAATGAAGTGCTTTCCTTTTATAAGAATTGCTGTGGTCACAGTGTCTCTTCCCGGCAATAGAAACCCTAACTAAAGACAGTAGCCCATGGTGGGGTGGACATGCCAGTGACCTGAGAGTCTTGGAGTACAGAGGCCACGTACAGGGCCACATCGAGTTCAACAATGCACTGTGATGACAGCGCCTCCCTAAAATGTAGACTCGGCCTTGCTTGAGCCCCAGAGGTATACAAAAGTGTAATCTTAGAGAACAGAAATAGTGACTTGGGACAATGCTGGCCTGCTCAGAGACCCCCTTCCACATATGTACCCACAATTATCACCCTTTTTTTTCTGGTAGCCACTCAAAAACAGCTTTTCTACATGACATAAATAAATACCCCCCAGGGCACTCAAGGCTGGCAAAGAACCAACTTGAATCACTTTTACTGTAGGGACAGCGATGACTTTGAGGGTCGGTGGCTAATCCTTCGAACCTCTCTGTGTTCATGGCAACATTTGTTCTCTGGGGGTGAGTTTACATTCATGTCATAACTTTCCAATTTTCCAGAACAGACTTTTTGTTGGGGTGTTGGAACACAGCGGCTGGTTACAAAGAGGCAATTGTTTGAGAAATGGTTTAATACACTGCAAATCCCTCTATCTCTATCCCTTTCAGAAGGGAATAAAGACTAAAAACAGATCACAAACAAATTTACATTATAAAATTGCTGTCATCATTCTCTGCCGGATTAACCCGGGGTTTAGGAGCGTCCGCTCAGCAATTGCGCTCCGGATTCTTTCTTTTGGCAGAACAGACGGTGGGGCCCCAAGTGGCTTTGGGGCTGAGATGACAGATTTTTTTTTTTTTCTTATACTCTTTTTAGAAAAATAGTGCGTGTCCTTTGTGAAGAAGTGCCTCTTGTGCTGGCATGATGGCTTAGCAACAAAGGCACCTGCCACCAAGGCGATGACTTGAGTTTGACCTTGGGTTCATTGAAAGTCGTCCCATGACCTCCACATGTGTGCTGTGTGTGCATGCTCACACACTCCCATACAAAATAAGGAAAACGAAAAAACGTTATCTAACAGTGCCTCTCAAGGCTGGAGAGATGGCTTAAACATCAAGGACACTGTCTGCTCTTCCCGAGGACCTAAGTTCGGTTCCCGGAGCCCACAATAGGCAGCTTATAGCTACCTGGAACTTCACCTCTCAGAGGATCCAATGCCCACAGTCTCTGAGGGGGATCTGCACTGTGTGCACGCACCTGCACACAGATACACAAAATTAAAGATAAATTAAGTATTTTTAAAAAGTCTCTCTCCTCTTGTGAAATTCCCAAATAATCAATAAAAATATATTTAAAAGTCTCTCCTGTTAATATTTTCATCTGGGCTGCTGGACACTTCTACTTGGTCCCCCACTGATTGGGTTAATCTGCATGAGCGATGGCATAAATTCAACTTTGAGACGAAATTACCAAAATGAAACATCTGGAGGCCAACCTGTGTGGCAGGAGAACATAAGAGAGCCAGGAGAGCTGTCGAGGGTGGAGGGGCTGGAAGGGAGCATCCTGGGCACCTCCACTTTCCTGGGGCGGAAGTTGGGCTTTCAGTAGCATTTGGAGTTGTTGGATGCCCCTACAGCCTGGCTCTGGTGTGTGTGTGTGTGCGTGTGTGTGTGTGTGTGTGTGTAACTTGGGAGAAACACATGCCTTTGGGTATGAAGAATCTTGAGTTTTGCAGGAACTGCCTGTCACAAGCCCAGGGTGTGGATGGGAGAACCCTCTGCAAATAGTTTGGCAATGTGTAGCTAGGTGCCTGCAGCGTTTCAGTTATAGAAACCACAAAGCATGGAAACTTAAGGAGAAATTGGTCTGTGTGTTTTTAAGAAGAAAGGAGGTAATATGAAGTGAGTTTCCTGACCCTTAAATCCAGTCACCTTAAGCCTCCTGTCCTGTGTAGCAAATTGGAAGCCCGGGACAAGTAGCAAGCCAGCAGCAGGCATCCAGGAATGGACATGACGGTTAGTGAGTGGAGATGGGGTAGGACTTGGCTGGGCTCCCAGAGAGCTACAGGGCTCATGCCAGTCAAGCTCCTGTAAGCTGGGCTTCATCAGGACCTTCTCAGCCTAGACCAAATCAGCGTCTTTGAGTTGCTCAGCTAGCATCCAGCAAGGTTGAGGACTTCATTCATGTGGTCAGCAGAGGAAGCTAAATCTTCCCAGGTAGGAGGGACCCAGGGTTGTCACCAGCGTTTGGCCTTGTTTGATGGTTGGTTACCCTGGTTTGGGTGTGTCCGTCAGGGTGAAGCAGGAGGACATGGGGCCAGAGGCTCAGTGGACATTGTCTATTCTTTCTCTTGACAGACAGCTGACAGGGCTCTTCTATTCACTGGCCCAGCCCTAGCATCTTAGAGGGAGACAGGGATAGATAGATAGATAGATAGATAGATAGATAGATAGATAGGGAGACATCTTAGAGAGAAAAGGGATAAAGCATTGTCTATTTGCATGGCTCTAGAGTCTGCTCCCCAAAGTGGTGGCATTTCCTGGTAGTTATTAGACAAAGAGAAGAAGGAAAGGCATCTTCATGCTCTATATGTTCACAGCGTGGAGCTGTGCCAAGGCTGCTGTGGCCATGAGCCCTGGAATTGCGGCAAGTCGGAACAGGAGTGGGCACTGTGAGTAAGACTGGCAACTCGAAGGCTGTCATAATGGCATGTGGAGACATAAGCTGCCAATAAAAATGATGTCACCATTTCTGTTCACTGTCTTTATGCAGCCCACTAGAAAAATGTAAGCGTCACACACCATCCATGTTCCCTGTGTGGAGTACGCTGGAGGGAAGAGCCCAGTCCAGGAGACACTTTACAGCTCCACTTACTTTCCCAAAAAAAAAAAAAAAAAAAACAGAGACAAAGCCAAATTTCCCCCTCCAAAAAAAAAAACAAACAAAAAAAAAACAAAAAACAAAACCAAAAAAAAACAAACCTAGGCAACGAACTCTGAACAGGGAAAAGGAGGAGGAAGAGGAGGAGGAGGAAAAAGAAGACTTCCTTCAAAGACTTACAATGATTCTCACCCACAGGAGTTTAACCCTTTACTCCCAAGGGGGAAAACCGTCTAAAGCACCTATTAGCTTCTTCAAAAGAGCTCCACTTACAACAGGCACCCTTGCTGGCTGAGTTCTGCTGTCCAGCAGAGGCTGTGGAGCATGGCCTCTGAATGGGAAGCTTGCTGTGTAAGCCCAGGATGCTTTATTAACGGGTATAATTGAGAAAGCTGTGGCGTTTCACTTTGGAAAACGCTACCTTGCTCACTCAAGTTAACGGTTTGCTGATGTTTTGGAGAATGGCTTGAAGTTTCAAAATATTCTGACTTAATTTGAACTTTAATTTAAGATTACTAATCGGAGACATTTTTCTTAGTAAAATAGTAAAAAAGTTATTTTTGGTTTTTTTTTTTTTTGGGGGGGGAGTTGTTGTTATTGTTTTGTTTCGTTTTAATCTAGTTCAGGTTGACCTAGAATTGAAGCCATTCTCCCATTTCCTCGTCCAGTGTTGAGGCTGGGGCATGAACCACACCCAGCTCTTTTAAAACTGCTTTCATTCTAGTGAAAGGTTTTTTTTCCCCCACGTTCTATTTCAAAGTGAATTCTTTTCTTTTCCTGAGAGAGTCTCAGTTTGTTGCTCAGGCTGGTCTCAGAATTCCCATCCTCCTGTCTCCATCTCCTGTAGGTTGGGATCACCGGTCTCTACCCAACACTCCTAAACATTTTTCGTATGAACTCATGTATCTTTTAATGGTGTATGGATCCATTTTAAAATCTCAAACATTTCTTGGGGCTCTAGAAGCTGGATCCCAAGCCAGTATCACTGTCTGAAGATTGAAACTATAAATCAAGTCATAGATATACACTTAATTTGATATTAAAATTTAGCCATATTAAGTTTTTATTATTATTATTATAAATAAGCTTTAAGTACTTTATTCTGCACACTATCCCTGGTCTAAATATAAATAAAGGATTTTTTAAAATAATGATGAGTAATGACCCCAGAGCTAACAACACTTGAATTTCCAGTTTTCCCTGTTAATCTTAAGTGAACTCGAAAAACAGTCTGTTTTGAAATGTGAAAAGCAGATTAGTTTAGGGGAGGGGAAGAGACATTTAAGAAATAAAAAGTAGAAATGAGCAGAGACCAGCATTAAGCATACGTCTTTATGAATAAGACTTAATCACACACGTCATTTTGCAAATACAAAAGGGGCTTTTCCAAAGCATTAATTAAAGTTAAGCGCTATAGACAGGCGCTTTGCTGAGCAGCGGCCCTCTCCCGATTTGCTTTGCATCAATGAAAGCCAAGAAAATTGGATAAATGGAGGCGGAAGCTGTTGAGGGCCACAGAGCGAAAACCAGGCAACATCTGGGACTCGCGGGCTAAGGCTCGGACTAGGTACAGTGGCAGGATTCTGGGCTGCGGTCCGATTTTGTGAGCAACCAGTTCCCATTTAGTCCAGAGCTGGGTACTCACCGGTAGCCCGGCTTCCTCCAGAAGTTCCCGAACTGGCGTAGTGGGGCTTGGTTGGTCCTGGAGCTAGACTGGAGTCCTCCAGGGTCAAGTAGCCCTGAGCAGGTTGTGAGGGCTCCACCGATCTCCTTGGGACAAGCAGAACAAAGTGACGCCCAGCTCAGCTCCCAAGAGGCAGGCGCTGGCTGTCCAGGCTTATTTAGGGATGTTTCCACAGACTTTTGAGGCTGACTTGGGTTTACTAAGACTCTGGGCAGGCAAGAATGTTAACAGAACAAGCTCAGACTTGGAAAACGTTGCAAACCTCACCTCCTGGGTTCTTCCTGCGTCGGTCTCCATGTCTTCTCCAAAGGACCACGGCGAAATCTTGCTCATTGGCCGGGTCTGGAGTCTTGGAGACAGAAGCCGGCTGTGGGGGAGCCACACCCGTCCTGCAGAGCACGTCTAGTTGGAGCAAGGCCCTGCAAGTTGGTTTAGAAGGGACTTGGGCAGAGGACAATCCCCAGTGCTAGGATGTGGTCAAGCGAGATGCTCTGTGCTTGAGCTCCTGAGCCTTGGGCAGACTCACTTGTCACAAGTGGGACCAGCCACTACCTGTTCCCTCTCGTGGCCTTCTTTTAGCTGAGATAGCTCCGTGGATGCGGCGGGGCCTGAAGTCCAGCGCCAAGTCTCTGGCTCTGCCAGGACGGACTCGGCATTCTGCACCCAACAGTTTTGTAAGCAGAGTCCGGGGTCTTCTCCTCATAGGGTCTCGCCAGCGAAGACAGGGGACAGTCTAAATAGAAAGGCGGCTGCAGAAGGGCTTGGCGTCGTCAGGGCTTCTCGCCACAGTGTTTGCAAAGCGCCGAGGGCGATCCCGAGAAGGTGGCACACTTGTCCGGGCAGGGCCCGAGAGCGGCGCCCGCTGAGAACGGGTAAACCGCTGCTTGGCCGAAGGGCGTCAGAGGCGCGGCGGCCACCGGCGCCGCGAGGCCCTGGCCTTGGTTGAGGTAGGCCACTAAGCGTCGCATCTCCTCCAGGGCCTGAGCCTGCATGAGGATGTAGTTCTTGGCTAGCAGAAGCGTGGCGATCTTGGAGAGCTTGCGCACCGACGGGCTGTGCGCGTAGGGGATGACTGCGCGCAGCCCGTCCAGCGCGTCGTTCAGGTCGTGCATGCGTCGCCGCTCGCGCGCGTTGATGCTGAGCCTCAGTGAGCGCTGCTCCCGGGGTCGCCGCCGTGCGTCCACCGCGACTCCGGGCCCTCGCCGCCGCCGCCGCCTCTCGAAGGCTTCGTCCTCGTCGCCGCTCTGCTCGCCGCTGCTCTCGACCGTCGCGGCGGGGACGCGGGAAGCGGGCGCCGCGGGGAGGTCGCCACCCGGACCCGATGCACCGAAGCCGCGTGTCGTCTCCGGTCCGCGCGCCGCAGCGTAGGCGTGGCCGGTTGCCGTGTAGCTGTGGCTCAACGCCAGGTACGAGTCCCCCGACAGCGACTTGAGCTCGGCCATGACCCCTGGAGCCTGCTTCGGCAGTGCAGCTTCCTGCCCTGCGGGCGCGTCCACCTGTCTAGCTGTCTGTCAGTCCCCGGGCCTCCGCGTGGCCTCTCCGGCCGGCCACCCCTCCTGCGCCTCCTCACCAAGGCGCGTGGCCGGCCGGGGCCGCTCTACCTCCCACTGTATTGGCTTCGTTTTTAAGCTGCTGAGGCTCCCGCTGGGACTTCGCGCCGTCCAATCAGAGGGGACCTGCTGCCCGCATCTTCTCAGCCCCGCTCCACCCTCTATGCGGACCCACAGGCCCGAAGACAGGAGCCGCGGGACCTGAGGGCGCTTTGCCTGTTTCTTGAAGCCTCAACTGCCATCTCTTGTTTCCTAGGGGGTCACCTTCCCAAGGCTCCGGTCCTGGGAAAGGACTAGACAAGGGTACTGGCTTCAGTCTTGCCTTGCTCTGGGTCCCTACCCTCAGGAGCTGAGCGCTGAGCCGGAGCTCCCAGGCGGATTCTCTTTCCAGTCCCCAGATCAGAGGCCCCGGCCCTTGCGGGTTGAATTATATCATCTTCCTGTAGGCGGCAGGTCTTTAGTCCCTTCTGTCGCCTCAACAAGAAGTTCTCCTGATAGGTATATCCCAATGTGGCTCCCGCTTTTGGATAAAACCTTTTGCTTAGGACAGACAGAAGTTTCCCTCGATTTCTGAGGTCAGGATTCCCTGTCTTGTCCTGAGGGGGAAGAGTATGACGGATTTCCTCAGTTTTGGCTGGGAGGGCAGAGCAGAGGTCGCTGTAGGAGCATCCAGGTTCCTTCTTGTAAATGAGGAACTGGGGTTGACTTCACCCGCCTAGGCCTCAGTCCAGCGCAGACCCCTCCCCACACAAGAAGCCTAGATCCTGGTGCTTCCTGTGCTCCAGTTGGTCCTGAGTGTCTGATTCTGATGTTGTTACACACTCAGGAGCAGGGGCTGTGCTAGGCACTGGCTCATCTTTCTTGATGTGAGAGCCACAGAGTCAAAGTCTCTGCCTTATTGGAGGCTCAAACTCTTGAGGTTAGGAAAGACAGAGAGGTTGAGTTTCTGGTACCACCCAGTGCTGAAGGCTCCTTTTCTACCTAAAGGACACGAGAAGCTTCTGGCTCAGCCTGGCCCTTCATATTTGTCAACTAAAGCCCCAAACGCGAAGGCTGCTGAGGGGCTTAGTGATTTTCAAGAAGCTCCCCAAGGTGTGAACTCGCTAGGCTCTGTGTTTCAGCAAGAGGTGGATTCTCTTCAATATGGTAAAAGATGAGGTCGTCCTGGCTTCCAACATAAGGCAGAACCGTTCATGAGGCCATGCCGTATGACCTTGGGAGAGTCCGTTAGCCTCTCTGTTCTCTGACTTTCACCAGGGAAATTATTCAATTGTTGGGCACTCTCTAAGAGTGCACAGACGCCTGAGGCACGTTTGTGAAGTGAGTGGGTGAGAGCCATGTGTTTTCTGGAAGGTTTTGGGGGCTCTATGCCATTAGCAGTAAGCAAGAACACAGATACAAACACTTATGTGCTTAAAAAACATCAGTCTTTGCTGTGGGCCTGGAAAAGAAAGAAGCCAGACAACAGCTTCTTGACTGCCCAGAACTAGTTCACCATATGACCAGCTACGTTGTGGAGACTAGAAGGGCATCCTGGCCCAAAGGACGAGGTGTCTCTGTGAGTCCGTTTCCAAGTACCTGTCCCTGGGCTGATGGCAGGATGGGTGGGAGGTGGTAGAGACTTCACTGCGATCCTGAGGCTGTGGATCACTTGAGGCAACTAGAAGGGACAAGGACTACAAGAGGACTAGTAGGGACCATTGGAATGCAGAGGCACACACCAGCAGCACAAACCCCTGAAGCTGTTCAGGGGAGTCTGTCTTCTTGAATGACAGGGAAGTGGGCTTTCAGGGAGACATCTCAGGAGAGTATTTTTAAGACTGCCCCATGACCGCAGCTGCAGAGGTGGGAAGGAAGAGGGACAACCTTACCTTACCTGTGTCTGCTCCAGTCCAGTAACGCTTCCAGGGCCTGACCAAAGCAGTGTGGGAGGCTAGGGAGAGTGTACTGTTTGCATGGATCCAGGTCTCACCTTGTGGATGGAGGAGGACCTCTCTGTCATGATGATGGTCTGGCTCTTGGGTGATGTTGAGAGGACATCGTGAGAATGTGGAAATGTTATGAGTGGGGTGTCAGCAGGGTGCACTAAACTCTAGGCCACAGTCGTGGATAAGGCAGGTCTTCAAGCTTTGCTTTAACAATGACTGCGGGCTGGAGAAATGGCTCAGTGGTTAAGAGCACTGACGGCTGGCTCTTCCGAAGGTCCCGAGTTCAATTCCCAGCAACCACACAATGGCTCACAACCATCTGTAATGGAATCTGATGCCCTCTTATGGTATAGTGTATTTACATATATAAAATAAATAAATCTTTAAAACAAAACCAACAATGACTGCCATGACTTGATTAAAGCTGTGACCTGGATCTGTGATGAGATGGGCTTTGAGCCCAGCTAGGAGAGCAGACGTCCTCCAGTTAGATGATTAATGTCAATTGTCTGCTTGACAGTATCTATGATCGCCTGGGAGGTAGAACTTTGGGTATTTCTGTAGAGGACATCTTGATTGTGACGGTAACACTGAGAAGGCAGGTCCTCTGTGCCCTGGGGTGGGATGCTGGGCTGTGTGAAATGAACAGAGTGATATGAACATGAGTTGTCCCCTGTTCTGGCTGCAGATGGGATGTGGTCATGTGCTTTAAGCTTCCACCACCTTGATTTTCTCACAGGATGGACTGTACCTTGAACTATGAACTAAAACCCTTCCTTCCGTAAGTTGCTTTTTGCCAGTGTGTTTATCACACCGACAAAAAAAAGAAATGGAGATGTCCAATTAATCAAGAACACTCAGTTGTACCACACAGCTCTGAAGGGCTAGGTTGGGAAAACTTGGGGAACACGTGTGGTAGCCAGCCACCTGTTTGTAATAGGCAAGGTGGCTGGATGTGGTGCCTTTAAATTCCCACACTTGAGAAACAGAGGCAGGCAGATCTCTAAGTTCAAGGCCAGCCTGGTCTCCATAGCGAGTTTCAGTACAGCCAGAGATACATATGAGATCTTGTCAAAACCAAAAATCAACTTGCAATAGGCGGTACAAGGAGAGGCCAGGTTTTGCAGTGCCACACTGCCACCTGCTGGATGATAAGGAGATTGCATAAGCAATTTCTCAGGCCCTTCCTATACTGGCGGTTGGGGTTGACGTGAGAAGTGGAGAAAGCCCAGTTATACCATCACCCCCATCCAACCGTTCCTTTGCTGGAGCTGGGTGCTGTAGGCATCCGAGGACTAAGTAAGACCACAGCGGAGGAGAAGGCAGCGCTCTTGCCTCTTACCACCAAGGCAAGGAGGGCATGGGGCTTCGCTTCCGTTCTGTTACAGATGTGGGTAACACACATGGTCTCAGGATATCATATGCTCATGGGACTGGAATCAGGCTAGTCCCATCCTGACTCAGAGTGGGCATTGTCTAGCTGTTCTTTGAGGCTAAAATGGACCTGAGATTTTGGCTGAGATTCCACGCCCACTTTTTTGGATGTCAGGTGATGGGCTTCCGCCTCCTCTGGGGTAATTCAGTCATCTCATTTGAGGGAACCTTGTGACTCCAGTCTCACACAGACTTTCCCAAGTGCTTCTGGGTGGCACTAGTTCATGCCCTCAAATTCTTCCAGAGCATGAACTTTCCACTTCTCAGGGGACTGTCTTAGTCTCTGTCCTATTGCTGTGAAGAGATGCCATGACCACAGCAACTCTTATAAAAGAAAGCATTTAATTGGAGTTTGCTTACAGTTTCAATTTAGTCTATTATCATCATGGCAGGTAAGCAGGGAGGCACGCGGGCAGATATGGTGCTGGAGAAGGAGCTGAGAGTTCTACAGGCAGCAGGAAGAAAACACTGGGCCTAATTTGGGCATTTGAAGCCTCAAAGCCCATCCCCAGTACACACTTCCTCCAACGAGGCCACACCCATTCCAACAAAGCCACGCCTCCTATCTTTCTCTAGTAACACTACCAGATGTCTAAGCATTCAAATATATGAACCCATTCTTATTCAAACCACCACAGGGACCATAGAAAAAATCTTGCCCTTATGCCCTTGCTTTTTGAAGGCTCCACAAAAGACAACGCCCATCGGCGCATGCGCACCACCTCCCAGGCGCATTGACAGGGCCTCATCCTCTTTCCCTTCATTCTCCCTTCCCCCACAGGAGCATCTGCGAGCCTTTTCCAAGGTGACCAGGAAGTGTCCTGTGTATGTTTATTTATGTTTTTAGGGTTAGCAAGATTGCTTCACAAGCCTGATCATCAGAGATCAATCCCTAGAACCCATGTGAGAAAGAGAGAACTGAGTCCTGAAAGTTGTCATCTGATCTCCATACAGGTGCTGTGACACACCCATGCTCACACACACACATGTTCACACCCACACATGATCACACACACACATGCTCACACACACTTATGCTCACACATACACATGCTTCACACAGCCATGCTCTCACACACATATGCTCACACATATATATGCTCACATACACCCATGCTCACACATGCACACCCATTCTCACACACACATGCTCTCTCTCACATCCACACCCATGCCCAATCACAGTTCACATACACACTGCTCATACACACACATGCCTCTCTCACACACACATGCTCACGACACCCATGCTCACTATGCCCATCTCACACACACATGCTCTTCAACATCATCACCATGCTCACAAACAGTTCATACACGCATGCTCATACACACACATGCTCTCTCTCACACACACATGCTCATACACACACCCATGCTCATACATACACCCATGTTCACAAGCACACCTGCTCACACACACACATACGACAGCACAAATGTAATACATAACATTACAGCTGTGTTTTAAACAAGTTTATCAAGACATAATTTGTACAATCTGCAACTCGTTCATTCAGAATACTCCATTCAAAGACATTCAGCAGCTGCATTCTGGGATACACAGCCATCACCTTAACTAACCTCAGGACAGCCTCTACCTCATCCTACTAGATTCTCTTGCTGGCATTCTCTCCCCTCCCAGCCCAGGCCTGCACTACTGACTCAGTCTCTGTTCTGGGCTTGTGGAGTTCTGCTCTGCCCTGTTAAATTGAGGGGTGTTTTTTAGAGTGATTCCAGGGTGTGGAGAGGAGGAGCCAGGGTTGTGAGAGAGGAGGGAGGCACAGGGTTCGGCTTTAGTTCTGATGTAGTTACTTTGTAGCTATCTCTACCTGTCCCCACCCCCACCTCCTCTTTCCCACAAGTTAGAGGTTTTACTCCATGAGAATAATGTTCTAGGTCCCTCATGTCTCTACCCACCAGACAACGTGGGTATATGGTGCTGATCCTGATTATGGCACCTGGGACTTGGCTGTAAACACCCTTTGCCTCCCAGGGGCTGGCTTAGCTGTAAGCACCCATTGCCTCCCAGAGTTGAGCTGAGTTGTTTCTTCTCCTCCTGGAGGCCTTTGGACACTTCCCTTGTCCCAAAGGACAAACTCCCTCCAACCTCCCTTGCAGAGAACTGAGAACAATGATATAATCAGACGTCTGATCTCACAGACACAGCCCCTGCTTCTGTCTGAGCACACTGCTGCATCTAGGTTTGGCCACCAGATCTCACTGTGGAAATCTTGGATAAACACATAGGCATGTGAGTGTATGTGCGGTTTCTTTTCTTACTGTTTCTAATGTAATCACCCTGTGGTCAGTGAACACGGCTCTCAGAAGGGTAATTTTATTGAATGAAATTGAGTCTTCCTTTCCTCCAAGGTGTGGTTAATCTTGGAAAATATGCCTTGTGTTTAAACCGCAAAGAAGAGCCACTCACATCCAAGCAAGATATTCCATCCAATTCCTAAATTCACCCCTGCCCCGGTTTTTTTGAGACAGGGTCCCACTGTTATCTAGCTTGGCTGAGAACTACTGATATTTCAGCCTCAGTCTCCTGAGTGCTGAAATTATAGACATGTGCTTCCATGTCCAACTTAGTTCATATTTCTTATGTGTTCATCCATTAGATTCTGAGAGAGTGATAATAAAACCTTATTATGTAATCAAAACAAAACACCTACAATCCAATAGATAACAAGACAAAATAGAGCCGCCCAAAGCTATTCTGCTGTAGGTATGGAGGTTAGTCTGAGGATCTATTCTTTAAAGACATTAATAAGATTGCTTGACTTGTTTTTGTTGGGATGTGCTTTAGGCCCATTGAATGTATACATTCAATAGAAAAATTTAATACATTGTGTTCTTTTCAGGGACGTTTCAGTGTGCAGAAAAACTGATGAGGAATTACTATGTTACTGATGTGCCATCTCCACCCTACAGTTACCCGGTGGTCTGTATTAGTGAGAGACATTTGCATTTATTGATGGGCCTATTTCACATGTTATGAATGGGACTATGGCTACGTGAGATTCGATCTTGGTATTGCCCATCTTCAGAAGGGCACTATTACTCTACCACCCCCTGTGTTCTAGCAATGTGTTTCTGGCCTCTGTCCCATGGGATCAGTTTCTGTTAATGTTTTGTATAATTTCTTTATATGTTCATTATAGAATAGTGTATATATATATATATATATATATATATATATATATATATATATTGTAGTATATTGTACCTAGTACTGTGCAACCATAACCTCCTTATGTTCTCTCTGTCTCTAGTCAGTTACAGAATACACATTTCTACATATCCTACTTATATTTTTATAGGATACTTTTTTAGGATATCTTATAGGATGTATTTGTAGAGTGCAGGGCTCTTCTGCATGCTCATTGGCCAGATTTCCTGATTGCTTTGCTCTAAGTGTCTGTGTGTTAATCCATCTTTGTTGATTTTTTTTCCTCCGCTTGCTTTGGTGTGTACCAAGAGCACAAGGAGACATTTCTCCTGTGTTTATTGTGAAGATTTAAGTGGAACTGGGAAGGTCATACTTTGGAAATCGTGGTCTATTTTAGCCTGCCCTCTGCAGACTCTGCAGCAGTTTGCCAATTAAAGGCAGTTTCTCTTGCCCTGACCTTGGCTATCTTCCCCAGTAGGTTACATGGGTCCTGGGACTGGTCTGTCTCTCTAGTTTGGGGCGGGGCATGGTCATCATACTGTGACTGTGGCAGTCTGATGCATCTAGGAGAGTTGATTCTCAATTTGCCTGGCTTCCTTTTGGGCAGGTTATGAGTGCTGGTTTCTATACCCTTCATATGTTGCATGTGGGACTGGAAAGGCTTTCCATGTCCTTCCCTCCTTCCTTTCATCCTTCCTTCCCTCCCTCCCTCCCTCTTTTCCTTCCATCCTGTCCTTTTTAGGCTTGTAGGCTTCTTGAACTAATACCTTGCTGCTTTTGACTTTAATTAGTTTTGGAAAATTTTGTTAATGCTATTTATTTATTTATCTGTTGCTGTTTGTTTGTTTGTTTTTTTTCAAGACAGAGTTTCTCTGCGTAGTCCTGGAACTCACTATGTAGACAAGGCTGGCCTTGAGCGCACAGAAATCTGCCTGCTTCTGCCTCCCAAGTGCTGGGATTAAGGCGTGCACCACCACTGCCCAGCTCTTAAGTATTTCTTTAACCCCATGTTCTCTTGTTTTTGTTCTGAGTTCCTTGGCTCCTGTTGTGCTTGTGGGCTGCTTCTCTGTCTCGTCCCGTCCAGTGGCACCTTCCTATTCGTTCCTGTGCCTGAGTTGGCCTGTGACCACCTTGCCTCATACAGCAAAACAGACCAGGGTCACTTCTGGGTGAGGTGGGCTGGCCGTTTAGTAGAATATCCCACATAAGTCTAGGGCACTTGAATACTTGCTTTGCTGTTGGTTGCTCTGTTTGGAAAGGTCTAGGAGGTGTGGCCTTGTCGGAGGAAGTATGTCACTAGAGTCAGGCTTGGGGGTTTCAAAAGACATGATTATTTCTGGTACAGCCCTTTTGCTTCCTGTTTGTGGTTTGAGATATGAGCTCTCAGCTGCTGTTCCAGTCACATGACACCTCTACCCCACCACCATGTACTATTACCCTTTGGAATCGTAAGCCAAATATGCCCTTTCTTCCAGAAGTTTCTTTGATTGTGGAGTTTTATCACAGTAATAGAAAAGTCTGCCTTTTCACTCACCCCTCCCTCCCCACCTCCCCAGCCTTCAGTAGAGGCTTGTCTGTTAGAGAGGCCATGAAGGGTGGGCCTGGCTCACAGTTCCCTCCTGGAGGGAGGATCTACAGGGCCCTTCCTGGCCTTTGACCCAGTGTAATGCTCATCTGGTTGTGGTGAGAAGTCAAGGCCAGTCTGTACTCTAAAGAGCAGTCAGACTGTCTGTCCCCTGAGCCTCTTTTTGCTCCTGACTCCCAGAGCTGTGAGTGGTGACAACCTTAAGTTCAAGGCGGATTGTACAGGAGGAGGCCAGGCCTCTCCCACCTGCTTACCCTATAATTTTCCTCACAAATGATGAAGTCATCCAGCTAAAACAGACCAGCCCACATCCCACACAACCAGTCCCTGGCGTGCCTTTGAGAAAGGCCCTTACCACTCCCCTCTCTTGAGCAGGATAGTAGTTCCTGTATGCTAGTCCCTTTCCCAGCCCTGGCAGCCTAACAGGGCCCTGCTCCAAGCAGGCTTCTTTTTCTAAATGTTGCACCCCTTCATTCCAGAGTCCTAAGCAAGAATTGAGAGCACCTCAGAAGGTCACCTAAGCCTTAGTCCCCTGTTGAGCATCCTAGAAGTTATGAGCAGTGGCTTTATCTGGAAGGGTCTGTAGGTCTCTGGGATCTCAGTAAGTCTCTCTCTGCTGTCTGAGGACAGTCTGCTATCCAGGCAGAGGGACAGATTTTTGATCCTTCTCGAAGCCAGTAGGGGAGGTTGATGTTGTAGATTTGGGGAGTTCCTGTTCTGGCCTCCAGGGGGCAGTATGCCCTGATCTTATGTTGCTCTGTCCAGTTACAGGTGAGGTTTTATTTTATTTTGTTGTTGTTTTTATTGTCGTTCACTTGTTTTGCTTTGTCTTTTGTTTTACTGAGACAGAGTTTCTCGGTGTAGCCCTGGTTGTCCTAGAACTTAGTCTGTAGACCAGGCTGACCTCAAACTCACAGAGATTCTGAAAGTCTGGGATTAAAGGTGTGTGCCACCACACCTATGTACAGGTGAGGTTTTTAGGCAGCAAGAGCCCAGTAATTGTCTGTCTTGGTTATTTAGTTTTTAGAACCAGATTGTGGACTCTGAGCCTCCAGTAGCAGACAGGCCAGCAGGACAACTGGTGCTGGGCAAAAAGAGGAGGGTGAAGGTGGGACCCTCTCTCCCTGACCTCCTTTGGACCTAGAAGCCCTGCTTTAATGGGCTCTCAGGATGCTTTAGAGGAGTCTTTCAAGGTGGAAGAGGAAAAGGAAAGAAGAGAACATGGCCTGTGATGGTTGATGTAGTCAGGGCATCCCTCAGTTCCAAGGCCAGAGGGTCTATGCCAGAAAGGATGCATCAGGCACAGGAAGACAAACTTCAGGAAGAGGTCAGACCCATGTGGGCTGGATCCATAGGTCTCCCTTAATCTGTAAAATGGAGGCAGGTAACCTCTATAAGTTCAAAGCCAGTCTGGTTTACACAGCAAGTTCCAGGTTAGTCAGAGCTACACAGTTTGTCTCAAAAACAAAACAAACAGGCTGGAGAGATGGCTCAGAGGTTAAGAGCACTGATTGCTCTTCCAGAGGTCCTGAGTTCAATTCCCAGCAACCACATGGTGGCTCACAACATCTGTAGGGGATTGTATTCCTCTTCTGGTGGTGTCCTGAAGACAGCTACAGTGTACTCATATACCAAAAAAAAAAAAAAAAAAAAAAAAAATTCTAAAAAAAGAAAAAGAAAAAAAACCCAAAATGAACAATAACTCACAAGGCAGCCTTTTGCATTTTTTGATATTTTCTGAATCTGGCTCTTTATTCTTTTGTCCCATCTGACATCATTTCCCTTCCTCCTGAATGGTGTTAGAGCTTCCTCAGCACAAGTTGATGGTGATAGTTTCTCTCATCTTATAGCTGGTTACTTTGTCTAAAAAGTCTTTGTTGCATCTGTGAGGATGTGTTCTTGGATAAGAACTGCATTAGTGTGTTAGGCTGGCAGGTTTGCCTTCTCTGTCTGTATCTGCATCTCTCTGTCTGTGTTTCTCTGTCTCTGTCTCTGTCTCTGTCCCTCTCTCTATCTCTTTCTCTCTCTCTCTCTCTCTCTCTCTCTCTCTCTCTCTCTCTCTCTCTTTTCTGTGTGTGTGTGTGTGTGTGTGTGTGTGTGTAGGCCAAAGACAACCCTAAGTGGCACTAACACTGACTGAGAGGATATCTAGTTGGTCTGGAACTCACCAGTTTGGCAAGCCTGGCTAGCTAGCTGGGAGTCCCTCTGCGTTTGCCTCTGCAACACAGGGATTACAAATGTAATACCATGCCTACCCGTTTTTCCTATGGATCTGTAGATTGAACTTGGGTCTTTATGTTTGCACATTAAGTATGTTACTAAGCATCTCCCCAGGCCCGTTTTTTCTGATTACTTTCCTTTGCACTATGACTGCTTTGGAATGTCTTTGATGTCACATTGCTGAAGGCACATTTGTTGAGACCTTTTTGAAGTGCTGGACAAGTCTGCTCTTCACTCCTGCCAGACCATTGCAGAATATCATGATCCACCACCATTTACTCACCACCCTGCAGGGCACATCCCTGTGAGGACGAAGCTGTTTTCTGGGCTCTGGCCTGTGATGAGGGTGGCTCTTGTCAAAACTCCTGGTCAATCTGCTTGGGCTTTGCTCTCTTCTCCCTCCCTCCACTGGTGTGGGACTTGGGAAAAGGGGCCCAAGAAAGCCTATTCAGCACCTGCTGAACAGTGGCAGGGTGACCTCTGGAAAGATAGTACCAAGCCAGGAACTCAGTGACCTAGTTTCCTGGTGTTTCCCAGTGGAGGAAGTCAGCCTGCAGTGAGGCAGCCATCCAGGTCCTCATTGGCAGAATCGGTTTGTCACTATCTGGCTGCGCAGGGAGATCAGATAGCCTGCCCACTGGGAACATAAAGTGTGGAGTGATGGGCATGGTGTTCTCTTATCTGTGTGAAAAACTTGGGCAGCTGAGCTTGGGGATATCTGATGCCTGTCTGGATCCTCCCCATCCCCCACACTCCCACCCCCTGCCGCAATCTTCCTTTCTGCAACATCAGAATCTGAGTAGGAAAGGCGATGATGAGGAAAGCATGAGGGAGCACATGGCAGGGACCATAAGTCTGACAGGGGGCAGAGAGCCAGATCCCCTCAAGATCTGTGAAGGAGACAAGCTGGGCTCATTACCTATTCCATTTCGCAAAAAAAGACTGGATAGGAGGCTGCCTGCATTGTCCTGCCCGTCAGTGCTACCGTGCTGATCCCTGGCAATTGCAGCCGGACTGCAGCACCCAGGGCCTGAGCCCTGCAGCATCTACGGAGATATGCGTGCCTGGAGATGCCCTGGGAATGTTGGGAGCATAAATGTGTCTGTTAATGATTCTCCCTGTGGTTCCCACATTGCCCCACAAATGATTCTGCACTTGGCTGACATGAAATGCAAACGCCTAGGAAAATTAGAGAAAAACATTGTAGGACTTAAAAAAACCTGCTTATGCCGCAATTTCAAAACAAACATTAACAGTATTGATCAGGTGCAAGTTTGCTGGACTGAGTTTGAGTTGTGAAGTCAGGGGTGTCCTCAGGAGGGAGTTATCTCATGGGAACCCACCCCTTCCCCAACACAGGGAAAGGTGAGCAGGTGTTCTGGTGTTAGCTTCTCCAGATGCACAGATCAAAGGAAAGGTCTACACACAAACCCTCATCTCCAGGGAAGCAGAGTACAGCAGAGAGCAGACTGACTATAAGATGGTTATTAGCATTCCGTCTAGGCTCTGCCCTACATTACCTGGCAACAGCTAGGTATGCCTGACTCACTATAAAAGGGGCTGTTTGCCCCTCCCCACTCTCTTAGTTTCTTACATTCTCTGTCTCTCTCTCCCCACTCCACTCCCCCCCAATGTTTCTGGCTGGCCTCTAACCTTCTCTCTCTCTCTCTCTCTCTTTCTCTCTCTCTCTCTCCTCTTTGTTCCTCCTCCACCTCCTTCTATCTCTTCTCTCTCTTCTTCTTCTTCTCTCTTCTCTCCTCCTCTCCCTCTCTCGCTCCTTTCTCTATCTCTACTCCCTCCTCAACTCCCTCCCCATGCCCTAACTAAACTCTATTCCATACTATATCTGTCCTCATATGGCTGGTCCCTCAGGGGGAAGGGATGTCTCAGCCTGGGCCAGCAGAGTCACCCCCTTCCACTTCACCATACTGCACCTCTACAAAACATCCTGGTCTTTCTTTTTTATAAAACACAATGATGGTGAGGAGCCAGGCCAAGGCTTATGTGCAGAGTGGGCACAGCCCTCTCTTAGGAACTCTGCTTCCTCTGAAGTTTGAACCCCAGTCAGAACAACATGCACCTTTCTTCTGGGCATCCTACTGCAGGGATCCTGATTGGAGTCTGCACTCTTGTGAACTAACAAGGTTTCAGGCATGGTTGGCTCTAGGCATCCACATGGAACATAATCATGTGACCTCCACCTCCCCAACCTGCTATATTTACCCTCATGTTGCTGCCACCCTCCCCAGGGGGACAGCTGGCAGCAGCTCCAGGCTAACTCCCAGTTTGGTCCGAAGCTTCTTTTCTCTTCTGCCTTCTCTTCTTTCTGGGCCTCCCATTCCGAGTGCATTCTCTCTTAGACCTCATGGTTTGGTGACCCTTGTCTACTCCAGGCTTAGCAGTCAGGATCTCCCTACCTCTCAGAGACCACATTCACACTCAGCCTAAATAAGCTACCCACAAAGACTGACGCTGTCTCAAGTGACCATGCTCCAAGGACGCCTCATGCTAACCTGGAAGGAGGTAGCCCTGGTGGGGTGTGACCCCAGACCCTGGTAAAGCCCCTTTCCCAGGAACACAGCCTTCACTGAGTCTCACTTCCAGGACCCGAACTTCCTCTAGAACCTCCTCTAGGACTCTGAGCCTTTCAGGGATCCTCTCCCAACCCCCATTAGTACCTCCTCCCTATCCTGGCATCCTCTATACAAGGTGAGGAGGGAGAACAGATTGGGAGGAAAGACTGGACAGTTCAGAGGCCATGCAGTCATGATCCTCTGTAGCGCCACCTTGTGAAGACACGTGGGCAGTGCTAGCCTGAGCAGACACCCGGATCTCAAATTAGGCAAAAGCGATTAAATATATATTTGCAGGCAGACACGATGGTGCACACCTTTAATCCTAGCACTTGGAAGGCAGATACAGGTGGATCTCTGAGTCTGAGGCCACCCTGGTCTACATAGAGATTTCCAGGTCAGCCAAAGCTACAGAATGAGACTTTGTTTCAATTTTTTCTTTTACATTTATTTATTTGTGTGCACAGGCACACGGGAAGGTCAGAGGACAGTTTTGGGGAGTTGGTTCCCCTCTTCCACTATGTCTTAGGCTCTCAGACTTGGTTGCAAGCACCTTTACTTACTGAGTCTCACCGTCCTGGCAAATGAGGAGGGTGAGAGGGGTCAGAAATATTTTATATATTCTATATAGGGGCAAACTCTGAAAAATGTAAGATCCAGCACAGCAGTATCAACAAAGTAAGATGACCCTGCCTGTCTGTGCATGGGCTGAGCATTAAAATCTTGTTTGTGAGCTTGCTTCTCCACTGGGCTAGGGATGCAACCCTCTGAACCTGGGAACAGCACCCTGGGTTTCTGGTACCCACAGTGCCCAAACACTAGCCAGCCCAAGTTTGATGGAATGAGGTCAGAGGCCAGGGATTCTCTGGGCACCTTGTGGAGTGTAGACCGTCAGCTTAGGTCTCAGTAACTAAGAGAGGCTGTGGCTAATGTGAGGTCCCTTAGCTCAGCTCATCTTTCTGTTGATGGCTTCCTTTCAGCCCCTTGACACCATTGCCTTTAGAGCATCTTTGTAGATTGGTTCTTCAGGCTTCTGGCTATGCAAAGGGATCCTAAAGAGAGCTACTTGTCACCAGAGAACAGGTATCTCTAGGCACCCTGTATCTACTGACAGCCTTGTACTCGGGCTGGGTCCCAGAGCTGGAGGCAGGAAGATGCTGCTTCTCAGGGTTGCTCACAACTTTTAATAAGCTGGCTTTGATGACACCGTTACTAGGAAGAGTGTTCTTAGTAGGACAAACCTGGTGCTCTCACCCTTTGGGGAGAGGGTTGAGTCCCCAGGGATGCTTAAACCAAATAAGAGCTCTTGTGAGGGCTGTGTGCTGTTTATTCTGGGACTCTTTCTGATGCTCTGGAGTCCACAGTATGGTCCTCATGTCCCTGAGTAGGTCCAGCTCTCTGCAGAGCCAGGTTGAGATTTCTAGCTGGAGGTCTGACAGGCCTGTGGAAGTTGGTGTCATTTCCTGTGCTGTATCTTACATACTGTACCAACAAGCTTCTCCATCTCATTGAGACCTTAAGAAATTTCTGCTATTTTTAAGGTTAAAAAAAAAAAATCCCAATTCCAGGGACCAGTTGAAATATTTGAGGGTGAAGGTGCAAGGGCCTGTGGGAAGAATCCACTGCTGGCCGGCCAGCCGTCTGGTGGGCTGTCCACCTCTCCCTGCCTTTAGCTTGCAGATCACCATGAGGCCTTTGATTCTTGGGTTCGGGGGAAAATGACTGAGCTGATCCCACTGGACCTCTGCCCACTCAGGCAGCCTGGAAGGTGCCGATTCTACATTCCCTGCCTTGAAGATGGAGCAAGTGAAGCCCATCAAAACAAGACAAGTGTCTATTTTTAAAGCGGATGTGCACGACAGAAAGCCCCACCCCGCCCGCAGGCTGTCCAAATATAGCGTTCCTTCCTGGATCTCCACAAATGCCATCAGAGGCCTCAGGCTCCCGGAGGCTGCTTCTTCTTCATGTAAGGAAGATGTGCTTTTACATCCCCATGTGGAAACACACCTCCTGCTCAAATACCTTCTCTGAACTCTGTGGCCTTTGAAAGGAATGTCTGGAGCCCAGTGGATTCAATGAGGAACTTGAAGGGCAGCTCAAGGGACTGAATCCCAAGCTGAGGTTCAGCTGTGGCCTCAGGGACACGAAGTTGGACAGAGACACTTGGCTGAGTTCCTTTCAACTTTAGCAATGGCCATTTAATCTTACCCAGCCCTGTTGTGTCAGCAGCCTTATTGGCGGGGAGTGACCCATATCTGGGGGACACACAGCCTGACACAGCAGGTATGAGATAGAGAGAGGTTTGATGCTCATCCTCTCTTCAGCAGCTGAATCTCTCTCCTCATGTGGCAGCTGCATGGAGGACCTATCATGTGACCACTCCCTGCACGCCCATCTGAGCTGAATTCCTACTCTGGGCGGCCTACACTGAGTGGGTCTCCTTGTATCCTTGAGGGTCTAGCAGCTTGTGACTATTTATTCTTGTTGTTGTGGTCTGTGAAGAGCTGTGGTTTGGACTGTACTGTCATGCATGCGTGTGTGTTATGGATCTAGGTGTGATGTGTGCTGGTGCATGGTCATATGTGTCTTTGTGTGAGTGTGAGGTGTGTGTGAGTGGATTAGTGGGGTGTGCATGGCAGTTTTGTATGGTGTGTATGTGTGTGTCTGTGTGTGGTGACGTATGTGTCGTGTGTGTGTGTGTATGTGATAGTGTGTATATGTGTGTGTATGTTGTGATGTGTGTGGCTGTGTGTGTGATGGTGTGGTTGTGTGTGTTGTAGTGTAGTGTGGTGTGATATGTGTGTGTTGTGTGTGTGTGGTATGTGTCTGTGTGATGGTGTGTGTGTGTGTGATGTATGTGTGTGGTGTGTAAGTGTGTGTATGTGTGTATGTGTGTGTGTGTGGTGTGTATGTATGTTGTGTGTGTGTTGTGATGTGTGTGTATGTGTGTGGTATGTGTGGTTGTTGTGTTGTGTGGTGTGTGTATGTGTGTGTGTGTGGTGTGTGTGATGTGTTGTGTGTGTGGTTGGTGTGTGTGGTAGTGTGTGTGATGTGTGTGTGTGTTGTGTTGTGTTGTGGTGTATGTTGTGTGGTGTGTGTGTATGTGTGTGTGGTTGTGGTTGTGTGTTGGTATGTGTGGGTGGTGTGTGTGTGTGTGTTATGTGTGTGTGTGTGTAGTTGGTAGTGTGTGTGTGTGTGTATGGTGTGTATGTGTGTGATGTGTGTGTAGTGTGTGGTGGTGTGTTGTGTATGTGTGGTGTATGTGTGTGTTGTGTGTGTATGTGTGTGTGTGTGTATGTGTGTGTGTGTGTGTGTGGTGTTGGTATGTGTTGGTGGTGTGTGTGTAGGTTGTGTGGTGTGTGTGTGTATGTGTGTGTGTGTGTATGTGTGTATGTGTGGTGGTGTGTGTGTATGTGTGGTTGTGTGGTGTGTGTGTGTATGTGTGTGTATGTGTGTGTTGTGTATGTGTGTGGTGTGTGTGTGTGTTGTATGAGTAGTGCATGCACACATGACCTCAGAAGGATGTTTGTGTCCATCCTCTATTGCTGTCCCACTGAACTGGAAGCCAGCCATTTCAGGTAGTCTAGCACATGTAGATGTGTCCAGCTTTTTATGTGGGGGCTGGGGATTCAAACTCAAGCCCTTATGTTTGCCCAGAAAGCATTTTGATCCACATAGCCATCTTCCCAGCACCCTGTCTTCCTCTCTTGACATCCAAACCCAGGTGGGTTGTTATGGAGAGTAGGAACTGGTCTGGGGGAGGCTGTGGCTTCTACTTTGGGGGAAATATTGTCTCGAGGATTGGAGTTTCTATACCTTCCCTCCCCTTCTGATGAATAGGGCCCCGTCTGTGCTGACTTAATTGGGCACAGCTGAATCCTAGTTCTCCAGGGCCTTTCGGGGGTAGTAAGGCCCTGTGGAATTGTCCCATCTTTAGTGATGTCAGCTGACCAGAATCTTAGAATCATAGAACAGCCACTTAATCATATGCCAGATTGGAAAATGCCACATTATTATTTATGAAGGGCCTAATAATACAGTACAGTCTTCAGAGGCAGCAGGGCGGAAAGTTAGTTTTTAAAATAGTATGTTTTAATTGGCTACTGGTAGTAAAAGGGCAAAATAAATATCTCCCTCCACATTCTCTTTTGGTGGTAGGGAGTGTGGGGAGGGTGGGGTGGATGGGAAGTGCTGCAGTGTTCTACAGTGGAGACACTCATGGTGGCCCTGGCTTTTGCTCTGGGCGAGCTCTCTGCATCTTACCACACTTGTGCTCTGGAATTGGGTATTTGCATGTACCAGAGATAAGCAGAGAGACAGAAGTAAACCATAGAGTGCAAATCCCCAAACAAGGGCTGAGGCCATGGGCTGGGGGGCCCCCTGAGCAATTGTGTCAGGAACGACTTTATAACACTGTTTGGTTTGAGAGTCAAACTTCATAGTTAGAAATGAAATGAGAACAAGGGAAGGAAGCAGGTTGAGGCTAGATGAGGCCGAAGTGTCGTCCCACCACAAGACCAGGTTCTGGTTGCAGAGCCTTGTTCAGGCAGCTGACGGTGGGGACACCGGACATACATATCTATGTGGTGACAGGACCTGCCCTCTGGCCTTGCTGTGCTTTCCCTGGGGGGAGGGACTGTGTCTGGCTTCCTAGTGTGGGGAGTTACCTAGTTTTGTCTCTTTGTGTACTGATGTGGACAAGCAGACCATCTGATCCAGATGGGATTGTATGTGTGTGTGCAGGGCTCCAAAGCCTGGCCATGGGACACAGTTCCTGTCCTGTGATAAGATGGCTTTCGCCATCTCAGCCATAGGGACTATCTGACTTTCCAGGGTATCCCCCTAACAGAGAGGAGAGAAAGCCCGAGGACTCAGTGGACCCAAATGAGCTGACAGTTGGCTAGGCAGAGCAGCTGTTGAGATCCTGGGGCTTCATCTTTAGTCTGCTCTTTCTTTCCCCACAACCCTGCAAGCCAGGGTCAGAGCGGTGGGTGCTCTGTGTGGGTTTTGTTGTTTTGTTTCTTTTCTTTCTTTTCTGTCGTCCCTCTAGTGGCTGCATAGCGAAACTGGAATCTTGCAACTTGATGACCAGAGACTCCTCCTAAACGCAGGTGTTTAACATGTCTTGTAAAGATACAGCGTGGAAGCCGTGGAACTGTGGATAGTACCAACCTCAGGTGTAGTGTCCCAAGTGAGCAGACATACTCACAAAGCCGGCTGGGATGCCTTGCGGATGCCACAGGAGTGGGTTCAGTAAGTGAAGCCCCACCTCAACATTCATATCTAAAACTAGGAGGAAACAGGAGTCAATTCAATTGCTGTTCTGTTTTTTGGTCAACTTTGAGAGAAATGAGCTCCTAGGTAGTACAAATCCAGAGTTTATATTATTGCTGTCATCCCCCTGCCTGTCTCTTCCTCCTAAGACAGTCTCATGTGTTTCAGACTAGCCTAGGATTTGGTATGTAGCTGTGGGTGACCTTGAACAACTAATCTTTTCTTCATTTCCTAAGTGCTGGTATTACAAGAGTGACCACCACGTCCAGTTTATGTGGGAACTGAACCCAGCATGCTGGGAGAACATTCCACCAACAGAACCACATCCTTAGGCCTTGCACTGCTTCTTGAACACTCATATCCTAGTGTGTCTTTCTGTGTAAGGGTATGTGCATGAGTGTGGATGCTCAAGGAGGCCAGGAGAGGGCATCAGATCTCTCGGAGCTGGAGTTTCAGGTGGTTGTGAGCCTCCTGAAGTGGGTGCCTGGAACTGAACTTGGGTTCTTTGCAAGAGCAGCAAGTGCTACTTACTGCTAAGATGTCCTCTGAGAAACCATTTCTCTAGTTCTTGTACTATTTCTTTGCCACATAAACCTAGGAACCAAATACTTAGGAACCCCAGCACCCAGGCTTTATGTACTTTGTAGTTTGGTGTTTGAGGGTCTGGTGTGTCTTCAGGGAGAAAGGATACAGGGGAGAGCAAAGAATGAGATCCAAGAGGAAGGGTAGCTGGGGCTGCCTTGGTCCTGAGGTGCAACTCTGTCATGACAATGGCTCCTACATATGAGATGTGCTCTAGTCTGAACACCAACAGCGTAGCTGTTCTCTCTGCAGTGATGTTTTGGTAAAAGATGGTGATGCCTTACAACATGGCCAACGTC
This sequence comes from Mastomys natalensis, assembly GCA_021653895.1. NCBI lineage: Eukaryota > Metazoa > Chordata > Mammalia > Rodentia > Muridae > Mastomys > Mastomys natalensis. The sequence goes on along the minus strand of JAJTUV010000110.1, from coordinate 661,121 downwards.
GGCCTCTGCCTTCTCAGGGGACAAAGGCATAGAATCTTCTGGGGCACTGATAGTAAGATAAGCAGACAGGTGCTTCAGAGACAGACAGACAGAAGGCAGCAGCCAGTGATGTCCCCTCCTGATGGCCAGACTGCTTGAGATGCAGACTTATACTCTCTGAGTCATTTTCCATGCAGGCGACACTAACTGGGAATGTCAGAGGGGAGGAAAGTTGTTTGTTAGCTTGTCATACCTTATGGCTAATTATTTAATTACTGTAATTTAAAGTTTTACCCGATTTAGCATCAAAACATAAAAATCTTGTGATTGCAGAGTCAGAAGGTAATAATGTAATTAACTTGTTTAGGGTAACATATTAACTCAGTTGATTGCGTGGCATCTATCCCGTAGGAAAATCATGTGGAGGAGGTGTGGGGAGGTGGCAGAAGAGACCCAGGGCACTAGAATGCTCCCAGGTCCTGCTCTGCCCTCATACACTGACTGACACAGCCCCACTTATTATGTAAGCCTGATAAGTCTGGATTTTGGTAGGCTTCATCTTCCATGCAGCCACAGGCCAGCTTAGAAAATAAGAAGTGGGGGGTGAGGGGTCGGGGAAGATGGCTCTGTGGTTAAGTGCACTGGCTGCTCTTCCAGAGAACCAGGATTCGATTCCCACTCCCATATGATGGCTCACAACCATTTGTATGTAAACCCAGTGTTTCCAGCATCCACTTCTGGTCTCTGTAGGCTCAAGCCACACAAGTGGTGCACCGACATACACACAGACCAAAACAACAAACAAACAAGCCATACACATAAAATAATAATTAAAAAACTTTGAAAAGAAAATAAGGACATAAAATAAAGTCTCTAGTGGAGACCAGGGACCTCAGCAGTAAAGAGACTTTGGATACTGGGGACTTTTGGACATTTGGTGGAAGGTTACCTAGAGTAATTAGATTTCCACCTACACTAGAGGAACCTTTATTGGCGGTGTCCAGTTTAAAGCAGATTCTGTCAGATTTCCAGCTCCACCCAGTGCAGGGTAGGGGGATTTGGGCTTCCCTGGAGGGTTTGTGTCCTTTCTGTGGTTTGGACGTTGAGGACTTGCCTGTTTGTCTACTCGATCTTATCCTCTGCTTCCTACCCTCCCTGTGTACCCCTCCCCAGACTTGCCAGAGAAGGAAGCAAACTCCCACAGGGACTTTGGTTTCTCTACTAGGATCCCACTATGCCAGTGGGCAGCTCAGCCTCAGACCTCAAGACAGTCAGAAACCCACTCAGCCAGGAGACTGGGTGACCATCCACAGGAAGGAAACCTGAATTGCAGGAAGTTCAGAGCCAGTTTTAGTGAGAAGCAAGCCCTGTCTTTACGAACACCAGACAGGAAGGAGCTGTGTCTCTCAGGTAACTGTGGAAGCAGAGGAAGCCCTTTGATTGGCTGCAGCCTTTTTGACCCTCAGGTTGGACATGTGCCCTCTATCATGTGGACTAGTAGAGGGGAGGTGAGTTTCTAAACCAACTGCCAGAAATAGCTCAAGAAATTTTGCTTTGTCAGCAAATCAAGCACGAGAGACCCCTCAGGAGCCGGCTTGGTCTCTTCTATATCTAGTACAGGAAAGTGAGAGAGCAAAACCCTGGAAGGACATGGAAAGGGGGACAGGACTTCTTGGGGGCTCCTGCCTTGTGGCAGATGTGGGTTACCATAGTCCATCTCAGGTATCCTGTGACCTCCTGCTGTGTGAATCCTGCTGTGTGAATGGGGGACATGAGCCCAGGCTGGGTGTCCCTTTAAGCAGGTTGGTGTCACTGGGCAGTTCCTGTGGAATCCCCACCTAGAGTGCTGCACTCTAGGACTGCCTTGTCTCCTCCCTGAAGTGACACAGGGTTTCCTCAGGCAAAAGTTGATGTGAGCTTCCAGGCATCCTCTGTACTGGGAGGAGAGTTCCATTTTGTCTTCTGTATCGTTCATTGTACCATTTCCTTGATGGATGCTCCACTGGGCCCTTTGGAGATGCAGGTCTTCTGACTCCTCTATCATGCTGTGTAAACAAGGACACCCATCTCGACAAGGTTACCTGTCTCTGTCTCTGTCTCTCTCTCTCTCTCTCGTCTCTCTCTCTCTCTCTGTCTCTCTGTCTCTCTCTCTCTGTCTCTCTGTCTCTCTGTCTCTCTGTCTCTCTGTCTCTCTCTCTCTCTCTCTCTCTGTCTCTCTGTCTCTCTGTCTCTCTGTCTCTCTCTCTCTCTCTCTAGTACCTCACCATTGCTCTCTTCAGACACACCAGAAGAGGGCACCAGACCCCATTACAGATAGTTATGAGCCACCAAGTGGTTGCTGAGAATTGAACTCAGGACCTCTGGAAAAGCTGTAAGTGCTCTTAACCACTGAGCCATCTCTCCAGCCCCAAGGACACCCATCTCAAGGCCGTATTCCCTTCTGCCCTGTTCATCTCATGGTTGCTCAACCTTCCTTCTCTGTTTCTCTTTCTCCCTCCCTTCCCTTTTCTTTGTTTCTTTCTTTGATTCTTTGTTTCTTTCTTTCTCTCTTTGTTTATTCCTTTGTTTCTTTTTTCTCTTTCTTTCTTTCTTTCTTTCTTTCTCTTTCTTTTTCTTTCTTTTTTCTTTGATGAGTCTCACTATGTAACCCTGGCTAAACAGAAATCATTATGCAGAACAGGCTTGCTTCAAACTCATAGAAATCTGCCTCCTGAGTCCCCTGGGGTTAAAAGTATGTGCCACCATGCCCAACTTCTATACCTTTTCTTGGCCTTGATCTTGTCTCCATCTTGGCCCAGATGACTGTTCTACTACCTCAGAGTCCACAAACACTTGTCCCCTGAGGCTCCATGGCATTGATAGTCTGTGTTCCATGTACAGTCTTGCCAAGTTATAGAAGTTGACTTCAGGAAGGGCAGAGAGGGCAGCTTCCTGAGAATTGTGTGACTGTCGCTGACAGCCCATCGGGGCTCTGAGCTTCCCAAGGCTTTAAGAGGCAATTTAATTATAAATGTTTCCCTAAATGTCAGCTCTACCACAAGCTTGACAGACAGACACTGAGGCTTTTATATCTCCCGTTCAACTGGTGGTGTGGGTAGACAGAATGATTCCCAAGAGGTACCTGAAGGGAGATGGGCCTGTATTCTAGATGAGATCATGATTGGGTTGCCCTCAGAACCCTGCTGGCACTCTAAGGTTTTCCCCTTTCATGCTTAGGGCATTTGATTCTTACACAGGAAGTGGTGCCTCCAGGGGCTCAGGCTGGCTGGTCAGGGCAACTTCCTTCTGCCAATGGGTTTATTTCTTTGTCACAAACACTGACACACACTAGGAAAGGTCACCAAGTTCAGGAAAAGGCAGCAATTGAGGGTCCATGTTCCAGACAGGCCTTTGCAGAGTAAGGGACAAGAGACGAGAGACACAGAGCTCAGAGCATGAAAGACCCAGAGAGAAGCAGGGATTAGTGGAGCAGAGACCGTAGTGGCCTTGCCTGCATTTCCATCCTCCTACAGCACAGTTGCCTCTTCACGGAGCTAGTGTTTATAGCCCCAAGGTACAAGTTGTGGTGTTCTGTTGGTCCCTCAAAAGGCACTGCCTTCTGATGTCTAGAAACATTTGAGGATTGGGCCAAGGTCCGTAGCTGTACCTAGGACCAGAGTCCAGGAGCCAAAACTCTGGTGTGGAGTCCCCTGAGTGCTAGCTCTGTTCTGTCCTTTGTGTGGGAAAGGTAATGCTCATCTCATTGATTTTTCTTTGGCTCTTCAAACACTCAGATGGCTCCATCTCCTGCTGCTCTTTGTAGGGCTGAATCTATGCATCTTGATTCCATTTTTGCACCCTGCTGTGGCTGGAGTAGAGGTAAGAGATTTCGTGAGGACAGCTATGCAGTCCTGCTGGGACATTCCTTCAGCTAGGATGAATGGCCCAGGGAAACCAGTCCAAGCATCATGGGCCACCTACAGTAACCACACCCCCTCTAAGCACCGTCTCCTCCCAGCCTGGTCCATTAGGCAGGTCCTCCCTGGTGCATGCTTTGTCCAGCATCATTGAAAGGGTGATCTATTTTGTTTGTGAAAAGCTGATTATCATAGATAAATAATCTAATTAGTCTCATTTGCTGACACACAAGCCTTTAATTGAGAGCTGGATAATTTGCATATGCAAATGAAACAGCTAGGCACCCCTTCCCCCCACGCCAGACTTAACCTGATTCCTCCAGAGACAAATAATTCTGTTTCAGGAGAGAATATGATGTATTAATTCACACGCAAACAGCTTCATTTAGAATCAGTGGCTGTGTTTGTTTACATGAAGTGATGGCTGGTGGAGCCAGAGTAAACTTGTTGAAGAAACAAATGACTCTAAGGGAAATCTCTGTGAGCTTCCCGCTGTGGGGTGGTCCCTGAATTAGGGGCTTCTTCAGTCCTCAGGATGGCAGCTACCAGCACAGAGGCTATAGTCATGATCCCACTTTGCTGGAAGCTCTGGCCCCCTGGTAGGCCAGGTGAGTACCAATGGGTCTTGTCTCCCCTGTGTTTGTTCCCTGCTGGCAACTGATGGGGCAGGTACAGCCACTGCCTGGCAAGTTGGTGGTCATTGAGGCTTACAATGAAGCTCCACGTGTGGCTGGTGTTTTCCCTAAGGTTGTGAGCAGCAGATTGTGGAGTTTGCCAGCAATGACTGCTCCTTAAAGGTTTAGTGCTCAGTGCCAGGGACGGTTGAGCCATTAGGCTCCAACTACTGACTTCATACAGTGGCCAGGGACAGCTGCCTCCCCTTCTTTACAGGTCTCCTGCACCAGCAACTCAGTACAAGCCTGAGCTGTTGGGATTCATGGAGGAGCTCCCTACATCTGTTCTTGACTAAACCCACAGATTCCAGAACACAAGTGACAAGGGTACCCTCTGTGTCTTGTTTATAGGGCTATGACCTGCAAGAGTACCCCTGGCCAGTGATGTAAGAATAGAGACCTATATCTCTAGCAGGGCCAAGGTCTAAGTGCTAGGTGCCTATCCTCCCTGGGCAGTGGGTGGCATAGCCTTTTGTGTGTGTTTTCTCCTTCCTTGGGCCTGAGGGGTGCGGTCACATGGGCTGCTCTGAGGAGGCCTAGTGTGAGGAATTTGGCTCCTATGGAAGAAGGATGATGGCATTCCCTGCCTACTAGAGGGTCCTTCAGACTGTCTGTCACCCTAGCAACTGGCTCATAAGCAAGGGATCTGATACTGCCCTAGATCGCCCCTGCGGTCCTCCCTTTCCTCCAGATGGCTAGCAGCAGAGGCAGCAGTACCAGCTACTGCGTGAGAGATTGGACCGGAGAAGTTGCCTAATTTGGGTCTTTGTGTGTTCCCAAAGGCCTGTAGGGATGACCGCAAGTGGGTGATAAACATTAACATGGATGAAGGTAGCATCACCAAACAGCAGTGCCTCCCTCCCACACGGGAGAGTTCGGCCTCAGGCTGGTAGAGAGCTCATTACTAGCCCCAGTCTCTGAAGACAAGGTTTCTGTCCATTTTGGCCTTAGATCATGATGAGCCCAAAATGGACTCAGCTGTTAGGATTCCTGGTTCTCACGCTCTCCTTTATTTATTGGCTCAGCGATTCATTCATTCACTAATTTGTCTGCTTATTCACACACATTCATCCAGACAATCATTCATTCATTCATTCAACACACACCAGCAGGGGTGTGTATCTTTTTGATCCTGTGAAGGAAGTATCTGTGGTTTTAAAAACCAAGATTCCAGCTCTTCCCGGGCCCAAGCAGTCCTCCAAGGCTAAAGCTACAATGTTACCTTTGGCTTCAGTCTCTGGTTCATTTACTCTCTGAAATTTCTTTCTCTGCCTTGTGGTTGACCTCCATCATCATTACAGGAAGACAAAACATCCCCGTGGCCTTTGTCCAGCTCAAGAACTTCATCTGGTGAAGAACGAGAAGTATCCAGGGAGAGACAAGGAGGCAGTACTTATGCGCATCGTTACCCACACTGAGCAAGTTCTCGTGAGGATGTCGATGGCTCTAACATTCTAACTGTCCTTGACATCATGGACTGGGACAGAGTTCTTGTACAGCTTATCAGGACCTGAAATATAGACTTTGAACCCAACCCTTTTCTGTGCTCCAGCCCTTAGGGATCTTTGGCATGAGGACTTAGAGCTGTGTGTACACATATGCATGTATGTCTGTGTGGTGTGCACATACTGTGCATATTCTTACACACATTGGCAGGGCCTGGTCCTGGGTGCCTAGTGTGGGAGGCCAGGCTATTACAGTTGAGCCATAGCAACTAGGCTGTGGCCAACTTAGCAGCCTGTCCACAGCCTCAGCCTCCCTTGTTTTCCACAAGTGACTCAGTAGACCCTCCCCACTTCAGGACCACCACTGGTTGTACCCTCTCTGTTGTAACTGAACCTGGCAGGCTCCTCCAGACCTTGGTGTTGAAGCTAGATATGCATCTACAGGTTTTTAGAGAGCAGGGCCATTCATGTGCATGTTGGGCTCAACTCCTTTCTTCTTAGGCAGAAGCTGTTTTAGGGAGCGTGTGGAGCCAGACAACAGTGATTCAGTTGTTCAGATGGAGGTATGTTTGTCTCCTCCAGGACAGATGTGGTCTTGAGTGTGGATGAAGCGAGTGTGTGCACCTGGGGTGTTGCACGCAAGAAGGTAGATACACGAAGTATAACAAAGTTATATTTTATTATGCTGAGGGTCATCACACAATGCTCACACTCTAGATTCCTAACTACTGTTCTCCCCAAGGCTGATCACCTCTTAGCTTGAGGTCAGGTCCGGTCTCTAACAAAGTAGTTTCTGAATTGAGGGTCAAGATCCTGGGGGAGACTCTCCAGCCACAGAGCAGATCAAGGTGTCTTCTCTCCAGATGTGCAAAGCAGAGCATGCTCTTGGTCTGTCTTTTTTTTTTTTTGGTTTTTCGAGACAGGGTTTCTCTGTGTAGCCCTGGCTGTCCTGGAACTCACTCTGTAGACCAAGCTGGCCTCAAACTCAGAAATCCGCCTGCCTCTGCCTCCCAAGTGCTGGGATTAAGGCGTGGCCACCACTGCACGGCTAGTCTGTCTTATATACTGTCCAGTGGGCATCATTGGGTTCTACGACTGTGTCTGGTTACCTTAAGTGACATCACTGGGTTCTGGTTATAAGGTATAGCCTTGGATATACTGGGGTTCCTGACAAAGCTATTTTTACATGTCTAAAAGGCATTTAAAAAAAAATAAGACAAACCTTTGTAGCTTGTGGCATCACTGTCCTGGCCTTTCTTTCTTAGTGGGTTCTGCTCCAATGAGGATATTCTTGATGTTAGTGGCCCCTCATTTTTATCTGGTTCCTGGAAAAAAGAGTTTAAGAATGTATCACTGGAGCCAGACAGTGGTCAAGCATGCTTTTAATCTCAGCACTTGAGAGGCAGAGACAGGTGGATTCTGAGTTCAAGGCGAGCCTGGTCTACAGCATGAGGTCCAGGACATCCAGGACTACACAGAGAAACCCTGTCTATAAATAGATGATAGATAGATAGATAGATAGATAGATAGATAGATAGATAGATAGATAGAATGTGGGTACTGACATTAGAGGCTCACCTGGTGGAGCTAGACCTAGCTCATTTGGTTAGGGGAACTGGGGCCATGTCTGTGGCATCCTGGGAAGGTGGGGGCGGGGTAACAGTATCAGGTCTGGCTGTATGATCTCTTCAGCATGCAATGAATACCCCATGAATGTTCTGGAGGAGTCCAGCTCCTAAGCCCCAAATGAATTCTTGCATCACTAAGGGGTCTTGATCCTCGAAAGCTTGATGAGATCATCTGAGCTCACAGTGGCAAGGAGCATGTCAGGGGCTTCTTCCAGATGGCATTTTGTGAAATGAGGGAAGGTCATAGCTTTTAATAGCTGGGAACAGAGGTGATTTTAAAGACCAGTTGGGATCTTAAATTGGGAAGCTAAGTCCATCACAGCCAGTGGAGAGCCAGTGACCTTCTTCTCTCGGACTCTTCAGCGGAGCCACGGAGCACCTTTGCAAAGAACGAATTGTTCTTTCCTAAGTGACTTGTGGCTTACGTTTGTTTGGAGAGATGGATGGATGGATGGACAGACAAAGAGACAAACAGGTCACATTCTGTTCACCCTTCCCATCCCTGGGCCATTAGAGAATTAATCTGGAGCCTCCTTGTCCTGCTGTCTGGTCCTCACCATGAAGCAGCACAGATAACCAAGTCAGGTGGGGCACATCACACAGTGTGGGTTCTCTGCTCCTCCTCCACTTCCTGCCTGGGGTTCTGGAGAAACTGGGGTCTGAGCTGCATCTAAGATTTCCTGGAATAGGTGACTGCATCAGCCCGGGTGACTCATGTATAGGGTGAGGGGCGCTTTGGTCTGAGACATAGCCCAGTCTGGCAGTTATGCCTCATGACAGGTTACTCTGCTCTCTGTGGTCCTTTGCAGACAGCCTGTTGGCGGAGGTGCTTACGGCAGGTTGGGGGCCTTTGTGAGAAGAGAAAATGAGCAGCATCTGGATGGTAACTGAGGGTCCAGGGGGTTGCAGGAAACTCTCTGGGGTTCCTAGAACCAGCCTAGCTCAGTGCTGCCGAGTTCATTCCCATGATGATTCAAATGGTACACACTCCTCCAGACTCTTGCTTCCCTAAACCGAGACTGTCTCCCAACCCCCAAATCTGCTGTCAGACAATGGAATCCACCACTCTATTCTGGTGCAATGGATCTGACCACTCTGGGGGCCTCCCATGTAGGACTCAGACTGCACTTACCCTTCTGTGACTGGCTTACCTCATTCAGCACAATGCTCTCGGGTTTACCCTGATTGCAGTGGGTCTCAGAACTCCCTTTCTGAGACTGAATCATCTTCCATTGTGTGGATAGAGCCCATTTTGCCACTGCATTCACTGCCTGTGGAGCCCTGCTGCTTCACTACATCCGCGTTTAGCTTTCGTGTGCTATTAGGAGCCGAAGCTTGAAAATACTTCCTCGAGACCCTGCTCTCAAGTTGTTTCTGGTTCTACCCTGAAGTGGAATTGCTTCCATTTATATATATATATATATTTTAATTTTGGGGGAGGAAACCTCCATACTGCCTTCCACAGTGGCTGCACATTTTAAATCTTTGCTAGTACCCAGGCACCTCTCCAGACTCTTGGTGGTCACCATCTTTGAAGGTGGAGGTCACATCTGTAGTGCTTTGGTGCATTCTTAAGGGTGAGGGACGAGCATCTTCTTGTGAGCTTTTCCCCCACCGTTGTCTATTCAAGTTCTTTCTATATTATAGTTGTTCCTATAACAGGGAAGATGTGGCTCTCCTCTTGTCACATTGATAGCATCTTTTTATTCTTTATTTTATTTTCCTTGAGCTAGTGTCTCACTATGTAGCCTGGCTGACCCTCCCACTTCACTCTCCTTGATACTGGGATTACCAGTGTAAGTGCCTGTGCACGCAATGTCTGACTGGATACAGAATCTGTGTGTTTTGTTATCTATGCTCTTGGCATCTTCTCTAAGAAGTGACAGTCAAATTCGGCACTGTGGGGTGTCTCCTAGGTGTTTTATTTTATTTCTGGGAATAAACAGCTCATCCCGCAGGTGATCCATTGGAAGAAGCTAAGAGGGAACCCCAGTCCTAGTGAAAGACATCGGGACTTAGGCCCATGGGTTTGAACTAGCTTCTGTACCCCTAAGCAGAGAAATCAAGGCTGGGCTCCTAGTAGCCAAGAGAGGTGAGGTGGGAGTAGGAACAGAAGTTTCTGGAAGACCAGTGAGGAATTAAAGCTAGTTTTCAGGAACTCTCTCACTAACCAGGAAGTCAAGGACTGTCTTAGTTAAGCTTATGCGTGAACAGACACATGACCAAGGCACTCTAAGGACAACGTTTAATTGGGGCTGGCTTACAGGTTCAGAGGTTCAGTCCATTATCATCAAGGTGGGAGATGGCAGCGTCCAGGCAGGCATGGTTCAGGAGGAGCTGAGAGTTCTACATCTTTATCTGAAGGCTGCTAATGAAAGACTGACTTCCAGGCAGCTAGATGAGGGTCTTAAAACCCACACCCACAGTTTCACACCTGCTCCAACAAGGTTCAACCTACTCCAAAAGGGCTACACTTTAATAGTGCCGCTCCCTGGGCATGAGCATATCAAAACTCATTACCATCAGTGGCTGTCAGCTTATTGCCCCAGCTTCCTACTAAAGAAGGGAGATCCAGGCCTGCACTGGAGAGAGGACTTACCGGGCTTGCACTGGCAGGGAGACTTCCAGGCTTCCACTAGGACAGGAACTTCCAGGGCTATTTCTATGGCAGGGAGGACTTCCAGACCTGCACTGGCAGTAGAGGACTCCAGGTTGCATGGACAGAGAGGACTTCTGGCATTTTACTGGGCAGGAGACTTCAGCTGCACTGGCAGGAGGACTTCCAGACTGCACAGGGCAGGAGGATCCAGGGCTGCACTGGCAGAGAGGACTTCCAGAGCTTTACTGGCAGGAGGACTTCCAGGGCTTTACTGGGCAGGGAGGACTTCCAGGGCTTTTACTGGGCAGGGAGGACTTCCAGGGCTTGTACTGGGACAGGGAGGACTTCCAGGGCTTGCACTGGACAGGGAGGACTTCCAGACTTGCACTGGACAGGGAGGACTTCCAGCCTGCACTGGGCAGGGAGGACTTCCAGGGCTTGCACTGGGCAGAGAGGACTTCCAGGGCTTGCACTGGGCAGAGAGGACTTCCAGGGCTTGCACTGGGCAGAGAGGACTTCCAGGGCTTTTACTGGGCAGGGAGGACTTCCAGGGCTTTTACTGGGCAGGGAGGACTTCCAGGGCTTGTACTGGACAGGGAGGACTTCCAGGGCTTGCACTGGACAGGGAGGACTTCCAGACTTGCACTGGACAGGGAGGACTTCCAGACTTGCACTGGGCAGGGAGGACTTCCAGGGCTGGCAACTAGACATCAATGCTGTTTCCTTAGTGTTTCCACCATGTTAGATGATGCTGATTTAGGAGCTAGAAGAAACGTTTTTAAGTACTTTATCTGCTTCCCAAATATACAGCCACCTAGTGGTATAATCAGAGACATTTTCTCACTCAGAACCATTTCTTGAGCAGATTCAGTTTTCCAAATTAAAGTCCACAGCTCCCACCCCAACTCTGTGTTTATGATGTCCACCCTGGGGTGGTTGGACAGCTCACTGTCCATCACAAGTTGGAGGAACAAACAATTTATGAAAAAAGCCACTCTGAAAGAATATTCCAAGTCTATATCAGGGAGAAGTCAGGCCATGTCGGGAATTCAGGACAGCATCAGCCCCATCCTGAAATCTAATTCCCCTGCAGCATCTGGAACACAAAGGAGAGAGGTGACCTAGGTTTTGAAGCCAGCCATGTTTTCCTTCTGTGCCTCTACAGTGTGTATGTGTCCTCTACTGTTGGAAGATAACTCTTACCCTACAGAGATAGTGCTATCTCAGCAGGAAGCATTGGAGTGCCAGGCATGGTGGCCACCAGGATCAAGGTGCCCAGTGCTGTCATGGACTTTGTAGTCATGGAAGCTCTGTGTTCTCCTCCACTCATGCCTGGGTCCAGTCTTGCAAGGTGACTATTATTCTCTTGGGTCCACCCCTCAGTCACTAGTAATGGTCAGCTGAGGCTGAAGAAGGTTTGTTGCAAACGTGGAATGGGGAAGTTCTGCAGCCTGGGCTCTGATTCCTTCCTTGGATGTCAGAAAGCAAAACAACTCAGAAATCCTTAACCATTTGCAAGCTGTGATTTTCATGAATAAAAAAAAAATCTTCAATAGTCTGGAGTCTGTATACAAAATCCTACCACTAGCAGGAAGAGGCAGGCATATACACTCACCTGGGGCAGCTGAAGCTACCCTGGTGTTCTGTGTCTGGCAGGAAAAAGGCGGCACAGAAGACATGATGGTAACACTATGTCCTGCCTGCTGGAAGCCATTGCAGCTCACTTGGCCCTTTTGCCTTTGTGGCTTCTTTGGTGCCTGACAAGTCAGAAATATCCAGTCTCTGAGAGGCAGGCAGGTGTGTTACACTCCTGACCACACACATAACCAGCACAGGAAGGCTCTCCTTAAGTCACGCTTTAGACAAGGGCTGCAGTGGTGGAGAGGCAGCCTTCTGTGTTCTGTCCTCAAGCTGGATGTTGGTCTTTGGCAGCTGAGGACTTGTTGATTCAGGCTGAGTTTATTTGTGATGGTCTTGTCTCATAGTTTTAGATGTTATCTTCTGTAGCACTTAGCATAAGAAATATTCACCCAAGCCTCTGACCCCCATTCAGGTCTCAGATGTTGCCTGATGAGCTGGGATCAGACCCACTTGGCTATCAACAAATATCCTTCCTTTTCTCTTGGTTTGTAGTTGGATATTCAGTGGGAATCATGTGACTGAGAGTGAAGTCATTCATGGAGTGTGTTGTTGGCAATATCTGTACTCTTGTCACTCCGAGGAAGCTGGATTCTTGGCTGGACAGGTTGCATAAGCCAAGAGGAGGGCATAAGAATGGACACATTCCCAATGTTTTCCCCTGAGGCATCTGGATCTGACAGACCCTGGGTAAAGATGTTTTAGGCTAAGACTTCATTTGATGTCTGGTCTTCTGAGGACTCTGGGTCTCCAGGGTAGTATGGATACTGCCTTCCTAGTGAAGATCCTGCAGCCCACACATCCCAAGTTCTGGAGCAGTCATGTGACCAGACTCTCCGTTCCTTTAAGAAAAACAATGCTCAGCACCAAAAACTGATGGTGAATATTCGCTGTTGTTTATTTCTTTGCTCAGACTGTGCTGGTCTAAAGCATTAAGCAGGAGATGGAGCCACGGGCCTGAACTTTGGTGGCTCTGCCCCATTGCAGTGTTTCTCCTGCACACTTGTCAGAGGTGGGGCTGCAGCCCTGCTGCCTGCCTCTGTGATGACCATACTGCCTTCTCCATGACTGGACCTGGGTCCTAAAGTTTCTCATGAAGCAGGCTGTAGAGTGTGGAGCTGGCATCAGATGTGTAAGCCAGGGCTGGAGCCATGATCTTTACCCATCTTCCCACTGCCCTTCTGGGTCTCTGTACCTTTGCCTGTTTCCTCTCTGCACCCAGCCCTGACTTTGTATAGTTCTGAGGTGATCTCAGCATTAAAGTCCAGGAATGGGGTCTATGCATGGAGCCACACAGGAAATAAGACAAAATGGAAAACGCCTGCAGAAATAACTGGTGTGGGCAAGGCTCATGCTCTCAGCCGTACTAGGTTCTTAACCGTCCTCTGCCCAGAAGGGGATCTCTATCCCTCTTACCCTTCTGAGAAAACAAGGGATCACTGTCCAGGGATCAGGGGCTCTTAAAGAAGGCAGCAAGTAAAACTGACCACCTAGACAGGGTAAGGTGGTGTGGTTGGAGTGTGCACACACTGAGCAAACCAGCTCCTGAAATTTCACGAAGAACAAAAGAGATGGGGCATCAAGGTTGGGTTCTGGGATGGATAAGACCAAAATAGTCTAATGGTGATTGCGGAGTCTCTGAACCAGACTGATTCCTTTTAGGTAGAGAAAGGAAGGCCACCCCAGAAAAAGACCCTAGACCCTAATGTTTCCATGGGCTATCTCCTTCAACTAGATATCTTCCCCCAGTATGGGCCCTCTCACATTGGTTGTGGATAGAGCAAACCAGCCTGCTTGTCTCTTCACCAGCAGGTAGCAGCTAGCAGGTATCTGGATCAACAGATGCATGCCTGTGGACAGCACAACGAACACTGGTCCAGCCTCCTAGGCTTCCTGGGCCAATACCTGCCCCAGTCATCCCCATCTAGTGTACCTATTGGCTTCATAGCCACCATCTAAGCCCTTGACTTTCCTGCCACAAGAGACAAGTACGAAGCATGTTAATAATGACCAAATCCCTTACTCAGTCCTAGTCACACAGCATCATCTCTTTCTGCTTGCAGATATTGATCCAATACCACTCAACAGGGGCTGAAGTAGACCAGGCTCCCTGCAACCAATAGCCATGGCAGCAGGAGGGCTCAGCTTCTGAGGGCTGTGGGCCTGCTCTATGCATACATTCTTGACTTTCAAAACTGCTGGTCAGAAGCTAGTTAAAATGTGTGACTCAGAGGGTCAGCTCCTCAGGAACCTAAGCTGTCATCAGGGTTCTCATCAGAGGCATGTGGCTGAAAGCCCTGAGGGAGAACCAGCTCCCAGGAAGCACAAGGAGACAGGCTGGGCCTGACATTCCTGTCAGGATCCTGGCAAAGACAGTTCTAGCTGTCTTGCCTCCCAACTCTGCCTGTAGAGAGCAGGGATAGGGTCTGGAGTTGGGTTGGGATTGGGGGCCTTGTGCTTACTAGTGTGAGGCTATAGGCTATTGAGCTGGTCTTATCTATTATCCTCGGTGCTGGGACATCAGTCTTGAGTACCATGTGTGCTTGAGGGACCCTCTCAAAGGTGCTGACAACTGTCTCCCAGCCTTCCTCTGTCAGTAACACCAAGAGGCCTCACTGGCTGTGATGCACAGGGTTGATACTGTGCCCATGAGTTTGGTAACATGCCTTTCTTCTAACCTAGAGTCTTGCTTGATTCCTTTCTTCTCCATCTCCCTCTTCTTTCTCCCCTTCTCCCTTCCACAGCAGGGGGAGACCCTTCATCTGTTTGTTCTGTGAGAAAGTACTTGTAATTTCTAACATGCTCTGAGGTTGTGACCCAGGCAAATGCATGAAGCAGATATATACTGGATGTCAGGTGTATCTCCAGATTATACTAACCTAAGGAGGAGCCCCACACTTTGCTTTCTGGCTGCTCAACTAGTTTTGACACCAGTGAAGAGTAGCCTCTCAGGGACTAAGCCGCCTCCTCCTTTCCCCATCCTTCTGAGTGAAACAAGAGATTCAAATGCCCATCTCCATTTTTTCTTGAAGTCAACATAAAGCCACATGAATATACCTGAAACTTACCCTATTGTTAGGAAGCAGGGCCAGACTATGATGGAGAAAACGGCTTTGTAGCCTGGCTTTGGTGCTCGCGTTGGTAGAATATACTTTACATCTGCCTGCCCAGTTGTGCCCAGTGTCATGCCGGTGTTGGATGCACAGGCTAGAGGCCGAGATGATCCCTGTAAAGCCCTGTGAGTTAGTGCTCACTCCGTCAGAGCTCAGACATAGACTACATTAGCATCCTCTCTCCCTTGAGTTCAGATGCAGAATTCTCACCACAAGTATCTCAGAGGTCTCCCTTATTCCACCCCTACCAGAATTGGGTATGGGGTGGGGGTTAGATGCACAGCTCCCTTCTTTAGGACAGTATCAAATCAGCCACTCAGGGATGTTCTAGCCTCCTCTTCTGGGCAGCAGGGGCCAGTCCAGGACAGATCTCCAGGCTCAAGGATACAACAGGAAGTGTAGGACTTGCCTAACCAAACCTAAACCTGCCCCTGTGGAAGGATCCCAAGAAAGTGCTTAATACTACCCAGCTGGATCCTGGAAGTCTGTTCCAGGATATCAGGATATCCTGAGTCCTTACCATGCAAGGCCCTGCCCAAGGCCTCTGGATTAGTTTGGGGTCCTGATAGTTCCCTCCTTATCAGCATAGAGATTCCCATCTGCTGGCTTTGACTTTCATTTCCATGCTGACCGACCTTTGCTGGATCACCCTCCTTTCTAGGAGCTTGGCCTATGAAGGGCTAGGAAAATCCATCCACTGGCTTGACTCACTTGGACATATTGTCTTCATTCTTGGCTCTGACATCAGGCCTCCATTTAACCTCTTCCCCAGCCCTGCTCCTCCCAGCTCTGCCCAGGATGCACCTGTCCAGGATGCACCCTCTTGGCCCTCTCCACCACCCTATCTTCTTCCTTGATTCACTCTCTGCCCTTTTCCTTGTAGGAAGGGATTCTGGATATGTTCATCTGTCTTGACCAAGTTCTCCCTGTACCTGGAAGTCACCAGCACCACTCAACTCCTGGTGGCTTGATGCTTGCCCTCTAATCTCTCATCATCCCTTGCAAGGCCTACCATGAAGCCCTGGCTTCACTAGCTTTTGCATTTTCACACAGGCCTCTGACCCCCTGCTTCCCTGTGTAGCCACTCCCTTGAAGGTTTTTGCTGTCCAAAAAACTAGGTCAACTTGAGTCTCCAGGTTGAACCCCATCCCGACTGTGAGAAGCCCAAGGTTCCACCTCTATCCACTTACGTGGTTGCCCTGAGTTCTTATACCCTTATACCCAGGTACACAGGTTGACTGGCTGTAGCCTGCCAGGCAGTTAGGTCTGGGAGCCTCTAGGGTGAATTGAGATAGTAGGTCTTCTTGACCTTTCTCAGGCAAGATCCCTAGGAGAGAAAGCCCAGGAAAGGTGGTCAGCATCATTTTTAGTGAAGGTCAGTGGAAGACAAAGCCAGCAGTTGAGGGTCTTTGCACTGCCAAGGAGAAGCTTGTCAAAAGGACCTTGAACAGAATAGATCTAGTAGAAATGCAAGAAGGACAGTTGGTGGTAGAGATCCATCCACTCCTTAGTGTGAGCAGACGTTCACACTAAGAGTTGGCAGACATGAACAGATGCTTCCCTCTTCCTGCTTCCCCTGCATCCTTCTGCCCCTCCCTGCCTCCTCCTGCCCTCCCCCTGCATCCCCCACCCTGCCCCTGCCCACTCCCTGTGCCATTTTAATGACTTTAAAATGATCTCATTCCTCAGTTCTTCTCTGGACATGGCAGGTTCAGGGGTGGAAGTTCCAGGTTGGACTGCACGGAGTAGGTTAACATGTAGGAGCTGTGTCCTGCAGCCACTTCACAGGCTGACACAGAGGACACTGAATGAGGCCCAGTGGACTCCTGTCTCTGACTCTTGTCTAAGGAAGTGGGCATTAGACACCCTCAGCCAAGATGAAGCTGCTGTAGAAAATTCTGTTCCCAGCTACTCAGGTGCTCAGGCCAGACCTGAAGGAATGTGAATGTGGGGTTTATACTGTTCCCCAAACACAGATGCTTCTCAGCAGAGAGTCAAGGTTGACATTTCCAACCTAGAGACACTCTCCCAGGATGACCCATGCCAGAAAAGAGACCCAGTGCCAGGAGGGATGTCTGGGCAAAGAGAACAGGAGGCCTGCCTGACTTGATCTTTTCTACAAACCTACAAATCAGAGAGAAATTAATTCAGACGCTGTGATTTTACTGATAAACGTCAAAATATGTAAATATCAAACCCACTTCCTTCAGCCACTAAAACAAATGGAAAACACATTTATTAGCATAGAGATGAGTTTAATCAAATCAGCCGGTACAAATTAGCCACAGGAAATGTAATGAGCTGGGAATTAATTAGCAGAGTAATGATAATAATGTTGCTTGCTGATCACCTCAGGCCGGCTCCCGCAGCCACAGGACCGACAGCTGATCTGTCCTTTAGCAGAAAGCCCTGGGAAGGGGTCACCAAACAACCCCAGGCTCCTGGGAAGCAGAGAAAAGGGACTGTGTCCTAGGAAGCTGGGCTGGCATCTTGAAACCCAAGATCCTCTTCTTGGGCAGTTTTTAGAGGTGCTGAGGGTGAGATATCCAGTCCAAGGACAGCAGGGATCACTAAGGTGTTAAGGGGGCCCCAAGCAAGTTGTGAGAAGAGCTGGCCTTGATGTGGGTTTGTTCAGTCCTGGGAGCTAGGAGGAGGGTCTCCAATATGGAAGCTTCGAAGTGCCGTGTCTCAGATGATTGTGGAGCTAGAGGAGGTTTGGGTCAGTATCCTATCTAGCTGTGTGCTTTTCACACTCTCAGGAAGGAGCAGGCCTCTAGTCTACCTTCAGATTAGCATATTAAACCCCCACCCCAGGGTGTGCATTTTGGTGTTATAATGAGCCATAGGTTATCTGCAGACTCTCTAGATACTTGTATACCTACCTTAGCTGCCCCTATCAGTTCCAGCCTTGGGTACAACTTCCAGCCTTATCTTTGCCAACTTGTTTTTCTTGTTTTCTATTTTTTCAGCCTCAGCGTGAGGCCGTCCCCTCCTCACTCTTCACCTCAGTCTCTTGCTTCGTGGTGGCAGGTCGGGGTGCATATGTGGAGTGTGCTAGTTAGTTTTATGTCAACTCGATGCAAGCCAGAGTTACTGGAGAGGAGGGAGCCTAGATTGAGGAAATGCCCCCATAAGCTTGGGTTGTAGACAAGCCAGTAGGACATTTTCTTAATTAGTGGTTGATAAGAGGGCCCCACCCTTGTGCGTGGTGCCACTTCTGGCCAGGTGATTCTGGGTTCAATAAGAAAGCAGGTTGAGAGCCAGGCATGGTGGTGGCATCTTTAATCCCAGCACTTGGGAGGCAGAAGCAGGTGAATCTCTGAGTTCAGGGCCAGCTTGTTCTACAAAGTGAGTTCTAGGACATTCAGGGCTACACAGAGAAACCTTGTCTCAAAAGGATAATAATAATAATAATAATAATAATAATAATATTTGTCTTAGTTAGGGCTTTACTGCTGTGAAGAGACACCATGACCAAGGCTACTTTTGTAAGGACAGCATTTAATTGGGGCTGGCTTACAGGTTCAGAGGTTCAGTCTATTATCAAGGCAGGAACATGGTAGCATCCAGGCAGGCATGATGCAGGAGGAGCTGAGAGTTCTACATCTTCATCTGAAGGCTGCCAGCAGAATACTGACTTCCAGGCAGCTAGGATGAGGGTCTTAAAGCCTACACCCACGGTGACACACCTATTCCAACAGGGCCACATCTTCTAATAGTGCCACTCCCTGGCTGAGCATATACAAACAACGACAACAACAACAATAGTAGAAAGCAGGTTGAGAAAGCTATGCAAACCTGTCAGCAACACTCTTCCATGGCCTCTGCATCAGCTCCTGCCTCCAGGTTCCAGCCCTGCTTGAGATCCTGCCCTCATTGTTTTTGATGATGAAGTATTTCATGGAGCTGTGAGTGAAATAAACCCTTTCCTCCCCAAGTTGCTTTTGGTCATAGTGTTTCACCACAGCAACAGTAATGGGGGAGGGATGGACAGACATAATACATTCATGAACAGGCAGCCTGGGTCTGCAGGGCATTCTCAAGGACAGAGGAGCTTGCTGCTGGAAGAGGAGTTGCTGGCTGGTCTGGTACTGAACCAGGATGAAAGCTCTCTGCTGCCTGTGGCTAAGGAGATAGCCAGTGTACCATATAGTTTATGTCAACTTGACACAAGCTAAAGTCATCTGAGAGGAGGGAATCTCAATTAAGAAGATGCTGCCATAAGATTGGGCTGTAGGCAAGCCTGTAAGCATTTTCTTAAGTAGTGATTGATGGTGAAGAGTCCAGCCCATTATGACTGACGTCATCCCTGGACAGGTGGTCCTGGGTTTTCTATAAGAAAGCAGACTGACATGTTGGTGTCCATGAGCCGTGATGGGGACCATGCAAATGTAAACAACCTGAGCTGCCACCTGAGGCCACGGTCTGTGCTGCACTGGGGGCCATGTTAATGTCCATGGCCTATGTTACCACCAAAGGTATTGCAGATGTCCATGGTCTGTGCTACTGACAAGGGCCATATTGGGGGGCCCATGGTCCTGCTGCAGCTGGGGGCTGAATTGATGTCTGTGGGCTGGGTTGCCACTGGAGATCATGCTGAAGTCTGTGGCATGTGCTGATGCCGGAGGTCAGTTGGATGTCCGTGGTCCTTGCTGTCATTAGTTATCAGTGGAAGTCTATGATCCGTGCTCCTGGTGACTATGAAGGACAAGGGAGCTTCTTCTGCAGTGGTATCCATGACTGCAGACTCACAGCTGAGGAAAAGGGACAGAGAAGACTCTATGACAAACTGCTCCCCCCTAAAAAAAGATAACAACCTAGATGGGAAGCCATTGAAGAGAACTCTTTTTTTTTTTTTTTTTTTTTAATTTTTTATTTTCAGCAAATCAAAGAAAATTAAAAAGCATTCAAACAGAATAAAATGAAAATAAACAAACAAGCAAAATACCAAGGGTCAGATATACTTATACAAGAATTCTATAGGGCCTTCAAACAAGCAACACTTTTTGAGTTATGTTTAAAAAAATTCAGAACCACAATAAGCTCCTTCTCAAAGCAAATAATATTGAAATAGTGAAATCAAGTGTAGACCCAACACAAATATATAAATTATAGTCCAATATCCCTCATGAATATACATACAAAAATTCTCATTGAAGTAGTTGCAAACTGAATACAAGAGATATAAAAAAAATAATATTCCATGAATAACTGAACAACTGTTTTTTTTTTGAAGACCGTACTCCATATACAGGCTGCATGTTTTGGGATAGCCCCCACTCCAGATGTTTGAGACCTACATGAAAACCAAGCTGCACATTTACAACATATGTGCAGGGAGGCCTAGGTTCAGCCCATGGAGGTAGATCTGTGTAGACTAGGTATGCTCCACGGTTGGTGATTCAGTCTCTGAGAGCTCCAAGGGTTCAGGTTGGTTTACTCTGTTGATCTTCCTGTGCAGTTCCTATCTCCTTAGGGCCCTCAATCCTTCCACCTATTCTTCTTTAAGAGTCCTCAAGCTCCATCCACTGTTTGGCTCTGGATATCTGTATCTGTCTGAGTCAGCTGCTGGTTAGAGCCTCTCAGAGGACAGCTTGCCGGTCTGTTCTCAGGCTGGAGGTTTAGCTCCTGGGAGCTCTGGTTGAATCTTTTGATACTCGTTCTAAAAAGGACAAAAACACCCTCACTTTGGTCTTCCTCCTTCTTCTTGAGTTTCATGAGGTTTATGCGTTGCATCTTAGGTATTGTGTGTTTTGGGGCTAATATCCGCTTATCAGTGAGTGCATACCATGTGTGTTCTTTTGTGATTGGGTCATCTCACTCAGGATGATATTTTCTAGCTCCATCCATTTGTCTAAGAATTTCATGAGTTCATTATTTTTAATGGCTGAGTAGTACTCCATTGTGTAAATGTACCACATTTTCTGTATCCATTCTTCTGTTGAAGGACATCTGGGTTCTTTCCAGCTTCTGGCTATTATGAATAAGGCCGCTATAAACATAGTGGAGCATGTGGCCCTGTTGCATGTTGAAATATCTTCTGGGTATATACCCAGGAGGGGTATAGCTGGGTCCTCAGGTAACACCATGTTCAATTTTCTGAGGTATCGCCAGACTGCTTTCCATAGTGGTTGTACCAGCTTGCAATCCCACCAACAATGGAGGAGTGTTCCTCTTTCTCCACATCCTCGCCAACATCTGCTGTCACCTGTGTTTTGGATCTTAGCCAATCTGACTGGTGTGAGGTGGAATCTCAGTGTTGTTTTCATTTGCATTTCCCTGATGACTAGGGATGCTGAGCACTTCTTTAGATGTTTCTCAATCATTCGAGTTTCCTCAGTTGAGAGTTCTTTGTTCAACTCTCTACCCCATTTTTTAATAGGGTTATTTGATGGTCTGGAATCTAGTTTCTTCAGTTCTTTGTATACCTTGGATATTAGCCCTCTATCAGATGTAAGGTTGGTGAAAATCTTTTCCCAGTCTGTTGGTTCCCGCTTTGTCCTGTTGACCGTATCCTTTGCTTTACAGAAGCTTTGCAGTTTTATGAGATCCCATTTGTCAATTCTTGATCTTAGAGCATACGCCATTGGTGTTCTGTTCAGGAACTTTTCCCCTGTGCCCATATGATCAAGGCTTTTCCCTATTTTCTCTTCTATTAGTTTCAGTGTAGCTGGTTTTATGTGGAGGTCCTTGATCCACTTGGAATTGAGCTTTGTACAAGGAGATAAGTATGGATCAATTTGCATTCTTCTACAAGTTGACCTCCAGTTGGACCAGCACCATTTGTTGAAAATGCTGTCTTTTTTCCACTGGATAGTTTGAGCTCCTTTGTCGAAGATCAAGTGACCATAGGTATGGGGGTTCATTTCAGGGTCTTCTATTCTATTCCATTGATCCTCCTGACTGTCTCTGTTCCAATACCATGCCGTTTTTATCACTATTGCTTTGTAGTACAGCTTGAAATCCGGTATGGAGATTCCCCCAGAAGTTCTTTTATTGTTGAGTGTAGTTTTCGCTATCCTGGGTTTTTTGTTATTCCAAATGAATTTTAAGATTGCTCTTTCTATCTCTGTAAAGAATTGAGTGGGAATTTTGATAGGGATTGCATTAAATCTGTAGATTGCTTTTGGCAAGATAGCCATTTTTACTATATTAATCCTTCCAATCCGTGAGCATGGGAGATCTTTCCATCTTCTGAGATCTCCTTCGATTTCTTTCTTCAGGGTGTTGAAGTTCTTGTCATACAGGTCTTTTACTTGCTTGGTTAGATTCACCCCAAGATATTTTATACTATTTGTGACTATTGTGAAGGGTGTCGTTTCCATAATTTCTTTCTCAGCCAGTTTATCCTTTGTGTAGAGGAATGCTACTGATTTGTTTGAGTTAATTTTATACCCAGCCACTTTGCTAAAGTTGTTTATCAGGTTTAGGAGTTCTCTGGTGGAAGTTTTGGGGTCACTTAAGTATACTAACATGTCATCTGCAAATAGTGAAACTTTGACTTCTTCCTTTCCTATTTGTATCCCTTTGATCTCCTTCTGTTGCCTAATTGCTCTGGCTAGGACTTCCAGAACTATATTGAACAGGTAGGGGGAGAGTGGGCAGCCTTGTCTAGTCCCTGATTTCAATGGGATTGCTTCAAGTTTCTCTCCATTTAGTTTGATGTTAGCTACTGGCTTGCTGTATATTGCTTTTACTATGTTTAGGTATGGGCCTTGAATTCCTGATCTTTCCAAGACTTTTATCATGAAGGGGTGTTGAATTTTGTCAAATGCTTTCTCAGCGTCAAGAGATATGATCATGTGGTTTTTTTCTTTGAGTTTATTTATGTAGTGGATTACGTTGATGGATTTCCGTATATTGAACCAACCCTGCATTCCTGGGATAAAGCCTACTTGATCATGGTGGATAAGTGTTTTGATGTGTTCTTGGATTCGGTTCGAGAGAATTTTATTCAGTATTTTTGCATCGATATTCATAAGGGAGATTGGTCTGAAGTTCTCTTTTCTTGTTGGGTCTTTGTGTGGTTTAGGTATAAGCGTAATTGTGGCTTCATAGAATGAATTGGGTAGTGTTCCTTCCATTTCTATTTTGTGGAATAGTTTGAAGAGAATTGGTATTAGATCTTCCTTGAAGGTTTGATAGAATTCTGCACTAAAACCATCTGGACCTGGACTTTTTTTGGTGGGGAGACCTTTAATGACTGCTTCTATTTCTTTCGCAGTTATGGGACTGTTAAGATGGTTTATCTGATCCTGATTTAACATTGGTAACTGATACTTGTCTAGGAAATTGTCCATTTCATCCAGATTTTCCAATTTTGTTGAGTATAGGCTTTTGTAGTAGGATCTGATGATTTGTTGAATTTCCTCGGTTTCTGTTGTTATGTCACCCTTTTCAGTTTGGATTTTATTGATTTGGATACTGTCTCTCTGCCCTCTGATTAGTCTGGCCAAGGGTTTATCTATTTTGTTGATTTTCTCAAAGAACCAGCTCCTGGTTTTATTGATTCTTTGTATAGTTCTCTTTGTTTCTATTTGGTTGATTTCAGCCCTGAGTTTAATTATTTCCTGCCGTCTACTCCTCTTGGGTGTTTTTGCTTCTTTTTGTTCTAGAGCTTTCAGGTGTGTTGTCAAGCTGCTAGTGTGTTCTCTCTCCAGTTTCTTTTTGTATGCACTTAGAGCTATAAGCTTTCCTCTTAGCACTGCCTTCAGTGTGTCCCATAGGTTTTGGTATGATGTGTCTTCATTTTCATTAAATTCTAAAAAGTCTTTAATTTCTTTCTTTATTTCTTCCCTGACCCCATTATCAACGAGTAGAGTATTGTTCAGTTTCCATGTGAGTGTGGGCTTTCCATTGTCTTTGTTGTTATTGAAGACCAGCTTTAGACCATGGTGATCTGATAGAATGCATGGGATTATTTCGATTTTTTTATATCTGTTGAGGCCTGTCTTGTGACCAATAATATGGTCTATTTTGGAGAAGGTACCATGTGGTGCAGAGAAAAAGGTATATTCTTTTGTTTTTGGGTGAAATGTTCTATAGATATCTGTTAAGTCCATTTGGTTTAAAACTTCTGTTAGTTTCACTGTACTTCTGTCTAGTTTCCGTTTCCCTGATCTGTCCAGTGCTGAGAGTGGGGTATTGAAGTCTCCCACAATTATTGTGTGAGGTGCAATATGTGCTTTGAGCTTTAGTAAGGCTTCTTTTATGAAAGTGGGTGCTCTTGCATTTGGTGCATAGATGTTCAGAATTGAGAGTTCATGTTGGTTGACTTTTCCTTTGACAAATATGAAATGACCTTCCTTATCCTTTTTTATATCTTTAAGTTGAAAGTCAATTTTATTCGATATTAGTATGGCTACTCCAGCTTGTTTCCTAGGACCATTTGCTTGAAAAATTGTTTTCCAGCCTTTTACTCTAAGGTAGTGTCTGTCCTTGTCACTGAGGTGGGTTTCCTGTATGCAGCAAAAAGTCGGATCCTGTTTGCGTATCCAGTCTGTTAGTCTATGTCTTTTTATTGGGGAATTGAGTCCATTGACATTAAGAGATATTAAGGAGAGGAGACTGTTGCTTCCTGTTATTTTTGCTAAAAGGGGAGGCATTGTTTGTGTGGCTATCTTCTTTTGGGTTTGTTGGAGGTGGATTACTTTCTTGCTCTTTCTAGGGTATGATTGCTCTCCTTGTAATGGGTCTTTCCTGCTATTATTCTTTGTAGTGCTGGGTTTGTGGAAAGATATTGTGTAAATTTGGCTTTGTCATGGAATATCTTGGTTTCTCCATCTATGGTAATAGAGAGTTTTGCTGGGTATAGTAGCCTGGGCTGGCATTTGTGTTCTCTTAGGGTCTGCACGACATCTGACCAGGATCTTCTGGCTTTCATAGTCTCTGGTGAGAAGTCTGGTGTAATTCTGATAGGTCTGCCTTTATATGTTACTTGGCCTTTTTCTCTTACTGCTTTTAAAATTCTTTCTTTGTTTTGTGCATTTTGTGTTTTGATTATTATGTGACGCGAGGTATTTCTTTTCTGGTCTAGTCTATTTGGTGTTCTGTAGGCTTCTTGAATGATTATGGGCATCTCGTTCCTTAGGTTAGGGAAGTTTTCTTCTATGATTTTGTTGAAGATATTTACTGGCCCTTTAAGTTGTGAATCTTCACTCTCTTCTATACCTATTATCCTTAGGTTTGGTCTTCTCATTTTGTCCTGGATTTCCTGGATGTTTTGTGTTAAGAGTTTTTTGCATTTTTCGTTTTCCTTGACAGTTGTGTCAATATTTTCTATGGTATCTTCTGCACCTGAGATTCTCTCTTCTATCTCTTGTATTCTGTTGGTAATGCTTGCGTCTGTGGCTCCTGATTTCTTTCTTAGGTTTTCTATCTCCAGAGTAGTCTCCCTTTGTGATTTCTTTATTGTTTCTATTTCCATTTTTATGTCCTGGATGGTTTTGTATAAATCCTTCACCTGTTTGGTTGTGTTCTCTTGTGATTCTTTAAGGGCTTTTACCTGTTTACCTGTGTTCTCCTCGGATTCTTTGAGAATGTTATTTATGTCCTTCTTAAAGTCCTCCATCATCATCATTAAAAGTGATTTTAGGTCTGACTCTTGCTTTCCTGGTGATATGGGGAGTTCAGGACTTAATGTGGGAGAACTAGGTTCTGATGATGACATGTGTTCAGGGTTGCTGGCCCTTGTATTCTTGCTCTTGCCTTTTGCCATCTGGAACTCCTTGGTGCTACCTGTGCTGTCTCTGGCTGGAACCTGTCTTTCCTGTTCTCTTGGTTGTGTCAGAACTGTTTAAGTTGGGTGTCGCTGCTGAGATTCGAGCTAGGGCCCAGGATCTGCTCAGTGCTTTGGTCCGGACCGGAAGGAATCAGTGCTCTGGGCCAGGAGTGAGTTCCTGGATCCCTGTGGGCCCTGGTTACTCCCTGTTTGGGGCAGGTGTTGCTGCCTCCTTGCTTAAGAAGCTGCTGGAGTTAGAGCTCCTGGGAGCCACGCTTCCTCTGGGTTCTGTGAGATTGGGCGCAGAGTTGCCGCCCGATCTGCTGAGCGCCCAGGCCCAAACCGGAAGGAACCAGTGCTGGGGCCCGGAGTTTGTACTTGGGTCCCAGTGGGTCCCGGTTACTCCCTATTTGGGGCAAGTGTTGCTGCCTCCTTGCTTAAGGAGCTGCTTGAGTTGGAGTTCCTTGGAGCTACGCTTCCTCTGGGTTCTGTGAGATTGTTTGCAATATTGCTGCCCGAGATCTGCTGCGCGCTCAGGTCCAAACCGGAAGGAACCAGTGCTGGGGCCAGGAGTGAGTACCTGGGTCCCGGTGGGTCCCAGTTACTCCCGGTTTGGGGCAAGTGTTGCTGCCTCCTTGCGTAGGAAGCTGCTTGGGTTAGAGCTCCTAGGAGCCCTGCTTCCCCTGGGTTCTGTGGGATTTGGTGTAGAGCTCCCGCCTGGGATCTGCTGGGAGCTCCGACCCAGACCGGAAGGAGCCGGCGCTCCGGGCCAGGAGTAAATCCCTGGGTCTCAGTGGGTCCCGGTGGGTCCCAGTTACTCCCTGTTTGGGGTGGGTGTTGCTGTCTCCTTACCAGAGATACTGCCTGGGTCAGAGCTGCTGGGTGCCCCACTTCTGCCGGGTTTTGTGAGGTTCAGTGCAGAGCTGCCTCCAGGGATCTGCTGCCTGGGCCCAGACCGGAAGCGGAAGTCCCGAAGAGAACTCTTAAAAATTGTGATAAGTATGCTGAAGCATAGCTCTCCACAATGGGTGGCTACTGGCAGGGAAGGACTCACTTTTCTTTAAGGGTTTGGCCACCAGGAGTTTGATCATGCTCCAATGACTATATGGAGAACACAAGTTAGACTTTTTTCCTAACCTTTTTTTTTTTTTTTAGAGGAGGCTAAAAGGGTGGAGACCTGGGAGGACCGGAAAGCAAGGGTAATCGGGGGACATTGTGTGAAGTTCCCAAATAATTAGTAAACAATTATGATAATGAAATAAAATAAAATAGAAAGAAGGAAAGGAAAGAAAGGAAGAAAGGAAGGAAAGAAGGAAGGAAGGACGGAAGCTGAGCAAGCCATGAGGAGCAAGTCGGTAAGCAGCATCCCTTCATGGCCTCTGCATCAGCTTCTGCCTCCAGGTTTGTCCTGACTCTCTTTGATGATGAGCTGCGATGTGGAAGTTGCTTGGTCATGGTGTTTCGTCACAGTGGTAGTAAAGCCAACTGAGAAAGCTTTTTCACCAGTTTCCTCAGTGCAGGAACAGCTTTGGCTTCTGGAAGGCTACTGGGCAAGGGAGTACCTGTTTGTGGTCAGAATCCAAACTGACCTTGAGAGGTCAGTGGAGCAGCAGCCCCATGCCCGCCCCATGCCCGCCCCATGCCCGCCCCATGCCCGCCCCATGCCTTTGCATGAACTGCTGATTCCATTTGATTTGCAAAATAAGTTCAGAACCAAGATTTCAACAGAGAGGTATGCTCTTTGCTGCTAGACACATGGAAACTGTTTTCATTATGGCCTATCAGTAAAGGACTTGGGATAACTGAATCCTAAAGAAGACCAACAGGGACACTTTCTATGTGGAAGACAGGAAAACTTCATTCTTCTGAAGCCAGAAATGGGGACCTGCTAGAGTCCTTGAACTCAGCGACTGAACAATGAATGGTTTTGCCAACTGTGAGCTATAGCTGACATGTCTTCTAACTACCACTTGACTAGTTCAGGTCTTGTCCCCAGGTTCTAAACCATCAGCTATGACACCTGAAATTCTGTGGCCTATGTGAATTACTGGTGTAGACCTATTACCTTACCTAACAAGGTGAGCCACCAGCTTGGCAGCACCCTTGGTTAATTTCCTTCTACCTCACAGCCTCTATCAAGTTCCAAGGGATGTGCTACCCAGGCTGTCTCATCTCTGGCTCATGCCTTGGAAGCATTACAATTTTAGAAGCTGTACTCTTCATCCTGGTGATTTTGATGCTAGAGATTAGCACCCAATCATGTCTATAACACTTCCTCTTTCTTGAGGAATCAACGTGCACTCCTGTGCCGTAGAAGAGGCTGCTGGAGCGGTAGGGGTCTGGAAAAGCCCCATGCAGAGTGATCTTGGTGTTGAGGAAGAACCATTACCTGGTTCTTGTGATAGAAAGACACCCCTCAGAGTCTACTGCCTGAAGTTTTGCTGGGTAATGTACTCCATCTGTCCCAAGCTGGTTTGACTTGAACCTAGCTGGGCCAGGAATGGCCAGGCCCTTCCCTCCTGACACCTTGGGGACAATACTCCTGTGATACTAGGAGGCAGGTGTATACATGATGTATTCAACAGGAGCCTACTATGTTCAGATGTACATGCATTGTATTCAACAGGAGCCTACTCGGTGCACTTCTTCATGGAGAAGGCATGTCTCTTCACTCTCTTGTCTAATATTCTGTTAGGGTGATGATAAATTCACCTAGGCTCAATGGGTGCTTGTCTGCCCAGCTTCTTCACAGCCTGCCTCTCAGGAAACTAGAATGTAGTATTGCTTATGGTCACCCTTAGCAGGTGACAGACACCAAGTCGAAGGTTTTGACATATTCACTTGGTCCTGAGGAAGGATTCCTGGCTGATCTGAGTTAATGGCACCATCCACTTGAGAACTGTCCTGCTGTGGGGATAGTTCTGTGTGCCATGAAGCACTGGGCTCAGCTATGGATGCCTCCCCAGATAGCCACAGGGCTCCCTTTGTGACAACTACAGGATCCCAACTGTCCTTCTACTGCCTTGGGGTGCAAAAGAAATGTGTGGGTCTCTAGTTAGAGGAATTAGCCTAGCCATGGGAAATGGCAGATACCAAGGCAAGTCCTGCAGGTCCTCAGATACCAATAAGTCAGCTAACTTGTTCTAATCGCCTACAGGAGAGCCCAACTGCAAGGTGTGAGCTGTGAGCCAGGAATCGAGAGCCCTCTGCTGCCTGCATGTGGAAGCTACATCAGTTTCTATGCTTGCTGGAATACTAAGCTGTGTTGGGGACACCCTCTCCAAGACAGCACATGCTGGCTACATCCTGTGTGGGAAGGAGGGAAATGACAGTCACGACTTTGACTCTTGGGACTTGATGTTTTCCATAAGTCTTTGCCAATTCCTGCATTCTGTCACAAGGAGGAGAAGGAATGTTCTATGTGCTTCTGGCTCTTCACATTCTACTGACACCGACTGTTATATACCACTACTGTTGGTGATATCCAGTTAACAATGGCCACCTCCATACATGGCCTGGGTGATTCTACCCAGTTGATGACCAAGGGGACAGTAAGAGAAATCATTGGGCGTTAACTAGTAGGTTGACTAAAGAAGCTTACCCTCTAGCATGTAGGCCCAGGACAAGGAACAGTCCTTCCTGAGTGAGGAGCACAGGGGCATCTGTTCTGTATCTGTGTCCTCTGTAAAGCCCACATCAGATTCTCTCAGTTCAGTTCGAACAGGGTTTTCTGATCTGTCGGACCTGTCAGGAAGCTGGTGTATCCTGTATCCATGTTGAGGGTTCTGTGACAGCACTGGCTTCGCCTCCGGCTTTTGGCCACCTCCAGATGTTCTAGACAATGAGCTAGGTTTTGACCCCCAAACAGAAAATTTGCCTCACCCGGGATGTGAACTGTCCAAAATGACTGTCATGCAGATGAATACAAGATCCTCGATAGAGAAAGATCTCTTCAAGAGATGATCCCTCAGGGTCCTCACGTACCAGGGGCAGAGCTCTGCTTGAGGAAGCTGTACTCGCTGAGGTGATGCAGGAGGATAGTCATCTCTGTCAGTTCTGTATCTTCAGTCTCTTGAGCTTTGCCTCAAGCCACATCTCAAGCCAGAACTCCTCTGCCTGCCCAGGGGAACCTGGGATGAGGACAAGCTACTCCTCTGAATAAATGGGAGTTTGAGCCAGAGTGGAGGTAAAATGGATCAAAGCTGGTAGAGTGGCAGGGACACACCCGCAGGGGCAATGCTCCCACTGTGGCTGTGGGCCTGGCATTGGCTATAAACACCCCAGCTTTAGGGTTTCAGCATCCAAAATGGTCCTCACATCAGGGATGCTTAGACATCACCGAGGAAGGGGGATTTTGCCTGTGTCTTAGGGTTTCATTGCTGCGAAGAGACACTGTGACCATGACAACTCTTATAAAGGACAACATTTAATTGGGGCTGGCTTACAAGTTCAGAGGCTCAGTCCATTATCATTACAGTGGCAACATGGCAGCATTCAGGCAGGCATGGCACTAGAGGAGCTGAGAGTTGTACCTCTTGTTCCAGAGGCAGGTAGAAGACTGACTTTCAGAAAGCTAGGAGGAAGATCTCAAAGCCCATCCCCACAGGGACATACTTTCTCCAACAAGGCCACACCCATGCCAAAAAGGCCACATCTCCATAGTGTCACTCTCTGGACCAAGCATATTCAAATCACCACAGCCTGTTAAGCCACTCCCAAGCTCTGTGACAGTAGGGAAGACAGCATGGGTGTTGGGGTCTCATCCTGAACCTTCTCTGAGTGGAGGGCTGATGTACTATTGCAGAAGGGTGGTATTGTCTTTCAAAGACTCCAGGGGCCAGTTGAAGAATAGTGTGTATTCTCATCCAAGAAATAATTCAGCCTGCAACACCTTCCCTTTCTCCCCTAAACTTCAGCACCAAAAGGCAGACAGATCTTTGCAATGCTTGGCTATAGCCAGCCAAACATCTCTGCTTGTCTCAACCAGAGTTGGCTTTGGCACAGGTGAAGGAGTGCTTAGGACCAGAAAAGTATCAATGAGGGTGTGGTGCTAAGTTTCTGTCTAATTGACACAGATTGGAATCATCTGGGGAGAGGGAACCTCTATTGAAGAATTGCCTCCATTAGACTGGCTGTGGACATTTTATTGATTGTTGATGGATGTAGGAGGGCTTAACCCACTGTGGGTAGTGTCATCTACAGACAAGTGGACCTGGACTGTACAAAGAAAAATAGCCGGGCAAGCTAGGGGGCAAATCAATGAGTAACACTCCTCCATGGTCTCTACTTTAGTGCCTGCCTCCAGGTCCTTGATTGAGCTCATGCCCTGACTTCCCTCAACTATGGACTATATAACCTGGAAGATGTAATAATTTTTTTTCTACAAGTTGGTTTTGGTCCACATCTATCACAGCAACAGAAAGCAAACTAACACAGAGGAAGCAATAGTGGGTGGCAGTGGGCAGTGTCAGCTCAGGATGGAGAAAAGACAGAAGAATGTTACCAAACACTGGGTGGATTTAGGCTCCTAAATTCCAATAGACAATAAGACCAGGCTGGCTGTGGAGTAGGAGTGTGGGATCCACGAGGAGAAACCAGGTTCAGCCAGGGGTATTTGCCCCACTGCCCCGTGTAGGATATCATCTCTGTCTCTCCATCTGCCTTGGTGATTCAGATGTTTGCATACAAATGACAGAAATTCCAAAATGTCTGCTCACTGGGCTCATGATGCACTCCAGTCCAAGATCTCATAGGTTGAGGTGGTGGGAAGGGTTTATCAGAGATAGGACACCTTAACCTTCTCCCATGGAGTTAGCTCTGTGTTAATGAGACACAAGGACCACCAGGCTGAGGTCCATAGAATGTCCAAACTATGATTCTCTGTGAATCAGACTTTTGCCCTTCATTTCAAACAAGCTCTCAGCCATAGGATCTGTGTGGCCAACAGGCCTAGAGCAGGCTAGCATTGTGCCTCCCATTCCTACATTCAGCCACTAAGGTTAGGTGGACAGGATGGGCGTCTATCCATCCTGAGCAGGTATAGTTCTTTACTTATCGTGGATATCGTTCGTTAACACATAGAGTGAGAACATTGCACACAGGGCGATTTGTTGCATGTTGTACAATAAACAATCATAGTCTCACCACTGACTGGTCTTAGGATTCATCCCCCCCCCCCCGTGTGACTTGAAATCCTGCTCTAATGGATGACCCAGCTCTGTGGACCAGCCACCTTGCCACAGGAACACAGCAGCAAGTTCCTGAGCTCTTTCAGGGTCTTCTCATCCCCTGACAGGAGAAGGACGAACTTTCCCAGTGGTGTGGCCACTGAGAGCTTACCCTGGCCTAAGTGCAGCTCACGGTGGCTGCCCAGAACTGCCATGTAATAGCTGACAGAACCCTCACAGGACAGGTGTGTGTAGGGGTTTAGAGTCCAGCGCTGCAGTGCTCCAGGTCTGCCCACAGCCGTGGCTCTGAGCTCAGAGCTCATAGACCCTCCTGCCATTACAGTGACTTCATATTCCCAACTGGAGCAAAAACCTTTGAGAGCTGCCCCTGGGGTTGGACCACATGTCATGTAGCAGGATTGAGCAGCTGTCCTAATGGCCTTCTGGATGGTATACAGTGATGAAGTTGAGACCCTCGCCATTTGAAACAGTCTGGCTCCTGATCACAAAAAGAGTATTCTTTACTCTCTTTAGAGGACAGAGCTCTCACAGGACTTGGAGCAATCCAGATCTCCTGTGAGAACATTCAGGGAAACATCCCTCACAATGCTGAGGGATAATCTGTGTGGCTGACCCACATCTTTGACCCAAGATGGAACCACCTAGGATACCAAGATGGATGACCCATGTGGGACCCGGCCCCTTCTCGGAAGTGAAAACAGAACGTTCTACATGTCTCAGTAGCCTGCTGACCCCTTGTCTCAGCAGAACAGCTTGACTGCAGCCTCCTGCTGTTCTAAAGGCCTAACCCTCCCCCAGCCCTGAAAACATTGTTTACTGCAGTCCCTTCTGCCTGTAACAGTTCCCTTTTCCTTAGTGTTCTCATGCTACATACCCACCAAACTAAAAACACCCTATAAAAGCCCAACCTCCTTTTTGGTGGTGTTGATTTCCCTTCTCTTGGGGACAACCCAGCAGTTTGTACCCTGCATAAAGATTTGCCTTTGGCCTCACTCAGTCAGTTTTGGTGATCTGGTTCTCTTGTTAAGCTCCTGATGTGAAGCCTTCAGTGTCACTCATGGGATTCACAGAAGCCGCAGGAAGTCTGGGGTGGGGCAGAGTCTCCAGATAGAAGACACATCCCAGCCCTGCGCTTCTCTCTGCCTCCTACAGACATGAAATTCTAAGAGATTTCCAGATGAACAAAACAACCCTCTTCCAGGATGAGAACACAGAGCTCAGGACATGGGTAGCAGGACAATGGCTGCCATTCAGCTCACTGCTTCGGTTCTGATGGATACACAGTTGCAATTTTACAGTTGGCTCACTTAGGTCCTGACAGATACATAGTTGCAATTTTACAGTGTGGATGCATTCAAATGTCTGCTCCACAGCCTGCTGTCTTCTGCCTGTTCCTTACATGTGACCGGAGTTTACCTTATTTTGTTTCTAGTGCAGCAGCTTTTCACTTGCCAGTAGCCTGTCTGACATACATTTCCTTCTGGGTCTGTCACAATGAAGAGGCAGTGGTCTCAAGATAGGTTCTGCATCTGAGCCAGGGAGGTCCAGGCTGAATTCTAGCCAGTTGGCAGTGTCCCTCATGGTTTACAGATCCGTAAAGGAGGCATAAAACCTATTGTCTCTTGCAAGTCATGGCCTCACCTACTTTTACCTTGAGTCTGCTAGGCTCTCAATCATGGATCAAACCAGCATCCTGCATCCTTCAGAGACATGTGATCCTCCCATACACCACAGTGAGCATCCTATGGATGCTGCTCCCAGGCCCAGCCTGTGCCACACCCTTGTGTCTTTTCTGGCTGGCTGTGCAAGTGAAGAGCTGTCAGCTTCACCTCCACCTGCCACAATCAAGCTGGTCCTGTTTCTGCCCATTCACACCCACGGATTCCATCACTTAGAAAGCCCCATTTCTTCCGAGCCAGGGATTTTTATGACTCTGAGGATTAGAAGCTGTTATCCAGCCCACCCTAGAGCACTCTATTCTGACTTTATGATAAGCTTCACTAATAAACTGTTTAAAACGTGGTAATTGTGTTTATTGTATTCTTTAATTATCATATGTATCACTAAAGATGTTGCTTCCCCCCCCCCGCCCCCCGAGAATCGCGGGGCCTTGCTGCTTCTTCCTGCACGGAGCATATCTGTACATATGTCTCTGTGGGCACTCATTTATGTGTGTGTCTATATTTGTGAGTACATTTATGTCTGTTCCTCACATGTGTGCCTGCGAGTGTGGTGTGTGTGTGTGTGTGTGTGTGTGTGTGTGTGTGTGAATCACCTAGCATATTGTTCACATTCTCCAATAAGAGGGGCTCCTGGGAACCTGCCTATTGGGTCTGGACAGTGATTTAAAGCAGGCACTGAGGCGTTGCAGAGAATTGCCTGCCCTGGGAAGGGAGGCAGGAAGCAACACAATACTGCAGTGCGCCTCACTGCGCTTCACACTGCGGTTTATTTTGAGCCTGCCTAAGATAGATTATTTCTCCTTTCGGGTTTCAGACATTTGAAATCCAAGTCTGCTAAGCCCTGGGCTTGGGAGGGATGAGAGTGGCCCCATTGCATTTAAAAGCAGCTGGCAGGCAGGGTAAGGGAAGCTCTACCCCCATCCAATTGCTGAGCTGAGCTAAGGCTTGCAAGGTGAGCCAAGAATCGCAGCTCCACTTTTCCTCACCCCCTGCTCAGCCTGCTCTGAAGGACTCTGACCCTCCAGTGGGTGCTCAGGACGCCAACAAAGCTGTCTCCTTTCTAGCCTATGTCCCTTGCTCTGAGCTGCAGCTAGTCTCTGGCCTCCATCCAGCCCATGGGTCAGGCTGCTTATCTACTCAAGCGGTCTCCTTGCAGGTGACTAAACACAGCATCAGAGTCATCACAGTTCTGCTCTCCGTATCAGACACCAGGTTCAAAGGTCATTTACTTTCTCAGGTCAAACCTGGGCGTTTCCTGATCCCCAACATGGGCCAGAAAAGACAGCATTACTGAAGCTGTGGGGATACAGAGTGTGGGATGATTGTAGGGTCCTTTTTGATTGGCTCATGGGGTCCTGGCTGCTGTGGCCCATGTGTTCAATACCATCCATGCCAGGTTGATCTAAAATAGGGTGTCTGTAGGTAGACACTTATTTAACAGGAAAGCCTATATGTACAGAAAATGCAGCTTTGGGCATAAGTGTGCATATGTGTGTGCATATGTATGTATGTTTGTGTATATGCATGCCCACACCTCACACAGCATTTATGACTTGCTTTAAAAGTCACTCCTCTGTGTGCACAGGGGTCTCTCAAGAAGAGACCTGAGCCAGCCGTACAGTTTGTAGCAACCTTTTCTCTCTCACTCTGTTCCTGCCTCATTTTCTCCTCCCAAAGCTGGCCATAGAAAAAGAGGGACTGGGTAAAAGTCTGAAGACTCGATGAGGCTTATTCTGGAGTCATTTATTTCTGGCCATGTGTGTAGATGAAATGGCTGCATGTGGCATTCCAGGCCAGAGAACCCCCTTTAAGCCAGACCAGCATGAACAGGTCAGAGTAGAACAGCTGGAGCTGACCTGAGTCCCTTCCCATGGTTCACAGCTCCTGTGTGGTGGGTCTCGACTCAGTGTTGATAGGATTTGTAGACTCCCTGTCTGGTGTAGTGGGGTATTGGAATACGGTGTCTACTGAGGTGACCCAGTCCATCCTGAGGTCCTGAAAACAAGCTTCATGGCCATTCTTTTCTTTAGTGTAGAGGCAGGCTATCACCCTGTCCAACTGTCTTCTCTCCAAGACTTGGCTTTTGTGTTTCTGAGCTTCTTTTCTGTGACTGGTCCAGGGTTTCCATGCAGATCTCATCAGAATCTATCCTGGGACCCTGTGGACTCTGGGAAGGTGGAAGGTCCTAGCCCCTGAGCCTGTTTGGCATTGTTCTACAGGCATGACATTATATGTTCTCAAGGCAATAAACATGTGTTGTGTGCTCCTAATTATGCTTTTATCAATCACTGTTCTCGTGTGGTACATGAGACAAAGCTCTGTTGCTCAGGTCCATCCCTGCTCGTGCTCATTCTGTACTTGGAAAACATCTGCTGTTAATTCTTCTCTCCTTTCCTCCCTCCTTCTCTCTCCCTCCCTCTCTCTCTTTCTCTCTCTGTCTCTCTGTCTCTGTGTCTCTCTTTCTCTGTCTCTCCTCTTTCCTCTCTGTCCTGTCTCCTCTCTCTCCTCCCTCTCCTCTCTCTTTCCCCTCTCTTCTCTCTCCTCTCTTTCCTCTTTCCCCCTCTCTCCCCTCTCTCCTGTTTCTTTCTCCCCTCTCTCTCTCTCTCCCCCCCTCCCTCTCCCTCTCTCTGACTTATTTTATTTATTTCTGTTTTTAGAGACAGGGTCTGACTATTAGCCTCTGGTTGGAACAGCCTAGAATATGCCTGTCTCTGCCTTCTTCATGCATGATTAACCTTTTGGTATTAAAGCTAGTGCCACCACACCTAGCAAGGTTGATTTTTATTTTATGAGTATTGTGTTTTGCCTGCATGTATATGTCCGTGCATCACATGCATGTCTGGTGCCCACGAAGGGCAGAAAAAGGTGTTGGGTCTTCTAGAACTGGAGTTACAGATGGTGGTAAACCACCGTGTGAGTGTTGGGAATCTAACTTGGGACTTTTGCAAGAGCAGCCAGTGCTCTTCACTGATTAGCCATCTCTTTAACCCTTGGTTTTTCTTAGAAGGTGGTTGCTCGTGCTAGGGACTCAAGAAGCAAGATACTCATCACTAGTTCTCCAGGTACATGAAGCTTGTTCCCCACTGTGGACACTGAATTTTCCCCTCACCTCAGTCTGAGGTGTAGGGAGGCGACTTTGGGTGTAAATGGGTTCAGTTTCCTGTCTCTGGCTTTCACATGTGAACTGAATAGTCCTTCATGCTACAGGCTGAAGTAGGGCCCCATTACCCCTACTGCTGCAGCTATGGGTGCTTCTGTAATCTTGGGCTCTGATGTGGGTGTGAACAGGGAGTAGGGAGGAGCCAGGGAGACAGGCAGCAATGGGTATCACAGGCCCAGGGCTTGACAGAAGGCCCTGAGTTGGATTCTGCTACTAACAGATGGAGCTTAGTGAGTGAATGTCAGCTGGACACTCAGAGATCAGGGTTCTGGGAAAGGGTATGTGGGCATTAACCAGTCTGTAAACATGCAGAAACTCTATAGAAGTAATTGATTAGTAACTATCATGTAATTGCAGGGTAATCACATGGTTATTTTTGCTTTGCAAATTAAAGTGTTACTATGAGATTGAACAATTATGCAGGGCAATTAGAGGCTGAGTCACATGCTAATTCTGGTTAAAATAATCAGGTGAACCACGGGATGGGCAATTCCTTTTCAAACATGGGGTTATCTGATATTATTATTGTATGTGACAAGGGGTAGCTGGCCTTGTCTATGTCCCAAGGGCTTTCATCAATGACTTCCTTGTAGTGCTCATCAGGTACAACTGCAATGTTGCAATGTGTGATATGAGGTGTCCTCCGTAAACTCAAGTTTTGATGGCTTGGTTTTCAGCTGGTGGTACTGAGAGGAAGGTCAATCTTTTTGTTGTTTTGTTTTTATAAATTTATTCTGTATACATGAGTACAGTGTTGCTCCCTTCATACCCCGAAAAGAGCATCAGATCTCATTATAGATGGTTGTGAGCCACCATGGGGTTGCTGGGAATTGAACTCATGACCTCTGGGAAAGCACTCAGTGCTCTTTGTCACTGAGCCATCTCTCCAGTCCGAGGTAAGTCATTCTTTGATGAATTAGTTCACCGATGAACTCCTATGCAGCAGGCTGTTTGGAAATGGGGCTTGATTAAAAGAAGGCGGTCACGGGGGCAGGTCTTGGTTAAGTCTCTTCCTCTTTTATACACACACTGCATGCTGGTGGTTTACCCTCTAAAGCCATGGAGCCAAAATGCTGTGAATTGAAGCTTCTGAAACGTGAGCCAAGATAAACCTCTTCCTGTTTACCTTGATTATCTCAGTTATTTTGGTGGAGTGGAGATCTGACTGACGTGGCCACTTACCCAGAGGAAGGGAACCTGGGAGTCGACATGAGTGTTCCTGACTTAGTGAGGCCATTCTCAGAATGTCAGGGCAGTGGGGATGACACCAGGGACACGGCTCCATATTCCCACTTGCAGGAGACCAAATCCTTTCTTGAGACCTGTACTCAGAAAAAGCCACGGGAGATACTTAATCACTGCAGAAAAGAATTTCAGGATAAGCCAGAATGAAGCAGAGACAGAATGAAACCAGAGTCAGCAGAGTTAGGAAGCTATTTTAATATAAATTCAAGCAAACATTTTAATAGAACTAGAGTATTCAGAAAAAAGATCAAGGCACACCCAAGTATGGGTGTGGGCTCCTCAAAAGACCAGCCTGTGTAAGTGTCTTTAGACAGTAGGCAAGCATATGATTTTGGTAGTTTTTGAAGCAAACCTCAAGGGATTAGTTAGGATTTTCTTTCCCTTTTTAATCTCCTTTTCACCCTTTTCAGTAAGCATGATTATAAGATGGTCCTTGAGGTGCCTTCCTTAGGATTGCTATTGGACAAGGTAAAAACATATGCTGCAGGAATCACACAAAGGGGCTAGGACAGGAATTTACTGTAAATGGGGTTTCTGGGGAAATTCCTAGAGAAGTTCAAGTTTATGGCAGGGAAAGAGAAAGGCCATACTAGATCATGCATGCTTAGCTTATGCAAACATGGCTCCCTGCTGCCTTAGCAGTCTTATTTAAAGCGTCTCTTATAAGAGGA
Organism: Mastomys natalensis; assembly: GCA_021653895.1. Lineage (NCBI taxonomy): Eukaryota > Metazoa > Chordata > Mammalia > Rodentia > Muridae > Mastomys > Mastomys natalensis. The sequence goes on along the minus strand of JAJTUV010000110.1, from coordinate 622,483 downwards.
ATATTCTCTCTGTGTTAGCGACTTTTATGGCAAATGTACTAGGACGCTTTAAAAAAAACCTTTTTATTGATCTTTATGAATTTCACATCATGCATCCCAATCCCACTCACTCCCTGTCCCTTTGTATCTGCCCTCCACCTTTGCAACCCCACCCCCGACAAAGAAAATAATTAAACAAAACAAAATCTTGTCATGAAAGCTGTAGTGTGTCACAGTGTGACACACTGCACACACTTTTGTTCACACATCTTTATTTGCAATTGTTCATTGCAATCAGTCATTGGTCTGGTTCGAAGCCTCTGGCTTCTGCTACGCCGTCAATACCAGATTCTCACCGGGACTCCTCTTGGATATTCCTTGTTGCCCTGTGTCATGGAGATCCTGCAGCTTTGGGTCTGCAGAAATGGCCCCTTCATGTGTTGCATCCGTTCATAGATGAATTAGACGTTGGGTCTGGGTGGGCCAACTTAAAGCCCTGGATCTGGGGCTGGGTGGTCAATCTTCCAGGTCTCCTGTACCCATATCACTGGGGTGAGCTCTCCAGCCCTGCCCCGGCTAGCTCAGCCAATGCAGTAGCTGGCAAGAGGCAGGGCCAGCTCTCCTGCTCTCACATCCTCTGAGCAGGTCACATGAGCTCCTGCCACTAGAGCTAGCTTTACTATGCTGCCCAGGCAAGGTGCAGGGTCTGCTCTCTGAAGTGCTGTAGCTGGTGAAGGCCAGGAACAGCTCTCCTGCCTGCTTCAGGCAGTGAGGGGTGAGGGGGGAGAGAGGGAGAGGGCATCTCTCCCTCACCCACATCACCACATAGTAGACAAGTAGCTGGGCCAGCTCTCTGGAGTGTTGCAGCTGGTGAGGGGCAGAGACAGCTCTCCTGAACCCACACCACCAGAGCCAGCCCTCACATGCTGCCCAGGCAAGGGGTGTGGCCAGCTCAGCACAATGCTCAGACATCAATGTGGTGTCAGGCAGCAGCCCAGATCAGGGACATCTGCATGGCCTTCAGTGGTACATGAGCTGAGGACATCAACACAGACCCTGTGATCATTTGTATATGCTCAGCCCAGGGAATAGCACTATTAGAAGGTGTGGCCCTGTTGGAGTAGGTGTGTCACTGTGGGTGTGGGCTTTAAGACTGTTGTCCTAGCTGCCTGGGAGCCAGTATTCTGCTAGCAGCTTTCAGATGAAGATGTAGAACTCTCAGCTCCTCCTGCACCATGCCTGCCTGGATGCTGCCATGTTCCTACCTTGATGATAATGGACTGAAACTCCGAACCTGTAAGCCAGCCGCAATGAAATCTTGTTCTTATAAGAGTTGCCTTGGTCATGTGTCTGTTCACAGCAGTAAAACCCTAACTCAGACAGACCCTGATTGCGATAGGATCCCTGACCCAGCCATGGCCTCTGTCAGCAGCATGACCCACAGACATCCACATGGTCTCAGTGGCAGCCCAGACCACAGACATCAGCGTGGCCTTTGAGGGTAACTTAGGCCATGGAAATCGGACATCAACACAGATCCAGACAAGGCCCTCAGCAGCAGCCAGGGCCAGAACATTGCTATGGTCTCAGGAGGCAGGACAGGCCACTCAGCTCATCTTGACCCATAGATATCCACATGGTCTCAGGAGGCAGCCCAGACTACTGATATCCGGATGGCCTTCTGGCAGCATGGGCCACAGATAACAGCACAGACCTAGCTGCTGTAGAGCCATGAACCCAGACACGGTCCTTGGCAGCACCCCAGGTCTGGACATCATCATGTGTGCAGGCTCCTCATACCTACCTGTTCCTCACGTCTGTTAAGCCTACAGTTCCACTTTCTTCACAGCATATGAACGCTCATACATTTTCTCTCCTCTCTCTTCACCTCACACTCCAACTTTCCTAACTCTCCTCCACATACTCACTCATCATATTCCTTCAGGCCATTCTGGCCAGCTGGGCCAGTGTCTTTCTGCTTTTTTTTTTTTTTTTTTAATTCTCTTGTGTATTACATCCTGACCCCACTTTCCCCTTCCTCTTCTTCTCCCAGTTCTACTCTCCACCTCCCCTCTTTTCCCAACCCACTCCTCTGTTTTCCTCCACAAAAGGGCTGGCCTTCTAGGGATCTCAACCAAACATGGCATATTAAGTTGTAATAAGACTAGGCAGTTGATAATGGTGGTGTGTGCCTTTAATCCCAGCACTTGGGAGTTAGAGGCAGGTAGATCTCTGAGTTCAAGACCAGCCTGATCTACGAATTGAGTTTCAGGAGAGCCAAGGATATACAGAGAAACCCTGTCTTGAAAAACAAAACCAAGAGGCTGGATAGATGGCTCAGCGGTTAAGAACATTGGTTGCTCTTCCAGAAGTTCTGAGTTCAATTCCCAGCAACCACATAGTGGCTCACAACCATCTGTAATGGGATCCAATGCCCTCTTCTGACATGCAGATGTACATGCGGATAGAGCACTTTATACATAAAATAAATAAATACAATAAATCTTAAAAATACCTGACCATGCACGCACATCCTCTTATATTAAGGCTGGACAAGGCGACCCAGTAGGAGGAAAAGGGTCCCAAAAGCAGGCACAAGAGTCAGACATCTGTTAGATATCTCATTGGTAGATATCTCACAAGAACATCAAGCTACACAACCATAACATATTCAGAGGGCTGATTGTCGGTTCAGTCTCTAAGCTCCTATAATCCCTGGGTAATTGATTCTATGGGCCATTTTCTGGTCATGTCCTTGACTCCTCTGGTTCCTACAATCCTTCCTACTCCTCTTCTGTAGGATTCCATGAGCTCTGCCTAATGTCTGGCTGTGGGTCTCTGCACCTGTTTTCATCAGTTGCTGGGTGAAACCTCTCTGATGACAATCGGACTAGACACCAATCTATGACTATAACAGAGTACCATTAGTAATCATTTTATTGGCTTATTAATTTGTCAAACAAAACCAAAACAAACAAGCTAAAACAAAGCAGAATGAAACAAAAAGTCCATAAATATACCAAGTTTATAGTGCCTTGTATATAGTGTGTATAGTGCCTTCCCTGAAGTGTGGCTGACAGACCCTTTTGCCAGTGAGTACCAATTGCAGCTAACTTCTTAGCTAGAAGCAGGACTCCATGTCTGCTTTCTCTTCTCAGTACTGGGACCCCATTGGGTTTGAATGTTTGCAGGTCTTGTGTGTGCTGCAACAGTCTGTGAGTTCATGTGTATGTTGGTCCCAGTGTCTGGAAGACAATGTATCTGTGGAGTCCTCCATCATCTTGGGCTCTGACAATCCTTCCACCTTCTCCTTTGAATAGATCCTTGAGCCTTGGGGGGAAAGTCTTGAGGCAACCATGTAGGGTTCAGTGTTCCAAAGGTTCTCACCTTCTCCATATTGCTGTGTTGTGGGTCTCTGTGTCAACTATCATCTACTGCAAAATGAAGCTTCTCTGATTAAGAGTGAGCAAGGCACTGATCTGTGGGCAAAGCAATATGTCACTTGGAGTCATTTTATTGCTGTGTTTCTTTAGTAGCACAATAGTGGTAGATTTTCCTCCTAAGCTCATAACCTCATAGTCTTCAGTTCTTGGTTGTGTTAGGTATGAATTCCATCTCATAAAGTAGGCCTTAAATCTAATTTTTAAAAGTGATTGGTTATTCATATAACATCTGTGCACTGTGTGTTGAAATTCTAACCCTCAGCTGGTGAGACAGTTTAGACTCCAGGGTGAAAGCCTCATTTTCATGATCCCATCTTTCTGTCCTGCCTTATGGAGTGGTAAACACAATTCCAGAAATTTTTTTTCCCCTAACATCCTGGGATTTAGGCCAAGATGGTTTCCTCAGAATCCATTTCAGAAATGGGATCTGCTGCATGTTGGACATGCAGCTCACACCTGGATGCCCAGCACTATTTGTCTAACCCATGACTTCAAGTTTAAGACGATCTTATGGAGGAGCTAAGGTAGATGGGCATCCATCCAAGCCTGGGTGACAATCAATGCCCAGAAGACCTGTGTGTATGTACTCATGCATGCTCACACATGCTAACACTCTTGAAGTGATGTGCATACCTATCTCAACGCAAAGTTTGGGGCCTGTTTGGGGAGACAGACAGAGGCTTGTGAGATGTAACCAAAGGGTTGGTCATAAGGAATGGGCTATGGGCAAGGGTCGTGTCCAGAGCCCCTTATCACCTGGGGCAGGGAGTTCTAAATAGTTGTCCTATGTACTGGGAAATATTTAGGAGGCTCCTCATCCCACCCATAATATCCCTTTATCATACTCTCCACAATATACCTAACTATAGTAATTGAGAATATCTCTAGACATTGTTAAACATCCCCCCAAAATGAACATCACCCAGTGAGAGCTTGTTCAGGAACAAGCATGAGAGACTTATTATCCTCAGGCTGAATTGAGCTGCAGCATATTTGTCAATAAAGTTTTATTGACACTCCACTCCACATCCATTTTGTGTAGAAAGAAGGTTGCCCCTCCAGGCCACCTGGGCTAGTTGAGACCAAGATCATTAAGAAGCAGATTTTAGGTAATCTGTAGTTTTATATTATAGTGAAACTATTTCTAATACATGCTGGCACTAGACAATGTATTAAATGTATTAGATGCTATGAGTAGGTGTCCTCTCTGAACCACTCAAAAGCTTTTAGGTGCAGAGTCCAACCACTGAGGTCAAGATCTGTGTTCTGCTTGAGATGTGCGCCAAACACCTGGAGGCACAGACCGTGATTTGTCTCTGTGATAGTCGAGCAAAGCAGACATTCATGCATGTGTCAGACATTCATACACACAGTAGGTGTTCATGCACACAGTAAGTGTCCATGTACACGGCAGATGTTTGTACATGAAGTAGGTACTTACGCACTCAGCAGGTGCTCATGAACACAGTGGGTTTTGTACAGGGGATATAATAGTCCACAATCATCACACCAGCTGAGATGTTCCCTAGACCTGACCAAAGGCTTGGGTATGCCATAAGTACTTGGTGTTACCTTCCTACAAGGTTCCGTGTGGTGGAGCCGCTGCTTGGGCTCACATTTTCTCTTTTAATCTACACCTTACCGAACAAAGCAGGTCTTTTTCTTCAACTATCCTTTTTGTTCCCACCTTTGAGTGTTCCAGGTCCCAAAAGCTGCTTCTCTCTCCAGTATGAGATATGGGACAATCCCAAATTCCGTGAAATGTATGTACTGTGTGGCTTTATCCATTACCAGAGGCTTTGGTGTCCCCAACACTGGGGCATACTCATGAGCCTGGCCAGATGGGACATGGCTTTCCTGTGCCATGATAGAGTCCTGGCAGGGAACACATTTCTTGACATCGAGGATGGAGAATTGACACAAGAGCCAGGAGATTTTGACACAACTGTAGAGATGCCAGCCACAGGCTGGGCCAGTACTACCCCAAGGATGGATCCGCAAGCCAAGGCTCTACACACTCCTCTCAGTCTTATGTGAAGACCATAATGGACAGACCTCCTTCACAGCTTCTTTGCAGTCTTGACACCCTCAGAAGACCCCAAAAAGGTGCAAGTCAAACCCCTGCTTAGTCTTCTAAGCTTGACTTTCTGGGTCTTCCTAATTATACTCAGAGAAGTGGAGTTTCCACCTGCTAAAGGACTCAGTTTACAACCACACCCTGAAATTTAGTAGGTCAGTGTGCTTTAAATTAGGTGAATGCTTCCTTCAAGTCCAGAATACAGTACAAGCAGCTCAGGGAACTGGTGATTTTGTGGTTGGGAAGAGGGACAATTAAGTGCCTCCTAGAGAGTCATAAAAGCAGGCAGTGGTTTGGGGAGACTTAGCTTGTAGGCTCCCAGTTCTGGGTGCCTCTCTCTTCTGTGCTTCTTTTCTTCTCTGTCTCTTCATCTCTCTCCTGTGTTTTCTCTCTCCCTTCTTCTGTCTCTTGCTGTCTCTCCGATGTTCTTTTCTCCCTCTCTAGCTCCTCCTCCCTGTCACGTGCTCTCCCTCCTCTAGCCCCTCCCCCTGTCCTGCAGAGCCTGAAGGTTAAGTGTGAAACTATGAAAAGATCTTCCTCCGGAAATATCCTGTTACATAAGAAATTGGCTGGCACTTAGGGTAGGTGTCTCTTAGCTTTACTGTCCAGACTAACAACCCACCTGGGTGGATGTCTCTCAGACCTTATATGCTAGTTAGCAGCTAGGACACAAGAATACATTGGAAATTAGAAAAAAAAAAATGAGTTCAATATGCACCTTATAGAACATGACAAAACAAATGCGGAACTATCAACCTTGTAACATTTTAAACTCAGCAGCTTAAAAAAAAAATCACTTAGTCTTTTCATGAGAAGGAAATCAGTTTTGCAACTTATGGAATCCAGCACCCAGTAAACAGCCGAAGCTTCCTATCTCAGACCACTCTCCACAGTCTGAGGCAAGGATCTCAAGGATGTGTTCTCAGAGTGCCTATGAGCAGGATGCCATAGTCATAGGGGAATCTTCATGTGCTCTGGGATGTGCTTGGAGGATATTTTGTCTTACAATATCTGAGGTGAACAGAAAAGAAAGCTTAAGAGTCAATTCTGGACCACCAAAATGTCCTTTCAAGAATGAGCACATGGGAACTCAGTAGAATTATGTTTGGAATGTTCCAGAGTAAACATCTCCTTGTACCCTTGTGCAGTAAATTGGCACTACAGCCAGGACACCAGTGGCTTGTGGCCATCCTTCTCTGTGTTTGAAAGGCACGAGAAGAGCCATTTTGCTGGGCAGTTCGAGGCTGGCCTCAGAGAGAGCTGGTTAGGACTCCTGAGTTCTGGGCATCACCAGCACATATATCTTTAGGAAGATAGAGCCATGCTCAAGGCAACAAGAGCTAAGTGTGCTTCCTTGGTCTTCTGGTTTACTATGAAGAGAAGGGGCTGTGATCTGATCCTCGTGCTAGGAAATAAAACCTGGTTCTTGTGTTAGGAGCCAGCACGAAGTATTTGAGCTAAAGTAGCAGCCACATCAGAGGTCAGATCAAGGTCAGGGATTTGGAAAGACCCAGGCCAAGCCATAGGAACCAAAGACCCAAAGTACAAGCTGACCTTTAGCTCCTGTCATCACTGAAGAGCCATGCTTCCAAGCCTGCCATCCATGTCTGCTGTAGACCACCTGCTTGTCCTAAAGGCAGTTAGAGTTAAACTGTGTCTCTATCTTCCCAACTTGGATGGTTGCCTTTGTATGGGCGACCCTGAATTCTCTTTAAGTGGAGGGCACTGTGACATGACTACTAAAATCGAGCCAACCAGGGACACTGGGAGAGATCTTGCAGTAAATGGGATATGCTTAATGTGAAAATTCACACTGGGTCCACCACCCATTGTATATGTATTTCAACCACAGATCAGGTTGAAAGATTACAGTCAGATCCAAGGACCCTGGGAGACAGAAGAGTTTCCATCAAAGATAGCTGTATCTCAGTATCCACAGGAACACATGAATGTAGCCCTCTGGCAAAGATAATAGTCACAGCAAAGGGAACCAACCATCAGTGCTGGCTAACCTTCATGCAAGCAGAGGATCCTGGTGTGTCCAGAGGGGTCATGGAAGGTCTTAAGAGTGGAAACTGGAGGAGAAGGAGCTATGAAGACAGGGACTTTTGGCTTAGTTTCATTCTGAGAAGACCACTTCTGACCCCTCAGTTGTAGGAACCGCGGACAGGAATTGGATTGCTTAGAAAAGTCACAGGAAATCAACAAGGACCAAACAAGTAAAGCCAATCATCCTTATGTTCTGCGGAGCCATTCATGAAGGGTCTGGTGGCCTCCTAAGCAGGAGAGCCCAGGGCTCCTCAGCATCTCTTTCTGCCCCAAGGGGAGGTTCTTGTGGCTTCAGCCCCTGTACAGCAAACCCTCTTCTCTCTGCACACACACATTACTGCAAAGACAAATGTTACAGAGGTTCTAACTTCAAACAATACGAGCAATCGTTTAGTGGACTGGAGAGATGGCTCAGTGGTTAAGATCACTGGCTGCTCTTCCAGATGATCAGAATGCCAGTCCCAGCACTCACAGGGCACTGTCGTTACAGCTATCTGTAGTTCCAGTTACAGGGGACCCAATGATCTCTTGTGGTCTTTGCTGGCATCAAGCGTGTGGACACACATATACGCAGGCAAAACATTCATACACATAAAACGAACGAAAATAAATCTTAAAAAAAAACAAACAAACCCACCAACACTGACCAGTCATCTGAGGTCATAGGTCCCATGTGTTTTCTCATCTCTACTCAAGAGGCAGACTCTGGTGGGGGCCGTGAGGAGGGGAAATGATTCAGTCAGTGAAGTGCTTGCCACACAAGCACGGAGGCATAGCACACACATTAAAACAAAGCAAAAACAGAACAAAATGTCAGACACTGCAGTACACACCAACAGCCATGAGAGGCAGAGACAAGAGGATCTGTGCAGTTTGCTGGCCTTGCTGGCCAGCAGTCTAGCTACATTAGTGAGCTCTGGGTTCAGTAGGAGACCTTGCCTTAAAAACAAGGTGGAGAGTAACTGAGGGAGACTCCCAATGTCAATCTCTAGTCCTCACTCACACCCACTCATGTGTACCTGCACACACACACACACACACACACACACACACACACACACAACGGGCAGGCCAGGGTGGGTCCCATACCCTACAGGCTCAGAGGAAATGGCTTCCTTCCTTATCTGCCCCTTATCCTCTAGAGGGGGACTGTAGTGTCATGTGGACCCCACCGCTTCTCAGACCCAGCAGTGCAGTGCCCCCATCTCTCTACAGGACTCAACCTTTCTCTGACTGCTTTCTTGCTTGACACAGAGGGCCACATACAACTTCAGGGTCGTTTTCTCCTCAAGGTTCTCAATTCATACACACTACACAAAGTCCTTTTGTCATTTTCTAGATGAGAAGGGACACTCCCTTCACAGGTCAGGGATGTGGCTGGGTGACAGCTGTTTGCACGGCTGCTTGCACTGAGCTGGCTGCTTGATAAGACCAGGTGCCAGGGAGGGACAGTAGGAGAGATAACAGGGATGGGAGAAGGGAAAGAGGAAGTGTTTCCCTTCCCAGCTTTCTGGCAAGAGAAGAAAGAGGACCCAGTTCAGGGACAAGGCTGTGAGGGGAACCTGTCTTGGACTATTTCTCATGCATCTCTCTTCAGAAACCTAGCAAGGTCCCAGCATGGGAGAGGTATGTTGGACATGGGTCAGTGAAATTAAAAGTCCATACAGGCGGCTTCAATCCCTCTCTCCTGTGTCAAGGTCAGGCAAGTAGGGGCTGGACAGATGAAGCTGTCTGTGTACCATCTGCCAAGCCATGGGCCCCTGTGCCACGACACCTGGTGTACCCTCAGAAGAGGAGACAGAATGTCTCACTTCCTCAAGATGCCAGAAGATCCTTGGGGGTTGCTGGGCCCTGGAACACCTTGGACCACAGAGAATATTGGGATGGGACTGACATCCCCCTTTATGGAGAAGGCACCCATAAAGTGGGGGTTGTTTCAGGAGGAAACAGCCCCATGCTGTGAAAGGTCTACCCCAGATGTTCAACTCTGAGCCCTGGATGTGGGAATGAGAAGGAAGACGGGGGAAAGGTTGAGGCAGAGGTAGTGTGGCAGAGGAGGAACTGGGCTGCAGCCTTAGAAATTCTGTCAGGATGGGGAGACCCCTTCATGTATTGCTTAAACACCAGCTCCTGTCCTGCCCCCACTCAGCTCAAGACCTTGGCAATAAAAGAAGGCATAGCATCCTCCAAAAGATTAGACTTTAATTTTAATGCGCTTTGATAGGCTGACTCAGGAGGTCCATGGAAGGGGCTTTATTCTGCTGCATTCTGGCTATCTGCAGCGAGGGGGATGTTTTCAGAGTGTTTTCGATACAATGATGGAGGGATGGTATACGGTAGCAGCAGCCCCTGACATTGCCCAGTGAGAACAGCTTTGCTTCAAGGAGGAGGAGGAGCTTGGCCTGTGGGATGAGGGCAGAACCGGGCGGGGAGGGGAGGGGTTGTCGTGAAAAGTGGGTCAACAGAAAAGGGGTGAAGGGCCTGAAGGTGCTAAGTGGGTGGGTTTTGGGTGATGTCTCTGAGAACATTCAGTAGTCAGGAGCTGCCTTAACCTGCCTCAAGCCAGCCTGGCAGGATCCTATGTTCCACAAATAAATGTCCCTCCTAGTCCTGAGGAGTAAAGTGTTTTGTCACCTCTCACACCCCTGGAAACTACCTTCCGAATTTCTTTCTCCTTGACAAAGCCATTCATTTTGCTAGCTTTTCCCATCTTTGGGAAGACTTGTGGGATAAGCGAAGGGTAGCTGATGAGGGATTAAGAAGATTATTCTGCGGGTGGGTGGGTGGAGGCATGTAGGGGAGTCTGTGGGAGTGTGAGGGGACAAGTGGATATGTCTATGGATGTATACAGAGGTGTGAGGGGGTGTCTGCGAATGTCTGAGTATGTGGGCGTATCTATGGAAGTGTGTAGGGGTGTATGGGTGTGTCTATGTGAGTGAGTGTGTGTGTCTATGGGAGTATGTGGGTGTGTTTAAGTGTGTTTGTGTGAGTGTGGGGGTGTGCCTTTGGGCATGTGTGGGGGTGTATGGGTATGTGATGAACAGGGTGTTCTTACCCACACATGCCTCAGGCTGCAGCAATGTATCTGGTGGGTTCAGACTCTGCTTGCATCTGCAAGCTTCGTAATCACCCACAAAGTCACTCCATGCTCCTGGCTGTGGGGTTTTTTCTCTTCCTTTCTTTTCCATAGCGTCTTACCCTGCAAGTGACAATTAATGTTCGAAAGAACATAAAATGGAGGAGAAATTACAGCAATTTATCAGCTGAAATTATAGGTGTAGACACATGTCAGCGGTGGAAATGGTTTCTATCAAAATTAAAGTATTTAGAGATTTTCCTCAAATTTCAAATTATGCAAATTCCATTTTCTGAGATGCCACAGCATGGTGGCTTTAATTGCAGGCTTACTAGGAATGTCTCGAGAAACACAGGGACTTGAGGGTCTCGCTCCTTCCTAGGCAGTTCTTTCATGCCCACAACTCACAAATGCAGGAGAGGCGTCATCAAAGAGCCAGACAGACCTAGGCTGTGAGGAGGGCTGTGGCTTCTGCAGCTGTACAAGGGGCCATAGAGACCTGCAGCAGCTAGACGGCAGAGCCTGCCCACCCCAGAGACAGCCAAGAACTGGAGCAGTGGTGCCTGGTAGTACCTTGGCCAGGGTAACCCTAGCATACTGTACAGCACCTCACCAGGTTCCCAGAGCAGTAACCTCAGCTCAATGTGTTCTCAAGCTCCTCCTTGGTTAAATTTTCCTCAGTGGTTCACAGGAACACAACTGCTCTGTGCTGTATCTTGCATGCAGCTTGAATGTTCCCCAGGATATTCATGTCGAAGTTTTTAAAAAGATTTATTTTATGCATATGAATGCATTGCCTGCATGTATATCTATCTGTATACATGCATGCCTGGTGCTTACGGAGGCCAAAAGAGGGAGTCAGATCTCCTGAAATGGGATATGAGTGGTAGCTGAGTTGTTCATCTAGGTGGCTCTCCTGCAACCACCCCACTAGGGCCAGCTCTCCCACTTTGCCCAGGTGAGGGGTGGGGCCAGCTCTCCTGCTTGTAGCAGCCAGCAAGGGGTCACTGATGCCTTTGGGGCCAGCTCTCCCATGCTTGCCCAGTCAAGGTTTGGGGGCTCTCCCTCACCTATGCTAGTCAAGTGCTTTATAATTCTTATGTATTTTTGTTTGTTTGTTTTTTAAAATCTCGATTCTATAAATGTGGTCTGTTGTGCTGATTAAATCTGAGCATGGAATGATCCTCGAATTATTGAGGTCAACCGAGGCCCATTGTATATGTTTCTTTGATATTCTGTGGGAGGCTCATTTGATAACATCTCTCTAAGGGATTCCCACTACCATCTACGTCTACCAGGTAAGAGATACAAGACAAGCTCTCTGCTCACCCTGTTGACAGCGTTGTGGGGAAATCACAGCGCTTCCCCTTGCATCTGAGTCTGAGTAATGGAATGCTGTGACCACAGGGTTTGGGGTAGGTCCCCCTCCTTTTTTTCTAGAATTAGGTAGGTATTAACAAAAAGGAGCACTGCTCTTAATCACCCTCTCCCAAGTCCCATCTGAGAGAAGATTTTTTTTGAGTTTCATAGACCCTGTCTGTTCTGGATTGGAATTCCCTAAAATGTCCCATCCACAACATGTGAGAGATGCCAGTAACGTCTCAGAACTCTCTGCCAGGAGTCCAGGCTCTGACTTTCCTCCACCACCTCTCATCCTTCTGGAGCGGTGGCTGTTTTGTGTTCATGGCATTTTAGCTGGAGGGAGGACCCGGGAGCAGGAAGCCTATTTCTTACTGGTGAGACAGAAATCCTTAACTCACCCTCCTCTGTCATTGAGTACGGTTGGGAGTGTGGCACACCGGGAGAGGAGGAACACAGACAGCTGTGTGCCGTCAGATCCCACTAACCACAAGGCTTGCACTTTAACCAGGTCTTTTCATCAGAGCCTCTGTGTGGGATTCGTCTGGGCTTTTACTCCTATTGCACATTTGTGTTGCTTTTCTTTTTTTTTGTAGCTGATGGGAAAAGGATAGTACTGACTTTGGTTTGTGAATCCTACACCTAGCAACTTAGCTGGACTGATTGGTCCACATGATTATCTGTGTGTTTAAAAGTTTTTTTTTATAAGAAAACTCTATCTTTCTTAATTCCTAGTCCTGTTTTTTTTTTTTTTTTTTTTTTTTTTAGGCTTATTTGTTTTGCCACAGACATGTACACATACATCCGTGCCAACAAAACACTAGCAAACCAGGCTTTTAGATTTATTTATTTTATTTCATCTGTATGGTTGTCTGCTGTTTCAGAGCCTGTTTTATTTAGGGTTCTTAAATGCTTCAGCCTCCCCTCTCGCCCAGTGACCAAAGGTAGGGGAGAAAGATGGTTAATAGATAGAAAAACTACTTCCAAAGTAGTTCTTTGGAAGTGATTCCAATCTTCATTGTCAGGTTCAATCCAATAGCAGACATAAAACACGAATCAGTAGCAGTGGCTCAATCCAGCAGAAACCAAGAGGCTCCTTGCCGAGCCAGCAGAATTGGCCCAAATACCAAGAAGTTCTTTGGCACGTTTCTCTCTGTGAAGTCAAGCAAAGACCAGTGAAGTGTTGCAAGGAGCAGTAATGCAAGAGCATCCTTCCACTGTCTGTAGAGTTCTACTTATATTCTTCCCGAACAACCACGTACACTTTTAAGTGTCTGCTCCAGCAAAACATCACATGCCCCGTCGCAAGGCAGCTTCCAGAAAAACACCACGAGTCTGTTCTCAGCAAAACATCCTCTCACAAGACAGTTTCCAGAAAAAAAAAAACATTGCATGACACACTGAGTTGTTAGAGAAACCAGAAATTTCCACTTCAGGAGGATACTATGTTTTGGGGCTACATCTTCTTAAATTCCTGAAATGACACCATAGTTGTGTGATTTGGGTGAGAATGGTCTCCATAATCTCGTATGTTTGAATACTTGGTCCCCAGCTGGTGGACTGTTTGGGAAGGATTGTGAGGTGCGGCCTTGTTGGAGAAGGTGTGTCTGGACTGGGCTTTGAGACTCACGTCATCCTCAGTGTGCTCTCTGTTTCCTGCTTGCAAGTTCAAGGTGTGAGCTCTCAGCTGTTCCTGCTGTCATACCTTTATTCCATCATGGACTCTAACCCTTTGGAGCCATAAGTCCAATTAAATGCTTTCTTCTATAAGTTGCCTTGGTGGTGGTGTTTTATTGCAGCACTAGAAAGTAATTAATACAATGGCTTATTCCTTGCAGCTCTTTGAGCGCCCGGCAGAGAGTGTCTGAAGCTGAGCCAGCTCTTGTTTGTCCTCACCGCCATGACATCGTTTACACGGTGATGGGATTGTTCATCCTCACCACCACAGGATCTTTTACATGGTGATGGAATTGGTCCATCAGTAGCTTTCCAGCTCTTGGTCCTGTTTTGACACCAAGATCACACCAACTACATGAAGTTGTTTGAGTTACCTTCTTACTTTTCTATAAATCACATTGTTTTTAGATACTGTGTTACACTATATGCCAGGCTGGCCTTGAACATGATGCAATCCTCTTGCCTCCAGACTGCTGGGTTTATAGATGTGCACCAGCACATCCAACTGAAGGTAATATGTTCTACCCCCAAAAGTTTGACAAACATGTTGAGGTTTGGTCTTTTGCCATTTATTGCAATGCTAGGTGAGATAAGAGACTCTGCACACAGACTCAGGTGATGCTATGTGACCTTGCCCCCAAGTTATTTCTGATTGATAAATAACATTGCTGACAGCCCACAGCTGGGCAGAAGAGATATATGGGGGTGGGGTGGGGTTGCTGGGCTTGAGGTTGGAGGAGGAGCACAATGGGGAGCAGAAGGTGAAGGAGGTAGAGAAAGTCGCTATGGGTTAGAAGTCCAAAAAAGCATGGCCCTGAGGGCTGGCCAACTGGAGTTAAGAGCAGCCCAGATGAAACATAGTAAGTAATAACTTAGGGTTATCGGTAGGAAATAGATTTTAATAGCATAGGGGGTTCATATCTGCCCAACTATAGTGCTGATTAAGCCTTGTTGCAAATAATAAAAATTATGTGTCTTTTATCTGGAAACTAAATGGTCAAAGGTGGGGTAGAAACCCCAGATTGGGATTAAATAAATTCTACAACACAAATATTTGCCCAAATGTGGGATTTGCCTGTAAAAACCCTGATTAAGAAGAATAGGTGTGTCATGTGTGCATGTGTGGGTGTAAAAGAGAGAGTCAGAGCTTCAGTTGACTTTCTCTCTGGGGGACAATTGGTTTTTGTACTTTGGGGTTCACTCGCAACATGTTTTCTATAAACGTATTATTTCATCAACATCTTCAGTTTTGCCCATATATAAACTTCTCAGTGTGGGTCGTGGGTTTTAAATCAGATTTATGTATCTGCAAGCATTCCGCGTTGTGAGTATCTCATCTTGCTTTTGTTGTCCGCCCTCCCCATTCTGTTTGGTCTCATTGCAGGGGCCACAGCCAAGGCTGATTGAGCTCTGTAACCTGCCCCAGTACCAAACCAACAATGTCTTATTGGTCAGTCAGGGCTCTGAGTGACAGCAGAACGCAGAGGGGGAAGACTCATGAGAAGGAAGCACAGGATGTAAGGATAGGTGGACCAAGCTAGGTCTGGATGAGAGTGTTCAGGAGGAAGCTGCAGAGCCCACAGAGAAGTTGGTGTTGTTTACTTTTCCTGGGGAGATGAAGAGACAAACACATTTTCACCCCATAGAGGGTACCAACAACAGATTTACACATGTGCGCGCACACACACACACACACACACACACACACACCAACACAGAGTAATGATAAGAAAAACTATAGTTGCTCTAAAAATTAATACTTTTGAGCTTCTTCACTGGTTATCCAATGCCAATTGTTCAGTCCTGAAATTATACTTAAATAAATAACACTAAATGGACTGAGCAGGTTGAATTTATATATTTAGGTATGTGTGTGTGTTTGTGTGTGTGTGTGTGTGTGTGTGTGTGTTAAAATAACAATTAAGAGATAAAAGGCCATAAAATTGAGATTAGCAATTGGGGACATGAGAAGGATTAAGGGGAGGAAAAGGAAGGGGAAAACAATGTAATTATACTTTAATTTCAAAAAAAATTTTAAAAAATTGAAAGAAAATGAAAAATTTTAAATGGCCATAAGAAGTGGAAATCTGGTCAGGTGGTGGTGATGCACAAGTTTAATCCCAGCACTTAGGAGGCAGGGGCAGGTAGATCTCTGTGAGTTCAAGGCCAGCCTAGTCTACAAAACAAGTTCTAGGACAGCCAAGGCTATAGAGAAACTCTGACTTGAAAAACAACAACAACAAAAAGTGGAAATCTAGAGGTGAATGTAACTGGTAAACTGCAGGTTTTCATTTTTGTTTTGTGTGTGTGCACACACATGCATACACTCCACAGCGTGCACGTAAAGGTCAGAGAGCAACGTGAGCGAATGAGTCTTCTCCTTTCACTGTGTGGGTTATGGAGATTAAAGTCAGGTTGTCAGGCCTGGTGACAGACGCCTTTACCCGCTGATCCATCGCTATAGCTGACGCTGCACCTTGAGGTGAATATCCTCATTTACTTCCACTGGGCTTTTATTTTCTCTCCCTCTCCACAGTTAGAGTAAGGTGTCAGGATGACCTCTGAGATGTTTTTATTTAGGCAAGAGGATAATGGTGCTTAGAGACATAAAATTGCTTCCTGAATGAAGTCTAATGAGGCTTCAGTCCTCAAGGGCACAGCGAGTGTCTTTAGAATCCAAATTGGGAATGAACTTGGCCAGCTGGTGGAGCTAGGCTTCCAGTGTTCCTGAAGGCAGCTGGCCTATGGCTTAGCACTCACCCCAAGATCCACACCCTGGCTAGGGCCCCAGGATCATAATCTGAGCCCAAGCCATTCATGCAGGGCTCACCTTAGGAAATAGAACATAATGTACGGGAATGAGGCAGAAGCTGGAGGGGTCATGGGAATCAAGCAAATCAGTGAAACTTACGAGGGAAGGCTGGAACCTTTCAGTGGCCCTACCCTAAGTGAGGTAGCCTAGTATTTGTTGCTCTATGCCTCAGATCCTGTAGGGCCAGTGGGCATCAGCTGGGACTTGAGAGGTATTTAGATTGGGAACAGAGTCAGGCCAGCACATCTGCTCCACATAGATATAAATCAGCTTCAGCATTTCTTAACACTAACAGGTTCAAGGCACCTGTACTCACATCAGTGCAGTTACCAAGACAGAGGTCCTTTTGCTTTCAAGGAGTCCTCAGATGGGGTAGGGTAGGTGGAGAAGAAACCGCTCTCTGGTTCTCTGCTCTTTCCCTGTCCCCATGACTTTAGTTGAGACAGTTGTGTCTCAGGAAAATTTTTACCAGCTGCTTCCAACCAAGGTGCACCTTCAGTTTGAGTGACATCTCCTGGGGAAAGCTTTAGGGGCCCAGCCTAGATTGTAATGCAGACATGTTCCCTAGTGGCTCTCAAGGCAAGTACAGTCACGTGGTCATTGGGGTTTGAGCAGCCTCTTCTTCCAGACTGTGAGATCCATAAGATTGGGGCCAAGCTTGCAGTTTGTTTGTTTGCATGCATGCATGTGTATGTCTGTGTGCATGTGCACGAATGTTGTTTCATGCATGTATGTATGAGTACAAGTGTATATGTGTGCATGTGTGTGCACATGTGTGTATATGTGTGCATGTGTCTGCATGTGCATGTGTGTGCACATATGCATGTATGTTTATGTGGGGGGGAGTGCACGGCACATATGTGCATGTTGTGTGTTGTGCATGCATTGTGCACAATCAAGTGTGTGGCTTGTGTGTGTGTGTGTGTAGTCTGAATCTCAATAACACCTAAACTTTTAGCTTGCTATCAATTTACTTTTCATTCCACTAAATACAATAAATATTCCACTGTAAAAGACAAGCCTCACCAGTTCTTGGGGTTCATCATGGTAGGACTGACCACCCACTGGGACACACCTGTGAGGGTTAAATGGCTGCTCTGGCTGACTGTTTGAGGCTCAAATCCCCAAAAACAGAGGTGGAATCTTCGCTTCCTCCCAGTCATGCTGAAAGAGTCAGCACCTCTGGATAGAGCCACAGTGGTCTCTAGAGGCCTCTTAGCATTGCAGACTGACTGTATAAAGGGACCCTGGGATTGCAGATGCGGTGGATTACAGAAAGCTCTAATAAGTATAGCTTGCTGGGTTAGCATGTCTGCTTTATTTTCTCAGAAAAACTCTGGCTCACACAAACAGGCCCCAGATCCTCTTTGCTATGAGTCATGGGGTGCTCCTCCACTCCTGAGTCTCAGCTTCCTGAAAAAAAAAAAGGATGGGGTCTCTTCCCTCTTAGAAGAGTAGAGACTTGGTAGGTGAAATTTGCTCCAAGTGCTTGGTTCACTCATGACTGGGATGGCATCTGTCATGTTTCCTATCGGGGTCCTGGAGACAGTCTATGCTGGCATAGAAACTAATGCTATAGAGGCTGAAAATAATCACACTTCTTTTATCCTTCTAGCATCCCAGCTCTCCTGGATGTTGCAAGAATTCAAAGTGAAAAGAGAAAAATAGACCCGTAAATTGTTTGGTTTCCCATTTGGGCACTTTGCCCAATCCATAGAGAATGGTTGGATTTCTCTGCTCCCAGCACAAGGCTTGGTGATTAGGTTTGCCTCTGGCCAACTGACACAATACTCTTGTGTGTAGATTGTAGACGGCACTCTGTGTTTTGCAAAGGCCTTACAGTGGCTGATAACTCCGGTGGAGGCAGAGGAGGGACATCCCAGACTGAGGGCCTCCCTGTTGGTAAGTTAGGCACTTGTCAGAAAACTCAGCCTCCCCTAAAGTATGTGTGGTGAATGTACAGATGACTAGGTGCACCTATGCATGCTTCTTGAGGCTTTTGGAATAAAACACAATGAACCAGGGATTTAAAACAATACTGACTTGGTCTCTAATAACACTGGAGGTAAGCCTCTGGCATCCAGGTATGGGTAGGGCCATGCCTCCTTGGTAGTTACCAGAGGAGGCCCTTCTGGCCTTTTCTAAGATTTGGTGGCCCCAGCGTACCTCAGCAGTATAGCATTCCCCTCTGTCTTTGCACAGTGTATGTGGCACTCGTCTCTTCCCATAAAGACTTCAGTTAAGCTGGACCTGATCTGTTCAATTTGATATCATTTTAGCCAATCAAATCTATAATGATAGTATTTCTGAGTAAGGTCATGTTCTAAGCTCCTGGAAGGCATGCAGTCTTAAAGGGCACTGTCTAGTCCAACTGCCATGGAAAAAGAGGCAGCAGAATACACTAGGAAGAATACACTAGATCCAAGTTCATCACACATGACAGGGGTAAGAACATCTGCACTGTCCCCTTCCCAGAGCTTCCGGACTCTAGGAAGCTCTGAGACAGAGAGAGGACAGCAAGCACTCTGCGTTGCTATACATGGAACACCTGCTGAGCTAGACTCAGCCTGCACAGCCTGTTCCCAATCACTGGGCCAACCCTTCATGCCACTGTAGTCTGGGGGATGCATCTTACTTCTCTGTAAGGAGTCTGACATTAGATGTACAACTCCCCTGAGGTCTGAGTCTTGGTCCTGTCCTGTGAGGAGAGCTCATCCTTGTCTCCTCTCCCCGTGACCCCCCTCACCTGGGCTACCTCTGGAAGACAGACTCTGAGTATTCAGGGCATTCTTCCAGGAGGAGGAACTCTAAGCTGAACTACTTATGGTTGTCCAAATACACATATACATGTATATATAGGCACATATACCTCACACCGTGGAAAGCACACACACATCCACAAAAGCACCACCGCACATACTCACAAGCTGAGTGACATGCTGACCGACCACTGGGTCCCATTGTCTTTGACAAGAATGAGACTGCTAGGGGTGCTGCCAGGCTCACAACAGGAACAGCATCGGAACTGGGAGAGGCAGACACAGGAGAATCCGGAAGAGCCTGAGCAGCGCAGATCTGCCACGTGAGGCCACTTCCCTGCCATGGCGTGAAACTGTTGCATTCACAGACACCTCAGCGGGACCTGTTCCTGCCTCTGCCAGGGTCCTGGTGCTCACGCCTTCATAAATCTTTCCCTTAGAAAGACGCCATCAATAAGCCACAGAGGCCAACATGTGACCGAGAAACCATTCCATTATTAAGCCCGTAATTGCCGAGAATTAATTTGCTAATTGCACGCAACTAATCTGCGTCCCTTTTGTTTTATGTCAATTAACAGAGTAATTAAAAAGAAGCAATCTCCATGCTCTCTCCTCCCTGGCAGCCTCAGATGGCCAAGGCTGATGAGACAGGCCACCCTTTGCTGGCCTCATTATTAGCAATTCTACTGCAGTGTGCTGAGCTCAGGGCAAGGCAGCTAATGGGACTCCATTGCTCTGCTGCAGCAGCACCTGGAGTAGCAACTCACCAGACCAGGATCAGATCCTTCAGACTGTTACTACTGCAGCCACCAGGTTGGCAGGGCCCTTGACTGTTAGAGCACAAGGTCTGCTGGGTTATGGGCATGGGGAGGGGAGCTCTGCAGAGAGCTTCTGAATACCAGGCAAGACACTGCGGCAAGCCTATATTTATACCCTTTGTTGGGATCGCACACTGAGTACCTCTCTCCCTACTCATGGATGTTGGAAGAAGGAGCTGTCTCCCTGAAGCTGTGGACTACTAGTAGTAGCAAGCGACTACTGGACTGGGATCTGATGCCCAGGAGCACAAAAGGGAGAGCCTTATGGGGCAGAGTCTAAGACAGCTTGGCTGTATGTCCAGGCTAGGCTGGCTAGACCTCTTACTCCTGTTTACCCTTCTTCCTGAGGGGCTGTAATGTGGGTTCAGCTCCCTTAGCAGGAGCACACATGCTGGAGTCTAGGTCTCACTCCCCACCCCCTTGCTGACTGGGTCTTTCCTTCACATATGTGGCTCTTGCTGCTCTGACTTCAAGATGGTCACTAACAGCTATGTCTCGGTGATACACGGTTTTCTGCTTTTCCTGATGCAGACACCTGCTATAGATTGATCCCACATCCTGGCTGGCCAATGTGCCCTAGCACTCTCTGTACTGGCTCAGCACTGGCTAATCCATCTTCTCTTCTGGTCACCTCTCAATCACTGTCATCCACCATACATCTGTGCTGTCACAGGGGAAGCTGAGCCACCAGAAAGAATTGCCTGGCCCTGTACCTAAGGACTCACGAGACTTCTTCCTTAGCCCCTGCCCAGCTGGACTCCTGTCTGCTCTCACCTTGAAGACCCCACTCTGGATCAAGGTCATTGCTTCAACGGCAGAAATGGCACCATGATTTCAAGACCTGAGGAACTAACGCTCTTGAGAGTGTCCAGTCAGCCCATCTCATAAGTTTCTCTGGCTTTTAGATGCATGAAGGGCATTATGCTTTGGTATCACTTCCAGTTAAGACTCTCCAAACCCATCAACCATCCCTCAAGCATATCTCTGTCTCTGGTACTTAAGATGTGTTCATCATCTCCAGTTTCCAATGTGGCCTCTTCTTGCCTCTGGGAATATCTTGAGCAGATGGTCAGGGAATGTGTAGGGACAAGTGAGTGCTCCAAGGCACAGCAGACCCAGGCAGGAAGATAGATAGTGCAACCTATGATTTAGGCCACTGGCCCCTCTACAGCTCCAGGTTCATCTTACTGGGGTCTTGGACAGGCTTGTGAACCAATCACACATTTATAGTTCTCACTGAACAAAGATAGATATTGGAGTGGTGCGGAGCCCCCTGGAAAGTGGCCAACAATTTCTCCTGTCTGTTGCTTGCTCTGCATGTGTGGCACCTGGAGCCTAGGTTTCCAAACACTGACGCCGGGCTTGCCTATCAGTGTCTACGTATGAAACATCTGTATTCTGCAGGCGACTGTAGAAATGGTCACACAGTATGCTACTGAACCTCTCCCTCCTACCGGATCTAGCCTCGTCACATCTTCACAGTGGACTATGGGAGGACAGTGGCATGTTCCCCATTTCTTTATGGCTGTTATTTAGATAAGTGATGATTTCAATCAGAACGGTCCCATAGACTCACATTTTTTGGATACTTGGTCTCTAGTTGGCGTAACTGTTTGGAAAAGATTAGGAGGTGTGGCCTAATTGGAGGAGGTATGTCACTGAAGTTTTGATGTTTCAAAAGACTCACACCATTCCTAGTATTTTCTCTGCCTCCAATGTACAAGCTCGAGATCTGCCTCCCTTTACTCCCAAGCGCTGGGATTAATGGTGTGTGCCACCACCCTTGGCTAAATTTCTTTTATAAGGACACTATAAGTGCCCTGCTGCTTGAAGCTCAATGCTTGGGCCAGATCTCGGGCTATTATTCCTCACCCACCTCACAGACTCCAGCAGCATCCCTGCTGCTGTGATTTAATGGTTGTGTTTACTGTGCCACAGCCTTTTATTTATTTGTTTTGTTTGTATATTTATTTATTTTTAGAAAGTCCTCAAGTAGTAGAAAACACCTGTCTTAGTTCACTCAACCATAGACAGGAAATGCCATGTAAATGCATGCATATATACACATGTGCACATGTACTATACACAAACACACACACCTACACATGTATATATGTACCCACTGTATGCACCCACGTGTTCATACACACACAGTGTCTGATTAGTGTGTTCTATGCAGACACATTCACATACCAGCCATGTGTGTGTGGATACACTAATGTGCACACATCCCCACAGAAGTCTTAGTTCTTGGTTCTGTGTGTTTTCTGGCGCCTTGATGCTGCACTGCAGCAGGAATCCCATTGTTCAGTGAAAAGGCAACTGAAATTTATTTGTCCTCCCTAAAAATGCTTTTGGAGACTGATGACTGTCACTGTGGTAGTGTTGGTGACCCTGCGTTAAGGGATACAGGGATCACTGTGAGTTTATGATGTAATGGAGTGAAGAAGGGTGTTTGGGACTCTCCATAGTGCAGAGAACTGTGATCACATCCCCTCCACATGTGAGTGAAATGACACCCCATGCCTCTCCCAGTCTAACACAGATGATGAGATCATGACCCCAACAAGTCCACCTGCTTTAGAGCCCAAACCCCAAAATCAAACTCCTGCAGTAAACCCGTCACTTCTAACGAGTCACACTGGAGTGTCCACGCCTCAATAAACCATCTTTTATAAATCAACGTTGTCCTGGGAAGTATGTCTGCTCGGAGCAATTAACAGTTCACTGCTCAGCTTACCGTTGCATAGGAAGTGGTTGATTCTCAGCCACTGTTCTGGGAATGGCAGCCGGGGCTGACGAGGTTGACACAGCATTTCTGCTTGAGTGTTTCACCTCAGTTCCTTAGCAGCATATACTGTGCTACATAGATCACGTGTGAGCATGTGCATAGTGTGCGGTGGATACGTTGTTCCCACATGTGTGCTGTGTGTTGCTCAAATGTGTGTGTGTGGAGCATCAGATGAGAGGCCTAGTTCAGATGAGGGGAGTACAAAAGCCTGGCGTTGTGTGTTTAATGGAGGTGACACGAAGCAGACAAATTTCGAAGCAAATAAAAAGCTGGCTCAGATTTATGGTGCAGCCATTTCCTTCCATGATCAACTGTGCCGTGGAATTAAATTAGCCGATAGAAATGCATGAGGTGGAGGCTTCTGCCGGCTAGACACCTGTAAATCATCCGTCAGCCAAAACAGTCCTCCGGTGCATTCACCCTCGGTCAGGGTTGGGGTATGGGGAGGCTGGATGGAGAAGGAGGGTTTTGGTTTTTTTTTTTTTCCTGGCAGAAGCACAGCCTTATCCCCTCTGCTGGCTCAGAATGACGGCAGCTGAGGGGTCTCATGACTGCCCTACCTCACATGCCTCAAGTGAGACTGGACAACAGAAGGGCCACACTGGAAGGCTGATCCACACACACACACACAGGGAAAATAACAACTTGAGGTGAGCACAAGCAAGCATGTCTGTCTGAGTTGGAGCCTTTGAGAATGGAGAGGAGTAGGATTAGGCCAGGGAGAAGAGGACAAGGGTCCCAAGACCTCTAGAGTCAAAGAAAATGGGTCCCCCAGGGAAGTAGCTAGCTCAGATCAGTCATCAAGAGGAAAATCAGAGTGGGGAGGGGAGGTCCTGCTGGCTAGAGCTGGAGCATCCCCAGATGAGCTGGCTTTGCCACTGTCCCAAGTGTCTGTCACCTCTAAGCTCTCTCACACACACATGTACATGCTTTCACACACGTGTGCATGCCCCACATTAATAGGCACCATTTACATTTATGTGCATTTTGAACACTTGTGCACAAAAATGTATCATAACTAGAGCAGAAAACTGCCTTTCAGTTTAAGGTCCCCAATTACTGTGTCCAGTCCAAACAGGGGAACAGGAGTCTTCGTGACTGTGCAGCTAAAAAAGATCACTGAATAAAAAAAATATAGTCATACTATATAGAGGTTCTGTGACCTCCTCAAAAGCCACCAGCAATGGGATAAAGTATGCAAACACATGAGCCTCTGGGGGTCCATTTTTATTCAACCACCACATGTGTGAACAAATCTATTACCCCAAATAAAAAACTAGTGAGAACCCAGAAAGCAGTTTCACCCAGTTTAGTGAGTTAGTGAATTTAATTAGGAGTTAGTGAATTTAATTACAATAGCCTGGGCCACTTAGGGCAGGAGAGGGCCTTGTGAACCACATCAGTAGCCTGTGAGCTCTCCCCTACATGCAAAATGGAGTGTTAGCAGACCTAGTTTTCTGAGAGTGTCAGGCTCTGAAGACAGAGTTCTTCCCCCTGAGGGAGCATCATGCCCAGTCTCCTCATGAGAAGATGTACCCTCGGCTTTGCTTAGTTTCCTATGGTGTCGTCTTCCTGATTTCCTGACTTCCAGTCTTCCTGTTCTGGATCCCAAATCTGTGATCTCCTTTCTTCCTTCCTTCTTTGATTTTCTTCTTCCTCTTCCTCCTGGTT
Source organism: Mastomys natalensis (assembly GCA_021653895.1). Taxonomy (NCBI): domain Eukaryota; kingdom Metazoa; phylum Chordata; class Mammalia; order Rodentia; family Muridae; genus Mastomys; species Mastomys natalensis. The sequence continues at coordinate 597,972 of JAJTUV010000110.1, read as the reverse complement.
CCAAACTATGTCTTGCTCTATTTACTAGAATATTATATATACATGTATATATATATATATATATATATATATATATATATATATATATATATATATATATATATATATTATATATATGAGATACATAGAGGAGACAGATAGTCTTGCTCCAGGTTTCAAACTTTTGAACTCAACCCTTGTGCTTCAGCTTTTCCGATAGCTGGAGACACTGATAGATACCTCCATGCCCACTCTCTCCTGAGGTTTTTGAAATCCAGTTATTTGCTTCTCAAAGCATCTTTGGCCATAACTCTTCTGGTCTCTTCACTATGGCTACCACTCTGTCCCTTTCTTTCAACACGAGAAGAAGACCTTCCACATCACTCTCATATTTGGCTGAGTCAAATCCCTAGAGGACTAGGGGAATGAAATAGGTCAGTTTAACTTGTTTCCCACATGGGGACCCAAACACAGTGGTTTCCACCCTTTCCTCTGAGACCATAGCACAGGTGCTTTGGGTCTTCCTCTGTGTTCTTGGGCACACTCCTGACGCCTGAATGCCCCTCTCCATTTCTACCTGCCTAATCCACCCTCAGGAGGTCCTTAGATTCTCAATCACTATGACTTCATAGCATCTCTGCTCACCCACTGGCTTAGGTATTCATCTGGTCCCTCTGGGATGCTCAGCTACTCTCCATAGTCTAATAATCATTTAAAAACAGGTTTTCAAACTATCTGTCTCCTCTATGTATCTTACTCCCCTCCATTATTCAGGGTTAATAAATAGGTATATAAAATGAATGTGTATACATGTATATATAATATTCTAGTAAACAGATGTAAAGGTGATTTATTAGAATGATTTGCAGGCTGCAGTCCAACTAATCCAACCACCACTAGCTGTGAACAGGAAGTTCAAGGATCTAGTAGTTGTTGATCTTCTGTACACACTGGGATCCAGAAGAAGTAGGTAGGCTCCAGTGCCAGTGACGGAGTGGTTGTGTCAGCAAGGTGAGGGCAAGCAAGTAGGCAAAGGGAAAAAGTTCCCTCCTCCACATCTGTATGTAGACTTCTGGACTAGATTTGAATTCACCCACTTCAGATCAGGCAGAATCCCTCTCTCAGGTGTGCCCTGGATTGTAGAATCAAGAATAGCCGTGATATCCCCTTTCCCCAATTATATCTTTACCCATTGGGTTCTTGCTATTGATTTTCATCCACAGGTAAGTCTGGCCACAGTGTAAACTCTCTCCCTTTATACCCAGCATTTTTTGCTGCCTATTTTTTGGGGGGTGGGGTGGGTGGTCTGCTGGTATTTTCCACTGATGTGCTGTTTGTCATGTTAGCTCTATGCTTTATATGTGAATGACATTATAAATGGTCTTCATTGCTTTCTGTATATTCTCTCAGATGTTAAAAAAAAAAAAAAATCCTCTAGGATTTCTGCACTAGTGCTGCAGGTTATTTTGGGTCTTTGTAAGTTTCTACCCGGCTGCCTGATTCTCCATCTTCTTGTTCTTCCTGCTGACTGGTGCCTCTTCTCACAGGCTTGTGGTGGAAGCTAATCCATACCCTATTCTGTACCACACAGCATGTGGCCATCTTCCTCTTGTAATAGTCTTATTCTGAGGTTTCGGTTTTTTTTTTTTCTTTCTCCTTTTCAGATTGTTTCTGTACCCACACACAAAGAAAAAGATCTTTTATAACAACCATTCTGGAATCTCCTCAAAGTCTCCACAAAAGACTGCCACTTGCCTGCCCATGTGGTTGCTATGGGTCTTCACCCAGCCTCGACTCCACCCCACCTGCTGAGTGGATTCCCGGGGTGCCGGTAGCAGCTGTGCAGCACGAATCCCCACCTGACACCCTGTCTCAAGTGGAGGAGCCAAAGGCTGCCTATGCCCTGTCTTTCAGCCGACCTCCTCCCTCAATAACCCCCTGCCACCAAGCATGTGGTCAGTGGGCTATCTTGCCCACCCCCAGCCTTTCTTTCTCTCTCTTCCAAAAGACCCTGCTCCCCCCTCCTTCTTCGCAGCCTCCTCCTTTGCCTGCCTCACAATAGGTCTCCCCATTGTCTCACGGGGGCGTCATTACTGTCCCGCCGTGTGACATCATAATAGGCTCCTGTCCCAGAAAACAAAGCCCTTTGGAGACACCGAGGAGACACGCCGTGTTTATGTCGTCACTGACTAGACAGAAGTGGAAATAGAGGGGGCTAGAATAAACATCTGTAGATTGGGAAGAACAATACCCTTTGTCCCCCTTTATTTCTGAAGCTGCTGAAATTATGCCTCGCACAGCATAGAAATGGAGTGTATGTGTTCGTGTGTGTGTGTGTGTGTGTGTGTGTGTGTGCTCATGCGTGCGCACACACTCATGTGCATGCAGGTGGATTAATAAGAAACCATTGAAATGCAAATTGAGGACCCCTCCTCCCAAACAAGCTAGTTATCACCCTCTTCCTCCCGGGATACTCAGGGTGAGCAGAGGCCAGCCAGAAGGAGACAGGACTCAGGAACTCCTGCCTATATAGTAAGAGAGGCTAGCTGCAGGTCATAGCAGCTCAGATGTGACAGAATCTATACCAGCAGGTAGGGGTTGCAGGCTGTAGTTTCAAGGTTTCTCTGCATCTTCATTCCTCCTCTGCATCTTTATTTTGGGGAAACAATCCCAGAGGTTGTTGTGTTACAAAACATGCAAAGTATCATGCAACAGTACTTGAAGCTATAACCATGAGCAGGAGCTCACATGTGGGACAAGGTATGCCCAGAGCTACACAAGAGATAGAGACCACCAGATAGCCATAAACACCAAAGCTTCCATATATGTGTTTATTATGGGATGGCTAAAGCATCACATGCCATTCTCAGACTCAAATCTCAGGGTTAGTAGTCAAGACCACAGCCGTCTGCGTGCATGTGGCGAGCAGGTATGTTTTTGTGGCACTTTCCCTCCTGGGGCTCAATATCATTCTTTACAGAGATGCTTACTGGCATCAAGAAAGCAATTTGTTTAGCACTATAGGAAGAGGGTCTGGTTAGAGATCAAAGCAGAAAGGGAAACTAAATCTAGCCTATAGCTGGTCCCATGTAGACTGCATGGGGCAGGAATGGCCGGCCTCGGGAGCCCCCCTCTAGTCCCTAGAAAAGCTCTCCAGTGTATCACTGCTAATGCTGGAGACACTGTGCAGCATCTCCACCCACAAGCTTCACAGACTGGTCTGTGCTGCGATGTGAATAGTAACCAGAGTTTAAAGATGCACCTGGTAGTTAAGCCTAATTTATATCAAACAATGCTTCGGTTCTGCCCTTTGTTGAAGAGTAACTGTTTATGACCCTGCCATGTGACAATGAGTGACAAATTCCTTCCAGTGCACACCAGTGGGGCTCTCAGGCATAAAAAGGTTTATCTGCTTGTCCTCTAAGGGTCTGGACCCCACTTGTGTGTTAACCACACAGACTTCGCTTCCTGAGAATTCGTGGGACACTTTGAACCTTGTCAACATTGCTCTCCCAAGCTGTGTCTGTTATGCCCTAAAGAGAGGCAGAGGGTAGGATAAAGGGTCTGCTGGGGCTTGTGTGAACACTCATACACAAACATTCACGCACAGTGGCATCTGCATGCTTACACGCTTACACACTCATGCTTACATGTGCGTTTACATGTACTCATATACACATCTCAGGCACCTTCACATCTTCATGTATGTGGACTCAGACACCGGCACACAAGTTCACATGTATGCATTTAGACACCTTCACTACTGAAATTCTACCCCCAGGGCATAGATGAGGACACATCTCCAGAACTGTGCATGTTCAGGAGTGAGAGTCTTACTGGGATGAGGATTGACCCTAGCAGACCCAAGTGGGCAGGATCTCTGTGACCTGTACAACCATGCTGGCTATTAACACACAAGGCTTCCAGCCTTATCTGAGCCCAACTGGACTTAGCTATGGACATACCACCACCCATACAGCTTAGGGCTGCTTGTGCTACAACATACTGGGTTCATATCCTCATTTAAATGTTTTTCTAAGAGAGCCCAAATAAAGGTACCACAAAGAAAACTGAGTAAAGCGTGGACTCCTGGGCCCTCCCCATGAAACCAGCCTGGAGGTAGGGCCCTGCAGATTCCACTGGCTGGAGTATTGGCAGCTGTACACTAGGTTGGTCCTTTGGCTCCTTCCTCCATAGTTCCAGCCTCGGCGTGTGTTTCTGCTAGGTTGGTGAGTGTACCCGTAGGGTTAGCACTGTGTGGCAGTTCCTTATGAATGCCATGCTTCATGGCAGCACACAAACCAAGCACAGGATGTAGGAGGGGTAAGGCTGGATGTCAGAATGCCCCACATGCTCTCAGACACATTTGTTTTTTCTTCTCTGCCAAGTGGGAGGCTGCTCCCGCATTGTTGCTGCCATCCACTCCCTGGGCCCTTTGTGTCTGGCACGTGTCCTTTTGTGCCACTTGGCAACACTGTAGAGGACCCCACACCATGGTTTTGCCCAGGGAGGAAGGATTTGTGTTTAGGGCTTGCAGCAGAGTCTCTGGACATCTCAGCCACACTCTGGTCATCTACACCTTTTTGTCAACCCCGAGGACAAGGTAGGGATGGATACAGGCTGCCTTTGTAAGAAAACTATCAGAATCTCTAATCTCTTCCCACAGCTGAAGGTGATTCTCCTGAGAAGCCACTGGGAGGGCAGCAGGGCAAGGACTGGGAGGGATGGTGAGACTGTCTACAGCCCTTCCTCCTTGGCCCAAACCTAATGCTGAAGGTAACTGTTCACTAGTGAGTACAGAGGACCTGCTTGACTTCTCTCCAGGGTCTGTCTAAAGTTCATGAGCATGTGGCTAAGTCTTCAATGAACTGGGCTGGAGAGAGAGTCAATAAAGTCAGTGAAAATTTTCAGGACCCTAGTGGATAGCGTCCCAGCTTGACCCTTCTTGTGGACAGAGGAGCTCTCTTTTCTATTCTGTGGGCGTAGCAGAGGACACAGATGCAAAGAAGGGGAATTCATTCCTCACAGTTGTGGAGCCTAGGATGTCCTGGCTGGGGGACGAGCAGACTTGGTGAGCTCTAGATCTGGAGAGTAGCAGGAACGACAGGGCTACCTCTATGGTAAACTCAGGGTGGTGGGGGGTGGGGTGGGGCACAGTACAAAAGCATCTCCTGCAGGAGGACCTAATGGAAGACTGCCTGAGAGACCAAGGATTGCTGGTGCAGATGATGCCAGCCAATCAGGAACTGCTGTTTAGAAGAGATGCTTTCTTAGGACCAATGAGCTGCAGCTTTTCTCAGCCTGCTCCGGAGTCTGTGTCATTGACTCTGTGCCACCTCACCTCCAACCCCCAAGGGGAGGTAGGGTCAGGTGTCGAGTAGTACAGTGCACTGGCAACACTAGAGAATCTTGCACCTTGCAGTAGCATCTTCTTACTGTGCCCTCCAAAAGCTGGAAGGAGCAAGGGGGTGTTCCGTGGTCTATTTCTTTGAGTACGGATTTGTATGCTCTGTGTCTGCGGACTATCAGGATGTATGGCCTACTTTGTGTGACTTATGGTGTATATGTGTGTTGTGCGTGTGAGTGTAGAAATATACATCCGGAGGCCAAAACAGGATGCTGGGTGTCTTCCTCTATCATTTTTTTCTTATCACCTTGGGACAGGGCCTTTCATGAAATCAGAAGCTAACCATTTGAGCTGAGCTGGCTGCCAGGGAACACTCAGGATCTGCCTGTGTCTGCTCCCCAGCACTGGGGCTCCAGGCAAACACGGCAATGCCTGGCTGTTTACATGCATACTGGGAACTCTTGAACTCAAGTGTTAGTGCTTACAGAGCAAGTTCTCTTACCCACTAAGCTGTCTCCCAGCCCTGACGTGTGGCCTTTTGCTTCTGATTTCTTTCACCTCATGTCTTGGGGGCTAGGGCTACATGGCAGTATCCCGTGCCTTTTTATGAAAGAACAACATTTCTCTTCACATGAACCTACATCTATCCACACATCAGCAGATGGACATTTGGGCTGTTCCCACCCCTTGGTTCTTCTAAGAAACCTTGTTGTAAGTAAGCATCATAGAACTGTGATGTCATGTGATGTTTCCATTTTTAATCTTTTGGGGATCCATGACCTTTTCCAAAACAGCTGCATCGTTTTATATACCCACTCAGTGCTTCATATAGATTCTGAGCTTCTGTTCAGAGGATGTTAAAAATAAAGCTGGCAAGATGGTTCATCAGGTAAAGGTGCTTGCCATCTGGGCTTGATCTCCAGGACCCACAGGGTAGAAGGGGGAAAACTGTCTTGTACAAGTTGTCTTATGACTTCAACATATACAGTGTGGCGTGCACAAACCCACAGGCAGAAATAAAAATTTAAATATAATGAAAATTAAATTGCTTACAGAAGAAAAATGGTTTTGCTGTGATAAGACACATTGTTCTCCTGACCCTCCTGGCACCCTGTCAATGGGAGTCTGTTATGGTTTGTATATGATAAGTCCAGAGAGTGGCACTATTAGAAGGTGTGGCCCTGTTGGAGTAGATGTGGCCTTGTTGGAGTAGGTTTACCACTATGGGTGTGGGCTTTAAGACCCTCATCCTTGCTGGCTGGGAGCTAGTCTTCTAGCAGCCTTCAGATGAAGATGTAGAACTTTCAACTCCTCCTGCACTACCATGTTGCCTGAATGTTGTAATGTTCCTGCTTTGATGATACTAGACTGAACCTCTGAACCTGTAAGCCAGCCCCAATTAAATATTGTCCTTATAAGAGTTGCCTTGGTACTGGCACCACATGGTGGCTCACAACCATCTGTAATGGGATCTGGTGCCCTCTTCTGGTGTGTCTGAAGACAGCTACAGTGTACTCATATACATAAAATAAAGAGTTGCCTTGGTCATGGTGTTTGCTCACAGCAGTAAAACCCTAAGAAGAGTCAACAGTCATAGTTAGAAGAACAGCATATATGCAGCATAATAGGAAGGCACAGTTGTACATTGTCCCCAGTGCACACATGCTAAGGATAGCAAAGTTGATTTTGAGATTAGAACATCATAGCTAGATACCTTCATAGGTGACATAAGCCCACCTTATTTTTACCATATAGAGATGAGGGTTCAGAATTAGAGTGTCAGGTCCATTTGGGTCTCCTCAGCCCTGACACTGAGGTCCTAGGGCTATGCTACCTGCCCACCTTTGAAAAGGCATATGGCCTTTGGCCTTTGACAGAACTAATGTAACAATCTAACCAGATGGGAAAGAGACCCATGGTAGTCCCCATAGGGCTTCTGGAGCAAAGCACAAAATATCTCTACCTCATACCCTTATAGTACTTGCCTGGATCTGAATCTGGTGCAGTCACCTCTATTCTCTACAAGCACCCAGCTAACTTCATCTGTATCACAGTCTCTCAAGAGTGAAGGCCTTGTACTAGTGGAACTTCTGATGCTGAACTGTAGCAGGATCCTTCTGTCCAACATGTCCTTCTGTCAGGTCAAGTTTCCTGGAAAGAACAACTGCATTTGAACTTGAGATATTAGCACCTACCTCAAATCAATTGAGCTCATCGGAGCCAGGTTACCAGGGAAACCGTGTTGGAAGGCTGACCAGCCAGGAAAACACTTCACATTTATAGCCTGGAAATTCCTGCAGTCTCGGTAGCTGCAGTGGAAATAACCAAAGTTAGTTAAAGAAATTAGTTTCAAGCTAAAGACTATTAAGAGGTAAAAAGACAAGCTACGGACAGAGAGAAAACATCAGCAAACCATGTATCAGTGAAGGACTTGACGGACACGCAGATTCTCAAAGCTCAATAGTGAAGGACAATGGGAAAGAGAAGAAAGCCATTAGAGAGTCATTCCACCCAAAAGGAGAAACAGGGTACTCCAAGGTCATTGGCACTGGCCATCAGGGAATGCAAGTAAGACCATGGGGAATCTCCTCTTGCCCAATCTGAGCGGCTGAGATAGAAAGAAAGGTGGATCCAGATCTTGTAGTATACACTTGGAATCCCAGCCTTGGGATGGAAGCAGAGTCGTGAGCTTGTGGTCAGCTCAAGAAAACAGCAAGGTTATCCATACAGTGTCAGTGAGATTGTGAATGGTCCCACCACTGCAGAAATCCAAAGCAAGTGTGTGTACTGAAGATTCCCAGAAGCCACAGTTCTGAATTTTTATTCAGAGAAATGGAAACGTGTTCAACTTGTCCTGGTGGTTATAACATTTGCAGCCAGAAACTAGGAACAATGCCCTGTGACGGCAAAAGAATCGTGGCACAGCACTTTGTAGTCCCTTCTCAGCTGTGGAGACAGTGGCCATTAATACAGAGCAAGAAGGGATCTCAGAGGGCTTATTGAGGGGAAAAACTTGTCCTTGAAACTTGAACAAAAACCAGAGCTGCCTCTCATTTCTCATAATGCTTACTACACAGAGTTGGGGGACACATAAGAACCCAAGGGGCCTAATGTATCTGTGAATGATATTTAGGGGTGGCAGGGGTTGCTGAGGAACGCCTGACAGCTCTGGAGCAGCTTTGGGTTTTACTGGCACTGGTTATCATTTAGAAAGGACAGATATGTCACTAGAGGGATATCACATACAGGGTGTGGTGCAGGATCACGATTTCACAAGAAGCAATATTGAGGGACTCGAGTGAGATATGCAGCGGACATCACTGTGCCGTCTGTCCTCCGCCTCCTGTGAATCTATCATTATTTCAAAATAACAAGTTTTTTTTTTTTAAAGTGACAGCAGGCATTGCTTTGTTCCAGGCAAGTAAGACGCTGAGCGCGTCTCAGCATGTGTCATGAGAGGCCCTTCTGCCGCCTGTAATCTGGGCGCGCGGCGTGGCAACTGTTATTCTGGTATCGTTTCATCTCGCATCCAAAGTGATTAAAAAGCCTCATTGTCATAACAGCGATTTTTAAATCTGTTTGCACAGCAAGGCAGAAGCGATGGCTATAGCCTTGACAGAGAAAGGGAGGCAGAGAAACCATTGACCCACACACGGGCAGACAACATGTCCCAGAGTCACCGTCCACAGCTCAGCAATGGGGATCCGAAATACACTGGAGGGCGGTATGAGGCAGCCCGGCACATCCTTAGCCACACAACCACCTGCCTTTCAAGTCACAGTGAAAGTGCATTCAGCTAGCACACTTGTGGCCACACAGTCATCAAGAGGTGTGAACATTGCTGTCCTCCAGGGTTTCACTTCACCTGTGGAGGAACAGTGCTCTGGAGTGGTCCTGCTACTGAGGGGAGCTGCCCTCTGTCTCATCCTTCCTACAAGAGCCCTATCTCCACAGCCCATTGCTTCAGTCATGGCTTGCTAAGAATAACTGCTTTGCAACAGGCCTGGTGCCATCGGTGCTGTCTTCTTGGATTTAATAGCATGGTTGTAATTAGCTTAACACACGTGCACAAAGCCAACAGGCCAGTGCCCGAATCCAGCTGAAGCTGGATTCCACTCAGGTCCCAACAGCTGGTTTCCTGCCTAGTACCCCTACTGTTGACCCAAATGGTCCATCTGCTCTGGCAAGCCAGAATTTCATATCAGGATGAGATGCCATTACACGCTCATCACAGTAGCTATGTATGAGACTGTGCACACATACATGGGCAGGTAGACCTTGTAAGCCATTGCTCTTGGGGGTAGAAAATGATATTGTCTATGGATTAGTTATTGTTCACACTGCTGTGACCAGACAAGAAGCAGCTTAAGGGAGAAAGTCTGTATTTGGGTTCTCAGTTTGAGGGCATAGAGTTTATCCATGGTTGGGAAGATGTGGCAGCAAGAATGAGGGGTGGTTTCTGATCACAGCATCTTTAGTCAGAAAGCAGGCATGGAGGATATGCTGGTACTTAGGCCATGATTTCCTTTTTATTTAGCCCAGTCCATAGAATTATGTCACCAACATTTATTTAGGGTGAGTATTCCCATCTCAACGAACACAATCTAGAAACTCCCTCACTGGTGTACCTAGAAGACTATCACCTACAGAATTCTTCATCCATCACAGTCCTCTGATAAATAGGAAACTGTGCACCCAACACACCATGCAGCAGCTCCATTCCATGTTATTCCATGTTTCGTGTGCTTCATGCACATACACAGAAGGTATAGCTGAGGGTTTACTAACTTGTGCACCTGGGAAACTCATGAGCCCTCAGAATGTGCCCTTGTGCCTCTTCTTAGCCAGTGCCAGACAACAGGCAGCCACTTTCTAGATTTGTTTTGTTTTGCCAGTGCTGTTTGCTTCTAGAATGTCACCTTTGTGCTCTAGAACTTCATTAAATGTGTCCTGTGTCTGGTTCCTTTCTCCAGCAGGGTCCCAGGGAGCCATCATGACACAAGAGAATTCAATGTTTATTTCCTTGAAATTGCCATGCAGTCCTCTGACACTCAAGAGCCAACTGGATGAGATCACCACCTGAGGACACCATGACCAAAGTTTCTGGAGAACATCCCAGTACATGCCTGTGTGGACGTTCACTCATGTTTCCCTTGCTTGACCAACTGGAAATGAATCTCTGGATGACAAGAATGGGAGAAGTCTTGTTTTATGAGTAAAGTACTTTGTTACAATGGAACGTATCACATGCACACACCGAGACAATGCTCTAGAGTCATGCTTGCCCGTGAGAGGGCCAGGGTACAGCAGCCCTTTTCAGTCTGTGCCATGCAGAAGGTGGTGACAGCATCTCATTTCTCTAATGAGCATCTCACTGGAGACTGATAGACTAAACCAGCTTTTCCTGTGCCGGCTGGGTCACCGTTGAGTGTCTGACTAGGTCTCTGCTCTACTCTGTAGAAAGAGGCCCCAGTGCTATGGAAACAGGTTTTTCAGCAGATCTAGGTGAATGCTTCTCCTAACCGTAGACATATCTTTTGATTTTCCTAGAGATACTGTTGACAAGCTTTTACGGGCTGGGGAGGTGGCTTGTGGGTAAGAGTACTCACTGCACAAGCATGACGAGCTGAGTTTGAATCTCCAGTACACATGTTTTAAGAAGCTGGACGTGAATGCACACGTGCTTATAACCCCGTACATTTTCAGCAGATATAAGAAAATGAGGCTAACTGGCCTTCGGTCTGTCTCCAGGTTCAGTGAGAGATTCTGTCTCAGGAAATACAGCAGAAAGTAAAAGAAAAAGCCACCTAATGTCCTTCTCTGTCCTCCATATGCGTGTATAAGTACAATTACCTACACATGCACATACACCACACGCACATATTACACACATACACTGGATCTAGAGTTATAGATGGTTGCTAGCCATTGATGTGGGTGCTGGGAACTGAACTCAGCCCTCTGTAGGAGCAGTGCATGCTTTTAGTCATTGAGCTCTCTCCCCTAACCCCTTTGTGCATTTAAAAAAATTTGTTGTTATGTTTATGGGTATCTTGTCTCATGTATGTTTGTATATCACATGCATGTCTGGTGCCTACGGAGGCCAGAAGAGGGTGACCAACACCCTGAGACTGGAGTTACAGATGGTTGTAAACCACTATATGGGTTCTGGGACTAAAACCGATGTCCTCTGGAAGAGCAGACAGTGCTCTTAACCACTGAGCCATCTCTACAGCTTCCTCTTTGTCGTTTTTTAAGGGTAATTTTTTGTGTGTGTTTCCTTCCCAGGGGCTCATTGCTTGTCTCAAGGTCAGAAAAATTCACATTGAGTATCTTTGGGTCTTAGAGAAAAACTGTGAGTTTTCAGTGTGTTCTCTTACCTCATTAATTTCCCTTTAACTTCAGCTTGTAAATGGACTTTTATTATGAGAATGTGTTAAAAAAATTGGTGATTTTATATTTGGTCTGTATCTATTTAGACAATCTTGAATTTCTGCCTTGATCTGTTAATATCAAGAAATAACTTGACTTTTGAGCATTGACCCAACCTTGAGTCATTCCAAGGAGACAGTCCTTGGGCATTGTCCTGTTGGTTTTGACTTGCTAATATTTTGTGAAGGATTCCCACGTCCCTGTTTGTAAAACAAACAAACAAAAGAAACAAAAACCATTTGGTTTGTTGTTTTTGTTACTTGTAATGTCTTCATCAACTTTGGAGTCAAGCTCTGCTGCTTGATGTTACACAGGAGCCAACCAGTCAGTCATGTGACCTCCTATACCCGTGTGCTGCCCTGAAAGCATGAAATAAGCATGTGCAAGCAAATGCATTGTGCCATGAACATACTACAAATCACACCCCCCTGTTCTGGAGAGCTGCTTGTTAAATATTTACCAGGAAACATAGCTGGGCTCACAAACACAATGTTTTCCTTTGTCTTGTATTTTCTGAAAGAGACTACAATTTGTAATCCCTCTTCTTTAGGTATATGCAAAATGTATCACCTAAGTCCAGAGTCTCTGTGTTGCGAGGTTGTTTTGCTCGACTCCAGTTCCTTTAATAGATTACAACTATTTATTTAGTTCTATGTTCTCCTCATTCTTGCTTCTGTTTTGGTTAATAATGTTTAGTTTTGGTTTGGTTTTTTTTTTTTTTTTTTTTTTTTTTTTTTAATGTGAGTACACTGTAGCTGTCTTCAGACATACCAGAAGAGGGCATCAGATCTCGATACATATGGTTGTGAGTCACCATGTGGTTGCTGGGAATTGAACTCAGGACCTCTGGAAGAGCAATCAATGCTCTTAACCTCTGAGCCATCTCTCCAGCCCGTTAATAATGTTTTCAATTGGGTATTTTATTGCTGCAATGGAACACCATAACCAAGCAACTTGGGGAGGAGTTTATTTGGTTTTCACTTCCACAGCACTGTTCATCATGGAAGGGAGTCCAGGAAACTGGAGGCAGGTGCTGATGCAAAAGCCATAGAGGGGTGGTGCTTACTGGCTTGCTCCTCATGGCTTGCATTGCCCGCTTTCTTATAGAACCCAGGACCACGGGCTAGGCCCCCACTTCCTTAAGGTTCTGTAACCTCAAAACAGCATCACCACCCAGTAAGAGTCAAACACAATCAACCCAGAGCACCTTCTAAAGTCTCTGTTGTTCTTGATGTAGAAAACTTATCTTCCCCTTTGCTCTTGACCAAGTTTACTAACCGCATCAGCTTTTCACAGTCAATTTGAAGCTTTTCTGACTCTCTACCGTCTTTGCCTGCCTCCTGACTTCTGTTCTGTTCCTGTCAGTATTTCCCTTTATTACTTAAGGTTTAATTTTGTCTAACCCCACTGGCTCCACAAGTCGGATGAGAGGCCGAGAACGAAAGGTACTTTAAGGTGACAGAGCTGTTGGATCTAAATGGCAAACTCACCTGTGTCCTTACTATATGCTCAGCCCATCTCAGGATAGGGTGGTTTCTCTGTATTGAAGATACTAACATCTCAGGACCTGGCCTGTTTCACTGCATGATGGAGTGGTCCCTGTTCTGGACTTTTCCAGGAACTTGCAAACTTGATGTTCACAGTTCTAGTGTATGCTCTCTACTCCAAGTGTGCGCTGCAGTGGTTCTCAATCTTCCTAGTGCTGTGACCCTTTAACACAGTTACTCATGTTGTACTCTCTGATCATAAAATTATTTTCATTGATATGTCATAACTAATTTTGCTACCGTTATGAACTGTAATGCAAATATTTTTGAAGATAGAAGCTCGCCAAAGGGGTTGCAGCCCACAGGTTGAGAACTGCAGTCTGCTGGCATCTGCCACCGTGAAGAACATCCAGTGTGCAGAGACCAAGCTAGTCCAAGCATACACAACTCTCAGAGGTATTCAATGTGAGCTCACCTGGCAGCTCTCCACACTTGGAAGCTGACAGACTTCTCATCTGGGATGGAATGGTCAGCATCATGTGAGATAGCACATAGCTGACTTGGGCACTAACAGCTGATGCACACTTTAAATTCCAGCAGCTGAGTTCCCATAGTTAAGGGTATGTTGAAGTACCAAGTGTGGTCAGGACAGAGCTTCTCCTGTTTATCTGCCAGCTCAGAATTGACAGAATCAAAACAGACTCCATAAGGGGGACAGAGAAGAGTGGCTACTTTTGATGGGATATGCTTTTGATAGGAAAAGATGCCCTTGCTGAGTGTGGTGGTTTGAACAGCTTCCATAGGCTCATATATTTGAATGCTTAGTCATCATTATTTAAGAAGAATTAGGAGATGTGGCCTTGTTGGAAGAACTCTCTCTCTCTCTCTCTCTCTCTCTCTCTCTCTCTCTCTTTCTTTCTCTCTCCTCTCTCTCTCTCTCTGTCTCCCCCACCTTGTGGATCAGGATGTAAAGCTCTCAACTCCTTCTCTACCGCCATATGTGCTGCTATGCTCCCCACCATGATTATAAAGAAAGTGGAAGCAAGTCCCCAGTTAAATGCTTTATTTTATGAGTTGCCTTGGTCATAGTGTCTCTTCACAGCACTAGAACAATGACTAAGATACTGAGCATGGTAGTACATGCCTTTAATTCTAGCACTTGGAATGCAGGAGCATTCGAATCTCTATGAATCTGAGGTCAACCTGACCTACACAGAGAGCTTCAGGCTAGCTAGGGACACATAATGAGTACCTGTGATGGTTTGTATATGCTTGAGACAGGGAGTGGCACTATTAGAAGGTGTGGCCCTGTTGGAGTAGGTGTGTCACTGTGAGTGTGGGCTTTAAAAGAACCTCATCCTAGCTGCCAATCTTCTCTTAGCAGCCTTCAGATGAAGATGTAGAACTCTCAGCTCCTCCTGCACCATGCCTGCCTGGATACTTCCATGCTCCCACCCTGATGATAATGGACTGAAGCTCTGAACCTGTAAGCCAGCCCCAATTAAATGTTGTCCTTATAAGCATTGCCTTGGTCATGGTGTCTGTTAACAGCCATAAAACCCTAAGACAGTACCTGTTTCAAAACAACTAAAAAGGTGCTCTTGCCTGTGGTTCCAGAACTCTGGAGACTAAGGAGGGTAAGTCAGAGTTTGAGGCTAGCCTGAACCATATATCAAGATACCCGCTTTTTAAAAAAAAATTGCCACAGACAAGGAAGAGGAATAAAAGGGAACAAGCATAAGAGACAATCAGGTAGAAGGAGAAGGCGTCTTCTATGGTCTATATAAGGCTGATTCTGGGGAAGTTCCCTGACTCTAAAACCCTATCTGGAAATAGAATCTCTGTCAATGTCATTGCATAAGATGAGGTCACACTAGACTGTAGTGACCTCAAACCCAACCATTAGTGTCCTTGTGAGGAGAAGGGGATCTGAGATACACAGACAGAGGTAACTTGAAGAGTAGTAATGATGAGGCCACAGTCAGGGGTACCAGGAGCTACCAGAAGCTGGAGGAGGCAAGAAAGACCCTCCCTTGAATCTTCAGAGCCAGTGCAGTCCTGGAACATTTTGACCCCGTAACCCTGACCTCAAGAACTTGGGATCAATTTCCATTACTGAATCCACTTAGTTTCTGGTCCCTCATCATGGTAGTCCCAGAGACTGGTGCTAAATTACCCATGGGGTTCCCATCGCCTCAGTCACAGGCACTGGTGGGAGGTGTCTAGGCAAGCGTGAGGACAGTCTCACCCTCCTATTCTGCACTAACAGACTGGACACTCTCTGAAAGACCAAGTCTGGGAAGATCCAGATGGGCGTGTAGCTTTCAGAACTTAAGGGGTCATGCCTGGGTATTAGGCCTCAGTGTGTTCTGATTTGGGCTCCTACAGATGGGGGTGGTGGGAGGACTCTGGCGAGCAGAGGGCGGACACTGACTCCAGAAGACAAGAGTGGAAGTGGTAGACTCACATCTTGTCTTCTCCTTGAACAGCCCTCCCTGGCATTTGTGGGTCCCCCTGCAGGGTGGATTGGATGGTGCTGTCGGGCCAAGTGAAAAAGCAACCAGGCATTTTACTGATATCAGATGCCCCATGCACAAAAGCTCAGGCATCTACCCCCAACTCCTCACCCCCTCACCCCATAACACTCTTCTTGTTGATGTTTGGGGCCTCGAGGATGTAAGGGCATCTATGTGATTTTTGTTCTAGTTTGTTTTGCTTTCCTTGTTGCAGATGAGTGGCAGGCTGCTCCACAGAACTACAGCTGTGCCTAGATTTCCTGACCCCAAATCTTTTACCCAAGTAAATCCAGACACATGTGCTGAGGAGGGAAGGGGTTAAATGCTTGCACCCAGTCTGAGCCACACAACAGCATCACCATCCTTCCCAAGTCACATCATCTGCCTGCATCCGACTCTGTTGTGAGGTAGGTGCAGGCTGCTTGCCTACAGTTCAAGCAGAGCGTAGTAATTTGTGCTGCAAGTTTAGCTGAATGTTCGTTCCTTCCCAGTGAGTGCACAAGGGTTCTTATCTCTAGCTTGCCAGAGTGGCTTCCAGCAAAGAGGCTCAACCTGGGCACAAGAACCCCCAGCTCTGTATACTGAAGTGGGGATAGAAAATTACTCCATCAGGGAGGCAACTCTGACTTAGACAGACTCACCTGTTAAATGCTGCTCAAGGCAGAAATACAGGTGAGGTCACATCAGGGATGATAGCTCTGTAGCTGATTCTCACCATGTTCCAGGACAGCCGCATCCCTGTGGGGTTGCAATTCCAGGTGCCACCCATTCTGCTCTCTCTGTGCTTGCCATTCAAGCTCTGGAAATTTGTGCAACACTAGATACAGGAGGTGGGTGTCAGACATTGCAAAGACAGGCCTGTTAATATACCCTCAGTTAATCATAAGGCCCTTGATCTGTGAGACAAGTACACAGGGTACCGAATTCACTGAGTTTTGCCCGACTGTCCTCAGGTCTAGCCACTAACTGGACACAGGGAATGAGTTGGGGAAACTTGAAGAGTCCCCCAGCATCTGCTGTCTGGGGACTCCAGGTGCTGTCAGAAACACTTTTGGAACCAGGCCCCATCATCAGCTTGTCCTTGTGGGCTTTTAGGAACCTTAGCAGGAAAAAAGAACTCAAAAGCAAGCGTGCATCTCTCCTGGACACTTCCTCAGAGCCTCCGAGCCAGCCTATTGACTGGTCACATGGACATCGCTCTGCTGCAGGAGCCAGAGAGAACTGATGTCACTGAACACATCACCTGTCTGTCCGTGCAGTGGCTCCTCTATGCACCAGAGTCTGAAGAGAATCAGTCATTTTCAGAGAGCTCTTAACCCAGAATGTAACACTGCAAACAAATTGCAGTAAAAATGGCCTAATCCTGCCAGCGAAGAGCCTGTCCACAAATGGTGCTTTTGTCCAAACTAAAGAGCAAATTTATATTTATTTGCCTTGATTTATTATTTATTATTTATTTATTTAGGACCTCAACACATGCCCCCATTAGTGAGTCTCTGGGGGAATTCTGCTTTCTTGAGTTAGTTATTTTTCCCTGTTGCTGCTATAAAATACCCTGGCAAAAGCAACTTAAGGGAGAACAGGTGTATTCTGGCTCATGGATTGAGGGGATCATGCCATCACGGCAAAGGAGGGCATGGCAACATGGGTGGTCACATTGCATCTGCAGTCAAAAAGCTGAGAGAAATGAAGGCTGGTGTGTCTGAAGACAGCTGTAGTGTAGTGCACGCATATAAATTAAATAAATAAATCCAAAAAAAAAAAAAAAAAAAAAAAAGGCTGAGGAAGTCATGGAGAAAGCCAGTAAGCAGCATTCCTCCATGGCTTCTGCTAAAATTCCTGCCTACAGGTTTCTGCCCTGCTTAAATTCCTGCCCTGAGTTCCCTCAGTGATGAACTTTTACCTGGAAGCATAAGATAAAATAAACTCTATCCTTCCCAAGTTGCTTTTAGTTACAACGTGCTATCACAGCAATAGAAAACCTAATGAAGACACACAGGCTGGAGAGAGGGGTCAGTAGCTAGGAGCACTTACTGTTCTTGCAGAGGTTTGGTTCCCAACACCCATGTGGTGGCTCATAACCATCTGTGATTCCAGTTCCAGGGTACCTGATGACTTCTAAATTCTACAGGTAGTAGGCATGCATGTAGTGTGCTTACATACAACAGGAAAAACACTTATAAAACAAATAAATCTAAAAATGTTTTCTAAGAAAAAGGAAAGGAAAGGAGAAAGCCCCTTATAGACACATCCAGAGGATCCTTTCTTTGGTGATTTTACTTCCTATTAAGTTAACAATCAATATAAACTATGTGACTTGTGCAGGCTAAGGTAGGCCAGAGGTTTGTGTTCTAACGAGTAAATAGGACTTACCCATCTGAAAAAGAACCTAGGAAGACACATGGAGAGGTCAAGACATAGGTTGTGTGATTAGGCAAGGTCCTCAGCCTCCACATGGCTAGACTTGTGTTTCTTGAACTCTGTGGAGTGAAGAATTGTGGGGCCAGCTCCAGGCTGGGTCCCACGAGGGTGTAAACGGCGGCTGCCTCTGCCTATGAGCGGTCTGGAGAGATAGAGTGCTGGCAGGGGAAGTTCGGCTGGTGCCTGCTGTGCCTCTGCAGCCAGCAGTGGCGGCGGAGAGAGGGGAGTGTTACAGCTCTGCTCTTTGAGGGGCTTCAGTGAGGCACCGGCTGGCCAGCGAAGAGGGGGAACCTGCAACAGAAGCTCTCAGACACTGGGATGAATCTTGTGTGTGTTCTTTACTTGAGTCAGGCCCAAATATATACAGTTTGAGGTGGGTTAAGGTCGAGGGCAGGTAGGCAGCAGGTAACCCCCTATTGGCTTGGACTGAGGGTTTGGGAATGCCTCATCTGCATGATGGTGCTATTCCTACGTGACCGGTGGCCACGAACCTCTCTGTGGGAGGGAATGTGGAGGGCTGAAGCGGGGGCAGCCAGGCCTGGGAAGAATTCAAACACCTTCCATCCCAGCGGATATATCCAGGGTGCCGGGGTTCTGAAAGTTCTTTCAACCAGGTGCCTGACTTTCCACAGCTCGCTGCCCCACAAAGAATGTAGACACAGGGCATGGTATCATACCTGTTGGGCCTCTGTGTCAACCTCTGTGGCTTCCTATCTGAATGCTCAGAGGCCTTCTTCAAGTTGCTCTGACTTGGGTCAAGGCCACACAATGGTGGCCTTGTCACAAAAGACTAACATTTTAAGAATGGAGATTAGAGGATCCCATTGTTCTGGTGAATAAAACTTGTGTTGTTTTTATTGATGTGCTCATGTGCTCTATTAGCCAAGTGCCAGCATGGTCTCCCAAGAGTGTTGTACACAGTCTGGAGGACGGCTGTCTGCAAGATAAGATACAGAACCAACCATACTTCACCACCAACATTATGGCTTTCCATTATAGTAAGAAAGAGTTCAGACATTCTTATTTTAATAGAATGTGGTTATAATTGATGATCTATTTTGAGAAATTTAATTTCCAGTGACCTGTTTTCCAAATTTACACATTAATAAAGGCCCGTGTGCAGGAAGCAGGACCAGGTTCTAGGGTGCCCAGGTCGAAGGTGGTCCTGCTGGTTCTGAGGAAGGGCTGAAAAATGTTAAATCCAAGCGTAACCAAGGATTGGGCTGGAGCAGCTGGGAGGTCTGTGAAGTCATCATATAAAACCACAACTGTGCAAATCTCTAGCAACTCTCAGAACTGGAATGGACAGCCTCTTGTGTGCAGGGGTTGGGTCATCGCTAGAGCTTCACCAGTTCCACCAGCAGGAGGTAATGCATCCACTCACTTGCCTCCCAGATCATAGATTATGCTACTGGGCCACTAAGGGTGGGAGAAGAGTAAGGTGACAGAAAGCCACGGGGGCAGGAGACTCCTGGGGCAGGCCTACGAGGTGCTGGGAGATTTAGTGAGTTGGGGACGTAGCAGACCTGGTCTCCCCCAGCTTCTTTTCCTCCAGCCCATTCTTGATGTGTGCTACTTGCCTGATGCTATGCTCTATGGATAACCTAGGGGCCTGTTATCCAGAGAGACTTGCTCTGTGCTTTGAACAGAGGCAGAGATGGTCTGTGAAGAACAGGAGTAGTCTGCAGACACACTTACAGGCACAGAACACAGGTAAAATAGTAGAGTACCAAAGCATATCCAAACCTCCATCCCTGCCTTCATGAGTCTGAAGGCAGCCTAGTGCCTCCGAAATGAAAGCCCAGCTCCAGGCTCACTTGAGGACCCAGATAGATTGTCTTCTGTTTAGAATTCTTCCTGCTCACCAGGTCATCGATACCCAGGTCAAGAGCCGTCCCCTGCCCAGACAGAGTTGTGGGATAGCTCACGGTGGGTCACAGGAAGAAGCAGACTGGCAGCACAGAGGCCACAGTTCGCCTCCAGGACTTTCTTTGGGTTTCCTCCTCCTCCTCATTGAAAGGGCACACAGTGTCGCCAAGCCTGCTACCCACCACTGACTCTTGTGCACTTGATAACACACCAAGGACCACTTAAAGGCCTTTCCATCAACACAAATCCCAGCTATTTGGATGAAAGAAGATCTGGGACACACTGAGCAAGCCCCACTGAGGGCTTCCAACCAAGAGCAGGGTAAGTAGGCTTGGGACAAGAACCAACCCCAAGGCTACCATGGATGGATCAATAGATGGGCCAACCTGACTCCGTCTTATGACTAAATGCCATCTTATTACAAAGTCAAAATAAGTTCATTTCTATTTTCTGTAAAAATTGGGTTTGACCATATCTTGACCTATTTTCTGGAATTTGACATGTTTCACACCCTATACACTAAGATAAGGTATTCTGTCAAATAATTTTTGAAGTGTACAGTCAAATTCCTACATAACCAAAATTCCTCTGGAAATCCCCTAAGCCTTGAAAACCTCCCAGTCTTGCAGTTTTGAGGGGCTATCTAAACCCTACTTTCTCCTGTATTTAATGCTATTGTCTCAAACCACACTTTAGAGAGATATCCCCATCTGTCAGAAAATAAAACTTGCTTAATTTAACCAAAAGAATTTTGGTAATGGTCTTTACTCTCATTTGGTACAATTAACTCAATGATCACAGAACCTGGTATTTAGACTTCAGAAGTCTTCATGAGAAACTATAAGAGCCCTGGGGACTAAGCACACTGCCCACCTGTGTCTCCTAAGCCCTCCATCCGTCTTTGGTCACTCTTCCATTTTATGGCCACATCTCCCTCCCTTCCTGGCTTCACCTCTAGGCATGGGGAGATGGCTGTTCTTTGTTGTCAACGTAACTAACTAGCATTAACTAAAAAAAAAAAAAAAAAAAAAAAAAAACCCTTAAACACTTCTGAAAGGTATTTTTAGTTAGTTGAAACATCTGAGAAACAAGCCGGGCGGTGGTGGCGCACGCCTTTAATCCCAGCACTTGGGAGGCAGAGGCAGGCGGATTTCTGAGTTCGAGGCCAGCCTGGTCTACAGAGTGAGTTCCAGGACAGCCGGACTACATAGAGAAACCCTGTCTCGAAAAACCAAAAAAAAAAAAAAAGAAACATCTGAGAAACAGAGATCTGCCTTAAATATATGACTGCTTGAGGTCAAAGGTCCACCCCTTAATCTGGGAGCCTGTATAAAAAAAACAAGGAAGAAAGAAGGTTTCTGCTCTTTGCCTGCTTGTCCTTTCTCTTGCTTCACTGACTGTAGGGCCTACTTTGGAGTCTAACAGATACTAAAGACCAGCTGAGACATCCAGCCTCATGGATTCAACAACTATTGTACTTTGTGGGCTTTTTGTTGGGAGATAGTCATTGCTGGACTAGCTGGACTACAACCTGTGAGCTCTCTTAATAAATTACACACACACATATACACAAACACACAAAGTAAATGAATATATGGAGTAAATATATAATATATATTTATAATATAAATATAAATAAATATTACACTTATACATTACAATATATAGTTATATCTGTATTATATAACATAATATATAAATTATATAAAAATCTTATATTAAAAGTATATAAATTATGTAAATATAATATATTATAATATAATAATATGTTATATATTATATAAATAAATATAAATATGTAATATATATATTCATTCTATCAATTCTGTTCCTTTAAACATTGAGGGGCTTTCACTGGCCTGAGATCAGGGCAGTTCAGGCCATCCCTACCCAGGTCTGAAACCAGAGCCAGTCCTCAGGGCTCTTTCCCTTGGTTCTTCCCAGCTAGGCTTGCTTCACCATCCCAACCTCCAAAGAGGGTACCAGTCCCTCTTATAAAGGTTCCTGAAAAGAAAAGGGAGGGAAGAACTCTGGGTCCTACTCATGGGAAGGCCAGGGCTCTGGGACTTCCAGTTAAACTCTGACCTATTTGTGTAATCAATCATGTTTTTGACCAAAGTGGAAACGAGAACTTCTTTAGATGTCTTCATGCTGGAACATGGTGCTGCATGCTCTACTGCTGATGCAGCACACACTTTTATCTTCTGATGCTAGAGATCCCGAGTCCGAAATTGAACTCACTTAACTGAAAGCTAAGTCTAGGCAGGACTGTGCTCCCTCTGGAGGTTCCAGGGGAAACTGCTTCCTGTCTGCCCCACTCCAGGAGGTGCCATATTCCTTAACTGGCAGTACCTCCCTCCACCATCAAAGTGGGCAGTATCAGCACCTCATAGTGCCTCCTGTGAACTGTCCCTAGTAGGCAAAGCAGACGGTAGATTGGTGATTGCCAGGACTACACCAGGAATTTCTTTGGAATGATGAGAACATTCTGGAACTGCAGAATGGTGACAGTTATCCAGTGAATATCCTAAAGTTTGACAGGCTGTACAAATGAATTTTGAGAAATTAAATGTCCACCCATCAGTGAGCATAGATACCCGGCTCTCAAGTATTCACAGAGGATAAATAGAAAACCCATATACACCTATGAAAAATGCTCACAGCAGCTGAATACCCAACTGCCATAACCCAGACAAACCCACATGTCCATTCACAGAGGACTGGAAGACAAGCCATGGTAGATGGTGACAGAGCACAATTCAGCAACAAGTGGAAGCAGGAAGGCATACTGCAACACAGTTACACATAGCTTGTTGGAAAAAAATCCAGGGTAGGAGCTACTGCCCCAGAATTCCATCTGAAAGAGACATGAGTGGATCTACATAGCATAGCCCAGGCTCAGGGTGCCTGTGTTGGTCAAAGGCCCTGGATTATATAGTATTCTCTCAGATCTTGGTTGCTGAGATGATGGCTTCCAGGATGGACATCATCTGAACCATGTGACCCACACCACTTCAAGACAGCCTATTTTATATAATTGTATCTCAATAAAGTCAGTGAGAAAAGGGTGTTCTTTGAAACAAAGTCCTAATGTCACCAGTGTCTGTCATCGGAGACCTTTTTGTCCATCTTTGGAGGAATACATTACTGCACTGGACATCAGGGAAGACATGGGACTCAACAAGGAGTGACTGCCACCTGCCTTTACCTGCCCCTGGTTCCCACCATGAGACTACTGTGCTAGTTTAAAATACCTCTCGCAAAACAACCATCAGGAAAAAAAAAAAAAGATTTATTTCAGCTTCTGGTTTCAGAGAATTTAGTCCATGTCACTTGGGTCCATTGCTCCATGGTGTGGAAGAAAATCATGGCCGCCAGAACATGTAACAGAGGATGCTCATCTCATGGCACATGGGAAATGGGGGAGGGGTGGAGGATATCATGGGGACCCTCCCCCTCCCTCCTACCATCCCCACATGGTCTACTTCCTCCAGCCAGGCCCCACCTCCTATAGTCTTCGGTTCCACCCAATGCACCATCACTAGGTAGAGACTAAACCTCTAATGTGAGATACTGTATATTCGAGCAATATATGCTATCTTATACTATACACTTGTACACATATGTACACAAGTTTACCACACCCATGCAGGCAGCAAATCCTCTGAAGATGTCCCAGCTCTACCCTGTAAGACCAGAGCTTATGACTCTCAGGTGAAGCATGAAATCTATATGTGGGGCAGTGGGTCAAAGGGTCAGCCCTGACACCATTTGCATCCTCTCCTGTGGCCTTTGATTGGGACTTACACTCCCAAAGGAAGACCTGGGGTACATGATTTATCTACCTCCTTTCCCACAGGCTCTCTGTTTGGCTTGCACAGAAAGTGTCCCACTGTTCAGACTGTAGCCTCAAAAAAGGACTCAGCTCCCCAAATCCCAGGGCAGAAAATATAGCCCAGACACACTGTGGGGTGCCTCACTCTCCTGGGTGGGTTTAGAGGGACTCAGCTACTTCTGGGAATTCACTATCCCATAGCCTTCCCAGAAACAGAATCCCAAGTATGAACTCTCCTCTTCACTTCATTGTGGTAGGAGTGAGGTTCTACACGATTTAGTGGGATGTCTTACTACCCTTCCTACGTGCTGATGTGATGCCCTGTGCTTAGGTACCTGGACATGGTCTATAGGAGTGCCAGGAAGCAGATTCATGAGTATCTAGACTCCCCAGAGGACAGGGTTCTCTGTCTTTTACATCAGTGCCAGGCTAAGCATCTGACTCCAGCTGTCTCCATGGACTCCCTTACTGCTGTGGAGATATATATATCTCCTCATACACCCCAAATCCTGCCCACTGTGGACTCCCGGCAAAAATTACAAAGCTCTTCGGAGAAGGGAGGGAAACGTCATTCTTTCCCCTCCTTAAGGCTGACCACCCCCAATAACGTCGTCACTTCCGATAATGGCTGACCCTGTTTCTCTAGGACTAGCTGGAAAAAACCTCACCTACTGCCCCAAATGCAGCACAGCCCCTGACCATCAGTTGGGAGGGAGCTTCTGCCATGAACTGATTCAAGGCTTCGGCTGCACCCAAAGGACCTCCACATTAATCAAACCTTGACTCGGTTTTCAATTAGCATGGAGGAAGCGGGGTTTATCGATCTTCCTCCGTATCTCCATTTATATTTAATGCATCTATCGCCCACATTCTATATCAAGAACAACTGCCTATCAGACAGCATGGGCCCCAGGGAGCAGGGTCTTATTTTCCTTTCTTTGCAATCGATTGAAGATTAAGTTGCTGTGTAGCTTTTTATTGGAGACGCACGTTTGCTGTGTTTAACAGGGAAACCAGAGCAGGGCTCAGCAGGGAGCTCAGGAGTGTTGCTTCCACTGGTCAAAAATAAAATGTCCATATTAGCTGTTGTCACTCAACACACCTGAGTGTAATCCATGTACATTTATACATGTATGCAGATACGTGCACACATGCACAGCTATGTGTAGGCACACATTCAACATAAATATATATGCACAAGTATGCACACACTCATGCCTGTGGACACATTCAATACAAAAATATATGCACACACGCATGTACACATACACATATTCATACGTAGGCATGTATGCATAGGCATACACAAACAGTCTCACATGTGTGCATAGTCACTCTTGGGCAGGCAGACAATGGCATGCACATTTATGTGCATCTTCAGGCACGTGGGCACATATTACCTGAGAATGCATGCACACCCCACATAGGGTGCATATGTAGAATGCATATGATATGTATAGTTCTCTCTAACTTGGGTTATGAGAGACAGCAATTGACTTTGCCTCAATTCACTGACTTCTTGATCCTGACATGCTGTTGATGTCAAAAGAGGGCTCAATGCTATGATATCTCGTTATAGAATGCACTGTCCCCTGGGCATTTATTGTCATTTTTACCTATCTTTTCTCATTAGGACAATCATTTACATCTCTTTAGGAATTATACCAGCCCTCCCCGCAGCATCTTCAGTGGCCAGAATGCCCTGATGTGAGCCTGCCACTCAGACCAGACTATCTAGCCTGCCCCAGGTAGGGCTAACAGGATTCTGCACCTTGGTTCCCCACATCCTTCCCTCTGGTACCCTATCCACAGACACTAAGTAAGAGTCAGGCCTAGATCAGTGCCATGTCAACACCAGTGCACAGCAAGCAACTGGGGCCTTGTATGTTGGCCTAGACCACTGCCTACCTCCCTGGGATGAACACCAATCAATGGTGTCCTCTGCTCTCCTCCCTAGGTCTCATCCTTTCTTGATGCCCATAGAAAGTGCCTGCTGAGGGCAGGCCCAGGACTGAGCACAACACACCCCTTCAAGACCTGGGCAGAGGATGGGAAGAGAGACACAAGTCAGAATGCCCACAATGCTCCTGGGCCAACGCTCAGCTCCAAAGTCTCTTGGTGGCTACTCTAATGCATCTACTCCAGGAACATCCATCTGACGACCCACATGGCTTGCAGGGTGCATCTACCATCCCAGACAGCAGCTTCCTAAAGCAGGGCACGTAGGCATCTGTACCCAGGTTATGCGCAGAACAGAAGCCCAGCAACATCCTTCATGCTGGACAGTAACTTCAATTGAGGACACTTTGCTTCTCACCTTTGAGGAACTACTGAAGATAAGCCCCGGGTCCCACGATATCTGGGCAGTGGTAGATAGACTCCTTATGGAATCGAATTAGAGGGTTCTGGCTTTTGGTGCTGTGGTGAGCATCCCAAGATGACCTGCCTGGCCAGGGGTCTATGCCTATATCTTTTATCTGTGGCAGTGGAACCAGGACAGGAACAGAAAGGGGAGGGCCCCTCAGCCCCCTCCTCTTGCACACGTATACACATGCGCACCCCCGCATACACATCCATACTCTTGTGTGCGCACATTCACCATGACACGAAGATACTTCTACCCTAAGCCTATGGATTACTGGCTTAGGTTTTAGAGGGGGGGAAAGGAAGAGAAGGAAGGATTGCTAGGCAACCAGCCAGGGGTTGCTATGGCATTTTCAAGAGTGCAGCTGAGCCAATCAGGGCCAACTGTGGGCTGGAAGAGGCTGGTGCAGGATGTCATGTCAGCTCTGAGGAAGAGGAGCCGCAGCGACAACAGCGCCCTGAGGAGGACCAGCCACCTCATGAATATTCATTGAGCTGATTGAGGAAAAGTCAATTAACTACTTGACAGCTTGGTTTCCCTGATTCTTTTCTTTTCTTTTAACTATTTAGCAACTGCAGGGCAGGATAGGGCAAGGCAGCATAGGGTAGGGCTGGCTCCTGCACTCTCCTGCTGTCTCCAACCTACCCGATTGCATTTGGCCTGTCCTGGCATGGCCATGGGGTCCTGGCACTGCTCAGGGCTCATTCTGTGGAATTTTCCCCTGACTTGTATATGGAGCATACCATATTGTCCCGTTGGACCACATGAGAGCCGATTCCCATCTGGCTTAGTACTGGGAGAGGTCCCTGCAGATGGTCCAGTCATCTTCCCTCTCTCAATGCCTGTGGACAGACACCTGGACGATGACCTCAGGCCTTGAAAGATGTAGCAGCTCTGGAGACAATGAACAGCCTGGGACCACTCTACTCAGATGGGACCTCCCTCCTGGCCACAGTCCCATCTCCTCACCAGGTTAAGTCTTGGTCAGATTGGTATGGAAATCAGTCCAAGAACGACTGATTCTACTGAGTTACTGGCTATGAAGTATGGGTCCTGTGATGGGGAAATTTAGGCCTGAAGCACAGGCAGAATCCACAACAGAGGCGGGTAGAGGAAGAGTTGCCCTGGCCTGTACTGGGTTTTATTTGTTTGTTTCAATCTTTTCTGGTCACTTCTGATGACCTTGTTTGTCCTAAACCCTGCACAGCTTAAAAAACAAATCTGCAACCAGTCAGGAAAGTATAGATTCCAGTGTCTGAGGTAGGGACAAGAGTCTGGGAGACCTCAAGCCTGGTATTCTTCAGAACTTCACCAAGGCCTTTCCCACTCTCAGAGTATGTACAGGAGATTCCTTCAACAAGGGATCCAAGATGGATCTCTGCTAGTTTCTCAAAAACTTGCTTACCTATGGCCAGGTTGCTATGTGGATGTCCAAAAGGGACCATAGCACTGAGTCAGTGGCACAGTATAGCTCTGATGCCAAGATATGAGCATTAGAGATGCTGCAGGGGATGGAAGAAGCCAGGGGGTCCTCTGGGAGGAATGCAGACAAGACCAGTTCACTCCTCAGGTTCATGCAGAGATTAGTGGATTAAGGTCCCACCAGGACAGGCTGGGACCCTCTCTTGCCCACCGCTCCCTATGGTTCACATCCTGGATGTGCTCGATGGAAGCAGTGAGACAGGAGAGTCCCCTGGCAGAGACCTGAGCTCACATGAGCAACCTGAGAATTCAGGGAGGATACCCACACCCAGAGCTGGCTCTAAAAGCCAGGGTCACTCTAATAGAGATCGACTTGCTTACGTGGTCCCCATTTTGACCAGTATCTCTTTTCAGTGCCTCATCAGGAAGAAGCTCTCTCATCTATATTCTGGATATAGGCCAACTTGGGTCATCCCCAGGACCCCCAATCCTGCCCAGGCTGCACACATAGATACTCATAAGATGCTGCCTAGGGACTTATTAGAAGGACCAGAGTCTTTGCATTTCTCAAATGTGTGTAAAGAAGATCATTTGGCCTCTGCCATGCTCCCCCAAGGATGCCTTCAGGCCCATTTGGGAGCAAATCTGAGACAAATATCAGCAGGCAAGTTCCATGAGTAATCATCCCGTCCTCCTGGAGAGTGTCTGGTTGTCCATGGTGAGAACTTCTGAGAAGCTGCTGCAGCCCAGAGTAGCCCAGGAGAGGTGATGACTAAGTTAACAAGTGCAGCCTCAGGTGGGGACATTGTAGGAAACTGAGGAAACCTGAGATAATTTTGGATTAATACTGATTTTTCCACATCACTCATCAATGATAACAACTGAAAGGTTGTGCTGAAGACAAAACAACTTGAGCCAGCAGCGTTGGAGACATCCATGACATTTGACCTGCAGGAGGGAGAGAGAGAGAGTAGCTTTCCTGACCATATGGTGTGGGAATCTGTTCCAGTAACCACAGGAAGACAGCAAGGTGAGAGGCCACACACATGGTCCATGAAGCCAAGGGAGCCAGGAAGTGAGGGCAGCAGCAGTCATATAGGACAGAGGTTACAGGGTCGAGGGTCCTCAGTCTAGCTCCCATTCACAGACAGTTGTCCCAGGTCTGGGCAGACTCCCAGACCCAGGAAACCCCTATCCAGCATGGGTGTGGACCTGAAGCTGAGTGTCTAGCTGCCACTGGAATCTTTCTAAAGTCAGGCCTCCCTACAAAGGAAGAGTGCATGTGGAGTAAACCTAGTGGTGAGGCCTGGAATGACACCCATGAGATGCTGGACACCAGGAAGGGGTGACAGAAGACAGCCTGATGTTTTCTCAAAAGGTTGAACCAAGGGCACTGGAGAGATGCCTCAGCAGTGACTGCTCTCCCAGAGGCCTGAGTTCAATTCCCAGCAACTACATGCTGACTCACAACCATCTGTAATGGGATCCAATGCCCTCTTCTGGTGTGTCTGAAGACAGCTACAGTGTATTCATATACACAAAATAAACAAATCTTTAAAATAATAATAATAATAATAATAAATAATAATAATAAAAGGTTGAACCAATTACCAATTCTGCTTCTGGGGTAGACCCATGAGAGCTGCAGTAGTTTTCACACTCATACCTGTGCTCATGCCAGCCTGAAATGTTGAAGCAACCCTGTGTCTGTGAACACATGAGTGGGCAAACAAAATATGGCCCCCTTAACATGGCCATCAGTTGGCAGCAGAAGGGAAGGCACACCTGCTGTAGCTTGGATGACACAGCATACAGTCCTACACACCCACTCACGAGAGAGCGCTGGAATTTTCCAGTTCAGAACAGTGAATGGCAGAGCCAGTCGGGGCCTGGATGTCAAGGGTAAACATTGATTATTCACTAGGGTACTTTTCTGGGTGACAAAAACTTTTTAAGCAAGCCAACTAGTGCTGACGGTTTCAGAACACTGAGACTAAATATCACCATGTTGTGTGGTTTTCATATTAATAAAACAAGGGGGATACATAAGGCTGACATTTCTGCCCAGCTCGAGAGCACAGCTCCCCACTGTGAAATGCGCTGGCCAGCTCGGCAGAGTCAGTGGTCCTTTCCCAGTGTGAGGTGTACTTAACACCAAGCCTGGAGGTTTTAACCTTTAACCTTGCCTCTTGGCCTCTGCTCAGAGGTAGCCTAGCAGGGTGCCAAGATTGATGGCCAAGGATAGTGATGGGTCCCTTGTACAGAGCAGAGAGGCCAGGAAAGAAAATTCCTCCTCCAGTACTGTGGAAGCACCCTTCTCTTGGGGAGTGTTGTTGAAGAACAAAGCGGGATGAGAGTCCAGGCAGATAGCACATGGTGGAGAATGCATATGTGATTGGGAGACAGAGACAATCTGAAACAGAACAAAGAAGAAAAGAAGGGGCTTTATCTTCCCGGATCAGCTCCTCCCTTGGTGACATACCTGAACAGACAATACCTAACTAGTCTGTACAGGCCACAAGAGGGCCTCACTGGCAGGCAAACCCTGCCAGGCACATGGGAATCCAATTGGCTGCTCCCGCAGTATCAGTTTTCCCATCTGTGAAATGGACACAGTGGAACCTGGTTTATAGCCAGGGCTCAGTCTTTGATTAAATCATCACTCAGACAGACACCCAGATATCCAGACACTGTCCCTGACATGCTGAGTGAGCTGACCAGTCTCAGACCACAGGAGGTCAGGGGTCACATTCGGATCCCATCTGGATTCTGAATCCTGTATACCTGCTCGGTCCACTGTCCAGTGGGTAATGCACTATAACAAAGTCTCCTCTGGCCCCACAGACACTTGAGTCAGAAATGGTCATTCCCAAGATGCCAGAACAATTATTCATGGTCCAAGCTGCCCTTCCTCATCTCCCACCCAAGTCCCACTCAGCCTTGTGAGCTGATGAGTATGTTCCAAACAGTGCAGGTTATGTGCAGCCAGCGTGCTCTCCTCTGCTTATTTCCAACTCTGCCTTCTCTGCCTTGAGCCACACTAGGGCTGGTCTACCGGACACAGAAAGGGTCACAACCTACATGTCGAGGGGGAGCACAAGGACAAAGGAGGAGCCCACAGGACTGCTACAAAGAAAGTTTTAGTCACTCACCCTCAGTCCTGATACCTCAGGTAGACACCAACCCTGAGGGTGACTGCCACCACCGAGCCTCAGTTTCCCCATCATGCAGCATAGAAGCTATTATCTCTTTCACTGGCAAGAGACAAGAAAATGTGAAAGCTGCGATTGTGCTCAGTAGCACAGGCCTTTCAGAATTTGAGACAGGAGGGCTGCAAGTTCAAAACCAGCCTGGGCAAGATTAGTGAGACTGTCTCAAAATAAAGGCAAAAAGAAGACAAGGGATATATATATCTCAGTGGTAGAGCACCTGCTCAGTGTATTCAACTTCCTGAGAGAGAGAGAGAGAGAGAGAGAGAGAGAGAGAGAGAGAAGAGAGAGAGAGAGAGAGAGAGAACAGAGAGACAGAGAGACAGAGAGACAGAGAGACAGAGAGACAGAGACAGACAGACAGACAGACAGACAGACAGACAGACAGACAGATAGAGATTGCAACAAATGTCTGTCTCACCTGACCTTCCAACATCTTTATTGAGCCCTCACAAGCCTCACCTGAAACCCAGAAGCCCAACTTGAGATACAAGAACCCCAGTGAGACTCAGAAGACCCACCTGACTCCCAAACCTGGGTGTTCCTCTCCACCCTCCTGCTGTGACCTCTGATCTTTGGTGAAGGAAAGGCTACTCTGTATCTTTCTACCCTGATTCTTACCTGGATGCCAGCACTTGACTCCCTTGCCTCCGTGGTGAGGGTGGGCCCCAAGACATGAAAGTCTTTCCCAACCAAGAAGAATAAGAACTACTATAGCACTGACAAATAGGAGGAGGCCTGAGGTTCGGGCTTTAGTGTGGAGAGGGTGATGGTGGTAGAGAAAGCAGTGAAGGTAACCCTAGAGAACTTGTCCCTCCCTTGTCCTATAAATTCCCTGCTGCCCAGAGAAGAGCCAAGAAACATACAAACACCGTGACTGTATGAAGGTTGGAGGGAGCTTTCAGTCACTGTCCCACACCAAGGCCCTGTCCCTAACAGGCCCAGGTTATAAGGTTAGTGTAAGGACAGTCCTGCCTCTCAGAGTCCAGTGGTGGGTCAGAAGACCTGAAAATATTATCTCTGTACTATGTGGCTGTCCCAGGGTGTGCTGCTGCTCTTGTCAAATTACCTGCCTTGCCTGAGAACTACCTGCCTTCTTTTGGCAGGTAGAGAGTCCTCTAGGCTGGACAGCACCTTGGACAGCACCCGCCCACAGAAGTGTCCCATTTCCACAAGGGAAAGGCAGGTTCCCCTAGCTTCCTCAAGAGTCGCTGAGCCAGGGGAGGAGCCAGGCTCCAGCAGAATCCACAGGAGTAGCTGAGCCAGAGGTTCAGTTGTCCCTCCCTCCTTCTGGAACTGTGGGGCCTCTGCCAATCTACACTTGAGGATCTGCCGCTTTGGAGTCTCCTCTTCTAAGCCCTGTGGAAGCCAGTGCTCTGGGGAAGGCCTAACCCCTCAATATGGGAGAATGGGGTCTTAATAAGGCAAGCTCCACAGAACCGACAGTGCCATAAGTGTGTGCTCTTGTTAAGATCTCCTCTACAGATGTGGGTCAGTTGTCCCTTTTCTTCATCCTCCCCAAAACAGGTTCTGTCTTTGTGCCTCCTAAATTTGCTGGAAAGCCCCAGGAGGCAGACTTTATTGTCTCTATTGTGGGTCAGAACAGCCAATGATAAGGCGAAACATTCCCAGCCTGTCTGATTGGAACAAGTGACATTATGGCAGGGGACAGCCAACAGCATGCTGACTGACCTGGAGGAACAGATAAATTCCTCAAGAGGCTGAGGAGAATCCTGGAGACCAATGCCCAGTTCCTGTAGCTTGGGCCGTTGAGTAGTAATGGGTGTTGAAGACAATAAGGACAAGAGATCCAGAGGCAGAGGAGACAGGGAGGGGCAGGGGAGACAAAGGAGCAGGGAATACTTGGAGAGGTAGAGATGGGGCTAGAGGAGGGGTTAGGAGTCCAGAAGGAGCCCTTGCAGATCAGGTCTATAGAGTCTCCTGAAACATGGAGGTGGGTGTGTCTTCATTCCCAGCTGTGCACAGAGCCATCACTTGGCCTCTGTAAGGCAAGACAGCTAGAGGAAGCTATAGCAGCAGGAAGGGTTTACACAAATGCCCAGGTAGCACTTCCTACTCCAGTCTCATGAGACCCACAGTTCCCAGAGAAGGCCTCCCATCTGTGAATGTCTGAACCGGTAATCACCTGCCCATGATGAGGGCTGAGATCTGGCAGGGAGAGCAGAAAACCTTCGGGAAGCTGCTGGGCAGAGCCTTGGGACATCTGCCCTCCCCAACCCATCCCTGGGGTCTGTGCCAAGTGTGTGGCAGAGGTCTGTCTCACTCATGGTACCTCATACCTCCTTTCCCTGCTCTAAGCTCTTGTACCTTTCAGTAACAATTCCATCCTCTTCAGAGCCAATGACATGCACTTCTAGAGATAGGGTTGGTGTCTGCTACCTACAGAGGGTAAAGTTCTTCTGTACCCAGAGCCTCCAGAGACTCCCCTGCTGCAGTATCCAGCACTGAAGCTGTCCTGGCACAAGGTGTATCTCAAGGGTTCTCAAGGACAGGGGCACTGGAGGCAGCAATGGGACTAAAAAAAAATCTCCATATTCTAGGTCAGTCAGTGCAAAAACCCTTGTGTAAATAGACCTGCTCATCATGTGAGGTCACATCTGTTCCCATGGATAGAGAGTAGATTCAAAGCACAGAATGGACAGGTGGACTGGTTCCTTTCCAGGCCTCGGGAGACCTAAGCAGACACTCAGGAAAGAGTAAAGAGAGGAAGGACCCCTAGGCTCCTGGCAAGGGAGGTTCCCAGGAGTCAAGAGCTTGGCCAGCCCTTATCCACTGTCTCTCAGCATCTCTCTTTCAGGAATTACAGAGCAAAACTATGCACCATGCTCCTCTGGGTTATTGTCTGTAAGCATTCCTCTACCTTTCTTGGGCTAAGGCACACTAAATTATATCCCTCAATCTATAGAAATCTACCCATCTCACCTGCCTCCCTGTATCAAAATGGGTCTCAAAAAGCCCCAGGGCCAGGGCTTGCTTTTGGTATGCCCTATAAATCAAGCAACTGGGTAACTGTCAAATCTTCATCTGCCTGTTCTCAAGGCAGTCCCTCCACCTTACAGGTCCTAGGCTCTTGGAAAATCAACTAGCCTACCATCAATCTGGAAGCCAGTCTATGGCACTCATGAAGGACCACTAGACTTCCAGATTCTCCCACCAGAAACAGCATCCTCTCTGCACCGTGTCTGCCCAGCCTGAGGAGCCTCCAATGATCATGGGAGAGTCCAGGGTCAACTCCCTCTTCTCTACTCCTATTCCAGATGTATCAAGGGCAACTCCAGCAGAGCCCTCCAAGTATCCTCCAGGAAAAAAAAATTGTAGATTTTTTTCAAAAGTCACAAAGCAGAGTGTGAGATACTGCAGCTGGCAGGAGCCTTTGTGTAGAGATGGAGAGACCCTCCAGGGACACAGAAGCCCCTGCAAGCTGTCCCCACACTCCCTGGACCACAAACACCCACCTCCTGATCTGTCCATCTCACATCTCTTCTATCCACTCTTTCTACTTGAGTAGCTGTGTTTTTAAAGAGAGCTGATTTCTGCAATTCGTGGACTACCACTGCTGCTTGCCCTAAATGATCAATGCCTTGAAATGAACACGATTATAAAAAAAAAAAAAAAATAGGCAGAATTGCCTTTGCCCACATTCTAGCCTGATGATATGCCAAAGAGCATCTGTGAGTGTCAAACATGGTGAAGGCTGTTCTCTGCACACACCTTGTGCCTCTCTGCCTAGGTTAGGCAAGCCTGTCCTTTCCAGACTCCCACACAAGAGAACTGAGCATCAATCACAGACTAGTCCCACTTCCTTCCCTGTAGTAAGTGTGGCCCCATGCCTCTGCACCATTGACTAGGACTCTTGGACCCCTTCCTCATAACAAGAGTAGAAGCCAAGGCTTTTGTTCACATCAAAGCTAATCCTGCTATCTGTGTATCCATTTCCTTCCATCCCTTTCTCTCCCTTTCCAGAGGCCTAATCTAGAGAGACATGGGGATCTGTGGTAACACAGAATGGGCAATCCTGAGGTAAGCGATTACAGGGTGAGCATACCCGAAAAGAGTGTAGGAAGGGCTACTGCCCTACTGTCAGACAGCAATCCCTGGAGCTTCTCATGGTCCCTTTGCAGACTGGACAGCAGCCCAACCCAGCTGGCTGAGCCTGTGCAGGTGCTTAGAGACAAATGGGGATAGGCACCTTGTGAGGATGGCAGGCTGTCTAGGAGGGAGAACACAGCCAGATGTTTTACAGAGTCACCAGCCGAAGCAAGCCCTTTCCCAGCTCAGCTTGACAGGACAGCCCTGTAGCCCAAGCCACTGCTCAGAAACTCCAGACTGAGATTCCAGATCAAGTCAGCTCAGTGTTGCAGGTATCATGTGCTTGGGCTCCCTTTAGTGGGATCCTGAGGTCTGGGGCCTCTGAGAACCTACAGGAAATGAGATGGTGAGCCAAGAGGCCAGGCATGATACAGGAGAGTGTGAGCTCCCTCTTCCACTTGGGAGGGTGTTCAGCTGAGGAGGGCTGCACAGGGTCCAGGAGGAGCACTCCCTGCTCCCTACTCAGAGATCAGGCTATAAGCTGTGGAGGCAGCAGGGATAACATGGAGCACTCTGCCCTGTGCATATTCAGCAAGGAGAAAGGGAGCAAAGAGCCTTGGAACCTTGGATGTCTTCATTCCACCTTTCCACTCCCTGGCTCTAAGATGATCAGCTTAGATGAAGGTAGGGTCCCAGTGAAGGAGACTCCCAGGTTCTGAGGAATCCTTTCCTCTGCTCTTCAGGGGCCTCTTCTGGCTGCCCTGAGGCCTAAGTTCTAAAAGAAGGGGCCTCTGAGAGGTAACCCTGTCAAAAGGTCTCAGTGCCTGGGCTTGGCCTATGAAGCCCTTCAGAATTCGAGGTGCAGAAAGGAGATGCAGAGAGCATCCTCCCCAAGCTCCTGCTCTGATGCTTGACCCATTCCTCTGGTTAGTACAGGAGCAGGACTGGCTCCTAGCTCCCAGATGATTTTTATTGACATCAAGGTTCCTAGGTGAAAGTAAGATGGCTCACCAGGTGAGGACACTTGCTGCCAAGCCTGAGTCAATAGATTCCCACGTGTGACCTCCACGCGCACACTTCGGCACATCCCCTCAATATATGTACGCAACAAACAAAGAATAAATACATGAATGTAATTTTTATTAAACAGTTTTTAAAAATATCCCTGGGGTAGAGCCCTCCTCCCTCAGCACTCTGCCTGGGGTCTCAGGTCTGCCCTAGAGGGAAAGAGAAATTTTCTTCATAAAAGCCAAGGCCCACTCTGAAAGACACAGAGTTGAAGGAAGAGAGTGTGCCATCTCTGCCACGGTGTGTGGCCAGTGAGTCACCTAGAAGCACAGAACTCACACGAGCATCAGAGACTAGCCAAGGATAGCCAAAAGGTTGGACCCCAAGAACAAAAGGCCTGTTCCCGCCGCTGGCGCCGCCCGCCACAGGCCAGCAACTCAGCCTGAATCCCTCGGTCTTTGTCCTGCCCTGGTCAGCTCTTGCAGATGCAACACTGCCTCCTGTTTGTATTCCTCCTTTGCTCCCCACCCCCACCCCAACCTGCCGTTACCTGGCTTTCCAAGTCTATGCCGTGTTGAAGGCCCTGGTGGAGTTTCTGGGGGACCCTGTACCACGATGAGTTTCATTTCCAGGGTTTTCATCTGAGCTCTGTCCACGGTGCTCACTCTACTCAGGGAGGAGGAGGGAAAGGAAGGAGAAAAAGGGGCTTTGGCCTCATTTCCATGTGGAGGGCCCAGGGCCCTGTTCGCGCCCCCTCGCACCCCCCCCCCCCCCGCGCTCCATTGTCCACCATGGCCTCACTCACAATTGCAGTCTTTGTAGTGGCTAGCTCCGCCCTCAACACTCAGTCATGGTGGGGGTCCCGCCCCCCACCTCTACAAAGGGCTAGGAGGAGCAAGGCCAGAAGATCTTTCCTTCCGCATTGGCCCCATCCAGAATATAGCCTAGGGCAGCCAGGGTTAGCTGCAACTCCAGGTGGAAAGCGCACCCTCGGAGGTGTTGGGTGGGAGGCACTCATCCTTATACTCTCTTCATAGGATAAAGCAGGCAGTGAAATGTCCCCAGGTACCTTGGAGTGGGGGTTGCCTTCAGGAGCCTCTCCCCTTGAGCATCAAGTACATGCCCTGCTTGAGAGCTTCAGTCTCAATTCCAGATGCATCAGGAGACAAGCTGCCCTTAGGACAGAGGTTTAAGGCCACCTGTACTGGGTATGAAGGGGCCAAGGCCTGTGACATTCCTGTGTGAAGGCCTTCAAGCTGCCTTGACCACCCATGCTAGATCTGAGAGGCTATGTACTATTTAAAGCCTGCAGAGGAACCTGGGGCTGCAGCTGGGCCTAGAATCCTTGCACCCAGCCCAGCAAAGCTGATCCCTTCTTCCCTCTGCTGGCCACATCTGTGTTGTGGGCCCTGCATCTGCCCTACCGCTCCCTCCCCAGGCCACGCATGTAGAAGGGGGGCTGCGGGCCCTGTGGCAGCTTGAAGGCCTTCTCCCTCCCATTCCTCGTCTCCTCGAGCCAGGGTGGGATCAAGGGTCAAGAGACTGTGGACCAGCTGTTCCCAGATGTGGATCAAGGCCCCTCCCCTTTCTAGAGGAATGACAAGCCTCCTGCAGAGGAGGGGGCGGTGGTGTGACGAAGAAGAAAGGGCGGAAAGGGAGGGAGTTCTCCACGGGTTTCTGTTGATCTGTTTAATCCCACGCTATCGCAAGCTTTCGCGGATGGAGGGCAAGAGGGGAAAGGAGGGGGTCTAGTCGGCATCCTTCCCTTCCTCCTCCCACCCCCACCCCGCCTGAGCCACCTGACCCGTCTCAAAGTTGCCGGGCTGCGGCGCGCATGGCCTTTGTGCGCGCGGAGCAGCGGCCTGGAACCTGGAGCCTGAGCCAACTGGACTGTGTCGCCCCACCTTCGTGCCCCTTCCTCTCCCTCACGTACCCAGGAGCTAACAAATAAATAAATCCACAAATACAAATTCGCAGTGTGCTGGGGAGAGGCGGCTGCGCCGGGAAGAAGGAGCGTGGAGAGGTGAGGCTGGGCCATGGGGAGTGCAGGGGAGAACAAACCTGAGCCAAGGCCCAGCATCAGTAAGTTGACTCTGAATGTTCCGCGGTCATCAAAAAGGGACAGGCAGAGGAATGCTTGGGGTATGCTCCCCTTCTCTTAGCGCACAGGCAGCTCCACCCCCACACCCAGGACAGCCCTTCCCCCAGCCCTTTAGGGCCGGGAGGCAGGACGCAAGGAATTGGAAATAGAGAAACCGGGTGCTCCGGACTGAGTGCACAGGAGTACCAGGAAGAAATGCGCAGGCATGTTTCGGCAGAGATGAAAAAAAAAATAAACTTGGTCTGACCCATGGAAGGGGTGTTGTTCCAGACTCCCCAAGCACCACGCTCTGGCCTGGTGTAAATATCTCTCACAAATAGTAAGGGGAGGCTGAAGGAAGGTCCTTGGCCTGGTAAGGGAACTGGTCTTTGAGGAGTCGCTATTCGGAGCCGGCCCCGTATCAAGCGCGCTCCTAAACCCGAGGCTTTTTGGGAGTGTCTCCTCCATCCTCGCGCACCCTCTGAATAGAAACGAGCTCTGGGCAGGCTGGAAGCGGAGATGTCTTAGACCACTGCAAAAGCCAAGGGTGGGGCTGAGGAATGGTAAAGGGTCTGCTGTCCTGGGAACACCTTTGCTGGGTGAGAATCCAGGCTCCGTGGATGGGAAGCGGTTCGGGCAGGCTTTGCTGTCTACACCATGGACAGCGGACTGTGAAGCCTTGGTGTTAGGGACCTGTCCCAGTACCCTCTAGGGCGAGGGACCGCTGGCCAGGCAAAGAGAAGCTGGCTTTAACGGGAAGCAGCTTCTGCTCGGAGTCTAGATCCTTCTCTCTTGAACCGCTGTCCCTCAGGCTGCAGGTGCTTGGGTTTGGGGTGGGCATAAGCAAAGGTAGGCTTAGCTAACTGGTTAAGTGGGGATTTTTAGCGTCGGTTGAGACTGACACCTGCAAAGGGAAGGATTTGGGGTTGAGAGAGAAGTATCCTGACCCTCTGAGGACCTTCCGGCAGTGGGATGAGATCTCGGGAGATCACCTCCTTCCCAGTGGAGTGTCTTCAGGGGTTCCCACGGGGCTGGAGAGGGTTGGAAAGGGAGGGGGAAGAATTTGTGCCCGAGTCACTTAGCTTCTGCTAGAGGGCAGGTGGTCAAGGGCTGAGTTGTCCCAGGGAGAAAAGATAGAAGGACAGAGGCCTGCCTACTTCTGTGTGGTTCTTCCAGTCTGCAGGAACAAAGGCCCGCTGGGAAGGCCTGGTGTGGCGTGTTTCTTTTCTTTTTTTTTCTTTCTTTTGGAAAGATCTTTAGCCCTAAAGGCCCAGATCAAGGTAGCCACCCTTCAATAGGCTGCAGAGAGTAGACCCGATTGCAGTCAGCTGTGAGGTACGGACTGTGCTTCTCTCATCCCCATAAGCAAGGACTCGCTACTCAGCTAGGAAAGGGTGAAAGAGGGGAGCAGTCTCTGATGGGGGTTGGGGGAGACGTCTAACTCCCTCATCCACATAGGGCGGTCACCAGGAAGCTGGGACCCCTTTCTTCCCCCACCCCCCGGCCCCTGGGAGAGAGGGGCGCAGAAGCCACTGTGTTGAGTGGTTATTCTGGAAGGACAAGCTGCTTGTGTAAGGCAGGCACAGTGTGTTCGTTGCACAGCGGGGTGTGGCTGGTGGTGAGTGTAGCGGAGCTGCGGCCGGTGGGCTGCGGGAGAGCTTTTGCGTGGGTCGTGAGGCAGGACAGAATGAGAGTGTCAAAGAGGCCGTTTCTCTGCATACGTATGACCCTGGGGCGCCGAGCACAATCGAAGGCGTTCGAGGGCTGCGTCCGTGTGAGTCTAGGAGCGCGCGGAGCGGGACGCCGAGCGTGTGCGCGGGAGGCACGGGTCGCGCGGTGCGTGAATGCGCGTGTACGCGGTGCGCGTGCCCCTCAGTTCTCAAGGACACCTCCGAGAGGAGGCGGCAGAGCCGGTGTCGGGTGACGTCACCGCGCGCCCCAGTGATAATCGCCCGGTGCCGGAGCCGAGCGCGGATACGAGCGGAGGCAGCAGCGGCGGCGGCGGCGAGCGCGGGGACGGTCGCACCCGGTCTAGGCGAGGAGAGTGGGAGTCAGACTCCCGCAGTGCCGACCTCGCGGACGCTGGGCTCCCACCCGGCCCTCAGGAATTTGCCCGGCTTCCTTGGCGCTGTCCCTGCGCTCTCCTCCACCCGGGGCCGTAGCGTGCGGGTCCTGCGGGCGCCAAGAAGGAGGCGGAGGCGGGAGCGGGCGACAGCGCAGGAGGTGCTGCGGAGCGGAGGCGGCAGCCGAGAAGCAGCAGGCGGCGGCGGCTCGCGCCCGGACGGGTAACTGCGCTGGCGGCCCGGGCCGGGGCGAGCCGGCAAGCGGCCTCTCAGGTCACCCCGTCTTTCTCCCCTCGAGCAGCTTCTCGCCGGCCAGAGGCGTAAAGAGAAGAGAGCTCGGCGGGTTGTAAAAAGAGACTGCTTTTCATCTCCGAACATCGAGGTTCTTTATTTTCACCGCATTCGCGTACTCCTGGTGGGGCCGGGAAGAGGAAGCCGGGGAAGGGCAGCTGCGGAGAGGCTTGCGCCGCGGGGTGGAGCGGGCTCTGCACTCGTCAGAAGACTGCAGCAGGCCGGAGCACGCGCGCTCACCCCGGCCGGCTCCTGTGTCTCCCTTGCCGCGGCTCCGAGGGGTCCCTGCTGCAGGAACGCCCCGAGGGATTTGCCCGGGCCCTTCTCTACCTCGGGGAGGGGAAGGAGAGCTGGCTCCTCGGAGTTGGGGCGGACCAGGGCAGCACTGCCAGCTTAGCGCGGAGCCCCGCCCCGCCCGCCCCGCCGCGAAGAAGCTGGAGCGTTCGCGCCCCTCAGGCTAGGACCCCACGCAAGCCGCAGCCCGGCCCCGACCCGGTCCAGCCGCTCGCCGCCCGCCGCAGCCCTGAGGGCCCCTCTGCGTGTTCACAGCGGACCTTGATTTAATGTCTATACAATTAAGGCACGCGGTGAATGCCAAGAGAGGCGCCTCCGCCGCTCCTTTCTCATGGAAATGGCCCGGGAGCCCGGCCGTCGCGGCGCCCCTCCCGCGGGAAAAAGGCGAGACCCGGCCCCCGGTGGCCCCTCGCTCCGCGGACAAATCCGGCAAACAATGCGCCCGCCCAGAGGGCGGCCCAGCTGCCGAGCCGGGGATCTGGCCGCGGGACACAAAGGGGCCCGCATGCCTAGGACGTCACGAGAAGGGTGGGGGCGACCGCGGGGGAGACTGTGGCCACCCGGCCCCTGACCACGTGTGTCCGCAGCTCTGAGTGCTCGAGATCCCGAAGAGGGGGACGAGGGCCAGAAGACAAAGGGAGGGGCTGGGGAAGCGGCGGGCTGAGGGGCGCGGGAGGGAAGTGAGCAGCTTCCCGGATTGGGTTGGCGCGCCCGGCTACCCACGGGCAGTCCTGGGCGCTGTCCTCGGTGCTGGCGGTGGAGCCACCCAGAGAGACGGGGCGCTAATGCGCTTGGGGCGAAGGGATGTCCAGAGTATCACTGTTCCCATCTAGGGGACCCTGGATAGTTGCCGCAGCAACCCCAGAGAAATGGGGTAGGGTCTGGGGTCACTGCAGTCTGTCCCTTGGCCGCTCTGGTTGGGGGTCGCGGGGTGAAGGCGGTGCTCACTTTGATTCTGAAGAAACCCCTGAACCTTAGGTTGAGGTTCGAACTGTGGAAGTGGGGGGATCTACATCTGCACCCAAGGTCTAAATCTGGGTGGATACACTGGACCGCATCCCGCCCCCAAACCTCTCTCCAGCTATGCGGGACGCGAGGCACGTGAGGCTCTGCAGCCCAGAGAGAAAATGACAAATCCTCCTCCTCCCTCCCCCCACCACCATCTGCAGCCGCAGTGACACCCACTCAGGTTTGCTGCAGGCATTTTTTTTTTTCTGTCCTCGGAAGCCAGCGCCACCTGCTGGCGTCCTGGTATGAGACTCTGCACTGGCATGTCTCCTCCCAGCGAGGTTTCCGATCCCCAAGGTTACAGGCCCTATTACCTAGGGCAGTGGTTCTCAACCTTCAGAATGCTGCTAACCCTTTAATACAATTTTTCATGTTGTGGTGATCCCAACTATAAAATCATTTTCGTTGCTACTTCGTATTTTGTTGCTACTTCATAACTCTAATTTTGTTACTGTCATGAATCCTAATGTAAATATTTTTAGCGATAGAGTTTGGCAAAGAGGTCCTGATACATAGGTTGAAAACTGATGACATAGGGTTGACTGTCAGTAGAGGGGGGTCACAACCTCTGCACCCCCATCCCCTCAGACAAGTTCCAGACATGCTTTTCATCTTTGTGGGGTGAGTATGAGCCCCTTCCCTGGCTCTGACCCTGAGCCAGAATTGATCGTCCAAATTCTCCTAGCCTCAAGTCCTGTGCAGGTAGCAGGAAAGCAAGACAAAAGGGCCCGCATGAGGACACAAAGAGATGCTGCAGGGAGCCTGCTTCAGTACTCCATGGAGAGATACATACAGCCTCACACTCATAGACTACTAGTGCCTTTGCATCCCGTCCCAAAGCAGAGCCTCTGCAGAACCTCTGCGCCTTGGAGGGTGGGGAAGGGGTCCAAGCAAACTTTGGCTAGATCACAGCACTGACCTTGGGCTTGCTGCCTCTTTTTCCATTCCTCCCTCAGAAGGGCTCCAAGGTGAATTCAAGGCAATACTGAAGCAATCGGTAGAGGCAGCAGTCCCCTAGTGTAAGGGTTCCTGGTGGGCACAGAACTATGTCCCTTGTCTAACATGAGCTCTGTTAAGGCTGCTCTACACTGCAGCCTGGCTCTTTTCTCAGAGGGAAAAAATTTTCCCCTCGCCTCTCCCCTGGAGCTGGAGCTCCATTCTTGTGCCGCTGCCGCTGCTGGAGAGTGGCTTCCTGACCACAGTGACTTTCTGGGCTGTGAGCAGAGATCGGAATGGGGAGGATGGTGAGGGAGGTAGGCTGGATAGTGAATGAAAGGTAAAGCCCATGGCAAGCTGTCCTGAATCCTGGCCCAAGCTTAAGAAGCAATCACCTTCATTCACCTTCATTGCAACCCCTTCAATGGAGGCTAAGGGCTTCAGTTCAGGGGCACAGGGCCGATCTGGGCATGGCTAACAGACATGGGGCACTCAGTAGGAAGGTCATCTTTCAAGCTTCACTGTGCCCAGGATGAAGCACTGTCTGCTGAGGTGTGGGCAGGCCCCGTGCAGGAGACTTAGGATCTCAGATCTATCCATGGGGGCGGAGACTCTCAGAACCAGCAGCCTATTCCCACTCTGCTTTGTAGCCAGTCCTTTGTGGACTAGCTTGGATGTCCATCCCCCTGTTTATCCTAAAATACACTCATCCCTACGCATAGACTGCCTGATTCACGCAGAAGCCAGGTCTCAACATATAGGCTTGTTAGGTGCCAACGCAGTCAAGAGCAAGCAAGCTGGGGGGAAAGAACATTCAGAACATTCCCATAAACTCCTGTCGGTACTGGGCCCTCTTATGTATAGGGACTAGAGAAAGGAGATACATGGCCCGAGCATCCAATATGAGCAAATCTCCACTCCAAATGAAGCCCAGCATAGCTGCTGTCCTGGAGAAGTCACCTCATAGCTTCCTTGAGAAGCCCTAATTCTCTCTAGAGGTGAGCATGTCACTTTTAGCTTTGTTGTCCTACTGGGACTAGAGATACTTCAGAATTCAACTTCTTGTCTCCATACTTCCAGCCCCTGCCTTCCCTGCTCTCCCCCACACTCCCACCCCCACCCCCATCCCCGGCCAGGCTTTCCCTGATCTCAGCTCCCAGTCATAGCACTTCATGTGGAAGTATCCAGGAGCCCTGCACTTCTTTCCCTAAAGTCTGTGCTCTGGCAGTCTCTAACAGAGGCTCCAGCCT
The DNA here is from genome assembly GCA_021653895.1 of Mastomys natalensis. Taxonomy (NCBI): domain Eukaryota; kingdom Metazoa; phylum Chordata; class Mammalia; order Rodentia; family Muridae; genus Mastomys; species Mastomys natalensis. The sequence goes on along the minus strand of JAJTUV010000110.1, from coordinate 554,110 downwards.
CTCTGCACCTCATCGCCCCAACCTTCACTCCTGACGCAGGGGTTGGGGGTGGAGATGTTACAGAAGGAAATTTAAGATGGTGAAGTGCTACTTCCATAGCTTGTTAGAGAGATGAAAGAAAACATGGGAAGAGCTTCATTCGACAGGAAGGAGTAAAGAATTCTGCATGGAGGCCCCATCCAAGAGGAAGCGAGACAGGTATCAGCTTCTCAAGTGCATACACACAGATCTCCTCCCAGGCTTGGGATATTTCCCAGACTCGGGCTATGCCCAATCCACACGGCACACAAGGTCTGCTTTCCATAATGGAGCTTCATCTGCAGCCCCTCCCAGGGGAATGATCAAAGAGTCATGGAAGTCCAGAATGCAGGAGCCTCTATCCTAGCCGAGGCCTGTTCACTCAAATCCTAACCTCTACTGGATTCCGCCTCCACCCAACAGAGGTTCCTGGACCTTTGTTACCATCAGAGGCCTAGCCTCCTCCTTAGCATTGGGTTCCACTGGCAGCACGCTGTCTCCTCGGCTTGACCAGAAGGGTGAACCAGCATCCCCATGGCTACCTGCGACCTCCTAGTGGGTCAAATGAGCAGGCCCAGGCTTTCTTAGAAGCTGAGCCATGGTAGTGCTGGCCAGGCAGAATTTGTTTCAAAGGGAGGATGAAAAGGATTCGTTTGCACGGCCAGATGCCTCTCCTGTCGCCTACACCCTCACGGCTGTTCCCGTCCCTTCAGAGCTTAGGTACAGACATCCCTAGCTCCTTTTAGGTACACAGCATCCGCCAAGATGTAATAATAGCAACAAAGGTTAATAATAATAATAGCAGCAACATGCCTGCCCTTCCAAGTTCTATACTTCCCACCTGGCTCCCACAGCCTTGATCTCAAGGCAATTCCCACCACCTAGAAAGCTGTTCATCAGGAAGATAAGATAGAATTATCATCTGTGCTGGGGATGGGAGCCAGATCCGACTTAGAGGTCCATACACATGCTGTTTCCACCAAGGCTCTGATGGAGGGGACAGGCCTTTAGAAATAGCAGGACAACAACACACTGCACTCTCAAGTGTGACAGCGCTCTCTCAGGAGCTAGGTCCCATCCTTGGTTCTCAGTTACTCTAAACAGATCTTGTCAGGCTATCCCAGAGATATCTGTGGAACCTATGCAGTCCTTCTCTTGCCTGAATTGTCACCCAAGCTACCACTGACCATGAGTAGAGGCAGATACACCCTAGTATCTGCAGAACTGGGCATTCTAGACTGCTCCTTCCCTGGGGGCCACACCACTCTGAGTTTATACCAGGAGCTCCAGAGCTATTCTCGGTGTACACCCAGATAGCCAGAGAGCCAGAATCAACATTCTTGAACTACTCACAATAAAGCCCAACTCTAAATACAGTGTGAGCCCACATGGAAGGGTGACCAAAAAAGCGCGGGTTTGGGAAGCTTCTCAGTCCCAGGCTGTACCCAGGTCCACATGTCACCGAGAGCCAACACTCCCCAGGGAGCAGCATATCTTCTGGAACAGAATGGGAATATGTACAAAGTACATGCACCAAGCTCAGGCGGTCTGAAGTACAGTGAAGCAGCACAAAGCCTTACTTGATGCACACACAGAATACCCCAGCACACCCTCTCTCTCTCTCTGTCTCTCTGTCTCTCTGTCTCTCTGCTCTCTCTCTCTCTCTCTCTCTCTCTCTGAGTTTGTTTGTGTGTGTGTGTGTGTGTGTGTGTGTGTGTGTGTGTGTGTGAAGATCCTCACCACAGGTGGAGCCTCAGAGATGCTTCAGGATTCTACACCTGGACAGGGACGGTGAATGATGCTGTGGAGAACCGGGTCCCAGAGTGACCTTGGACATTGCCAAGGCAGCAGAAGTTAATCACTATGAACAGTGACAGGGGAGACAGAGGTATTCTCATCTAGAGACAAATCCTACCTCAGCATGGGAGAGGCATACAGGATAAGGCCCTAGATCTGCATGCTCTCTCTGTTCTTTCATTCACTCAAGAACCAGGCAAGTCTGCAGGAGACAGGAACACGCTGAGCAAGCACCCTGTGTGCCACCTGGTACCTGCTACAACTGAGGCATGAAAAGCAGGGCATCCTAATGACATCCTAATGTGGTTCACCCAGCCATGGAGTACAAAGGTCTAAGGATATGCTTTCACACTCATGGAGTCAGGATTTCCTCACACCACTGTGCCTCAGTTTCCCCATCTGTGGCTGGGTATAAGTTCAGCCATGTCCAGGGAGTCAATGTGAAGTTATTGTGACTATAGTCAATACCATCATTACCATCTTCATCACCTTCATTGTCATTAGTCTCAACCACTGGTCTCACTGCTAGCCAACTATCATGACTTCTGCTAACACCACCACCACCACCACCATCATCATCTCCATCATTGACTTCATCGTCATCATCATCATCTCTAAACTTCAGGCTGGGGCCTTTAACACTCCTTCTGTCTGGTCCTATTTTAAGCTCTTCAGAGCAGCAGAATGAAGATATGGCACAGGAACTGTGGCTACCCAAAGGTCACTGAGAAGGCCTGTATTCTCTTAGAAAGGTGCCATGTTTCAGATAAATGTCTCCAGATGCTAAAGTCTTTGTCTTCAGGGTGGGGAACCTTTAGGAGACGGACCCAAGTAGGAAGGACTTGGAGATGTGTCCACGAAGGGCATGGTGGAAGCCTTGGATCTTTCCTGTTTCTCCCTTTCCCCTCCTGGTTATGAGATGAGCAGTTTTGCTCTACAAGCCACTGCCTGCCATGGCCGTCCACACCCTTGTAAGAAGCTGAAAAGTCTGGGGTCCACCCAATCATGGACTTTGACCTCTCAAACTGTGAGCCAAATAAACCTTTGTTCTTTGCAAGTTAATTATCTCAGGCATTTTGTTACAGTAACTGACAGCTGGTTAACCTAGATGACGAAAAGGACCATGACAGTAGAGCTAAGAACACAGAGCTGAGTGGTAAAGTGGGATCATGGTACATGGCCCAACCCCCACATCAGGAGAGCTCTCTTCATACCAGGAGACTCTTGGCCAGTACTGCCCAAGTAGCTCCTAACCCAGGTGATCTTTGATAGTCTCCAAAATTCTTCCCTTCAGTCTTCCAAAGGGTCAGGAAAGACCTTCAAAGGCATTTCCCAATCACTCCAGATCCAGAGAAGTACAGAGTACCTGAGGGAGTTTTCCTCCTAACTTAGAATGGACAGTAAGGATGCCCCTCACAGGCATTCTGTCTAACTATGGGAGCTATCCCAAGATCCCAAGAACCTAACAGTCCATGGAAAGACTCACTTCCAGGTTTCTCCTAGACTGGTATGTGTCTCTGTATGTGGTGCTCAGAGAAGCTCCAAGGTAAGAAGACCCTCCATCCCCTAACCTGGTGGACTCAAGACACTTAGTGGTACTCCCAACTGGCAGCCTTAGATCACACTAACATTCTAACCAAAGGTGCTTCTCAGAGCTTCTTTACTCGCAAGTTTCCATATCCCAATTATGCCTATCAAGAATGGTGACCAGGAGGGAGAGGCTCCTTACTTGGTGCTCTGGTGATCTAGTATCTGTCCACTCTACCCTTCCATAGTATACAGCGTCTCTTCTTGTCATCCCTAACTAGAGGTCAGAGAAACAGGGTGCGAGCTGGCTCCACACAAGTCATCCAGTGCTCCCAACCATCTGATGAGCAAGCTGCTGCTCCAATAACCTGCTATGGATAACAGAGAAGCTCAGAGTAGCCAGCAGCTAAATCTGTTCCCCGTGCTACCCTGGAGCAAGGGATCCTCAAAAGCAAGCCAGGAAGGTTGGTGGGACAGTTTGTCTTGTGGGAAACATTCACACTCACTGTCTTGGGCCTATGCAGCATCAGAAACTCTCCCTAGGAGGCAGGGCTGCCCACCTCTGGCTCTCAGAGAGATGAGGAAGAGACAGTTTGGGACAGGGATAAGATTAACAGGAGGAATGGCCCGATGATGCCCCACTGAGTAGAGACAGGAGCTTCACTCACCTCAGGCTATGCTTAAGACCCACTGTGCTGTGGCCTCCTTGCAGACTGTAGAGTCCCACTCAGATCCCATGTTCTTACTCTTCCTTAAGTCCAGGCACAGATGGCTAGCCTTGTACTATGTCCCCGGCCTCTTGCACTCCACAGCCTTCCACATACCTTGCCACACAGCAGAGCTCACATGGATCAGCCTTCATTAGGCCTTGGAGCTGTAGAGGATGGGGTGTGACTGAGACATATCTCATCCACAGCACACCTGGCATCAGAGCCCCACTCCAGTATTAACGGCTGTTCATCATTTGATTCAGAGTGTCTTGGACACTTGGGAAGGGAAAGGGCTAACTACAAACACTGAGATCACACTATAGAAGCAAGCGGGTCCAGTGGACATCCGCTCACCTCAAGCTACTCTTTAGAATGGGCACTAGAAGTACTCCTTCCTTGGAGACGGGCAGCTTAGTGATTTGGCAGGTCTGGTGCCTTCAGGTTCTAGATATGACATAGTAAACAAACTTATCAGTGTTTTCAATTTAGGCACCTCGCCCCACAGCCCACAGCTTGGGAGGGGATTAGGACTGCTACATTTCATGTGAGTGAAAAGTTGGAGGCTAGTGTAACCCCTCTTCCATACCCCTGCCCTGGTTCTTCTTGGTAATAGTCTTCAGCGGATAGTTATGAGCTAAAGGAAGACCCATAGGGAAAGAAAGAAGCCTGGTGGCTTTGGAAAAACTTTGAAATTCATTGAGCTCAAATAAATGTATCCTGTCTGACTGCCACTCAGGATGATGTTTAAAATGTCATGAAGGGTAATTCTTCAAATGCCTTTTCTAAAAGTTTACATACATATATATTTTAGCTATAGAAAACTCTCAGTCATGGGGCCACATGGTGGAAAGGAGGAAATCCTACTAATTGAATACATTGCTGCAAAATCTAGGGGTGTTCTTCCACATCCGTATCATTCCTGCAGGTAAAACAGAGAGACCAGGGGCTGGTGAGAGGGCTCAGCGGTTAAGAGCACTGCCTGCTCTTCTAGAGGTCTCAATTACCAGCTACCACATAGTGGCTCATAACCATCTATCTATAAGGGGATCTGATGCCCTCTTCTGGCCTGTGGATGTATATGCAGCAGAACACTCATACATTAAATATTTTCTTAAAAGCAGGAGGGTGGGGGGCAAAGACAACCCATTTCTTGAGTTACGAGGCAAGGTCTAATGACCTGTGAAGTCATAGCAGTGTGACAACTAATTCCTTTTTTTCCTGTAAGTGAAGGAAGAGCTCACCAATTCTGGATCTGAAGAGCCCAAGGAGGATAAGAGATGGTCCTAGGTCCAAAGGTTCCCAGGTCCAGAAATGCACCCAAGTATGTCCATCAACGTGTCCTCCAGCTTACCCAGTGCAGGGCAGCAGGTGTAATAGCCAACACCATAGACTGAGATAGACTTCAACCAACACACCTTGCTAAAGATTTGTGTGCTTTGGAGACATTCAGAGGTTAAGTCTGGCTTCTGGAAGGCAAGCTGGGAATAATAAGGACATTAGTACACAGCCTTTCACAAAGTGCCAGTATTAATTACTGAAGCTTATAACACAAGCCTGGACCGTCAGGTTCCCTTTCCCAGTGGCCTACCACATCTGACTCTACACAAGGAGATAAGGGAGCAAGGGGACTAAGAGGCAAGGGCACTGTCCATTCATGACACAAAACCAGTCAGCAACTCTTAGCGGTCTGTCCAGCTCTGTAGTGACTATTGATCCTGCTCATCAAATCCATGGGATTGAGTCCTCCAGTCATCCCAGGTACTGACCCCATGTCCTGTTTAGTCCTTACTTCTGTGTGCTTCTCAGTCAATTGCTGACAAAGCCAGGAATTCCTCCTCCTTGGAGTTCAAAGACTACATGAGCAAGACACACAGGTGAGAATATAAACCACGCATGCTTTAAAAGCTACTTCCTAAAATAGAGGAGGTGTCTTGGAGTTGCAATATAGAGAGTACGTTAAGGCCAGAGACTAATTTTCCTGTGCTCGTTTTGTTTCTGTATCAACCATTATCTTCCAAGTAGAAACAGGAAGTGTTTGGGGAAAGCATGAGATCACACTTAGGTTCTTATCTGAATCCCACGTCAAAATGTACAGATGTAAACTGACATGAAGGAACAGCCTTCAAGCCCACACCTGGGAGGTAGAAACAGGACTGGGAGTTCAACTTCAGTTTGGGCTACATCACCGTTTTCAAAATGGAGGGGGTGGCTAACTGTATTGCAGCTTGGATTTGTGTTTCATTTTTAATTTTCCCTTGCAAGAAAAATGCTGTGGACAAACAAAACAATAAGGGGCCAGTAAGATGGCTGAGTGGGTAAAGGTGCTTGCTGCCAAACCTGATGACCTGAGTTTGATCTCTGGAACTCAGCAACGAATGGGCTTGCCCACAAGTTGTCTTCTGACCTCCACACATACACCTTGGTGCACATCCTTACAGTCTTTAAGAAATGTTTAGCATGTGAGATTTAGTTACTAGAGAGAGTACACTGGATGCCTACAACTTTACAATGTAAGAATGAAGGAGGGAGGGAGATCAAGGAGTACCAGCCTGGAGGCAAGTGTGCAGACAAGGCGAAGCATGGCTGCTCAACAGTTTGTCCACGTGTTAGCTTCTACAAATTCTTACATAGTTGGGGACTGAATCCCAAGTCCTAGATGGGAGCTATGGAAGTTCCTCTGTCCTTCTAGTACCCAGGGGGGTAAGCAAAACTGTATCCTTTGGCTTCTACTGTTTAGAGCAGACCCCATAGGTTTTCAGCTATAAGAGAAACAAGGCACATACAGCAGGGAAGACAAGAATACACGAGTTTGCTCAACAGGTGTTTATTAAGGCTTGTATTCTCCTAGAGGACAGGTATCCGATGTTGTCCACGACTCCGTACAGGCAGTAACAGCTCGAGGAAGTGACACGTTCTAAATACAAGTCTAAATAATACAGCTTAAATGTTAACTCAGAGGGTCTTTTGGAGTAAATAGTTTCGGAAGGTATCTGCTCTCTAAGACAGCAAGGATCCTCTACAGTGGGCGCGTGCAGATTCAGTATGCGAGGGCGTCGGGCATGAGCACCACTTCCATGCTAAACTCCAACTCCAGGTGGCGGCGAGCTCCTCCGAGGCTCCTCATTCCACAAAACATGATAGCAAATTTGTTTTCTAAAGGATTTTTTGTTTTTTTGCTTTTTTCACCCATTCAACAGGAAAAAAAATTAGACACACAGTGAAATTTACAGTCGGCAGCAGCATCCATCACACTGCCTGTACTATCAGATCCTACATTTAAAGCTTAGCGTTACTGGTATAAAACTTAAGACAGCATCAGGATTCCCAAGAGAAGAAAGAGAAAACTAAAAATGATCTACAAACAACTAAGAATGTCGCAATGCTGAACCAGACTTAAAACACCTTCTAGTTCCTTGCCACAGAGCCCAAACCTCATGCAGTGGCAGACGGTGGCAAGGAGAACTGGAGCACCGCTCTGTGTGGGCACTAAACTATGGACAGCTTGTCCATAGACAGCTGTGGGCACACTTAAAACTAAAAATTATCTGTCTAGTAGGAAACTCAAAAGGCAGGTCAGCAATATGATGGATACCACAGATAATAAAATGGCAAGCCACTTCAGTACTGTGAGGGACATCAACAGCACATGCTGAATGGGCTTTCTGTTTGCTGTAAAGCAGGAGAGGGCAAGAAATATGAAGTATCCTATAGGGATATTAAATGACTAGATATAAGAATAAGAACATAATTTCTGCCAAAATAAAATATCTTTGGGATGTATTAGGTGTTTTGTTTTGAAGAATATTTATATTTTGCATTAGGTCAATCTGACTGATAAGCTGACAAACAAAATACTCCTTTATTAGTGAGTTCTACAATATTATAATACATAGAAAAATACAAATGAATGCAGATCCATCTGGCAAAAATGAACTACAAAGATAAAGATGCAACAATCAACCCCGCACGAGGACGACACTGGAGCTGACTCGGAGACAGCACCAAGCATACAGCTTTAAAACTCTGTTTTCAAAGTCAACCATTAACCAAAACCAAACTGGCTTGTCCTTATTGTTTGTTTCGATTCTGCCTTTCCTGTAAAAAGAAGAGAAGAGGTTATTCGCTCATGAAGCACTTTGATTTGCAGGCGAAGGTCCACAAAGGAAAGGCCTTAGGCCACTTTATGGGCTGCAGTCAAAGATGGGACTACCAAGTAGCCTGATCCCACAGACCAGGGCAGGAACCACCACATGCTGCCCTATCCTTTCTTAAGACTCTCTGCACAGAAGTTACAGAAACATGTCCAATCATGTTTTCTACGCACTCACCCCTTTCCCCCAGTTATCCCAACCCAGCCAGCTCTCCCTCTCTCCTCTCTAGCCAATCATGCTTGTGAAGAAACAGTAGAACTAGGAAAGCACCTGCACCCCAGGGAAGGACTGGCATGCACAGGGCATTCTAGCATGCCTAGTGCAAAGGATTAATTTTTCTAAATTTTCTTTCATTTTAACAAACCAATGGTTCAGAGAACACCAAAATCTATCTGACAGGCTATAAATAAGCTCCTAGATTCATCTAGTTTAAGGCCCTTCACACCACCTCAAGTTCCCTCTGTGGCCTCCAGCAGTACTGACCAAGTCAGGGGCATAGCTCTTCAACTGAGCTGACTTCCTCCCTATCCCCAGCATGCACGTCACACCAATCTGGAACTTACACCCACTCTTCATGTCTGCCTAGCTGATTTTTGATCAGTGGGTCTAGTAGCTACTTTGTCTTCCCTAGCAATCCATCTAAATTCAGCCCACAACAAACAATGTCTCGGATGCAAGGTGTATGCACTACACTCCCACCACACACACACACACACACACACCCAAGCACCATGTTCTGTCTTAACCCTTTTAGGACTCTCTGTGCAGTAGTCATGTGTTTGTCTGTCATACACACACAGACACAGACAGATACACACACACACCCTATTCCCACTCTCCCTCATGTACCACTGTCATGCTACTGGAAAAAGCGCATAAATACCAAAAACTACACTCAGAGATTAAAGGTTCGGTCCCTAGCTTATCATCCTAGGTGTGAACTGAGAAAACTGTCAATGGAGTACCTATACAGTTACTGTGGTTTCTAATTGTTCAGTTTAGGCTTTGAGACAGTGCTTTGTATACCTAAGGGTGGCCTTGAACTACTCCTGATCCTTCACCCCCGTACACAAACCTGTTAAGCACTAGAATCACAGGTATGTGCTACTGCACCTAACTACATTTAGTATATCTAAGCCAACATCTCTCTGTACTTTCCTTTGGGGCTAACCTGGACTAAACATATGCTAGGCACAATGATGACCACTATCCCAAGTCGAAGGTGAGGCTTCTTGTATCTTTGTGTGACTCTAATCTTAAGAAGGTGGCAAGAGCACCCGATCAATGGTGGACTACTAATAAGAATTCATAACCCTCTACCCTAAGGTGTAAAGGGAAAAACTTTTCAAGCAGAAGCCTGTCTCCCCAGCGTGCAATGGCTGCTAGCAAAGCAGCTGGAGGAGGGAGACAAGTGTCTGGCTCCTTCAGCCTTCAGCCCTAGCAATAGCTACAGAGCTTGTCATCTGCTCTTTAAAGAAGTAACGTTATTCATCAAAGTTTTGAGAGGGGGCTGGTGCAGCTGAAAGATGAAGTACACAGAACATCCTTATAGGGCCAGGTCAGGAGAACACTGGGTGTCTCCAGGAGCCCAAGCACTTACTTTGCAGGCACATTTTAGCCTGAAGGAAGGAGCAGCTCTTCACTCCTTACCCTACTTTTTTTTTTTTTTTTTTTGAGACAGGGAACTTACAGAAATGATATTCTTCAACACCCTAGACTCTCAATCTCAAAACACCAGGATTCCAAATCCTATAGTCTCTTTGGAGGGAAAAATGGAATAGCTGGCATAAGGCCCAAAAAGGTATGAATCATCTAAGGACTGTGCCACACTGGGTAAAGAGATGTTTGAAATTCCACTAAAACAATTTTTAAAAAAATCAAGAGTATTCATTTGTCTTCTTCAATAATAAATTTAACATTCAACTCCATGGATAAAAAGGTTTATGGCTGGGCTGTCACAGTTTAGGTCCAATCCTCCCTAGGATGCTCTTCATGCTGACCTCCAGAATGCTTCAAGTCGTCTAAGGACCACCAGGGATCCTGACTATATGCTAGTAACTTGTAACCCTGCAAGTCACTCAAAAGGCTAACCACAAGAGCAGAGACCTGACAGACATTGCTGTCTAAGAATCAAGTTTATAATGTAAGTTTTAAGATGGTAGAATTAGGAGCTAATACTTTTCTTGCCAAAGACCTAGATTTCATTCCCAGCATCCACATCAGGAAGTTCACAACCGTCTCTAACTCCAGTTCCAGGGGGATCTGACACCCTCGTCTCTATTTTGTGAGTACCTGTATGCATGGGATGCACATAAACTCATGAAGGCATCATAAAAACTTGAAAATTAAAAAAAAAGAAAAGAAACGAAAAAGTTTTAAAACAATTGGAGTTTTTAAGATACAAGCAGATGAGGAGCAGAATCTTATCCCTAAGCCTATCATCAATCTCTGAGAGCTAGTATATTTCTAAAGAACTGAATATTCTTTTGTTTTCTGAGATGTTATTTGTATGTTTGTGTTTTACCAGTACATATACTGCAGTGCCCTTGGAGGCTAAAGAGGGTGTCAGATCCCGTGAGACAGGAGTTACAGACAACTGCTGTCATATGGGTGCTGGGAATCCAACCCAGGTCCTTGGAAATACCAGCCAACACTCAATCATTGAACCATCTCTCCAGCCCCACCCAGTGCATTTTAATGGAACTCTTAAAAATTCAGTATTTAAAAGAAAAGTGAGCATGAACACATGTGCACACAAATAGCTAGCTACTAGATAAAAGTAGTACCTAAGTTTCATTCACTATCCTTGATTTAATGCAGGCAGACACTGTACTAACAGTACTGTGCTAACACAGTGGTCCCAGGTGGTTTGATCTATAAATGCTCTAGGCATCTTTGGTTTGCATAGGTACATGTATGACAATGCTAGCAAAACAAAATCACTACCAACTATTTCTAAGAACACATGCCACTGTTAAGGAATACCTGTCTGTTATTTATACCCAAAAAGTTAAACCTACAGAATTTCAGCTACTGGAAATAAATGCCATCTTTCTTAATGTTTTATCAGTACTTGTGATGAGGGTAACTTAATGGTACTAGCAACAGCATTACTACCTTGGTTTCTCACATCTCCTTCCTCAGAATGCTTATTCACATAAGCAAGTTACCTAATTCAGGGAAAAAGACTGGAAGCCAATCCAACAACCAATGCTAACCCATGCTAAGTGACATTTCATGAAAAGAAAGGACAATCTCAGGATGAATACTCTTAGGTAATAAAAGCTTCAAAATACATATTGAGATCTGTCATTTCTGAAAACCATCTCTGTTCTGAAGATCAAATGGCCTCACTTAAAACTATCTCCAGTCAAATGGACCTAACCATATAACCATTAATTACAAAATATCTGGATCCCAAGTCAACTCCTTATCATCCCCACCCCAACACACCATTCTCTTCAGTACTTAAATGATATGGGTTTACGTTACCTAAACTGCAGACCTTGAGTTCCTAAAGGACAACAGAAAGTGACCGTTAGACCCAGAGCTTCAAACTGCTACGTGGCGGTACAACAAGCAGCATAAATCTTTGGACAGGTGGGATCTCACAGTGCAGCCAATGTTACTACATGGACATACTACAATGGACAGTCTCCCTGGCTTCCCTGGACCACACAAACACTGATTTTAAGTGTGCTTGAATGGACAAACACTACAAATAGCTTCCCTGCATTCTCATTCTCTGTTCTCAAGTACACAGTGGTCCAGGTTACCATATTTCATAATAGGAAAGTGATAGATTTTCATTTACATCCACTCAAAACACCAAACTACTGGCTCATCCCAGTGACGTGATAGCTAAGAGATGCCACTTGTACTGTCTCAACCTGCCCTGACTAAGGCCACCTGGGAACATGTCACTAGACCAAGACTGCCCATCACCCTCCAGCCTACTGTGCAGGTGCCTAAGGACAACTCACCTTGCGCACCACCTCCTCTTCCTCCTGGCGCTTCTCATAATGAGAAAAGTCGTCAAAGATAGAGGTTGTGTGCTTATAGGAAGCAATAATCTTCAGCACTTGTTTTGCTTTTTCTAAGGGCACCTCCTGTGTATCACGGGAATTTGTGACAGGTTTGTTGTCGTTATTCTCCAGTCTGATGTGCCGCAGTTGGTTATTGGGCACATCCTTGACAAAAATCCACTTCACATCAAATTTCCCCTTCCACTTGTCCTGAGACCAGACCCCAGCACTGGTGCCGTAGTCCACAGGGGACTTCATCTCTGCCACCCCACAGAAATGTCCACTCCCATTGACACTGAAAAGCAGATAAACAGGCCCCTTGCTGCTCATGGAGCGGAAGGCGCCATCCAGGCGCTTGTTGCCATGTTCAGTACTACACCAGATGGAGTACTTGATGGAGCGGTGGATGTCGTCCTCAGAATAGCTCTTGATGATGAACACCCGCCCACTCTTAAGATTCCAGTCGAACTCTTTAGGGTTATAACTGTGGGCAGCTTTCAGTTTCTCCAGGACAGGGTGGGATTCTACACTTGGGGCAGAAGTAGGCTGGGTATTTCCAACAGAGTTACTGTCACTGTTGGCCCTCCACTCTGCCCAAATGCTGCATTTCTGTTTCTAGGAGCCACCCAGCGGGGTTGAAGTGGCTGCTGAGGGCTCTGATACTGTGGCTGGACCAAAGGTGGGGGCTGAACAGGGAGAGGCTGAGCTACCTGCTGAGGCTGTGGGGCAGCCTGGGGGATGGTGCCTGCTGGGGGGCTGAGGCCTTTGGAGCGGGGCCCTTGTTATCCCAAGTACCAATGTCCATGTTATGCTTTATAGGTGGAGGAGGCAGTGCACCCCCCACTATCGGCCCACTCTTTGTTTTCATCTTAGGCTGTGGTTTTGCAGGCTTGCTGGCAATGGCTGCCCATGAAGTTGGTTTTGAAACTGGCATGCTTACATTTGTCCCACCATTGCCAGAAAGGACACCAGTCAGCGCCACACTGTTGACAACTGAACCCACCGTCTTAACTGCAGAGGTGGTAACATCTCCAATCTTCAGGCCAACCATGCCCTGCTCCAGACTGTTCATCCCAGGGGCCTTGTTGAGGGTGTCACTGTGAAAGCCTGTCTGCCCATCAACAACTGTGCCACCAAGGGAGCTTGGTGGGTAAGTGTAACTGCTCCCATAGGCTGAGCTCTGAGTCTGCTGCCCCTGAGAACCACTTGTCCCCCATGCTGAGAATGCAGGGTTTTCAGGAAAAAAATTAAACCTGTGCTGGTAAATGTTGTTCCCCAGACCCCCAGGCTGCCCAAAAACTGCATCATGCATGAAGTGATGGTCTCCATTACTAAGTTGTCCATAGGTAGTGAGATACGGGATGGGTGGGTCCCCTGCAGTGGACCATGGTGCCTCGCTGAGGGAGTAAGGAAATCCAATGGATGGTGGATAGTAGCTGGACAGGTAAGGGTCACTCATCGAGGGGTAACTGTTACTCTGTGAAAACAAGCAGGTGATGAGTTAGACAGCAGCTCAGCATGCCAACCACCTCATCCACAGCTGCAGGAAATCGGCCTGATACAATCTAGCTCATGATTATTTCTTTCTAAATGACAGATACGGTCACTACTATCAAAACAAAAGGCATTAGTAACAGATGCAAACCAGGCTGTTGTCTCAAAGCACAAGCCTGCTTTGCAATGATCTGAACTCAGGTGAAATGACCCAGGCCAAACCACCCTTCTGCCTTTACCATCGAGGGAATCCAACCCAGTCCTGCAGCAGTGATATTTACAGTGAACACTGACAGCACTTCAGAGCGTGAGGACAGCCTTAACAATGCACTAAGATGGCTCTGACAGTCAGTAAGACCAGCAGGCTCCAGCTCACAGACCTGTTAACACATCTAGGCACTAGTATTTAATGTCACCTTCAAGACCTTCTCCTACACAATATTCCTGATAGCTGCCCCAGCTGGGTTTGAAGGTCTGTCTGTCACATTTCACGGTTTCCTGGAACACTTATGGGTGCTCAGAGTGGAGCACAGGCTCCTCTGCTGTGCCTTTACCAGTACCAAGTCCCTGGAGTTTAAGAAGACCCTGCTATCCGATACCAGAAGACCCATTTTAGCAAAGTCTTCCTAAACCCCAACCCTATCTACAGCAGAAGCTTCTAAGAGGGGCTTTAAGGCTGGGTTACAGGGCAAAAAGGGAGGAGGATGGAATGCTTCACCCTCTTGACCTAGTAGCCTTACTACACCTTTAAGGAGTTTCCTAGCCTGTAGGTGTAGACTTCGGAGTTGGCAGCTCTAGGATACCATCTCTTTAGCGAGACACTCAGCCAAGTTTGGTGAGAATCAGGCACCGTGCTGTGGGCTCAATTTCAGTTTCTACCTCAACCAACAGGCTAGTTTCTATTACCTTACTATATTTCTTTTCAATCTCTGAAACGGAAGCATCAGTGACATAAGTGAAGAGACCTTCCTATAGCATGGCAATCTGTGCTTAGGGGTTGGATATGTCCAGTGTAGGTAAGAAAGTTTCCAGTCGGCACTAGACCATTTTAGAACTATCACTTTACATGAAGTAATGGCTTCCTTGTAATGAAAACTTTAGCATCCACAAACAGATGGAAAAAAAAAAAAAGAAAAAAAAATATATATAAATATAAATAAAAAAAATATTCTATAATCAAGGAAAAAAAAAAAAACTTGGTATATCTTCTCTTGAAAAGATTTCAGTGACTCTGGCTCCTCTGTTGCAATCTCATGTTGTATATCTCCTCCTAGCATCCTTTGAAGGAGCCTAAGCAGCAGGGCCAGGGGGAATTAAAATCAATGAGGTCTGGGCAGAAGCCTTGCTCTGTGAGGGAGGCATATCTTCAAGGATACAAAACTGAGACCACAGTCCTTCCAAAGAAGACCGGTCTTCTTCCCTCTCCACAGTAAATTATGTATGAGAAATTTATGTATGAGAAAGACAGATAGAAGGGAAGACCTAGTGGTCTGTCATTCTAACCACTGGCCACAAACCAACTAACAGCAGTAAGGACTCAGAAAAGATACTCAGGTCACTCCAACTTAAATCTAGGCCTTAACTGAGACTGAATCAATTTAGGATTATGAGGTAAGATCCATCACAGTAACAGCTCTCAAAGCCCTCCTGAAATATCACCATCTGAAGAACACACATAGCACATAGGTCACAAACAATGCTATACACACAGGTGGCCCCATTATTCTCTAGCCTGCACTGCCCAAATGCTACCTGAACATGTAGATGCAAGCCCAACACCTCCCTTACACCCTGCCCCAAATCCTAAACTTGTGTTTCTTTCAGATCCTAACACAAAGATTCCATCTAACTTTCCCTGCAAAGATTATCACACCTCAAGTCCAGAGTGTGATGCTTTAACTAAAAATGAACATTTAGAAACACATATATAGGACAGAGGCACCAGCAACAACACCTGCAACATACAGCCTTGGGGAGACCTCACTGCTTCTTGGAGTTGTAGAATGGAAGATGGAATAAGCAAAGATAAAATTAAACCACTAGGAAAAAGTAAAATCCCAGATTAAAAGGTCATTGTTTACTAAAATCTCCTGAAGAGTGCTGCAGGCATTCAAATACCTAGCCACACCCTCCCTTTGCCTCCGAACCAGCAGCCACACCTCTCCTAACTCTCCCCAACCTGAGAGGCCCACAAGCACTGTTAAACTGTGCTTTAGGCCAACTCCAGTTTTTATCTCAACTCCACCGACAGACCAATTTCTATTACCTCCCTATTTCCTTTCAATCTCTGAAAGGGAACCATCAAGCTACTTTGTAAAACCATCTCAACCAGCCAGTAGCAGCTGCTCCCACAACTCTGTAAGCCAAGCTGACTGCCGGACCATGATATACAACTTTCCTGGGAAGGAAGTGGTTCCCATCAGTCTGTAGTATACGGTGCCTATTCTGGTAGAGATGTATAACAACCTAGCTCAAGGATGCCTTGGAAATCAATACACTGAGGCTGCTGGTAAAGTACGAAGAGCCTGTCCAAGCCCTCCACCTCCCTCTGTGTGGCCAGGCACAAGCTTGGGGTTTATACTCACTTGTAAATGCCCCAAGCAAACAGTCCCTTCTGGCTTGGTAGCTCCACAGTATCATCAAACCTACAGTATGAAGTGGTTTACCAGAGACACAGCTGAATAAACTAAGTTATGCAACCAAACTCAAAAGTCGCTCTTCACATGTACACACCTCTAAGTAAAACATTTGGGTTCCCACAGCTCATCAGACTACTGGGTAGTACCATATTTAAGATTTCTAATCAAAGCCTGGGTACAACAAGACCACACAAGGAAGGTAAACACATCATCCAGGCAAAGCCAGAGACCACTGACAGGTGAAAATACTTGGGAGCTCTTAGGCCTCTTCTTCCTGATAACTAGAAAATTAGATAAACAAAATAGACACACCAAAAAATTAAAGAGAATTTAAATAACCATGGCTGTTATCCCTGAGTCATTTGGAAACAGTAAAGTATAACAAAGCCATAAATCTGTTCTAGAATTAAGAGCTTTTGTTTATTTATTATTAATCCAAGTTTAATCACCTTGAATGATGTGACAAGGGGGGTGGATTTTAAATGACTAGAATACTTCAGCCCTTTTTTTTTCTGAGAAGGAAAGAACGTTGAGACCATTTGAACAATAAGGTGACTGAGACTGGAAGGAGATGCAGGACAGTCTCTTCCCAGACCTGCGATCATCTCTGGCTGAGACACAAGTACTTCATCAAATCAAATCCATTATGTTTAAGAAAGTACTAAGGGCAAGGCTGAAAAAAAGTGAGTGAGTGTCTAGGACTCCAGGGATGGCTGTCAATCAGCATACACCACTTGCTTTAGAAGGAAACTACAGACAGACAAAGGAAATGTTAGAGAACCCTGACACCATGCTCTCTCAGCCAGGCACTTTCCTGGTCTTTCGTCAGGGTTGATCCTTCTGAGACTGTGGTGTGAACCCCTTATCTGGTGCAGAGACAGTATGTTCTGACAAGAATTTTTACATCTGTTTAAACAACTCAATAAGGAGCAAGTAAAGAATCATTGCATCCTTCCCTTTCCCCTCTGGGAAGCTATAGTGGTAGCAAATCCCCCCTTACTGAGTACCACCACTGGACCTTTAAAGGAAATTTATAGTATGTATATGTAACCACAAAAATCTAAGCCAGACACAGGCTGGATGGCCACGCACACAAGTGCTAATCCAAGCCTACCAGAACTACCCAGACATGGCAGAAACCCAAGTGTCAAGTTTCTCCCAGATATTCACAAACAACAGAGTCTGCGGATGCCCTAACAAGGCACAACATTATTTAATTCTGGCTGCAGGCAAAAAAAAAAAAAAAAAAAAAAAAAAAAAACCTACATAAACTCTGATAAAAACCTTTCGTGATTGAGGAGGCTCAATTTTCAAGATAAGCTAAGAGCTCCCAAGGCCATCAGTTCCTCACAAATGAGCAGAAGTACAAACTTCCATGTGGCCCACACTGAACATTTTAAACAATCTTTGGACACAAGGATGTACTGCAGAAAAGTAGGGGGGCAAAATGGCATTTTGGCCCCATATGAAGAAACAACACAAAGACAGCAGGCACCTGCTAAATGACTAGAGGCTTCACTTCTCCAAAAAGCTAAACAGGCTGTCATGCTGGTTCTCAGCTGCTTCATGCTTAAATGAAAGCCTGAAAGCTTCCTGTGTTGTTACTTTCTATGTACCTCCTAAAAAAGTTGGGCATTTCTAGAAAATGTATTAAGCAATATGTTGGTTAAGCACTTTACTAAAAAGTACATCTCAACATACAGACATGAAGGTGTCATTTTAAAGCTATTTACTAAGGGTGCTATCTTAAAGAACATTCCTTTTCAGTTTTCCCCAAGACTTCAGGGACATGCAATTGACAGTAAGGGGGAAAACTTGATTCTTCTTTTAAGAAATTCCTCCCAAGTATTCCAAGAGTCCCTACTTTCAAACATAGTAAAGCAACCCTTGTTCCTTGTTGTAATATTTAGTATATACCACTGCTATAAGAGAACCAGGAGCCAGGCAGTGGTGGTGAAGGCTTTTAATCCCAGCACTCGGGAAGCAGAGACAGGCAGATCTCTGAGTTTGAGGCCCAGCCTAGACTATAGTGGGAGTTCTAAGACAGCCAGGGCTACACAGAGAAACCCTGTGTTGAAAAACCAAACAAACAAAACAAAAAAAAGAAAACCAAGAAATATGATATTCAAAAGAATAGATTTGTTTAACTTCTTGTTCTTGTCATGGTCAATAGCCCATGACTAAAGCCAAGTCAGTTCTGCAACCCTATACTGGCCAGGGGCAACCATACAACCCTATAGGTTAAGGCTCCTCAGACTCTTAGGCTTCTGATATGCTGAATGTGGTGGGAATGAAGATGGAAAAAAGTTAGAAAATGTTCTCAGATGACCTGGAAGGGCAGATGAGAGAAAAAAGGGGGGAGGGGACAGGTAATCCATTTCCTTCTGGTACAACGACCAGGCAAAATGCCTTGATTGACTCTAAGTATGTGCAGCATGCATTTAAAAGTGGCAGAGACTATGGCTAAATCTAAATTTCATATTACATATGGTTATCCGTTTTTAAGATAGGTCTTACTACTTAAACCTGGCTGGCCTTGAATTCATCTGTCTCTGCCCTTGAATACTAGGATTCAAGGTGTGGACCACCACCATGCCCAGATTGCCTATGGTTTTTAAGCAGGGCAATTTTGTTCCAGGAAACACCTTGCAGACAATTTTCACAGGAGCTGCAACAGGGAATCTAGTGGGTGGAAGCCAGGGGGAGGGGTATAGGTGATCCTACACTGCGGGGAACAGCCAAAATAATGCTTAGGTATAAAATGCCCATGGTCCCAGTAGGTTAGAGGAAAGGGTGTATGTGTGTGTGTGGGGGGTTTCTTGGGGAAATGTAAAGCTGCTATGATCAACATACATTGTACATATACATGAGATGTTAAAAGAATACATTAAAACAATGTTTAGTTATCTGGGCTAGAGAGATGGCTCAGAGATTGAGCAACTGCTGCTCTTGCAGAGGACCACAGCTTAGTTACCAGCACCCTATATGGCAACTGAACTGTGGTCCTCTGCAAGAGGCAGTTCACGACCACCTGTAACTCTAGTTCCAGAGGTTCTGGAACCCTCTTCTTAGACTCCAAGGTCACCTGTGCATGTGCGCACACACCTATACTTAAAAAATAGAAGTACTGACTGGGGAGACGGCTCAGTTTAAAGTGACAGCCACTCAAGCTTTAGGAACAGAGTTTGGATCTCCTCAGCCCCATGTAATGCCAGACGAGTGTGGCAGCCTACTTGTAAAGACAGGAGACTCACAAAATAATCCAGACTTAGCCATAATGGCAAGCTCTGGTTTACGAGACCCTGCATCACTCAATAAGGCAAGTGACAGAACCTCATTCCTGACTTCAACATCAGGTCTATACATGTGTTCTACCGCCACCCCATTCGCACACCTCATCGGACACACAGACCTATGCCCATACATATATATACATACACATGAAAACAGAAGGGGTTCCATGGTGCCGAAGGTAAGAAATCCTGACCATAAGGTGCTCATTCTGTGCTTTACACACACCCTCTCTAATGCCAGGCTCCTAGGCCTAAGAGCAGGATTCTTTTATTCATACAAAAGGAAACCAAGATTCAGGGAAGGCAAGCCTCCTGAAACAGGTAGAACTAAGGGTCAAGCACAGAAAAGGAGTCTGCTGCATTGTCCAGAGCTTACCTCCTCTCCTGGATCATAGCTCCAACCCTCCAGAGACAAAAGGAAGACAGCACAAAGCTTCAGGGAACTACAGTCCTCTATACCATAAAAAAGCACTCCGTCCCCAGCCCACAAATGCAAGTCTGCCTGTACCTAACCTCCATGGGATGTTGTTCCACAGAGAGAAAACTATCTTCATCACTCAGGCCCACGCCCAACAGGAAGACCTGCACAAAGCAAATCTTCAAGACCACTCTATCAGTTCTAATACTTTTGAGACTGTTTCTTTGCTGTTTGGGATAGAAAAGTAGAAATATTATAATAAATGTGTTACAAGCAAATTATTTAAATAAAAAATATGCTAATAAAATAAACTCACCGGATTGGACTGTCCAGAAAGGTAGGGCTCAAAGTCATTGTCATGAACTGCATCCTTCTGATGCAAAGAACCATTTTGTACTAGAATAAAAAGTTGCAAAATATTATCTTCAAGCTTTAAAAAAAATTTTTTACTTTTAAGCATGGAAACCATAGTAAAGTCCATTTTCAAAATTTTTAGTAGATATGATTCTTATTTCAAAATGGGCTCACTCCCTATAGAGAGCTGATGTTTACATGACTAGTTAGAATGACATTGCACAACTTTTCCTAAATTCCTTTTTAAGTAAAAATGTAATCATAATTTGGTCAGATGTCATTTTGTTGCAATCAAAATAAAGGGTAAGAAACTTACAGCCAGTCTCGAGCCAGTCTTGTGATGGCCCCTCCCCCACCCCAAGGTGGGGACAGAACCCAGGGTTTCCCCAATGCCAGTCAAGTACAACTGATGAAATCTACAGGGTCTCAGAAGATCCATTCCAGGCAAACAGAGGACACATGCTTTAAGAGCCCAGTTATGCACAGAGATCTGAGGGCAGGATGCTCAGTTGGAAAGGGCTGTAACCCAAGCTCACTATCATCTGACTCTCCACTTACTTTCCACTGTTACAGTGCACAGCCAGTAAAGGAAAGGAAAGGAATGGTAAATAAAGTGTTGGGCCTTTTCCAACCTTAAAACACGATGAACCATATTTGGTTACACCCAAGTAACAACAACACACACTGGTTAAAAACAGTCTTCCAAAGATTTAGTGTCACTCTCCAGTTCTCAAAAGAGTTTTGGGAGTTTATTACAAGACAGAATATCACAGGAGGTAACAATAAACTTACAACGACTGTAACTAAGGGTGGAGGGCAAGGCCTCCGGGTCCACCGCTAGCTAGCTGACTCTCCTCCAGAGCCATCCACTACCTAGCAACAGAGGACCAATCAGTCATTCAGCCTCGCTAACCTCTGCGAGGCCGTCTTATCACCATCTTTCCCCACCAGGTAACTAACTGTTCTGGCAGGGTCAAGAGGGAAATTGCAAAATGTTATCTGAACTACTACTCGGGTACGCCTTTATTTTTCTAGTTCCCCTCCAATCTGTCAAATACCCCGGAAATGGAAACTTTCATCTCCTCCAAGCTGACGGGAGGAAACTAAGTTTCGGATCCCAGGCCGGCTTGGTGGACTTTCTCTTGTCCACACGGACTGGCGCTGTCCCGTTCTCCTCCAAAGTCCGGAGGACTTCCTGGAACTCTCCTCACCTTTATTATCTTGTCCTTTTGTTCTCTGCATCGCCGCAGGCCAGGATACGCCGGTGGACACCACCCAGCCCGGGAAAGGAAACACAAAGTTACTATCCGAAGAATGCTACCCAGAGGGCGATGCGACCCCGGCCCGGCCTCCAGATCTCCCATACTTTGATCACAGCCAAGCCCAGCGACCCCACCATTGGACCCTAGAACTCTGGTCTGGCCTGGTATCCAGATCTTCGGCCCGGAGATCCAAGCCCTGACCCGGCCTCCCTGTTCCCAGCCCGGACCCCGCACTCTAACCCCAGCCCAGTCTCCAGGTCCCCGGCGCGGCCCAGACCGCAACCTGTCTTGCCCTGTCCGCGGCCTGGTCTCGTGACTGTGGTCCCGAGACGCCCCTACCTGGGGGTCCACGCTGGTGGCCGACATGCTTCATGAACAGCGCGGCGCGGGACCCGGGCGCCGCCGGCTCGGGCCTCCCGCGAGGCCGGGCCTGTCACGCCGCGCGCGGCCCCGTGCCCCGCCGCCAACTCCGCGGGTGCGGCCGGGCGCGACCGCAGCTGTAGGCACGCGGGCAGGAACAGCGGGAAGCAGCGGAAGGTAGCGGACAGGCTGAGGGGGCGCCGACTCCAATGGCGGCCGCGGCGGCTGGGACGAAGCTGCGCGACGTCAGCGCGCGGGGCAGGCCGGGAGCGCCGTCGAGTCGCCGCCATTGCGCCTGCGCACCGTCACTCCTCGCCCAGGATTTCGCGCTTGGGACTCAGTCTCGCGCTGGAGGGGCGGGACCGAACCGGATGGGGCGGGGGAGTTGGGAGTCACGAGGGCTCCTGGGCGGCGCCTATTGGGGAGCCGGTGGAGCTTGTAGCTAAGCTACACCTGTCCCAGAGTTTTGTGGCTGCTGGGGGGACCATCTGGCCTGACAGGAAGTGCTAGTATGTGACCAACGTTCGCGTTAAATTCTGTACCCAATTCCATCACCAGAGTAAAGACAGAGGACTTTGAGGAAAGCTAGGCGGCCCTCTGGGTTCACGTGGGAAAGCCAGTTTATCCTCAAAGAGTCTCACAAAGAACTCACCCCATTATCCATTCACTTTCAGGCAAGCTCTTTGCTCAGTGAACTGCTACCACACACAGACGCCTCACTGTTCCCGCATAGCAGATATCACTTTAGTTAAAATGTCTCAGTGCTCAAGACTACTTGCTGTTCTTACAGAGGACCCAGGATTAGTTCCCAACATCCACATGATGGCTTACAATTTTCCAGTCTCGGGGGTTCCAGATCGCTCTTCTGGTATTGGATGCACGTAATGCATATACAGAAAAGCAGGCACACACACACATAAAATAACAAATCTTTTTCATGTAATTTTTAAAAGATTTATTAATTTTTATTTTATGTGAATGAGTGTTTTGCCTGCATGTGTGTCTATGCACCACATGTGTGCCTGATATGCAGGGAGGCCAGAGAAGGGTGCCAGATTACCCAGAACTGGAGTTATAGATGGTTCGAACCCCAAAGTGGATGCTGAGAATTGAACCTAGATCCTCTAAAAGAGCCGCAAATGCTCTTATGCCCTAAGCCATCTCTACAGCCCCTTTAAAATAAATTTTATTTGTATGAGTGTTTTGCTTGAGTGTATATATGTGCATTATGTGTGCACCTGGTGCATGTGAAGGGTCAGAAAAGGTGTCTGATTGCCTGGAACTGGAATAACAGGCAAATTTGTGACCCATCATGCGATTGCAAGAACATTGTTAGGGACCAACACCCAGATGCATCCACACATCCCTTCTGAGGAGTGTTTGATTCCTGGATTTGTTGTAGTAAATGTCCTAGCTTCTGATACACATCACCAATAGGAGGACACCAGAGGGAGCCACCTGCAGGTAGATCACTGGGTTGAAGGGCACATCTGTTGGCCATTTTGTAGATGTTAGATGTCCTTCAAGGAAGCTGAGTTGAAGTTCTCAGCTAGAAGAGCTGAAGGATGGGGCCCAGAGGCTGTAAGTTCTGTATTCAAGTAACACCTGGCTGTAACAAGCCTTTGCTGCGTGCTAGGCTTGGCTCACTCAACAGCTGGTCCTGTGAAGACCAGCAGTGAGTTGACCTATCCATGCACACAGCCAGAGCTGCTTAAATGAGACAGTCAATCTTCTCTATGAATGCCCTCTCAGGAATGAGCAGCCTCTCTGCAGCAGACCTCCTTATGGATACCCTGTCCTTCCATACTTTCAGAGGTGTCTAGTTTGTCTTCCAGGAAACCAGTTTGTGATCTTGGGGCTCCTGCTGTTCTCTGCCCCTCAACAGAAACCTTGAGTAGCTCCTGTGAGTCACAACTCCTCTCTCTAAACATCCATTAGTCACTCATCCCAAAGAATTAGTTGAGCACCTACACCATGCCTGGGAATGGGGTATCAGTGGTCCCTGCCCTGCTAGCTTCCTGGGGAAGGATGCTACACAGTCCTGAAAAGTAATTCAATCTGCTCAGCCTCACTGTACAGTGAATGCCCACCAGATGTTCACAGGCATGGGGACAGAAAATGAGCCAGGAGCTGTCCTTCAACCCAGACACAAAAAGGACAGTTTAACCAAGTCACCATAAATCAGGACTGTATTGTGGCAGGCAGCCAGGACAGTGAGAAATAAGAAGAGAGAATGTCCTTGGATTGGTCTCTAGGGTGTCTCTTAACTAGAATCTAGGTGAGTAGGCACTGACTGACTTGGGGTGCTCTGTACAGAGAAACAGCAGGAGTCAGAACACAGACACTAACCCCAAGGTCAGCTCCCTGTAGCAGGAGCCACTCTTGCATTCATGGCTGAGAACAGCTGCCTGGGCCAGCACTGGCCGATCTATCCTGCAGCTGCCTCTCAAAGACCAAGCAGCTCTGTGGTCCAGAATCAGAAAGTAAGCCTCCAAGAAGTTAGAGAAAATACCAGGCCACAGCCAACCAATCTGAACCTTGTCTCTTTTCCATCTACATAGCATGCCAAAGATCAGCAGTTTAACTTGGACAAGAAACCTGCTGCCCACGGAGAGGGCCATGGCCTATTGACTGCCTCTGTGTTTCCAGGAATTGTAGCTAGTTTCTGCTGCCATAGTGGTGCTTGTCTGTCTGGACAGTACCAGATGGCCTAGGATCCAGACATCTCCAGGAGATCAGCTTCAAGGCTGAGGAAGAACAAGCAGGATTTGTGGTACTCTTGGATCATGTAAGCCTCAGGCCTTGACCTCCAGTCATGAAACAACACAGACAGCTTTAAAAGGCATCTTCATTCGACTCATGTGGCAACCAAGTCTGGCTCTCAGCCTGGGTCCCCCCAGGGCAAGATAAAAACTAAGAACTCTGGTTCACAAGGCAAGAAAGGCTTCCTCCTCCTGTCCTCATCAGCTCCCTCTAGACTTGTCAGGATATTTTTGTCTGGTTGTTTGGTTGGTTTTTGACTGATTTGATATTTAAAGCCATTCTCTCTCAGGTAGAATGGTGCTGTCAATCACCCAAGCCGCCCTGCAACATCCATACATGGACCTTGAGTACACTATGCCCACACCTAGGCTCTTGCTGCTACAAAGGGTGGAAGAGATTTCGGCTTTAAGAACTGACTCTGGGGTAGATGGAGGCTGGTCTGGGCTGAGTCCCCAAGCCTTTCCCAGGCCCAATTATCTCAGTAGGTGGCATTTACAAAACAATTTCAAAGATTGTCCAGAAGGCAGCCACAGCAGCATTCTACTATGAAAGGTGTCTGAGCAGATCCTGGGAACCACCAAGATTCTGAGGCCCTGTTAGAGATACACAAAGCTGGCATCATATGTTGTGGATAGCCTCAGCCTTGTATTTTGATCCTAGTTCCACCCTCCTGGGAGGGGCTCCAGAGGAGGATTGAATCAATGTTGTGGATAGCCTCAGCCTTGTATTTTGATCCTAGTTCCACCCTCCTGGGAGGGGCTCCAGAGGAGGATTGAATCTGTACACAGGTGACATCTTGTAAACCTTCTGTCCAATTAAAACCTGTAAAATAAAGGCTAGAGCCAGAGATTGGGCATTAGAAGGGGAGGCAGAGATAAAGGCTTAGGGGAGGAGAGAGTGAGAGGAATTCGATATAAAAGGAGACAGAAGCAGAAGCAGAAGTAGAAGCAGGAGATAGAAGGAAGCCGACGATGGAGGAGCTGGAGCTCGGAGGACAAGGACGCGGCCTGGGATAACCACAAGTTATAAGGGATCTCATAGCCAGGGATTAGAGTAGTGTAGCCCAATCTAGGCGTGCTATTTATACCATAATTATTGAGTTGTGTCTTCATTTACTGGTCTCCTTCGGGTAGGAGATCTTATTTGGGGTTTAAATAATAACTCCTACTACAATCATAGGAGCCAAATCAGGGATGCCCAGAGCCAGGTGGGGTTGACAAGGGTCAGCAGGGTAAGGCAAGAAAAAGAGTGAGCATGGCTAACTCTGGAGAGGGGGCTTGGTGGCTGGTTGGGACGAGGAGTGTGTGAAGACACCTGTGGTAGTTGGATGAGTGCCGGGCACTGCTGAAACTGTTAACCTAGAGTGAGGGCCTGACCAGATGTGCAACCAAAAGCCCTCCTCAGGGAGTGAGAGTGAGCTGTCCAGGGAATGGGAAGGCTGTAGGAGACTCTCCTGCTATGGATGTGCCTCTCCATGAGGCACAACAACCTTCAATCTGTAACTCCAAGCTGATGCAAACCCTGGAAGTTCTTATCAGTCCTGAGCTCGTGCCTGTTGGGGAAACGAGATGCCCTTCCCTGACTTTGACAAGCTGCGTGTAAAGGGGCCATTCACGGCCATCTTTATCAAAAAGTGATACTATCCCAGAGAGGGAAAGGAATGTAAATGATAGCATTATCTAAACATGGATGGAGCTGAGCCTGAGGCAGTCCACCCAGGACTTAGGTCATGTGAGCTAATGCATTTCATTTTTGCTGAAGCTTTGTGTTTATGTCACCATGATGACAATGTAGGATATCCAGTCCTAACCCAATCAGAGCTCCACAGGGGAAGATCTGCCCAGATACACATCCCATTCCTCCAGCACCTATTAGCTAGTCTCTGGGTTACTCCATTGTGTTCTTGTGATTCCCAGATGCTGGGCACATATCCCTCCTGCCTTGACAGCCCCAGAAGTCCCTCTGCTATCTTCCTAGCATTTAGTCATTTGTTCTTCTCGTATCCTCAGAACCATATGGCACTGGCAACTCATCTATCTCACAGCATTTCTTGAAGGGTTTGGTCCATCTTTGTGTGGCTAATTCTGTAACTCTCCAGGACCTGGTCTCTGACCCTGTGCTGTCATTCCTCTCATGTCCAGTAGGGTGTACTCTGAATCAGTTATTATGACCTTGAGCTCACCTCCCAACTCCTGAAGACCAGTGTTCATCCCATGGGCAGTGAGTGACCTGTTCTGTCCCACAGCATAACCATTGACCTTGTGCAGCTACTGAGTATTTGAAATCCAAGGACTGTATTTTTCGTTTTATTTCATTTTTATCAAGATTCAAATAACCACACTTCTAGGTCCAGAGTGTGGGACACTCAAAGTTGAGACCTGAGAAAAGTTGGGGACCTGTGTGTGTGGTAGGCTCACACATAGATGATCCTGACAGTTCCATTGAGCCTGGTTATCTACTAACCCTGCCCCCTCCAGCAACTCGGACTGATTTGAATTGGAGGAAGTAGGGTCAAGCTTGTCCCTCGCAGGCTACAGTTCTCACTTCCTTCCCTGCAGCCCCTCTGAGGTCCCGAAGCTCCCTGATCCAGCCCTTTCTGAAGCCAAACCCAACTTTACCCTGGATTCTTTGTTGGCTGGAGTCTGGGCCCAGAAGTACACAGTCTGAAGGCTCAACCTGTGGGACATTTGGGTTCCTCTGGACTTTAGAAACAGAAGACAGTTGTCATCTCAGCTAGCCTATGATGCCTAGATAGTCCTCCTTGGCTGGACACCTCAGGGTCTCTGTGCTCTGAGGAAAACCCTTGGAGTGCCCAGGGGAGGGGCCTTCAGGAGAATGTTCAATGCTGATACACTTACTCCTTGCTAACAGATAGTCATCACTGACACTCAAGCTCTACAGAGCTCAGGGTAGGACAGAAGATCTATGGAACCATATAGAAAGGGAATTCCGTTGGTCTGTAGAGGGGGGTGGTGGCATTGGACTTTCTCTGTCTACCTTCCCTCCCTTTCATCCGTTCCTCCACCACAACTAGGAAGCCTCAGGCCTCCCCCGAGACTTCAACCACACAGAAGATAGCACAAGCAGTCCCTACACTCCCACACTGGGCCTTGGCTGACCCAAAGTAGCATCATGGCTGTGCTATGAGCTACAAGGCCTTGTCAACTACAACTGGTCACCACCCAGGTACTGCATTAGCAAGGGACACAGCTTGTAGTGTGAGCTCATGGCAGGGACATAGGCATCAGGCAAGACGTCATAGAGACGGGTGCTGTGTCTATGAAGTCCCAGCATGGATGCAGCTGGAACAGCCACCCGGATGCTTTGTTCCCAGCCCCTTTGGCACACACCATGTTATCTCTTGACACGGGCCCTGTGCACTGCTGAGAGCCCTGAGGTCTCCATTCTGTGCTCACAGTAACAGGATGTTCCCATCTTCCAGGAGGGCTTTCAAACAAGAGAGAGGGGCTGGCTCATCTGCTTGAGACAAGGACAACAGGTTTGCTCGTGGTCATAGCTGGGAAAGACTGTCCCTTGTCACAGACCCCAAGGCCAAGGCAACAGGACCAGAGTCCAGTGCTCAGACCCCCAGGGTCCCAGGCCTGGGTCTGCACAGAGAAGGAACTTGGTGCAGCTGCTCCTGTTCCCCTCTATCAGCCCCTGTAGCCTCAATCCAGGGGAACCAACTCCAGCAAGGGGCCTGGATAAGCAGGGCTCCAGGTTCAAATGTCATAGCTGTGACTCTTCCCTTTTGCTTGCAAGCAAAGAGAAAGGCAAAGGCCGTGACATCCTGTGGGATACCCTAGAAGGTTCTATTGCCACAGATGGGAATATAGTTAGCATGTGGGCCCAGCAGTGAATGAGACAGGGTCCTAAATTCTCTGCAGTGTCATGCAGTGCTACATCGGCTGAGGTGATGATGGTGGATACTCCAGGAGCTCTAGCCCAGTGGAGCTTGACCTAGTATGGAACAGGAGTAGAAGAGGCCACCATTTCCTGGGTTGGCCTTTCATACCTCAGCTCTCAGTGAAACTGCTAACTTTGCCTCAGTTTCCACATCTCTGAAATGGTGACAACCCAGTGCCTATTCCAAAGGCATTGAGAAGTTCTGTGAAGCATGATCCTCTCAGGGCATTCTAAAGCCAAGTAACATTGGAAACGCTGCCTGTGGGCTCTGGTGTACTGGACCTCTGCTGTGGCAAGCGAGCCAAGTAAGATATATAGGCTGGAACCCAGATTTCCTTTCCAAACCAGGTGGCTCCTTAGGTCCCAGGAAGCAGAATTCTAAGATGGTCTCCCCTACAGCTGAGAGGGTAGGAGTCCTGCTCCATCTGCTCTGCCCTCTCTCTGTTCCTTATAAACTATTATTTCTTATTTTTCATTTTTGAGACAGGGGCTCTCTCTAGCACAGGCTAGCACAGAACTTACTATCTAGCCCAGGTTGGCCTTGAACTCACAAATATCTTCCTGCTTTACCCCTTAGTGCTGGGACTGCATGCATGAACCACCATGCCCACCTCGAAATGTCTCACAAGCCCCAACCCTCACCATGTCTCCCAATACCCAACCTCTAGCTGAGGGACTATTGACAGTCGGCAGCTTCTGGAAGAGGGAGTTTTCTTTAAGGTTGTGGCCCCTGGTAGGTTGACCATGCTCCTGTGGACATCTGCATGCCCATAAGTATATGGTCACCACAAATTGGACTTAGTGGGTTATACATTAAAATAAATAAATAAATAAAATAAATGGATGTGAAGTTGGAGTGGATTTTTTTTTTTTCCTTTTTGAGTCAGGATTTCTCTATGTAGTCTTGGTTGTTCTAGAACTAGCTCCGGAGAGGCTAGACTCAAACTCAGAGGTCTGCTTGCCTTTGCCTTTGAGTGCTGGGAAGCACCATGCTCAGTTTTGCCTGAAATTTTCAAAGAATTAATAAAAATGTTATATATATTTAAAAATTCACAATATTAAAAGCTTCATAATCAGCGAAGAGTTGCTTAAGGGTAAAGGTTTGTGCAGAAGCCTGGCTACAGTGCAAGTCGGGCAGAGCTGGCCCTTTGGTCTTCTTCTCTGCCTCTTCCAGGGGTCCCAAAGACTCTTGTTTTATCAGCCTGTACCTATGGCCTCTCTAGGGTAATGACTCTCCTCTCTGTTCACTGTTTTTCTGTGTCAATAGAATCCCTCACCTGGAGCTGCTGAGTGAAGATCAGATTCTGGGGCAGAGCTCATTTAAGGAGGCAATATTCTATGTGACAGTGCAGATGGAAATGTCCGGCCTGGAGCAAACACAATCCATACCTTGAGGTCCTCCAGACAAAGGCCAGGGCATACCCCATCCTTGATTTGACTCTAGACTATCCAGACAGATAAAGAGCAAGCAGCCTGAGACCAGATAGGTGGACTGACGACTCTCACTCAGGGCTGCACCAAGCAGGGATCTCCTAAGTGCCGGGACAAGATAAGCCGGTGATGTGATCATCCCTGAACATCAGCACAGGCTTGGTATGGAAGGAGTGGTGGAGTTGCACATTGTTCTAGACAACCTAACTTCCTACCTTGGAAACCCTGTCTGGATCTATCTCTACTCAGAACTGGACCGTGAGTGGCTGGATTTCCTCTCCTCTATTTTGTCTGTGTTCATGACCTGCTTCCTGAGGCTTAGGGGTTGCCATTGGAGGGATCCCAAGCTTGGTCCCTCCCCGTATTGAGAGATGCTTTTTGCCTGGTGGAGTACTGCCTTTGTTATGTGCCTGCCAGGAGGCCCCATGACACACTGCAAAGAGCACGTGGCTGCCCTGGCCTCTTTCAGAAAGTGGCATATCTCTGGACAGCACTTCATCTGAGCATCTAGCAGCATATGCTTACAGTTAGAAGCAGGAGCCACCACAGCTTCTAGAAAGGACTAGAGGCAGGAGCTGGAGGTAAGTCACCAGGCGTATTCCAAGGCTGGTGATGTTCTCGCCTGCAGACTTGCTCAGAGCTGCTGTCCTTTCCATGGGGCCTGAGAGTAGGACCAGGGACTCGTTCTGTGGCCCAGAGCTAAGCTACAGGGAAGATAGCAATAGCCACACACAGGAGCAGGGTAGACCCCGCTGTCCATGTAACCATGTCCTGCACCAGGACTGCCTAGATGGGCAGATCTTAGGCCAGCTGCGCCCCCTGTCAGAAGAGGAAGAATCCTCTGGGGCTACCTTCCTTGGGGAGCCTGCCTTCCCGAGATGGATTCAGAGGATCTCCGCCTAGCCTCCTTCTATGACTGGCCATCTACTGCTGGGATTCAACCTGAGCCATTGGCTGCTGCTGGCTTCTTCCACACAGGTAAATGTTGGTGTCTTTTTTGCTGTAGTCTGGATGCTACTTAGCACTCTTCCAGGCAGATGGTTCTGCCTATTCCTGACCTGAGGGAGAAACTAATAAAAGGAACTTCTGATATCCTTGCCTGGTTAGGGCTGGGGTCTATCCCATTCAAAGCCACTATGAAATCCTGGGTTTATGCTGGCCTTGTTCTGAGGGCCCTTAAGCATGTGGGGTCTGCTGGCTTGGTGGTTTCATCTGGCTTACATGGTTCTGAGGATTTCCCACACTCTTCAGGGATCCCCAGCTACCAGTGCCATTCAGGATTGGTTATAGAGCTGATTAATCCCTTTCATACCTGGGCTCAAAGTGACAAAAAACAGAATCTATTCTATGGGGCAAGGGCCAGATTAAGCATCCAATGCCCATCTTGTAGGTAATCCTCCAGGCTTCCAAGTATCAGGCTAGTGCAGGCACCAACTCCATACAAATTCTTTGAGTACCTGTTCTAGTTACAAATGTAGATCACTTCTTGAGCTTGGTTTGCTCCTCACTCACAGTAGGGTTCAAGTTCTGGCTCTATCTCTTCCTGGATGAGGGAAAATGAGTCAGTGAGACCCACCAGAGGGCTCTGTAAGTATGAGCATAGCCAGAGAAATTGTCCAGTGGGGAGGAAACAGCTGTTTTCCTTGCATTAGCCAGTCAAAGGTCCATACTGATTTAGCACACTGGACACTAGTTCTGAAGCGTCAATGTCTGGAACAGTTAGAGCCCCCTTGAAAAGGAGTCTCCTTGAGGCCAACAGATGTCAGGGGGATTTTGTGGACCATGGGTATCTGCCGTGGGATATGCCTGTAAGCAATTCTGTTTGGAACACAGGCAATTCTGTTTGGAACTTCTGCTCAAGTTCATGAAGGACATATTTTCCTATGGTTGGGGGAGGGGCACAAAACAGAGATGATTGAGGCCTGAGCCACTAAAATCAAGCCTGGCTATAAACTGGTATGAAAGGGGTCACCTCCTTATCCTGTATCCAGGAGTCCTTCTTGGCCCTGACACTCCCAGGCTACAGATGCTCCAAGCCTTTGGCTCAACCCTATCCACATGCTCTGAGAACAACACAAATGCTAGCTCAACCTTTCCGGAATATTCTGGGCCCCTCCTGACACATGCCCCAGGGCCATTGTCTTTATTTGCCTTTGAGACAAGAGAGGTGCCCATGTGTGCCTTGCTCTCTTCTTGTTAACCTGCTGGCAGATTCCAGACCTGCCCGCCCAAGCTCTGATGGTCATGGAGGGACACCCTGGGGTTGCCAGCTAGGTGGGGCTACCAGCTATGTGTCTCTGCCATACCCAGGCCAGCAGGACAAAGTGAGATGTTTCTTCTGCTATGGGGGTCTACAGAGCTGGGAGCGTGGGGATGACCCCTGGACAGAGCATGCCCGATGGTTCCCCAGGTAAGGGCCCTGTGGGCAGCTGCATTTCTGACTAATGAGAAGGGCCCCAAAGAACTCTGTACAGCCTCTTCATCTCCCATGGGTCTGAGACATCAGGACTGCTAGGGTAGACATTCCCCTGTTGCTATCCTTCTCCAGGTGCTCACCTAGGTGTTCAGAGCCCATCTCCAGAATAGCCTTACTTGCAGGTGCCCGTGGGGGATACATCCTTGACTAGCTGTCACAGGAAGTAATGGATTCCATGGGAACAGAAGGCATGGCCTAATCCCAAAGGCTTGCAGAGGTTGAATGTGACAATGGGATTCTAAGAGTCCAGTCCTGCCTTCTGAGCTCTCTTCCCCAGGTGTCAGTTCCTGCTACGGTCAAAAGGAAGGGACTTTGTGGAAAGAATCCAGGCCTACGCCCCCTTGCTGGGATCCTGGGTAAGTCCATCTGTCCTCAGGATTCAGGTGGGTTGGCAGTCTCCGCTTTGTTTACTTAAGGCATCGATGGCTCTTTAACAGGAACAACGGAAGAACCAGAAGATACAGTCTCTGCCACTCCCTCAGGTGAGAGAGCTGAATGCAGTCTTTGCTGTTTAGTTGGTGTTTGCAGCCTGCATGTGGGTAAGACTGTTGAGTATCTCCACCTGCCAGTCAGCAGGGAAGGCGGGGACTATGTTCACACGTTGTGTCCAAGGCACTGCACCCCTTTGCTTCTAGTGAGAGGACTGCTAAAGACACCAGCCAAACCTGGGGATGTAGCTGTATGCTAGGCTGGTTCTGCTGGGCACTAGCCATAGCTTCTTAAAGCTAACTGGGCTGCAACCAGAAGTCTGTTGAACAGAGATACAGAGGAACCACTCTCAAAATGCCTTCCTTCTGACCTATGGGTCAAGGGTCTGAGGTTCTTTTGGGGCCCTTAAGGGGACTTCTGACTTCAGGGACCACATGATGTGCTTGCCAATCTTGAGGTCACAGTCCAGGCCTTTCTCCCCAGCCTCATTGCTGTGAGATGTGCTACAACAGTAACTCATTTCACAAGCACATGAGTCTGTGGGACACTCTGGTGCTTGGCAGGTTTTGTCTACTGTTCTCCCCAGTGATGGTAGCACCTCTAGATAAAGCTCTGATAATGTAGCATCGTCAGTGTAACAGAGTTGGACCTGTGCCTTCTGGGAACACACATCCATGGATGGAGCATGTCACAAACCACCAGCCTTTCTGTCTCTCGCTGTCTGTCTCTCTCCCACCCCACACTCCATCTCCAGGGGCAACCAGTAGTGATTAGCATGGACTTAAAACCCAGGTGTTCCCAGCATGTCCCCTTTACAAATGATGACTGCTTTGCTCCAGGAGGAGTGCCAGGTGGCAAAGGCCAGAGGTACCTCCAACCTTTCTAGGCATTGTCTGCCTTCCCTTGTCTCAGTCCTCTGGGCATCCATCAACATCTGTTTCCTGTTTCTCCCAATATACCAAGTACATACGCTCTGTGACCACCAAATCTAAGAGGCCAGGCAGGTAGAGTACTCTAGTGGAATCCAGGGTCCTCATGACCAGCTGAGTGCCATACAAACCCTTCTACTCTCTAAGTCAGAACTGAGACTTTATGGCTGCTAGACCTTCTTTGGGCTAAGTCACCCTTCCCTACAGAAGAGAGGCCTTTAATCCATACCTACTATCTACAGCTCCTGCCCATGGAAGCCCTGAATTACTCAGATCCAGAAGAGAGACTCAGCCTGAAGTTGCCAGTGAGCCAGGTATAGCCGGGATCTACATATGTTGAACGGGCCACCCTCTTTCATGGAGGGGGTGCATAGGGTGGGTCTGTGTGGCAAGCTCATTCCTCACTGTAGTCCCTGAGGGTGCTGGTGAATTCTTGAGTCCCCAGGAGCTGTGGATGTGCAGGAACAGCTTCGACAGCTGCAGGAAGAGAGGAGATGCAAGGTGTGCCTGGATCGGGCAGTCTCTGTAGTCTTCGTGCCCTGTGGCCACTTCGTCTGTACTGAATGCGCCCCCAACCTGCAACTGTGCCCTATCTGCAGGGTGCCTATCTGTAGCTGTGTACGCACATTCCTGTCCTAAACCAGGTGAGTTCCAGGGTATCCCCAGCATCCTTCCTGCAGCCTAGATGTAACCCAAGTGTCTTCTAGCAGCTCTAGAGGTGGCCAGCCCATTCTTCTTACTTCCTCTTCTGGACAACTCCACCCACTATTTTGAATCCTTCATAGATGGAATCAGAGGGAAAGAGGGTTGGGGGACACCTCTTGTTTAGCTGATCATCAAGGGCTTAAGCCAGGCTTGGAGAGGTCAGCTTCAGAGGTACGTGGGTTAGATTTGGGCTTGGGAGGGACACATGAACCTCAGTTAATGTGTCACACCCCTGTCCTTGCTGAGAGATAGGAGCCATAGCCTTCTTGGGTGCTCAGAGGTCAGTATGTCCCCAAGATATGTCTAAGAATTTTCTAAACAGAGTGGTAGGTCAAGGAAGTCCTTGAAGCCAAATGGCCCCTGGCTCAGACAAGTCTGATGAGAACAGATCTCATATATGCTTCCTTTTCTCCCTCCAGTCACTACACTGCAGAGTGGGCATCCTGCCTGCCTCAGCATGTCCAGACCATACAGTGAGTCTGCTGGGGACACCCGGTGTTCACCCCAAATGGTACAGCATGGAGGAAGAGTTCCTGGTTTGTGTGAGGAGTGATTCTACTGTAGCTTTTTGGATCTACTTGAAGATAATAAAGCAGAAGGTGTCACCTTAGTGCTCAGCTAGGCTCTGTCCCAGATACAGCCATGTCCCTTAGTCCATGCTGAACATGTCTCCGTTGTTTCTCACTGGCAGAGCAGCACCTGTCAGCCGTCCAGCCACCTCTAGTCACTGTACAAACTCTTCCCCACTTTGGAGAAAACATCCTTTTTGATCTCAGTGACCTTGCAGTGGATTTTACACTTTCAGAATAGACTGGCCTCAGGGGACTCTTGAGACCCTCACTTCTAGTTACTTGACAGCATTGTGTATTTCCTTATATAGCAGGTGTTCTCAGGGTACTTGCCCAGGGTCTTTCTTTCTGAATGATGCCATCTACTTTCTTCAAAGAGGAATCCATGTGGTAGCCCCAGGCTCCATATTGGTACTCTTCCTAGCTTAGGAGTGACAGGGCTCCTGGATCAGCATCAGGAATCCCACTGGCCTCAGTGGGGCCAGGGCCTTTGCCTGAATAAGACCTGCAGCTGGGGTACTGCAGTATTTATTTAAGGCCTTAGTCACTCCTGGATCTTGGTGGCTCATAACAGGGACCTGCTAGTGGGGCTGAACCTTCTTACTGTCCTCTGATATGCCCTTCCTCTGGAAGCAGTATGTGGTCTGCAGGTCTTGTAACCCCAGAACAGAGTACCCAGAGGACTCCTGGGGAAATTGCCCAGGTTTGCTTCCAGCTGTCCAAGAAGACCAGGGATGCCAATTGTTTGTTTCCACAGTCTCTCATGCTTTTTCTTATTTTTTTTTTTAAAGAAATTACAAACTCATAGTTGTAGCCCCCTGGTCTGCAGTGTCCCCCGCCCCTCACTGGTATCCAAGGTGAACTTGAAAAAATGCTAGGCAGGCGGGGAAGCAGAGCCGTGACTCCAGGCCTGGGGTCTCTTCATTGTTCCCATGGCTGAGGCTGGGTTGCAGGGCAGGGTCAGCCATTCCGTCACTTATGCAGACCTGTGGAGAAGGCAGAGGTCAGAGGAACCTAGGAGAGGTAGGACAGTGTCCTTTCTCTTGGAGAACTTCAAATGCAAAACCCACAAAACCAAGAAACTTTTGCTCAGGGTATAGCAAAAACATACCAGGGGCAAGGCTTCTCCATGCACAAAAGTACTAGTTTTATACTCTGATGGCCCTGACCCATTCCTATGGGACTGGAAGTGGAGTAAGGGTTTCACCCTGGTCAGATTCCCCATTAAAAAGAGATCTCACAAAGGCTGCTACCTCTATTCATGGAGATCTATTAAACCCAGGCTTGACTTAGGAGCATATTTGTCAAAACTCTGAGGACTTTGCAGCTGCCAGGTCACTCTGAGGTCAGGGATTAGGAATCTCTGGGATCAGGTCACCAAGGGAACCACTAGATGCCCCCTCTGACTGCAATTCCAGGACCACCAGGAAGCCCAGGCACAGCCAAGGGTTCTGCAAGGCCATGGCACCACTTTGGAGAAGAAAATATAGTCAGCCAAATATAGGAAATAGATACCCACACCATCTACACTTACGGAAACAGTGAGGCCCCTGGGGAGTGGCCTGTTGGTATCTCTTCCATTCCTGAGATTCTGGGACATGGTTATTACAGAATCTACCCCTGCTGGGCTTTGAGCTCAATATGTGGGGCTGAGTTCTACAGCCATTGAACCCCTGGCATGATCTTAAGGGAGTGACAGACAGATGCCTGGTAAAGTCTCCAAAGAGAAGAGCCTTCTGTTGTGAGAGTTCTAACGCAGGCTGAGTGGGCCATACTTACAAATATGCCTGCCTGGACAAGAGGCTGGACGGCTTTTCATTGACATGGTACAGGGGGAATGGGTCAAATCCACCAATGAAATCAACTGAAAGAAATCAAGCCCAAATAAAAATAAAACCCAAATGATGGAAAAGATGGCAGAATGGAAAACATTCCCCATGACAGATTCCCAACAAGAGAGATGTTTCCAGAGCTTGTGAAAGGCTCAGGCACAAACCCAAACTAGTCCCTGTTGTATCTCAAACCTTGCTGGGATCTCTCTGGGGCACTGTGCACAGTTTTCTGGCTCTGCGATCTGATTGGACCTTGCTAGAAGTTGGTCAGATGGGGAAGGCCAACAAGGGCCCTCCAGCATGGACAGAGCTGAACCCCACCCCAGCCAGACTCTCCAGATCACCAACTCTCCAAATACTAAACCCGTAGCCTTCACTAACACCAAGCACCTGCCCCATGAAGCCTCCCACACACTGGTGGATGCTAAGCTTGTTGGGCAAAATGAAGAAGGCATTTCTGAAGCTCAGGGTTGGCTGCAGTTCTGAATTCAAACAGCAGGTGGCGCTCCTGCTCCAGCAGCAGCAGCAGCCAGCTGCAGTCTGATCAGGCAACACCAGGGCCTTGATCCAAGACTCAAGAGACCATCCCTCACCAGACTCTAGAATCAAGCCCAAGTCTCTTAAATATGGGGACAGCTGACTCTATGGTCCAACTCTCTGGGGCAGATGGCTTTGAATTTCAATTCTGACTCCAGGGATGGTTCTATTCACAAGACACCTGACCGCCCACCCACATGCTGTCAATCCTTCCACTGCAGGGACTTCCCATGAGACTATGTTAGGATTGGGAGTTCCCAAAGGGATGGCTTGAGTCATTACTGTATTATGGTGCAAATCACAGTTAAGTTGGAAAGGGTCTTCATGCAGAGGAGAAAGGATAATCTGTCCAAATGGGTCCCACCTAATACTAAGTGTCAATCAATATGGGTGCCAGGCAGGCAGAATGGACCTTGCTACCGAAGACTCAGACCTTCCTGGGGCTACTGTAGGCATTATGAAGATAGGTCTCCTTGGACGTGAGGGCTGCAGGATCCCTCTTCATCCCCCTCTTCCCCCATTCTCAGGTATTTATACTGTCACGACTATGGTCAGGCCTGTGGCAGGAAATGAATACCCAATAGGCATGGGGCATCACCTTTAGGCCCTACCCCAGATAACATAGTACTCAAAGTTGTCACACCCATTAGCTGTACACTTACAGCTATCCTCTTCTTCTGTAAGCACGCTGACCACGTAGCAGCCATAGACAAAACCCAGGAGCTGAAAGACACCAAGAGGCCAGACATGTCAAGCCATCTTGCTGTAGCAGTAATTTGAGGACTGTGTGGGTGACTCCATGTGTACCTGACAAAACCCCTGCATCTCGCAAGCCTCCATTTCCTCCCCTATAGAATGGAACTGTGGCACTGACCTGCATTGCTTCCCAAGCTCCTACATTCCAGATATCTTAGTTCTCCCTTGACACACTATTCAGTGGGCACCACATGGGTGAGGAGAGCCATCAAGCCAGTCTGAAGGGTGATGGCCATTTCCCATTTCAGGGCTTGAAGCACTAAACATGGAAAAACAGAGCTGAACTTTCCCAGGGAACATGAACACCTGAGAAATAGTTTGGAGAGGACAAGGTCATGCCACGTGTCCTCTGAGCCCATATGTTCAGGTCTGTATTCTTCATGTCACCATGCAATGTCCTGTAGGCCCCTTCCACTCAGATCCAGCAGAATTCCAGGGTACAGGCCCTCCTTCCACATTTAGCCTCTATTCCTGGCATGCAAGGCTGGCTTTGTGGACAGGATGATGTTTTGACTAAGATGGCTAGTGGGGAACCCAGCAGATCTGAAAGAAGGAAAAATCAGCCTCCAGCCTCCACAACTAGTCACTTCCCTGAAAAGCTGCCTCTCTGCCCTGGTGTTGTCAACTCACACTCTCGTGTATTAGTTCGGGACCCAAGATGATGCCATGAATCTCAAGAAAGTGCACTGCCCCCCGTGGGCCCCAACATAACATCTATATCATGTATACCCCACCCTCTGGCAACAGCTCTGTCTTGCTGGGACCCTGGATGATTTGCTGCACCTGAATACTTCAAAAGGTACAGCTTAAGCCGGAGCTGTAGCGGGTTCTCTGAGAGCCACAGTGGATGTCTCAGGACACCACAGCTAGGAGTGGCCTGACCAGTGAAAGCACTGGAAGCTACTATAGAGGTGACAGGTCAGTCAATGTTCAGTGTTTGTGGGTATGACTGGAAGGAAGCAGGACTTTACAGATGTGCAGCAGGTCCCTCTGCAAAAGCAACCAGACAGCCTTGAGGGATTCACTTACCCTCTAGGCCATGGTTCCACACTGACCTGACCCAGCAGCCTCCCAAGAGGCCACCACACCCTCCTGTCGAAGGAGACAGACAGCACTTTATCAGACTAAAACTGGAAATGCTTAAGCCCAATGCCCATGAGACCCGACCCAGCTCAAGTGCAGGCCGTGGTCCCTCTAGGACTGCAGCACTGTAGGAATGAATCCAGAACCACGCCTGGAAGTCATTCTCCTCACTGAGAAGAAAGTCTGAGATGTCTCTCACATGGCTTTTTGTGATTCCGTGGGACAGAGGTAGAGGGCCACACCCCAGGATTGCACCCCTCCAGAGAGCTGGCCACAGTGCTGAAACAGGGACAGGTTCTCTTGGGGAGGAGGCTCTGTCCGAGCTGGCATCTACTCTATCTTAAGGGCTGCACATTCTTGCCTTCTCGTCCCACCATTTCTGTCCACCCTGTTCACCCAGATCTTCCCTCAACATCTTTCTACTCTGCCTCTTCTGGAAGCTTTTCCTCTCCTTGGCCTTTCCTTACAAGTAGTCTGGGAAGAGCTAAGCCCGGTACTTTCTCTCCTATCCAGCGTGAACAACAGATGGCACTTTTCTACAGGGAAAACAAGTACAAGCAGACCAGATGTGTGAGCTGGGATTCCCATTTGAGAAAGAATGGCTGAAGGCTGTCTTCCCACTGACATGGAGAATTCTGTTCCTCCAGCACCAGTTCCACCCAAATCATTCTGTACCCTGAAACGAGACCCTCATTTGTCTTTCTAGCTTCCAGTTACTGTCTTTTCAGAGTCTTCAATTTTAGGACTCTTGACCGAGACCCTTGACTCATCAGTTCTTTCTTTTATGAGGACCATGCCTGTATTCCTTCATGTTCAGGGTTTAACTGGGATCCTCTCTTGCTTCTGCACAAGTTACATTGGGGTGAAACATAACTTCAGCTTCCTTCTGTGAAGGCTGAACTTAAGCAAGATGCCTAGGGGAGTAGTGGGGGTGTAGTGTGAACCGCAAGGCTACCTGCACTGTCTGCTGTGTGCTTTCTTATATCTTGGATGTTCTCAGACGTAGAATTCAGTTTCTTCCTTAAGTTGCTGATTGTCCCATGAACTTGACCTCTACCAAGCATTGTGTGCACTGGGAAGGTTGGAAGCCTCAAGATATGACCAGGCTTCTCCGTGGACTAACTTGGTTGTGCCCAAGGTGTGGCACCTGCAATCGTATGAGCTGTGCTGATATGGCTGCTGCTCCACAGTTTCCTAAACCTCTCCTACCACTCCACTTTGAGTCCATTGACTTTAAGAAGTGATAAATGAGGGAGGCAGAAAGGTCAAATGGTTCTCTAGGGCCACAAAAGTGGCACCGCCTGGGCCCAGGAGCTGTCTCTCTCCCCACTGTTCTTCACTCATTTGAGCAGTGCTAGAGAGGTCTATGGAGTCAATTCCATGATCACCAGCTATAGCTGTTCTTTAGTTTCATGTAATACCAGTGAATCCATAGTTAGGTGGGACATGTTTGGGAGATGGTATCCTCACCAGAAAAGCCACCTATTGGTTTCTGTGATCATCACAGGCTTGGGGACAGTGAAGGAAGCCGGCAGGACTGCAGTGAATGGGACTCACTGGACCACTTCCCAGAAGGGCACATACTCCTATTTCATGTTGAGCCACCTAGGACAAGGTGGGTCTCTAAGCCAAGATGTTCCTCCTCTCTGCAAGCAGGACACAGCTTTGGAAAGGGTCTGAGGTGGTCTTCTCAGGCAGTGGCTTGCTACATCCAGTCCTCTGGGGGCAAGAGCTCAGGTGAGAGTCTAGAGAAGTGTTTAGTGGTATGTTAAACCATGTGCCAAACACATTTCCAAAGCCCAACTCTGGTGCCTTGGAATTTGCTCATTTTTAAAAATAGGGTTCACAAACCTTCAGCATGTGGTTAGATAAGGTGAAGTGAGCCTAAACCAAATGGTGTTCTTACCGGAGGAAGGATGTTGAGACAGCCATGTAGGGAAAAGGCTGTATGACAGGTGGAGAAGCTGGTGTTTCCCTAGGTCAGAGAATGCTGTGACCCATGATTAGAGGACGCCTGGACCCTTTTCCCCAGAGCCCCAGAGAGAACCAGCCCCACTAATTCTTTAGCTTTGGACTCTGATCTTGGAGCTGTGAGGGAGCAAGTTTCTGTTCTAAGCCCCTTTGGCTGATTTTGTGTGTGTGTGTGTGTGTGTGTGTGTGTGTGTGTGTGTGTGTGTGTGTAGGTACATGTGTCTGTGTGGGTGCATGTACATTTGGAAGCAAAAGAACAACCTTTTATGTCATTTCCTTAGGCATCATCCACCTTTGTTTTTTTAAAGACATCTCTCACTGACTTACCACAGGCAAGACTGGCTGGGCAGTGAGCCTCACAGATCCACTTGTCCTTACCTCTAAAATGCTGAGATTACAAGTACCCACACCACCATTCTTATTTTTAAATACACTTTATTATATTTAATGAACCAGGTGTGGTGGTTTGTGCCTTTAATCCCAGCACTTGGGAGGTAGAGGCAGGTAGAACTCTATGAGTTTGAGGCCAGCCTGATCTACGGAGTTCCAGGACAGCCAGGGTTATGTTATAATTATTTGTTTTATGTGTTGTATGTATGATGTACATACACGTTTGCTCAGCAGTGTGTACCCCTGAGTGCATGTGGAGCCAGAAGAGAACTTCAAGTGACCTACCCTAGTACCCTCCACCTTATTGCTTGAGACACACAATGATGGTACCAGGTCAATACATGCTCTTGTCCACTGAGCCATCTCTCCAGTTGCTCAGCATCTTTCACATGGGTCCTAGGGGACTGAACTCAGGTCCCATGCTTGCAAAGCAAGCATCTTACTCACTGATCTGTCACCACATCCCAATTCTATTTTATTTTTCAGAGATGGTTTCGCTCTGTACCCAGGCTGGCCTTGGGTAGGTGGTCCTCCTTTGAATAGGTGATCCTCCTTTGAGTTGGTGGTCCTCCTTTGAGTTGGTGGTCTTCCTTTGAGTAGGTGGTCCTCCTTTGAGTTGGTGGTCCTCCTTTGAGTTGGTGGTCCTCCTTTGAGTAGGTTGTCCTCCTTTGAATTGGTGGTCCTCCTTTGAGTAGGTGGTCCTCCTATGAATAGGTGGTCCTCCTCTCTCTGTTTCTCACATGCTGGGATGGCAGGCTTGTGTTACTATGCCAGATTCTTCCTGTCTGGTTGGTTGTTATGTTAGACTTTTACAGAAATAAAGCCAGAACTCAGCCTCTATGATGGTCCAAATGTGTGGGGTCCTAGGGCATCCTGCCTGGTAGAACCAAGCATAGGGATCCAGGCTCACTGAGCTTCAATGCATTTATAGCAGTTTCTGCAGCCCCTTACTTTTCTCTGCAGGCTGAGGTTCCCTGGTGTGGCTGGATGAGGCCCTGACTGGCCTTTGGAAAGGTACCTGATGACATCATCTTTCTCCATGAACATCCAGGCCGAGTTCATGAATCAATATCTGCTTGGTCTTCTCAAGACTCCAGTCCCTGCACCACTCTAATCCAGACACATAGATAAAGCACCCAGGTCTAGACTGACCAGGACAAGATACTCTACTGCGCCAGGTGCTGTCCTGGAATGACAGAGCTTGGGACACAGTAAAAGGTCCAGTGACTGACAGTGAGGGAGCCCAGACTTGACACTGTATCCAGAGTGGCCTCTGAGGCTGAGTGTTCTGCTAAGGAATCTACTCCACCTGGACCTCCTGAGCAGAGTGTAAAAGGC
This sequence comes from Mastomys natalensis, assembly GCA_021653895.1. Classification (NCBI taxonomy): domain Eukaryota; kingdom Metazoa; phylum Chordata; class Mammalia; order Rodentia; family Muridae; genus Mastomys; species Mastomys natalensis. The sequence continues at coordinate 510,947 of JAJTUV010000110.1, read as the reverse complement.
CTTGAGAGCAAGAGAGGACTGTGGACTACAGAGGGAGTTTGTATGCCCCTATGCCCACTCTAGATATGAAGGGTTCTTCAGAAAAGCTCATGTGCTTTTGGCTTGGTCTTTAACAGCTGGTGCTATTGATAGGTAGTCTGAGGACTCATAGACTTCTTGCCATCTGCTGTTTCTGAGTGGGGGTTTGTTTCAGTACTTCTTTTATATAGATAGCTGAGGAAGATTCCAGCCTGGATTCCATCCTTGTATTCCCTACGAGGTCTTAGAGTAAACATGTGGGCCACATATCTCTCATCTCCACAGATGCCACAACTTCCAGTGTTTGGTAGACTGTGTTAAGTCCAGACCCTGGGCCTTGCTAGGAGGCTGAAGCCTGGGTCACTTGTGTTGTCATGGCAGTAAGACAGAGTAGCAGAAACCTAGCCTCAGCACTAGTCTCTCAAATGCCTCCTTGGGTCTCTCCCCCATAGTGCTTTTTCTGCACCATTTAGCTTCTTGGCCATCTAAATGGGCTAAAGTTCTGGGGAAAGGCCTTTGGGGTTCAGAACCTCAGGTCCCCTGGTACTCCATGGTCCTGCACACCTGAATCCAACCTCCTACTCTGCTCCATCACAGCTGTAGAGTGACATCAGGCCACCTTGATCTTTCCCCTGGGATTGGGTTCCTGAACACACATGGAAAATAATGGAGTCCTAGCTTCTCGAACTCATGGAGACTTGTGTCTCCCTGGAGGCTCAAGGTAGACAAACTGAGTCCAGGGGGGTGTCACCATCGACAGGGTAATGGCACCTGACCCTTGCTGGCGATTTGCTGCTAAGAGAATTTCTACATGTCTAATAGGGTAGTGAGAAAGTTACCCAGAAGCAGTCAGCTCCACAGCTGATATAGGAGCTGCTTGGGCCACAGAACCATTCTGCTGCTCACAGAGCAGGACTCCTGGAGAGCAGTGGTATCTCACAGTGCTAGGAAATTTGCCAGATCCCCACACTCTTCCCTGTTTCACAGCATCTGTTCTGTGGCACACTTCTCAGAGCCGTGGGCTCACAGCCAGCCCAGTCAGCCCACTGTGTACCAGGGAGTAGGTCCCCTCTCCTGCCTTCTCTCCTGGGAGATGAGAGCTTGTGAAATATCCCCAAGGGCCCTGACTGAGACTCATGAAAAAGCATTGAAGTGTTATCCTAATGACCAGACTTATTGGGATTAAACAATGTCATCAGTGGGGCCCATTTGCAGCCTTATTGGCTGGTCTGGGGTTTCTAGCTCCCTTTCACAGTCCTGTTGCGGTCAGCCTCTAGCCTTGCCTGTACTACTCCTGTGCTAGGGAGATAGAGGAGCACCCATCTTCACCTTTGCTGTTGCCGGTCCTGGTTGCCTGCTACTCCACAGCATCATTAGAGGCTGAAGTTTGATTCTGCATCTGAGCCTGTCTTACAAGAACAATGACACTCTATGGTGGTTTGACTAAGAATGGCCCCCATAGGCTCATATATTTGACTGCTTATTCACCAGGGAATGGCACTATTTCAAAGGACTGTAAGAATTAGGAGGAGGGATCTTGTCATAGGAAGTGTGTTACTGGGGTTAGGTTCCAAAAGCCATGCCAGGTCCAATCTCTTTCTTTCTGTCTATGGATCAGGGTGTAGCTCTCAGCTACTTCTCCAGCACCATGCCTTCCTGTCTGCTGCCACACTCCCCACCATGATGATAATGGACCAAGCCTCTGAAACTGTCAGCAAATCCCCAGTTCAATGCTTTCTTTCATAAGAGTTGCATTGGTCACAGTGTCCCTTCACAGCAATAGAGCAGTGACTAAGACAAGCTCCAGGTTAGAAGTCCACCCTGACTCCTTTACTCTTTGCAGGACATAGAGGCAGTTCTGCTTAACAAGGAGGAAAGCTAGTTCCTCTGTGTGAAGGAAAGGCCTGACTCTGTCCCAGGTAGAACAAGCCCCAGCCTGAGTGCCTGACCCCACACTCACCGCTAGCAGGATCTGCAGGCCACTGTGCAGGGCTTCCACGTAGCTGTGCACCATGGCACAGCCAGTACCCACCACCAAGGACTGTCCATGCAGTGCACTCAGGCCAGCTGTGGCTGCCTCCTCATGAAGACAGCCTGGTCCATGCTCTTCCCACCAGGAATGATGCCCAGAGAGATTGAAAGTCAAGAGTTTACTGTCCTGGAAACAAAGGAACAGGGAAAAATTAGTATCAGAAGACAGCCAGTCTCTACCAACCACAGGCTGAAGTGGGAAAGGATGAAGTATCCAGTCTCCTCCACCTTTTCCTCTTGGGTTCCAACTGTGAGAGACAGGAACAAGTGTCCCCAAATTGTTCCTCAAGGGGAAAGTCTGATTTTGTTGGCCCTCAGCCCTCATACCCCTTCTTCCAGGAAGACCTCTTGCCTGAGAAAGACCTCAAGACTCACTATTCCAGTATCTAGTTTTCTCAAAACCCTCATTCATGTCCCTGGCCAAAGCTACCACAGTGGGTTTTGGGCTTCATGTCAGCTACTACCTAACTGTGACTGGCATAAGCCCAGTCAGGGCTAGCTCAGTCCATCATACCACCACATGTCTCTTTAGAGTAGGAGAACAAAGCTGCACCAGCCCAGAGCTTCTTGAGTGACAAATGGTAGTTGGCCAGAACAGAAGACTCCATGTAGCCACAAGAATGCCCCAATCTCATCATCCCCTGATAAGGAGTCACCTACACATCTCTGCCAGTTGTCTACGCAGTCCCAACTCCTCCCTGGTACTGCCTGGTTCCAGGACCCTCTTCCAGAAGACCCAACCACCCTCTGTGCTACCCAGCCTGAGGCCCTGGCACACTGACACCCACAGAACCTTACCAGTAACCCTTACCACCTACAAAGCAGTCTTCTCAAACTACTGAGGCACTGATCACAGCCAAAATTGTCCTGGTGCTGCAGCCAGCGCTGTGCACCAAGTGTCCATTGCCATTAGAAACGTGCAATGAACCGCATCAAGTGTCACATGGTGATCTGGCCAAGACCCAGTGGATGAGCCCCTCCCCACCTTTACTCACCTTTGAGAGGCCCCCCACTTCCAGGTAGAAGCAGATAATGAAGACATTCCAGGTAACCCAGACAGCTGCCCATACAGCATACTAGGGAGACCAAGAAGGACAAGGTACAAGAAATTGAATCCAGCAGCTTCAGGGTGGATATCTGATTTTCTCCAACCCCTTGGAAGAAAGCCCTTGAACTTGTGGCAATGTCGGGACACCCTGAGTCTGACCTTTCCAATGCTAAGCTTGGAAAAGCCTCCTTAAGCCCACCCTGGACAGGTGTCCATCTAAGACATTCTGCCTAAGCAGCTACCAATACTACTTGCATAGAGGCAGCCAAGCACAGCGGACTCACCACCACGATGTAGCGTGGCCGGTACTGAATGGTGCCAAAGAGCCCCAAGATGACCACGATGATGTGGGTGAAGTTGGCCAGGATGGGTGCCCACTGGTAACCCAGGAAGTCAAACACTTGCCGTTCCAGAGCTGTGACCTAAGAACAGGTGACCCGTGTGGAACAGTGAACCTAACAGGTTTTGCCTCCCTCCTAAGTATCCTTCACATCTGCCTTAACATCTGTACCAGGTGGGCCACAAACTCCTTGAGCAGTATCATGTGCCTATGATGTGGCCTTTCCAGCAAAAATCATCAAGTTTGACAAGCCCAAATATCACCGCTGGAGTGTTCCTGCCTTGAGGACCAGGCTCCTTCCTTGTCCCCAGATGCAAAACACCACGGTTTATTTTTTTTGGTTTTTGTTGTTGTCGTTTGTTTTGTTTTTGTTTTTTGGTTGGTTTGTTTGAGACAGAGTCTCTCTACATAGTCCTGGTTATCCTGGAACTTGTTAGGTCTCAAACCCTGACTAACAGCTGAGGTGCCTATTTAACATATCAAAGTAGCCGGGGCAGTGGTGGTTTAATCCCAGCACTTGGGAGGCAGAGGTAGGCAGATTTCTGAGTTCAGGGCCAGCCTGGTCTACAGAGTGAGTTTCAGGACAGCAGGGCTACACAGAGAAACCCTGTCTTGAAACAAACAAACAAACAACAAACAAACCATATCAAAGTGGACCCCAGGTTCTCCCAGAATTCTTGGTTCCTACCTGTTACAGGGCTCTACTGGGTGGCATTCTCTACCCCCCTACCCTGACCTCCCCAACCCAGGGGCTGGGCTGCCCTTGCCCCCAGCCATGCTTTTTATCATCCTGGCACATTGAGTTGGCTCTCTCCTATCCCCTCCACCCTCTCCTCACAGGGTCATGTCCACTCTGAATGCTCCCAGATGTCCCTGCCTCTGGCTATGCTCTCTGTTTTATTTACAATAAACCTTCTCTTCCACCATACCTAGGAACCAGTCACGTTCTTTTTTATTTTTATTCTTTCATTCAGAATTCATTACATAGACCAGGATAGCCTTGAACTCACAGAGAATCACCTACCTGTGCCTTCCATGTGCTATGACTAAAGGCATGCACCATCATGACTGGCCCATACCCAAGGCTGTTCTACCTGGATGTTGGGGGTGACATAAACAAGAGGTACAGATCCTAAAGTGCTGCCCAGCTGCTTTGGTAGCAGATGAGACCTGAGCCTACACAGGGTGCTGAATGCAGAAGCCCAGAGAATCCATGTCTCCTGGTAACTAATCTCTCTATGGTTGTCTTGGAGAACGTTGTGGATAAGATGGCTCTTATCCTGATGAGCTGGCCACACTTCTATTCTGGAGACACTCATGAGATGCTGTAGCTCTAAAGATACTACCCTCTAACCAAGTAGACAGAAAGATCAATGGGAAAGAATGGATTATATACAAGAACATGTTTTAAACTTGGGGAAACAAACTTATGCCCAGTAGAATCAAGACTCTGAGGTTAGGTGGTTACCTAACTATCTGCACATTCATCATCTATCCATTCACCCACCATCCCTTTATCTACCCATTTCTTCATCTACCCACACATTCCTTGTTTCCATTCATTTCTCCATCCTTCATTCACCACACATCCATCCATCCATCCTTCACTTCCATTCCATGAGCAGGTATAGGTGAAGGAAGACAAAGTATGGCTAACTCCACCACGATCTAACCATGCTCCACACGTTCTCTGGAGCCACTGTGTTTGGGATGACAAAAGTTTGTCCAGGAAGGACTAAAAAGGATGGGCTACCTCTGGAAGAGAAGCAATGTTAAAGGGCAGCACACTGGCTGAGCCTGTGACATTCATTAGACCTCTGTGTACCAGCAATCAGACCAGCACTGGAAAAGCTAAGGCATTCTCTGATGGACACTGGCTTCTGGGCCCGGTGATGGTGGTTCACACCTTTTATCTGACCATCAGACACAGTCAGGTCTCCGACTCCAAGGTCTGATAGCTATTTTTTTTTTTTTTTTGTCAACTTGACACAAGCCAGAATCTGTTGAGAAGAACTACAACTGAGGAAATGTCCCCACCAGATTGACCTGTGGGAAAGCCTGTGGTGCATTTTCTCAATTGATGATTGATGTGGAGGACCTAGCTCATTGTAGGTGACCACCTTGGGCTGGTATTCCTGGGAGCTGTAAGAAAGCCTGGGGAGCAAGCCAGTAAGCAGCTCCATGGCCTCTGCCTCTGCTTTGGCCTCCTTCCGTTTGAATTCTTGCTCTGACTTCTCTCAGTGATAGTGTGTGACCTGGGAATTTTAAACTGAAATAAACTCTTCTCCACAAGTTGTTTATGGTCATCGTGTTTTATCACCACAAGAGAAACCTAGAAAGGTAGGTTGGCTCACAGTGGTGAAGCTGCCTCCAAAGCTGGAAAAGTTGAGATCAAGAGGAAAAACAAGGGGCTGGAGAGATGGCTCAGCGGTTAAGAGCACCGACTGCTTTTCCAGAGGTCCTGAGTTCAAGTCTCAGCAACCACATGGTAGCTCACAACCGTCTGTAATGGGTCTGGTGCCCTCTTCTGGTGTGTCTGAAGAGAGAAATGGTGGTGTACTTATATGCATAAAATAAATAAATAAATCTTTAAGAACAAACAAACAATCCCCCCCCCCAAAAAAAAGAAAGGCAAGGCTGAGAGATTGCCATGGGGACACAGACTCCCTCCATCTCCACATGACCTCATGCTTTGTATCTGGTTACTAGGTTGGATAGCCATTGACACTGACTTTAATGAAAGTACTCCGGTTCTTCTCTGCTGCTTGGGGTCTGTATGATGGGCCTGACCCCCAAAGTGTGCTGACAGTACCCAGGAACCATCTGCAATTGGGCATGCTTTGACATCGCCCTGACAGCTGTGAATGGACCAAAAATGTGGTATGCCCAAAGAAGTCTCAAAAGAGGACTGTTAACAAGAGTGTTCTACAGGAGTCTAGGTTTCTCTGGGTGACTTGGTCTGCTAAGTCGAGAAGTAAAATCAGACTTTCTAACAACACCAATGGTCCAGCAGAATCAGTTTAAGAACCGCTCCACAAAAAACCACAAAGTGCTCACACTTACTGCCCCAACCAATCAGAGTTCTCAGACCCATCCACTCATCCTGTACTGAGTATTCACACCCTCTGCCCCATCTCCCACCAGGGTGCTCACACCAGTTGTCCCCAGCTCCTGTCAGAATGCTCACTGCCCTGTTCCTGTCACAGAATACTCATGCTCGAATGTCCCTCTTCTGTCCAAGTGTTAACATATCCTGTCTTCTCTTGGGTCACAAGGCACTCATGCCTGCTGGCCCCTACTGGGTCTGCCATGTCTCATGATTGCATCTGTCTCTGCTCAGCCAAGTTCCCACCTCCAAAGATCCCTTCAATTGCTAGCTCTTCATGATGCTAGCCTCCTGGAGTGGGTGTCACCTTTATACATGAGTAAACTCCTTAAAGATGCATGCACGTGAAGACTGGAGCAGTTCCCTGTGGAAGAATTTCATGTCTGACAGTTCTCAAGGATCAGCCCTCAGTTCTGTCTTTTCACAAGGTGGACAGAGAGCTGCTTGGCCAAACTTTTGACTCCTGTTAGTCCCAGACAGGCTGTTTACACTGAAGAAGAGGATAGCCCATCACTAACCCTGCATAGGCAGACACCGTTGATCTAGCTGATGGCTCTCACCTCTTCATCCACATGCCTTTCATATGGAAGCCACGCATGAAGGGTTCACTGGAGAGCTCTGCAAGAGCTTTGCTTATTTTTACAAGGAATCATTTGTCTGCCTTGGAGCTACATCATCTCTGAGGAATTGGGAGTTGGTGTCAACCAGGACACTCTTCTCATTGGAATATGCCAAGAATCCTTCCAGGGTTGGTTAAGAGTCTGCTCTGCCTGTGGGCATCGAGCATGGCATGGTGTTAGGGTGATATAAACATAGCTGGTCTCAGGGTCTCCCTGAGCCTCTGGGAGCTTTGCCTGAGGTAAGGACTGCCCTCCCTGGCTAGTCTTTTCTGGACCATGAATATGAACTGAGGATTTTTCACTCCCACAGGGATGCCAGACCCTGCTTGGCCTATACAGTATATACAGCAGGTGCTTATAGGCATGTCAGATGCTGTAGCTATCAGACTACATAGCAGAAGCTTCAGTCAGTCTTAGAGGCCAAAGACAAGAAGGACAGCTCAGAAGCAGCCACCTCATCAGAACCCTGTGGTAATGTGTCAGATAGTCTTAACATTGAAACAGTTTGGGGACTGCACAGAGAAAAACATAAACCAGAGTGTAGAAGAAACCCAATTGGGTGACTTTCAAATGACTCAGGAAAACAGTATAGACACAGTCAGTGACCCAGGTATTAGGGGCGAATCTGAAAGTCCCCTACAGGCTCATGTTAAAATGTTTGTTCCCCAGTTGGTGATACTGGTTTAGGAGCCAGTGTCCTGAAGTTTCTCAGGTCAGACCTGACTGGTACATAGCTGATAGGAGGGATGAGGCCTCATCTCCTCAGACTGCCTGGACTTCCAACACATGGCAGAAGTAACCAGAGAATGCTTGGGATGCAGGCAGGTTGGGCCATATGTGTGTCCCATAGCTGTATAAAATACAGAGCCAAGTGTACACATGTCCACATGTGTGTGTGTACACCTGCACATGCATGTGTGAGCACATGTGTATTATGCAGTAAACAGTCAGGGAGAAGCCGAATGACAGATCCAGTCAGTATGACTGAAAGTCCATAGTGCTTCCTGTCTTTCTGTTCTCACATTGCTATCCTGGGGGGGGGGGTGATTTTATAACTTCTTTGGGGAGGGAGATTCTTTCTGTGATCTGCCAAATTCTTTCAGAGCCTGCCCCTCCCTCAGCTCAGACACACCCTGGTGGCTCTAGGCCTGGAATGTGGGGTCACTGAGACTCAGTGAGCTTCACTCAGGCACTCAGCAACACCGGGACTGTCAGTCATGGCCTGTTCTCCAAGCAGGGAATGAGGAGGAGTATGCAAGAAGGGAGTTACCCAGCATGCCATTCTCCTGTCCCCAGGAGGAGAATATGCACTGGAGACCATTACTGAGGAGTAGCTTAAGACCCAAGGTAGGGTATCAGTCCTGCCTTGCCTCCACCTAGAGCCCTTGCAAGATGGGGTCTCAGTGGTCAGGTTGAGTCCAAGGCCTCAGAGCTCATGGTTGAAGTATATCCATATTCCATGCCTCTGTAACTCCTATGCCCAGCACCCCTTTAATAATCTACCTGGTTTCTCAGACACACTTAACCCTTTATCAGCTTTCTCACTCTGTTATCTAAAACTTTTACTTATTCTCTTGGCTGTCACAAGCTTCCCAGCTGCTTGATTCTCCAATCCCTCAACCAGAGTTTGCCTGGCAGGCAAGGTCCTTTCTCTCCTGTTGATCTGAGAACCCATTCATATCCTCCTCTCTCTCCCTGGCCACCTACACCACAGCCAACTGCTTTCTATTGCATGCCCAGCCCCTGCTAACCCTCCCAACATTGTTCTTGATGTGGGGTACAAGCCAAGCACAGCAGCCAAGCATAGCACATGGAGGCCACAATAAACCCGCAGAATGACTGGTGCCCACCTGCACAACCTTCTGAAGAGATCTAACATACTACCCCTCCCATATGTTGTCTGTCTTCTGTCTATCTAGTACCTTGCATCACAAGGAAGTCTCTAGAGATGCTGTGACCCTGGGAAATCAACAGCTCCAATAATCCTATGGCAACTTCTGATGTCTGTTTCTCTGGCACCTTAAACTCCTGCCCCTCCCCACTTCCTCTGTCAGAGGTCCCCAGAACTGTTGGGTTCTAAATCTGTGTTTGAAGGCATGTTCAGATTCTCAACTTCAGTTCAAGCTTAAGTCAGAATGATGGAGAGGCCACTCTGGGGCATTCATATGGGTAAGAAATGACCTGGGAATTTCAGGTCCTCACTTTGCTTACCCTTTCTGTCCTCAGCTTCCTAGAAGGCAACAGAATGCACCATACATCTGTGACATATCTCAGAAGACAATCTCTGAGTGTCAGTAGGGCCAGGAAACATAAGGAGTGGAATGTGTCCAACTCTTCCAAACTGTGGTGTGTGTGTGTGTGTGTGTGTGTGTGTGTGTGTGTGATGTATTCCAGTGTTGGAATCAAACCCAGGACCTTGCACTTGCTAGGCAAGCACTGATCCACTAAGCCATACCCTTAGCTCACTGCTGAATTCCTAGTGTTACTGAACACAAAACTGCTGGGAAGGCACTCAGGATTCTCCACACTGTCAGATCTGCCAGGACAAGCCCTGGATAGGTATTTCCTCTACTCTTATTTCACCAGAAGAGCCCAACTCCTACAGAACTTCCACTAATGTGAGAATCTCCCTTAAGGAGGCACTAGATGGCTGTCCACCCCAACCCCATAAAATGGATGACAGAAGAGGCCTATTTGAATGTTCAAGACTGAAACTGTTGATGGAGCCACAGTCACAGACTGCTCTTGACCCATAGAGTGAGGCTCTAACAGAACCCAGCCTTTGAGCACCAAGCTCCTCACTCAAGTGATCATCCACCTTCACCCCTGCTGTTTCCATCCACCATCTCAGAGCCCTGTGCACCCTCTCAACTTCTGGGACAGAAACATCCCTCCTTTAGGCAGGACTCAGGGTCTCCACCCCTGCATGTTCCTACCCTGGACCCAGGCAGATAGTGATGGCATTTCCCCTCCCCCATATGTACTCGTCTTAAGGAGTCACACAGTGATCCATGTGCTTGCTTGTTCCTTTCAACTGTTAGAGGAACTGACCAAAGTCACAGTCTTTTTATATACAATATGAAAATGCGTGATCTAGAATGGATCTTAAGCATCAGAACCAGCTGTCTCCATCCCAGCAGGCCTCTAGTTTCTGGAGGAGACCGGCACATAAAATTACAAATGGGGTGAGGGGTCAACAAGCACAGGGGGACAGAGGCCAGCCTCTTTATGAATGATTAGATCTGACTGGTCTTCATCCCACCCGGGGAGAAAAAGAAAGGGGAGTTGAAGATGCTCCCTTTGGTCCACTAAGAAACCCAAAGCACTGTCCTGTGAAGCCCCAACTGGATGTTGGATCAGCTGCACATATCTGCTCAGTCTGAAGAGTTGCCAGCCCCTTGGTTGCCTCAGGAATGGCAAACCTTGGAAGAGCTGAGAATACTAACACATCCTCTCACTTCTGAGCTAACATGCCCAGAAGCTCTATAGCCACATATGAGTCGCCCATTGCATGAAGATAGGCAATTTAGAGCTAGTAGCCGTGCAGAATCTAGTTGCAGACCCCTTCATGGGCCCCGAATCTCCTGTCTTGTCATCACAGCAAGGCAAGGACTGAGAATGGCCTCAGCATAGCGCTGGCTCATAGCCCACAAAGTTCCTGCTGTTCTTCAAGGGAGAGTTGTTTGGGTCTTTTGTCCAGTAACTTGGTAACAAGAAAACTCTCACGCTTGTCAAAAAAAAGGGAAGGCCTCGGGACCCCCTTGCTACTCCCAGCTTCCTCTGCTCCCCACTGGAAAGCAGAGACCAGAGCAGTGGGTGGTATTGGGCCTGTTCTGCCTAGAGGCTGAGGAGGGTGGCCCACCTCCAACTGCCAGCCAGTGAAAGACAAAAGACCCTTGACAGTTCCCTGGGGCGGTTCAGCTGTGGCCCTGCTGGACAAAGCAAGGGTACAGGGCTCAGCACAGCTCCACAAAGTCCTTGGGGCTTGTCTTGGCTGAGACCTGGCTTTTGAGAAGCCCTGTTCAGGGAAGCCCTACAACCCAAGCACCAAAATGACCCCTCTCCTGTTACTTGCAGCCAGAAGTCAGACCTCATACTCTTTCACCCCAAGACCACTTTTCTGAACTAGAGGTGGTAGAAGCATCTGCTTCTCTCAGCCACAAGTCAGAGAACATCACAAACTCAGGGCAAGGAAACCAAAGTCTTCCCCTCCCACAAAACAGCTTTCTTTCTTGACTCACACATTGGGCAGGCTCTAAACCTGAGTCAGTGCACTTATCTCTGGTCTTTACCTAGTCATCCTGCAGGACTTTTCTCCATCTTTCCCTTGAGGGACCCCTTCACAGAACGACAGCGCTGAACTCTACTCCAAGGCTGGAGGCAGCTCTCTTAAGTCTGACTTGTTCCCTAGAAACCTGCAGACCAGTAAAGACTTGGACCACGGACCTCTCTGTAATCCCACATTATGCCTGGCATCCCTGGAGGTACAAGACACTGCCTGGGCTGCTGGGAAAAAAACATCAAATGCCTTAAAGCGTCTTTAAAACAACTTCTTCCTCAGGGACCTCCAGCTTCAGCCAGGGAGGAGGCACCCAGTCCTGCTGGGCCCAGGCCCACACCCAGTCCAGAAACAACAAAGCTACATTTCCTTTTTAAGAACAGATACTCAGGACTCATTAGCATTTAGCAAAGGAGTTTCCCCAGCGACCTTTGTTTTAGCCCCTTCTTCCATCAGCCCCAGAACCCATACTCCAGGCTCCAAGCTCAGGGAGAGCTGCAAAGTTGTTCAGTGTCATCCAAGTTCTCTGACAAGGCTTTTCAACTAATGGACCTGGGCTCAACCCTAAGTATGTGGGCCTGAGAGCCCCTTCCCTCTACAGGCCCAGGGAGATTGGGAGACTTCAAGGTAGTCTGTGCCTACGCACAAGCTGGGCGAGTCAAATGATCACACCCTCCAGCACTCTAATGTCCACACTCAGACACTGAACTTTGCTGCTGGCTCAGCCCCCTGTGCCGCGGTAGTAAGACACCGGTGCTTGCTTCTCGTGGCCACAGGCGCCTTCCGGGCGTGTGGGCATCAAGAGCAATGTCGACCCCTGATTAGGCACTTTGGACCTGAGCACAGCTCCCGGGGCAGCCCTCCCGAAGGCTTTTGTTTCTTGCGGTCGGGGGCCCCCAGATGGTCCCCAGCACCTGTCCTCGCCAGCAGGGACGTTACTCCCAGAGCAAACACAGCAGGGCACAGCCAGGATCCGGCTCCGTGACAGCTCTCCTCGCACGCCTGGCAGCCGGAAAAATCGGCCGCAGCAGCCAAGTCCAAGCCGTCATCCCAGGAGCCACCCGAGGCTGGTGCGGGTCCGGAGAGCCACGCAGGACACCCGGACTCACCAGCTGCAGAGCGCAAAGCGCAAGAAGTGTGCAGCGGCCGGAGCAAGAGCCCATGGTAGTCACTTCGCCTGCGGGAGCCTTTGCTGCCAGAGTGGGCTGGAGTCCTCCGCGTGCGAAACCTTCTGTCCACCCTCCCCACCCCCCACCCCCATTCCTCCGCCCGCCAGGACCTGAAAACACCGCCTCCTTCCAGCTTGCAGATCCCGCCCCAACGGGATCTTGCCTCGGGTAAGCCTAGCAGACCCCAGCCCTGTCCGCCCCTCCTTTTAGATCCCGCCCCTGCCCATTCGCTCTTTAGACCCCGCCCACCCACATCTCTCCAGCTCCGGATAACAGCTGCGCTGCGTCTGTCTCCACGCTTAGATACCCCTAGTCCTTGCAGCCCTTAGGGCTTCGAGCGGTCCGGAGAGGAGGCGCGGGACCCTTTCTTAAAGCGGCGATGACAGGGCTTTCTGGTAGCATAGAGCAGCGCAGGGCTGAACAGTGGCCACAGGACAGACTTGATCTGTCAACGAGTCTGTCCCAGAATGCTCATAAAAGAATAATTAGCAATTGTGTCTATCCCAGATAGCTCTCAGCCTGGCTTCTGTCCCTGCTCCGAATCCTCTGGTGGGACACACACCTCTGCACTGCTGACATCAAACTCCTTTCTTGTTGGAGGTACAGAGGTATCCCAGGAGCGAGGTGTTTTCAGTGCGAAAGTCTCCAAGACTCCTCATCTTCTAGAAGCCCCGACCTGGTCCAGAGCTCTATGTCCATATTGAGAGCGAGGACTCAAGAGCAGGAGGATTATGAGCTTACCAGTACTTCACCTGTCCAGAAGGTGTGGGTCCGGGTCTGCACAGGAAAACAGCACTAGGCTCTCTAAGGGGGTGTTCTGTCCACAACAGTACACAGAAAACTCTGCTTCCCAGAAGCTTGAACGTGGGATCGAGCTAGGTTATAGAGGAGCCTCATATCCAGGCAGGAATGGACATCATGGTCAGAGGGAAGCATTGGGTTGTAGTGCAGGTCCTAGTGAATAAGGATAAAAAGCCTGTCCCTGGGGCAGGAATCTTGTGCTAGTAGCAGAAGGAGGTCCCAATCTGGCCACCAGAAAGATAGTTCACTGTGAGGGGAGGAGGAGGTAGACAGGAGAACCAGTTCACACCAGGAGGTTTGGCTACAGGCTTCTGGGGAAATTGAGTCTAGGTAGCTTTGTCCTTGATTTGAGCAGCTCGGAACAGAACCAAAGCCAGCATCACCCAGCTTCATGGAGACGCTCAGAGTATCTATGGGTAGCCTTCCTCTGTGTGACAACCTTTGTGCTCTGAGAACCCCTTCACCACTGGCTTCTCATGGAGAAGTGATCTGTGACTTCCTGTCACTGCTTAACTCCTGAATCACTCATACTATTTTATGAATTACCAAATTTCCCTTATCTCGTTTTGGTGGACGGTCACAACAGCACTGGCACGGTCCAATTGTGCCAGCCCATTTAATAGAAAAGCAAGTCGGAGGCCTTCATCCTTGGGGAGGAAGCCAGGCAATATCCTTAATCCAAGGTTGTGGAAGTGCAGGTCTCAGACACAGTGAATCAAACTCAGAGAGAAGTACTGGGAGTCGGGCTGATGAGAAGGGGGAAATCAAGTAGACAAGAGGGTAGAGCTCCTAATCACTCCCTGCCCCACTAGAGCAGCTTTGGTGGGAACTGGGACCCAGGAAGGGGCTTCTAACCACCCATCAAAGATAGAGACTAAACAGATGTTCTCTGAATGGGGAAGGGGTAGAGCCACATGTAGTGTTTAGAAGTCCTAACCATCAGAGCAAGCTGTGTGAAGATAGCAGAACTTGGGCAGGTATTGACATGTGAGGCTGAATAATTTCCTCAGGTGGAGGCCTCCTGGGCAGATTAGGATGAATTTTAGTGGTACCTTAACTTCAACAGAGAAATGGTACTCCTCTCTAGTCATGACAGCTATGTATCTTCAATGTGGACAAATGTCCACTCAGTCCCTTCCAGTGTGGGTTTGATGTCATCTCAAGGGAATCACCGTGCATACAGCCAGATGGCACAGGGCACCACACGACACTGTGCACACCGCTGGGTACGTTCTCACCATGGCCACGGATGTGAGCTACAGCCTCCACAGCATGGTTTGCATACGGGCACACATACTTTTTGCAGCCTACTATCTGACTCCAGCTGCCATGGTATCCGAATTGTAGCAGACATCAGAGTGCAGTACTGAGTCTGGCATGATACTACCTGGATACTCTTAATCTAAGCCTGCACCCTCCAAATCTTCAAGCAGGTGGGTGCCCAGCCTGTGTTCTTCCCAATTCTCTTGGTAAACAGCAGACATTTTGTTTATGGTGCCTGCAAGTCCTTGAGTCTTGACTATTATCTGTCTGAGGTTCTTTAGAGCTCACTCTCTGAAACAAGAGGAGTGTTCCTATTCATAGAAGAGCAGACATGAGCAGTGGACTCTTCCTGACACACACTGTGGATCAGGAGTGGCTAGGACCCCAGGGCTTCCCTCGGTTGTTTAGTCTTCCTATGGGAACTTGCCTTTCTGGATCCAAAGCAGGGCCATGTCATATCAAGTTTCTGGGTCACCCAACTTCCTGACCTGGAGCTCAGCTCGTGTGGGTACATGGAAGAGCAGATAGAGCATAGACACCAGATATCCACGGATCTCATCCACCTCACAGTGGGACTTTATGCCCAACCCAGGCACATGCTCAGTCTCATCCCCCTCCAGATCTGTGTCCACTTTCCGTGCCAAGCTCCATCTTTACAGACCAGCATCTATTGTTGCATTCACTGTGACTGCCTTTCTTATGAATAGTAAAGAATGTTCCTCAAGGAACAGTGCCACTGATTCTAAAACTGATAATGTATTTGCAGTTGTACTTCAGATAGTTATACCAAGTTAGATATAATTATGACCTGGTTAAACATATAATGTGTTTATAATTGTTCATGGAATAGTTGCATCACAATAGGTATACTTATAAAGCTGGCTATTGTTTAATTTGGGAATTAAGCATGGTATAAGGAGATAAGATTGTGTGTCAAGTTGACAAGAGGTGGAACTGTGGCTTTCTTGGTTGTCAACTTGACTACATCTGGAATTAACTAAAATCCAAGCACCTGGGAACACCTGTTAAAGCTTTTTTCTTAAATAATTTGAAGTGGGAAGACTCATTTTTAACATGGATCTTTTGAGGTGAGAAGGTCCATGTTTAATGTGGGCCATGCCTTCTGCTGGCACCCTACATAAAGAACCTGGAAGAAGCTCCCTCCCCCCCCCCCCCGCTTGATTGTCCTCATTCTCGCTGATTTCTGTGCTCAGAGATCTGGTTGCAGTCTGGACGCTGGCAGTGTCATTATTACTAAAGTATCCCCTGTCTTGATGTTGTGTAAACAGTGTTCTCCGTCACCTCTGATTGGTTAATAAGGAATTGACTGGACTATAGCTGAAGAGGAGAGTTGATCCCAGTGAGGTGGTCCCAGGTGGAGAAAGGAGGGAGAGAGGAGAGTCATGATGAGAGGGTCACCATGAGGATATAGATGAAGCAGGAACAGCTAGGGCGAGACTAAGATGGCGGGTAACAGGGCCCATGGCTTGGTAGTAGGTAGCAGGGCCCATAGCTGGGTAGTAGGTAGCAAGTGGAATGGATGAATGTCTGTCCACCTCTAGTGCTTGAAGCTTATTAATAAATATAATAGGTCTCCATGTCATTATTTGGGTACTAGGGAGGGGATAAAAATAAAACCCTGTACTTTTATGTAAGTCCATTTCTTTACTGGCATTTAGAGTATACTTTGGGATTCTGTCTTATACCGAAAACCAGCTGAGGCATCCAGCCTCCTGTACTAAACAACTATGGAATTCTTGAACTTTCCTTCAGTTTGCAGTCATTGTTGGACTAGCCTATCAATCCTGTAAGCCACTCCAATGAATATATATACATATTAATATATATATATTACATACACATATATATATATATACTTGTCAATTCTGATCCTCTAGATGGTGGTTCTCAACCTGTAGGTCGAGACATTCGCAACCAGATATTTACATTACAATCCATAACCACTAGCAAAATTATAGTTATAAAGTAGCAACAAAATAATTTTACGGTTGAGGCTCACCATGTCCTGAGGAACTGTATTAAAGGGTTGCAGCATTAGGAAGATTGGGAACCACCATCCTAGAGTCTAGAGAACCCTGACTAATACAGATGGAATAAGGTGGGCTGGCCTTGCTGGGAGACCAGCTTCTTATCCGGTTTTCCTGATTCTCGGAGCTGGTAGCCTGATTCTCGTTTCAGACTTGGAAGCTGTTTGAGGGAGATCACACAGCTGAGAGGAGGAGGGGAGGAGAGGAGGGAGAGGGGAGGAGGAGGGAGGAGGAGGGGGGAGGAGGGGGAGGAGGGAGGAGGAGGCGGCGGCGGGCCTATAACCAAGCTTGATAGATGAATCTTGCAGTGCACATTTGCTCTCACAGAACCTTGCACATTGCTGAGTGGTGAGCAACAGGCCTGGGCCTCCCTGGGTCCCAGGGAAGAAAGAGAATCTCAGGCACAAGTATTGAGACCACCATCAGTTCAGTGTAGAATGGAGCCCAGACCAGCCAGTGATGGGATTCCATGAATGCATATGGACACTAGACCAGAGCAAATAAGCCAGATGAGACCAGTGACTTCAGATATTTCACTAGGGTGTCAAACAGCGTGATAAGCTACAGAGAAAGCATTAACCTGGTACCCATTTCCTCCAAATTGAAACATTTTCTCCTGGAGTGAAGAAAGAAGCACATGCAACTTTTCAGGCCCAGGAAGCTAAGAATGTTCACAGATTCACAAGGCACTCCCCAAAGTTATATGAGCAATACCAATGGTGGCTTGAGGAGACTCTCCCATGGATATATCTGCAGGCTGTGCAGTGAATTCTCTGGTTGCAGCACTCAGGAGTCATCACGCTGAAGTGGGTTTTTCAGCGATGTAGCTGCGTTTGAATCACCCTCGTCCTGTAAGCAGCCCCTTAGTTTATGCTTCTGTAAGCAATCCCAATAAACTCACTTGTTTATTAAGCTAGACACGGATGGAATAGTTTCTTTGGCCTATAGCTGATGCTTTATTGGGGGGTTAATAGATGCATGCCCATGTATCCTTAGGAAAATTCAATCTCTGGTCTCTAGGAGTCCAGAACTCCTTGTAGCAGAAGGGCTCATGCCTGGAGTTTTAACAGTATGAGGGAGGAGACTCTTCCCTGTGACTACTACATACCTGAGTTTTTGAGACCCTTCCATAGGAGCCCAAGGCCATGGATCAGACCAAGATGTCTTGGGACGTCATCTTTAGCATCAGGAACTCATGGATCAAAGAGTTGAGTACAGCAGTAGAGCAGGGGCGGGGGGTGAGGGGCGATGTTTTTCTCACAAGCTTTTAAGCATTAGTTTCATTAAACAAACTGGAAGAACTCAAAGAGATCAAAAGCCAGTCGCAAGCCCCATTGGCTCCCTCTGCCCTCTCCTGGGGGCCAGCAGCTGCTCTCTTTCAGTGAATCCTTGATCCTCCCTTTGCCTCTCCCCCTACTTTCCGTTTCTCTCTGTTACTCTGTCTCTCTGAAGGTCCATATGTGATTCTTAAATGTCAACAAGAAACCAGTGTTTGAGACAGAAGACCTGAGCTAGAGTAGTTTATAAAGAAAGGAAACTTATTCTTCACAGCTCAGAAAACTGCAAGTCCAAGATTTAGCTTCACCAGGGGTTGTGGTGCGGCTACTATGCTCCCAAGCTGGCCCCTTGTTGAAACCTTGCCTGGAGTCGAATAGCAAGAAGAGAGAGCCCTTCAATCGGAGCCCTTCTATAGGAATGCTATCCCATTTCTCAGGCCACAGCCTTCTAATTCATCCATCTCCCTATGACCACACCTGAAAGGCTTTTGCCCTGAGTTGCAGGCCTGGCATGAATTCTAGAGGGGACTCCATCATTAAATCATAGCAGGGAGTACCCAGGAAGATGTAGAAATGATCCCTTCAGCAAACTCAGCTTCACAGGCACAGCACCAGCATGTCCCACTGTGGGCCATACTTTAATTCTGCTGGATAATATGCAGGGCACTCTTTCCAGGCCCTCTGTTTTATCTCGCTATACAGGGTACCCCACTCTGGGAAGTCCCCACCCCAGCAGCAACAATAGTAGTGGTTCTGGAGCTCCTGCCATCCTGCCAGCTCCTTTAGTTTTATAAAAACCTTGTGAGTTATTGCATCTTCTTCCACTTGTAGGTAAGAAGAATGAAGTTTCTCCCTGAGTGGCTTGCCTGGAACCTGCACATAACAGAGGCGGGATTTGATAACAGGTCTTCTTCAACTCCGGAGTTGGGCACAGATTGTACTTTTGTGACAAAGAGAATATTCTAAGGTCCTGGGAGGCAGGACTAAGACAGAGAGTAGCCGGGAGGTGCCGTGACCACATGCCCAGCACATGCCCAGAAGAGAGGTACACAGCCCACACTTTGCCTTTAGGGACAGATTCCACTTGTCTGGGCCCATCACCTTGCAAGCCTTCAGCTGGTCAGCACTATTGTGGGGATCAGACTTGGTCAGATGGCTTTGTGTGGCCCCTTATAGCCTAATCTCTACCCACTGGTCCTGTTGTCCTTAGGGTAGGATTGAGTCCATTGCTGACTATCTCAGATCCTCCTCCTTGGCCCCACTGACTCCTTTCTCAGCTTTCCCATAGGCACCAACTCCTCTACCCACTGACTCTCCAGAGCCCTCAGGGTCTCATCCTGTGGGGCCCCTATCCCTTCACGGATTTCACCACACCCCTATCTTTCTTATGCAAACCAGCCCCAGGCTCCTGGGTTTGGTATTAGTAACTGGGGCTGGATATAACAAGTCTGAAGTCATGGCTCCTACACTCATGTGAACTAGTCTTCCCGATCCTCCTGACCTACACCAACTTTTCCCTGCCTTCAGCAGGGATCTGACCACCTGTTTCTCTCTCAGCTCTTGGACAGGGAAAGGTGCAGCCATCACATCTCAGCCATTCTTCCTCCAGGCAATGCCCTTCCCTGGGCTGTTCTCATATTGAGACTCCTGTAACATGCAGGCCATCCCAAATATGTGTATGCAGTGTTACTGTTATCTGTATCTACAAACCTCCAGCTGCTAGAGTCAATCACATATCCTCCATGGCTGGCTCTGAAGGGGGATAGCCTAGTCTAAGAAACCTATAGAGAATAAAAAAGACCAACAAAGGTCCCACTAGTCTGTCACCAGCATTTTCCTCAGGAAGGTTGTTAGCTTCACTGGAGCTCAGGACACAAAGAGTTAAAGACACCCTTACAATGGAGGAAAAGTGTGCTTGATAACCAAGGAGCATAGAGGCAGCTAGCTCTATACTACAGATTGTAGATCGGTCTGTTCTCCAATGTCCAGCTTTCACTGGATTTAATAATTCTCTTTATTGTGTCCACCATTTAATATTGGGTTTCTGTCTCTAGGAACTAGAATCAAGAAAGACTCCCATCTAAGACAGGAATGGGAGGAGCTAAGGCATAGGGAGTATTTGGGTCCTGGCCATCACAGTCCAGAGATCTAAGCCACGAAGTCTGCAATCTGAGGAGCTGGCCAGTCCTGGCACATTCTTAGCGGCTGTGACCAAATGTGACTCAACATGGCTGCGAGATCCTTGAATGGTTAGGATGGTCCAAGACTCCTCTCCAAGGACAGTTGCACTTCTGAAGCCTGCAGGGTTTCTTGACCTTTCGGTTCACCTGCTCTCTGACATTCTTCTAATTCCCCCAGTCCCAACTCCAGGCCCTCCTGAACACTGCAAAACTGCAGCAGAGAGCCACAGACTGGCCTCTACCAGCCTTTCTCAACATCAAAGCCCCTCCTACCACCCAAGAGCCAGAGCCCACACTGCAGCAGCCTTCCTTATCTGGGTGGACCTGAGCCAGCTCACATTCTTCTCTCCTGACTCAGGAAGCATTGAAGGTAGTAGGCAGAAGAAACAAAACAGGAAAGCAAAGTCTTCAATGGGGCTGTACAATGGCTAATACCTGCTACCTAGCCTCAGCTTCATTAAAAAAATAAAGTAAAATCTTTACAGGGAGGTGACAACAGCTCTGCTTAGCACACAGCAAAGAGAAAAAGGGGAGATGAGACAAGAAGTGAAAATTGTACTAGGCACTGGGAATAATCTGGATTTCTAGGGGATATGGGGAGTTCCTAGGAGAAAGGAGGGGATGAGATAGTAGGTATGTTCTCAGCTGGAGAACACTCAACTCTGCTCACCAGTGGAGGAATGAGTGCTATGCTGTTGGCTAAGGTCTGGTGTCCTCTGTCGTCCTCAGACCAGAGGCCTGCTCTCTGGAGAGAGGCGCTATATACCATGGGCACCCAGAAGGTCCATAGAGGATGGAGTACAGGCACTGGGTTTCCAAATTGTCACAGGGGCTGACTGTGACCCACAAAGGCCTCTGTACTGTCTATTTCGGGGTGTTAGCCGTATGGTACGCTTGCAATTGGGGTAACAAATAACAGGTCCAGTAGTGAGGACTCAGGATCACCCATCATTTTGTTTTCTGAACTCTAAATTCCTCAGTAGGCCTCACACCAGAGGGCTTAGCTCTTCCCTGACTGGAAGGCCACCTCGGGCCAAGCAGGCTGCTTACTATGGCCTCTTGTCACCAGGAACTTCTTTATCACCCTTTACTCCGATTGTTACACAAGGCAAGAGCGTTCCTTTCAGGTCTGGAATCCAGGTTACTTGCACCCAGCCAGTCCTCCTTGCATCAGCTTTTTGTATCCCAATCCTGGATGGCCTGCCAGAATTATCTAGCCCTTCCATGGCAACATTTTCCTCCACAGACTTTCAGGAGACTGGAAGAAGGGCTGTTTCTGATGAAACCCCAAGTAGGCTGACCTGCCCTCTAGAGGCCAGTCAGGGAAGGACGCTTACTGAATGCAGGCGAGAAACATCCCAGATCAGGGAGCTGTGCCCTCTGTGGAGAATGTTTTCAGGGTGAGCTTAACACTCAAGGGTTTTCACATCTGAGACGGTTGATCCGAGCAGTGGTGCTTCCTGGAGCGGCGTGTTAGTCAGGGTTACTACGGTTGTCATCACCAGAGTGACCAAAAACAACCTGGGGAGGAAGAGTCACATCAGGACAAGAACTCAAACAGGGCAGGAACCTAGAGGCAGGAGCGGATGTAAAAGCCATGGAGGAGTGCTGCTTACTAGTCTGCTCCTAGTAGCTTGCTCAGCCTGCTTTTTACAGAACCTAGGAACCCACCACCCAGGGTGGTACCACATCAGTCACTAACTAAAACACTCTACAGGCTTGCTTGATTTACAGCCTGATCTTCTAGAGCAGTGGTTCTCAATCTGTGAGTTGAGACTCCTTTGGGGGCTGCCTATCAGATATTTACATTACGATTCATAACCATAGCAAAATTAGTTATGAAGTAGCAAAAGATAGTCTTATGGTTGGGGGTCACCACAACATGAGGAACTGTATTAAAGGGTCACAACCTTAGGAAGGTCTCAACCACTGTTCTAGAGGCATTTTTTACAATTGAGGGTCCCTTCTTTTAGATGGCTACTATAGCTTATATCAAGATGACATAAAATGAGCAAACACAAGCAGGAAGAGATGTCTTGATCAAGGTGAGTACAGGCTGAGAACCACAACCTATACTCGACAAGGTACTTTTGGACCACCTATAGGTCAGGTTTGCTTGCTTTTATCTGCCAAGCAGCATTTCAGACAGCCTGACCTAAAGGCCATGGTGGGAGAAGCCCAGATCTGCATCTGCACTCTTGTCTGCCGCAGAATCCTGACAGGTTAGTCCCATGCTCTAGGTGTGTCTTTAACAGCAGTGAAACGTATACACAGCATGGCCTGTTTTGCAGAGTGGTCCTGAAGAGGCACCTGCCCTCAGCACAAGCCGTAATTATACTTCTATGTAGATGAAGTGTGGTGAACTAGAGGCCTAGGAGCCTGGTGATATTAGACACACAGGACCCACACACCACACACATGTAATACTGACCTACACACCAAGTACATATACACACAAACATACATATGTACGAACAAGTACATCCTTCACAAGCTCACATGTATTTCAACACACCTAGCTTGTGTAGCTCTGGCTGTTTCCTCCCTACTACCTTCGATGGGAGACATGGAACCCTCTGGATCATGCTGGGCCAAATCGAGGGCCTGAGCTCAAGGCCTTGACTACTTTTCTATTGTTTAAGTTGTGGTGTCATCTGGGCTTGACATGTTTATCACCACTGAGAAGAACAGCCACCATGGCTCCCCTCATCAAAATAAGCAAAGCAGCCCAAGGATGGCTAGGTCTGTGGTAATGGTGGTGAGGCCATTAACATATCCTCATAATAAAAGTGGAATCACAAGATCCTTACCAGAGGTTCCAGCCACCATTTTCTTATGTCCTGGGCTGCACATGCTTGTGTGTGTGTGTAAGTATACAGGAGGTGGAAGGTTGAGCCATCATATCTGGCTATGGATAAGTGATTTAAGGCTACTTTTTTTTGTTTGTTTCTCTATTCATGCAAAGCTCTAAACCTGTGACAGAAACTCCAACAGTGGATGAAGAAAAGGACCCATTGTCCCTGAGGTGATGCAGGTCCAAATCTTATAAATTTGATAAAATGCCTCACGGTAAGTTTCGATGCAGGTAGGTTTGATTTGACCTCAATAAACATTGACTTCTGGCCAATTTGAAAGTCAAATGAGGTGGGCGGCGAAGGCGCACGTCTTTAGATGCACTCGGAGGCAGAAGCAGGCGGATCTGAGTTCGAGGGCAGCCTGGTCACAGAGCCAGCTCTAGGACAGACAGGGCTACACAGAGAAACCCGGTCTCTTAAAACAAACAAACAACAACAAACAAACAAACAAAAAGGTCAAAAGGCTGATGAGGAAGATGTTAGTGGCATAGAGAGGCCCAAAGTGGACACAAAACTAAAAACCGCCGGCAACTAACTCCATTGATTCGCCCAGAACAGCCGGCCCAAGCCTCTTTTTAAACTACGGGTCAGAGTTCGAGTTGACAGAAGCCACAGATTCCTTGCTTCCGTCCGGGCTTGGTCGGGACCGTGCATTCCCTAGAATCCAGGCTGGAGCGAGCGCAGCCCGGATCCATCAGATCTGCGGGTGCCCGGATCCATCTGCGATGCCCTGCCGCACCGCCCACACTGAGGCGACCCTGCAAACCCGGCGCTCAGCCGAAGGTCTAACCAGACCGGAAGAGAAGCCGCGCCTCGGGCTCGCGCACAGAGGCGGAAGTACCGCCTCGAAGGCCTCCCATGAGCCCTTGCAAAGCGCGACGTAGACGGAAGCTGCTGGCGGCTGGTGGGGGGATCTGAGCGCCTAGTCCAGCTTGGCACCCCGGCCGGACCGGATCTCCTGGGGGCAGCAGGTGAGTTCGCGGCCAGGACACCGGGCATCCGCGGACCCTCAGTTCCTTGCCTTTCTGGCTCTCAGATTACCCAGTTCCTGACCTGTAATCCTCGATTCTGCGGCCCTAGGCCCCTGGTTCCCCAATACCACGACTGTCGGACGCCCCCGGTCTTTAGCCCTGACTTACTCCCCGGTTCCTCCCGCGTCCCCTACCTCCCATTCCCCAGCTTCCTGGTCCCGTATTCTCCGGTCCTTCGACCCGTGACGTTCTTGTTTCTCGGACCCCTAACTCCAGGATCCCAGTGTGCGGCCGTCCAGACCCCCCCGCCCCGCCTCCCGGCCTGTCAGCCTTGCCGCCCTTCAGCTTAGCGGTTGCGCGGATCTACGTGGCCCCTCAGCGCTCTGGTCCGGAGCACTCCCGGACGCAGACTGGTTCTGCACTGCCGATTTGGCCGGGAAAGGGCCTCTGCCCTTCACTTCGAAAGAAGATTCTGTCCAGAGGTGCCGGTAAGCCAGGCTTTCTAACCTTAGCTTGTTTACTCTTTCTATGTGGCCTTTGAAGTGAGTCCTCTGCCGAAGGAGGAAAAGCAAACAACCATACCAACAATTCTAAACTTTTTCTCACTTGTACTTGGGTATAGAAGAATATGCTGTGTTTGCCCACTTAAGGCCCCACAAGTCAGAAATAATATACTCTGTTCAGGCTTCATATTTCTGCTGTGCTATGTTTACAGCATTGGAGCCATAACTATGGTCGTGGACAAGATGATGATCTGATATCATCTGTTCTTCAGAGTGAGGAAGCATAACTTAGACATGGGTTCTTTGTGTTCCCTGAACGGTTTTTGGTCCCCCATAGTCTTAGGGCCAAGCTATGTCCTCAGATGTACCCTTTGACCTTAGATATTCATCATGTCCCAGTTTAAGAACCAAATGTTCTCTAGTGTGACATGTAGCTTAGTAAAGTTTGAAAATATCCTTATTTGTTTCATTATTTACTAGGTATGTCTGCTTGAAGGAAGAGTATTTTTTCATTTTTGATTCTATTAAGAATTCTTAAGGCTGGGCAGTGGTGGTGCACGCCTTTAATCCCAGCACTTGGAGGCAGGGCAGGCGGATTTCTGAGTTCGAGGCCAGCCTGGTCTACAGAGTGAGTTCCAGGACAGCGAGGGCTGCACAGAGAAACCCTGTCTCAAAAAAAAAACCAAAAAAAAAAAAAAAAGAATTCTTAAGGGTGGGTGATACGGATTACCAGGTAGGGGTGCTTTCCATAAAGCCTAAGTATCCTAAGTTTGATCCTGGTTGGAAGGAGATAGTTCCCACCTTCTAGGCTTCATGCATTTGTGAGCCCACCCAAGAAAGAATTAAAAAAAAAAAAAAATTTCTTGAGGCCTTTTGTTTGGCACCACCTTTAATCCCAGCACTTGGGAGACAATAGGTAGGCAGATCTCTGTGAGTTTGAGGCCAGCCTGATCTGCATAGTGAGTTCCAGAATAGCCAAAACTAGTGGAGAGACCCTGTCTCGAGCTAGATGATGTGCTTTGCACATTTATTCCTGTAGTTGAGAATGTCCTGCTTGGTTTTGTTCAGAGATTTAGAGTTGCCTTTGGAGCTACTGTCTTCTCGCCTTTGTTTGTCTCCATTTGTAGTTGTAAGCCTCTGAGAGCAGCCATGGTGCTTTGGACACTGGGATTGAGTATAGAAATGTGCCATGGTCTTGGTGATGACTGTTCATGTAGCAGCTAGAGAAGAATGCAGAGAGCTTTGGAACTCAGCTCTAGCCGTGTCTCCCCAAATGCTCTGAGCTGTCTGGGGGTGTGCATGAGTAGATGCCTGGGGTGCTAACTTCTGCCTGAATGAGTCATGCCGGGCTATCCTACATGTAGAAATCTGCATTTGTGTGCTCACAGTTGTAGGATGCCATTCCAATACATGATTAATGCAGTAAAAGGAAGGTAGAATGAACTAGGATATAGTTTCAAACAGCTACAGAAAACAAAATATTTCCTAACATCAGACGAGATTGGGAGAATCATGCTAAAACATAAAGAGTTTAAGATGTAGGAGGATTGGTGGGTTGAGAATCAAGATCCTTTACTGAACACCATATTTCTGCAGATTTCAATTTAAAATGGAATACAGGATATAGGACAGAGGTGTTTTGTTTTGACTTTTATGTAAACCTCATATTAATGCTCTGCCTATCTCCTGAATAGAGAGAATGGTCACTTTCAGTCTAACAGCAAGTTAAGTAGCAAGGTGATAACACTGGACACCTGCAGCTTCTGTCATACAGAGTCTTAATCTGTTGTTTGTATGTGTGTCACCCTACAAATGAGAGGAAACAGCATGGATCCATTGGGATGGATGAAAGACCACACCTGACTGGTGGACTGGAGGCCCAGGTCCTGCATCTAGTACCCTCAGTGCTAGTGTGTGCCATACCACTGGGATTAGTTTATGTCCAGCCTTGTGGTTGGCACAGTCTGTTCCTTTGGGTTTATTTTCCTAGACCTGAATTAAATGGACCACCAGTTAAAAGTCAAACATTGCTGAAACTGGCAGATACAGAGAAATGAATAGGGTCTAGGGAGACAGTTCTGTAGGTCAGAGCACTTTCTGTGTGTGCTTGAAGATCTGAGTTCAAATCTTTAGTACTTACATAAAAGCCAGGCATGGCTGCACATGTCTGTAACCTCAACTTTGGAAAGATGGAGATAGGAAGATTCTGTGGAGCTTGCTCCCAGCCTCAGTATCCCAAGGGAATAGGTTGGAAATCTATGGAAGACAACCTGTGTCCTCCTCTGGTCTTCACACGTGTGTACACAGACACACATGTGGGTGGATAGGTACACATGAAAAGAAGGAAGGAGGAGACATGTAAAGGAAATGAGATTTTCATTTTAGCTGAGCCTTATTGCTGTCCTCACCAATGGTCCTGGGCAGGTGTTCTACGTTTATTATTGTGTCCTATGTCTGCATTAACTTTTATCTGTCCAGATGTCCTCATAGAAGACCTATTTGCAGACCATCTTAACACCATTACCAGGGATACTTCCTTGCTCCTTGCTGCAGCCTGAGGGCTTCCTACTTCTTACCCCAACTTGGAGAGCTGGGAGAGAAGTGTGGAGTTCAGGGTACCCTCCTCCATCAGGGCACGACTCTTTTAGGGGAAACAGATTGAGCAGCCAATCTTCATGGGTTTTATAAGGTTACTCCTTGTAAGTTTTACTCCAAATGACAGAGCTTTTTATCAGTTATTCTGCCTGGTGGCACTAGTGACTGAACTACTTCGTGGCTTTCCTGAGTACTTAACTGCTGGTTGTGCCCTAAGGTGTCCTCCTCACCAAGAAGAACCTCCTTGGTAAATGGCTCCTGTACTGTGCAAGGCTACCACTGTCAGATCTTAGGAAGAAAATACATGTTATCCTTCTTCTTGCAGAGAAACCCATTGTAAGGGTTTGTTTTCCTCCTTACAGCGCCATGGCCAGCCCAAGAACCAGAAAAGTTCTTAAGGAAGTCCGGGCACAGGATGAGAATAATGTGAGTATGAACCTTTGGGCTGATGAGTGTCTTGATATCACATGCAGCTATGGCTGTGTCCTTCTTGGAGAGGCTGGTCATGGCACAGGGGAGCAGCTAGTAGTGTGGCTTGGGGAGTGGGATTTCTGTCACGCCACTCAGGTTGTGCTAAGGATGCTTCGTCTCCTTTCTGAATGTATTTCTCATCAGAGGTTCTTTATCTTCATGACACCTCCAGTGTTGTCCGAACCCACATCCTTTGACCAACCTGAGCAGCCTTATTAAGCTTATGGGTACTAGCCCTTTAGTCAGTCTGTGCACATGTGGCCCGCTCCTCTCTGCATCCTTTTGGGACATCTGTTGGATCTTTGGGGTCTTAACTGTGCCCTGAGCTGCCTGGTGAGTTGGGTGTGCCCCCCCTCCCCTCTTTGCAGGTTTGCTTTGAGTGTGGTGCATTCAATCCTCAGTGGGTCAGCGTGACTTATGGCATCTGGATCTGCCTGGAATGCTCTGGGAGACACCGTGGGCTTGGGGTGCACCTCAGGTCAGTGTCCTGCCACTCGACCCCTGCACATCCTGCATCTATCCTACTTGCTGCGATGTGAGGCCTGCTGCCCAAATGCTGTCTGACAGGATGTTAGGGATCATCACTCCACTAATACTAGCCACGGTTACCAGCTGCTATCCAGCTTGCCTCCATGAAGCTGCTTCTGGCTTTTGCCTTGATAAAGGAGACATCTAGCTCAGGATGTGATCTTGGGTTGGAAGGCCAGTTGGGTCCCCTCGTGCTTGGTAATCAGATTAGATGTCTGGTTCTAGCTTTGTGCGCTCTGTTACGATGGACAAATGGAAGGACATTGAGCTGGAGAAGATGAAGGCTGGTGGAAATGCTAAGTTCCGAGAGTTCCTGGAGGCACAGGATGACTATGAGCCTAGCTGGTCACTGCAGGACAAGTACAGCAGCCGAGCTGCCGCACTCTTCAGAGATAAGGTAAGGGCAGCCTGGCCAGCTCCACACAGAATGCTGAACACATAGCACAGCTTGCTGGTGGCCAGATGTGGCTTCACACAGAGCTGAAAACATAGCACACCCTGATGGTGGCCAGATAGGGCTCCAGTGGCTTTGGGGGCAGGTTCCTCTTCTCCCTTTTAACGTCTATGGAGGCCAAGAACAGGCCAGGACAAGTGGCCCCTACTAACCCTGTGGCAGACTCTTCTTGCCCAGAGGAAATGGCCTACAATCCAAGGAGGAGACGAGAGTGACCATAGTGCCTTAGGATGGCTTAGCTGCAGACCCTGAGGATTTGGCCATCCTTAGCTTGGGGGTCAGATAAATGAGTCTGTGTGCATTTGAAGTTGGAGTCGCAGCTCACTGACACTTGCTGTCGTCATGGGAGCCCTGGTCCATGCATGGCGGTGCTGGCTTACAGGGTTGAGTTCACGGTATACCTCCTCATGTCCTGTCTCATCTTGGTAGGTGGCTACTTTGGCAGAAGGTAGAGAATGGTCTCTGGAGTCATCGCCTGCACAGAACTGGACCCCACCTCAGCCCAAGACACTGCAGTTCACTGCCCACCGGTAGCTCCTCTGGCCTGCTGGTCAGACCTCAGCTTCACCCTCACGTTAGTGGTAGCTTAGGAACCCCATAGAAACCGCACTTCCTCTGTGGGAACAGTTCCGGTTGTGAGCTATTCCCAGAAGTCAGAGAGAAAAGTAGCTTTTTAGCATTTCTGAAACGATGTAAACTTGTAAAATTTGTAAAATTTACCCCAAATAAGAAGTAGCATCTTGCCCTATTCTCCAGAAGGGTTCCTTCCTCTTCTTACAGGTGTGTCACACAACCCTCTGGACAGTGCCTGTGGGGATGTGGGTTGTGCTTTTTTGCCTCATGTAGTTACTCTTCTGTGAGTTGTTGGCCACTCTATAGTATAGGCCCCAAGATGGCACAGGTCCCTGTTATAAACACCAAATTCCACTGTGCAGACTGTCCCCTTTGGATGCTGGTGTAAGTGGGTGAGGCATAGGAGATGACAGCACATCTTCCAGGTCCTGTAGAAATAACCAGGTCATCGCACCACTGATGACATAGCACCAGTGTGTTTCCCAATTCTGAACCCTGACCACCATTCCTGGCAGGACTGGAATTCACTGTCAGCTCTTAGATTGATACACCAGACTTTAGCTGTGCCTGAGCTTCTTTAGGGTCAGAGCTGGTACCTCTTTGACCCCAAATATGATTTGAAAGGTCCTTGTCACAGACTTTGTGGTTTTGTTTGGTGTGTTGAGGCCTTACTGACCTTTAACCTTTTACTTCAGACCCTCTGGCCATCCACAGAATGCAGCTGCCTCTGGGGACAAGGCTTTTGAAGACTGGCTGAATGATGACCTGGGTTCCTATCAGGGGTAAGGCCTCTCAAGTCCGGGATAGCAGAAGGCAGTTGGGAGCATCTTTGACAGGCCACCCTGTGGGGTTTTACTTCATTGGGTTTGACCCTTTCCTTTAGGTTAAGCTGGGCCTACTCCTTCTGTATGTGTCCGCAGCATGTGTAATCTGGAGTCCACTTGGGCAAGCCCCAAGATGGCCTAGGTTTGAGTGAATATTTTGAATGTGGAGAAAAATCCAGTATTAAAGATGATGTATTTTCTTCCTGGAATCTACCTTGCCTGTAAGTGAGGCTTGATGTTTTTAGTAATTCCACTTACCAGGGGTTACAGGTCTTACTGTGGAACCTCAGATCATTGGTAGAAAGTATTTGAATAGCTCCTGTGCCCATTGTCCAGAATACAGGGTGTCCTATGGGAGGGAAGGGCTTCTCTCCTAGTGACCAAGGTCTCACTGTTGAGGAGTGGCAAGGTTTGTGGCTGTGGCTGTGATGTCTGTGTTTATCTTCAGTGCTCAGGAGAATCGCTATGTGGGGTTTGGGAACACAGTGCCTCCTCAGAAGAGAGAAGACGACTTCCTCAACAACGCCATGTCATCTCTGTACTCGGTAAGAAGGCCTAGGACCTGCGGAGTGCCTGCTGCCCCAGACAGCCAAGCGGGTTGTCCAATGCCAATACAAGGAGGACCCTTCATGGGCATTTATGGGCAGTGTGGGTAGTCTTGGGGCACATACCTTTTGATCTGATGAAAGGCCTCTTCTTGTTTATCTTCTTTTTAAAAATGGCCTTTTATTCCTATCCCAAAGGTATTCAACCACTTACTCTGGCCAAAAAACACACATATGAAATTTACCAAAGTAGGTTTCCTCAAAGAACGAAAGGTTTTCTATGGAGCCTGTCTTCCTCTTATCTCCAGGGTATATCCTGAGTCCAGCAGAAGGCTGACCCAGCCTCCTGGCCACGGTCACTCTCCTGCTTTCACACGAGTTGTCTTTAGGGCAGAAAAGCAGGATCTTGTCATAAATCCTGTTGCTGTTGTATAGTTCTTTCTCTTTTGTTTTTTTGACAACTCATTTTGTAGACTATACTCTCCTCAAACTCAGAGATCAGTCTGCCTCTGCCTCCCAAGTGCGGGAATTAAAGGCATGCTCTGCCATGTCAGGCCCTGTAGAGTTTTATGTAAAGCCCATTATTACCATTTGGCATCTGTATTCCCTGTCTTCTGCTGATAACCTTTTTAAAAGGAAGATCCTTAAATATAGATGTCCTGAAGTGTAGTGGTTTGTCTGCATTATCTCAGGGGGTAAGGGAAAAGGCCAGCTTTGGTTTAAATGAGATGTTTCTGTACTGAAGTAGCTTTAGTTTACATTGGAAAGTATTGGTGAGGAGACAACTGAACCTAGAGGAAGCTCTGTAGCCTCTGCTCATCACGGTCTGTTCCTCTGGGAGGCAGGAAGGAGGAAGGAAGGACATGAGCACAAGCTCAGCTAACTCCCTTTTGGGACTGCCCAAGAGGCCTGGTAGCCATCCTGTGTTGTGGTTGTTAGTGTTTGAGTTCTTCCTCTTGGGAAGGTCTGTGCTGTGTGCTGCAGCTGGCAAGGGGAGTGTAGATACAAGGGGAGGATTGCTTTTGGCTGATCACAAGACCTGTGGAGGTATTCGAGGTGCCTTCTTTGGAGTCTTCCTTTGCTAAAGTGTCAAGACTGCCATGCACAGGGTCTAGAAAAGCCTCATCATTTCCTGTTTTTTTTCAGGGCTGGAGCAGTTTTACCACTGGGGCAAGCAAGTTCGCGTCTGCAGCAAAGGAGGGTGTAAGTAACTGTGATATGCATGTTGTCCACTCCAGGCCTATGGCTCTGGGAGAAGCGTCTGGGGTCCTTCAGGCAGACAGGCATGGGCCTTGTCTACTGCAGGATGGCCCAGAAACCCTTCATATAGCAGAAGGTATTTCTTTTTGTGTCAGGGACAAACTGCTTGCAGAGGTTGACTTATTTCATGTGGGTGAATAGCTGATGAGTACCCATGCTAGAATTTCTGCCTTTGGGTCTTCAGAGTAGTCTGGAAATAGTCTAGTTCCTCTCGTTCACCTTTACTTAAAATGAGAGGAGAACATGAAGGTCCTAGTTGAGATAGACCATGCTGTATGGGGAGCATGTCTGCCTCTGGCAGTGAATGACCTGACAGTCACTGATAGAAGAAGCCAGAAGATGTATAGGCTTTGGGCCTGGGGCTGGGCTGTGTAGCCATGGTATGAAGTGGAAGTTTGTCCCACTGGTCCAGAGATCTCAGACCAGCAGTGCCCAGAGCCATCCAAACAAGCTGGAAGCCTTGTATCTACCCTCCCTGCCCATTTGCTGTGCAGCAGTTCCTGGCTGTTGACAAGGTGTTTTTCTTCATCTCTAGTAAGGCTGGTGTTAGGGGCGATCTAGATGCCTTCCAGCTTGGGCATCTGTAGACAGGCCTACTTTTCATAAGCTGGGCACTATGATGCCCACATGTTTGACCAGTAGGACAGGAGTGGCTATTTTTGTGCCCAAACATGTCTCACCCCCACCAGTTTATGGGCTTGTTACAGTGTCTGCTAAGCCAGACCTACCTGCAGCAACCTGGTCCCTTAGACCTGCCGTCAGGTTGGTGCTGACTTCCTGGGTGCTGGCCAGGAGTTCTGGAACTGACTCCACCCGGGCCCCATGTAGATAAAACCTGTGTCAGGGTCAAGACATTGACTTCAAAGTGCTGCTTTTGTTTTCCTTTTAGGCTACAAAATTTGGATCTCAAGCAAGTCAAAAGGTAAAAAGGAGAAACTTTTAGTCTCTTAGTCTTGCTGGGTGGTGATAGTGCAACACCTTTAATCCCAGCACCCAGGAGGCAGAGCAGGCAGATCTCTGAGTTCAAGGTTAGCTTGGTCTACAGAGGTAGTTCTAGGACAGTCAGGGTTACACAGAGAAACCCTATTTTGAAAAATCAAAAAGAAAAGAAGGAAAAACAAAAACAAAAAGCAAAACCCAGCAGCTTTAGTCTTATATGCAGGGTCTGGCAGTGCCCTGGGCTGTGCTCAGGATCTAAGGTTGTAGTACTGAAGAAGGTTCTCAGAGTGTGCTCACTTCCGGGGTGCCTCAGCCCTGTCTTCCATAGCTGCTGATAGACATGAAGCCACAGTACCACAGCTGTCTCATATGGGAAGGGTTGCCTAGGCCATGACTCTCAGCCTTGGGCTCTTCACCTGGACAGGTGTCACCACATCCTCACTTGGCAGCTTGACTTGTGTGGCTGGCACTTACAGTCTCGGGCTTGGCAGTTTATTTTTCTTCCAGGCTGAGTATAATAGTTACCATGCTTAGAGCTCTGGTCTCCATGGTGAGGTGGAAAGGATTTTAGGTCCTTGTGGCCTGCAGCTCTCTATTCCTGTACATTTCTTCCTCTCAGGGCCTCTCCAGCCCTGCATCCCTAGTATCCCACCTAGGAGAAGTCTTCCTGGCTTTGTCTCAGAGCTTCTAAGTTTGGATCATGCTCCTCAGGCATATCATGGGGTGTAGACTGATGAGTTTGGAGCAGGGAAATAATGATGCCAGGGCCCAGAACAGACTGGCATAGGCCTGCTGCAGGTAAAAAAAAAGTAGTCCAAGCTGGGTGTGGTAACACCACTGCAATCCCAGCAACCAGGCAGCTGAGGATTGTTCAAGGACTGCATCATAAGACCCTTTTTATTAAAAAAAGAAAAAAGGCTAAAATTAGGGGTGTGTCTCTGCCACTTCTGGGCATTGCTAATGCGACTCCCACACCTGCTCTTTCTCTGCCTTCGTGCCTACTGGGTCAAGTTTTGGGGTTACAAGCAGCAGTCAGAGCCGGTAAAACCCTGTTTGTGCTGGTGCATGCTGCCCTATGTCTGTTGAGCATGCTTATTGCTCCTGGCTGTATCCCTTTCTGCTTGGGTCACCTGTGTGCCACACTCACACCTTCTTGGCCTGCTGGTGCTGGAAGCTCATCTTCCCCAAGATCCACAGCCCAGGTGTTTCCTGGGCAGGGTCGTCTGGGCTCAGTGAGCTCTGGAGAGAAAGACTGCTTAGTTCAGTTTTCATTTCATGGCTTAATTATCCCAAACCAAATAGCAGCTGGGATTATACCCTGTTGAAAGGAGCCTGCCTATGTTAATAATTATCTCCCTTCAAGCCTTTTATTGGGTCTCGCCTTGAGATGAAGGTCCAGGCAAGTCATATTCCTCGGTTGGCTCCAAGTTTCTTGGTCCTAAACATGATGGAACCAGGAGAGGCTGTACCCCTTCTCTACTTCTCTTCCCCACCCAGCCTCCCATATACACTTTTCTCCCATGTAAGATTCAGTGCCTACTTCAGGAAATGGATGAAGAGTTGCCTGCAGGTAGATCTGTGTCCATCCTCCTGATTTGTGGAGGAGAGCCAGAACTGCTTCCAGCATTATGAGGGAGCTCCCTTCATGAAATCTTGACTCCTCCATTCTGGTGTCACTTCTGTGACACTGCTTCCCACATGGATCCACATCCCACTGCCTCCCTTTCTGTTGGCAAAGCTTGTGCTGTCCTGTGCTTACTAACCAGCAACTAATGTTGCTGTATGCAAAGCTCACACAGCATCTCTTCCCACAGGCTTCAGAGTTGGGCCACAGCCTGAATGAGAATGTTCTCAAGCCTGCACAGGAGAAGGTATGGGTGGCACCAAAAATCAAGGTGCTTGTGTGTCCCACTGAGGCTCTTTACCTATCTGGGAAATGGGTGTTTTGGGGATCAGCAAAGTCTTGACTCTAATTTTCTGTGGTCCAGATGGCCTTGGGTTGCTTTTTCTTAGTCTTCCTCGTCAGTTCCCAAGGACATCCCAAAGGTGTCCTTCTCTTTTTCTGTTTGACTTCAGTGACCAGGCCATGGGCAGTGGTACTGATTATCTGCAGAAGGGTATCAGTCCTGGGAGGAGTCAGTAGTCCCCACCCTTCCTGCAGTGGGAGCCTGGGCAGCAGTTGGCTTCTCCAGAGGGCACAGAGTCTTTTAGTTTGATGAGGTTTTATGGAGCTGAAGCCAGATGGGCTCCTGGTAGAACTTGGGGAGCTTAATATGACAGGTCTTTGTGCATCTGGGCTTTCAGTCTTCCTAACGATACCCTTTAAATCGCACAGGTGAAGGAGGGAAGGATTTTTGATGATGTGTCCAGTGGGGTCTCTCAGTTGGCATCCAAGGTAGGGCTACCCTGCTGACTGCAGCACAGCCCAAGCCAGTCTCCATATTCCAGGCATGGAGCCCCGCAGGGTCTTGGGCCAGCTGAGGCAGTGGCCACTGCTCTCTGGTTTCTGAGGGCTTGAGGAATATGGAAACAGCTTGGTTGTTGGGGACTTGCCAGCCACTAACTGTGTTTCTTTTCTGTCTTGCTGCCATTGGCCTGTCCCTTGGTAAGTGCCATTGTCAGCTGTTGCTGGTCCTGTGACCTCAGGGCCTGGTGGGATGTGGGTGGGGTCATCAGATTTTACAACACAATGGCAATAGAGGATGTCTCTGACTTTCATTGCATTGTAGTAAAGACAAGGCCTGTAGTGGCCCCAGCTCTGAATGTGTCTCAAGTGTTGTGACATCAGCAAGGCCATGCATGCCTTTCACTATCTATGTGGTGTTGTCCCAGCCATCACGGAGACTTCTGCAGAGAATGCAGAGAGAGATGCTTAGAGCAAACTAAACAGACAATAGCTACTGTTCAGCACTACTGCTGTGTTACTGTGCACAAGTGTGTTTGTATCTGTATGTGACACTCCTCCAAGTTTTGTCTTAGCAAGGCAGCATCCATTTTTGTTGATGTTTTAGAGCCAGAAGTGCTGTATAGAGGGAGACCACAACTTAGTTTCCTGTCTCCTTCCAGGTCCAGGGAGTTGGCAGTAAGGGATGGCGTGATGTCACTACTTTCTTTTCTGGGAAAGCCGAAGACACTTCAGACAGGTAGTCCATGTCCTCACCCCAGGCCCTGGGTCCCTTAGGCTCCCTAAGAGAGAGCTGGTGGCCTGGCCCATCACCCTCTTTCCAGTGCGGGACATACAGTGCTTTACTAGAGGCACAATGACTGCCGTCTCACCCCCACCACCAGGCCGGTGGATCATGGGCAGAAGGCTGCATCATCTTTCCCAGTAAACACCCTGCAGTTTGAGTGATGGATGGGAATGAGGTAGCAAGGGACAATCCCTTCCTGAAATTCCGTGTCCTCAGTACCAGGTTGGAGCCTTACCAAGGCCAAGTCACTCTCTCAAAGAGAAAGGTCCCTCACGTGGCGGGTATTCTGACTCTACAAGGGTGTCTAGGAAGCTCTTGGAAAGACAGCAGCCTCTTCCTAGCCAGGAAGAGAGCATAGCGCTGTTATAGGCATTGGCCACACCTTGGTCAAATGTAGGCTGGGCTTGTGAAGCAATGAATGGGTCTTGTTCTAGAGAGCCCCTGAGACTTGAGCAGATGGGACAGCTTGAGGAATACAGACAGCACAAGTATCTTTCTATGACAACTATTGAGATTTTGTCCCTCTCTGTAATAGACCCTTAGAAGGCCACAGCTACCAGAACAGCAGCGGAGACAACTCTCAGAATAGCAACATAGACCAGAGCTTCTGGGAGACCTTCGGGAGTGCTGAGCCCCCCAAGGCCAAGTCCCCAAGCAGTGACAGCTGGACCTGCGCAGATGCCTCGACAGGGAGGAGGAGCTCGGACAGCTGGGACGTTTGGGGCTCAGGTTCCGCATCCAACAACAAGAACAGCAATAGCGATGGCTGGGAGAGCTGGGAGGGGGCCAGTGGGGAGGGCAGGGCAAGGCCACCAAGAAGGCAGCCCCATCCACGGTTGATGAGGGCTGGGACAACCAGAACTGGTAGGAGCCTTGCTGCACCCTAGCCCAGCCCTGCTGGAGACCGCTGTGTTTGCACTTTACCCTTGTTCCTCCTTCATTTGACCTCAGTGTGAAGACAGTGGCTCAGGCAGGACTTGAGTTGGTGCTGCCTGCCTGGTGTGGGGTGGCTTTCTCTTAGACCTCAGGGGACACGTCATCCACCTGCCTCTTGGGTCCTCTGAGCAGCCTTCCTGGACTCGGGGTCCTTGGGACCCAGGCACTGTCTCTGAGCCCTGTTCAGTGTCAGCCAAGCCAGACATCTGCGTTCGTTGAAATGTCTTTTTAAACTTGAAAGGTCTGCTAGTTCTTTCTTCTTAAAGAAAGTGCCTGGAGCCTTAAAGCTGGAATTGAAATGACAAAAGCAATACTGGAGCTCACACTGCCACCGACACCCTCACCTGAGTCCACAGCCTGTGGCCTGTGCTGTGAACATCACTCTGTGACCCTCTGCCTTTCCTGCATCAGCCTGTCCAGCCCTCAGTTAAACGGGACAAACTCCACAGATGGCACTCAAAGCAGACTGGGCTTGGCCCTCCTTGGACACCTGATTGGAACTTGGCCAGCCCTGGACAGCTCAGTCATGAGGAAAGGAGAGTAAAGGGGCTGGGAACATTTTTAGTGTATCTGCCGCTCCCACCTGGTACAAGGCAGCCGGAGCATGGAGGGTGGGCTGAGGGCCGACTGCCAGTGCCAGGGTCAGGCGTCTTAATGGGTCCCTCCATCAAGGAAGAGCACCTGTTAGTATTTGCCATGTATTGTGTCTGCGACAGCCTAGGCCGCCTCCCAGCCTGCTCAGGCTGCTCGGAGACACTTGGTCATGTCTCCCTCAGCATGCAGCTGTCCTTCCAGATGACCCCACTTCCCACCCTGTGGACTTTGTGGAACACTGCAGTTGAGACCCATGTGCTATCAGTGGTTGGTGTGACAGCCATTCCCTCCCAGAATTCCATGACTGCTGTGTGTTGTGGCTGGAGAGACCAGCTGGGGTCTCTGTCTCCTTAAACCCACTCCTGTCTGACCCTCAGTTTGACCAGCAGTGCATGACCTGAAGTTCTGTGGTTTGTGTGTCTGTCATGTTTGCTCCTACTTTCTAATGTTGAGCTGTCTGGGCTCTAAGGTTCCAGTGCTTGCCCCACCATGGGGGTTCATGGTTTTTTGCCAAACTGTTAGGGCTTAAGTTTGGGGAGCCCTCCGGGGTTGCTTTGTTCTCAAGTGGACATGAAATTACTCAGTAGTCATATAATAGGACATCTCCAAGCTAGGGAAGCAAGGGAGATACCCAGGACTTGTGTCTGATAGATTAACCACAGGTAGTTGAGATCAGAAGTCAGAGACCGGGGTGAGAAGCCATGGGGTTGTTGAGCACACAGAAAGTCCAAAGTCAAGGAAGTCTGAACATGGACGAAGGACCCTCACTGAAACTGGCACATCCTCAGAATGAAGGAGTCCGTGATTTGGTGGACATAAGGTGATATAAAGGGAATGAAATCTATTGGTTCTGGTCTAGGAAGCTGCTTGCCTCGGGTCATTTGGGAGTGACAAATGGCCCTAGCTACATACAGGCTCCTTCTGGTACTATGTTGAGTAAATACAGGGACTGCATGTTTTGAGGCTTGTTTAACATAACCCAGAGCCCTCTCTGCATCTCCAATCCCTCAAAGGACAGGGTGAATAAAGCCCAGGGCAAGGTACTAGGTGGGGCCTTTGGCTGCTTCTTGCAGCCTGTATGTATGTAGGGAATTTGTTAGGCTATATTCTATAAAAACAAACCCTGGAGAGCCCTTCTTGGGTATCCGTAACCAAACACATGGCAGGTACTGCTTGGGCTTCAGGGAGACCTGGATATAAGTCATACAGTCTGGGCCTAGGTGACCTGGCAAGAGGCTGATTAACCCTGGCTGCCAGTGGCTAGGTTAGTCAGGTAGCTAGGAAGGTGGGAAAGGAGAAGGCATTGGTATTTTGGACTGACTCTTGTCTTGTGGCTTGTATGAACAGCCTTTCCTGGGCCAAGTTAGTGGTCTGGGTGGTAGGCTTTTCTCCAGATTCCACATCTTTGGGGAAGTCATGGCTTGGCCTCTGTCTTCTATCCATGCTGCCTGGAAATGCTCTGGGAGCCCTTGTACCAGCCCAGTGGTCCTGCATCCTCTGTACCTAGCAATGGCACGGTTTACTAGGAGCAGGCCCATGCCCATACTACTCCCACCTGGGATGCTCTGCACTGCATACCTTCACCACGTTACTAGGACAGGCCCATGCCCATACTACTCCCACTGGATGCCTGCACGCATACTCACTCCGCGCAGGATCAGGCATCTTCTCTCACGAAGTGTCCTGGGTGGAGTTAGTGCTTGTTTGATTGAAATTGATCTGGGCCTCTGTCCAGCTGTTGGGAGCCTTTTTTTTTTTTTTTTTAGCATCAAAGAATGCTGGGCTGCCAAGGATATCAGTCTCTCAAGTCAGGCTTCGCTCCAGACTTCCTGCCCCAAACGGCCAGATCAGGGGAATTTGGGTCAATCCTGCTCCTTTGAAACCATTAAGACAGTGTTCGAGAGCATCTGCTCCCATGGCATCACACTTGCTCACTTGTACTGCTACTCCTGTGTTAGTGCCCCCTATGTCAGGCTGTGGTCCAGGAGGAAGGTGAGCAGGCTCCAGGGCACTCCCTTCTGGTTTATTTTGCAGGGGTTATGGCACGGATCTCAGAGCGTGGGGATGGATGTACACATGCCGTTGCTAGGTACAGGGAAAGCAGGGCCACTGGGCTGGTACAAGGGCTGCCAGGGCATTTCTAGGCAACAGGAGGTAGAAAGTACAGGGCAGTCCACCCGAGAGTCACAGCCCAGAGGAGTGCTGAGTTGTGCATGAATGCACACAGGTATTTCAAGGTTCCTGTGAGCTACAGCTACAGATGCATGTACCCAGAGATTACCAGGGCAACCTTTATCTGACCGTGGGAGGGTCTGTAGGGACTGTGACTCTAGATCCCACATCGTGGGTTGGAACCCGTATGTAGTTGAAAACCAAACTGAGGCTGCACTGGACCCATAGGAACCCTAGAGTGGCTGGGTCTTGAGCCATGCCTCAGGTGGGAGTAGGACCTTTTATCTCTGGTCTGGTCTACTGGGTCACCTTGCCAAGAGTTACGGGGTGAGACCATGGGGTTTGTTTCAAGGGAGATCAGGAGTGATTGACTGAGAGCAGGACTTTCCTATCCTATGCAGACTGGAGCGGCTCAGGAAGGTGTGAGTAGTGTGGGCATGAGCCTGCTCCTAGTTCTAGGGCAAACAAGAAGAAAGGGAATAGAGGTTGCAAACCCCAGCCCCTAGTGATTGGTAGTCTAAATGGTCCTTCCTCCCAAATAGACTGGTCAGACTCCTAATGCCCAGCACCCAGGACTACACACACTGGCCTTTATTCTCAAGAAGCTTCTGGGACCTCCTCTGTGGGACAGACTTACAGTCCCCCACTACCCCTGGTGGGA
The DNA here is from genome assembly GCA_021653895.1 of Mastomys natalensis. NCBI lineage: Eukaryota > Metazoa > Chordata > Mammalia > Rodentia > Muridae > Mastomys > Mastomys natalensis. The sequence goes on along the minus strand of JAJTUV010000110.1, from coordinate 470,695 downwards.
TTCCCAGTACAGTGTGAAATGGGTCCTTTGTGCTGGGACCACCATCTCATTGCAAACAAGCCCCAAGCAGCAGCAGATAGAAGGGAGGGGGTAAGACCTAAGGGCGGGCCTAGTGGTGACATCAGGGAAGGAAGCCTTTTCTAAGCTCCAGCCTTGTCACAGCAAGACCAAGAGGCATTGGAAAGTGAGGGACGCTATCCTTGGAGCAGGAGGTTAGTGACTCATTTATGGTCCTGGGGGCGACCAGAGAATCCATTGGTGAAAGATGGGAAAGTACTAAGGGACCAAGTGCAACCTGGAGACCTTAGCATTTTTTCCAGATCCTATGAGGGTTTCAGATGACACTTGGAACTGAGGATAAAAGGGCTGATGGACAGCAGAGGGGAGCTTATGTTCATCAGCTGTGACCACCTTGGCCATGAGTCCAAGAAGGCAGGGCCATTTCTGTGGCCCTTTGTAAGCAGACGGGGCAGTGGTCCATAGCACTGATACCTTAAATCCCCTGGGTGAATGCTATATACACTCTACAGCAGTGGTCCTCAGTTTTTCTAATGCTGTGGCCCTTTAAAAAGTTCAATTATGAAATTATTTTGTTGCTACTTCATAACTCTAATTTTGCTACTATTATGAGTCATAATGTAAATATCTGTGTTTTCTAATAATCTTTCCAATAATCTGAAAAGGTCACTAGATCCACCCCTGACACACACACTAAGGGATCACAACTCACAGGTTAACTGCTGTTCTAGGTTGTATCAGCCTGCAGCCTTCCTACTGGTATGGGTTCTACTCGCAGAGCTGGCTTCTCTGCAGAGGGTAACCTTAAGTATACAGGAAATTAGGTGCTTTGTACAGTGGGGTGGAGATCTGGGTTCCTCAGGACTCTCCCCAGGCTCACAAATTCCAGACTGGGTCATGCTTGTGTTCCTTCCTCCAAAATGCCAACCCTAGGTGGTGGACTCTACCTCATTGGCCTCTCTTTCAAGAGTTGTCTCCTAACTTTGAGAGGTCTCAGGGTTCCCCAATTCTTTGATCCCTACTGTTCCTGCTTCTGTTCTAATCAGAATCTGGTCTCACACGTCCCTTTTGCATGAGGGCAAGCCACTGAATATGATGACTTCGATGGTAGGAATCTATCGAAACCAATCCCAGACACCATATGGGGCTGCTGGGGCCTCAAGGTCTTGTTACTCTGGTGATCCCCACTGTGTCTGTTGTGGCTGTGAACACCAGAAGGGGCATGGGCAGATGTGCTGGACTGTCCCTGCAGAGGGTACATGGAGTACACTAGGAGGTTGTGCAGCTAAGGGTCCATTGTTCAGTGAGATGCCTCAGCATGGCTTCAGTGCTGGTCTTAGGTCCTCAGTCTTCATTATATCTTCATAATGACAAGCCAGAGGCCTTTGGGCATCACACGGTCTGTAGGGACATCCTGCTGGTCCATGGGAACGGATGGAGAACCTGCTTTCTGGTCAGGGAGGGGGCAGGGGTTCCATAAGTGGTGAAGGGCTTTGACCTCTTCTCCCACAGGCTGCTCAGTATGAGCCTCCAAGGCTCCTACCTCCGCTTCTGCCTCTGGATGTTCTTGGGCACCACGTTGGCACTGGGGCAGGGACAAGGTAAGGAGGCAATGCCCCACTGCCTGCAGGAGGAACTCTGCTACAAGCCTCTGACTTGCCATAACAGGCATTTCCCTGTAGAGTAAATGCTAACCTGAGAGTTGTTGCAGCAACAGGCAAGCTGGTGGAGCAGAGGAGAGAAGCCTCACTCCCAGCTTTTGCCTTGACCTTTGACCTTGTAGCCTTTCAGCCTTAGTGAGGTTTTTTTTTTTTTTTTGGTCTGAGTTATTTCAAGATCACCAGCATACTCCAAATTTGATCCTGTATCTATGCTTTGCTTAGTTATTCTGTAAACTTCAATGTGGTTTCAGACACTACATGAACAGCTTAATAGAGATCAATACTCCTGCATCCTCCCTCCCAAGAAGAAAAAGCCTTCCTATACTGTGGTAGAAGGGTGATGCATCTCTCTTCTCTGTGCATGTCTTGGGACAAGAGTTTCCATCTGATCCCTTCCTATTTGGCCATTCCAGGCTCCCCTGGGAAAGTCTTCCCTAGTATTTCAATGACTTCCAGGGATGAACACAGGATTTGGGGACAGTCTGTGTTGCAGACCCCTTCCTGTGGAGCTGCTGGCTCAGATGGGTCCCGGGAAAGCATATTTCTGTATTCCCATACGCTTCACACTCATGGCTATATCTAGCGCTCAGGAGCAATATGTATATTCCTCATGACACCTGACTGGTTTGAATCTGTTTCTTGTCCAAGTTAAAAACGTCTTTTCCTACCATATTATCCATAGTACTGTCGGTGGTTCCAACTCAGGTTTGTCTGGAGCCCAACAGACTTTATTTCCCAGCATGTCCTATTATCCAGGGAGGTGACTGCCACTTGGCCAAGTCCCTCAGCTCCCTTTGTTCAGACAGAAGAACCCCAAGGTGGGGCTTGTAGGCTGAGGTTTTGATTAGAAGGAAAGCTTTGCTGTATGAACAACTTAGAATGATTCTGCAAGACCCACAGATACTCTTCCCCCAGCTCAAGTCTCAGCGTGACAGGCTACCCATGCATGGCTGGGGTGGGCCGTGGCCTCAGAGACCAGTTGAGAGGTGCAGCTGAGGATAGGGAGGGGAGCATGTGGCTGTACTGTCTCTGAGATGGAAGTTCTAAAAGCCCCTAACACACTGAGGGAGAAAAACAGAAGGCTCTTTATGGACAAGAGTGGGGACCCATGCTCACAGCTGGCCTGTCAGAACCCCCACCTCATCCTGACACATTCCTGCCTTTCAGTAGGTCACAGTCAGAGCAGCCAAGCCCATCCGGAAAGAGTTCATTCTGAATGGGTCATTGTGTCTATCCCAGGCACCCTTAGTCTTTGCCTGTCTCTCTGTGCCCCAGCACATGGTGAGGAGACTAGAAGAGGCCTCTGTCCCCATTTTCCAAAAATAGCTGTCTGCAGCACAGAGTCCGGAAGCTTCCTGGGAGGTCAGCACAGGCCCTATGGTCCCCCTCATCCCCAATGACCATGGGTTTCCCCCTCCTTCATGACAGGATTACCCTGTCTTTGTTTCTTTTCCTTTTGCTGTGGCAAAATGCTGACAAAAGCAACTTAAGGAGAAAGGAATTATTTTAGTTCATGGATCAAGGTATAATCCGTCATAGCAGGGAAGCCAAGGTACAGCCAGTCACACCGAATCCACCATCAGAAAGCAAAAATTCATGAATACTAGCACTCAACTCACTACCTCAGTTTCTCATAGCCCCTGCCAAGGGAATAGCCCCATCTACAATTAAAATGTGTCTCTCCACATTGTTAATGTCAGTTAACAAAATCAAGATAATCCCTCCCCCAAAGCATCCTCGGAGTCTGATATCCCAGGTGATTTTAGATTCTCTAAAGCTAACAGTACCAGTCATCACACTGCCATTCCTAGTTTGAGAGCTAAAACTTGGTATCTATCCCCCACACACCCATATGTAGGCCCAGGTGCACGTAGATACACCATGTGCCATCACTATAGTTCCAGCTGAGGTCCTATGTCCAATCTGCCCACAAAGGATGCATCAACCTAGCATGACTTTGGCAGCTTCGGTTTGTGTGTGTGTGTGTGTGTGTGTGTGTGGTGTGTGTGTGTGTGCGCGTGCGCACGCGCGCTCTCGTGTGCAGCTGCACAGCTGCTTCTACATCTCCCTTGAGACTAGGAGACCCAAGGCAGCTGCCAAGGCCCTGGGCTTTATCTCTGCACCTCCAGTCATCACAGGGCAGACATTGCCTTTCTGGATGGCTGATGTGATCCTCCTTTGCAGTGGTGAAATTAGACTCCCTCCTCCTGAAGCTACCAGTGTGGCCTTATCATCGAAGATCACAAGGATGTGGGATCTTCATGAGGCCACAGACTCTAAAGACACCTCGGTGGGGCTATATCCTCCATACCTCTTAGGGAAAGCCTCCTTCTGGTTGCAGGAGGTAGCCAGTTGGTCACTGGTAAGTCTGTCTTACACCCCAACTTCCAATCCTGTTGTTACAGTAAGTAACAGCCGTCTGAGGCTGGCAGTACTGCCTGAGGACCAGCTGCAGATGAAGTGGAGGGAGACAGAGGGAAGTGGCCTTGGCTACCTGGTGCAGGTGACACCTATGGCAGGTATGGAGAGCTCGTGTCTCCCTGCTAGGCTTTCCCTCCTCTTTCCTCTGTTAGGGCTGTTAGAAATGGGTCTACGGTCTCAAGAAAATGACCACACAATCCAGAGTTTTTATTCTGGATTTTGGCAAAGCACAAAGTTTTACTTCTGCAGAATGGTGTGTGGCTAAGCTTAAGCAAGCAAGTAAGTGGGCACACCCAGTCAGAGGTCCCACTGTGTTTTTGTTCCTAATTACAGAAGTCTTGTACTTACATGTTGGCTAATTTAAAGCAACATAGTTGATGAGCCAAGAGCAGGATGTAACCTTGAGCACAAATTTAGATCTTAGAAAAATGTGGAAGGTGTAGACAGGGACTCCCCACCCTCACCCCCATATGTCTTTTAAAGATGGAATCTCCTTTGTCTCATTAACACTTTGATAGAAAAGACAGTGCATATCATTTCCATCTTCTTCAGGACCAAGGCTTTCCACTTGAATAAAGTTGTGGGAATGAGTTCACACCGTCTGTAGACTTCACTGAGCCTGCTCCAGCCAGCTGCTTCCCGAACCATCCTTGGCAGAGCTATTTCTATCATTTCTGAGTTCCTTTCCTCAATCACATGCAGATGCAGTTGGAGAGGCCTCTCTGTATTCTCCTGTACCCAGCATGAATACACACAGAAGGTGGCAAGAATGGCCTGGATCCTGCAGGCAGTGAACATGTGAGAAGGGAGAGTGCCCCAACCCCAGTTAGCCCTCCAGTTAAAGGGACAGGGCCTTGATAACAAGCTGGCTGTGGCAAGGTCACACCTATATTCTAATACTTCAGAGACTGAGGCAAGAGGATCCCCTGTTCAAGGCCAACCTGAGCTACATAGACGCTGTATTTATTTTTTCTGTTGCTTAGAGGAAGATTAATAGCTCCAGTTTCATAAGCTCATAAACAAACAAACAAACAATATTAGGGTTGAGGATGTAGCTCAGTGGTAACATTTGTCCAGCATGTGCAAGACCTGGAATGAGTGAGCCCCAGTATTGAAAGAGGAAAAACAACAACAACAACAAAACCCTAAGAATTAAGCATCCATATTGATATATAGAACAGAAAAGCAAATTCAGATAGACTAGAAGGAAATGATAGAAAAAAGAATAAATTATAAAAATAAAAAGAATATAGCAAAGTGAATCCATAAAGCTAAAAGTTATAAAATACCAATATAATGGCTCCTAGAGGGATATTGACCAGAGCATTCTTTTTAGCCAGTGTGACATTCTGTCTTTTTAAAACATTGTCTTTTCTGTCTTCTTATTTTAAATTGAGATAGAGTCTCACTGCATAGCTCAGGCTAGACTTGAACTCAATAATTCTCCTGTCTCAGCCCACTGCATGCTTGGATTTCAGGGCTGTGCTAGTACACCCAGCTCAAGCCCATCTTCTGCTGCTATAACATTCTTTTAAACAACAGAAGCTTGTCGGTCTGAGACTCCCTGCCTGGCCACTGCCTACTGTTGGACTAAGTGCAGGTCTAGGGACTGCCTGCTGTGCAGAAACAGTGTTCTGTTCCTCCTGGGTGGGAATCGCTTTTATTCCTTGTTGTCGAAGCTCTGTGAGCATGTCCATAAGTCTCTCATAGATCCATTACAAGGTCACTTCTGACACCACCCCACCCGCCCCCAGATAGGAAACAGAGTTCCTTTGGAATCTCATGATTTTGTTTTGTTCTGTTCTGAGACAGGGTTTCATTGTATGTCCCTGGCCAGCCTGGAGGTTGCTTTGTCGACAAGACTAGCCTTGAACTCACAGAAATCTGCCTGCCTCTGCCTCTAGAGTGATGAAATGAAAGGATTGTACTGCCAGGCCTGGCCATGACTGTTTTTTAATGCTGGAATCTGTCCCTATCTTAGATGACAGCATTCTAAGGAAGGAAAGGTGGCCATTCTCCCGCAAGACAGGTTCTTTCACAAAGGAGAGACTTCTTTTGGCTCCCAGAGATTCTTTCCCTTTTTCATGCCATGTTCTCCCATCTGACATTTGTCCTGTCTGCTTCCCTGACCTCAACAGGGTTTGGTTTGGATGATTTCTTATATTATGTATACAATCCATATGTAGTGCACATATCCATATGCACACACATTCATGTACATGTATACCCATATAGCACACATGCATGAAGGACACATAACTCACATATATACACATGTATTTTTTGTGTTTATGCATGCAAAGCACACATGAAGTGCACATACACCTATCCACATGTACATGCATATATGAATACTCCCTGAGGATACATACATGCAGCACACACATTCATACACTCCATGTGTACATATGTATGCAGACATGCACAACACATACATACAAACATCCACACGTCTACATGTACACATATGCATACCCCACATAGTACATATGCCGTGGTACATGCACAAACACATATGGCATACACACATTAACATGGATACACACCAACCCACATGTATGCACTCACATGTATAGTAAACAGCAGCCTCAACAACTCTTCACCACCACCTAGGGGACTTGGAGCAGGAGCTGAGATTGACCACCAAGACCCCCAAGGCCACCGTGGGTGGCCTGAGCCCTTCCAAGAGCTACACCTTGAAGATCTTTGAGCTCACTGACTCTGGGCCTGTCTTGCTGGCACGACGGGAGTTTGTGAGTAAGTCCTCCTGCACCAGGCAGGGAGGATTTGGTTGGAAGGGTTCTGGCTTGTGCCCTGAAGCACTTTCCCTGCGAAGTGCTTGGGTCTTTTTTCCTTTTTTCCCCATGAGGCAGACAGCAAGTCTGTGGATTTGCTTTCCAGGAAGTGCATAAACCCCTAAGTTCCAAGCCCCTGCCCTACTCTGGGCTGGTGTCCTGACAGTCCCCCCTTTCTCTGCAGTTGAGGATCTGAAGAGCCAATCTTTGGGCAGAGGCAGTCGGAGGCTGGCAGGAGCCACCCTGGAGCCTACCTCCTTCCCTCTGAGGGGCCCAGACTCTGAGAAAACATCTGAGTCCAGCATTGCCTTCACCTCAAGCAGGGACCTGCCTATTCTTGGTGGGTCAGAGTGGAGTGAGATTAAATCCTGGGGCAGGGGAGAGCCCTGTGAAGCTTCCTGTGTCTCTTGTCATATGGCCAGAAGTTCTTGTTTGTATTTGACCACACACTCTAGCTTTAATTTAGGATTACCCATCATGTTCCTGGACTCACTAATCTTATATACAGGGCCAGGTCATCTTTTCCCTAGAGCCCTACCTTAGGTCTGGGAGGTATCTGGTAGCAGCTGTGACCCATCCCCCTGCCTCCAGGAGTGACCAATAAGGATCAGAGGAAACTCAAGCAGGGCCTTGGAGTACAAGACTCTGCTCAGCCAACCACAGACCTGGAGAGGCAGAGCCACACTGCAGTCTCTGTGGGAAAGCGAGGGAAGCTAGGTAAGCTCTGTCCTGTGGGACCAGGTGGAGTGAACCCATGTCCTCATCTATCTCCCATCACATCAGGACACTCCCTGCTCCAGCAGCACAGAGCCACGGAAGGCTTCTGTCCTCAGACTTGGGAATTACTCCCTCATGTCCAGGCCCTGTGCTCTGTTCTGTTGCTATGGATAGGGTTTTCTGGTACACTGTTACCCCTCCACTGTGAGTCTTACAGGCAGGCCTGGTCCTTCCCTTTAGACTGAAGATCAGAAACCACAGAGGAATCACCTGGCTGCATTCAGAAATCTCTTGAGGCCTGTCAGGCGCCATCTTTGTTAAATTATCAGGGGCCTCAGGTAGAAGCATTTTATCTACAAAGAACTCTAGGGAGATGAAAGGTCCTGAGGCCACAGAAGTCTCTGGTTGCTACTATCCCTGCCTGATCTTCCTGTCAATTTTCCCAGATTGGACTGTCTGTGGTGCTGACGGTCCCAGTCATACCAGGTGACCACCTATAGGCAGCTGGGCCTGGAAATGTGGTGCTGAAGCCTGCTCAGCCCAGGGACTAAATTATCAGGTTCAGACAAAATGCTGCCAGGGGTTTTAGAAGGCAGAAGTGACCCTAGACCTGAGGCTGTGATCAGACCTCTGTGAAGGGATTTAGAGAAACTGAAACCCCAAACTAGGATACATGAGGGTTTTTCTAAGTCTGTGAGGCACAAAGTCCTCAGAAATCCTGACATCCCCAAGATCCCAGGGAAGAGTATTTTGAGAACTTTAGTCAGTTTTCCAATACTTGAGGTGTCTTGGGAGGCCATAGGCCCCACCCAGTACCCCACTCCTTATTATCTGCCTCAGATGACCCCCAGTTCCAATGCACACCCCCAACACCTGCTGATATAATCTTCCTGGTGGACGGGTCCTGGAGCATCGGCCATAACCACTTCCAGCAGGTGAAGGACTTCCTGGCCAGCATCATCACACACTTTGCAATAGGACCAGATAAAGTCCAAGTAGGTGGGTGCTGTCTCCTTTGCCCTGCCCTTGTGTGTGTGTGGGGGGGGTGGGGATTGGACTTCTTGAGTCCTCACCAGCAGAAGGGTGGTAGCTGCCCTCAGAAAAGGATAGTGACAGTTACAGCCTCTCAACTCATCAACTGTCAAGAGAAACCTGGCTGATGGAAGCCCATTTGGTCTGGGATAGGTCATGACTCACTTTCTCCGTGAGTCAGGGCTGTTGTTACGGTCTGCAGGAAATGTCTAGGTCCCAATTAGTCCTTCTGATGAGATCTCTATGCAAGCCTTGGACCCTGAAAATGTGTCATTTCCTGGGAGTGGGACTCCCAGAGGCTGTACCCAGAACAGGCGATTCTGTGGATCTGGTTTCCAAAATGGAGTCTTGACATTGAGAATGCAGTAGCCCAACACTTGCCTAGCATGCTTGCCCTAGTAATGCAAAAAAAAAAAAAAAAAAAAAAAAAAAAAAAGACCCCTCCCCCCAAAAACCTGAACCCAGCAACCAAAGCCCATCCCTAGGTCTGACTCAGTACAGTGGAGACCCCCAGACTGAGTGGGACCTGAATTCCTTCCACACCAAGGAGCAAGTGCTAGCAGCAGTACATAACCTCCGCTACAAGGGAGGAAACACATTCACAGGTATGTCCTGGGCCTTGAGGTTTAGCTGCTCTGAAGCCTCTTGCCAACCCTTTCCTGCCCCTTCTGCCCCTGAACATTTGAGTGATGGGTGGGTGTGGAACCCACTTCACACTTTACAGGGCAAAATCAACCACCACCACCACCTACCCCAACCTTGGGCAAAAGTGTGGAACTTTGAGCCCCTTGTTGAGAACAAGGTTCTGTACTGACCATAGGCAGCTTCTTTCTCTGTCCTACCCAGCTGGACTGTTAGCCTTGCAGATGGCTTCTTAGGCATGGTCTTGTTGGCCTATGGATACTCTCCACAGGAGGAGCTGTCCCTGATCCCAAGTGCCTTTAGCCTGGCAAGGCAGGACAGATGACATGTGAACAGAGAGTCCTGGGATCAAGTGCCGGGATCAGCTGTGGTTGAGAGGGCACCTGAGGAGAAGGTCCTAGCGGTTGCCCATCACTTTATCCCTTATATTCCCAAGGCCTCGCCCTAACCCATGTGCTGGAACAGAACCTGAAACCAGCAGCAGGTGTCCGCCTAGAGGCAGTCAAAGTGTTGATTCTGGTGACAGATGGCAAGTCTCAGGATGATGTGCGCACAGCTGCCGGAATCCTTAAGGATCAGGACATTGATGTCTTTGTTGTGGGTGAGCGTGCACAGTGCCTGGGCCCTGGGTTGGAATACTCATGGCTGGGGTGGGCTCTGGGTCACAGAAACATCTGCACTCTGGCTTTACCATCTCTGCTAGAAACACAAGTTTGAGAACCGCTGACCTGCAACTTCCACACCCATAGGGCCCAGAGGGTGAGCCCTGCTCCATAGAGGTGCATGGCTACCCCTTGCAGCAACACCTGCAAGAATCTGTCCCTGCCTCCCTTGCTGTGACACTCCCCAACTCCCTGCCACCTTCCAACTCACACTGCAAGTAACCTTCAAACTGGTCCCCTGCCTGCAGCTGCCATTGTGCCTGACAGCTCTTCTCCCTTTGCTCCTCAAGCAAGGACTGTTCAGGTGCTCTATGGAATGTCCACCACATTCACTGCACTGTTTGATGGGAAGGCAACTCCAAGTGTAGGGAGGTGTTCTAGGAGCCCCTCTCTCCCAGGAGCCTCCTCTCTTATGAGTGGGTCCCTGATACCAGCATCCATATAGCCTGGCTTGCCTCCCCTGGCCCATTCCTATGCTCCATTGAGACCCCGTGGAATCTAGGACACAGGGCTTCAGTTTGTGCCCTCCTCCTCACTGGGAACTCTGGTAGGTCCCTCCCCTGTGGTCTTGTCTCGGAGTGGCTTGTTGGCACACACTTCCCCAAAGCAGGTGTGAAGAACGTCGATGAGGCTGAGCTGAAGCTCCTGGCGTCCCAGCCATTGGACATCACTGTCCACAATGTGCTGGACTTCCCTCAGCTGGCCACCTTAGCGCCTCTACTCAGCCGTCTCATTTGCCAAAAAATTCAGGGCAGAGGCTCAGGTAAGGACACAGCACCACGGTGACAGGGAGGGACAGGGAGATTGAAGCTATATTGGGCCAATTTCATGGCCCAGAAGGGAGTGTAGCCTAAACCAGAGGGATTCCTCCTTGGATATGTTGGGGGTTGCAGTAGGGGGATTTTCCTGTCCTTCCTGTACATGGCCACCAGGGGGAGTATGTGCATGTGCTTGATTGGTCCCTGATTACCTTTCCTCACAGTCAAACCAGCAGCAGGTACTCCAGCCCTGGATCCCCTCCCCATGCCCACCAAACTGATCCTGACCCACGCCACCTCATCCAGTATCCACCTGTCTTGGACTCCAGCCTTATACCAACCCCTCAAGTATCTAATTGTATGGCAACCTTCTAGAGGTGGTGCCCCCAAGGAGGTAAGAGAGGGTTCCCTGGTTCAGCCTCTGCTAAGACCATCCTTGGGAGTTGGGGCAGCTGACAGGGCTCAAGCCAGCATGGTTCAGGTGGGTTCTGCTGAGCTGTCGGTGAACACTGGAATGAGGGCCTACAGATGAGTAAGTCCTCATGAGGGAGAACCAGAGAGTGTGGTGCTGGGAGTGGGTAGCTACACCCCGAGGCAACCCATCAGACCGAGTCAGAATATGGAGTGCTAGGCTGTGACTGCAGACACCAGATTGGTTTTGATGACACACTGATAGATAAGTGGATGGTTTTATAGTCTCACCTGTCTCCATGGTGCCTGGTGCTGTTCTGCTCCATGTGGGGACCCAATCTCCCAGGATGGTAGTATCATGTCTCCCAAGTCCACAGCCGGTTGATGGAGTTCTCCTGCTCAGGTGGTGGTGGAGGGGCCTGTCTCATCCATGGATCTTGGAAACCTGACCTCCAACACAGAATACTTGATCTCTGTGCTTCCTGTCTATGAGAGTGGGGTTGGCAAGAGCCTGCAAGGTCGGGCAACCACAGGTAAAAAGGTGACCTTTGTGTAGTCCTGCGCTTTGGGGATAGTACCAGCAGGGCATGGCTACAGGCAGTTCTGGGTCTGAAGTGTTCTCATAAGCCACAAGAGGCTTGGGATTAAGCCTCTCTGACCCCGGTGTCCTCTTTTGAACACAGTGGTGTCACACCACGGCCCGACATTGCTGCTGCTATGATGTCTTAAGGCTCCCATCCCATCTGGTGACAGCACATGGTCGAGGCCTCTGGCTCTCAGCCTACTGCTGGACCTACAATGATTTCTGTAAAAGCTCCACTGAGATAGGGCTCATATGCCCACACTCACCCACTTACAGGGGACAGTGAATAGCTGTTAGTGTATTCAGGGGTTTGCCAGTTGTGGTAGTACATACCTTTAATCCCAGCATTAGAGGGGCAGGTGGATCTCTGTAAGTTCAAAGCCAGCTTTGCCTACACAGTGAGTTCCAGGACAACCAGGGTTAGATAGAGAAACCTTGTCTCAAAAGACAGAAACTTAAACAAACAAGCAAACAAATGGAAAGGACAGTATATTAAAGGATATTTGCACCAAGACTACCATAGATCATATTCAGTCCCCAAAAGAAACTGCATATTTCATTGACACATTCACCCAGCCCTTGCAACCTCAGCTCTGCTCTATGTCTCTGGATCTGCCTCTTCCGGTCATTCTCAGAGACACCTTTATGAAGTATGTGAGGTTTCGTGTGTGTGTGTGTGTGTTGTTGGTGTGTGTGTTGTGAACCTGAATGCTACACTCCTTACCGCCTCCTTAGGCCAGCAGGGTGATCCGGCTCCCCCAGAACTGTGAGCCGAAAACCCAGCCCACTGACATTTGAGACACACGTGACTTAGAATCCTGTACTCCGATTGGTGGTCGCCAACCTGGCCGTCTTTACAACCCTACCTAATCAAAGTTTTGTCACTGGAAAAAGGGCTCGTTGTTCACGTATATGAGTTCTACATGTGCCACAATTCCCCTGAGATTCTCCCGATGATCATCCCCTCCTCAGCACCCCTGCCTCCACCTGGGCCACCGACCCTAGCTGCAGTGTCACCCAGAACTCTCCACATCACTTGGCCGCCCTCTGCTGGGGCCACTCAATACTTGGTGCGGTACCTGCTAGCTGCCTCCAATGGGGAGGAGCAAAAGAAAGAGGTGAGAGGCAGGGAGGGCGGGATGGGGCAGGGCAGATGGTGAGGCTCAGTGTAGAGACAGTACTGTGTCACTTCGTTCCTGCCAGGTACATGTGGGACAACCTGAGGTACTGCTGGATGATCTGGAGCCTGACCAGGACTATGAGGTCTCAGTGCAGAGCCTTCGGGGACCAGAGGCCAGTGAGGCCCAGAGCATCCGTGCCAGGACCTGTGAGTATCTGTTCACACTGCCCAGCGTTCTCAACCTTTAACACAGTTCCTCATATTGTGGTGACCCCCAACCACAAAATTATTTATTGTTACTACTTTATAACTGTGATTTTGCTACTGTTAGGAATTATAATGTAAATATCTGTGGTTTTGGCTGGTTTTAGGTGACCGCTGTGAAAGGGTCATTCGACTTCCCAACGGGTTTGGGACCCACAGGTTAAGAACCTCTGACATAGCAGTTACCCTGATCTGTTGTTTAGCTTGCTCTAGGGTAGGAGACCACAGATAACTCTGGATGACCCGTATACCCTCAGGCCCAGTGCTTCTCACTCGTATCTCAGTCCCAAGGGCAGAGATGGCAGCTCCTGCGGCCTTGTTGTGCCTTGCAGCTGTCCTGGGGCCCCCAAGACACCTGAGTTTCTCAGATGTGCGCTATAACTCAACCTGTGTGTCCTGGGAAGCCCAGAGGCCCTTGCGCCTGGTCAAGGTCAGCTACGTCTCTAGTGATGGCAGCCACTCTGGGCAGGTAAGAGCAGGGACCCAAAAGTTTCAAGGGCTTCCTGGGGGACCCAGAATCCTGGGCATATGCAACGTCCACGCAGGCATGGGGAGCCTAGCATCCTTAGGTGTCCACCCCACATATTCTTCCTTCTTGTTTACACCTCAGTCTATATCTGTTTAACCTCCTTATGCACAGCCTTCGGGATGGTATGAGGCACAATGTTGATGGTTTCCTAGCCCTCCAAAGCTCTGTCTGGCAAGAACTGGGGGAAGACCTGACGCAAAGACACAGACACATACATGTGCATGTGCGTGCACACATACATGCATTATGATTTCATGCTGAGGCTGTGTTTAGATGCAGAATGTTTTGTGGGATTTAAATGTTTTGTGGCCCACTCATGGGCCATTCTGGTGATTCATGGCTGGTTGCAGTTTTCCCATTTTGGGAGTCACAGGCTAGCTCTGGCTATAGGTCTTGAGCTCGGGTCCCCACTCTGAGCTCAGGTTCCTGATAAGTCTGCCTGTATCCCTCCCACAGACTCAGGTTCCTGGGAATGTTACTTCAGCCATTCTGGGCCCACTTTCTTCCTCTACCGTGTACACCATCCGAGTCACCTGTTTTTACCTCGGGGGTGGATCCTCTGTGCTGACTGGCCATGTGACCACAAGTGAGTCAGTGAAGTCAAGGCTGGGGTGTAGCTGGACTGTGTCCCTATGTCCTACTTAAGGCCTATGTTGGTGTCTGTTCTGGTTGTGCTAGGCCAGGTGGGGACAAGTGTCTAGACAAGGGGCCAGGGACATTCCTCCATGTGGCCGACCTTGTCTAAAAGCTAACTGCTAAGGTCAACAGTCTATACTCCATTTATACACCCTGTCTTCCAGAGAAAGCTCCTAGCCCTAGCCAGCTGTCTGTGATGGAGCTCCCAGGAGATACAGTAAAGCTGTCATGGTTGGCCACTGCCTTGTCTGGTGTACTTGTTTATCAGATCAAGTGGATGCCCTTGGGAGAAGGGAAGGCCCATGAGGTAAGGACACAGGGGCAGATGACCTTTCGGAGAAATTCCTATGGCCCCAGATCCCAAGGCCAAGTGAGACTTAGGCTCTGTGCCCATCCCAGTCCTGTATCTTGAGAAGATCTGTCTGCCCATAGCCTGTGAGTCTATCTCTGGAGGTGAGGTTTTCTATGACCCAGATGGACCCCTGCACTCTCCTTTCTCTAGATCTCTGTCCCAGGGACCCTTGGCACCGCCATCTTGCCTGGCCTGATGAAGCATGTGGAATATGAGATCACCATTCTTGCCTACTTCAGGGACGGCACTCGAAGCGACCCTGTGTCCCTCCGCTACACCCCCTGTAGGTGGTCTACCTTCCATTCAGATGGTCTTGGGATAGGAGCAGCACAGAGGGGACTCAGGCCTTCCTTGATTCACATGCTTAGGACATCATACTCTCAGACCCAAGTTAAGCAGGCTATGTGAGTCCCTGAGACTCTGGGCTGGACCATTGGATCTGAGCCCACAAGGGGAACAAACCTTTGGGTGGCTGAGGTCCAAATTTTCCAGCATGGGTGACACAGCCTCTATGCAAGACCTTCTACAGGTATTGGGGAACTCAGCAGGGGCATTGTGTAGGGTTGGGAGGGTCAGGGCATAAGACATGGTGCAAGACCATCTGGCTAGCTGGCCTTCTGGCTGTGGGTACCTCCATTCTGGAAAGTGTTGAAATCCACATTGCCTGTGCCACTGGATAGCTGCAGCAAGCAGGAGCCCCCCATCCAGTCTGGCCTTGTCCTCCGAGACCCCAAACAGCCTGCAGGTCAGCTGGACACCACCAAGTGGCCATGTCCTCCATTACCGGCTCAACTACGCACTGGCCTCAGGCTCTGGACCAGAGAAATCGGTGAGTCTGTATAAAGAGCTAGTAGCCACCCAGGGATTTAGGTGCTGATTTTATCTGTCTATTGAGGATAGCAGCTTCTTTGTGAAGGGAAAGATGGACAGAGGGAGTACAGCCTTGAAAGGAGAAGGTAGTCTAAGAGGAGAGGCTCAGAGGTCTCCTCCTCCCACAGATCTCTGTACCAGGCACCAGGAGCCATGCTGTACTTCGTGATCTGATGTCTGCCACCAAGTACAGGGTCCTGGTCTCAGCTGTCTATGGAGCAGGGGAGAGCATGGCAGTATCTGCCACATACCGCACAGGTTGGTAGGCACCAATATTGCAGCTCTTTCTAAACACCATACCCAAGCCAGACTCAAGGTCCAGATAGATGTTAGACCTAGGCAGACTTCAGAACTGGTCAGACCCTAGAGTAGGCCAGATACTAGATTCAGTGAGACCTCAGATCCAGTGATGCCCCAGAACCAGTATGGCCCCAGGCACAACACAGAGCAAGCTGAATCAGAGTGACTGGGGAATATCTAGAGAGAATGGAGAGTTCTGCCCAGAAGAGACCTGCCCTTGATGCCACAGGCCATGAGCAGGTAGGTCTCTGGTGGCCTGGTATCCTCCAACCAAAAGGCCAAGCTCAACTGTGAACAATCACCTGGGAGTCACAGGTGCTCTGAGCGTAGGGCCTTCAGAGGCCATGGAGCCCACTGCCTCAGCTGTAGTGCTCTCTGTGGGGTCATCTACTTATAATCCAAATGCCTATGATGGTCAGTCACTCACTGACCAGTGGATGGCCACTATGCCTGGAGTCCTGACTGTGATATCATCTGCCTTGTACTGGCTACAGGGTCAGCCTGTACCCTTGCCTCCAGGTTATGCTGTTTCTAGTCACCTCCCGACCCTACCATCTGGTGCCTGGGGTTCATTTGGAGCCCATAACGTGTTTAGGCAGAGTCCCCAATGGAACCTTGGTTTTGGCCTGGGGTGTACAGGGTAGGCAGGGGCATCCTTTCACTTAGTGTGATCCTGTCAAGTGAGGAACGGAGCAACTACAAGGTTGGTGTAACAAAAGGAGGCAAGTAGAGCAGGCTCCTACTTGAGCATAGGTCTACCTGTGCTCACCAGAGGCCTGACATCGCCCATGAAGTGGTCCTTCTGGTAGTTGGGCTAGCTTTGCTGTGACTCACCAGACCCTCCATGTCCTCTCAGCAGCCTGCCCAGCCCTGCACCCGGACAGTTCCCTCTCAGGTAGGTCCTGTATATTTGTGCCAGCTGTGTTCTGTTGTTTGCTCGCTCTGGTTTTCTTGATTCTTCCGAGGTTGGGGCAGGATCATGGGGCATCCAGGATCCACGATCAACTACAGGGGGCAGGTCAAGGCCTGTACCTTCTCAGATGGCCCACGAGGCTGGCAGGGAAGTTTTACTCCCGCTTTCACAGCGGGGGAACTGAGGGTTCCAAAGTTAGCATCCGCATGTGCAGGGCAGAGGCAGAGTTGTCTAGGTACATGTAGGCCCTAGGTGACTCCCTGTTGCCAAGCATCTGGGATAAGTAGTGCAAAGCCTGGAGTCCTCATAAGTACTATGCAAGAAGGTGGGGAACAGATGCTTAGCACAAGGTGTGATGGGATTCTGTCCAGCAAGGGAAGGCCTTAAAAATACAGGGTAGGTAGATAGGCTCTGTAGTATGAAGCCTATACCTCACCCACATCCAGTAAGAGAGCCTACTTGAGGCTGCCACTGCCCTGAAGCTGGCAGCGATGGGTAGACATGGCTGCTTCCTTGAAATAGGCCTCAGAAAGACTGAGCCCTTATGCCTGGTGGTGCACAGTTAAACACCAGATACATACATTCTATTTGTGCCAATGAACACTATGAAAGGAGCTAGCACTTAGAGGGATCCACCATGACACTGATCATGGCCTTATGACTCCAGTGGCTCATAAGCTAGCCTCAGCCTTTAGCTGCAGTCAGGACCACAGAGTCCTCAGGCTACAGAGAGCAAAAGGGGCTGCCCGAGGCTTCTGTGCTGGCCAGAGGGAAATTCAGCAAGGTCTTTCTTAAAGATAACAAACTTAGAGCTGGGTTGGGGCAGAGTGTGATAGTATGTGTCAGGGGCTCCACTGTGCCCTGTATCTGTCTTTCCAAACTGGAACATTTGGGTCAGCAATTTCCCCATTGTCAGAACTGGAATTGAGGAAGGGGAACAGTTTATCCTGGGACAGATGTCAGCCTGGCTAGAAAGGGGCTAGATTCTTGTTTTGGGGGGTGGGTGGGAGCAAGACAGTGCTGGGCCCATGGCCACCTTCAAGACCCTGCTCCAGCCTCTCCCTGTTCTGGTTTCCCCAACCAGGCTTTCTTCTCAGGCCCTTTCTTCTATAGCCTGCCACCCCTCTCCAAGTGGAATCTTTGCTCCTGTCCCTCCTTCTTCCCTGATTGTTCCTGGCTACCATTCCCTGTTTCACCAGGGTTTGACCTGATGGTGGCCTTTGGCCTCGTGGCAAAGGAGTATGCCTCTATTCGAGGGGTGGCTATGGAGCCCTCAGCCTTGGGTGTGGCTCCAACCTTCACTCTCTTCAAGGATGCTCAATTGATGCGTCGGGTCAGGTGCGAAACGGCCGAGGGAAATGGGGGAACCAGAGGGGGTTGTGTAAAATTGGGTGGGAAGAGTTGGTACGGGGTCTGCCACATACCTGCCATGACCCTATCCCAGAACTGACTAGCTTCTGATGCCATGTCAGCAGGCCATAGACTGTTTGGCTTCAGCTCCGTGTACTCCAGAAATTCTCATTTGACAGATTAATAAAATCTCATGTGTGGAATTAGGCTCCGTGCCCAGCATGACTTGAAGCCATACATGGGTCTTTTCCCTATGTGGCCCAGAGATCATTCACTGTGAATGCACAAAATTCTGCATAGAAACCATGGCACATGGTTGTGTATCTGCTCTGTATCCTGACCTACCACCATCCTAGATTTGTAAGAAATGGTTGCTTTCCAAGAACATGAGAAGACCCAAGAAGCCCATAGTATCTAGTAGGCACTCACATCTGTTTGTCCCATGATTTTAGCCTGAACTTCGATGCACACTGTATGACTGAGCATCAGGGTCACTTCCCAAACCTGAAAGAACTGAGGCCTGGGCATGTAACAAAATATAAGTAAGCCTCACAGACGTAAAAGCCCTGACCTTCACACCACTACCATGTGCTCCCATGAGCAAGAAAAGAGATCACAAGCGGACTGAGCATTGCACCATGGGCTCCCACAGCAATCTGGGACCCAGGTACAAGCAGTAAGTTGGGGAATCTTATCCCTGTTTATGCCCAAAGTTTCTACTTCAGGCAGGTGCATGCAGAAGCCTCCTGGTCAAGCAAGAGAGAGGCTCAGGGAAAGCCCTTCTTGTATGCTCATCTGAGGCCCACACAGGCTTACCATCATCTCTATAGATGTATAACTTACTTAATGGTTAGATAAGGGTAAGCATAGCTGCCCATTTCAACACTTATTATTTTATTACTGTGTAAGCAAAGTCTTCTCTCCCCGTCTTATGAACTCCATGGCTGGTGGGTGTCTGTGGCCGTCCTCGATGAGCTCACACTCCAGTTCCTTATGCCCTTCGTTCCCTGAATTTTACACATCAATAGCTTTTCCCATTCATCATCTACTACTGTTCCTACCCTGAGGTCCATGCATACCTCTCCATCCTAGAGCCTAGCTTCATTTCTCACTCAAAATTTAATGATCATGTTTGTTGACTCCATTTCTTGCCTCCGGTGAATAGAGTATAGTGACCACAAAGTCTGATTTCATTTCCTTTGTACCCAGGTATGGACTTGCCACATCATCTGGTAGTTCTTATTTTTGTTTTGTGAGGATCCTCTATTCTGTTTCCCATAGCACCTATAATAATTTAACCTCCCAGCACTGTGCAAGGCTCTCCTCTCTCCACCAATGCTCGTAGGTCTTTCTGACTGTGCAGGGTTTTACACTTTCTCAGTGACAGTGATATTAAAAACTTTTCCATCTGTATGATCTACTAGCACACTTTCCCGTGAGAAGTGTCCTTTGAGGCAGATGTAGCCATTGACACATGTACTTGGTGCTTGACCTTGTCATCTGGTCCTCATGTGTCCCTGGTCCTCATGTCAGGCTTGGCATACATGGCTGTCCCTTATCTTAATGACTTCACCAGCCTCTTCTTTCCTTCCTTGCCTTTGCTACAAATGTTCCTCCTTCCCACCCTGCCCCACTTTTGTGCTGTTGTGAAAGTTTCCAACATGGGGAGACTTAAATGGCATCTACCTCTTCCTTATAAACCCCACAGTAATCAATAAATTAATTGTACTCATTTACAGCGCATAGGTGAGAGGTTACTTACTGGAGCCTAAAGTAACTCTACCAGAAGCCTTTACCTAGCATGAATAGTGACTACCACATAGCCACATAGCCACATAAATGGAGTTACCCTTCAGTTAACTTCTCCCAATGTATAGACTCTAGAGACTCAAGGCAACATGCAGTTACGGCAGAAGTACATGCAAATAACTGTGCAGGAAGGAGTGGCCAGAATCTCAGGTCAGACTCCAATGATCCCACCTCCTCCTCTGAGGGATATCAACAATGAGTAGGTCCAGTTACATGGCCTCTTGTTAGAAGACACAGCTGAGCTGATGAAGATGGCAGTTCTTTTGTTTGGAGGACCATGTTTTACAACATGCCCCTTCATTGATGGTCAGGAAGTTCTATCACAGAGCAGGTGGCTCATCCTTCAAGTCCAAGATCTAGTCTGGTGGTTCAAGTGGTCAGCGACTGGACTCATGAGGCAAAGCCACCTACCTGGAGTACCAGCATTTGAATGGTCTTGTTTCTGCCTCTCTTGTCTCTCCCATTGCCCCTGTCTCTACTCTTACAACAAAACTGAATCAAAGCTGCCTACATTCTCAGTAGTAGTTTGCCTTCATTGATTCTCTCCTCAAATGAGTGACTTTTCCTGTAGCTCTCTATCTATTTACCTTTCTGTGCTTCAAAAGAAGGCAGGACAGATGACTAAGTTCCTGAGTGCCCACTTAACACAAGTTGCCCCCTCATGACAGCTGCTGCACAAGGAGACTTTGGCTGCTGAGAGCACAGGAATCCTTTCTGTGGTGGAGTGGAGAGCTGCCCAAGGAAGGATTGTGAGATCATCGTGGTCATTGTGCTCAGAGAGTTGTGGAGTTGTTCTGTGCATGGTAGCATATTAAATCCTAGAACTCAGGAGGCTGAGAAAGGATCACTATGACTCTGATGCCAGCCCAGGCTATGTAGTGAGTTCCTGTCCCCAAGAAAAACGCAAATAAAAGCTCATGACTGAAGTGGTATTTTTTTCTAACTCTTGGCTTTTATGCTAAGAGCAGATGAAAGGCAAATAGTGAGGTATAGACTGATAAGGATAATTTTATTTGTGACTCAAGACTCTGTTTTTTTTTTTTTTTTTTTTTTTTTTGCCATTCTGCCCTTAGCCTGGATCAGCATGGACATGGACTCTCCCATTGCCTAGTCTGATACCTCAGCACATATACTCAGTGGGAGCAGGCCTTGCAAAGTCACCTTGGTTGTAGTCTTGGCCTGACTTCAGGGAGCGGAGGGTCTGTTGGCCTAGGGGCCTTGACACTTCTTGTTAAACATTGACAGTTTGGGGTATGGGGGGTTGCTCTGTTACACTTCCATGTTTCTTATGGAGAAACTGAGACAAGAAGACCTCTGCTCAGTCCCTTGAAATCTGTTCCACCCCCTTGTCTCTCCAGTGACATCTACCCAGCAACCCTGCCACCAGAACACACCATTGTCTTCCTTGTGCGTCTACTCCCTGAGACACCCCGGGAAGCCTTTGGACTGTGGCAGATGATAGCTGAAGACTTCCAGCCCATACTTGGGGTTCTGCTGGATGGTGACTGTGCACCCCTTATCACCCTTAGCAGTTGGGAGGGATGGGGGCTGCTGCCTACTTTATTAACCTCATGGAACATGAGTCCAAAGATGCCAACCCCCAGACCAAGCTGTGGGTCTTCCTAGGCAGTTAGGCATAGAAGCCCACCATTAGTGAGAACAGATAACCTGGGTATCGCCATGGCTTTGCACTGTGGAGAGAGGCCCTGCTCGGCCTTGGGTAGGGCCTTTGATCTGTCACTGCCTTTCTCTTTCAACCGTTCTCATCTGCTCCGTATCCTCCGTGGCAGCTGGCAGAAAGTCTCTGACTTACTTCAACCATGATTCCAGAGCAGCCTTGCAGGAGGTCACCTTTGACCTGCAGGATGCAAAGAAGATCTTCTTTGGAAGCTTCCACAAGGTCCTGGGAACTGTCTGTCTGAGCCCTGACCCTCTGACCTGTCCCTCCCTGCATGTGGTTGTCTTCTGTAAGAGTCAAACATTGATCTATCTATGGCCTTTGACCCTTGTGCTCCATTGTTCTGATTGTCCCTCCTTAATTTGGGTCAGAGAATAGACTCTTCTTTTTGGGAGACTCCTGCAGCAGCTTTCTCTAAGCTAAGGCCCCAGCAGGTTTCACAGTGGAGTCAGGATTTGGCCCCAGACCCTATGCATTGGCCCCTTAATCTGTCTTGATGTGATCTGGGGTGGCAGACTTACTATGGTTTCTGCAGGTACATATTGCTGTAGGCCACTCTAAGGTCAAACTTTACGTGGACTGTCGGAAGGTGGCTGAGCGGCCCATTGGGGATGCTGGCAGCCCACCCACAGCTGGTTTCATCACACTAGGGAGGCTAGCCAAGGCCAGAGGGCCACGAAGCAGCTCAGCCACAGTGAGTCTGGGCCTTGTCTCATGGGATGGGTGGGCTTTGCCTATATAGGGCCTGACCTTCCCCTGCTTCACAGTTCCAGCTCCAGATGTTGCAAATTGTGTGCAGTGATACCTGGGCAGACAAGGACAGGTGTTGTGAGCTTCCTGCATTGGTAGGTGGCAAAAAGGCCCTGGACACTGTCCCTTGGCCCTGTGATAGCACCACTAAGGCACTGTGACACAGAGTCTGGGGTAGATGGCCCTGTCTAGATCCACTATGCTGAGAGATATGAAAGCAGACTTTTTGACTGAGGTGTCCAGGATCTGATTAGAAAAGTTCCACAGGGATTTTGGGGAAGGTCAAGAAGCTTTATTTATAGTTACTGTAGCTGCCATGGACTGGGACATCCAATTTCCATCAGTGATACCCATATGTCAGTTAGAAGTCCCTAGAGAGAAGCTTTCCCCCCTTCTCTATAGACCCAGGTGGAGGCTCATTCAGGGAGGCTGTAGGACCATCCTAGGCCTGCTGGGGACTTGGGAGCTTTCCTTACCAATCTCCTGGGAGCCCATACTGAGCTTGGACATGCTAGGAACCTGGGGAGAGATGAGAAAAAAGAAATACCATCATGCCAAGGGGTTCGTGTGGGTGTCTATGAAGGGCACCTGAGCCTGTTGCATGCACAGGACTTGGCAGCCCTCAGTCTGACCTCCCCTACCTCTAGTGATGACTCTAGAAGTCTCCTGGAGTCAGGTGTCCTTTGGCCATGCCGAGTCTTTAATCAGATGTGATCCAGTGAATGGTTCATTAAGCAAATGATTTATTTTCTTCCAGAGGGATGGAGAGACGTGCCCAGCCTTTCCTTCATCCTGTGCCTACTCATCTGAGACTCCTGGGCCACCAGGGCCCCAAGGTCCTCCGTGAGTCCAACATCTTCTCTCTGGGGGTGACCATTGACTTCTGTTGCCATTGGTTTAGGTGGAGTGGTCTATCTATGCCCTCACCTCAGCCTTCAGGAAACCAGACCACCAACAGCCCTCACAGGCATGTTACACAGAGAACAGGCTTCCTTAGGTCTCCTCCATGAGTCTTAGGCCCACCATCCCAGTGTAGCCAGCTCCTCTGCATAGTGGCTGAGCTTTGCTCCCTTAGATATACCCTCCATCTGAGAGCAGATGTTGGTCTTTCTCTGCCAGGAAATCAAGAGTTTCTCCAATGTTCCTGACAGAATGAGTCCAGGTCCAGCTGGTCTCCAGGACTGTACTGGTAGCAGCTGGTGGGCTATCATGTGGCAAACTGCAAGTCATAGCCTGGCAGGCAGGTCTGCCCTGGATACTAGAAAGGAGTTGGCCAGTATCATAAGCCGCTTATGGGCAGGCTATGGCATCCTTAGAAGATGTTTATACCTCTTCTGGCCCCTCTCTCTGCAAGTCCAAGGCTCCTGGGCCAGTTTTGCAGGGTGGAATGCTTCCAGAGTCAGTGGTTAAAGAACACGTGCCAAGAGCACTTATCTGCACTTGGTGGTTCAAAGGCATCATTTTATATAGGCCCAGGGTATGACCTCAAATCTGGTTTACTCCATTGGATACCCAGCAGTGAGGAGGAGGGCAGTAAGAACATCTTCAATCTTAGAGGATCCTTTTCCTCCCAGCAACACAGATAGGAGTTCATAGCTGGAGGAGCTGATGATCAGAGGGAGTTTGAGTGTGACTGAGGATTACGAGGGCACTGGTACTCAGTCCTGTCTGTATTTCACAGGGCCTCCCTGGAAGAAACGGCACTCCAGGACAGCAGGGACACCCAGGGCCCAAGGTGGGTCTTGTGGAGTACAGGAACCATGTGCCTGATCTGGCCTGCAGTGGAAGGACCCTGCACATTCAGAGCACAGGGAAGGGCTCCTCACTGTAGAAAAGCAGGAATCTGTCATCACAGGGAAACCAGGAATCAATTTGTGCTCCCTTATCACCTGCTGGACATCTGGCCCCGAACCTAGTATTTAGTGGATATTTGCTCTTCACCCACTCTCATAGGTGGGAATCACCCCACATGGCACAGATGGGAAACTGAGGCTTGGGAGGGCCACGGGTGTGTCCAGGCTGCCTAGCTCCTCAATCTACTGTTCACTCCCTTCCATAGACACTTGCTAATTCCTCCGTCCACAATGCACTGGAGACTGAGTTTCAGAGTGTTTTCAAATACGATTAGTCTCTGAGTTTGTGCCGTCTGTGGGATCTATGGGCATGTTGGAGAGGGAGTCTGATTCTGCAGAGGTCTGTGGTTATGTCAGAGTACAGATGATTTTTTTTTTGGAGATGTAAAATTAATATCTGTACCGACTGGGGTGGCCCCAACAGCCCGAAAAAAAAAATGACTCATTAAAGTTAATCTTGACGAGTAAAATGAGTTTATAAGGGATTGCTCAGAGACAGGTATAGATGGTGCTTTGCCCCTCCATCTGAATCTGGGGGACACTGTCTAGTATTAAAGTAGCAGAGATAACCACAGGTTCAGTAATGCGTGTCACACAGACAAAATCAGGCAGACTCTGGGAACATGGCATATGTGTTTGCTCCACTCTAACCTTTATCGGGGATTGTGCCGGTCTTAGCAAACACCATCTGACGTGGAAAGGACAGCGTTTTTGCTGTAGTCTGACAGAGAAAACAGCTGAACGGCAGTCTGCCGCAGGATGATTTTCTTCTGGCGGAGAGTGGGAGAACTGGTCTCATTCCGTAGAGCAGGGTCTGGCTTTGTAAGGTCTGTGGGTACGTTGGGATGAGGGTTTTAGTCTGAGGAGTGTGAAGCTGAAGGCAGTGTACTTCAGTGGCAGTACCACCCCACAGTGACCTACAAGGTGCCATTCTTCCTGGTTCTAGATTGTACGGCACAATGCCACATGTACAGAGTCTAAGATGTCATCTGGTGGCAGATTCTGGGCTATGTTCCTCCCCTGCCTCGACCTTCACCTCCTCTTAGTCCTCCAGAGGGCCTGTAAAACTGCCCCTCTGCACCCCATCCTGCCCTAAGCCTGGCACAGTGCCTCTTGGGAAGGACTGTATGTTTTGGGCAGAGATGGCTGAGGTCTTTGTACTGTGGACATGTGTATAGTAGTCAGTCTTCCATGAGTCAATGCTCAGCCCACTCTAAAGATACTGCAGTGCTCCTCTCTGGGCACATTCTGCAAGCGTTCCAGTGTCCTCAGGGATGGAGTCCTGTGTCCTTATACACAGCAGTGCCAGCTGTCCTCCCTTTGAAGCTGAACCCTGTGCACCTGCTCTCCCAGGGTGAACCGGCTGTACTCCAGACCACTCCTGGATAACTGGCTTATATTAGGCGATCTGGTGGGGAAATGGACATAACTATGGTTTTTTATTTTTTTTTTTCTTTGGTTGGTTTGTTTTGGAGAGGTTCTCACTCTGTCACCTATACTAGCTGGGAAGTCTTTCAGAAGCTTCCAGGATTTTCTTGTTGGCAGTGTGTCCTCCAGCTCCCTACTGTGGGATGTTTTAGTTTGGGGTCAGTTGTGACTCCCTTGCTATTAGTTGTGTGCCCTCTGACCTTGTTTGTGACTGGTTTCTATATAGATTTTAAAGGTAATTTTTCCGTCTAGTCTATATCATTGCTCTGTTTCTCCTGGGTTTTGAAGGCTATTTTAAAAGATCTCCCAAGGTGGGAAAGACAGAAACAGGTGAAGTTCCATGCTACGGGACCAGACCACATGAATGTATCTCAGGACCCACACGATAAAAGAACAGAGCTGACACTTCAAGTCGTCTTCTGACCTCCACAAGTGTCCGCAAACACTAAACAAACGTGTTAAATACAATTGAAATGCCAAAGACTCCCAGTCTGAGAGTATAAAGTGGACATCCTCTGGTTTCCCTGGGGCCTTTCAGACCCACACACGTTGGTTCATCCCCAGCTGATACGAGGCAGAAAAAGCCATCTCTGATATTGAAAACCCGGTCTCTAGTCTGTCTCCTGAGGATTCAGCCCTGCTAGTCAGTATCACCTTCATCTAGCTGTATCTCCAAATACACTTTCCTTTCCCCCCTGGCTTGTTTACTGGGTCTGTGAGCCCAGCCTGGCCAAACCATGCCTGTCTACCGGACAGGTCCAAGCATCATGACAGGGCCTCATACCTACAACTTTAACACGGGAAGATTCAACCTAGCGGGTTGTATGTATGCACGTGCAGGTCAAGGGACCACTCTGTTTTCTCTGTCCACCTTTATGTGAGTTCCAGGGATTGAACCCGAGTCACTAGGCTAGTACAGTAAATGCCATTACCCACCAAGCCGTCTGCCAGCCCAGTCTGGGTCTCCTTGCTTATTCACTTTGGACTATAGAACTCACTTGTCCGTTTGGAAGATACAGTTAGTGTTTTTATTGGGATCAAGTTCAGGTTATAGCTGTACTCAGAAAAAAAAGTGGTGCTGGGTGTTATTCTTATATCCAGCGTTCTTATTCATCTTATTTGTGATCAGTTTACTTCCATGTATTTCAGATTTACGTGAGATCATGTGCATAGGTAATTTCCCTTCTTCTGTTCCAAGTTTATAACTCTGTTTTCTTTTTCTTGCCCAGTGATGTTAGCCAATAGTTAGAACTCTGTCAAATGGTGTCCTGTGGTAATTCAGATATCTATCTTCCCTTTGGCTTCACAGTAATTCATTAGATGCAGAGCTGGTTCGGGCACTTAACCAGATACTCATCTTCATGTGATAACAAAATTCCTTTAATCTTAATTTATTTGAAATTCGAAAAACAAATCAAACAGACATTAAATAAACGTATCATGTGTTCGGTGATTATGGACATGATCAGGCAATTTTCTTCCTGAAGCTACTTGCTATTAATTTTGCTGGTTCCCCACATGCTAAGTACTCTCGGGTCATTAGGAAACCAGCCTGGTGATGACGTCCTCATCACTGCTTTAGTATGTGGCAGTGTTCTGCGTGCTAGTATTTTATTTATAGTTTTGCATTAATAAGACTGAGCAGTTTGCTGTATTGTGTTAGAAGCAATGATTTGCTTAATTGAAAAAAAAAAAACAAAGTTTGGAAGTGTTTCTTTCTAATCTCGGTTTAAACATCTGGTGTCACCCATCCCTTAGAGCTTGTGAGAACCAAGGTTGGTGTTAGGGGTTTCAGAGTTTAAGGAGATATGGCTTTCTTCCCCGTGTATCAGCCAGTAAACTCCTTTTGGTGATTTCTGTGCACATTTCCTCTCTAAGCCCCTTTGGAACCAGAGCAGAAGAGGAGAACTGGGATTGGGTAGAAGAACTAGCTTCAAATCCTGAATCCATTTTGGCTTGTCTATGGCTCTGGATATGTGACCAGGGGCTGATTATTTCCTACAGATAAGGTCCTGTCAGGATCCACTCAGGGTAGGCATAAGGTGTCAGACAGAATGCAAAGGGCAGGGGGTGACTAGGAAGGGACAGAGGGTGTGCCTTCTCAATCCCTCCTTGTGTCTCCAGGGAGATCCAGGCCCACCTGGACAAACAGGACCCGAAGGCCCTGGAGGTCAGCAGGGGTCACCAGGGACCCAGGGCCGTGCAGTCCAAGGACCCATGGTAGGTGCTGCTCTGTACACATCTTCTTCCCTTTTGTCTCTGTTCCCTGCTTCTCAGTCCACCTTCCCCTCCAGGGGCCGCCAGGAGCCAAAGGAGAGAAGGGGGACCATGGACTCCCAGGCTTGCAGGTAATGTGGCAGGGCCATGGCAGGGTGAGAACATAAGCAGGACCCTCCTTTGCCTATGACATTGGCTTTGCCTTGTGGACTATCTCTGTTCCCTCACAGGGCCTCTCTGGCCAGCAAGGCATTCCTGGGAAAACTGGCCTACAGGGACCAAAGGTATTGACTCCAGGCCCAGTGGGTGGTGAGTGGGAGACAGTGGGCCCAGGTAGAATCTTGGAGACAGAGGAGACAGAGATTGAGGAAGTGGAGAGGCTTCCTTCTCCACCAGAGGCTTCTTTGCCTTACTTCCTAAGGCCTGGCTAGGAAGTAAGCTATCTCAGCTCACACTGAAGGTAAATGCTGTCACCCTGAGGTGGGGTAAAGGGAGGCAGATACACTAATCAGAGCTGGGGCAAGCTGTACATCTCACCTTACCAGGGTAGGTCACCTTCTTGGGGTAGTACTAGTCTGGACCCAAAGGGCATCAAGTTGGTAGAAGAGAATGCCAATGCAAAGAGTCTGTCGGGATATTGGGGTGGTCACTGTAGAAAGCATGGGATGACATAAGCCCCATCTCAGTTTTCCCTTTCTCTGTTCACCAGGGAATGAGAGGACTGGAGGGACCTGCCGGCTTGCCTGGACCACCTGGCCCCAGGGTAGGCTCTGACCCAAACACCCAAGGCTCCCTGGAACTGGGCAGATGGTTTGGGAGAAAGGCACTGAACATTACCTGCTAGACCACTGTAGAGGAGGGAATTGTTCCCACTGCAGCCTTCCACAGCGCTCTGCTGGGCATCCAAATGTCTGTACACTGGAGCATCCCTACTCTACCCCAGAAAAGGCCCTTGCTCCTGGAACAGGTTTCTATGGAAAGGAGTCCTTGTGTAGGCCCGATCATATCTGCACCCCAAATCTACAGTGCAGGGGTGCCAGAGTTTCCAGCTGGGCCTCTTAGGTGTCTAGACTGGCTGTCAGACTCTCCAGCAGCTGGAGAATCAAAGGCAGCCTATGACCTGCAGGAAGGCTGGGGTTTCCTCACCCTGAGAAGACTTTCTTTCCTCAATCCCAGAGGGTCTTCACTGTGAGTTCTTTTTTGTTGTTGTTGTTGTTGTTGTTGTTGTTTTTTTTTTTGAGACAGGGTTTCTCTGTGTAACCCTGGCTGTCCTGGAACTCACTCTGTAGACCATGCTGGCCTTGAACTCAGAAATCCACCTGCCTCTGCCTCTCAAGTGCTGGGATTAAAGGCATGCGCCACCACCGCCCGGCTCACTGTGAGTTCTTACCCAGTGAACCTTCGAGAGGGTGCCCCAGGCCAGAAGCTGAGAATCACCAGGATATGCTGCAAGGAGTACCCTCTGGGTCTGGGGAATGCCATTGTTTCTGCCAGAGTAGCCAGAGCCTAGCAGGGAGCGTTTCAGTGCTGGGTGAGGGGAGGATAGTCGATCCTGGATGCAGAGTGAGACTGAGTGCTGAGCATAAGTAGGGTTTTGTCCTGGATGGTGGGGGAGTCTGGGAGGGTCTGCCCTGGGTGCTGGATGAAGATTAATAGTCTTCTATAGACACTGGTTTGGGAACAGGATTCAGAGCATTCTAGGGAGGAGGGCAAGGCCTGAGAGTAGCTAGAATTAACCTTGCTGGCACTGGGACTATGGATATCAAGCCAGGACAGGGCTTGATATCCATATATCAATAGAACAGACTCCTTGGGGCTCAAACTCTGTTATCTGCAATTTTGCAGGGGTTCCAGGGCTTGGCAGGGGCCAGGGGCACCAATGGGGAGCGAGGACCCCCAGGAGCTGTGGGTCCCACAGTAAGTACCCCCTCCCACACACCTCCAGCAAGTCAGCCAAGCAACAGAGACCGTACAGGCTCAGGTTCGGGGGCTCCCTGATTGAAGATCTGCCTGTTCAGAGCTTCCTGTGGCTTCCATGGGGCAGAGAATTGGAAGGAGGCAACAGTTGACTTATGGGGATCCAGCTCCCTGGAAGGTCACCTTAATCTTTCGTCAAGAGGAATAGGGTTTCAGCAGCTTAGAGCCCCTGAAGTGGGCTTTATAGTATGGGCATAGCAGAAGGAGGAACAGGGTGATATGGCGTTCGTGGCTCAGGCCTGCCTCTGGGCCAAGGGAGGGTCTGTTCTCTAGACAGCGTTTCAGCTGTTTGGGAGTTCTGCCCGTACTCCCTATCACAAAATGCAGCTGGGGATGGATTCTTTGCAGATCCCTCCCAGCTCCACTTGGGACTGTCTCTGCTGTGGATGTCCAGCTTCATTTACTCATTCTGGGCTGGTGCTAAGGGCATAATACACTTCTGGAACTTGGTAGTTGGGTTGAGGCTTTGTCACCACATCAGCCTGTGTGGAATCAAGCCTGCCACATGTTGCCATGCCTGCAGCTCCTTGCCTCTATGCTGACAGCTTTTCCCCTATACCTCCTGCTACAGGGTCTACCAGGGTCCAAAGGTGAACGAGGAGAGAAGGTGAGTGACGCCCATAACCCGGAGATTGGGACTCCCTTGTGGCACCTGCCATGGGTCCCCAAATCATGTCCTCCTTCTAGGGAGAGCCACAGTCCCTTGCCACCATCTTCCAGCTGGTGAGCCAGGCCTGCGAGTCAGCCATACGGAGTGAGTGAAACCCACCCTGCCCGGCCTCATCCTTATTGGTGAGGCTGGCCCCATCTGATGTCTCCTTCCCCAGCGCATGTGCTGAAGCTGAATTCCTTCCTCCACGAGAATGCCCGTCCCCCAATGCCCTTCATGGCAGAGACAGCCAAGCTAGGCAGACCCAGATCTATAGATCCTCGATTACACAACAAGGCTCTATTTCCTGGAGACTGGGGACATATCCTCCAACCTGAGGACCAAGGTATCAGGCTTCCTGCTCTTAGAAGGGATTCTAGAGGTAGACAGTGGCTGGTTCCCTGCACAAACACACATGTGTGTGAGAGTGTGTGTGTGTGTGCGCGCGCGCGCGCGCGTGTGTGTGTGTGTGTGTGTGTGTGTGTGTGCACGCGTGCGTGTATGTGCGTGTTCCTCCTTGTCAGCCCCTTTACCCCATTACATCATTTAAGAGATGTCTTAATGAATACCTCATTTAGAAGTTGTAAAGTCTCTACTCTGGCTGATGAACCCACACTAAGGTACTTGCTTGGGGCTCAAAGACCTGATGTGCTGGTGTCATGAGTGCTTAGCCTTCAGCCAAGCTTCATGCTCATCCCAAGAGGACCCAGCCCTTCCTCTGACAGACAGGTCAGAACAAGAAGCTGAAGCTGCTACATCCCCAGTCCTGGAATGTCCCCTTTCCTCTCAGGTGAGCCTATGGCTATCAGCCACACAAGCAACCCTGGACTGCAGGAGGTACAGACCCCAGAACCCTTGGAGTGAACAGGTGAGTTTCTATCATGGTGCCAGCCATGGGGCAAGAAGGAGGGATAGCTGGAGGGGAGGAGATTTGCATGGGCCGAACAGAGAGAGTGGAAGATGGTGCTGTCTCCATCTGGGAAGAGACCCTGCCCTCAAGCGTGGGGTGCAGCTAGTACTTGTGAAGCTGGTTGTCCTGCAGACCCTGGTCGGGCCTGCCAGCGTGAAGAGCCACAGGTGGAGGAGAGGTCTGAGCTACAGGAGTGTGGGTGGTCACGGATCTGGGAGGGGTGCTTACAGAGACTGGACCTCAGGTATGCATTCCAGTGAACACCTGGCCAGGTGAGAGCAGCTGAGGTCTGAGACAGAGCACTCTGCAGGTTCTGAGTGTGAGCGATAGATCTGAAAGTAGGTGGACAGGGTGCAGCACCAGATGACCTCTTCCCTTTCTCAGGATGTGCTAAGCAAACTTGCCTGAGTGTGGGACAGGGTATAATGAATACAGGTCGGGTATGAGCACAGATAAACCCAGGTGAGCTCTGTGAACACAAGTGCAGGTGAGCACAGGTGGCACCGGTGTGTTCAGGTGGCACAGGTGGGTTCAGGTGGCACAGGTGAGCAGAGTGAGCACAGGTGGGTTCAGGTGGTACAGGTGAGCAGAGTGAGCACAGTGGGTTCAGGTGGCACAGGTGTGTACAGGTGGGTACAACAGCATTGTCCTCAAGTAGATGATGGAGCTGGAGGCATGTGGGAGCAGACTCATCAGGCAGGGGCTCAGGGGTGTGTGTAACGGAAAGTGAGTGTCAGGAGTAAGGAGCCCTGTGTGAGTTCAGCCTTGTCCCTGCTTCTGGGACCAGAGAACAACTCAAGATTCTGCTCTGTTTCCTGTCACAACAAAAGCTCTACAGACCTCAGCTTCTTTCACTTTTGGGAAGCCTTTTTCAGCGTGCCAGGAGGCTGGGCCGAGGCCTCCTAGACTGCAGCCCAGCGGTGTCTGCCCTTCTCTCTTGCCAGGACCTTCCCTCTGCCACTTCAGATCGCCCTGCCCTTCCCCAGCACCACCATCCGTAATTTTGTCTCAACACTAAGAACAACTGTGTGCTGGAGGGGCAGAGGAGGAAACCCCGAGGAAGACCCTGAGGTGGCAGGAGTTGGAAGGGGAGGGTGGCGCTCCTCCTTAAGCCCCTTCTTTGTAGCATGTCTAGGTTCAGATAAACTTCTTCTTGCTCATCAGCCTATGTGAGGTGTCTGATCACTGCTGGGAGCTGTCTCCCACCACTCACAGGTTCTCGGACCTCCTCAAAGCCCAGGCTCCTTCCTCTGGACCTCACCAGGACTCAGCCTGGATGCTGTGCTGACTTTTCATCCATCACCCAAGGCAGCAGAGTCATTCGATGCTCGTCTTCACCCCACTAAGGACAAACCTGGGCACAACTTTTCATTTCTAAGGAATCCTTGTCATTCTAAGGGTGAAATCCAGACCTCCTGCCAATTGTAGAGCACAGCAGAGTGTCTGCTATGGCTACCCCTGGGCCTTTGCATGTGCTATCATGTCTGCCAGGCTCCTCCCAGGGTTCTGTTCCTGACTGTCTCTCCTTCAGAACAGGGCCATCACTTCAACCCTACTGTCTCTTTCAGACCCTTTTGCTTCTGTTCTGACCCACCCTATCCCCAGTCCAAAGAGTCCGGATCACCTCCACTCCCCTCAGCCTCTGTGCTTGGCTCCAGCATGGGGATGTCACTTTAAGACCTGGTATCTTTGGCCCTTGTCTTCAGTGTCTCAGAGCAAGGTTGTCCCCTGACAGCACCTCAGCTTTGAGGATGGTCTGTCACCATGACACCTGCATTCCCAATTCTAGCCTAGCTAAGAGTCAGGAATTTCTATTTCCTCTTTCAACAAATATTAAGTAATTGGCCCATTGCTCCCATCGGTGTAGCTAAGCATGAAAAGTCCAGAAACAAAGAGGGAACCCATATCACTGGGGGAAGGGTAAGATTTTTGACAAGGGACAAGAGATGTCTGACACTGACTAAAGGAACAGTCTACCACAACTCAATATGTGTAGGTGTGCATTTGTGGGCACACAGGTACATGTGTATATTAATGTCTGTATACAACATGTCTGTCTCTGTACATCTGTGTCTCTATGAGCATGCCTGTAGACACATGTCTCTGTATGTAATGCTGCACACATACACGTGTCCCTGTGCATGTGATTGCATACACACATGTCTGTATGTACATGTGTCACTGCATATATGCATGTGTTTGCACAGTTGTGCAGCACTGATCCTCAGGAAGCTGTTATAAGACAATGAATAGTTTCCTTCTGGACCTGTGCACACACACATATGCATTCTAAAACACATACACACATGTACAGAGATGTACATTCTCCGTCCAATCATGAACAGCATTGCTATGCAGGCTTAGGGCATGCAAAGAAAAGGAAAAGTCCAAGGCAAATACACTGAGACAAATGAACAGTCTGTATCAGATGAGGAGGAATTTGTGTTTTCTTTGGTCTATTAATTTTTAAAACTTACAACGCACCACAGAGGCAGGAAAGGATATTAATAACACGAAGCCCAAAATAACAGGAATAAATGAAAGGAGGCCAGCTTGAAGGATGGTGTGTGGAAAAGAAACTGTGAAACAAAGTCAGCAGGAGACATGAGCCTGAGAACACTGCCAAAGCCATCAGTAAGCTGCAGGATCAGAGGAGAGCAGTGTCCAGGAGCCTGAGTCCGGAGAGATATAGGGAACTTGTTGACAGCAGCCTCGTGATGAGGCCTAGAGGAGAGAGGCAGTAATAATTGGAGCACTGGTATCCTTAGGTAACAAGGCTTTGAAGATTGGAACATCAGAGAAAGATCTCAGAGCTCAGACTGATGACAGAGCCATGAGAGTCAATAGGTGGGTAATGAAATATGTCCTTAGCGTCACATGTGGTAAAGACAGTGGGAACACTCATTAAGAAATCTTTGCTGGGAGAACCTACAGCCCAAACTACCAGATAAAACCTCTGAGGCAGCAGTCAGGGGGTAGGGGGAAACACATCTCATATCCAGGATGAGGGCAAAGGATATTCTAAGGACCACAGCACTTCCAAGTACTCTACAAAGGACCGGGGATGGTGTGAGCAGTGATGGCAACCTCCCTCTGCCTCAGGTAGTCACACAGTAGTAGTCTTAAACAAGACCATTCTAGATTATTCTAATGAACTAGTGCCAAAGGCAGCAGGGTGTCATGTTCTCAGGAGGTGGAGGCACCATGGTGTCTCCAATCAATATGGAAAGCTTTGTTTTACAAGTGTTTGCCGTAAGCAAGGAGCAGCTTCTAGAATAGGAACCAAAAGAGCAAGTGTCCAGAGTGACTGATTAGATCAGGCTTTCCCCTGTAGAGGGTTTAGAACATATTAAACAATAAATCTCCTAGTGTGGCAGAAACTGATGTAAATATGTTTCACTTATGGAAAGACATACTCTCTAAACTCCTCAGAAACATAGACACAGTGTTCTGGTTGATTCTTCACTAGTCAGGAAAATACACTGCTAACCCAGTAGTGAATTCTGTCACTCTTGCTTTCAGGCCTTGCATGTGGTCTGTCGTGGCCACTGTCCCATGTAAATTTGAAAAGAATAAGCATGCTTTCTGCTGTTTGAGAGAAGGTTCTAGAAATGCTAGCCAGGCCAGCAGACAACAGTGGTGTTCAAGTCTCCTCTAGCCTTGTGTATTTTCTCAATAGAAACATGTAGATAATATTTTTAAAATTACCATAATTTTTATTATTATTGTGTGTGTGTGGTGGTGGTGTGCGTGTTATGTATATGTGTGTGGTGATGGTTGTGTATGTTGTGTGTGTGTGTGTGGTGATAGTTGTGTATGTTGTGTGTATGTGTGTGGTAATGGTGTGTGTGTGGTGATAGTGTGTGTGTGTTTATGGTGATGGTGTGTGTATATATGTGTGTGTGGTGATGGTATGTGTGTATATGTGTATGTGTGTGTGTGGTGATGGTGTGTGTGTGTGGTGATAGTATGTGTGTGTGGTGATGGTGTGTATATATATGTGTATGTGTGTGGTGATGGTGTGTGTGTATGTGTGTGTGTGTGTGGTAATAGTTGTGTATGTTGTGTGTGTGTGTTGATGGTGTGTGTGTAGTGTGTGTGTGGTAGAGGATGGTGATGGTGTCTGT
This sequence comes from Mastomys natalensis, assembly GCA_021653895.1. Classification (NCBI taxonomy): domain Eukaryota; kingdom Metazoa; phylum Chordata; class Mammalia; order Rodentia; family Muridae; genus Mastomys; species Mastomys natalensis. The sequence continues at coordinate 435,263 of JAJTUV010000110.1, read as the reverse complement.
GTGTGTTTGTGGTGTGTGGGATGGTGGTGTGTATGCGTGTTGGTGACTGTGTGTGTGTGTGTGCGGTGTGTATGGGGGGTGGTAGTGATTGTGGTGTGTATGGTGTGTATGTATATGTGTGGTGATGGTGTGTATCTGTGTGTGGTGATGGTGTGTGTGTGTGTTTTGTGGGGCAGGAAGTTGATGTCTATTGTTTCCCACCTGATTTTTTTGAGATATGGTTACTCACTGAAATTGGAGCTGGCCAGTTTGGCTAGACTGACTAACCAGGAAGCCCTGGGACCTGCTTGTCCAAGAGGAATTGCAGAAAATGTTTAAGGAATTATAGATAGTTGTCAGCATTCTCAGCATTTATATGGGTGCTGGAGATTTGAACACGGGTCTTTATGGTTACATGGCAAACACTTTACCTGCTGAGCTGCCTCCCCAGCCCTAGGTGTTTTTTTGCTGTTGGGAGTGGTTTGTTCAAGACAAAGTCTCACATCGCTCAGTCTGGCCTCAAACTCAAAATATAGTTGAGGATGGCCTTGAACCCTTCATTCTCATGCCTCTCCCTCCCGGTGTTAGGATGAAAAGCTGATATGCTCACCATAATCCCCTCCGCAGCAGCACTTCTCATACAACGACAACCTGGGACCACCCACATGTCCATCACAAAGAAAATAGGTGAATAAATGGTGTAGTAGCCACACAGTAAGCACATGAGAACTGGCATCTCATCACCATCATGGTAAACTATTCATCAGGGTAAACTGATGAATCCCAAGCAGGCTGAGGAAAGCCAAGCACGGCAGTACAGCCCACAGCATGGAACCCACATAAACTGGATGCAGAAGTGGATACACAGTAAAGAGTGGGGGCTTCTGGGTACTGGTGACATAGGCAATTACAGTGAGAAAGAAAGAGTATGTAGGCGTGCTGACAGTCTGTACATTCTATCTGTATGTCACCCGTGAGGCCAGCAAATAGCATGAAATGTCAGGCAGGATTAAAGTAATAGAAACTCCTACCTGCAAACAGCAAGTGTAAACAGCATATCCGAGTGGAAAGTGCTTTGAATCATCTAAATCCCAGTACAAACTCCAGGGCCTGATAATTCTACCCTTCCCCTTGGTATTGTGTCCTGAGCAGTGTGCTTCCAGCTGTGGGTCAGCAGCCAATCAATTTGGGGAGTTGCAACTGGCATTTTTCTACAGACTGAAATAGAAGAGACTAGAATAAAGCAGCAGGAGCCAGGAATGTTCTCGTGTAGCTTTTTAAAAAACCCGTGTGCACACAATGGACACATACCAGGGATCCTCGGGTTTTTCCCCAAAAGGTCAGGACAATTCCAGGACCAGCTAGTGGCTTTGTGCCAATGTGCCTTAATTTGTATGGGTGGCAGGAGACCCAGAGTATAAAGCAGTGGACTCTCAGATGTTTTTAGTGGAAAAGCACCACGGCCCAATAGCTATGGCAACAGTAAGGTCACTTCCAACCTATAGGATGAATTATCTGTGTGGGATGGACCCCAGGACCCACATCTTAGCTTACCAGGGAGACAAGGGACTCCCTGGGAGTTGATGGCACTACAGGATGGGTGTCAGTTGCTATTACCGAGATGTCATGTTATGCAACTTCCTGGAAGTAGGGGACATCAGGTCTATCAGTAGGTGGAAGGGATGTGAGGGAACGAGGTGGCTCCACCCTCATGGGGGTTTCTGTGAGGGGCTCAGGGTGCATTGAGGAAACAGCCTGTGATATTCTGGACACTTCCTCAGGCCCTGGGCTACAAAAGGGTCTCTAGCTGTGGATGACCCTGGTGTAAGTTTTGTAAGGAATATTGTAGACGGCCCATCAGCCATGAAGCTGGGTAGGCTCCAAGCAAGCTGAACACTAGAAATTAGCCAGCTGTGGAAACAGTAGTCTTGAGTCTAATAGGCCCCCAACATGTCAAGACACCACAGCATACAGAAAGCAAAGAAACATTATTAACACAAAGAGAAATGGCAACACATGCCCACAGAGATGAACGCAGGTACTCAGCAGCACCTTGACTGACAACTGGAAATGAAGACAGGGCCACACGCTGATGGGGAGACACCACAACTCGGTTTATTCAGACAGAAACAACAACTAAGAACCAACAAGCACACAACACGGCAGATGAGCCTTGGCCACACAAGCGAAAGAAGCCAGACATCGCAGAGTCCGATATGGGATCCCAGACATAGGATGGCTAGCTGAACTGGTCTCCAAGACTCACATTTGAGTTGATGCTGTCCGATGGGATGGGGTAGAATGGGAGGACTTTGGGGAGATAACATCTACATATCAGAGGGGCTGGGGCCACACGGTCTCTGTTCTTTAAAGCTCACAAGTTCAAAGGCCTCAGATCAAGCATTCTGCCCTAATTGAACTTCATCTTGAACATGTATCAACACTGGAAGCAGGCAGACAAAAGGCCGGCTGAGTGGGAATGGGGAGAATACGGTGCTTTATTTTCCTTTTCTGGCTTCTGGGTATATGTGTGTGTGTGGGGGGGGATATCCTGTCAGGTTCATCCCAGCCATTCAGTTTTCCTGACCCCGAAGAGAACGGCACAGCAGTCCTGTTCCGTGTCACTGTGGACTTGCCCTGATTTCTACTCTTGTCTGCATTTCTTGTGATTGGAGCCACGAATGCACCATGATGGTAGAACATGCATCTGTCAGGTGTTATCTGCTGCCTTAATCACTGGGGCTTGTGTTCCCCTTGGCTCCCAGGTTCTGGCACGAATTTTCCCCACCAGGGTTATCTTGCATCATCCTGAGAGTTCCAGTATAGGGGCTAGTGACCTAGTCAGTCAGTGAAGGGCAGATTGAAACATGGCAGATGGGATCCTCCATGCCCTTAGGACTCTAGGGAAGGCCTGGAACATCCAGGGTTCAAAGCCCAGACCTCTGCATCCCCTTCCTGTACACAGGAATGTCCTAGGGCTTCCAGCATGGGATTCCTTTCCCACCAGCACTCCAGGTGCCCAGTGGCTCTGTGTTTAAAGGCAGATTTGCCTGCAGATAGTTAGGTAAGGACAATGCTGGCCTTTTGGCATACCTCCTTCCTGGCATCCTCATTCAGCTGGGATGGGCAAGTCATACCATGGAGGTGATAGCTGTGCCTACTGGAGTCTTGGTGTGTTAAGTTCTTCTTTCATTTCTGCAGTCCCCAGGACCATCCTAACAGGGACCTCAGCTTCAGGGCCTAAGACAACTTGGCTGAGGGTTCAGGGCCCAGCTCTGTGAAACCCAGCTGGTGGGTGGGAACAGTGGAGAGACAACTGGAACCATGACACAGGATGATTTCTTAGGTGTCTCCCATGTTCTGCCCTTCACCCAGTGGAATCTCAAAGAGGTGGGGCACAGCATGTTGTTTTTCCCATCCCATCACTGTGGATTCTCCAGGTTGCCTGGTGCCATCTTGGGAAGGGGAAGAGGAGCCCTTCTGGTCTTCTCTACAACCTAAGTGCAAGGTAGACTGGATGAGGCATCCTTAACCCTTAGTCGATGGCCCTCAAACAATGAGCCAGGGGGCCTGTTTTGCTTAGAAGTCTCTAGGCAGCTCACCCTATTCCACAACATTGAAGAGGTTTCCCATCACTCCTGCTGGTCTGGAGAGACATGCTCAGGGAACTGTGGCCTCACCACAGGACTGTGATGAGAAGTCTTACCTTCAGTCTTCTAATCCCAGAGAGGCAGAAACACACAGGGTTATGAAGGAAGATTTGTGAGGGGATGTACAGTCCAGGCCCTGGACATGATTTAGCTTCATCACAACCCCAAGACTCCCAATGCCCTTGCCCTCCTGGGGTTTCTGGACCCTAGGAAATGCTCACCATAGAGCCCTGTGACCCTGAGGTGAAAGCAGGATTCCTGTGGTGCTTCAGTCTTCCTGTGAGGACCTGCACTCATTCTCCTGTGAGTGGGATCCATCCACATAGCTCACTGCTCTCTTTCTTACCAATTCACCCCAAACTAAACAAAATAAAGACCTACCCAGGCTACCTCATATGGGGTGGACTGGACATCTATAGAACCTATATCTAAGGCTGCATGTGTGGGGTCTTTGAATTCAGACTCTGGTTGTCCACACTGCCACAGAAGACTTGGGGTTCATGCTGTACACTAGCTCACCTTTGAGTCAGAGAGAAGCCCAGCCTGGAGGGTTGAAGGGGAGGGAGAGGGTGTGGCCAGTAGAGGCACAGCGAGAATTTCCTGGATCTTATGAATCCCACAGCATGAGGGGCTCTAGTTCCTGAAGGGGGATGAATTTTTGAGACCTCATAGGACAACTGAGATCAACACTGGATCATTCTCTGTGACACAGATGGGTGTGTGCTGTCTGTAAGCCAGGGAGTGACTGTTACTTGCTCTGGAGAAACTTTAATGAGGACTCAGCCTGCAACTGTATCAGCCCTCAACTCGCTCCAACCAGGCCCATGGCCTGACTAGAACCGGGGCCAACTTCCAGCTCCCAAGGCAGCGTCTCTCTCCTAGGTGTCTCATGGCCGGTTTGGAAGATGTGGGTGACTGAGTCTCATGGCCCTACGGAGACCTGGGAGCTGGGAGCCGCTATGTCCCTAGATCATACCAGCCAGCCAGGGAGGCAGGAAGAGTCCCACAGTGCCCAGAAGGCACACAATGATGAACATCCAGAGGAAGATTCGGTCAATGACCATGGCCACGTATTTCCAGTCCTCCTTCACCTGCAAACATAGATATGGGTCACTCTAGCTCCAAGATCCCATGGGCAGACAGAGAACCTTCTGGAACTTAGCACTATGAGCCATAATTTCTGTATTTGCCATCAGATACACATCTGCACACAGATGTGGTAAGTCAGAGCATGGTCAGAGAATCTGCTGAGTCGGAGTGGCTGCTTCAGGGTAGGACAGAGGGAGGTACCATATGGGGTGGACCGGGCATCTATAGAACCCATATCTAAGGCTGCATGTGTGGGGTCTTTGAATTCAGACTCTGGTAGTCCACTCTGCCACAGAAGACTTGGGGTTCATGCTGTACACTAGCTGGTCTTACCTGTTTGGCAGGCTGCCTAAACTCAAAATATAGCTCGTTGGGCCTACTTTGGACGACACAGGGCCCATGACTTGAGGATGAAGCTTGTCTTATCTTTTCTAAAGCTAATAGCACTATGGAGGTCGAGTCTACCTTCTCACAGTGCAGATGTCAGAAGTGGATTCCAGGGGCTGGAAAGATGGCTCAGTGGTTAAGAGCACTGACTGGTCTTCCAGAGGTCCTGGGTTCAATTCCCAACTCCCACATGGTGGCTCACAACCATCCATAACTCAAGTTTCAGGGGATTTGACATACTCTTCTGGAATCTGCTGGCAGCAGGCATGCATGTGGTACACAGACATACAGGTAGCCAAAACATCCATATACATAGCATAACATTAAATTAAGAAAAAGTGGATCTCAGATGTCAGCCATGTGTCCTAGACCAGAAGGTAAGAGCCAGAACATGCTAGGTAATGGATTGATCACTAAGGCCATCTCAAAAGCAAGGGCTAAGTGAACAACTGTCCCCTGGTCTGGTTCTGATTATGCACACCCACTTCCTACATGGGCACCATAGCCAGCCTGAGCAGGCACTGGTGTGGAGACAATGATGCCAGGAGATGTTCCATGGAGGGAGGAGGGTCTGAGACAGAGGGTGAACAGTGGCAATAAGCACACGTAAGAATGATGTATAAGTCCACCATCTGTGGCCACCTAATCAATTATCATTGGACTATATAGCACATGGTGACAATGGAGTCCAAATGACTACTGGCTCTCTCTACAGGTTTTTCTGGATCCCAATGTGGACTCTAGCTTCTGCCAGGGGCTGATGCAAGGCAGCCACTTCCTCAATAAGTTCTCAGAAGCAAAGACTCAGGAGACTAATGCCTGGGTCTAACTAGGCCTGAGAATTAGCATTGTATTGAAGGCAGTCTCCGCATTCAGATCTGTCTTTGTTCTCCAGACAGGGTGCCTGTCACACACTGTCTTGCTCCTTCCTCTTCACTGTCCTGTGAGCACATCATTTGTCTAGAAGGGCCTGTAATAACCCTGAAGCTTGATCAGAGCTGCACCAGAGACAGCACAGGGGGGCCCTGAGCCAGTCTGTGCATATATGTGAGCGGCAGGGAGTAAGATGTAGTAAGCAGAATTCAACCCAGCCGAGGACACTTGGACTGGCTGCCCCAGTTGCAAGGGCTTCTACCCTGAGTTTTCAAAGGACTCATAGGTGTCCTGTTGGTTTAAGCCAAAAGTAAGTAGCCATATCCACTTAGAAAACTTCAGGATGAATAGATCTCTGCTAAATAAAACGCCCCTTAAGGACTCCTCAGAGCGAATGGCTGTTTGGTGTTCCTCTTCCTCTCCCTGTATCTGGGACCAAGACTTCGAAGATGAAACACCACAGCTATGGACCAAAGCCCTTCTTCCTGTCCCTATTAAGTCAGAGAGCTTCCTGGGGCCAGAACCAGGTCAGGCAGCTGCAGTAGGCCAGCAGAGATGGAGGAGGTCACAAGCCCCAGCCATTGGACTGTGCTGGAGATGCACTGGTTTCAGAAGGATTTCAGTTAAACTTGCCATATCCATCCTCCCTCCATGGTCTCACTCTAGTGCCTGGAGCTCTCCCTCCACCCCAGCAAGACAGTCCCAGAACCAAAATGTCTCTGAAATCCAGAATGTTCCAGAGACTTCCAGAATGGCTTCACAAATTCAGGGACTTAATGGGGGTGGCTCTGGGAGCCGATACCCATTCCTGGGATGTGGGAGCATCCGCCTCCTTTTTTTCCAGGGCTTGGCAGCTCCAGGAGACAAGCCACTAACGTCTGGGAGTGGACAACAGGCAAACCCCAGGTTGGGTAGGAAGATGAGCAGAAGCCAGCAAAACCAAGGTTTCAGGAAGGACAATGACAAATACCAGCCCAGGGAAAGGTCAATGTAAAGATGCCACAGACATTTCAGCTGGTACAGCAGAGACAAAGGTAGGCCAGGAAAGGATTTCTCCTAATGCCTTCTTCACCTCACCTCTCTCCGAGGCTCTGATTCTACACCCCAAACTGTGCCCCATCACAGACAGACCCAGATTTGGCAAGCACCTTGCTTAGCACCAGGAGTCATGCATCTCAGCATCATCTGATCCCAGACCCCAGCTCTGGAGACCCTTCTTGTGACAGTCAGACAAACGTGAAAGAGAGATGGTCAGAGCTGGAACTGCTTCCCGGCTCTGGTGAACAGCCAGCCAGCCATTCACCAGAGCTGCAGTCTGGGAAAAGTGCAGGAGCACTTGTTTTCCGTCGGGAGATACAGAGGAACATGGACACTCTTTTTCAGGCTGCTGTAGAGTCAAAGCTTGAAGCATGAATAATCAGTGCAGGTAGACTGGCTAAGCACCTGTGTTCTGTCTCCAGATTCCTGAGGGCCTCACCCCACGACCCTTCAAAGGAACGATGGTGCAGGGAGGGAGAGGGAGCTGCGTGGGGCACAGATTCTGACAGCTCCACTTTCTTCCCTATGCCCTCTCAACCTTTCTAGGGTTCAAAGGGCCACTCTTCACCAGGTGGAAGCCCAGGGGAAGCTGTTCTTGGGGTTACAGGTCAGCAGCAGCAGCAGCAGCAGCAGCAGCGCAGACCCACTGCATTTTGCGGACAGCCAGTGTGGGACCTTGCCTGTCACCCAGTCATGGGAGCCAGTAAAAATCTGAACACTTCCAAGGAAGACCTTGTAGGTGTTAGACTCATAGTGCAAGAAACAGTCTCTCAACCTGCTGCTTGGGAAGCCTGAATGAAGGGACACCATCTCAGTTTACTGTCCACCAGCTATCCTGTGTCGTGTTAACCCCAGCATGGCCTAGGGACCTGTAAAGCATGCTAGGCAGAGACTACACTATGTACCCTCAAGGTGTGCAGCTTGTTGGGGACCTTGATTTCTAGATCATGCGTGGAAAACACAAGACAACTCATCCTATCTGGGCCAGGACACTTCCCATGCACAGCCTTTGGCAAGGACTTACCGAGAAGTCTGTGTCTTCTGCCTTGAGGTGATCTGCAATGTACTGGACGCCTTCTACTGCCCGTGTCAGGGCTGGTGACAGGGGCAGGTGTTGGGGAGGTGCTTTAGTGCCTCCGGCCTTGAGCACAGTGACGGGGGACACAGGAGATGGTTCCTTGCATGTACATTTGCACGGAGAGGCCTGGTCTGACACTGGAAGCTGGGATGGACGGGCCTTCAGGGAGGCTGGGGAGCCAGTGGGTTTGCTGTCAGCCAGGAAGGCAGCTCCATCTTGGGAAACACAGTACTGGATACTCCGAGACCGGCAGCGGATGCCACCCTCTGCTGCTTCTTGGGAGCTGGACACATGCTGGACACTCAGGGACCTGGCTTTGATGAGCACTGGAGCCCCACCGCTATTGGGTGGGTGACAGGAGCCAGGTGACGGACAGGGACTGGCCTTCTCAACCTCTGATGTCTTCAAGTCAGGGACTTTGTGGGACGGTGACCTGCATGTAGTCTGGGTCTCGACTGCTGTGTCCATGGGGTTGCAGAAAGTTGGGGCAGGTGACAGGCCTTGGTTGCAGATGTCACTCAAGATACCAGGCTCGCCTTCAGGCTCTGGCCAGAAACGAGGGGCATTGGCCATCTTGTGCATGGACTCGATAAGTCTCCGGCAGTTATCTTTGACCACAGACGGGCGCTTCATGAAGAGGAGGCGTGGCACGATGTCCAGGAAGACTCTGCGCACCCAGGCGGGCATGGTATGTGTGCGCGGTGAGCGGTGGTGTACATTGAGCACAAAGACCGTGATGACGATGGAGAGGGTGACGAAGATCATGGTGAAGAGCAGGTACTCGCCGATGAGCGGGATGACCAGCGAGGTGGACGGGATGATCTCGGTGATGAGCAGAAGGAAGACGTGAGAGAGAGCAGCACCGAGATGCACAGCGTGACCTTCTCACCGCACTCCGAGGGCAGATAGAAGACCAGCACGGTGAGACAGGAGATGAGCAGGCACGGGATGATAAGGTTGATGTGTAGAACAGCGGCAGCCGGCGGATGATGAAGGCGTAGGTGATGTCAGGATAGATCTCGGCACAGCATTCGTACTTCCTGGTGTTGTAGGTGCCCACGGCATCCACAATGACCCACTCCCCACTTTCCCAGAAGTCTAGTTGGTCCACGCGGCTATGCATGTTCACCAAGTCAATCTTGGCCTTGTCATAGGTCCAAGATCCAAACTTCATGGTACAGTTCTGCTGGTCGAAGGGGAAGAAGGTGACGTCGATGCTGCAGGAGCTCTTATAGATGGCTGGGGGTGTCCACTGCACACGCCCATCATAGAACAGGTGGGCTTTGGTCAGGTGGGTGACTGCAAAGTCCCCATCCGCACTGGCAGGAAGCGAGAGAAAGAGCAATGAGGTCTGCCCCTCCATACACCACACCCATGAACATTCCTGCAAAGAAAGCCTCCCAGCCCGACTGACAGCTCCACCAGCTGTGTGTGCACAGAATGCAGGATATGTGTAGTGGTGCATGTAGTCTGGGCCGTCACTCACCTGTGCGCTTCAGTTTCTTCACATATGGTTCAGAGAAGACAGAGATGAATGGTGTCTGTGCCAGTGAGCAGAGTTAGTGTTGCAGTTCTTATTCATTGCTATTGTGAGGGCGCAGGGTGGGACCAAACCACCGGCTTCTCCTGAGCACCCATTGCCTCCATGAATTTGCATTTGTACCTCTATTCAGAAGGGCCTGGGCCACCTCTGCTTATTGAGGCACTATGGGGATTTCCCTTTGCCTCCACCTGAGCGTCTCATGTACTGAGGGAGGGGCTGGTGCCTGTCCTCTTCAGTTTAGGAACTGACAGTTGGCCTCTATAGTGTGTTATGGATATCGCAGAGGTTCCTGCAGGACCATAGCAAGCCCACTGTGCATGGACAGTATGTGTCCACAGTGGTAAGACAAGAGGGCCCTGAGGCCTGATCTGGAGAATAGGGACCTGCTGGGCCCAGAAGCAGAGGGGTGAGACAAGCAAGATTTCTTTCCTATCACCCATGAAAAGGATCTCACATCAAGCAGTTATTCATTGTGTCCTGATTAATGGATCATCTTGCTGGAGGCCAGTTGGCCTCTCTGCCCATCTTATCCAAACAGAAGACCCTGGGTATGGAAAATGGCAATGCATAGGTGACCACAGTGCCTCCCAGGACAAATACTTCTGGACTGAGCTAATACTCAGGATGGATCAACCCTGACCTTCTGTCGCTGGAGCCTGAGAAGGCATCTTCCTCTCCACTGGCACCAAGAATTTGGAGACCACCTCCCTACAGGGCATGACACAGGCTGGATGTGGACTCCAGCTGTCTAATCCAGCCTCCAGTGTCGATTGCTGGCTTCTTGCCTCTCTCTGCCTTGGGGGATGTTTGTCAGGTTGAGCAGTGGCGGCACATGGAGCTGCTGTCCTTCAGGCCCCTCCTCTCGAGCAGAGTTCCAGCCTTGACCTCTGAGCTTCTCGAACGATGCTGCTATGCCTCATTTTACACATTATTGGAACTTGGTGACACTGGGAAGCAGCTCTCATGAAGCCTTCCTCGCCCTGCTCACCTCCACAACCCTCCCAGAACTGGTCTTCTATAGCCTCTACTCTATTTGTCCTGTGGAACCTGGGCTGCAATGCCACTCTTTAGGTCTTGGCTTCCTCACAGGCCGGGGCTGTTCACTCCGGTCTTAGATTAGCATTCACAGACCGTGAGAGAGCAATGCACTAACGCGCTTGGGCAAACACTGCCGGCTTCAGCTCGGAAACGCTGACGGGGAAACCTCGATTTATAGCTAACGAGCTCTCTGAAGCCTGATTAAATCCCTCAGTAATGGAACCTGCATGCACCAGTTTGGTCTCGACACTCATAAGACAGTGTAGCTCAGAGCCACAGGCTCTAGAACCCTCTGTTTATCCAGCTGCCTAGCCCACTATGTCCACTATTTCTCCCACCTAAATTTATAGGCCTGGCTCGTTGACTAGTGTCCTTCAAGGCTGGTAGGCAGAAGGATCCAGGTCCATGAATTTCATCAGCCAACTTGCTCTGCACCCTGACCAGCTTCTCAGGTCTAGACCAGGGCGCATGGTGGCCTCCTGGGAATCGTAGTGGCCCTTCCTATCTAGCCAAAATTCTGCAGCACCATTCCCAAGTCCAGAAGACTTGAGCCTCTCATGGTCTCAGTGGGTGCCAACTCTGAACCTTCCTGCACATGCCACCAGTTTTCTCCTGTGTAGCTGTTCTGCATACGGAAGAACCTGGAAATGCTGCTGTCTACATGCACCCCAATAAGGCTCCTGGCTGCACATTGCACAGAGAACAGCCTAGCTTCCACAGAAGCCGAGGTTCCCTCCAGGTACAGGGGGGTGGATCTTGTGGCACATTTTGAGCCGTGTGGAATCAGGCTTGGTTTCATTCCTTCTCTCAGTCCCATCTCTCCAAAAAAATCAAAGCCTAAACACTCCAGGCACAAATTTAAATTCTCCTACAGTCAGTGAGTGGATCCTCTGCTTTGCAAATATTCTGGAGGGCAGGCAGGGGAGGCTGCAACCAGTTGGCAGACAGGGGGCCCTCAGGGTTTACTTGAATCTGTAGCTCCCATCTGCAGCCTGGGTTGCTGGGTCTAGATTTCCCACCCCTGAAACACACTGGGGGCTCAGTAGTCATATCTCAGGCTACTGTGGTTCCATCTGCCTTCATCCGTACTTGTCACAATTGAGGCTAGTACGATTGCTCTTCCTGCCCTGCCTAGCCTGGCTGGGTCCCCCTTGTGAGTTTTCCAGAGCACCTAAACCTGAGTGTAGGGTTCCCTCTGAGGTTGCTGTTGGGCTTGCAGACAGGTCCCAAGTGCACTCTCTGAGGGCGGAGTTCTCTGAGGATGGCAGTGTAGCCCATCCTTCAGATTCCGGCCCTGCTTCCACGTGTCACTGCCACAAACCCCAGTTATGGAGAAGGTGACAGTAGAGTCCACAGGGTTCAGCACTCTGTATACTACTTCTGGCTGCCTTTTCTTCTTGTAGTGCCAAGGGTAAGGGTCTCAGAATGCCAGAGGATATTGCTGTCTCAGGGACCACACCACTGGCAGCCCAGCCATGCACCAGGACAGCAGGTTCCTCAAGTGGGATGTCAGCATTTCACGGCCAAGGCTGCTGATGCCAGTTTCCAGTTCTGTACCTTAGAGTCCCCAGGAAACCAGAGGAAGCACAAGCATTTGGGTCCTAGAGCCATCCAATGTGAGTTAGTAGATTCAGCTGGGGGAGGGTGGGTCCTAGATTCTGTCTACCCTAAGAGGCTCCATCACATGAGGCTGCATTTCAGAGACAAGTGTGAGACCTTGATTGCCCTGTAGCAGGTGGAGAATTTCTGGACTTCCAGGAGAGGGAGCCCCAGGTCAATAAAAGAGTAGGGACTCCATGTCCAGCACTGGGACCAGCCATCTGGCTAGCAGCTGTGGAAATGGCCTTCTGTCTCCAGCTCCAAGTCCTGTTCAGATAGACTTCAAGTACTCATCCCTAGCCACACAAAAAGGAGATCTGCCCCTTTCACAGTATCCTAGCAGGTAGGAGAGATAAAAAGGTGACCTTAGAGGGGTGGAAACTTCTGAGTGCTTGTCTGCAGGAGCTTGGTGCTGGGCTAATTATTGGCTCCCCCCACCTAACAAATACCACCAGGAAATGAATATCCTTCCTTGTCGTGTGTTCAAAAGGCTGCCCAGAGTAGATTTAGTACTTGATCCCAGGATTTGAGGGGGTGGAACAAGCAGAGTCTGGACCCCAGAAAGGCCCAGTAGCTAGAAACTTTCCAGTTTCAAGGTTCAAGGCTCAGTATGACTGCTACAGAAGACAGAGAGTCATTCTGAGGGAAGAGCAGGAATTGTAGACCTTGCCATTCCCTGACATATATGCTCATTCTTAAGCCCACCCATAACATACGCTGGAAAACCACCTTCCGCTCCTTCTACAAGCCGAGGATGTGGCTAGTACTCCATTCAATTAAAGAGGAAGAAAACCCCAGTCATTCTTAATCAAATAGGAGCATTTGTAGGTCAGACGGGCACCCCAGGGCCTGGAGGGGACTGTTGGCAGATGGCTGGGACTAGGGGGTAGAGAAGCTTCTGTTTGCTTTGTCTGTAAATACTGCGGAAGCCCTGCCCACCCAGACCCTGAGGGAATAGAGCATCACCTCGGGAAGACTCAGCTCAGAAAGCCAGCTGCTCCTAGCCAGGTTCCCAGGAAAGACAAGTGTGAAGATGCCCATTTCCTGTCTTGTCACCACTTAACTGGGTTTGTCTCCATGTGGACTTCAGCTTCCAGGAGCTGAGGCAGGGTGTGAGCTGATCTTGAGAGCCGGGTTTGCCCACTGGCTCGATGCCCAGTGTTGGATACAGCATGGAGGCAGGACCAAGAAGAGCAGAAGCGAGGCTTTGTGGGAAAGCCACTTCTCTTGCTCTTTACCTACTCCCAAAGTCCCCTGCATCATTGATCAATCAAACGGTGACTTGTGCATGGCAGGGTTAAGGATACCTGCCTGAGATGGGACTTGCAGTCACTGCCAGAGGAGGATGTCCAATCCATTCTCTGCCCTTAGGAGACGAGCAGAACTACAAGTTCTCCCGACCTCAGAGCAGGTACCCCCCGGTGCTAGTGGCCACACCAGCTCATTGGGCTCTCTCTCCATTTTCTCCTCTTTGTTCCTAGCAGCTTCCATGCTGGGTGCTGCCCGACCTCACCTGCCAGGGCCCACAGGGCTGGGCTTACTTGTTGTAGAGGACGATATCAGGCCTCCAGATGAGTTCTGAAGGGATGCGGATGGAGGTGACATTCTCGTAGTCGCAGGGTCCCAGCGCAGCTTATAGTCATGCCACTCCTGGGTGGGAGTGGAGAGCCGTGTGTGAGGGGGATATAGGGCAGAGGGCAGAGGTCGGGGACGCCCTCCCCACTCACCTGCTTCACCCACACGTTGGTCGTCATCATCTGGTTCTTCTCGTCCTAGGGCACAAGTAAGAAAGGAGCTTGAGGCCCCCTCGGTAACAGATACGTTCTAGCCTAGATCTACTATATCCATAGCTAGCTGTAGGCATGGACAAGCAGCGCTAAACTTCAGGAGGAAGGAGTGCCTCAGCTCTGTAGCCTAAGGAGAACTAGGATAGGAGACAAGGACCCTGGAGCCTTTCCAGAAAGACATTGGGAGATAAACTCAGCTCCAAATGGACCCCAGGTTCCATGTAGACTGAGTCGTCTTCCCAGAAATCTGACAGCCTTTTCCACCCACATTGCTCCCTCCCTCTTCCTCTGCAGATGAAACCCATGTGCTGCTGTCAAAGCCACTGGTTGGGGAGGTCTTGACAAAACTACCCCTCTCCCAGAGCCAAGGTGGATATCATAAGACGATTCTGGTAGTTTCACCTCAAGGTCACCATGTAACAACCAGTCAGGCTGAGGAGATCTAGGCCATAGTTTCCTACGTGAGGTCTCTTACAGCTACTGCCTCAATCTACCTACCCTCCCTACGCCTTTATTTCTCCTCTGTGCCATAGGAATGAGCCCCTCTGTTTCATTCTTGGTGGAGAACTTCAGGTTAGAGTCCCCATGTTCTGAGCAGTCAGTTCCTAAAACAGACAGGACCCTTGTGAATAACAAGCCTTGGTTCAGGCACAGGGGTCTTTGGGGACAGAAAGGCAGCCATAGCCATATCTTCTAGCCACTCAGTACCCAGGAGGGGCCTGCAAACTCAAGCCCACAGTCTAGGGAACAGGACTGGAATGCTTGCCAAAGAGCAAGGTCTGATGTGTGCACCTCATACTGGGCAGCTGACTTCCCAATCTAGACCAACATTTTCCTTCACGACAAACATGAAGCATGACAAACAGGCTTCTCAGAGGACCTAACCAAGGAGATCCCAAGGCATCTAGCAAGAAAGTGTCTTGCCAAGAATAACTCCTGCCCCACAAAAGTCCTTATAGGCTGGTATGTGTGGGGAGGCTGCACCCCCTGAATGCCCAGCCTTAGGCCTGGGTCTTCTCCAGTACAGTCACCTAGGAAGGTCACCCAGTTGCCTGACCAAGTCCTCTCCCTGGGAGAAGACAGAATGCAGAACAGTCTATAGGCTGCTGCTTCCTGTGCTGCCTGCATGAGCTGGCTCATCCCTGCATGAGCTAGTCTGCAGCAACCTCATCCGTGTATGACCTTGACCCATACCCAAGGAAGCCGGGAATGAAAGACTGTCTGCTTCGTCCCGTAAGGCCTCCGGGGTCATCAGAACAGATTTGACTCTGGGTTGCTTGGGTCTTCCTTGCCTAGCATATCCCTTCCAGCTGCATGTGGCTGTCACACTTCAGGGGCCTTTGATGCTGCAGACGTGACAGAGCGGTGGAGCTCATTTCGCAAGGGCTCAGCATTGGGTTAAGAAACCACTGGGGATTCAGTAGTCTTCTCTGCAGCTGATGCTTGAGTATGAATTCAAGCAAAACACTTACTGGATGTAGACCTCAAAGAGGGCATCTGTAGTAGATATGGTAGTTTACAAAGGCAGGGTAAGCATTATGATGGGGGCACCTGGATCTCAGCCCTTAGTGGAAGAAAGCAAAGCAGGCCAGACACAAGGGAGACCTTTCTACACAAATGTAGCCATGAACCTCCAACATGCACAGTGCCAACCTAGAACCAGCACTCCCCTTTTAGCAATGTCAAGGTTCCCGGCAAGGTGTGGGGTATAACTTTGGGACACCCTCAAACCAGGCCCAGGAGCTATCTATATGCTTTGTGTATATACATGTTCACACATGGCCTTAGCTAGATCAGGGGCAGTGATCAGGCCTGGGAGCCAGATCCTTCACAAAAATCTTGGTGCTGGGTATGCTTTGGGCCTCAATGGGAGAGAGAGAGAGAGAGACAGAGACAGAGAGAGAGAGAGAGAGAGAGAGAGAGAGAGAGAGAGAGAGAGGCAGAGACAGAGAGAGCATGAGACTGAGCTTGGACAGTCTTAAGCAGACCTGGTGGTGGCCTCCCCAGTACCTTGAGCTGCTGCCAACAGTTGCCTCTGCCAGACACTACTTTGTAGCTGTGTTTGCAAACCTCAGCAAGGTTGAGGGGCCTGTACATCTTGCACTGTCCTTGATGTCCCCCAGCCAGGGACACAGTTGGAACCATTCGGGGGGCCAAATGCTGGGCCCTCTTGAGAATGAAACTTAGTGTCTGGCTCTAAGTAGAGTCAACAGGCAAGGTCTCTGTGTCCAATCCCATCAGCCTGAAGCTCTGGGATGTTGCTGGCTCTGTCAAAGATAGCATAGTTGCTCTCAGCTCACGTCAGGAAAGCACATGTAATGGCTGAGAATCACCCAACATGTTCAGTGCTAGCCTTGAGCCAACACTTCCCCTTGTAGCAGAGTGTGGGGAGGGCTTTTAGGGCACTGAAGGCTCTGCGTGGACAGGTCTCTCTCCTCCAATCCAGACTTTGTCCCTGAACCCAGCAAAGCCTAGTATGGAAACCCCAAGCTTACTAAATCAGATGGCCTTTGACTGCCCTCACTGGTAAGGTCATGTCTTTCCAGCATGATTCTACCAGCCAGGAGAGAACCTGTGCTGAGGCCCAGCACGAACAGGGCAGAGCCTTGGGTGCTACTGAAAGACAGGTGTGAACCAACCCATGGGGGATTCCTCTAAGGCTGGTCTCACCCCACATAAAGCAGCTGAGCTTGGCCAGGAAAGGCCGGGCCCTAACAGAGCAACTCAGCCTCACATGAGACCAGCTTCCTATAGTATACTTCCCTGGGCCAGGACCTTGTCTCCTGTGGTTCCTCCAGGATTCCTTGGAGGAAGATCAGTTCCTAGCTCACATATGTCCTCCCAGAAGTCTTCCTGGACCCTCACTAGGAAAATGAACAGATGCAGATAAACAGGACCTTGGTGGCCTCTGGAGTCAGCCTGAGATCAATGTGTCACCGGTGTACAACAGTGGCCACTCGAAGGATGACACAACCAAAGTTTCCACAGGGGGAGGGAACTGGCTCTCCTATACCCACAGAAGCGTTTTCCTGATCTTTACTCCAAAAGGAACCCTACTTACTTCAGGAAACATGGCCGCTAGCTTTCCTATGAACAAGTCTAGAGTCACAATGCTCACCTCCCTTCCCCAGTGCTGAGCACCTGCTGAAGCTCAGGATGACATTTTGCTGGCAACCTTGGTTGAACCCAGCTACATGGAATGTCTGTGTAATAACTCCTGCATTGACCCCATTGTCCTATGCAACCCCAGGCCATCCCCATACCTACCACATCAATGAGCTGAGCAATGGACAAGCCAAAGCGGACAAGGACCACATCTGAGATATTGGCTACTGGCCGAGACCACTTGTTGTAGCCAGAGAAGAGTCTCTTCAGGAGCCGCTCCTCCGCATGGGCCCGGGTCTCTATGTGGCTGCTAGCTGTCGGGGGAGGCGGGAGGTTTAAGGACAGGTGACCACAGAGGCTGCCCCTCCAGCCCCACACCAGGCCCCATACCATCACAGCCCTTCCTTCTCATTCCTCTTACACCTTGCCTTCACCTCAGGGCCCCTGGGCATGCTGCCTTGTTTCCCTGTGCCTCCACCCCTCCCCTCAAGGAAGTCTTTCCAGGGCCCCAAGAATGAATGGGTCAGGCCCTCCTGCACTCCACCAGGAAAACAAGACAACTGACACAGTGAACACTGAATTAATTACGTAGAGCTCCCCTACAGACAATCACTTTGGATGGAAGTGCCCTATCTCCAGTGACCGGCAGAGACAAAGGACATGAAGTAACAGCAGGGGGGCGGGGATGGTGATGGTGGCCGAAGGTGCATGGGGTAGCTAGGATGGGGGGGGGTGAATGAAAGAGGATGGGGCACCACTTCTCTAGGCTTGCAGGAGCTTGAGCCTCTGTCCACAGGACTGGTCCTGCTGCTTGGGCTTCTAATGTACACTCTGACAATGAATGCAGACCCTTAGGGCCACCAGCACCCTGTGTTCATAGACGGATACAAGATGCCACGGATAAGTACCACACTGCTTCACGAAGAGGACGGTCCCCCAGCCAGCAGCCCATCTGTGTCCTCTCCATCGGCCCCCCCACGTGGCTAGGGGGCCTCCCTACCTCCATTTGCTGGATTGCTGCATCAAAAGAGGGGGTTGGGAAGAAAGAGGGGAGTCTCTGCTGTCTGCTGGCTCTTGCTCACCTGAGAGACACGGGAACTCCTTAGGAGGGACTCCAAGAGTCCCCCCACCCCCAGCCTCCTCCTCCCACAACCTCATTCTTCCTGGTATCTTGGACCAACCAGTAAGGCATAACCAGCCCCTCTGCTCAGTGGGAAGGCCAGGATTAAATAACTGCAGGAAGCCCCATCACGGGTTAGAGTGAAAGGTGTCCGCTTAGAAGAAGAGAGGTGGAGGAAGCCTTGGGGAACAGAAAGGGTAGTTCTGGGGCAGGGGCAGATCCCTGAAAACAGGGACAGACATGGGGGCGGTCTGAAGGCGAGATTTGGCAGGATGGAACCTCCCTCTTAGGTGGACTCCACCTCTATCCTAGTTGGAGGTTCTGGTTCCAGCTCGGAAATGCAGCCAGACCACCCTCCCCCACCCCCTACCCCTGCCTTCACTCAAACCCCCTCTCCCAGCACTTGGAGGCTGATTCTTTCCTCTCCGGCTCAGCTAGCACCGCAGGACATCGGAGCTGTAGTGGGTGGAAGAGTCTCTGTGGCTATCCCGTTGCGCGCACCCGCGGCTTGGCACCGCAGTCCGGGGCCTCCTCTCCCCTAGCCCCGGAGTCCCAGGTGCCAGGACCCGGGAGAAAAAGGCCCGTTTCGCGTTTCGAAACTTACCAGGCAAGAGACCGGTCCCTAAGAGCAGCAGTAGCGCAGAAGCAGCAGCGGCGGCGGCGCCCCGGGGCCCCCGATCTCCATGGCGCACCGAGCGGGCTCTAGACGAGGGCGGCTCCCGGCTGTGCCGCGCCTCCGCTCCGAGACCCGCGCGCACCCAACTTCATGCCCCGTGCCGCGGCCGCTCGTCCCCAAGCCAGGCTCTGCAGCTCGTCCCGCGGGGCGCGGCGGCGGGGCGGGAGCTCGAGGTTGTGGGCTCCGCGGCGCGGCCCCGCCCGGACCTACTGCCTCCAGCCGCCGGCGAGAGGGGAGGAGGGGGAGGGACTGAAGGGAGGAGGAAGAGGGCGGGAGGAGGGGGCGGACCGGGCCCCGAGGGTGTGTGGAGGCCGTGCTCGGGCCCCTTGTGGGGGTAAAGTTTCCTTGTCCTCCCGAGGTTTGCGACGTGCCGGGAGGGGCTGGGGACTCCGTGGTCATTCCAGCAATCTCGGAGCCTTTTGGAAATGAGCCCCCAACCCTGGTCTCCAGCCCTAACCCTGCCAGCAGCATGAAGACTGCGGGTGCGCATTCAGGGACTGTGCGCGCGAGGAGGGCGCCCTGTTCGGCACTGGCTAACTCCATCACTTCACCCCTCCTTGGCGTGACTGTTTGCAGTTTGGAAATAACAAGTCTTCCTTAGCCCAACACTGAGGAAAGAACCCATTCCCCATCAGCCTCCCGCCCTCCTGCACATCAAGCCCAAGAATCATCCTGCGACGCCCAGGCCTCGCGCCACCCTTCTAGTGAGAAGAACCTGGTGTCCAGACCTTCGCAGGGCCAGCTCGGGACTAAGGTCCATCTTTGTCCTTTTCAAGAGTGCAGATTCTCTGCCCCTGCCTTTTAGGTAGACTGTGCTCTGTGGGCAGTGAGCTACTGGCCGGAGAAGACAGGTGCATGGAGACAAGCTGCATGGCGCTAGGGGTGGTCCTGAGGGATGCCACTAAGGAGGAGGTGCTCGGGTGCTTTGGTTCCTAGGGTGACGCGGGGGTGGGGGGAGCGGCGGTGGGGACGTCTGAGCAGCAGGTGCTGGAAGGAGAAGTCTGTGGGCCTTAGTTCCCCCAAGAAGAAAGAAACCCTGTCCAACAACAAAAGCCAGATGTATCCCAACCCTGCCTTGTCCCAGAGACTCTGCAGCCTGCTCCGAACCCCCAGATGGAGACAATCCTGAAGTTGAAGGCAAGAAAGTGCCGGCTCTGTCCCTACAGCACATACCTCTCTGTCCCCAGGCCTGGTTGCTCTGAGGCTGATTGTCCCTCTGTCCCTCTGTCCTTCCATGCCGACACCCCCAACAGTATAGGTGATTTTCGTGGTCCAGCTTCTGATTTCATGCCTACCCTCCTCTTTTCCATCTCTCCACCTTGCCCCACCGCCTCTGTCTGCCCCATCCAACAGTAGTGTACCTAGCTCTCTTGCTGTCTGGCCTACAGTGAATACATATGTCACACACCTGCTCTGGGACCTTCAGGCTCCTCTAGGTCACAGGAGCCATCTGCCTATACCCTGTGAGCAGAGCCTACAGTACAGACTCCCAAAATATTCTCCTCCCAGGCAGAGCACCTCCGCAGTGGCTATTGTTCTCCTCCTGTGCCTTTCTAGATGCTGGCCCAAACACTGAAAATGTGTTGGTATGCCAGACTCCCACAGTATCCTCAAAGGCCAGTTCTTACCTTACCTATGTCTTCCCTAAAGTAGGTGCAGAAAGATTTAAGCAACTTGCTCACGATCACACATTCAGTAGTGGGATCCTAAAACAGGCTGTTGAGCTTCAGAGCAGGCACCCTGACCTCACGTGAAGACTATTCTTTGAGTATTCCCTCCCTTTCTGCCTGGAGACTTTCCAGGACTCAAAGGAAAGCCTGGCTTTCTCAGTAGAACTCCACTTTTTCCACAACCACCAATAGGGCTAATCCCCCTTTTGGTGTCCCACCCCTCCTCCCGCTTAGTTTGTCCTCATCCACCTCTGTCCCCCAAAGAGTCAGACCCTGGCTCCACACTTGATGTATTTATTAGCCCATCCCTGCACTAGCTGGGCATTCTTAAGCACACTTGGACAGACAAATCAGCTTGTGGCTGAGCACTGCCTGTGGGACAGAAAGCAAGCCTGTGTAAGGCTTAGCATGGTGGGCTCCAAGGATCCGAGGAGAGCAGCAAGGCCAATATAGATTCCATGTGGGAAAACCGCAGCTGGACCTGGGTCTACAGCCATTTTGATGTGACACCTCTGCTTCACACTAGCACAGAACAAGGGATTTTCTTATGTGACTGTACATAGCCAACTCTATCTTCTCCTATTAATACTAGAAGTCAAAGATGGAGGCAGGGTGGTGTGTGCCTATAATTCCAGTACTCAGAGGCTGAGACAGGAGGATTGCCACAAGTTCAAAGTAAGGCTGGGCTATCTAGTGAGTTCGAGATCAGCCTGGATTACAGTGTTAGATCCTCTTAAATATATAGAAGTCGCCAACCATGATCCAAGTCCTTTGGCGTTTCTTCCAGCTACCCTGGAACTCTGATTAGGTGCTGTCATTCAGACATGGCTGTGGAGAAAGGTACACAGACTAAGGCTTCTCACTGCCTCTGAGTTTTAGCATTTCCTAGGTTCAGGGATGAGGGTCTTGACCCCCTGCCCAAATGGCAAATCAAAACCCCCTTTTGGGTAGAGCTGCTTTGCTTTCTCCTTCTTGAGTCTAACCAGCAGTTTCATCTTTTGACTACCTTGAGTTGCTCTGGAGCCAGAGGGTAGGAAGAGGGTGGTGAGCTGGGTGAGCCCTCAGAAGCTTCCAGAAGAAGGTGCATAGGAGCAGTGTAGATGCAGTGGTGTCCACTTGTACCTGGGGATTTGTTTAGTGTATAGGCTTTGGCATCTGCTATCTGAGTCTGTTGGTACAACCTCAGACTTGTGATTTCCTGCAGCCTTTCCCAGACAATTCAGATGTAGGAGCCTCAGACCAAATCTGAATTAGACCCTGGCTTATGACTGAGTCAGGAGGAAATGGGAGTTTCTTGGGGGCAGCTCAACTCTGTTGCCTGTCTCTCTTCACAGCTTCTAAAGACAGGCTTTGTGCCCAGCCTTCCAGGTTAAGCAGTCTGGGACAGTGACTCACACCAGCAGGCAGTCTCTCCTGGGGCAAAAGGCCAGGTGGGGGTCAGCTCCACCCTCAGGGCATTGCTGACACAGCCCTGTGCACCACGTGCACTAGCTCACACACATCTGCCTGGCTGGTTGACTTTCCCTGCGGATTTGCTAATGCAGCGGATTAATCAGTCTCACTCATTAATTTGTAGGCCCCCTTCTGCCCCACCTGCTGGCTAGAAACCACTGCTGGGGACCCTGGGAATCCTGGAGGCAAGTGGAGCTCTTACTGCGGGCACTAGACAAGAAAAGCCCAGTTTACAAGTCTACAGACTACTCTTGGGAAGGTTAGAGTGACCCTGAGGCCAGAGTCGTGTGTCCCTGAGGGTGGGGGTGGAGCAAGACCCTGCACACGCCTCTCTCCCTGGCTCTGTTACTTTTCTTCCAGGATCCTGTTGCCCAACTGGACAGGTAGTTCTAAAGATACAGGCCTCTGAGGGGACTTCCCTCCCTCTCTCTGCCCTCTCTACCCTACACCCTGTCCCAAGGACATTTCCATGGTAACCATCTGCTGGTATAAACAGGGATTCTTATAAAGGCTGTGTCCGATACACCAGGCCTCCATCCCACAAGGGTGTGAGTCCAGTGGGGAGGCTCTGGGCCTGACACACCGGCAGGGATGTTAGTGTGACTGGGTGTGTGTGTTGAATGCAGATGGAGGAAAAGATGTATAGTAGAAGGAAAGAAGACAGGAGGCAGGACAGACGGAGGGAGGGAGAGCAGAAGAATAAAGGAAGGGGGGAAAGGAATATCTTCCTCCAGGCCTTGCTCTATCATTCTCAACCCCACCCCTGGACCAGGCTTAACCAGGCTGAGGGTTCCTCTGAGATGACTAGGGCTCATGGGCAGGTGGCTACAGAGAGCAGTAGGAGCACAGGGAGTGGGGACTCAAGGCCAGGTCTTGCCGAGCAGGAGCAGAGACATGAGGGCTCAGAACACTTGCTCACCATCATCAACGCTGAGAGTACAGGGGGGCCGGGTTACACTTCCTACCCCTCTCTGATCAGAACTCATCCTGACCCTTGGCTGCTCTAGGTGTTCCTAGCCCAGGACACTACCAGTCACTCCAAGTTCTAGTCATGTGCTGAAACAGAATGGGCAAGCTACAGGCTATGCCTGGTGCCACGGTAGCAGCTCCAGGTCTGGGGGAGGGGGATCCGTGGCACCCTGAAGACTGGTTCTGGGTTAAGGGGACGTGTCATCTGAGGTCAGCAGCTGCCAGCATGCTAGCCAGGATCATCTATGACTGTGGCTAGCATGTGAAAAGCCCACTTTTCTTGTTTTAGCAGACTGAGAACCTCCTTCCTCACCTGACTTCCTGTGGGTGCTCCTCTTTGCCAATAGGGCATCGATTTGCAAAGCTGGGGCAGTCAGTGCTCTGCCTTCCTCCCCACACCAGAACCTCAGCACTCAGTGCTTAATTCTCTATGAATACTCTGAGGAGGGCTCCAGCTCCAGGGAGCACTTGGTGATGAATGAGAGAGATCACCCTGCTGGCTCCAAGTTTTGCTGCTGGCCCAGAGACAGCATCATGGCTGGCAGCCAGAGCTGATTTAAAACTGCTCAGCCCTTCCCATGCAGTGACCTCAGGCAAGCCATTCACTTTCCTGAGTCTTGGTTTCCTCAGCTGTTGAATGAGGTAGCAATGGTCCCGTGTTATTGGTGCTAAGGACCAGGTGCCTGGATTACCCTTTAACTTCCTGGTTGTTTGGAGCTCTCAGGGGAAAATCCCAGTGTCAACATTTATGATCTACAACTCAGGTGCTTTCAGAGTCTAGCATGGGGCAGACTAGGTATGACACAACCCAGAGGGGTAGCCCTGTCTCCTGGTTTGTGCTTTAGTACTTATGTGCCCAAGGCTCAGGAATATTGGCCTCAAGCCCCTTCAGAGACCACAACCACACTCAGGCCCCACCCCTGGCAACCAGAGCCTAAATCTCTCAATACCTGCTGATTCCCAGCCCTGTGACACAGCTTGGGCCCTGCAGCTGATTCTGAGGCAGGTGGTGAGTCTCAGGCTCTTTGTGAAGAATTTTGTCCTGACAGGCTGACAAAGAAAAGCCCTTTGTCCCCACCAGCTGGCCGCCTGCAAATGATTCCAGCCAGAGTCCCTCAGAAACCGCCTCTATGAAGGATCGATGCAGCTCCCACCCTGAGGGACATGACCAGGAAAGGAGGGACAAGAGACAGTGGCCTCTGCTTCCCTGTAGAGGCGGGAGGGGGAGGGGCAGCCTCCTGAATCACTCTCCACTTGGCAGCTGCAGGGCCAGCCAGGGATTAAGTGACCCTCTGGGGAGAAAGGCAAGGTCCTTCTGGAAAATTCTCCTTCACCTCCAACTCACCTTGTTTCTTATTCCTCCAAGCCTGGTCAGGTGGATTCCTGTGGTCCTGCATGGAGCTGGTATCCTGAGACCTCTGAGGTCACTGTGAACACCATGTCTGAAGTTGGCCCAACATTCCCCTCACTACCCCCTGTGGGCCAGCTCTGGTGACTTCCACCATAGACTTGGGTCCTATTTGGATTTCAACACCTGGCCTCGTATGTCTGTACCTCCATATCATGGGACTTTCCCCCTATGGTCTCTTGTAAGAGACAGCATGCACATCCTGATGCTGCAGATCCATAAACTGGGTGTCTGACTCTCTCTGAACCCCTCCTAGCACAGATGTGGGTAGAAGTCACTACCAGTAGCTGAGGGCAGGACTCTCAAGCATATAGTACCCAGACTATGAAGTCCTCTGGCCTATGAAGTCCCCTGGCCAGCATCTTCCTTCGGAGGAAAGACCTCCTAGGAAAGGAGTCAGGATTGGACTCTCATAAACTGCCCGTGTTTTGTGTAGTGAGAGACTCGGATTTGCTGATGGGACAGACTCTGCTTCTCCAGGGCAGTGCTCAGCCCTTCCCAACCATGCTTTCACCCCCGGGCACAGACATATCAGGACCCCAATTTCTGGGGTATATGAGAGTTACAGGAGTCCAAGGCAGGAGGCCTAGTCCTGACAGTGTCCCCAACCCCTGACAGTGTCCTTCCGGTCACAGATCTTGAACAGATTCTCCTACCCTTTCAGATCAATCCTCCATAGTGAACTGGGGATGTTCCCTATGGCTGAAGCTTTGAGAACAGATAGGCCAAAGGGGAGATGCTACGGGTATAGGAAGTTCTTTCTTAGAGGACAGGAGTCACAGCAAAGTCTCCAGGTCCCTTCTGCTCTCTTACCCTCCTGAGATCATTGTGACTTGTCACAAGTTCTCTAGGAACCAACACAGCTCCTAGAAACCATATACTAGGCTGGCCTGGACCATTCAGTCCAGTTTCTTGGAGACCCACATCCCACAAACAACCTGGAAAAGGTAGCACTATGAGTGTCCCTGAGGGGGTATAGTAGCTGCCCAGCTATAGAGGTTAGACAAGGGACCCCACTGGCCACCTGGCTTCTTCAAGGGTCATGAGTATTGGGTCTCTTTGTGACAGGAGCCCATTGTGACCCCAGAGTGGGCAGAAGAGGTAGCCCCTGGCCTCTCTACCAAAGCCATGGGACTGTTGAAGCCTAGAGGCTGACAGAGACACATAAAGCACAAATAAAGTCCCTATGTGTATGTGTGGAGTATGTATGTACATATGAAGTATGTATGCATGGTGTGAATGTGCATAGGGTATGTGTTTACATAGGCTGTGTGTACATGGGCATGCATGTGCATGGACTTTATGTATACATGATCTATGTGGGGTAGGGTATATATGCACTGGGTATTTGTTTATACAGGATGTATGTGTGTTGTTTATGTATGCTCATAGGATGTACGCTTAGAGTTTACATGTGTCATGGGTATATGTGTACATGAGATATGTGTGCATGAGGTATGCATGAATGGGTGTGTTTGCATGGGGTAAGCATGTACAGGGTGTGGATGCACAATATACACATGTATAGGTGTGCGTACATGCTGTGTATGCATGCAGGTATGTGAGTTCACAGAATTGTGTGGTGTATGTATATCGGGTGTATGTTTGCAGAGGGTTGTGTATGTGTGTGCATGGGGTATATGTATGCATGCACTATAGATGTTCATAGGGTGTATGTTTATGGAGTTTACATGTGCATGTGTGTGTGTGTACATGTGGTGTATTTGCATGGGATATATGTGTATAGGGTATGTGTATGCATTGAATGTATGTGCATGGGATAGATATGCATGGGGTAAGCATGTACAGGGTATAATGTGTGGATGTATGTGCGCATGGGTATGTACACATAGTGTGTATGTACACAAGATATGTGTATACACAGGGTTCATGTTTACATGGGTCATATATATACATAGGATATTGTGCATGGTGTTTATGTATATGGTGTTTGTATGTATGTGTGTGCATAGGGTATGCACATGTACACAGTGCATGTTACTAGTTCTGTGTTTCTTAACCCTTGTGACTAGGTTACCTTGCTTGCCTTGTGACTGACCTTATAGCTCAGCCCCTGCCCTGTTCACTTTAACCTTTATTTCCTTGAAGGGATCCTACAGGAAAAGATAGCCCATGTGCTTAGCCTCTGCTTTCGCAGTTTGCTCTCCCTGGATCTGAGTAGGACATTCACACTACTTTCTATCCTGAGGCCTTGAAGACACGGATCTCTAGGCCCAAAAGATCATTACAAGGAAGATATTTCTCTTGTTAGGCAATTAAAAAGGGGGAGTATGGGATTGGGACTAATGTTCCCACCCCTTTGCCCTTGGGTGTCCTTGGGCATCTCAATATTGGGCACTGGCAACCAAGACTCTTGGGGCTGCTGTGGGCACTCACAGCCTGCAGCTCAGACATCTCCTGTCCCATTAATAAATCGGGAGACTGATGGCAGAACTCAGCCATACGGGAGGCTCCTGACCACCAGTTTCCAAGTTGTCTCTTTCTCACTCAATGCCTCTCTCCAGCACCCAGTGCAGGACTCTGCGTCTCCCTCCTGTTCTCTACCATCCTTACCCACTCACATATCTTCCTCCTCACAGTCCCAAAAAGTCTTGTCCAGGCTACAGCACAGTGGAGACTATCAATAAGAGTATGATTGACCCCTGTATCCCTATGGCATTTTGGGATGCCCTGAGGTGCCTGGGGCCTTTTTCTGTTAAGCTGCAGTGTTCAACTGCTGAGAGGGCTTCCAAGACCCCATGGAGACAATTGACTCATCTTAATTAGGATGTCCTAGAGGCAGACACACCTCTCATGGATGTAGATACCCACTCTCCTACAGGGAAGGAGGGACAAAGCTGGACAAGGCCCTGTGAGCACCTGGTGACAGCATCCAGGACTTTTCTTATGATGAGGGAGATTACCTATAGGATTCTTATCCAGATGGGCTGGATAAGGCAGTGGGCCCATCCTAGCAGTAACTCCAGGGATCCAGGCTTAAAGGAACCTGAAGGATGAGGAAGCCCCAAGGAACAAGAAGAGGGCTCTAGGTCATCAAGATGCCTAGGTCCCAGATCTTGCCGACTAAAACCCAACTGGATGCCAGTTCGTAAATGTGGTCTTGAGCCTTCCTAGTGCAGCTGGCTGGAGGCAGGGGGATATTGACATGCTGTTCTGCCAGCAGGTGTCAGGCAAGACTCCACCTGGCCTGAGTTTCTGAATGATCTCAACATTGCTGTATGAAAGAGGTCATTTGCACCTGGGAACACTTTTTTCCCTTCAATTTCTGGCATGTTCTAACATTTGTGTTACCAGATGGATTGTTACAAACACCTGGAGTGACATTATTGTTTTCACTTCTGTGATAGCAATGCCAAGATCATTGGAGAAGGAAGAGAGACCCAGCTCTGACAACAGGGGCCTCCTCCTTGTTTTATATCATAGTCTCTGGACATTTGGGACACTAACATTCTGGAAGCATCTTGAATCTCATGATGTTACCCTCCTCCATTCCTCCCACACCCATAGAAGCTGTGCCTTCATGACAGTGTCTGCCCAGGGGAATTCTGCACATGACTTATTGTCAAAGACGCATCTGCAAATAGCTCCTCACATCTCCAATCCAGAAATCCAGAAATCCAGAAATCCGAAATCCAGAAATCCAGAATCCAGAATCCAGAAATGCTTGTGTAGTTTCAAGCACGATCCCAGAGCCAACTCAAGTGCCTGCTGGAGCCAGTGCTTACCTAGGCAAGGCCATGAGGCTCATCAATATTCATGGTCGAAGGCACATTCACAGCCTTTCTATTTACCTCCAATTAAGCCAATGGAGCTTTCCTAGCAGCTCCAGTCACTAACTTTGAGCTTCTCTCTTCAAATGATTCTCTTCTAGCAGATAGGGTGAGCAACCTTGACTTCCCTTTCTGTTGCTGGGCTGTTCTGGTACCAGTTTCAGCTCACTATCTCTATGAAGCTCATAGTACATTCTTGCCCTGTCCTCAGAGAGCCCTGGACCTTGTCCCAGTCCTGGTGAAGATAATTACCCTGATGTCTATTTGCCGAATTTAAATACGCTTTCTCGGCATTGGAAACATAAATTTGGCTGTGGTATGTTGATGGATTGCCATGTGTTCCCTCCCTCTGGCTGGGCCCCAGCTGGGACAGTCAACTCCACTGCTGAAGGCCAGGAGGTTCCTTTTCATTGTGCCATTAACACTGGCCCAGCTATGGGCATCAAACATCACTGTACAGGAGGAACCTGCCCATCGGGGAAGATCACTGCCTAAAGGACATCTAGATGTCCCCATGGGCCAGAGCTGGCAAGAAACATAGCTCTCCTGTGCTTTTGTATGATGTTAAGGTCTGGCTGCCTGCCTGCTTTGCAGTCCTGAAACTAGGCTCCATCTTGAGCAGGAGAGACAAGCGGAAGGTTAGGGAAGTTAAGACTGTGGAGAAACTGGGAGACTGTCCAACCAGGGACGTCCCTAGGGCAGATGTTGAGATCTCAGATAATCATGAACGCCAGCCATCCCAGGGCTCTATGCTCTTGTTCTTTGGTGAGGACCTTCTCTCCCCAAAGCAGATCTGTGGTTCAAGTCCCAGACCATCCAGTGCAGGTCTACTGTCTACCCTCTGTCCATTTAGCCTAACAGCTATCTGGACATCTGCCAACCCCACCAGAAATAAGAATACAATAGTCCTACACCCATCCCAGAGCTCAAACAGGATGACCTTTAGGACTGAGTGAGGAGACAGGTGGCTCCATGATGATACAACTGTCCTTGGTCAAAAGGACACCTACGTTCCAGCCTGTCATCCTACCCCACCTCTCAAGTATGTGGTTAGTTCTTGAACATCCAAGCTCCTCCCCATTCACCTTCCAGTGGAACCCTTAGCACAGCTGGCCGCTTCCCAGGGTGGGCGGGCCTTGCTGCATCATCCTTGCTTACCCTGACTCACGCCCATGGCCACACCTCTGAAAGTAAAGAACGATGGGGTGGGGGTGGGTGGACAGACGCTTCAGCTAGCATGAGGCTGTTACGTATTGGGGACAATCCCACTCCCTCTGGCCTGATGGAGAAGCCAGCTGTGGCTGAGAAGGCTTAAAAGGAGGGACATGGAATTGACTTTTTTATATTGAAAATCCTGCCCTAAGAAATCAAGCTGGCATTCCAGAAGGAGGCCCTGGAGCTGGGTATGAGCTGCCATCCCCAGGTGCCTGACCCCAATCTTCTCAGTGAAGTGGCTCTGACAGGCTTTGCAATTTGAGTACCAGCTTCAGACTGGGTTTCAGCCCTGGTCTGCAGCTGGAGACCAGGTCTATGCCAAGTAGTTGAGGCTCTGAGACAGTAGCCCCATCTCCATACCTCCTGGTACAGCCCAGGGAACAGAAACCATACCCTGGGCTCCCCACTGTTCTCTGCAGCGCTCACTGTGTGTTAGTAGAGTCCAGGGCAAATTTGGGTTCTTGTGTTGTCCTTCTTGTATAGGAGGGTCACCTTGAAAGTCAGTTAAGCATGTCTAAAGGGCCAGTTTAAATCCATGGTGTCACCAGTCCCTTGCTACTGCCAAAATGTATAGCCATAGCTGGCTCCCCAGACACAATGGCTTCTTTCTGTTCTCTTTGGAAATCCCTCAGGAGGCAACAGTCTCAACTTGACATATGGGCAGCTGATGAGCAGCAACCAGGACATAGATCCAACAATCACCAGGTTTTGGTGCTTAGCAGGTCTCTCTACTTCCTCGAACCTGTTTCCTCATCTGTAAGTAGGACAATCAAGCCAAGTACTCAGCTGTGGAACCAAAAGCCCAAGACAGCAGGGCCTTGGCATAGCACATTTGCTTATTAGAACTGTCCTCAGAGCCAGCCCTAAAGCAGTGCCTTTTAGGAAGCCTGGGATGGTAGTAACAGAAGTTTTCACACAGGGTTTGGTCTGCTGGTTGGGCTGAAGGGCACTGGAGGACTGGGCCAAAGAAACAAGTGGCTTACTCCAAGACCTGGAGTTGGGGCTCACAGAATGTTCCCTCCCTGTCTTTGGGCCAGTCCTTTTGGCTCTAGGAGAACATCACTGCCAGGTTGTTAGGTAGTCATTGTATGCTGACCACATCAGAGAGGAACTGATGGCTCGAAGGAGTTTAAGGCTGAAGTGTTTCTTTTTCAAAACTGGGCACTGCTCAGTCCCTGCCAGGAGCCCTTTACTAGTTCAGAAGTCCCCATTGCCCCATGATGGAAAGTCTGTATCATAGGAAGAGTGAAGGGTCTGAAGGGAGATAGGTCTGTGAACTCAGGCAGGCGCTCGGCTGTGCTAACTGTGGCAGCAGCTTGCTCATCTCCCTTCTCCAACACCTGTTCTCATCCTAACCGAACCTCTGTTCCAACTAAACCACCTCCATGAAGCTCTTGGAGAGGTAGAGACTCCTTACGATTCTAATTAAGGTTCCTGCCCCTTATCTCCCACTTAATTAGCAGCAACACCCACTCAGCCCCAGCGGGCTCTCTCTGTCTCCTACAGAGGTTCCTGGAGGCTCCTTCATCTTCCACAGCTCCGGATGTAGGGGTGTGGGGCTCTGCTTGCCAGCCAGGCTGTAACTCTGTGGCAAAGATGCTTCTCTCAGAACGATTTTAATAAGATTTCTATGCCCGAGGCTATGCTTGCTAGATAGAAGGTAGGCAAGTAGGAGGCATTACAGGGCTTATGGGGACCCTTCTCCAACCTCCCAAGATATCCAGGGTCTCACAGAGGTAACCTTTGGCAAGGCAGGGAACCACATCTGGCCATAGCTGCCAGAGCCTCTAAGATAGAGCATATCTGGTATTCACTTTGGATCCCATCCCCTGGTCCCTGCCTGGGACTTCTTCTCCACCAACTAGCTAGCTTAGCTCCAGGACAGGCAGAGAAGTCACCGTGGGACGTGGCCCCAGGTGGAGGTGGTAACTTTGTTCTGTTCACAGGATTTGTCTTCAAAAGAAAGCTTGCATGGTAGTTCTATTTATAAAATAGAAAAGTCAAGGCTGCCCTGACACCAGCTGGGAAGTTTGAAACAGACCAAACAACCCCACACCCTCACCCTCCACCAGCCCTCCACCCCCAGCCCTGTACCTTGTCTCTGCATTAGCTCTGCACCCCTAACTCTGCATCCTACGGTCCCCTCCCCTCCCCTATGACTGCCCAGCCCCACACTCCTACCCTGCATTAACCCACCTGCAGGGACTCGACTCCCGTGTTTACCCAAAAGCCAGGGCTCCAGGAAGCAGGTCAGACTCCATCAGCTCTGGGCTTTAGAACTCAGGAATTTGGATAATTTTCCCAGTAATTGATGGTAATTAAGGTTTTGTGAGCTAGGCACTTCCAGACACTTGATTTTCCTCTTGTATCCATTCATTTAAATTTACTTCAATTTCATGGGTTAGAAATACGTACGTTTTACTTGGAAAAGCTATCAAACAACTGGATATAGGGAACCATCGATGACTCTCAGTACTGTCAGAATCCTGCTTTGAAGGGATGCTCTGAAAATGGTCAGCACACTGCAAGCTTCTTCAACACTAAGGTGTGCATGCTTGTGGTGTGTGTGTGATACAGAGATAGAGAGACAAAGAAGCAGAGACAGAGAGACAGCGAGACAGAGAGAGTCCCAGAGAAACAATCAGAGAGATGAACTGCAAAAGACAAGGTATAAAGGTTTGGGAGGCCCAGGAACTTCTCCAGGATTCACTGTTCACATGGAGATGCTTTTGGCTTTGTTGGGAGCTCCCAGCCCTTGTGGATTTTCAAAGCCTGGCACCTCTTGCCAGGATAGGCAGGTGTGGGATAAAGATAACCGGTTCCTGGCCCTGGCTCCAGCTCCTACAATACCCAAGAAGGAAGAAGCCAGAAAGAGACCTGGGTGCCATAACCACTCATCTGACAAGGGTGCAGATGACAAGGAAAAATGCCACTGTCAGTGATACCGATGGTGCTGCTAATGGTGCCGCTAACGGTGAATATGGTAAGGATTGCGATCATGGTGATAGCGGTAATGACCGTGGTGATAAATATGGAGGTGATGCTGGTGGCGGTGCAGCTGCTGGTGAGGATGGTGATGATGGTGGCGGCTGTAACAGCGGCAGTGGTAGTCAAGATGTATAGGTTCTAATCTGATCCTTCTGTGACCTGGCTGGAGCTGCCTCAGTCGCTCCATTCATATGAGAATTCTACAAACTGGGAAAGTGTCTCATCCCCAGGACCCCTTCACCATCATGACATCACACGAGCTCACGGGTCCCAGCAGATCCTACATGAGGATACTCCAGAAGGAATCAGTGCTTGGTCTTTGGGCTCTCACCTTCTGATTTGCACGGATAAGATTGCTAATAGGTGCTGCTGATTGGCTGATGGGCCCTACACTTCACTTACTTGATTAATTAATTATCAATGCTAATAACAACTATGACTACTTGCTTGTTCCTTCCCAGGATTCTGTGCTAAGGGTCAGACTTCTGAGCTTCAGATAGTTTGAATCCAAGGAAAACAAGACTGGAGAGTCACACCATCAGACCTTGGACCCTTCCTATAAAAGAGCCAGCTGGGACCTTGAACTGGAAGCCCAGCTCAGACTGTTTCTAGCCAGAGTCTCAGGACTGTTATAAGTGACACTTTAAATACTATATTTTGTTTCCAACTGCTCATTGATAGCATGAAGAAATACAGTGGTATTTAAAATCTGCAAGTTTATTCCTTGCTAATTCTAAGAACTTTTTTATAGGTTGCCTGCCATGTTCTGTATGAGAAAAGGAACAATTTTATCTCTTCCTTTATCATTTGCATGGTTTTTGTTTCTTTTTCTTACCTTATTACACTCTATGGAACTTACAATATGGGAAAAAAAATGAGGGTACTGTGGGAAAAAAAATAAGGGTACTGTCCCTGTCTGTTCCTAACTAGATCCAGGAAATGTCTGTCCAGTCATCATTAAGTTTGTTGTATGTGGGTGCCTCTTACCAGGTCAAAACACTCCCTTTCATTCCTAGCTTGCCGACAGTTTTTACCATGCCTGGCTGTTGAATTTTGCCAAATACCTTTTTGCTTTATGTGCATAAACCTATGCTTTCTCCATTTGTTAATCTGATGAATCATACTGACTGATTTTCATATTATTTACTTACTGTTTAATTTATGAGTTGGGTATATGGGTGTGCGTATGTATGTATGTCTGTTTGTGTGTGTGTGTGTGTGTGTGTGTGTGTGTGTGTGTGTGTGTGGTGTGTAGGTGCCTATGGAAGCCAGAGAGAAGTGTCAGATCCTATTGAACTGAAGTTACAGGCAGTTATAAGCTGCCTAAAATGGGTGCTGAAAATCACTCTGATCCTCTGGAAGAGCAGCAAATTCTCCTAGCCACTGAGCCATCTCCACAGACCTGATTTTCAGATGGTGAACCAGCTCCATGTCACGTTTCCCTAGCCAGTCATGATATATTGTCCCTTTGTGTACAGCCAGAGTCTGTATGCTAATAAGCCTCTTAGGATTTTTGCATCTGTGCTGTCATGATTCACACAGAAGGTTCAACACACAGAACCTGCCTCCAGCAAAGACCCCTGGCTTACAACATGGTAGAGAAGAAGAAGAAAGAGAAGCGGCCACAAACAGAAGGGGCTGTGCATGTGGACGAGCTGGTTTTATTATGGTCTCATCACCTCCGCTAGAGTCATCATCTCTCACAGGTGGGGCAAGCTTTGGCATGATGAGGGTGTAAGAACAGCCACATTCAAATGATGAGTCCCACACTTGTCATCCCACAGAAAAACCTGGTTCAAGGCCATGTGGCTCCAGCCTGGCGTCCTGAGGCTAAGCTGTGGGTCACAGGAGGAAAGCAGATGAGGGGACGGCTTCACTCAGTGTGTTCCCTCCCAGCTCTTTGGCTGCTTCTTCTGTGTCTCTGGCTGGTTTTTTCTCTTCCTATGGGTTTTGCTTACCATGGCAGGCAGAAGGCATGCCCATCATCTGACAGAAACAGAGTTTTGCAGCTCTTCTTTTGTCCCTGTGTTTTGCTTGCTACTGTTTTTTAAAATGTCAGTTCCAGCTTTGCTCTGGCCTGTTTGTGCCCCACACTCTATCCTCCATCTGTAGAGATTTAATCTCCAGTCAGTAATGTTGCAGGTGGGACCTTTGGGAGACATCAAGTTCCTGAGACTCAAACCTCCTGAGATGATATCAGGAACCTGAGCCTGCTCCCCATTTACTGAAGACACGTCGAAGGTATTGCTGACATCAGCTACCCTGCTATCTGTTGTCTTGATCTTGGGCTCCATAGTTTCTGATTTATATGCAATAAATTTGTTGCTTACAAATGACCTGATCTAAGACATTTCATCATAGTGTCCTAAATGAACTGAGTTCCCAAGAACTAAAATATGGAACATCCAGATTCTACATCTGAGTCTACCTTACTGGATCTGTGATGTATTTTGGCTAAAGATGGCATTTGTGTGTGTGTGTGTGTGTGTGTGTGTGTGTGTGTGTGTACTAAGTAAATAAATGCATGACACATCACCTAACATTTAAAGGTATTGAGCAAATGCTTGTTGCTACACTTGTAACTTGTGCTCATGCTGGGGTACTAGTCAGCAAGTATGACGTCATGGGCCTAGCAAAGGGTCCCCAGGGAGTCACATGCACCAGGCTGACCCATTCTGTTACCTTGGAGGAAAAGGTGCCAAGGAAGAGAGATTTCCGATTCCTGGGATGGACTCTGAGCGGAACTCTAGAATTCAGTTTATCTATGCAGGGGATCTGCTAAGGACGCCTGCCTGCATGGTAAAGCACAAGAACCTCATTGGCTGCTGAGTCATTAGGGCCCTAGGAAATATTACAAGTCTACCTGGCTGCACCAGCGAGGAACAGTCATCCCATGAAGACAGAAAGCAGCTGGTGTGGTGGGTAAGCAGAGTCTGCCAAAACCCCAAGTAAGTGATTCTGCCTGTTGATGGCATTGGACTGGGTCACAGATCGTCCAGGGTTGGAACTAACACCAGAGCAAGCCCAAGCCACACATTAACCATGGTGAGGAAATGATAGGTAGATTGTTCAAAACTGCTGTAGAGAGGGGGAGCCTGGGATACTGGAGGATGGTAAGCTGAAGGGTCGGGGTGACCCTCCAATTCCAGCTTTCCAGCCTCTGCTGAGCTGCGCTGCACCCAGCCATGCCTATGCCCAGCAAGGTCTACCAACCCCTTATGTTATCTAGGAGACTCCTCCTAGCAACAGGAGCTTCAGTCAAAACTTTAGCTTTGTGTCAGAGACTTAATTGTGTTCTTTGCTGGGGCCAAAGAGGAGGAGAAGCTGAAGGGTTGTTGGGGAGCGGATGCCCCTCATTCTGCTCTGTGTGGACTCTCCCAGTGATTTAAGGAATGGCTTCACAAATCAGATCTCTGGGACACTGTCCCACTGGAGACAGATCTGATCTGGTTGGTGGAGCTGTGTCCTGCAGGCATGCATGGGAGAATCACACATAAGCCGTCACAAGGGAGACACAGGTTGAACATGTGTGAAGGGGACTCTGCAATGTGGCCTTTACTCAAGAGGTGAGAGGCCAGCAGAGACGTCCACTTTACATGAATGACACCACATGTCCTTTGAAACAAGCCCAGTTGCCAAAAAGATCAGACCTTTATATATACCCAGGCAGAGCAAGACTTGATCTGAGCTGTGGTCTTTCTGGGGAGTAGTGGGCACAATTTGGCTTAGCTTCTATCCCTGAAGCCCACCAGTTCATTTGTGTCCTGGCAGCGGAAGTAAAATGGGAGGCCTTCAGGCCCCAGTGATGAGGAAATGCCTGGTGCAAGCTTTCGGGATAGCGAAAAGCTGGGTGTCTCCACAGAGAAGGCAGGAACCAGGATTCCTTGAGATCAAGGCCACTAGACTCCAGCACCCAGGCAAGCCCACCCATGGCACTGTTTCCTCTCTCTAC
Source organism: Mastomys natalensis (assembly GCA_021653895.1). Classification (NCBI taxonomy): domain Eukaryota; kingdom Metazoa; phylum Chordata; class Mammalia; order Rodentia; family Muridae; genus Mastomys; species Mastomys natalensis. The sequence goes on along the minus strand of JAJTUV010000110.1, from coordinate 398,856 downwards.
AGGGCGCAGCGCTATTCTAGTCCTCCTGATAAGACCTCAGTACTTTCTCTCTAGTACCACAGGAAACCCATCATGGTCTCACTGTGTCTCTGCTTGGATATACTTTGGGATAACCCCCAGGTCTGACCACGGAGAAGACAGGAGTAGGAAGAGCTTGTCCCAGAGAACAGAGAAGCAGGAGGCTACACCCTGCATTATGCACCCCTCTTCCGGCCTTTCTCTCACACCCACCTGTTTCCTGGAGTCTAACTGCAGCAGTGCAGCTACTGAGGAGAAAGGAGAGTTGAGTGGGGTCAAGGTAGGGAAGGAGAAGGGGGACATAACACGGCTCTTCCTCTGGGAGCCTGCCAGAAGACCCCAGACTATTCCTGATGTTTTAGGTCCCTATATTTGGCCACCGAGGGACACCACTCCCCACTGAGCTGTTTCTACTTGAGTTAAACTGTGCAGGACTTTGCCTGGGGAAATACAATATGGTTCAGAGCAAAAGAATACGGATTCCTTCGGGACCTGGAATCTGAGAGCTTTGAGAGGTGGAGACCCATAGTCCCTCCGTATAAGGTGGTACCGACCGATTGAATCATCCTGATCCTTCCCAGAGCCTGAAGAGCTAAGCCAGACCCAGGTTTCAGAGCAGTAACATCCACAGGTCACATATATTAGTAGCCAGCAGTTCTGTCTCTGCCACCCAAGCCAGCTGAAAAGACTGAAAGTTTTGCATCCACCTCCCACCCTACTGCACCACCCCCCCCCCCGCCCCGGTCTGGTGGTAGTTTTGGTAAGCACACTGGTAGCTTTGTGTGGATATGCGTGGCAGCCTCTGTCTGAGGTTCCCACTTGTCCAGGATGTGTTCTCTACCCCACCTCCACCTTGCCCCCCACACTGCTCCGAAGACTCATTTATCTTTCAACACCTCTTCTTCAGATCCTCTGGTTCCCATCCCCCACAGCTAGTAGCCCACATGTTTCCATAGTAACCCGCACGTGTTCCCAGGCACATTTCTTCAGACAGTGAGCTCTTTGAAGGTAACACCATGACTTGAATTCTTCATGACAGTTCAAGGGGGGGCGGCACCTTGACCTTGAACCAACAACATGGGCAAGCCAGAACCTCTGTCATATACAATCTTGCCTTAATCACCACCTTTGTCATTACCTTAAGCACATCCTAAAGCAAGATTAACACCCATTTAACATGTAAATGGTCAGACAAATTTTAAATATATTTAAGTATAATATTTTTAATATTAATAAATATATTAAATATTAATATAATATATTAAATTTAATATGAGGATGCAGAGATTATGGGTATTCATTCCCTTCACTCCAAGCCTGTCCTATGGAGCTAGAGGGCCAGAAACACTCACTGCTTCCCCACTGGCCCAAGCCTGAGGAGGCTGGGGACAGGTAGGTGGAAAGTCGACCTACTCTGGGCAGCAGTACCAACTTTCCCAGTGTTGCTGTGACCTCTCTGCACAGCTAGTTTACTATCTAGTGGGTGTTCCCATTTTTATAGCAAGGCAACCAGGCTTTCCAGTATCTACTTTGTCGATATCTAGGGCATCCTGAGTTAGCGTCGGGTGAGCAAATGTTGACAAAGGGTCAGCTGTCAGACTCGGGCTATTACAGGCCCAGCTGAGGCCTAGCCCCGTGGCTTAAATCATGTCACGCATCCTGAAAGCAGCAACAGGAAGAGGCTCCTTTGTGGGCATCTGGCTGTCCCTTCCTCCAGGGCAAGTGAATAACATGTATCAACATCTACCAGACTCCACATTTCAATTTCTGGTAGTAAAACCATTATTTTTGATGCAAATTTCTCAGCTCAAATAAATCACTGGAGCTTACCCACTAGGGAATAAAATGCAGGCCATCTGTGTTTCTGTGTCCTCCTGACTGCCCAAGGACTCTACTCATTTCTCACTTCTGTGTCCACCCATCTCTCCGGTTCCAGCCTGCCAGATGACACTTAGCAAAGAGTCACGGAGACCACTGATGTATCACAGGCTCTGCCACATCTTCACCACGAGCACTTAAGCACGGAGTTCTGACATAGAGTGCGGGGTAAGAAGGGGCTAGGACAAAGAGTTTCTCATAAGCCTGCTATTCCCTGAACAGGGGTGACCACCAGGCACAAACACAAATTGCAGCTACTTTGGCTTTCAACATCTCACTCCCACCATGCACTTGGTCCTCGTCCCTACCTACCACGTGTGCTTGGGGCCAGACCTAGTGTACTGGCTGGTGTTGCGTGTCAACTTGACACAAGCGGGAGTTATCACAGAGAAAGGAACCTCCCTTGAAGAAATGCCTCCATGAGATCCAGCTGTAAGGTTCTCAATTAGTGACCAAGGGTGGGAGGGCCCATTGTAGGTGGTGCCATTCCTGAGCTGGTGGTCCTGAGTTCTATAAGAAAGCAAGCTGAGCAAGCCAGGGGAAACAAGTCCGTAAGTAACATCCCTCCATGACCTCTGTATCAGCTCCTGCTTCCTGCCCTGCTTGAGTTCCAGTCCTGACTTCCTTTGGTGATGAACAGCAATGTGGAAGTGTAAACTGAATAAACCCTTTCCTCCACAACTTGCTTCTTGGTCATGATGTTTTGTGCACAAATAGAAACCCTGACTAGGACACACAGAGTACTGCACCCTCATAATGATCTGTTCACAGCTGATGCTCACACAAGAGGCTGGATCTACTATAGTTTTCTGATGCAGGAGAAAGCACCTGCTTGGTCTAGCTACTGTCAGGCCAGCCAGCAACCATGCCTGACTTGGTTGTAAGGCCCATTGTACATTTCCCACAACCTGTCCCCAAGTCTCTGATCTTACATGGTAACAGGCCTAGGGGTGACATGGATTGGGGTCGTGATGAGAGGACCTTGTGTAGAGGGAGTCAAAAGATAACCAAAGTGGCTACCTCACAGAAAGGATGCTCAGGCATTCTGAGCCCAAGATGTTGCCCCATATCATCCTGCTAGACCTATAGACTCCTGTAGGCAACATCTGCCTGTCCCCAGGGCAGCTCTCTTCATTTCCCAAATGGGTGGCCCTGCTACACCTCACCCAAAGTGAGCTGAACTTAGAAGGGCACTGGTGTCTGAGAGCTGGTAACCAGATCAATGTAAAGATGTAACCCTAAGTCCAAGCACCTGTCCTCACCCTCTCCTTACAATCCTGTCAGCTCAGAGAAGGGGAAGCAGAGCTTTCTCGTCCTGAATGACCCAGGTGATACCTTCTACCAATCCCACATCCCCCCTCCAGTCCCAACTCCCAGGTTATGTTGACATTTCCAGTCTTATTAAAGCCTAGGGCAAAAGGACCCTAACTGAATTCAGTGGTGCTTGACTCCTCTGAGCTACTTCTGGGATGCACAGCCTTTTCCGAGGGGTAACTGTGGCAGAGGCTTCTGAGGAAGCAGTTTCTCTAAGGGAGCTAAGAGTCCTGAGACCTAGGATATCCTATGTAGATCCAGATACATTGTTAAATCTGGTTAATGTCAGCTTGAGAAGGCGACAGATTCATGTTGTGAAATGGATGCTAACACTGGCCTGTCCTCTACAAAGGTGTCCTGACAGAGACCCAATCTGGCACAAGATTAATCACGCTACAAGTTCACCAGAGCCAAACAAGTAGGTGTGACTGCAGTGCCATCTGCTGGACATCTGTGGAAGTGCTGGGTAGTGGACCTGTAAATGGATGAAGATGCTGGGACCGTATTGTTGGCTTGGTTATCAATTCTACACTCACCATTCAACCTTGGCCACAGTTCTCTCCTCTCATCTTCACAGTAGATGTAATAACACCTGGCCAGTCCCTTTGAAGGAAAGATAATATTCATCGAGGATTCAGAAGAGACGTCTTCAGGAAGATCCCTATCTGTGTCCTCTTGCTCAGGGAGGTGCTGGCCAAGCTGCCAGTGGACTTGAAGAACCCTGTTTCCAAAGTCTTCTCTGAAGGCAAATGTGCTCTTACATCCTATGGCAGCAGGACCCTAGGCTGCATCCTGCTGTCACTAGGCCTGGTCCCTCCCATAGGTAGGTCTCTTCCATCCTTGACTTAGTATCTTCCTTCCCTTAGGGAAGAACCCAGCTGCCTCATGGTGTGAGTCTTATAACCAAAGGTTCCTCTTACCCCAGACTCCTGCCCACACCAGATCTACTGAGAGCCCGCTGATTACAGGAATCATCTGTGCTAGACTCGGCTAAGCTCTTCCTACCTTGACTAGACTCAGGTTCCATGTCACTGTCCTGTCAGCCATGGGCCCATCTGACTTGCTGAACTGTTAAGGCAGAAAATATTTTTTTATCATATTTCTTCTTGCTGCCTGAAGAATATAGCATTTAATTTCACACCCTAAATTGCCACACTGCCCCTTTAGACTCAGCCTCAGAGAGTTTGGTTGGGGTGCTTATCACAAACCCAGGAGACTGTGTCTTGTGAAACTCCCTCTTGGCCACTAGGGATCAATGCCTGTCCTGCATGGGCAAGTTATCATGAATGGTTCTGCTCCACTTCTTCTTACTGTTTTGTTTCCTAAGTCTCAATACATTTACTGCTTTGTTGCTTGTTTAATTTCAAAACTAATGCACAAGGCTTGTGACTGTCTCAAGAGCTACATACATAATTAGAATGAGGAGGGCCTGTACATGTCTCCACCAACTATAAAGACAGTAGCAATACTAAAGTTTCCTGTGGCCCCATACACAAACCTTTACCTTCTTCTACTGCTGGGATTATAAAGCTGGGTGCTTGGGATTCTGGAATACAGAAGAAACTCAGAGATCGAAGGCAAGAACACCTTTTGTGCTGCCCCATATAAGACACCATTATCTCTTAGTGTGGTCAGGATCCACCATCCCTGCAGAACACTGCTGTGGAGACCAGCTCCCTGGGGCAGTCAGGGTTCCCTGGGCCTCGGGTCTACAAGCCCCTGAAGCTCTAGGAGACTCTGGCAAGTATAGAAAGGTGGATACCTGATTCCAAGGAAATGAGTGAACTTATACCTGAGGGGCTTGCCCTTCAGGAAGGGGGGGACCATATGGATAGAGAAACCCAAGTGGCTTTCACCAATACCATGCAGGATTTATTATTGGCAAGGATAGGAGCACTGAAGAGCCCGGTATCCATTGCACCAACCCCAGCTCCTCAGAGAGCTAAACCCGTGTGAGAAAGGATCAGCATAGAGAAATACCCAGCACCTCATAACACAAGAACATCACCATGAGTGAAGCAAGGCTGAGGTCGCTCTTCCCCAGAACAGCTGACAGTGCAGCTTTGAGGCACGGAGGCCGAGCAGAAGAGAATAGTTCACCCAAGACATAGTAAATGTACAAGATCTCTGATTCCTCCTAAGTTGCTTTCTGGTAATCCCAACCTTTTGAGATGACCTGGGAGCCTGCAGATCCCAATATGCCTTGTGAATGGAGGAGGGAGGGCTAAAGCCTCAGAGATTTGTGAGTTTCTGGCTCCCCCACAGAAATCTGCTCTGCAGTCACTGAGGAAAGGACCAAGCAGAGTTCAGGCTGTACACAGGCCCATACAAGGACTAAAGGAAAAGCCTTGTAACAGACACCAGGCAGAACACTCAACAGCAGAAGGCAGCTGGAACCAGAATAAACGCTGATCTGTTGCTGATGAACAAGTCTTAAAACCAAGACTCAAACCTCTAAATATTCCAAGAAATATAACACCACCTGATAGCAAGTGTCAAAATCACAGCGATGCAAAAATATTCCTACCAAAGGAATCACTGTGGATCAAATTCACAATGTATAACATTAAACCAGATTTCTAGGCATTGAAAGAAAAGAAAGTAGATGAACCAAAACACAAACCATTGGTACTGACCAAAACTTGCATTCATATTGGATTTGGCAGGCAAGAGTATTTATAAGTTATTGTAGCTATATTTAACTTTTTGAATAAGTTAAATAGAGATGAAGAAAATATAGAATAGGTCCAGATGTTTCTAGAGAATGCAGTAGAAGGCTTGGCAAAAGAAGAGACTAGTAAACTTGGACAGCAAAGAAGCGATTTAACAATGAAACATAAAGGAGAATTTTTTAAGAAATAAAAGGAGCATTGGCGATCTATAAGACAATGTAAAGTGATCTAATACAGTTATAATTATAGTCCCCATTAAAAAGACAGAAAAGAATACCTGGAAAAAAATGATCCACCAGACTGGAGAGATGGCTCAGCGGTTGCAAGCACTGGCTGCTCTTCCAGAGGAATTCAATCCCTAGCACCCCGATGTGTGCCTCATAACTGTCTATGACTGCACTCCCAGGGAGCCTGTTTCCCTTTCTGGCATCCATGAGCACTGAACACATGAGCAGGGAACACACGTGGTATACATACAAACATTAAAGGCAGCACCCATACGCATAAAAGAAAAATTTAAAAATTCAAGAATTTGGCAATTTCTAGGTTTTCAATACTCTCGATTCAATACATTCCAAGCAAAAGGCATGCGTGTGACTCAATCTACACAGATGCATCACAAACTTCTCACAGTCTACGGCAAAGAGAAAAATCTAACAGAAGTCAATGAAATCGGTCACAAAAGCAGCCTGAGGTTGGGAAAGACAAGGTTAAAAAAAATGAATAAAGAACTAAAGATTTTTGTGCTGGAGACGAGGCTCAGCCGTTAAGAGCACTTGCTGGTGTTTGGCTCCTAGTACCCATGCTAGGCAGCTCACAACTACATGTAACTCCAGTTCTAGAGGGACCCAATACCTCTGTCCTCTACTGATGCCCTCACTCACATGCACATATCCATACACAAATACATACACATACATGTTATTAAAATAATAAGAATAAATTTAAAAAAGAATTCCTGGAGAGATGTCTCCATGGTTGCTCTTACAGAGGGCCCAGGTTTTGTTCCCAGAACCTACATGTCATCTTACAACCCTTTATAACTCCAGTTCCAGAGAATCCAATACCCTTTTATGGCCTCCGCAGGTACTGCATACACATGGCACACTGACATGCATGAATCAAAATGCCTACACATAGAAAATAAAAATGTTTTTTAAATTCCAAAAAGAATAGCAGATTTTTTTTTCCTAATAAAATTGTCATCTTGGAGAATGCATGCGTCTTTCCATTTGCCAGGCTTCAGTTTCTTCCAGCATGTTTTTGTGCTGTGCGAGTCCCGTCTTTGGTTAGATGTATTATTAGTGGCTTTTGGCATTGGGAAAGGCACCCCAGACTTCAGGTTCCTGCCTAAGATGGGGTTTACTAAACATATGTAATAGTTATGTTCCTACTGCATTACTGTCACCAGGGCTAGATTGAAATCACACCACACGGACATTCTCTCTAGTGAGGCAGGAGGAAAAAACACGTACTGAGGGGGAGATATTAAGACCACCTCTAACATAAAGCTGTGTACCCTGAATAAGGAGCAACCAACAACCACCTCAAGCCAGCCTGCTCTTGATTGTCCTCAGACCTTCACACCACCACCTGCCAAAGGAAAGCCACTCATGGCCAAGTTTGAGGACACCCTCTCAGTGTTTGCTGTCCTCCACGAAGGACCTTTTCCATCCAAGAGCGATAGCGAACGGGGAAAACACTCCAAGGAAGCAAAGCAACAATCGAAAGCGGAGTGGATGGGACGTGACAGATGCTGGGACTGCCAACAGAGAACTTAAAATAGCTGTATGTGATCTGTGGAGACAGGAGACAGCATACAAGACGCTAGAAGTTATTTCAGCAGAGATGGAGCCTGTAAGGAAGTAAGATCCAGATGGAAATAAATCAGCTAGGACAAAAAAGGTGACTTCAACGCTCAGCAGATTCACACGGCTGGAGGAAGTCAGAAAAAAAGCAAAGACAGGTCAAGGGCGGGCTCTAAACCAGAGTACAGAGTCACATAAACAAGGAGAGCCATCTAGGGGAGCAACGGCCATATTAACGATAGACTCCAAAACAACAGAGCCAAGAAAATCCAAGAACATTGGGATAAACACCAAAAGAACTGTAACTGAGAATGTCCACCTCAAAAATCTGAAAATCCAGTCTCATTGGAGAGTGCTTAATGCCAAGCCTGATGATCTGACTTCAATCTCCAGAACCCACATGCCAGAAAGAGAGAACCAACTCCCACAAGGTGTCCTCTAATCTCCACACGTGTACTATGACATCTGTAAAGACATATACACACACATATATACACATACATTTAGATACCACACATATGTACATATATATACTTACACATGATACATACATGCACATACACACATACATGCACACACATATATACACATGCATGCACACATAGATGCCACACATATGTACATGTATGTACTCACACACTTATACATGAATACACATATACATGAATGCACATATGAACTTTGTAAACATAAGAATATATACACGCACATACCATACACACGTTCACACACACACATATAAATACATATACACATTTAGATAGTGCACATACAGACAACAGAGAATCAAAGGTGTGAAAAACACTGAACTTGGAACAAGATACCAATGCAACGACTCCTATCTGAGAAACAACGCTATCTGCCCAGAATTCAATAGCCAGCAAAATTACCCTTTATTAAGAAGAAAATCTCTCTCAGGCAAACAAAAGCAAGGACTTCATTACCTCAGATCTTCTCCCCTAGACACACTGAGAAATTCTGGGAAGAGGAAATAATGGCCATAGCAATAAAACCTTGGGTCCACACAAACAAACAAACCAGAAGTGATAGAAATCGGTGACCCTGAAGTCAAATTTATTTTTTCTTATTTCTATTTGCTTTTAAAAGATATTCCATCACCCAAAGCAAAAACAGAAGTAACATATTTCATGTTATTAACATAAAAATGAAATAAAAACCATACAAAGACCCAAAGGAGGTGGAGGAGGAACTGAGGTGTTACAAAGAATTTCAGTCATGAGCCTGACAAACCCGGGAAGAGGGAGCTTCAATTAAGGATTTGGCTCTAGAGAACTGTCCTGTGGCCATTGTCTGTGGGAATGTTGTCTTGGTTGCTAACTGATGAAGGAGTTCCCAGCCCACTGTGGGCAGTGCCATTCCTAGTCTGAGCTGTATTAAAAAAAAAATGTAGCTAAGGGCTAGAGAGATGGCTCAGTGGTTAACAGCACTGACTGCTCTTCCAGAGTTCCTGAGTTCAATTACCAGCGACCACATGATGGCTCACAGCCATCTGAAATGGGATCTGATGCCCTCTTCTGATGTGTCTGAAGACAGCTACAGTGTACTCATATACATAAAATAAATAAGTCTTTTAAAAATGTAGCTGAAAAAAAAAGAGCCCTAAATATTACTATTCTAGACTTTATTATATTATAAAGCTAAAATTTAAAAAGCTCTGTCCAGCTAGGGAAACAATCAATCAAGTGAAGGAGAAGGCCAAAGAATGGGAGGTAATCTTTGACAAAAGGTTAGTAGTATCCAGGTCACACAAAGAAATAAAAAAGTAAACAATGACCCAATTAAGAAACTCTATCACCAGGTGTGTCCAGATGCTCGGGTTTTAGTTGATTCCAGATGTCCTCAAGTTGACAACCAAGATTAGCCATCACAGTATGTAACAAGAAAGAAAGAAAAGAAAGAAAGAAAGAAAGAAAGAAAGAAAGAAAGAAAAGAAAGAAAGAAAGAAAGAAGAAGAGAAGAGAAAAGGGCTTTCAGCTTGAGTGTGTGTATTGTGGGGAGGGGACAGAATGGGAGGAGTTGAGGGAGAAAAGGGAAAATTATGTAATTCTGTTCCAACTAAAAAGGTATTTAAAATTTTTAATTGAAATAAAAAAAAGTAAGTTATCACCTTCATAAAGAAAAGGAAATGTTTAACATGAACCAGGAAGCAGCGTTCCTCCATGGTCTCTGCTTCAGTTTCTACCTCCAAGTTCCTACCCTGGCCTCCCTCTCTGTAAACCAAATAAACCCTTCTCTCCCTAAATGGTTTTCAGTCCGTGTTTTCTCAAAGCAGCAGAGAGCAAACTAGAATATGAAGTTATTTTCTAGCAGATGAGAGGAGAGGGGGAAGAAATGAAGCCAAATGGAATAAAAACAAGCACAGCCAACAGAGATGGTAGATCTGACTTCACCAGTATCCATTGTCACAATGAATGAGAACACAGAGATTGACATGCTGCACAGAACCTGAACAAGTAACTTGATACAGCTCTACTTCGAGAGATCCCATCACATGCCCCCAGGAGCAACCCAGCTTTCAGCAAGGCAAACTGGATCCTTGGCCATGCAACAGCCTATGGTTAGTTGAAAAAGCAGAACTCACATGAACTGTGGTCTCATAATAATATACATATATAAACATACACATGTATATACATCATACACAAATGCATCATATGTATATACATATGCACATGCACATACATATACATCATATGCATATACACATATAAACACACATACATACATACACATATACATATATATCAATTCATACACATATACATCATATGCATATACATCATATATATCACATATCATATACACATATATGTATCATGTGCATATACATATGCACATGCCTATGCACATACATATACATCATATGAGCCTACACATATAAGCACACATACATATACATCAATCCATACACATATATATCATATACATATACATCACATATCATACACATCATATACACATACACATATGTACTCAATTAAGCTAGATGAACTAGTGGCCCCACAAGAAACCACAGAAGGAAAGTTTGAAGAACATGAGTAAAATACTTAGAACTGAATCGAGATGAATATATAGAATGTGAGGGAGGCAGGTAATGTGGTATTGAGAGGGAAAGACACGAATAGCATCTGAGACCTGCATATAGCAGAATATAGTTCAATATATAATCTGAGCTCTCACTGAAAGAAACTGAAAGAAAGAAAAGAAGAGAAGATTAAACCTGAAAGGTAGAAGCAAAAATGAGAGCAGAAAGCAGTAAAATTGGCAATAGAAAAACAACTCTCAATCAAATTAAACTCTTGTGGGGGCGGGTCTGGGCCCAGGACCCACAGTGCCTCACCTAATGCCCCAGCAAAAAGGGTGGGCTGGTAGGTACTGAATGTATTCCAGTACCAGGGAAGGAAAGAACACAGATAGTCCTACCAGAAGGCAGCTGATGGGGGAGGGAAAATATGTGAGGAAACTGGTGAGCTCAGATTTTACCAGAAAAAGGTGACCTTAACAGCACAGCGGGAGTTGTGGGAAGGAAAAGAAGCTGTGTCCTCTGGGGGCCAAGTTCTCTGTGTCCACCAGGTTCCTTTGGGGGAATAAGCAGTGGGCAGGTGTGAGCTATCCATCCTGCATAGCCACAAAGGACTGCCTGCCAGCAGCAGCAGCAGCAAAGAAGTTAGCAGGAATCCATTCCAACGCAAATGTAAGACCCACGTGTGAGAGAAAAATAGCAGCTCTGAATGTCAAGCGTAGCCCCAGATGCAGCTGTCTGGCTCTGAGCAGGATTGGGAGTGTGGTCTGCAGCTCCATGTGAGAGCCAGGCCTCTGTGGGCTGAGAGACTGCAGGGTGTGGTAAGGGAGATTTAGAGCACCTTATATCTGACAACCCCACCAGGAAAGAGATGTCTACTTGCTCTGAGAAGGCAGAAGGCCAGGGGCCTTCCATCTAGCAGGGCTGTAGCTGGTACTCAATACAACAGTCAGCACAAGACTACACTTAAAGTGAAGGACAAGGTTCATCTGATCTTAGGCTGCTCAACCGATCCCAGCCTTCACCGTTAGGCCAGAGGGTAGATCACAAGGAAAAGGTGTATTGACTCAAACCCTCTAAGTGAACCTGGTGGCCTTACAAGGGCTCCTAGGCCCCTTCCTAGCTGAGTTTGGTGCCCTGGGTCATAGGATCAACCATGACAGGTGTCCTGTGGACTACTGGAGTATAACAGTATAGAAGGATCAGAACAATGACCCATGAGGATAGTACATAGGCCAAGCCAAACAGGCCAGTGACAAGAGTCCCAAGGCCATCAACTGGTCATACACTGAGCAGAGAATGCCAGGCAGCACCTAAAGCCAGGGCAGGCATTGCCAGGTAGTCATGCAACAGATGCTCTATCGATGCCTCTGGCCAAGGTCAGCCTAGATAGCTCCTCTCTCTGACATCTGTTCACAGGCTTGGCAGGCTCTGTCTAAGGTTCCCACTTCCAACTTCATGTATGTGGTGCTGGGAATAGAACCTAGGACTTTGTTTTTTAAATGGGGAGGAAGAAGAAGAAAAGAAGAAGAAGAGAAGAAGAAGAGAAGAAGAAGAGAAGAAGAAGAAGGAAGAAGAAAGAGGAAGAAGAGAAGAGAAGAAAGAAGAGAAGAAAGAGAAGAAGAAAAGCCTCCCATTTCACCTTGGAACAGCAGATGCAACTCTAACTGGAAAAGGATTCTTGAGGACCCCAGAGGTGTCCAGAATCTACCTAGCAACAAGCTCCCAACCCTGAACTCCAGGATCTGAGCCTGCTTAGAGGGACAGGATCACAGGAAGTGGCCATTTGAGAGGAGATCACAAGAGCAAGGGCGCTCTCTGAGAGAGGTTACCTGAGAAGCACAGTGCTTGAAGGGCCAGCAGTGTAGTGCTTGAGAAGGTAGCACGATTTGAGGAAAGCGGACATTGTGAATGAGGACAGAAAGAAGAGGTTGGGTCTGGACCCCTCCCTAAGGAGCAGCCTGATGGTACCGGAAGAACATGACATAGGATTTGGTGTCGAATGTGTCAGCACCAGCCTGTGCCAATAAATCTGGGTTGAAGTAGCAACTGTGTGCAAAGTGCACAGGGGCGCTGTGGACTTAGAAATGTTCAGGATTGGTTTCTGTGGAAGCCCCCTTGGCATCTGCTTAGTCAGCCTGCTGTTCTCTCTTGCACAGGTGTGCATACCTAAGACAGCTACTTAAGGCAAAAGAGTGGCTTCCCTTCAGGGGCACCAGGAGTGCAGAAATTCCTGACAGCTGTTGTCCTGGACATTCTTGTTCCAATGCTCTGACTTCACTTTCCCAGGCCCTGAATGAAGATGCTCGTGTTTCGGGTCCCATTGTTATATGTGCTATATGTGTCATCTCTGCTGGCGTTATAGGAGGCCACAGTACCAGGGGTGGGTACAGGGCCAGCAGCTCTAGCTGAGGTTCAAGCTGATAGGAGAGATATGAACAGGACTATGTGTCTTCAGGCACTTACGGAACACCAGGAGATACTTTTAAAGCAGCAGCAACAAGAACAAAACCCTCTTAGGCCCTGGGGCAAAACCCCAAACCCTATTCCCTACTTCCAGTACTCAGTGCTCTGGCCTGCTAGGATATGCATACTAGGCCAGGAACCGTTTTCTTTCCAGAGGTTGGACCACAAGGAAGTCAAGCCGGCTGACTCTGGAGGTTAGGCTTCTTTAAGGCCAGGTCCTGTGGAGGAGGAATCCATGGAAGATGGGCCCAGTTGAGTCTTGTGGAGTTTAGGCTCTGTGAAGAGTTATCAATGCTGGTACACACCCCAGGGAGGGGCATATTCAGGCAGGTAAGGGGTGGGGACCCTCTGGGATAGGCTAAGAGTGTGAGCACCCAGAGTATGTATGACTCTGGACAATGAGAGAGAACAGATGGCAGGCTCTTGTGATCACCTCAGCTCATCTGTCCTCTCACCTAAGGCTTGGATCTACTAAAGAGGTTGGAGCCAGATCCTGAGGGTGGCGAGAGAATTTCAGAGAGACAGGCTCTGTAACTCCCCAGAGTGAGATCCCCATGGTAGGTGTGGCAACAGCCCCCCCCCCGGGGGGGTAAATTTGCCTCCTCTGGGCATTGGCTCTGAGCATTGGACATCCATTGGCTCAGGCCCACATTATTTTCAAAGGTCTAGGTATAAATCCCACCATCTGGGATCTATCAGACTTCAAGACCTTCTGTAGTCTACGACAATTACAAAGCTGGCAACTCCCATGCTTGCCTCTGGCTCCTGCACCCCTACTGACTGGTGTGGCTCCGTAAGCCTTGTCAGTCTGGCTGAGAAAGGTAGGAATGGGCAGGTATGCTCTGCCTGACCCAGGTTCAAGGAGTCTGGATTTGTCTTTCAGAGCATTTCAGGATCTTATGTGACTGGTGGTAGGAGTCTTTGCCTGGTAAGCACTGCCACCTGGTGGCCCTCTTGGGCATTGCCTCAACTCCAACATTCAAAGTCATCCGGGACATTTATCCCAGAGAGATACTGTCCCATAGTAGCCCTAGGGAATCATTCCCCAGCTGTCTCTAGACAGGTGACTCACAATGTACCTCAAGCCATTCTGGCTGGTGGTTCCTTGCCTTCACATGGGCAGTTACACACACCGTATCACATTTGTTCTGGTCTGCAACACACACTGGGTCCTTCAGATCCCACTAAGCCCCTGTGAATGTGTCTTCTCATGAGGGACTCCTCTTTCCAAGGTGATGGGCAAGTACCTAGGGATCTCTGAATTTTAGGGTCATATTGTATTTTGCATAGATGTTTGCTTTGTGTACAAAGGTTCACAAATACCATGTATGTTACTTCATACCTGTGGGATGTTGGTGTGACCACCGAAAGGCCATCTGAAGCAATTGTTAGTTCAACTCTAGATGAGGTCCCTCTGCTAAATGGATAAACTTGACCATGGATAGGAGTCAGGAGAGAGATGAAGTGTCAGGAGAAAATCACTGGCAGAGAAATAGACTTGGTGGATATATATGCATTGAGAGACAGGAAATGCCTTATACAGGAATAGTGCAAAGATGCAGTGGTTTCTCCTCCAAGGCTAGATTCTTAGGGCCTTGGATATCCCTCTGTGCTTATACACTGTTTATAAATGTCCTAGCTCACTGCTTCCCTAAGAAGAGCATCCCTGGGTGTCACCTGACCACAGATTTCTTATATAACACAGTCCCAGGCTCAGTCTATGTGATGGCTACTCCTGGTTGTCAACTTGATTACATCTGGAATGAACTACAATCCAGAAATGTGAGGGCTCACCTGTGATTGAGATCTTGAGGCTGGAAGACAGGTTTCTGACCTGGATCTTGACATGGAGGTCTTGAGGCATAGTGGCCATGAAAAACTTAGGCCTAGGCAAAGTAGTACACGTCTTTAATTCCAGGAGATGGAGGCAAGCAGATCTCTGAGTTCAAGGTCAGCCTGGGACAAAGCAAGTTTTAGATTCAGATGTGGTGGTAGACACCTTTAATCCGGGCCACTCCTGCTGGAGGCCACACATAAGGACATTGGAAGAAGGAAGATTCACTTTTCTTTGATCGCTTGCACTTTATTGCCAGCACATCTGTTGGAACCTACTTCTACAGAAGACCGTCTTAAACAACTAGCCTCATAGGATTCTTGGACTTCCCATTCATAGCTGCCCATTGTTGGGTTAGTTTGACTAACAGACTGTATTAAGCTGTTACAATAAATACCCTTATATAGAGAGAGGCATTCCATAAGTTCTGTGATTCTAGAGAACCCTGACTAAGACAGTCTAGGTATCTGCTTCATATTCCTTACCATTGACAAGCCACTAAACCCTAAAGGGTCTTTAGCTATCTAAGGGACCCATAAGATACCAGGGTGTGACTGTCTGGTGAGAGTGAAGATTGGGCATACCCCAGAGTGTCCACAGCATGGTCATCCTAGAAGGAACTTGGCAGAATGCACTTGCCTACTACCCTACGAGGAAAGGTATACCATGGCAGGGCACCATGGCCAGAACAGGTTGCAGAGAGCCTGGGGTGAGTGTGGCTATAGCCTGAGGAAACCACTTTTATGCTCTGCTCTGTCTGTGGTCACTGGCTGACCCACTAGTGTCTAACCCAACCATGTGGCTCTGACGTATAGGTCAGGTATACCCAAAGGGGACACACGTTTATTGTCCCCAGTTATCTTTACCAATTCTCTTAATAATGGCCTTCTTTTAACCAGGTACTTGGTACCTAGTAGGAAGACTCCATTTCCCAATCTTCTGAAAATGTAATATGACCACTACAGTGGTCATATTAAGGCAGGCGGAGCCCTAAAGGAGGAAGTCAAGCAAAAAAAGGGAACAAGACAGCAGATCCCCATATATGTGCACAAGTCTCATTGGTTATTCAGGGCTTCTCTGCCCATGACAGGCAATGCCTAACTTCTAGTCTAATCCCACCAAGATCTCTAGGCTCAGAGGAATGAGGCAGGTACTACTGAGATCAAGGTAATCATGGCCAGAAAGAGGAGCACGGGACACTGGCTATGCCCAGAAAGACAGAAGCCAAATGCGTGGGGCCACTTAACTGTTTCCAAACTCAGACTCATGGCTCAGAAACAGAAGGCTGCACCTGCACCCACCCAGTAAGCCTCACCATGTGTGCCACAAACACATGGCCCCCATAGACTCTCCTGAGTGCCTCCTGAATACTATGTTGCAAAGCAGAAGTAGGAAGTCTTGTCTAGATGTGCCAACAGCTCTGAGCATCTGTCTAGGGACAGCCACTGCCTGGAGGAGCTACCAAACCAAGTTCAGCTTTTCTTTCTGCTCAGCTGCTCTCAGAGGCCTAGAGATAGCCTGTGGGGTGACAACTCCAGATGTCAGGAGAACAAAACCCCAAACTTACAGGCCAGAACCCATCACAGGCAGGCTCTACCAACCTTCAGGCAGTGAACAGATTGGGTGAGTACCCACCTACCCTGCACCTCCCTTTGCTGAGGTTCAGGGTAGCCAGAGGATAGGCAACCAGAGGTCTATGCAGGAGCCAGAGGAGGGGTGAGGTGTAAAAGGAGAAGACCAGGTAGGCATTCAAGAACAGTAAGGTAGCCAGGATGACATCAGAGTCCAGGCTGTGTGCACACAACAAGTCAAGCTTGGCCAAATAGATTCCTGCTGGCCCAGGAGTCACTCTGAAAACCAGCTCACTGTTGAAATGTATGGGGCTGGGTTGTCCCAAACCAGAAGCATCTGTTGTCCCAAGATCCACTGTCCTGACAATTGAACTCACTGAGGGTAGGACTGGTTCCAGAGCAGATGTCTGACATTTCACAGTCTCAAGTTTGTGGCTATTCAAAGGTGTCCCTTAACTGTCCTGGTAGAATGATCCCTGTCCCCTTCCTTTGGGTATCAGAACTATTGAAACAATGGACCCCTGGAATTTGAATTTCCTTCAGGATGCTGTGAGAAGGAAAGACCTGAAACCCGGTACCAGCCAGAGGAGGAATTTGATTTCACATATCATAACTTGACAAACTGTCTTTCAGGAGAGACTGGAGCTGACAGAATGATAGGCAGGAGCACACACACTTTAACCAAAACTGTTTGGTTACACATACTTCTTGCCCCCTATTTAAACCTAGGCCTAATGGCAAGACACTGAAAATGGATTTGGTATATGGTATGAGTAGATTTCTGTATCTTCCCCATGTGGTCACACCGAATAAATCTTTGCTTTTATTCCTTCCTGACTGATTAGCCTATTGAGGATGTGTAGCCAAGCCCAGGTTGTGAAGATGAAAAGGACCCAACCTTTAACTCTAACAACTCTGGTTGTTAGATCTCCAAGAAATACAGAGCCTGGGACTTGAGAGTCCCCAAGTCAAAGTGCTAGGTAGTTGTGCCTCCCCAGCCTGGTCCCCAGCCCTTATACCAGCTGCCAGGAGACACATGCAAATGAAGAGACCAGTCATTCCAGGTTGAATCACTGTGTTTTACTAAGTGCCCAGGTCCACTGGGCATCTGAACTTAGCCCTGCGGCAGCAAAACTTTCCAGAACCATCTGCATGCATCCCTGCTGCAGGATTCTGCCCCCAAAGTTCCCTGCGAGCACACATTGGCCCGCCCACACGGCACACACATCATCCTGTTCGCGTTGAGTAAGTTAGCATCTCAGCTAGTCCGTTAGAAAACTAGAGTTCATTCCCTGGGCGTCTATCCCTAGAAGACAGCGTTGTGTGCAGATGGCGGCACGCTGGCCCGAAGGAGGAGGCCAGCTGCTGTGGCCCAAGGGCACGTACAAAATGGTTAGGGTGCACATCAGTATGAAGGCATTATGAAATATTCTTTGGAGCATGAACAAAAGTGCAAAGACAGCCAAAGGCAACAGCGCAGATGGGGAAGCTGCAGGCCGCAGCTGCGGCCGGGGGACAGGACTGCAATGGGCAGATGTGGACGGAAGCGCAGGGTGCGCTGCACTGTATATGGAGCCATCCCAGGCAGATAGATGACGTCGAGGGGGTCACAGCTTTGAGCCCCTCCACGTGGGACTACTAGTGGCAGCTCATCATGCCAGCACTCCTCTCCAGTCGCAGGACCTGGAGGTGGAGTCCTGTGTCTGTATCAGGCAGAGGCAGGGCTGACCTTGGTGAATTTCCCTCAACATACATTAAGGCAACAACTCTGTAAAAGCCGGTCCGGGAGTGATGTGCGCTCCTGCCTGAGAGTCCCAGAGACACAGCCTGGGAACTATCCCTTCTCTAACAGAGGGTTAGACACCAGGGGGAACTTCAGGATGGGTCGTGGGACAGACCCTGTATCCTTTGTCAGCCAGGGTACCAAGGCCAGCATCAAAGACAGATCTCTGAACAAACGTAAAATCCAGGAACCTCTGGCTGTTGCTGGGCCTCCTTCCTAGGGTGTAACCCTTTCTCTCTACCCCATTTCCTGGTGCCCCCCTCAAGGCATGCTGCCAGAACTACCTCACAGACAAGCAGAATTCAGCAAATTGTGGTCCAAATTTGTTCACTTCCAGGGACACTGGGCCCCTAGGCTCCAGGGCATGTGTTAAGCACATGTGAGGATTCCTCAGAAGGAAGAGGCACCTGGGTCTCCTCTAGAAATCTTCATTGCCATCTTAATACCTCCTCTGAGAAGCTCTTGCCTCCTTAGCCCAGCCAGGACACAGTAGAAGCCTAGGACAGCCAGACAGACTTGCCTGCAGACTTTTCCTGGACCTCTTTCCCCAAACTCTACATCCTATGCCCTGGGAGGTCTCAGGGGAGAAGACTGACCTCTCTGCTCCAGGGAAGCAGATGCCACATCAATGTTTGATTCCAGCCCACATGAGCCTGGACTTCAGGGGTACCCTGTATGGATTATCTACTCTTAACTCCAACCTACCCTTTTGGGATACAAGATTGGCCAGACACCTCTGAGCCCCTACACAGTGGGCCCCACTATTCAAACGTTTTTCATGTTTATTTCAAGAGGGTGTGGCCTCAGGGAAAGGCCTAAATGTTGTTCCACACATGTTGGGGTGTGAGCCATGGGCAAGTGCATTAGTCTCTACTCTGTGCACTGCTTACAGCTGAAAGAAACAAGCTGCAGGGTGTCAGAACAGCATCCCTGTCCCAGATTCTTACCTCTGGGGGAAAGTCTGAAGATATCGCTAGGTTCAACTCTTTCTACAAAAAGCAAGGGTGTTCTTCACAGTGCCCCTGATATAGGATAAACCCAGTAGGGGAGGCAGAAGGCAGGGTGACCCCCTCTTCCACATTCTGAATCTGGAGCCACCAGCTCGAGGGGAGGAAGAACCTTAAACCAGCGAATTAAAGGTGGAAGGTGGTCCTGGATGTATATCTTCTATATCTAGGATATGAGGATGACTACAGTTTAGAGAGTCTCCTCCGAGGAGGCCCATGTAGTGTCTAGTGACTCTCAAGCTTCTAAATGGTGCTTTCCAGTGAGGTCCCTAATTGTGAAAGCATAACCAAGAGCTAGCTTACAACCTCAAATGAACACTTGATCTGCCAAGACCACAGGTAAGACAGCAGATGGGCCCTCACCCCAGGTATTCTGACCTTTAGACAAGAGTGCACTTTCTGGAGACCACAGTTGAAAGGGACAGAAAGTTAAGCCAGGAAATGCCAGTCACAGCCTGGCACAATGAGGCAGGCATGTGTACAGAAGGGCACTGGAAAACGGCCAATACCAAGATTAACCCAAGGCAAAGACTGATCTGGACCATAGTAGGAACTAGAGCTCCCCTCACTCTGACCTAGCCACACCCTCTCGGTACCTGCAGACAGCCACCATTTAGTACAGAGAAAGGGCAGTGCAGGAATTCAATGGTCTCTAGGTGGAACTCTCTACCACTGTTGCTCAGAAGTCCTAGACAACCAGGACTCCTACCCCAGTCAGTGTTCAACATTTTAGAACATTCACCATTAATTCCTGTGCACCCTGGCTAAGCAGCTTCCATCAAGAAGAGCTAAAGAGAAAAAGTGTGTGTATGTGTGTGTGTGTGGAGAGAGGAGGAGAGAGAGAGAGAGGAGAGAGAGAGAGAGAGAGAAACCTACATGTATGTGTGTGTACATTATACATACAGGTTACTCATACATGTATGTTCATATATGTAAATATTCAGGTATAAAAGTGGGTACCGGCTGTATTTGCAAATGTCGAATAGGGTGTAGCCTATAAACCTATATGTTCATATGTGTGTTTGTGTGTGTAAGTGTATGTGTAAATGTTATGTGTGGTCTGACAAACTGTGTGTGAGCTTGCATTTGCAAGTATATAACAAGGAATACATGTTTGAAAGTATACGTGTATGTATACTTGTGTATGTGTGTATATATACTTGTATGTGCATATGAAAATGTGGTAAGTTTTGGTGTGCACTTATGCGAATGTACATGTGTGTCTAGCGTATGGGTCTGTGCTGGTAGGCATGTGGGGAAATGCAGTGGGAACAAATGTTTTCTGAGGAAAATTTTGCCATGGGGCAGCTGCTGGCCTTCAGCTATACTTGGTCACGTGTGCACCCAAGAAAGTGCACAGATTTCTTGTAGGAGCCTTCAGCCTCCATCCTGTTCTGCTTCTCTGTGGGTGGGGATTTCAGGGCAGTGGACCTTTGTGTTGCTCAAGCCTGAATCTGGGTCCCCTAAGAAAGGGCTTGGTCATCTCCCACACCAGGGCTTTCGTGTCACCCCTTGAGATACACTCCCTTCCTCTGTGTAGCCAACGCTGCAGACTTGACCAGTGTTCCGCGTTTGCAGAGAAGGCCATGCTTCCTTGTCTCGCTCTTGCTGTAACCTAAAAAAGGACTGATAAATTCTGTGTGACCAGGGTTTCTGGGAAGGGTGTGTCTGTTCACCTTCTTCATCCCACAAAACTCCAGTTCAGGGTACTCCAGGCTTTGGTATCCATGGCAGCTCTGGGGACAGGACTTGGAGCCATGTATGAAGCAAGGCATGCTTATGGAGCATATAGGACAGATGCAAACCTCTCTCCCACATCCCCTGAAGCTGAGATAGCTATGGTCTTCCCAGGTCCAGGGGAGGAGTGCTCTGGCTGTTGTTTGTCCAGGCAGATGTGTTTGTCCCTCTGCTCTAGACTCTTCCTGTCCTGACATGGAGAGGGAGGAGTGCAGACCCAGGCTCAACTCACCAAAAGAAGGCTTGTGAAGGTATAGCTATTCTTCTTGTGTACATCACCTGCCATTCCCATGTAGAAAGAGACGTCTCTCATACCAAGAAATTCTTGACTATAGCACTGTCTTGGAGAACCAATGTGCACATATTGGAACAAACACAGACAGGCTTCCAACTAGGATCCTAGCAGAGGCACCCTGAGGTGAGATCCTAGTAGCCCTGACATGGAGGACATATAGGTTACAGCAGACAACAGACATAGCTCTCCAAATACCCAGGTCTCTGGCAGAGACATGACTCAAGCTCTCCTCAGGGCTGGGGTACCTCCTGCTGAGCAAGCTGCCTCTACCCCTGCCAGACCACACTTTTCAAAAGGGTGGAAGAAGTAGATAGAGCTCTGTCCAGGCATGAACTCTATAGTACTTGCCCTCAGTGACCAGAAAATCTGAGGGCAAGTGACTCTGGGGCCCCACACCCTGAAATGTTATCATTCAATGCCAGGTACCTCTGGGCCAGATATTATGGGGCCACAACTGAGGGTTCTATTCTACCTTGTCTCCCTCTAAAGCTGACTGCTAGATGGTCCAAGATGCCCACTCACAGGATGGACAGAGGTTACTCCTCACCAGAGTAGAGAGGGCAAGGTGTTTCCAATTCCTCAAACACCAAGGGGCCACAGACCAGGAACCTATTAGTGGATAAATGACTGGATGGCCAGCTTCCGTGGGAAGGATCCTTGACCAGGCTCAAAGGCCACGCTCTTGTGTAGAAAGAGCTGGCAGTTTGAAGACGTCATGTCATTTAGCCCTGCCTGAATCTGTAGAGCCAAGTGGGCAGCAGGCAAGGAGGTGCCCTGGCTAAGGACAATGCTGGTCTGCTTTATCGGGTGGTTCTCTTGAAGTGCTGGCCACAGCCTGGAGGCCAGCGCCACACCAGGAACGAGCAGAGGCCATGAAGTGTCAACTCCTACCTCCTGAGCTACAGGGTCAGGGATGAGGCAGACAGAACCTGCTGAGGAAACCCTCTCAGAAAAGTCTGTGAGTTGAGTCTTCCCCTAAGAGGTGGAAGTCAGGGGAGTCTAAGGATTGATTCTAAGCTCCAAATTGGTCCCTAAGGCCTCACCCCTTCCTCAGCTCCAGGAAAAGGGTCCTGACCTAAGGATGGCTCCCATGGAAAGATCCACATAACCTGGAAGAGGGAGGAAGATGTTGGCAGCTCTCTAGCTAGGTTACTCAGGGATGAGGGGCATTACCCAACCACACGCAAACAGTGGGCCTGGTAATGCTTTACTGGGGCAGTCAGGGATGGAGGGATAAACAGTCAGCTGTGGGAGTGGGCCATTTCCAGAAACCTACTATACCCCTGAGCTTCCAGCCTAAACCGAGAGACCCATAGGCCTCAGGACTGGCCATCAGCAGTAGACGGACCTGTTCCACCACTACCTTCCATGTACTTGACACACCCTACTCACAGGTGCTAACCAACACGCTGTCCCTCCTCACTCACAGGGCAATATGTCCCCCAAGAAGACTAGGCAGGGCTAGCTTTGCTGCCATAGGAAGCTCCCAGGGCCTCCAGGGCCCGGCCTCAACCTCCCTTTCCTGGTTGGAAAAGAACTATAAAATGTTACTGTATGTGCTAAGGAACCCTGCCTCATCTCCACTCCACATGAACCCTGAGAGCGAGATCCCATGAGCATCCTCACAACCCACACTACTCTATGTCACTCTGTCACTTTAAGAAAGGCCCTGGAGCTCCAGTTCTAAAACTGAACAAGAGTGGGCGTGGCATGGGGGCCAGCAGCCCAGCCCAGACTCACTTCCTGGGCCCTGCCCAAGCCACATCTCCAAAGGGGCCCTCACCAGTGGCAGAGCGTGGGGGTGGCCCACACGGTGTGCAGAGGTCTGAGTCTGTGTCAGACTCCCCCTCTGCAATGTAAGGCCTGACCTTGGCGCACGGCGCCACAGCTGCATAACAGCTGCCCAGGGCATCCAGGTTCTCCTTGGATTGGGAGATACTGAAGCCGCTGAAGGAGCGCTCCAGCTCCTCGTGGTCCACCGAAGGGATGGAGATGGACGTGTCGCTATCCCGCAGGGCAGCCTCAGAGGGCCTGCAGGCTGGGGTGCCCTCCAGCCTCAAGAACTCGGTACTGGCTCTGTTGCCCCCACCGTAGGCAGACAGTGACCGCTCGTGTGCAGGGGGTGGTGGGATGCGTACCAGTGAGCCGTGGTCTCCCACAGGGGAGGTGCCATGGCGCTGGTGGCTCTGCTGCCAGGAGGTGGATGGAGGACACTGGGCAGGGGGGATGGCTGGGGGTGCGGCGTAGTTCCTCTGGCCCGTAGAGCTGGTGGAGCGGACGATCTTAATGATACAGCCATGCTTGTCTGCATGATCGCGGCTGTCCTCGGGGCTGTGGTAGGGTGGTGCCGGCTCAGGCTCCTTGGCCCCAAAATAGGCCTCTGTCTCTGCTGGTGGGATGCCCATTCTCTGTGTATAGATGCTCACCAGGAAATCTATCTTCTTCTCCATGGACAAGACCTGCAAGAATGGCAGCTGCTGGGCTGGGCTGGGCTTTTGAGGAGAAGACCCAGGATGTACCCAGGTGAAAGGGGGCAGAGGAAGGGACCCCAGAGCTGCCCTTCCTCTACTCTAGACTGCAACAGCTCAGACTCTGAGCTTACTAGCCAGCTCATAGAAGGGTCTCCTGTGGTCTCCTAAGGATCCATTTCCCGGAGAGTAGTGATGGAAAATGGAGAAAGGTGGGGCAGGGGAAAAAGGCCACGTACAACGTCTGGCAAGTTCTACAGTGATAGCTCCTCCTAAAGGACCCTCAAATGCAAATCGTGACCAACAGTTTATCCCTCTAGGCATTTGCAATCTGCAGATACTGACTATGGGAAGAAGAAGACTGCAAGATCATAGGATTTCACAGGGAATCAGGGGCATCCTGCACAGCTCTGCCGTCTCCTGCTGCATCTACCCTTAAGCCTTGGTTGCTCAGCTACAGGCAAACTAAATAAGACTGGGAGACAGCAGAGGCTATTCCCCTCCCAAGCCTCTCCCACCTGTTTCTCCACTTTCCCAAGCCGTCCCATCATGCTGGGGTCTTCGGGCAGTTCCGTCTCCGCTGGGCCTTTGGTGCGGTCCTTGTCCGTTATTGTTGGGCCCCGCCCCACAATCTGGTCCACTCTAGCGGGAATAGAGACCCAGCCCCCAAGTATGAGTTTGAGAGGGTGTGACCAGGCCCCTGCCCCTTCTTCCTGGGCTAACCCACAGCCCCCCAGATCTGGGCTCCAAGCCCTGTCCAGAGCCGACCGGGGGCAGTAGGTGCCAGTCAGATGGACACTGGTGCCTCGTGATCTCAGGCCGCCTCCTGATACCTTGGGTCCTGTTTCCTATCTGTTCCATTCCCGTGGGATCTGGCACATTAACAAGGAGTAAAGGGAAATGTCTCCCCAGGGCCCACTTCCCTCTCTTCCCTAGCACAACTCTACTCTCATCAGTCCTGCCTCGTAGCTCTTCCTAGGCCTTGACTGGTCTCACAGCAAACTGAGGCCCAGGGATCAGAGGTGGTTGGTGGGCATCCAGCCAAGGGACCAGAGTAGGAGAGATTGTGTCTTTACCCAAGTACCCCACTCCCAGACAGCTTTACTCCAACATTAATGTGCCACGGAGTTCCTTGGACCCCAACGGGTATGACAGGGGCAGTGTTAAATGTCTGCAGCAAGGACAACAGAAGCAGTGAGTGTCAGCTCCATGCATCAGGACAAGGGAGAAGGAAACAAAGGCCACATAGGAAACTGCCAAAGTACAACCAGGGAGAGATGAGTCCTGCCAACAGGTCTTTGTGAAGTTGGGGTTGGGGTGGTATGTAAGTGCACAAGTGTGCTGCATGTGTGCTCACATGTAGGGGCATGCTCACACCCATGTGAGTGTGTGCACTTGTAAGTGTTGGACAAGATGAGAAATTCAACTGAGACCATCAGTAAAGATGCCATAATACCAACAAGAAGGGAAGGATCGGGTTCCCCTGCCAGCGTGGCACCGGCAGATCCATGATGTGTTATGCATGTAGGACTGTGGCAGGGCTGGTGTCACAAGAGTGAGCATGGGCCCAGATCCGCAGGCCACTTAAAAATAAAGAACCTGTGTAGAGCCCGTATGCCCAACACACCCAGAGTATGCCTGAGCGAGGAGCCTCGAGCTGAGCCATGTGGCTCAGACACGGAGCACACTCCAGTAGACACGTGTCAGCAGGTTCCCCCCTCTACTTTCTACAAACTGGGATGCCCTGCCTGCTTTTGTGGCAACTCGGAGACAGGATCAGGCTGATCAGCCAGGGGCAGCCTCTGCATGCTCCACTGGGCTCATGCTGGGCTCATGCAAAAGAGGGTGGGAGGGGATGGCAGGAGGGACCTTCTGGCTCCAAGCAGATGTCGGTGGCAATGGTAAGGGAACAGGTTCCCTGATGTCCCAGTGTCCACATGGTCCAGGCACAGATGCACAGCCCCTTCACTCCTGCCACATGACGAGCCGTCTGCCTGGTGGACCTCAGGATGGGCCTCAAGTTGCTTCAAGGTAGCCAGGCAAGAGTCCTCTAAGGATCTTGTACCACCTCCTTCCCCGAGGTTCAGGCTGGGGCATCAGATTTAATCCCCCAGATGCTTCTCACCTCTTGAGTTAAGACCCTTCCTGTGTGTCTGTAGCTGCAACATAGGAGGAGGCTGAGGGGGTTCTGAGACGTATGGGGCTTTCCCAGCCCATGGCCTAGATGATCAGCTGCCATAACTGGCAGCAAGACCCACAGGACTAAACGACCTCAGTTGTATTGGCAGATAGTGTCATAGACCACTCTTTAGTCGATGTCATCGATCATGAGCTGTACCCTACCTGCTCCCTCAGGGTCCCTCTCTCATGAATTGATATGCTCATCATATTGACCTTTGACCTCACGAGCAACAACCCTGGCCCAAGGAGTGGACAGATGCTATACCTGCCAGTTCCAATTTTCCAAATTCTCTGAGCTTCCCAGCTTCTATCCCCAGCTGACAGACAGGGAAGTGTCTAACTGCCTTCCCTGTGTCTGCTCCTGAGAGGTTTAGTTTTCCTGAACAATCATGCCTGCCAGAGGGAGACAGGGAATTATATGAGTGGTCCCAGGGTAGCCAGAAGACCTTGAAGCCTGTATTAACCACGTCAGAACTGGCTTTTGCCATCTGATTGTTTCCTGGCCTCAGTCTGCCATCTGTCAATCAACTGAGTGGCAGGGTAAAGTAGGCTGTCATCTCTCTTATCAATGACATCAATGATAGTGGTAACTTGAAATGACACCAGAAATGACAGAGCCAGCATGGTGCTAGAAGTCCTGTGGGATTTTCTCATTTATTTCTGGCCCCCTGGCAATGCTGAGAATTGAACCTAGGGCCTTACACATATCTGGCATGTTACCCTAAGCTAAGTGAGCACAGATTAGTGCTCTAACACTCAGCTACATCCCCAGACCGCATACATTCTTCAGGCAGGTGCCTGTTACATTTAAGGAAGGGGATCAGGGGAGCACCCCTGTCTGCTTTTATCTATTCAGAGCCAAGGTCAGGACCTTGTACATGGTGGTCACCCTAGGAATGAGCAGATGTGAAGGGCCTGACTGGCCAAGCTTACAATGCCATATATCCATTGAGGTCCTCTATTTCAGCAGCCTTAGCAGATGTCATGGAGAAATCCATGGAAAGGCAATCCCTGTAGATGGAGGACTCAAGGCACTGCCTACCAGCCCTGGCAAGGAGTAACCTTTTCCCTAACATACCCTTTAGGAAGAGAGAGAACCTGAATGTACCCTGCCTTATAGGAAGAAAAATGCAAGATGCTGCCATCATGCGGCCTAGAGCAAAGGGGCTGGCCATTCACAGACAGGGCGGGAGGAGGCAGTGCATCCTAACCTAGGTGAGTATTGGGGTGACTCTCTCGAAGGGGCCGTGGGTCCTTTGGTAGGGTACTTCTTGTGCCGGGAGTTGAAGGGGGTGGGGGGCCCACAATCATATCTATCCTGGCAGCGTAAACAAGAAGAGAGACACCAGCAGAACACATCATAAACAACTCAAGGCGAGTTGCTGGAGACATGCATAGAAACAAGGAACTTGACAACAGTGATTCTTCTGAAAAACATACTCAAAACAGAATGGTGGACCCACACTCTGGCCCTCACATCTGCCAAGCTTTCCCCATATCCCAAGCACTGTCCAGCCTGCCCAATGGACCTCAGGTAGACTACAGGATGGATTGGTGCTGAGAACTAAGTCCCAGAAAGGGACTCTGCAGCTTCGGAGCAACAGGACCCTGCATCGGAGGCCAGAAGCATGAATCCTCGTTAGCAGTCTGTTTTGTCTGTTTCCCAGACAGAACGAGAAGGAGAAGGGAATGCGGAGGGGAAGAGGCTGTAGAGCAAAGAGTTGTGCAGATAGACACGAGACTGGGCTAGAGACTAGGCACTCTCACTCACCCACAAACAGCACATGCACAGGTCTACTCTGGGGAAGACAGTAAGAAGCCCCAGCCTGAGCTGGACTACATCTCCCTGACCTTCACTTATGAGAGTACCTCATGGCCTAGAAGCCCTGCCCCTGACACTGGCCATAGCTGCAACTTTCTGTGAGTCCCAGACTGTCTCTAATGTCCTTACCCTCTGCCTACCCAAAATTCATGGTCTACTTCCAGGCTTTAAGAGCAGGGTGTGTTCCACCTTAGGAGATAGGCCCTCACAGGAGTCACAAACACTCACGTGTGTGAATGATGTCTGTGGTTAAGGGTATGTGCCTAGGAACATGGGAAGTGGGGGTAGGCTGGAAGAGTTGTGAACATAGGCTGTGCACACACCTGTACACTCCTGCAATTGGGGAATACACACTTGCATGTGTTGTGCATCTGAGGATATGTTCCTGTGAGCATGTTGACGGTGGGTTCAGACAATCGTGGACATGGGTCTGTATGTGTACACCTGCACATGTTGAATGCATGCGTGTGGGGGTGGACTCGGGCCTTACTCATGGGTATACAATGCATGTATATATAATTTCTGGAGTAAGCTATTCTCACACACAGATAATCCAGTGGTTGCTTTGATGTGCTTCCTACTCAAAAGTAGAACCCCACTACAAGGGAGCAGATGGTATATCTAGGAGGAACAGTTCTCGGGGTCCCTGGTCATTGCCTAGCAGCACCCACAGAAGCCCCATGTTTTCATCTTGTCACAAAAACCTCCCCTTAACAGCATGTATATGCATAACACACACATGCATACACATACACCAACACACATAGGCACATACATAGCACAGCACATGGTGCTCATGCATACACCCATACACCATATGCACATTTGCACACATGCATGCACTTGAGCATACACATGGGTATATTCAGATGCCCACACCTATACACATTCACACATGTGTATACATATGTACATGTGGACACACACATACACGCACTTGCCACTATAGTTTGGGTGAGTGGAAGAGAAAAGGGAGGGGCAGAAGAAATGCTAAAAAAACAGACAGTGTGAAAACACAGCAGAAAGCAACAAGAAGCCAACAAGGTGAGAAGAGACCTCCAAAGCTGGTACTGGCCCTGTTCTGCACACCTGTCACCCAGCCCTTGGTGCCCCTTGTGCCATGCCTGGTTTTGTCCCGGAGGGCCCTGTTCATGCCCAGACTGGACAGGCAGGGGCTCTTGCCTGGACTGCAGGCTCTTGATGCGGGACAACATATCCAAGTGTCCAGCCGAGTACTGTTCGATGACATCCATCACGTCATATGGGCGCAGACTCTCTTTGAACTTTCGCTTAGATACCAAGAACCGCATAACACTGCAGGGATGGATAGATCATGAGTTCCAAACAGAGGCTATACTGCCAGGGGGCCAGTTCCCATATCCCCCTGCCTGTCACCTCAAAGCAGCTCTAAGACCACAGTCTCTGGGAAGTAGTATCCATCTCAACTAGGCCACCCACTCACTTACCCCACTACAGCCTACTCAGTGCTCAGTCTCAAGACAGGTCCCATCCTCCTTGGAACCACTAGTATGGGGCAGTTGTTGATTGTCTGAAAACATCCCCCTCCTTTGTCCCCATTTCATCCATAAAGTCAGGGGCTCTCAGCTCTATCAGGGCTCCCTGGCCCTCTGGGAACAAACTGACAGATACAGAAGCTAGAATAGGCAGGGGTCCTTCTCTAGAATTTCTGTGCTTTCCCAGTAGCTATGGCCTTTGGTGAGGCCACGGAACAGGGCCCTCTCATGCAGATTGAGCAGGGCTCCCTTACCACACAGCTCTGATGCTGACTTTGAGGCCAGGGGTAAGATCTTCAGTCACAAACTCACAGTTACAGCTCTTGTTGTCCTCCACGATATCCTCCCCAGGGAGGCTTGCTTCTAGGTGGAAGGGAACACAGGCTATGAGCAGACAATCATGACAGGATACAAACTCCAGCCTGACCCTCAAGGGCCACTCAGGCTTCCCCCAGGATACCCCTTCGATGCCTCTGATGCACTGGAGTGTTCCCCGCCCCCCCCCAAGCCTCTCTTTAGCTCTCCTTTCTCATTGTCTTCTCCAAAAGCTATTGCCTGGACACACGAGTTTAAAAGAGTTTAAAGAGTTTAAAAGGATATCCCTGACAACAGATAAGTGGATAACCACAATGTGGTCACTGTTCAGCCAAGAAATGAAGAAAACCATGATACTTGACATGAACGATCCTTGGGGACACCATGCTGAATGTGAAATGGCCACCATGGACCATATGAAGCTCAATATCATGTGACATGCACAGACTGGAGGTAGAGAGAAGTAGGCATGGAGCCCAGTGCTGGACTAGAGAAGCCAGGGTGGTGCCATTACAGGGGTAAGTCAGGGATTTTTCTTCAATACCTGCAGAGGGTGGCGAGTAACGAAATTACATGATGTCAGTGAATGCTATGTGTTAAAGTGGTTTGTCTTGCATGACATCACTTAAAAGAGTAGGAAGGGGGAGCTCCCTGCTCCAAGAGATTTCCATTTGTTCCCTATAGCCAAGTACTGATGTCCTTCCCTCAGCAGCCACCAGCCTTGGGGAGGGTGATGCTATGCTGACCCACCTTCTGAGTTCTGCCGGGATGCAGCACCCTTGATGCGGAAAGCCTGGCGTGCACGGCTGCGGTCACCAAAGCTCCAGCTCTTGGGCACCTTGCTTGGGCTGTCATCGAGACTCTGATCTGCACTGGGGGACCGCCGGACCGTCTGGGCCTGGGGAGATCCCTTCCCCTTGGCAGCCACGCCTCGGGGGCTGGAGAAGACACGATCTTTCAAACTGACCTTCTGACTGTTCCCAGGGTAATGGACCAGCGGACAGAACGGCAGACAGACAGACACACAGAAAAACAGCAAGAGAAATCACTCTGGAAATAATAAGTCACGTTTGCAAGTCTCTTTGCAGCTGATGCCCGCCCACAAGCCAGGAGGGATATGCAAGTCCAGAGAGTAACCAACCACACTGGGGGTGGGAGCAGTGACTGGTGAAGCAAAGGGTACAGGTGAGGAGCCGCATGGGTGTGGCCAGAGCTGGGAAGGCAACGGCGGGACTCCTAAATTATTCAGCTATCACTGCAAGGGCCCTCTCCACACTGTCCTGTCTGTTTCTCCTAGACATCCCCAGACCTTGAGACTGGATCTCTTCCCTGGACCTTCGTGTGTACTAGCACAGCTAACAACTTCCCCTGTTGCCCATCCAAACTGCCCCTAGAGAGCCCCAACATCATTATATCTCCTGCTCCAGGATCATCAGAGATCAGGACTACAACTAATGTGTTAGATCCACCATAGCCCACCATTTTCTGAGTCCCAGAAATGCCTGATCTCTATGTGGAGCTTATATTCAACACTGTCTGGACTGGGATCCAGATCCCTTCTCTAGGATGTTTTTAGGTGGATATCAGGGATGAGTTATTATAGGTTAGGCTTTGACTGTTATAGGACTGGTTGTCCCAAGCCTTGGTCCAGATGATGGCTATAGAAATGGAGAGATGATAGCCAGCCCCTAACCAAAGCTCTTTCCCACTAGGTTGCTGTCTCCAAATTAGAAGGTCCTAAGACTTCCCTCACCCCATGTTTCTTCCTAACCCCCAGAGTTCAGGTTCACTATGATCTGATAGCAAAAGACAGCGGGTCTGTGAGTAAGCTTGCTCCAGGAAGAGGTGGTTCCACCCTGATTCTGAAGGCAATGTGCCTCTGTCCAGATCAGTTACTTTTCCCATTGATGATTCCACCATCGCTCCAGAGGCAGAAGGCAGGAAGTCTCTTGTGAAGTGGGACTCACTCGTTCAGCCAAATAGGAGGCATAGAACTTTCCAGGGTAGCTTCAGGCGTGGCCCATAACAACATCTGGCAGTACTAAGAGTAACTCCAAGAAAGTTGCTCATCAGTACCTCAGAACCAAACTTCACACCCAGCCACAGGGCCCCATGAGGGGCAACCAGCCAGAGAGACGTGTCCAGCAGCATACAACACAGAGTTGACTATACAAAAGAAGATGGCCACGGTGCTAAGTCTCCCATCTTGTGGATGGGGCTGGTGGTCCTCCCAAACCCATTTGGACAGTAGGCAACTTGGGAGACTATCTGTGTCTGCTCAGCCTCTCTAAAGAAGAGGAAGGAAGAAGAGGAAGCCAGGGGCACAAAACCCACACAGGGAAACTGAGGCAGCTTCAAAAATATCCCATGTCCCGGGAGCATCAGGAGCCAGTGGCATCTGCTAACTTTGGAAAATAGCCCAGAGTCTAGACTTCTGAGTGCCACTAAGACACTAGAGGCCACACAGCAGACAGGTGGTGGCCAGAGACACGTAGAATCCGCATGACTTTCTGACCCCTTTCTAAATAGAAAGTTCTAGTTGGATCTAAAGAAGACTGGATATTCAGGGGTTTGTGGCTTCTAAATGTTCTCTCCACCTGTGGGCCCTTTGATCACAGGAACTATTGAAGACCCAAAATTATGTGTCTTTCACGATCCACCTGGGGTAGGCGAGGTAGAAGCTAGACTGAGGAAACACACACGTCCTACTAGCACTCAGGAAGGGAAATGAGTTATCACTAAGCAGCCTGGTGTTGACCATCCTGAGTCAAGTCACAGAGCTGACTTCCTGTTGGGGTCACAGGACTCACTCAATGCTGCAACAACTTACAGTCAGTTTACATTTAACTCCGGCTGTTAGGTGGAGTGAGGAACAATGGCTGGTGATAGAAGTCAGGTTCTTACTGCCTCCCGACCCCTGGCCTCTGCAAAGGGTTGCAACAAGAAAGACTGAACAGGTGTCTCCAAGCAGGTCACCCAAAGTCAGCCACTTTCTAATCCTAGTAGTAATTTCTTCCATAGCCACCAGAAGAAGTTATTGACCATGCAAACCCAGGCCTGGACTCTAGCCCTACATAGGACCACAGCCCACAGCAGATTTGTAGCTTCTAGGAAAGAGACCCTACCCTTAGTCTCGGTTCTTCTGTCTGCAACTCTCCACACTGTCCCTTCCTCTGAAGGAGGCTCTGACAGAGAAAGGGACAAAGTGGATTGCCATTGCCAGGACACTGAGTCCCCACATAGTCTCCCACCTCTCTAGGGCCTGGATAGAGGCCCTGGGTAGAGCTTAAGTGTCTCCCTCTTACCTCCCAAGCCACCAAGCCAAGATCAAAGCAAGCATCAGGTAGGAAGGTCTCCAGAGCTGTCCCTAAAGCCCCAGCAGGAGAGCCCATGAACAGAACTACCCAGTATGTGAGGGGCATGACACCAGCCAGAGGTCAGCTCAAGAAGAATCTGGAAAGCAAGCAAACCCCAGCCTTTTGCTTCCTCTCACACTCTTCAGAGTGAAATTCAAAAGGAAACCAGCCATTAGATGACTTTGCCCTAGTCAGTGCATGGCTCAGCAATGCAGGGAGCCGGCATCCACAGAGAACTGCCCAGCCTGTGCCTGGACCGAGGATGCCCAAGGGACAGTCCACAAGAACACAGAGGCCAGGGCTGACTTCGGCTGGGCTCCTGCAGGCCCATTCTTCCTAGCCCTTCTGGTCTTCAAGCAGCCTGGCTTTAGCCTCTGTCCTAAAGTTTCAACCTGTGGCCAGAAGCACCTGGACACATACGCTGTGGACAAGCAAGGCAGCTTCAGCCAGGGTCTGAGCAGGCTGCCTCCCAGGGCAGTCCAGAGACCCAGCTGCACCCAGAGACCCTGTCTGCAGCTGCAACATTCTCCCCACAAGCACCCGCCTCCAGCGCACAGAGCCAGCAGAGAGGCCCGTGGGGTGGGGAGGTGGCCCTCAAGCCCCTCTCCCAGTGGAGAAGGACACGGAGCATGCACAGGTGCAAATGCACAGCATGCTGCTCGGCACAGCTGGACACATGCACATGATGGGGGCTCCCCATGCGGGGGCCACCACAGCTGCCTGAATATGGCTGGGTTGTTCCAGCCAGGAAAGGGACAGGCACGGGAGGGCAACCAGGAGGCAGGGGCCCCAGAGCAAGCAGGACAGATGCCTTCATACATGGACAACAGACAGGGAATGGAAAGGGAAGGGTGTAGTCAAGGTGCAGAGGGTTAGGAGGCTTTTCAGCATCCCGTTTCCAGTCTTCCCTAAACCAGGCCTGCAAGTCAGAAGGGGGAGACATGGCCTTTGGCTTTTGGGGCCCCAAAGAGCCCAGAACACAGCGAGCTGCCTCCATCAGTGAAGTGCCGGCTAAGGGTCGGTCCTTAATGCCTAGTAGAGGTACCAGAGTGGCCGGCCCCAGAGAAATGTTCCCTGAAGGATATTGTTTCTACATCAGTAACCCTGGCCAGCCAGCCCCCTGCTCCAGCAGGAGGGGGCTCTGTCTAGAGTCAGAGGCCAGGCGCCCAGCTCTGCCCTGTGTTTAGGCATCGAGGGACTCAGAGCTGGGTGGGCACTGTGCCGGCTCATCCTGAACCTCTAGTAAGCAGGGAGGGCAGGGGCGTGCAGCGTGGTCAGTCCGTGCGAGCATTGCGTGGTACCTAGAGTGTCCGGGGCAGCATCCACACAGGCACCCTCGGCACGGTCTGCCTTTACTGGAAATGAGGAGAGTATAGTTAGTCCTGGGGGGTGGGTGACAGGACTGGAACAGAGAGCATGTAACTGAGGCACTGTGACCACCCAGGGAGTTCAGGCTCACAGTCCCCCAGCCGCAGTGTTTGTGTCTGAGCAGGGACAGCAAGAAAGGGGAGAGCGCAAAAGTCTTCTGCTGCCTGGGAATGAAAACGGTTCTCTATTTTTGGAGAAAAAGAATCCCTGTGGTTTTTTCCTCCAAAAATACCCTTTCCTTCCAAAGCCGGAGTGTGGGTTCATGTTTTAAGAGATGTATTATTTTTTGCTACACTCATGCCAACAAAAATAATAATAACAATAACACATGAACCGAGATGCTACAGAAGGCCAGATGTGGGTGGAGATAGTCTGGGAGGTGACCACTGCAAAGCATGCGCCTTTTAGGGAGGGAAAAATATGCCATTTAGCTTTACAAACCGATTGGCAAGCAGCGAGGGTTTGCCACACCAGCCTGGAATCTGTCAGTAGTGGGTTTTGATTTATTCAGGAGGCAATGGCTGCCCCCAAGTAGACGGAAGCTCAAGAGAAGGGGCTTGGGGACATAGCCATGTTTAGAATGACTGAGCAAGTACATTCATCTGGGATTCCATGAGTCCAGTTTATTGCCATGGCCTGAGCTAACAGAGTGCCAAGGAGAAGCCTTAGCAAAATCCCAGAAAACAGTGACCCTTTCCGAGAATCTCCCAGACTCTTAAGATTTGTTTTGCATTAGAACATGAAAAAATGTTTAAGTTAAAAAAAAAAAAAAAAAAAAGGAAGGAGGGAAAAAAGGAAGGGAGGGAGCAAAGGAGGGAGAGAGAAAGAAAGAGAGAGAGAAAGAGAGAGAGAGAGAAAGAGAGAGAAGTACCAGCAGACTTCTGAGGTCAGCCTGGTCTATAAAGGGAGTTTCAGGACAGCCAGGATTAAGAAAAGAAACCATTTCTTGGGGAAGAAAAATGAAAGAGAAAATTACAAAAACACTTCATCTCCCCTCCCCCCTCCTCCTTCTTCCTGTATAGTTATAATAGCACTTCACAACTTCGTCCCTGAGAAACCAACATATAGAACCATCTCAAATCAGAAACAAACAAGCCCTAGGAAGAAAGTGCCCAGCAGTCCATGTTCCCACCACACACTTATTCAAACACAGCCGTATGTGTCACTGACTGCACGAGCCTTCCACTTAGGCACAAAGACACAGTGCTTTAACTGGCGTTAACAGAAATTAGAATTGGAGCTGGGTTCCAGAGAGCACTCTGCTGACCAGGTAGGCTACGTTAGTTCTGAAACTGTTCACACAGGACTTTGAGCACCTAGAAGACCTCTGCCCAAGCATCCACATAGGCTTAGCATTCTAGGTAGACTAGCAGCTTTGGGCTCCTCAGACACTCTGGAGATGTAGGACAAAGACTGGATGCTTGTAGCTGACTTACTACAGGGTATTGTCATCTGCAGCAGTCTCATAACTTGACCCAGGTTTAAACAGCCTGCTAAGCAAGTAAGCACCTGGCTCCTCAGACCCGGCCCCCAATTCTATCCTGGTAACAAAAGGCAGAGGTGGTCCACTTCCAGCACCTTTGACAAATGTCCCTTTTGTTCCCCACCTCTATGGCTTCTTGAGAATTCTGGGCCTGAGGCCCATGTCTGATCGTTGTGTTGTCTAGTTTGGTAGCCGCTGACCACTGAGACTCACGAATGAATTCCAGCTGTGTCCATTTTAATGAATGTAGTATGTGGCTTGTCATTCTTGCCTGAGAAAACATGGCTTGAGAGCCTGACAAGATCTGGGGATGAGGAAGCTGCCCTCCACAGCCTTCTCTGATTGGTGGGTACCTCCAATTTGGGCTGGTGTGACCATTCCCTCTGATGCTATTTTTCTGCCTCATCAGCAAAGTGAAGCTATACTTTATCTGCAAATGGTTGGCTAATCTCAATCACAGGCTGATGCCAACTGGCCAGCCCATGAGGATGCCAAACCCAGTGAAGAACAGATAGGCCCACAGACACTGGCTAAGGCCAGACAGAGCAGATGAGCAACAAGACACACAGACACCTCCATCTGTGAAGAAGACTGGACCTGTATGGACAAGAAGGGCAAAGCCAGGGCTAGGGGGTTCCTTTAGGCACAGGGTAGGAGACAGTGAGAAAGACGGCAGCCTACAAAGGACAATCACAGCAACTGTGGTCACAAAAAACACTGGTACAGCACAGGCCTGAGCTCCTATCTGCCCTGGCTCCCCTGACCCAGATGCCCCCAGAGTTTATAGCCTAGTCACGTAAGGTCTCCTCAGGAACAAACCACCCCATGCACCTTCATCATGAGGCACAACACACCAAGAAGGTACCTTTAGGTAGCTGAGGGAAAGGTCCTGGGTTCACACCACCCACTGGCCCAGAAAGATACTGTCAGCTGGCCCTGCCAGGGAAAGTGTAAGGTTGTGTCCTGAGCTGGACAGAAACATGGCCACTGACTCCTGCTAGATTGGCTGAATCCAAGGATAGCAAGACTCTGGGAAGCCAGGCTTGCCCCTCCCCCACATTAGCATTTAGACAAGAGCCCAGGGATAGGCTCACACCACTATCTATCTCCTAAGTAGCAGTTTTCTGTATCCTTCCTATGTTCTTGGTGCTAAAGAAGGGGGGTTAGCTGCTCCTGAAGAGGCTAGAGATATTACCCCACCCTCCATTACCTGGCCAGCAGGTATATATCCTAATGAAGGAGTGGGGGTCCTCACTGACAGAAACTGTTCCTCACTCCCTCAGCACTTAGCTCTCCAGATTCCCCAACCTCCTTGAGGATCCCAGTGTCCGTGCAAAGAACCTGTACACCCTTCCCAGGGATGGCAAATCTGCTGCCTCAACTGAGCATTTTGGGAGCAGGGTGTCCTGGAAAGTAGTTACTAACCCTCAGGGAAGGGTGTAGAGGTACAGGCAGGCAGGGGCCACTGACACGCGGGGAAGACAGAGGAGTGGCAGGGCGGAGAGCAGGGGAGCCACGGAACATACCGGTGAGCCAGGGGGCTCCCGTGGGTCCTCACCTTGAGTCCTGCTTTCAGGGTCAGCACCTCATCCCAAAAGACAGAGCAGACGAGAAAGGGGCCCAAGAAGGGCAGTAACAGTGATTAAAGCACTTGGGGGCAGCAAGATTTTCCAGATGGGGGCAGAAGAGGAAGAGAGAGAGAAAGAGAGAGAGAGAGAAAGGCTGAGACAAGACTCGCGCAGAGAGTGCTAAAGCTATGGCAACAAGCGCAAAGGAGCTGCTAGAGGCCAGAAGCCTCCTGAGCAACTTGTTCCCAGTCAGGGCACAAGGGTCAGACAGTCAGGGCAGTGTGGAGATGAGACAAGAAGCCTCCAGACCCATCACCATCAGGGAAGTCTCTGTCCACCTCGTACACAGCCCTGGTGTACATAACCAAAGGGACTCCCAGTCCCAGGGTTACTGGAAATAGTGTTGAGAGAAGGGCAGGTCAGAATAGCTATGATGGACAGTGAGGAGTTGGAGTGGGTACCCCTGGGCACAACGAGGCTGCCAATACTCTCCTGTTTTACCCACACCAAGGCCAGATGAGGCTAGCTCTTTTACCTCCACATGTCAACAACCAAGACTACACTAGACTGACTGCCTCTTTCCAGTAATTTTCTTAATGACCAGGGTTTGCTATCATTGGCTGTCCCTTTAGCTGCTTTGGGAAGCCTTGCCAGTCTTTGCAATTCAGGACACCACCTATAAATTCTCCTTTTGTGGGATGGGAGAGGACAGTGTTGTTCTCTGATGGACAGAGAATGGGTTTAGCCTAATTCCACCCTCCCTGGACAAGAGCAGTTTTTAGATACTCTAGATAATCCTGGTATCTGTTTGGGCATTTGGAGTCAGGCAAATCTCCTTCTGAGACCTAAAGTCTATGAGCCATATACACACTGTACCTTGTGGACAGGTCACTAAGGGGAGGGACACACTTAGTTTAAAGGCCTTGATGCACACTGAACTTAAAATCTGTGAGATGGTCTTTCTTTGCTTATAAGTGCTAGAACAACACAGTCTCTTTCCATCTTTCTCTACCAAGCAGAGCTGACACTGGATCCCCACATAACCAGCCTGAACAAATGGAGACTTGGAGGCCAGCTAGGGATCAAGAAAGAAAGCAGTGAGGTGGGAATATCTTTGGAGGTATGAGAGGAGCTAGGGCACCTTAGCCTCCTCAGGAGGACTCTGGCTCATCCACCCAAAGGCTATCAGGTAGCAAGTTCCCTCTTCCCTTCTGCCAGCATTCTGAATACATTCTCCTCACCACTAAATTGATGGGAGGGGCCCCAGCTGGGGCTGCAAATTCCAGCAACATACCTGCAGGGCACACAAGAACCAACCTCAGAGTCCCCTGTGGGGCTGGCCTGTGGGCAGGGTTGGGGAGGATGATTCCAAGAAGTTCCCCCACCCCCTGTGCTACCCAATTCCCTGTGAGGAGGCTGTTACTGAGAAGTGACCGAGTGTGCCAGAACACACAATCACTTGCTGCACATATAAGCACACTCAGGGCCCCCTGGTAGCCCTGCCCCATGACACATGGTGTACACAGTTGGAACAAGGCAAGATGGGTACAGCACACACCGGGGCGGCTGGAGGCAGGAGGAACTGACCTTGGTGATGGCTCTGGCTGTGGCTCCTTCCTTCAAACAGAGGAACAAAGAGTTAGTCTCTACCCCCCTCTGGCAGCCCCAAGGCCCAGAAAAAGGGACCTCCCTTGGCCCCTCTAGAATCTCTCTAACCTATCAGGCCCTGGCCTCAGACCTGACACCTATCTTCACATCCACAGGTTGGGTTGTATGTCATGGGACCTGGTGCAGAGGACCATCCTCCTAGGATACCTGTCCTCTTGATGAGGCACTACAAGACCCAGGAGCAAGGCTGGGAGAAGGAACTGTGGTCTTCTGACCCAGGAGGCTCCTGTATTGGATATTAATGGGTGCTCATTTTAACACAATCATGCCAGTGTAATAATAAAGTTTCAGAAAGAAAATGCAGCTGAAGAAAGCTCTTGACTTAATGGAATTTCCATCCTCCTGTGCAATTCTTCAGTAATAGCAGGAATCAGCCAAGGACTTTGCCACAGTCCACTGTCATGCCTGTTTTAAGGTCAGTAGTCATTCCTAGGCTTGCAGAGCTATTTTGGTTGGGCCATTATTTGCTTTGCTGGGATTGATTCTTTCTAGATGTAATAAGTAGATGGTGGCTGGTCTTACTTAGATAAGAAAGGAAGGTGAGGAGTGACCCCCTGGTACCCTCAGAATGGTAGTGCCAGGTTTGATGACAGCTTGTCCTACATTTCCAAAGACTGTCCAGTTCCCTCTGTGGCCCTCACAGGGGCAGTTATACAGAGTAAGGGTCTAGTTTAGGGTAGTTCCCAGCACTGTGATCCTGTTGGAAGCTCAGACAGCCTGAACAGGTGAGGGCTCACTTCTACCCACCCTATCAACCCTAACTGCATCTGGGAGCAGTTAAAAGATTTCCTTTCTTGACTCTGAAGGCCACAGATCCAAAGTCAAGGTGTGGGTAGTCAGTCCTCCAGTGGACCAGGGAAATGCCTGTCCTCTTCCAGCTTTGGGGGTTCCACATCCTTGGCTAGTAGCTTATCTATCAAATTTCTTCTTCCATATTCTTGTGTACATTGTAGCATCCTGTGTTTCCTCTCCTGACCTCTATGCAGACAGTTAGATAGCTGCTGATGCTCTTAAACAACCTGTGCAAGGGCCTTTTTTTTTTTTTTTTTTTTTTTTTTTTTTTCAAATTAAGGGTCACATTCACAGACATGTTTGGAGAGTTAGTGCTCATGCACTGTATTTGTGTGTATCTGAGGTCTAGGATACACCACCCATCCCTAAATTCCTTGAGTCTCAACCCACTACAGCATCAACTCTATCAGAAATCACTTGTCTGTTAAACCTCCTAAAGGAGGTTAGCAAGACTCTATGGTTGTCCTGGGGGAAGGCCCTCTATGCACAGGTATGAGTCTCATAGGCAAATCATTCACTTACTGGCTGTGATGTAGAGACCAGCACAGGGTGACAGTTCCTCTCCAACTGGGAAGGTTGATAAAAGATCCCTGGCTACCAAAGTTTGAAACCCAAAAGGCAAATTCTATTCAGAGTCAAGCTTCAGTGATAACTAACCCCTGGGTCTGTTAATCTCTACTTCTGCTGCTCTGAGGGCAGTCCATGTGGCCATAAGTGACTGTTCTAACATCCCTCCTACTTGCAACAATCCATAATGTTGCCTTCATCCACTTGTCCCACTGGTCCATGGTAGAATTCACTGGTCCTCTGTAGGACCCCGAAGAGGCTCAGAATGAATGGCATTAGTCAGGAGAGTCCTGTGTGCAACCAAGAGGTAGTCCTAGAATGGATCCCATTAGACATGAGCACCCTATTGAGGGCCTGAGGTAGCTGAGGAGTGGGTATCAGTCTACTCTAGAAGAGTTCTTTCCACAGCTCTCCTGGATAAGCTTCTTCATTCCTGACTTCCATCAAGATGATTGGCTGGACCAGAGTCGCACATCTACTTTCTGTCCTACACCTGCAGCTTGTGCTTTGTAGCTGAGCAGCCTCTCCCTGAAGTGCTTCTCCTCAGCCATAGCCCTTTGCTGTCTGGACAGGTTGAGAATGTCCCCAGATCTCCAAGTTCAAGTTTCTTATAGGGGTTCCTCAACTTACTTTTCTTCTGAAATTTGACAATGAACATCAAGGAGAAATTAGGCTGTACTCTTTGTAGTGGACAGGAAACCTCCCTCAATGACTGAACATCCAAACCCACCTCTTATGATTTTGCTTCACCCAACAGGAGAACACAACTCAAGCAAGCCTTTGATAATCTACCACAGGTACAGATACTACCTTTCCTGGGTTTCAGTAACACATTCTCCTCTGACTTCTTTCTGAATGGTATCGATTCCCATTTAGTTTGGATATGAAGTATCTCCTTGAATGTGTCATGGGCTGAGGTCTTGGTCCCAAATAGTGGCATCATTGAGAAGTGAGCGAGTTAAACTCATCCCTGAGTTAATCTATTCCTGAGTTCATAGGCTATTCACAGGTGCAGGGAAATGTAGATAGAGACGATTGGTGGAGTGTGCCTTTGAAGGGTGAATCATGCCCCTGGCTTCTTCTTCTCTCTCTCTTCTTCCTAACTGTCACAAGATGAACAGTTTTCACCATTATACCCTTCTGCCATGATGTTTCTGCCTTGACACGTCCTACAGGCCACGGAACCAACCAACCATAAACTGAAACCTCACTTCTTGGGAGACTTCCCAGAGCATCTTTTAACATCCATACCTCCAATAACCATCCCTTCAAGGTAGTGTGGTTTGTTCTAATATGTGCTTCAAACCTCTTCCAGACCTAATCGCTACCCAATTTGAAACCCACTGTCACACTTTTGGGTGTTTGTTACAACAGCACCCCATTTTACTGGCTCCGAATCTGAGTTACTAGAGCTTCAGTAAACATGACATCACAATCAGGTGTTAAACCCACACTAGTTACTCTTTGACAGTCTTGGAGTAGAGACACGGAAGTCAAGTGTTGCTGGGCTCAACTCCTTCACAAACTCTAGGATCCACCTTGAGATCCACTCCAGGTGGCTTTGGTTTATGGCTATATCACTACAGTCTTTGCCTGTGTCTTCATTTAGCTTCTGCCCTGTTTTTTCTCCAAAGTTCTCTCTTCTTATATGGAGATAATAAATGGATCCAGAATCCACTCGGAAAATCCAGGTGTGGAATGGTTGCTGGAGGTCACATTAGCAGGTTCCGAAGTGCCCACATATGTTTAGGAACAGGGCCTATCATCAGCCCACTGCCACCCTCCTGTCCTTCCAAAGACTCTTTGGAGACAGAAATTTGCTTGGGGCTCTAGCCTTATTCTCTACTTCTGTGGAGAGCAAGCCCTTCTTTATACCCAACACTGGTCCAAACACTGAGTCACAAATTCTGTAACTGAAAGACCAGCAGGTACTACTGTGAACATGCTACCACTCAACTCTGGGAATGCAGTACTGGGACACTTCCCACCTAAGCATGAGCCATGAATGAGTCAGATGATCCTTTATCAAAGTCTTCTCCTTACCCCACCCACCTCGTGCCCATCCCCTTAACCAGCTACTCTAGGGATAGGATCCTTAATCTAGCTAGCAGAATCTAACTAGTCTTTAAGACTAGTAGTCAAGCATACCCCAGGGCTTTTTTGTCACTGGCCAAAGTTCTAGAGCCTCTGAGGAGACCCAAGCTGCCCACTCTATCCCAGTGTTGCAGCCTTAGATTGGGAGGAGACCCTGTGCTGACCTGAAGGTGAGTCCAGATTTGCTCTTGAGATTCCTCAGCAGCTCCAGCTGGTTCAGAGGCGGGATGAGTCTGAAGCAAGAGAAAGAGAGGTGAGTAAGCCTAACCCTCTAAGAGCTGAGGCTCAGCTCTGCACACCCACATCTACTCCATCCATGGGAGCAAACAGCAGATGCCAGAGCATGGGTGTAGAACACCTGAAGCTCTGAGCTCAGTGCCTCCACCTCTCCCAAGCTCCAGGGCTGTCTTTACCCACCCCACTCGTGTTGTTCCTGGGGCCTGGGGCCTCAAGCACAGCCATGTTCCAGCCCTTCGGCATGGAATAGATCAAGAGAGCAGAGTCCAGGTAGGGTGCTTCTTCCCAACCTCTCTTCTGCTCTATTTCCGTGCCCCTGAAAAATTTCAAGGAGCTGCAAACAGCACCCCAACGTATTCAAGGTCTCAGACCCTTAAGTCTCTTTGCAGAGCTTCTTTGCCTCCAAAGGCTGGAATGGTGCAGGGGGAAGGTCACAGAAAAGGGCTTTGCTGGGCAAAGAGAAGCTCATTTCCAGGTCTATAGGATGATTATCCTGGACAACTGAGAAGAAAACTCTGGTCACATCAGGCCCTGATGCTTTGAGGACCCTAAGCAATTAACAACGTGGCTCTGTTCCTTTTTCCTGACCTGGTCATACACCGCTGGCAGCCCATGCCAGGCCTGCCTGCCCTGGCGTTTGGTCAGTCCAATGCCACAGACACAGTACAGGGAAGGCATGTTCCTATGAGGAAGGTGAACCCTTCCTGCACAGGGGTAAAACAATCTCCTCGTCCCATCTCACTTTCAGCCTTAGACCCTCCCTCTGTTTCCTCCTGGCAAATGCCTGTTCCATGAAATCACCTCTTATTAGAATAAACACAACAGTCCCTTGGCTCCCGTGACTCTAGGCCCTGCCACTCATTTCCCAGTTCTGACCCTACCTGCTCCAGGACACCTTCACGCTGCAGATCCTCCTGTGTCTCTGTCAGCACTGGCCTCCTAGAGTCTCGACTACATACCAGGCTCCTCAGGACCCCCCACCTCATCTGGTCTTTCATTCTTGACCCCTCAGCTAAAAAGCACAGGGCTTAGGTTCCTGCAGCCCTGAGCCACCTCCTAGCCCAGCATGGCCAGCCCTCCTCTCTGTGTGATCATAGGTACTGGAAATGTCCGGTGTCTTCCTCTTCCCTCTGCTCACCTCACTGGGACTCTCTCAAGTCTCTCATCATCTCTCTGCCCCAACCCCACTCAAGTGGGTCTCTCAAACACGCCCAGCGGCCTTACTCTTCTCCCACTCAAACATTTAATGGCTTCCTACCACCTCTAAAACAGAAAGGCCACTGAGTTCACTGCCAACTTGTTCTTCTCTAATCCTGTTTCTCCAGTCAGAGAGACCCACCCTATACCC
Organism: Mastomys natalensis; assembly: GCA_021653895.1. NCBI lineage: Eukaryota > Metazoa > Chordata > Mammalia > Rodentia > Muridae > Mastomys > Mastomys natalensis. Next base: position 354,649 of record JAJTUV010000110.1, on the reverse strand, counting down.
TTGAGCCACTATTGCCTCTGGCTATCTTCTCCTCCCCCTCTTCTTTTACCCCTATAGGTTGCACAGGCTCTGGCAAAGGCAGCTACATCTGGACCTTCTTTGCTTCACAGCCACAGCCCCAGGGACAGACTAGGAGGGCTCTGAAAGTCCTGGTTTAAAACAAAACAAAACAAAACAAAACAAAAACAAACAAAACCCTACAAGCCTTGTGAGCTTCTCTCTCCTTACCCTTTTCTGCTTCCCTTCCCCAAAGCCATTCATTGTCCTTGACTGGTCAACTTGAAGCAGGAGCCTAGCAATCAGTTAGTTGGCTAGTGAGTCCCATGAGGGCCAGGCCTCTACTTTTTCATCCAGCCCTGGGGCCTGGAGCAGGGTCTCTGGCACAGCCCTCTGCCTTGGACACCCACACTCACCACCACCACACAGGTCAGGTTAGACACATGTAAAACCAGCCCTCCCAGCCACACTGGATGCATGCCCAGGACACACAAAAGCAGCAACCAGGGGCAGACACATGGAGTAGGGCCGTGCACATAGCTGGTCACCCCTGAGCAGTCACAAAGGATTGGGGGAGGAGCAACCCCAGGAGAGTATGGGCTAATCCGAGAATACTGTTGGTCTTATGGGACAACTCTAGCCACACAGGTTGGAAGCTCTGGGGAACATTTTCTTTCTAAGTATGGTGCTGGCTGGAAAAGATGGGCTGAGATAAGGAGAAGCATGAAAGGACAGGACACAGGTCTTCCACCTGCCAGGAAACTGGGAGCCCTGGGAGAGGCAGGACATTAGATGCTTCTACCACAGTTACCTGTGCCTCTGGGGTCTGGGAAGATGTCCAAAGGCCTACCCAGGAATCCTTCTATTTTGAGAGTCAAGTGCTTAATCTCCTAGACCAGTCCCTATAAAAGGTAGGAGGACAGGTCACAGCTCCAGAGAAAAGGATCTATATCTGCTATTGGATCAGGTCATGAAGGACTGACCCACTTTGTAAGGCTGTGCCGGTTTGGGAGTCTTCCTCTAGCATAGACTTCACCCAAGCAGGGTAAGGAGGTAGCTCACCTTCTACATGTGGGGTACGACTTCCTGAGTAGCACAGCTACCTGCACATAAGCAAAGACTCTTTCCTGCTTCCAAAGTGGCCCTAAATACAGCAAGAAGAAGCCACCACCCAGAATAAATGGCCCTGTTCCCTGGGTCTTCATGCTTTCTCCACTGTGGTATAAAGACTCCAGGGTCATGGGGGCACTCAGACATTGGAAGTGAGAACCTTGGGAAGATGTCCAAAGTAAGCTTCTAGTCTGGGATGTGCTCCTGGTTCTAAACATAAATCCCTTAGAAACACAGTTAGTCCCACGACAGACACTGCTCATAAGTAGAGGCAGGGTTAGGGAACCACAGCTGTAAGACATGGCAGGTAGCAGGCCAAAGAACAAGACACACTGAGGACAAAGGGGTACAGCAACAGGAAAGCAGCAGCTAAGGAAGCAGGAGTCAGAGAGGCCAGGTATGCTCACACTGGCCCAGAAGGCACTATAGCTTACACAGGGATTCCAGGCAGGAAGGGGCCATTGGGTGACAGGGTCTGATGAGGGTAGCATGAGGACTATAGGGCAGGTGCTCTAGGATGGGATATGAGCTCTGGAGGGCTTGCCCCACCCCAAACTCAGACAGACGAGAGCTACACACATCTTCCATCCCATGCATGTCCTACCTGGAGGCCCCATAGGTTTGAGTTTGTGAGCTTTCAAGGGTTTCACACGCACACACACAAAGGGAAAAGAACCAAATATTTTAAAAGAACGGGATAAGAAAAAGAAAATGAAAAGAAAAAGTAGAGGGAAGTAGGGGGAGACAACAGAATAAGAAAATTAGCCCATAGCTCACTCAGTCCTGTCTCAATGCCCTGCAAGGAGCATGGAGCTTGAGGCAGGGCCAGGTGAGGGCTCAGGGCTGCAGAGAAGCCTGGGGTGAGTGCTGATGGCAAAGCCATCTTTGTCTCGAGCAATGCCCTGCCAAGACTGATGTAGGCAGAATGGTCTATGGTCTATCTGACCATTGCTTGTTGTCAGATCCCTGAAGATGAGCCCCAGCCCAGGAGTCCTGACAGAGCTCTGTGCCCATGCCACCTGAGTATGATGGCTCAGATAGAAACAGGTGGAATGAAATGGTCTGACTCAGGTAATGAAGCTGGAGAGACCTGATCTGATATCTCTCTCTCTCTCTCTCTCTCTCTCTCTCTCTCTCTCTCTCTCTCTGTTTCTCTCTCTCTCTCTCCAGTTCAGGGTGAAGAGATAGCACCCAAGGGGCTCTGACTTACAGCTTTGGGCCTCACTACCTTGCCTCATGTTTTCATCTGAGCTTTGTGTGCATAATTCCCAAGCCAGTGCTGCCACCTGTCTTCTGAGCAGTGGCCCAGAGGCCAGCTGGCACTGTCCCCTGGTGGCACCCAGAAAGAAATTTCCTGATTTCCAGATTTTCCTGGGGTGTCCTGTGTTTTGTGTTGCTGGGATGCTAGGGGTCCTCTTAACAATATAACGACTTTCCTAGCTCTAGACTCTCACTGTAGTCTGGATTATTCCCTACATATACGCACTCCATAGTTGCTCTGTTCTTTGCTGGAGAACACAGTTAAAAGAACAATCACCTCTATACTTCTTAAGTTTTGGGCTGCTAAAGGCTTTGCAGCCTCCAGCACTAAGGCCAGCATTCATTTCATGGAATGTTTTGGAGTGGGGATCACAACACAATGTACCCAAAAAAGGAATGGAAAGCAAAGGATGGGTACAAGACTAAGAAATAAACGCCACAACACTGTAAAACAAAGAACAAAATCAATACTGTGAAATAAATCACACAGAATCCTTTGTGGAAAAATACATACACTTGAAAATAAATACAAATCAATGGGGTTTAAAGAACAAATGTAAATTAAAAAGCAAACCACCATGCAGGGTGGTGAGGCTGGGCCTGGCGCAGTACCTGTACATGGGGACAGTGACTGTCCGCTCGTAGTACTGCCACGTGGAGTGCAGGTCGGTGCGTGAGAGGTTAGTAGCATAGAATCTCCAGGCAGACTGCAGTGGAAAGAGGTGAGATTGTTGTGGCAGGGCCGAGGCTACCCATCTCCAGGGACCTCACCCACAGAGAACTGCAGCCCCATGCCTGTCCTCACCCCACAGCCTCAGTTTAACCTTGTGGGACAAGCATGATGCCCGCAGAAGCTGGTGGGGTAAGAGAGATACTCTGCCTCTCGCTCAAAGTGAGTCTGCAGTGAGCCTTGGTGATCTTCATCCCTTCTATCTTCCTTGACAGCAAGTGGGTGACTTCATTGCCTCTCCAGTCCAAACAAGTCTTATTCCCAACCCCATGAAACCTGGGAATGGGGATGAGGCTAGGAAGACTCAACTCCTTTCACCAGGCAAGGTGGCCCAGGACTCCGACTTCTTCACTGGCTCAGGCCTCTTTCCATTCTGTATACATTGTTTTCTTTTTGTATATTCATCAGAATCCACACAACATGAAGTCTACCATTTTGATTCCTTTAAAGTACACATAGCACTTTGTGACCATAGCAACAATCTATCCCAGCTTCTTACCCTTAGGGAAGCAGGCCACACAATAAAGTAGATGCTTCCCTTCAGACCTCCTGCCAGGCCCTAGCAGCATCAGTCTTTCAGTCTCTATGGATTTGACTGTTTTGGAAATTTCCTATCATGGAATCTCATGATTGTATGGTCTGCCTGTTAGTTTCTTGCATGGAAGGAAAGGCCCTCGGAGCTGAGGGTTGTGCACTGAGCTGCATCCCTTTTGGGACTGAATAACACTTTATTGTACAGACATATCACATACATTTTGATCATCCACCATTGAGCATAACTCACACATATTTTGGCTGTTATATACACTATAAACATGGAGGGTTTTGGCTAAACACCTGTTTTGGGTCCTAACAACTGGAGTGAAGATGTGGGAAAGGCAACAATGTTATATGTCACATGGGTAAAAATGTGGGCAACAATGTTACATGTCAGGTGGGTAACAATGTTTTGTGTCACTTTCTTTTCAGGTTGTTTTTATTTATTTGGTTGGTTTGTTTTGGGCCTTAACTGCTGAGCCATCTCTCCATCTAGAGAACTACACTGTTTTGATTACTGCAGCTTTATAATAGATTTAAAATCTGAAAGTGTAAGAGTCCCCATAATTTCTCCTGCTTCAGTGCTCTCCTGGAATATCCAGAGTCCATTGTAATTCCACAAACACCTTAGGATTAGCTTTCCCATTTCTGAAAGGGAGTGGAGGGCACTGGACCTGCATGCCAATGTTTGGGAAGAACATTTCAATGAGATTATGTCATCCAGTCCTTGAACATGGGATTTCTTTTTACTTACTTTGGTCTCCATCAATCTTTTAATAACATCAAGGACTACATGAGGTCCAGGCTGGTCAGGCTGACTTCTATAGAATGCTTTGAAGACACAGAAAGCCTGGTACCTCCTCTGAGACTCCCCCTCCAAGTATTTTTCTGCTTGGAAGCCAGAATCATAACCAGGAGATAAGCCTCTTGAAAAATCAGTCTTTCTACCCCTGTACCTACATGTGGGCTACTGGGATCATTGCTAACCAAAGCTTTGGCCCCAAATATGTAGAAAAATCATCTTTGCTCAAAGGAAGACCCTTTGTCTACCACAATGTCTTCACCCTGTGGTCATGCATCATAAATGGGTTGGAAATGTCTTGAAGCTCTGGGAACCACCCTGAAATTTATAGTGGGGAAACTGTGTAGGCAAGACAAATAAAGAGGCATTTGTAGGTGAGGCAGGAACAGCTATGCTAGTGCTCTTTCGTGGTAGACTCACAGGGTGCTGTTGAATGGCCTTTGAATATATGGGGGTGGTACTCAATTTATGTTGTTCCTTGTTAAACATTTTGCCCCATGGACATGCAGTTATTTTATTTTTCAAATGGGTATTCTGTTCTTTTTTGTACATTTTGACATTATAAAACAATATCCATATGTTTTATGGTGAAAGCTATGCAGTACAGATACAAAAGGAAGCTGGAATCAAGGTTGAGACTGTGAAAGCCACATCTTTAAAAAGAAAGACAGATACAGGGCCACATTCATCTGGCAGGAAATCCTGGCCAACTCCAGAGTCCAAGAGGAATCTCCGTGTTCTGCACGCATGTTCAGATGGCCTGCACATCCCACTTGCCCCTAAATGGTAAGACCACCTGAGCAAGTGCAGAGCAGTAAGGCACAATGTCCACAGCTCAGGCTAATGTGGCACAGATGTGCCTCAGGAGCCACTTGCTACCAGACTTTCAACTTCTCTAAGCTGTGAGTCTCACAGATGCAGAATAGGTGTGATGAGACACTACCTCATAGGACACTGGCAATGACCTAGATGGTTCCTGAGACGTATGACCTGAGCCAAGTGACCACTGGGGATAGGATCATCCAGCAACAGTACCATGAGTCACTGGGTGTGACCTCAGATGTGCAATCTATTCTTATGCTGAACACAACCTTGTTTTCCAAACCCAGGCTATAGCCTATCCATAGGCAGGGAAAAGCATAGTACAGCCACTGTCAGTGCCAAGATCCTAGTGTGCTCCCTTCTAGGTAAGGTGGAATCAGAACAGGGGCTGGTCCCTAAGAGGGACTAAGGCTCACCTGGATCAGACCTGCCGCTGGGTTCCGCCGTTTCTCAAAGTGTTTTTGCCGATGCTGCTCTTGGACTTTCAGGCAAAGCCGGATCCCAAAATGCCCTGCAAGTTACTGAGGTCAGACCACATCCTGGGACCATGCCCCTCCTCACCCCTGCCTACAATATTTGTATTTTGTGGGTGCACCTTCCTATATCCTTGGAATTCTTTAACACTTCCAGGCCTGGGGAACCTCTGGTTAGCAGAAGGCAATACCTAGTGATTCCAATCAGTAGCCCTCCTAACCTTCTGTGTTCACAAGGCAGCTGCAGTCAGCTTCTCTGCCAGCCCCAATGCAACAGTCAATATTCCATCCCATTCTGTATATGGTAAGTGAGAATCATTACCCACTATCTAGAGTCATTCAGATGGGAAAGCCATAGAAATCAACACAGCCATGTGAGAAGACCTGATCTGAAGACACTAGAAGTGTGCCTAAGGAGGCTACAGGCATCTAAATCAGAGCAGCCTCACTCTGGGTCTAATCTGGGGCCTCTCTAAGGGCTGTGAACCCCACAGGGACCTGCTCCTATCCAAAATCTCCATAGTTCACAGGTGGGCTGTAGTCTCTAAGATCCCTAACATCCCCAAAGCAGGAAGGCATGCAGAACTCACAGCAGGAAGAGCGAAGAACGAGACACCAATGAGGGTAAATGTTGCTGCCAACAGCCTCCCGTTCCAGGTCTGAGGGTACTTGTCCCCGTAGCCAATAGTCGTCAAGGTGATCTGAGGGACAGGGGCTCTGGTCACTTGGGCAGGCTGGCAATGGCCTGCCACAGAGGCCACAATCCCAGGCCAGATGTCCCTGCTCAGCCATGGGAAGTTCACCCAAGTAGTTTAGGGGAAACTGGACACTGATGACCACTCAGACTTCGGCTAGACCTACAGGAGGGTCATCCTTCCTACATCATCCTACTAGGACAAAATAAGGCCAGGGTCAGCGTAGGCTATCTTTTATTCTACAATCCCCAATCTTTCTTCTACACCAAAAGGGGAATCATTCCCAAGGCTCCCCTAATTCACACTTGAGAGGATAGACTACACAGTTCACACACAGGCACCAAGCAAGGAGAGCAATTTTCATCGCTGGCATTTCTAACCCCTGCTCTGTGCTCAGAGGAAGGAGCATCAGTTAATGGTAAGTGCCCACAAGTCAAGGGTCAAGATCAAGGAAGTGCAAGGATTCCAGGTTCACAGAGTGTTAGGAGTCAGAAAGGCCTAGGAGAACAGGATTCAGGGAGAAGTGGGGGCAGTCTAAGAGAGGGTCTGGCCCAGGAGGGGAGGAGGCAAGGGGTGGTGGGTAGAAGGTGACAAGAAGACAGATAGGTAGTAGCAAGGGGGCTGCATTTTAGAAACCCGTGGACATTTTAAAATACAAGGATTACTTTGAAACAATGAAAATAAAATGTTTGTTTCAGTTCTGAAAGAGAAAAAAGGCCTAGACCCAAGAAAATTCCAAAGAGAATGGGCTACATCTCTCTCACAGGACCCTGGGGCCAGCTGATTACAGTTCAGGACCCCTGGGTGCCAAGCTGACTCCCTCAGCAGAGCCTGGGCATGCATACTCAGACAATCCAGCTATTCCTGCTTTGTGCCTATCACACAATCTCCTCTAACAGTCATCTCCGGGCCTTAAACTCTCTTCACTCCTAATAGCCCTGCTTCTTCCCAAAAGGACACGGGGTTCCAGGCCTGTGGGCATTAGTAATATCACAAATAAGCTGCCCTGTGGCTTCACCCCAGGGGCAGTTGTCTGATGCTCCCCAAGTGACTCTGCAAGCACAGCATCTGCCTAGGTCATCACCTCATGGCTAGTCAGGTGACAACAACCTCTGCCTGAGCCTCTAAGGAATTGAAAGTATTGGGGTAGGGGCAAGGAGAAACCCATTTCTATCTCTTTGGAGTAGATCTCAGGGCTAGCGTGGGCTCCAGAAAGCAAGATCAGAAAACAGGGGCCTAGGAAACCTGTCTTGCATGTCCACTCTAAGCAGAAGTCCAAAGATGACTAATAGGCCCTTCTGGAAAGGGGCAGTGAGAGAGGACTTCTGGAGTATCTTAGGCAGAGTCAAGCATAGGGAGCCTCAGGCACAAAGGCCACTTGGACAGCATCAAGTCTTGGGGAAGCTGCAATTAAGGCCACTGTCAGCAGGCTGCAGACCACCTAAAAAAACCATCTTGGAGAGTCGGAGCCTGTGTTTTCCATTTGCACTGTGTATGTGTGTGTGGGGCTGCGACGCACACAGATGTGTACCCAACTTTTACATGGCTCCTGGATATCCAAACTGAAGTCCCCATGCTTTCGAAGCAAGTACTTTATCCACTGAGCCATCTTCACTTTGAACTCTCCCTTGTCCCTCACAATGAAAGACAGGATTGCCTGGAGATGGAAGGCCAGCAAGCATGGAATGGTGGCAACTGGCCTTGGGAATGGAAGGCTAAGATAACAATGTTGCCTTCACCCCACACTGCTCCAAAGTTCTGAGAGTCATTCAAACTCCGCTCTATTCTGGTCATTACCCTCAGAGCCTCAATATCTCCCCCACTCTAATCTTTCTCCTACACAGTTCAGTGCCAAGTGAGGAACTGCAGGAAGGTAATGGGGAGAGAAAGAAGCCCAGTCTGTCTCCATCACATCTACCAACACAAGAAGCACATCAGCCTCAGTTGTCATCATGTCCACAGCCAGCCACCAGGTGTCCTCCAAGAGACATGCCCACCCAGCTCAGCCTAAAGGCAGCTAGGTTTCTCCTTCAGGTTCCAAGGGGCAGGGTGTATATCCTTAGGATAGCAGTAGCCAGAGGATGTGGAGAGGAAGGAACAGTGACCAATGACCAGAACTTACCAGACCCCACCAGAGTGCATCCGCGTAGGTGTCGAAGTGGTCATTCTCACCCTTTTCTGCCAAGTACACCAGAAACGAGGCCAGGATGAGGCAGAGGAAGCCAATGTACCAGGCAGTCACCAGCTCCTGCAAAGGCAGGAAGCCACGTCATTGTCCCACTCAGCCTGGAAGCCCAGCATGGGAAGCCCTACCCTCAACTGTGCAGCTCAAGGAACTTGGAAGATGGAATCCCCTCCTGATGCCAGCAAGGTACAACTAGAGTATACACTGGTCAGGGTTGGCAACAGGGCTTGTCCTGAATAATGAAGTGACTGCTGGCTGTACAATGTAACTTTCAACTATTTTAGACCTGGGAGCAGAGCATCCAGCAGCCCTTTAAACACCCTGTTCATAACTGGGGAAGCACATACCCCACAGCCAGCAACTGGGGTCCCAACACTGTGAAGAAATCCCCCAAAAGGGGTACAGGCCTCAATGGGCATATATTCAGTCCCCAACACTCAGGGTATGCAGTGCAGAGAGGGAAAGAGACCATGCCTCCAGGAAGCTCAACTTCCCCAGAGCCAAGTGCCTGCCCACACATGACCATGGCTGACAAAATGGGGGCGGGAGTCAGGCAGGATAAAGAGCATTTGAATTAATGAGAGCATAAAGAGCACAAAGGTCCCATAGACAACCTGGCAGAAACCAGGTCTTGGCCACTGAGGACTTCTTCAACACAGAATGTGTACCCACAGCCACCCCGTAAGTACCCTGGTCAGCAGCCACCACAAGCCACAGTTTAAACAACCCTAAGAAGGTGATTCAGGCAGAGTATTGATCCAGGGCTTCAGAACCAGGAAGGGAAATGCTCAGCTACAGGGGCTGCTGCTGCAGGAAGGATTGCTCACACTAAGAATAGAAAACAGCTTCTGAGGACAGGTGAGGAAGATAGCACAGGATAAAAGGAACGGCTCATTTATTCTTGCCTGGTCTATGACTACATCATCTTAGAGCAGCCTGAAGCCTTGAGGTCATGGTAAACAGCAGGCCCCAGGCAGGGCCAGGGCTGCTCACCTTGCTGTGAGCGTAGACCACGGATCCCAGGAGCTTCCAGGTGCCACCCCTCCGGTCCATACGGATCATCCGTAAGATTTGCAAGAACCGCAAGCTCCGAAGCGCAGATGTAGCAAAGACATTGCCCTGGGAGCCAGCAGCCAGCACAGCAATGGAGGCAATCAGCACCATGATATCTGTGGGAGACAGGCACAGATCACAGCATCTCTTCCCCAAGGCCCCCAGAGAAGCGCCCAGTAGTCCCATAGACATGCAAGGTCATGTGGGGCCCTGGGAAGGGTAGTTTTCAGTGCCCACCCTGCCTACCTGTGGTGTCCAGGAGAGACTGCCCAGCACTTTGTCCCCCTCCCAACTCCTAGGCCTTGTCAGCCATGGCCTACAGCTCCAAGTCAGTGATAAGAAGGAAACTCTAGAAGGCCCTACCCTCTTACTCAACCCATTGTGGCCAAGACAGAAGCAATTCCTTCCCCAGACCCAACTCTGGTGGGCATGTCCACCAGGCCTCACCAATCACACAGAACGGCTTCCTGGCAAACTTGAGCCTGCCCCTCCAGCCTCGATACCGGCAGCAGCAGCCTGCAGCCCAGATCCTCACAAAGTACTCGACACCGAATACCACGATGGTCACGATTTCCTAGGAGGTGGGAGGAACACAGATGAAGACACTACCAGGCCTAAGGAGGGTTACCTCTATACTACATGACAGGGATGGATAAAACCCCAGGGATCAGAAGCTAGAAATCAGAGCTTCAGGCTTAGCTCAAGCCCCATAGGGCACCCAGTTCATGTCAGCCAGGATTGAATCCCTGCTAGAAACAGATCCTTTGGGGACTTACTGCTGCCAGCAGGTCATGTAGACCACCAGAGGAACCCCACTTCTCGCCTCCCTTCTGAGCTGCAGTGGGAGGCTCTGGTGTCAGTGTGAGGGGTGGGCACAGCAGGGCTGAGCTGAAAGAGTTCCCAGCCATACCAAAAGGAAAACAGGTTCCTGTATAATTCAGGCAGCTCCAGGGCAGTGGGGCAAAGTGGGTGGAAAAGCACTCTAGTGGGATCATTCTTGAAGGGCCACCTCCGTTACCAATGGCAACAGAGGAATTACAGTCCCGTTTCCATGACACCCACCCCTGTCCCGTCACAGGGTTTATGTGAGTGAGCATCATGGCCTCCCACCCCTTCACCCACATCTTCTGGGGAGCACCACACACTTCAGTGGGGGCATCTGAGTACCAAGACACTAGAGAGCAAGGCAGAAAAGGGGGGATGGTGAGGTCCACTGGATGTTGTAATATCACTTTTAGGGACAAGGAGGCTGGGAAGGGGCTTGAGGTCTCTACACCACCATGCTGGGAACAACAATAGCTGTGTGTGCAGGAAAGAACACTAACTACTCTGGAGGAGACCATATATGCAGAAGGCCTGGCTCACAGAGGATCAGGGTTGAGGGCAGAACCAGAAGCAGAAGTCCAGGGGTTGGGAGGTAGGCTTTGCTGCAGAGGTCTATTTCCCAGCCTCCATGCCTCTCCCCCATGCCCTGCCCAAGTGTGGAGCTTACCAAGATGTAGAGGGCCCCCTCAGAGCTCTTCTCATACTCCTTGATGGTGGAAAACACGGAAAGCACAAGGCAGGAGAAGACTAAAAGAAACCTGCAGGAGGTGAGAGACACACAGTCAGTGGGCCAGCCATGGTCAGTGCAGCCTGTGTCTATTAGCTTGCATGCCTCTAAGGACTCAGACCTTAGAGGGCCCTCAGAGCACAGCGGGGTCGGGGGATATAGTCCGCACATGTTTCCTGTTACCCAAGAGTCCACCATCACACCAATTGCAGACCAGGCCCTTCAGTATACTTGTATATCTGGTTTTAACAAAGGCAGCCTTAGCTAGTGCAAAAAATGATAAAAAGAACCAACTCCACACTGTTGACCCTATAGAAGGTAAATATTCATTCTTTGACCTGGTATGCAACAATTCCTCCCTAGGTTCAGAGGCAGAAAAATTCTCTTCCCGCTAGATCTGGGGTGCTGAACAAGAACTTCTCAGATCATCTTTTGAGTGTTTCTATTTCTCCTTCCTTATAAGCTCTGACGATTCCTGCTCTGTTCACCAGCCTGTGCTTTCTGCTGTCTGCTGTAATTCTGTCTCTCTCCTCTTTCTCTCTCCATATATATGTGTATGTATGTTGTGTGTGTGTGTGTGTGTATATATATGTAATATGTATATAGTATATACATGTGTATGTAAATGTGTATATATATTTACTGACCCTTTTTGGCCTACCAAAATTCTCCTGCAAGATCTCTGCCCCTTTCATGGCTATGTGCATCCTCTGACGAGTGGGATACCTTCTCCCTTACTCTACCCCAGAGCTCTACAGAGGACAAGTGCCATAGTCCTACCACAGGCATCCAGCTTGTAGCCTTTGATAAGGGCACATCAAGTGACCTAAAACACATGATAGGTAGTATAGCAGGAACAATACCTGCTGAAGACTACCACATTTGCATCTTATCCTGGGAGATTGGAGAAGCTGCTGTTAAATCATAAGAGGCAGACTCTAGGGCCAGTGAGATGGTTCATCAGGTAAAGATGCTTGCTGCAAAGCCTAGGAACCTGAATTTCATCCCTTAGACCCATGTGGTAGAAAGAGAAAACCAACTCCTATAAATTGTCTTCTGATCTCCATGTGTGCACCACGTGTGTAAGGGAGGGAGAGAAGGAAGGAGAGGGAAGAGTGAGCAATAATTTAAAAAAATGTAAACACAAAAAGCAGACTCCAACACAAATGAGCCCCACATGTATACATGGGATGTGTACATGTCAGGAGCCCACTGGTTCTTAGGCAACTCAAGTGATAATAACATTTTTCTGCAGATGACAACCTGTCACACAAAATAGGCACAGCTAACATACAGTCATCAGGGCCTGTGCATGAAACATGCTTGACCACAAGGCACCAAGAAGAACCTCACATTCATCTGAACCACAAGCGATCTTGCTCAAGGAGTTGCTTGTGCCCCCCCAGCAGTCATGTGACCTCCAAAATCCAGGCATCTGCTCACGTGCACAACACACACTAACAATCATGATGGTGACTATGACAAGAAGCTACCATGCTACTGCTGGGCCGTAGAGTCCTTTTGTCACCATGGACCCCACCCCTGGACAGCAGAGGGTCTAAGGGGTCAGGTTGCCTTCACACAAATCTCCCTCTCCACCTAATATGTGGAACTGACCACTGTCCCTACCAGTTAGGTCACTGTTTCCTTCTTGCCATTTTCTGATACCCTCTGCTACAGGTCCAGGGTATTGTCTATGAGAACATTTCCCCTTTCTAGTTCATGGGTAAAAGCTGATGCCAGCTGAGCACTCACATCCAGCTGTGGCCATACCTCTGGAGCTGCAGATGATGAAGGCCATTGCTGAAGATGATGGATTTGGATCCTGCTCCTGAATATTCGAGACTTCTGACTTTTCTAGGTTGTGAGTGGCGGGGGGGAGGGGGGGTCAGGGTAGGTCTTGCTCTGAGCTTACCACTCACCATAACAGTGCTGTGTCTTTCTACCTGGTCCCCACCCCTCCCTTTCAGACAAGCCACAATGAATGAGACACAAGCAGGAAAACAAGGAGCTAGGGATTCTGCTTAGTTGGCAGAGTACATGCCTAGAATACACGATTTCCTGGATTTAGCAGCCGGCAGAGAATAAGTCAGGCATGGTAATGCATACTTATCATCCTAGCACTTAGGAGGTAGAGGCAGGAGAACCCTGAACCCCCAAAACTGGGCTTCACATCCTGAGAGGAAACAGCACAGAGTCCACAGGTCCAGTAGCCCACCATCTGGGTGAAAACCCCAGGGTCACCAGTCTGGCAGTCTTAGACTCTCGAGGTCCAGGTTCCACATTCCCAAAGTAGAACTGACCCATCAGGAAGGTAATGGCAGTCCAAGCAGTTCATTGATGGAGCCTGGTACATACCAGTGATTATGTCCATCCTGTGCTATCAGCAGGTAGCCACCTGGCCACCTGAGCCCACTGGACCTGCAGCAGGTCTTACTCATAGATGCTTACCATCCCATCCCCCATTCAACAGGCTTCTGTCACCACAGAGGGCCCTGAGGCCAATCCCATCTCCACCCTCCATGATTTCAAGTACCCAAGCACTGTAGACAGTCACCCATGCTATGGTTGCTGACTAAAGTGTCCATCACATCTGAAAACATAGCATTACCAAGACCTGTGCTTGGCCGGTGGGGAATACTAACACAGTCGCACTGATACATACAACTGACTTTCATGGGTAAGGAGGGACAAGAGGGTTCAGCCAGATATCTGGGGATCCCAGCTAACTTAGTGGTCCAAGGGAATGTCCTGATGGTGCTCTAGGCCCGCCATAGGTAGAGATTAGGACCAGGTGCTATCAGAAAATGTTTGCATCAGAAAACTAGAGTTTGGGGGTGGGGAGGGACACATCTCTGAGATGTGCTAGAAACTCCCCGAATCTACAAGGTGACCCTAGCTAAGACTACTAGCAAAAGGGTTATGGAACCTGAAACAGCCACTCCTATCACCAGGCAATGGAAGGATTGGGACACCAACTCAGCCACAAAACCTTCAACCCACAATTTGTCCCGCCTACAGGATATGCTAGGGTAAAGAGGGAACAGAAATTGAGGGGATGGCAAACTAGTGACTGATCCAGCTTGAGACCCATGCCATAAGAGAGAGCCCACCCCTGATACTATTAATGTGATTGTGCTATACTTGCAGACAGAAGCCTAGTGTAACTGTCATCAGAGAGGCTTTATCCAGCAACCAATGGAAACAGATACAAAAACCCACAGACAAACATTAGGCAGAGCTTGGGGAATCCTGTGGAAGTGGGGAGGAAGGATTGAAGGAGCCAGAAGGAGCCAGGAAACCACAAGAAAACAACTGACAAAAGTCAACTGGGCCCATAGTGGTTCACAGAGACTGAACCACCAACCAGAGAACATTCATGGGATGGACCTAGGCCCTCTGCATGTATGTAACTGTCATGTAGCTTGGCCTTCATGTGGGACTCCTAATAGTGGGAGCAGGGTCTGTCTCTGACTCTGTTGCTTGCCTTTGGATCCCTTTTCTTTAACTGGGCTGCCTTTTCTAGCCTCGATAGAAGATGTTCCTGGTCTTACTACAAATTGATATACAAGGTGGGTTGATATCCATGGGAGACCTCCCTTTTCTGAGGAGAAAGGGAGGAGGAGTGGATAGGAGGATGGGGAAGTGATAGGAAAGGACTGGAGGAGAGGAGGGAGGAGAAGCTGCAATCAGGATGTGAAGTAAATAAGTAATTTTTAAAAAAGAAGAAAGAAAATGTCTCCATTACCCACACTGACCTCATAAACACCCACCTAGGACCTAGCTGCCCTACTCTCAAAATAACAGGTACCAGGAGGGCCCATATAGACCAGTGAATACGCCAGGGTCTGTACAACATGCCAGCAGTATATCCAGCCCAGGAGGATGGTGAGGGCCTAATTCCCTGTGTCTTTCTGAGACTGGGTCAAGAGAGATACACAAAGTACGGAGTTCAAAGGTTGAAAGGGAATTCCAAGAGGCAAAGAAAGGACCAGCTGGTATGAGAGACAACATACCCTATCACTCAAATCACCAGTCAAAAGTCAAGACCATTTCTCCCTAACAAGAGCCAAAGATGCTCCAGGGTCCCTCACTGCATGTTCCAGCTTGAAGCAGTCCACAGCAACAGACAGCCAGCAGCATTCAGAAAGCATCTGTCACCAGGATTCTCAGCCTTAGATTCAGCTAAACCTCCAACAACACTGGCCCTACACAGACCCGACAATCTTCCTGGGCATAGGTCCCAGGTCTGTGGCTCCTGAGAACGTCCGACACTGGAGTCTCAAGCTTCTGAGCTCCTGAACAGAGGCAGTGTCGGCAGTGACAGGCTGCTGGCACAATCAGAATAGCACAAAGCCACGGTCACATTTCAAAACTGCAATTAATTTCCTTTGCTCGTTAGTCAATTTATTCAATTAACTGAGCCCTGAAAAAAAAAAAAAGCAGGAGAGAGAGGGAAGAAAGTACAGACATCTCGTTTGCCTTCTAGCACTGATTCTGACTGCTTGGGGTACCTTCTCCTAACTTTCTCAGTGAGGAAGGAATGGAAAGGAGAGTGGGGGATTCCCATGCTCTGATATGGACCCTGGACTAGTGATAAAACCATGAGAAACACTAAAGGCTCCTGTAGCAGAAAATATGCCAGGATCGGCTTAACCCACAAGGCAAGGTAGGAGCCCAGAGGAGGCTTCCCCAAAAAGGGTTTCCAAGGGCCAGACTCTGCTGAGTCAGGAGGAGCAGGCTCAGCTAGGAGAGAAGCAAGGAAGGTGGGTTTTGTTTTTGTTTGTTTTTGTTTGTTTTTGTTTTAACAGAGGAAAGGTTTGGTAAGGGTGAGCATGTGCTGAGCCTGGGTAAAGTAGAATTTAGGGTCAGGGACAGAACTACAGGGATAGACCTCAAAAATAAAGTATCCACAGTTAGTCTAAAAAATCCAGCACACCATGCTACAATGTATCCTTTATGTTAAAAACACTAGAGCTGAGCCAATGAGATAGCTCAGCAGGAAAAGGAGTGCCACCAAACCCGACCACCTGAGTTCAATCCCTGAGATCCACGATAGAAGGAGAAATCAACTTGACACATACGTGCATGCCTGTCTGAAAACACACCCATGCACACACACACACCAAATAAATAAATAAATTTAATTAAAAACAACTGAGGGCCAAGGTGCCAGTTGACCAGGCCCTCTCAGCTTTATTCCTAAGGGTCTCTGACCAAGCATCTCAGAGCATTTTGGAGGCACTTCTGAATGAGGTTGTAATTATCTGGATATACAGAGCCAGTGACTAATCTTGAGGGAATAGGAACCTTGTTCCCTAGAACACTCTCATGTAGCCAGCAGGTTGTGTATCATCCATTGTACAGAGGAAAGCCACTCTGGAGCCCTGCCACTCGGGCAGCTTCCAGAAAGTGCCGCCACGGCTCCTCCGCTCCACGATTTGTTTTTTAAGTTTTCAGAACAGACAGAGCAGATGGCCCCCTCCAGGAAGGCTGGTGCAGGGGAGGCTGCAAGGGACACGCAGGAAGAGTAGCGCCCACGCTGCTCCTGGAAGCTCAGAGACAGGAAGGAGCTCAGGCTGTGTGACCAGGCTCCTCCCCAGGTAGGAGGCCTCCAAGGAGAGGGGACCTAGGCTAGCCACACCTCCAGGCCCAAAACAGCAGTCTAACCATCTGTAAGCACCTCAGTGACTGGCAACAGTCCTGTCCAGAACATCCCACACTCATGTCCACTTTAGAGATGAGGAGGGGCCGTTGGGGCTTTAAAAGGCTGTCAGGATTCTTCCTGCCATGTATCCTCAGGAGGTGTATGGCATGCTTCCCTGGCATCTAGCCTCCATGATGTGGGCGTTTCACAGGTTCACAGCCTCGAGTCCCAGTATAAGGGACAAATAACAACAGTAGAACAGGAGGTCATCCTCAGATCTGCCCCCTACTCAAAGCTAGCCTCCTCCAAGCTGAGCCATCATATGTCAGTGGTCACTTAGCCACAGGCAGAAGCCGTTCTAGGAATCCCCATCCCCTCACTTCCTGTCCTGTCATGCTGTGTGTTGTGTTTCTTGACACTCATGGCAATAGCAATGGGGAACCCAGAATCACCTTCTTCCCTTCTGGGGGGGAATGGAAACCCTGGGAATTTTCATCTAGCATGGCCACCAGTATTCAGAGGGACATGGAACCACCCACTGGGACAGGCCTGCCCATCAGAGGAATTGGCCTTGTAACAAAATATTCAGACTTGGAATTCAGCATTTTTTTTCTTAACCAGATGGAACTGGGGGGAATATAGGAGAAGCAGTTTTAGGGGCCTAGGCCATGAGATATCTTCAGCTCTGGGGCTTGGCCACATCTCCCTATAGTACCCACAAACCAAAGAGCCTTGGAGCCTTGGATGAGAAGAGGCCTTTCACACAGTCTCCATCCCAGCCGTTGCTAAGCCTGTAGGCTCAGAAAGGACAAGAGGCCTGCAGCAAGAATATGGCTGGTTTTTCTGCAGCCCAGAATTACAACAAGGGGTTTCAGGGCTAATTATGATAATAGATTCAACTTCAGGAGGCTTCCCTGGCAGCAGTTGCCAAGGAGACCAGTATCACAAGCAGCTGGTCCCCAGCCCCAGATTCCAAGAGCCAGAGAGGAGCAAGGCAGGGACCTCAGGCAGTCCTTGGCAACCCACCCTAGCATGGGGACAGTCTCCTAGAGATGGAGCTTTCATGGAACTGTTCTGTATCTAGAAGCACATCCAGGTCCAAATCACAAGATGCCACAGGGAGATTTAGAGCCACACTGCCTTCATCTAGCTGCAAGAGTGACTTTGTGGGAGGAAACTCTCAACTCTGGACAGAGGAAGTTCACTTAAACCAGGGCCTGAGTACAAGAAAGAGAGACATGCAGGGAGCAAAGGTTGGGGGCAAGGGTACAGGGTCAGAGGGCCCTTAGTCAGGCCCAGAAGCACCTCATAATGGTCAGCTGGTGCCAGCATATGTTGAAATGTTTGAGTGTGCATGTACCCCATGCATGGGTCCCTGCATGCAGGAAGGCTGCCACAACAAGGAGACACTCCTTTCCTTCTGCCTTTTTCTTCCTCCTGCTCCCTCAATCTTATAACATGGAATCTTTCTCTTCTGGAAAAAAAACAAAATAAAACAAAGCAAAGGCATTGCCATCCCCTTCCAATCCTGCTTCACACACCAGCTGTCTCACTGTCAGACCCTGGGAACACACTCCAGCCTGGCTCCTGACCCAAAGGCTGACTTGAACAAGCCAGGGTTCGTCATCCCATTGCACATTTAGTAACAACAACAATACAAATTCTAACATCATAACAGTAAAGGAAGCTAGGTAACCACAGATCCCAGCCCTCCTCACAACTCAGACTACTGAAATCTGGTTCCGCGGGCTGAAAGTCTCTACTTGCCTACTTCATGTCAGGGGCGTTATGACCCTAAAGGCAGGCAACTGCTCCTGCCATCACTTACAAATGGGAAAAGTGGGGCTCTGGGCCACTTGCATGACCCACATGGGATCCAGCTAGAGTAGGCAAAACCACCCTGTATGGGAACCCTGTCTGCAGGAGGATATTGTATGTACACACGGGATCCCCTGCCGAAATCTGTCCAACCAGGATAATCTTCATTCTTATAATGCTGGGTCTTTCCAGCTTAGGGCCTGGACTACAGTAAGGCCTGAAGAGAGAACCTACAGCGAGGTCATACACATCCCCTCTGGTTAAGATCACACATAGCTCCCCAAGGACCTACTGCCGCCTCGTCCATTAGACACAGCCAGCGCTGTAACCTGGAATCTAATTTCTCCCCCTAATAAACTGCTCTGCTGCCAGGACCTACTGCCTCCTCCAATGTCAGGAGTGAAGCAAAGCTGGGCTGCTGATGGCTGCTTCTAATAAAAAAAAAAATCACACACAGTTGTACATACCCTGGGCTCAGACAGAACAGAAGTCACATGCCATCTAAGGACCTTTCGGCTGGAGTGAGTCCCCTCACTCTGGAGGCAGTGTTGGCTTGTCTGTCACACTGGAGCTCTACCCAACCTACTACCACCAATAAGGCCCTGGGGATGTTAGAGAAAGTGTCTCAGGGAGACAGACAAGCCCCAGTACACACCAGATGCTCAGAAAATGCCTCAGACCCTGACAGACCATAGCTCAGGAAGCCCTAAGTCCTTGGAGGCTTGGGTGCTGATTCAGCATTTGAGGCCTCCCCAGATGGCCTCAGCTAGATCCCATCTTGTCTCCATCTCCAAACACCACAGTCAGGAGGTATTCTCAAGGAACCTCTCACCCACACTGACTGTTGGTCACAGGATGGCCAACGAAGGTCATCTCAAGGATGGAGGGTGCTATCAAGGTCTGAAGTTTCTACTCTCCCTGACCTATCTCTACACAGTTCACTCCATTAGAAACCCAAGATTCACGAGGACCCCAGCCTTAATAGCTGCTATAGACACCATGAGGCCTCCCCAGAAAGTATAGATATTTGCTACAGGCACAGGTGACTAAGCTGAGACTGTGGAAAGCTCAACTGGGCAGGAACCCGCCAGCTCAGCACAGGGAGAGCCCTTCCCAGGCACCACCTCATGATCTGGCACCTCCTACATAAGCTCCCTGGAGACTGAAGCTCCCTGAGGTTAATTTACTCCCATTAGTCATTGAGGGTGCTGGACAGCGCCCAGTCTACATCAGGTAGAATTGTCCCAGACCACACCAGACCTACACTGCATCCCTGACTGTTGAATCATCTAAGAAGGCAGCCATATTGCAGCCTCAGAGTCCCCGACCTGGCATCCTTTACTAACTCCCAGAAGCTTATCTCTGCCCTTCCCTTCTTCAGCATGTCCCATTCCAGCTAACTGTGCATCCCACTGAGACCATAGGAAACCTGTCCCATCTCAACCCCAGGAGCAGCCAGAGAGCTGTGGTGAAAACAGCAGTCAGCTTACATCAGCCCTGCTTGAAGCTCTATGCTGGGCCTGGTGCCCTAAAGGCCTGGCCATACCTGGTGTACCTAACTGTTTTTCTTACTCCTTTTCTACTTTTTCTTAGCCTCACTATGACACCCTCATTCCTCGGGGCTTTAGCATGCCTCCTTTTGATACCTGGTAGTAGAGTTTCCTTCTCCTCACACAACCCAAGGCCATCTCTTCTTCAGACTCTTCTTCCTCAGGCATGCTGACTTTCACTGAGGACACAGCCTCATCTGCTCTGCCCTCTCCAATGATCAGGAGGTACACACCTGTACATAGGCTGTATGTCCTGGCAGGTGGGATCTTGACATGACCAAACTGAACTCAGCTCTAGACTGCTTGCTCATGTCAGTTTCTAGCACCACTTGGGGGTTCTTTGTGATGTTCACAGGATGGCTTAGAAAGTCAGGACAGAAGGAAATCAGTATGGTGAGCATTGTGTAAGTCTGAAAACAGATGAGTTAGGAACTGCCCCAAAACCTGGTTACCTAAGCCTGGCATACAGCTGACCACAGACAAGGCTGTCTCCCCACAAAAATTATGTGTGCATCACAAAAATTAGCAACCATCTTGTGGCAATTGGGTGCGGTTGTGGCAGCTGGGACTGCAGAGCCTAATGATACAGATAACCCACATACCCATCAGCAGACAGGAGGACAGACAAACTGGACCCCAGAGACCCACAGAAAGAAGTAAGCCTCCACCACCCTATGGCTTGGGCACCCAGAGGAACCAAACACAGGGAAAAGCTTTGAACACGGGAACACCATGATTCCTTTGGAGGGAATATCAAGAACAAACCTACCATAGACAGGAAGGTATCAGTGAGCACCAGAAACTGGAAAGGGGCCCTGTGGGGACCTGCCCATAGAGACATGTGTCCTTGATGCTACAGGGCACTGATGGCCACAGGGTACTTGTAAAAACTACCACTAATTTACTTACTCCAAATGGCTAGGGTTATGCTGGAAGAATTTCATCGCAATTTTAAAAGACAACAGGCTATCACCTCCTGAACAGAGTAAACTATTTCTCCAGAGTCATTACATCTATGCTCTAAGCAATGCTTCCTCTATGCCTTAGGGTCTCTTTGCAAGACAGCCTGCATAGACTGTACCAGAGACTCTCCAGCCATGAGCACTGGTCCATGGGGCCATCCTGAGAAAATGGAGATAAAGATGAAGGGTGTTCTCTGAGGTCTCTGGGGCAAGACCAACCCAGTCTCTCTGGGAAGGCTTGACCTGGACTTAACCTGAGCTCCTCTCTCTATAGGCTCCACCTTGTAGCTTTGAAGGCTATTAGTAACATATAGGAGCCCTAGTAAAAGAAACACTTCCCCTTAGCTGGAACCTCTACTATCCTGAGTGTGAATCTCCATTTTCTTTCATGGCTCAGGAGTCCCATAAGGTACTCAGGGTACCCCAACAATAACTCTCCTGACAGAGTAGCTCACAGGCTTTCCCACCCACTATCTCATGTTTGATGGACAGGCACGTGCTTGCCTCCTGCCCAAGCTGTGCTCCTGGGCTGGCTCCAAAGCTCACAGCACTGATTCCTGATCATTACTAAATAAGCTTTCCCAGCCATGCACAGCTCCAATGATGGAGCGCTCACCCTCAAACAGGACCATTTCCTGATATGGGCCTCTCCTGGGCCACCCTTACTCCTCACCATCTTTCCTAATGATCCGGATGAACATAACAAGGGACAGGGCCACAATCAGAAGCACATCCTGCAGAAATGGCCCACCTGAACAGGACATACCTGTGAACAAAGGTTTGTGTAGACATACAGGCATACAGAGTACTGACTCGGGCACAATCCTAAACTGAGTGTTCCCAAGTGAACTAGATGGAGTAGAAATGGTCCATAGGAGAAGACACATCGCAGAACAGCTGATCCTTAAGGAAATCGCAGTGCGCCATGAACACAGGAGAAAAACCAGACAAAAGATAGAGATCTGGAAATCGACAGGAGGCACAAACATACCTCTTGTTTTCCAGCATTTCCCCAATTTCCTGCATTGAGCATATAATAAAAAGAAATACTATCCATAACCAAGTGCTTCTGTAAGAGACAAAGCAAGCTGGTCATACCAGAGCCTGCAGAGCTGTCTGCCCACGCAGTTTCCTTCTGCAGACTAGCATCCAGCACTTGGGTAATTTAACAAGATGTCATGGAGCACCATCATGGAGAAGGTTTTTTTTTTTCATGCTGACCCAGGAAGATGGAAACCTGTGTCTTTGTCCCATAATCCCTAGGACCCTCTAGAAATAACTCCCCAAGCTCTTGCCTCTTCCAAGGCTAACAACAGTAACCCAAGCCTCATCTTGTGAAAAGTGGGAGCAACAATCACCCATGGAGCTTTTTGCGCACAAGGAAATACTGCTGTGCACCTAAGTCCAGGACCATGGTCAGCACCACAGAGCCAAACACGCAGAGGTTGGGTGATGGAGAGGAAGGCTATGAAATGTCCCCTGGACATGAAATAGTTGTCACACACATGAACTCACAAGACATGAACAAGATCAAGCTAGTTAATAATTCAGAGGAAAGAGAGGCTCCCAAGTTCCTACCCACAGCTAAGGACCTACTAACAGTTAACAGCTACGAGGATGGAGAGCCACTTGTCTTTGGAAAGTGGGCACTGGTAGGTTGTCCATGCTGTGGTGGATAACCCCACACCCATGTGTTAAAGGCCATACTAATTGGATTCAATGGGTTATAAAAAACAAAAATAGCCAAGTGTGGCGGTGCCCACCACTGGAACAGTACAGGCAGGCAGATTTCTGTGAGTTTGAGGCCAGCCTGATTTACATATCTAGTTCTAGGCAAGCCAGGGTTGTATGGTAAGACCTTTTCTCAAAATAAGATAAAAATAAACCTAAAAAATTAAAGACAAAATAAAAAGAGAGGACATGAAGTAGAGAAGAGAGTTGAGGAGGGAAACAGAGAATAGGAATGGATATAAACAGGACACCCTGTATCTATGTATAAACTTTTCAAAAATTAAAATAAATGGAACATCCAAACTAACCGGAACTACATCTGGCTAGAGTCCCCTACGCTCACTGCACTACCCATCAACACAGCCTCTTCTGAACGGACTTTCCAAAATGTTTCACCTCTATCTTGCTTCCCAAAACTGGGGCCCATCAAGAAGTTGTCCCCTGCCTCATACTCACCACCCAGTGTCTTTCCAAGTCAAAGCAGAAAAGTAGCAACAGCCCTAGAAAGTCTCCAGCACAGGTCAAA
Source organism: Mastomys natalensis (assembly GCA_021653895.1). Classification (NCBI taxonomy): domain Eukaryota; kingdom Metazoa; phylum Chordata; class Mammalia; order Rodentia; family Muridae; genus Mastomys; species Mastomys natalensis. The sequence continues at coordinate 331,199 of JAJTUV010000110.1, read as the reverse complement.
GCTGGCGGCTCTTGGATGGAAGGGGCCAGAGACTACGTAGAACCTAGAGCAAGGACAGCCCCTCAACTTAGGAGAAAGGAGAGATTTCAGGGGGTGCCACCTCAAGTGATACCATGGAGGTTGCTGACACTTAAGAGATCATCAAGGAATCTATGCAGTTTTCAAGCAACCCCCCACTAGAACTTTCTAGAATAACAGCCCTGCTGGGCGTTCACAAAATTATTCCCAATATCAGAAAAGAAATGGAAGGCCTAATTCTGTTCCAACTGGACACCTGACAGAGCCCAAAGACAACTGAGGATATGTCTGGAACACTTCCTGCCTCCTTTTTCCATGCAGAGAAGCCACTGTCTCAGAATCCTTACTTCCTCCACAGAGGCTCTGATGGCCCCAGCAGCCACTCCCTTCAGACAACTGAAGATGGACAGGGATGGGTGACCAGGGAACATGCTAAGAACTTCCCCTTGGTGGGTCTCTATCCCCAGACCAAGACCACCTGCTCAGCAGGAGTGGATGGGGGCAGCCTGCTATGTAGCTCCAGAGCCCAAATCTTTTTCAGAGTGTCCCTCTAGAATATCACTTACCCTCACCCACTAGGTCCCATTCCTTCTAGGAATGAATGAGAGAATGAAAACAAGGCTGGGAGACAGCTCAGTTGATAAAGTCCTTGACACACAAGCATGAGGGCCTGAGTTTGAGCCCCAGTACTTGTATTTAAAAAGCCAGGTGTGAGGTACACTTTTGTTACCCCAGTGTTGAGGAGGCAGACACAACTTAGTAAAACCCAAGTGGAAGACCCTGTCTTAAAAAGCAACATGGATAGCTCCTGAGAGATAGTACATAAGGTTGACCTTTGGCCTCTATACACATGCACACATAAATCTGCACACATACAATAAAAAGAGAGCATGCAAATGTCCGGAGGACTCTCATTGCCCTCAGTCCTGCACAAGGCAGTAATCCTGAGCAGATCTCCACACTAGACAGTTGTTCGCAAGACCCAGCCCTGAAAGCATGGACATGAAGTACAGCACCTGCGCACACTCCTTATAGGGCACATCTGGGATTCTGAGAACCATAAAAAAAAAAAAAGTCAGCAAGAAAGCAGAAATTGGAGTTCAGTTCATACAGAGACCCCAGTGGGAGGCCTAGCTGTACAGGTTGGGCAGGCACATGGCAACCATGAGTCACTGTCAACTGATCTCTGGAGACAGTCACAGGTCGACTCAATACCACCACCACCACCACCCCACATTTCATTTCAAATCAGATAAACTGCTTCTGCTGTTGTTAGGCAGTTGGACAGATGCTATTGGGTTTCCTCCTCCAAATGACGGCTTGGTGCCTGGTGCGTCACTGTGAGTGAGGCACTGTTTGAAGAAGCTCCTGGAGCTGTCAGCAAATTGTTGTCTAAAAGCAAAACCCAGTTCCAGCCATGAAAGGAAAAGGGCCGTGCTTGGCAGGCATCCACACACAGAGAGGACAGTGTTCACTGTGAAGGGGGCTCAGCCAAGCCAACTAACTCATCCACGTCTGGGTAGAAACCAGATGTCTACAGGGCTGGCTCAGCAGTTCCCCTGCAGCCTGAGGGGCTCACTGGTAGAACCTGCACACTATATTTTGCAATCCAAAATCATTCCTCTCTTCAACAAGAAACCTTTAGGGTGCTGTCACGCATGCTACTCAGTTCCACAGAGGAAGACATCTTAAACTGCCAATCAACACACAAACTCATGGTTCTAGGAAAATGGCTGGTTCTCTTGGAGCTGGCCCACTGCAAGCTTCTTGACCACTCAGAACTCATGTCTAAACCTTCCAAACCTGTGTCTCCTGTTAAACAGTGACCCAAATCATCTTGCCAAGATCAAGATACAGAATGTATCCTGAGGCTTTGTCTAAAGATTGGCTGATGAATGGGAGGTTAAGAGTCACTGTCTACAGCTGGGCCAGCCATAGTCTCGAGACTTCCATACCCCACTGGATAAGGTCTCACTCTGTAAAAACCTCAGGTAGCAAAAGCCGGTGAACATCAGCACTTACAAATCTTTATGTCTAGTGACTCAAATCCACACTCAGCCAGGGACATCACTCGCATATTATGAACAAGGAAACTGGAGTCTAGAAACTGGAGTTCAAATTCTGGAGCTGATTGATGGAAGCAAAGCCATCCAGATCCCTCAGTCCTAAACCCTGCCATCCTTCACCCCTGAGAGGTAACAAGAGTCCCCTGACAACCCCACCCCCAGCAGCTATAGCACAAATGTGCATACTTCCTGGGTGGAAGACACATTGGTAATTACATGGCAAGACAGTCTACTTTATTCAGCAGAATTTGTTTTTGAGAGGGTTGGTTTGTTTTTGTTTGTTTGTTTGGTTGGTTGGTTGGTTGGTTTTCTTTTTGTTTTTTTGAGACAGGGTTTCTCTGTGTAGCCCTGACAGTCCTGGAACTCATTCTGTAGACCAGGCTGGCCTCGAACTCATAAAGATCAACCTGCCTCTGCCTCCCAAGTGATGGGATTAAAGGCACCAAGACCCAGATCAGCACTATTTGTAATAATAAGAAATGGAGCACACACCAAGGTCCCTCAAAAGAAACACTGCTCTTTATCAACTTTGTCTTACCAGGGGCTGCCAGATCAGAGCTCACTCTCCTTCCAAAATGGGGCCCTCTAATGTGACTTCAGCCTTTAAAGGCTATGACCAGGATCAGGGCCAGGATCAACCCTTCCATCCAACTGCAGGGATGCACAGATGGTTCAGAGAACATGCCACATCCCTTCCCCATCCTTTTACGTGTCAATTCAGGATTCATATGGTCAAATACAGCTGTTAGTACCCTCCACTGAGTACTCCAAAGAGCCCTTAGTCCTAGGGACTTGCCCACTTCCCTAGATTCAACCTTACAGTGAGGCATGGACTCCTGTTCACACCAGGAGGTGCTGAGGACCACACCAGCCCTGTTTTCTCATTAACAGGGGGTCAGAACACCTCACCCAGGGCACACTGGAATAGCCAAGATCATGGGGATTTACAAAAGCCTGTGTATTTTGCTCATTGGAAGACACTAAAGGCCCCACCACTAGGCTCCAGCTGTACTATCAGACACTGTCACCAGCTCCTCGGAAGCACTACAGACTCAAATAGTTTCAGAATCAAGGCCAGCATCTGGGACCATTCCCAGCCATGTCAAAGTTCTCCAGGCTGGTGATATGCTGTGTGTCCTTCTAAGTGTCCATATAGATGGCTTTACATATCCGATTCATTCTGGTATCCATTAAAATGAGATTTCTCTGCTCCAATCTGCCACTCTACCCAGAATGCTCCTGCCTAGCTGCTAATCCATCGTTTCTTTACACATGCAAGGATGCTTAAAGATTTACTCTACACATAACCAGGGCAGAACAACTGCAATTGTTCTATCTCTCCAGTGCACTTTAAGTTATTAGTGAGGGTTAGAAACTGAACAAGTCTGGGAAGGTGGACAAACCCAGGCCCCATGAGAAACACAGGTTTCCCTGGAAACCACAACTCTCTGAGGTATTTCCATCTTTTGGGAAAATTCCATAAGATTCTCTGAATCTCAATCAATGAGGCTACAGGAAGGCCTGCTACTTGAGAGAAGCTGAGAACATGCCACCATTCAGTGATCAGGGTTCTTCCTCTGATCACTGCCACATACCATAAGTCAGAGACCAGACCTCTCCAAGTGAGCACCTCTCCTGTCTGCCTCAGATGGGGATCAGCCCTATACCTACTCCTTAAATGACCCACCTACTCCAACTTCCAAGCTCTTACCAGTCTAAGAAATAAAAGCAGGTAAGGGGGATGAGAAGGAACTCCAAAGCAGCCTAGACACCATTCTCCTGGGGAAGCAAGCCTATCTGGATCCAAAGCACCTAAAGGCCCTTGAACAAGGTCATGGATGAGAGGTGAAATGAGAGGTGACACCTGGCTGGACAGCCTGTGGCAATGGTTCTGGGGCTCCTAAGGCCTCTACAGGGATACCAGTTCACTGTGGACAGAGGAGCCTTGGTGGTCAGTCCAAAAAGCTGAGCCATAGGTAAGCCCAGAACCCAAAGTACAATCCATGACTTGGTTTCCCATTTAGTTATTTCAAATGCCGTGCTTTTCTCGCTGTCCACTAGCCTGGATGTTAGAAAGAACAAGTTGTCCACACTCTCAGCTCTAAGGCAAGCCACCTCTCAGCTTACACAGAAACATTTTCAGCCTCAGTTTCTTGCCCCATCATGCTCCTCTGGCCAGCAGGCAGTAAGTCTAGCATGTGGTAGGGGCATCAAAACCCAGCAACCTCTCCCTATGTCCCTGAGCTACTTGGAGCTCCCACTCAGCTCTCTTGAGCACATCAGATGAACATGACTTCTCTAAGGCTCCCATAATACTCCCACCTCTGCCTAGATATGTCTTCACTGTGGCTCACCCTTGCGGGGGGGGGGGGGGAAGGAGAGCGGGGGAACTGGGTAGTTCACAATGGTTCTGCCTGGGTGACCCCAGGCTAAGTGTAGAGATATTTCTGAAAACATCTCTCACAAGCAGTCCATAATGGTATTGCTTTGTAAAAGGCAAACTGAAGAGCCCTGTGGCCAGTGAGTCTGAACTTGCCTACCAAGGTCCAAACCAAGAGTGGCCACCTCCTGACTCTGGGCAGTGGCTGACCTTCAGAGATCAAGCAGGACTAGCCAAGAGGCTGGTATGTCTGGACATCCCACAAACCAGGCTTTGATGGCCAAAGGAAAAGGGAAAGTGGCCCAGGAAAACCTAATACTGATAAAATGAGAAACTCATTTTTCTGAGCCTTGGATCTGTTCCCCACTAGCTACCTGGCCTCAAGAGGGGCTGTGTCATCCTTGCTAACAAATGCACAAACCAAACACTGCCTAACACACAGCTGGGCCCAGTCCATGCAGGGCTAGTAGTCCACACAAGGGTTTGCCACGTGCTCAGGAATCTCAGGCTATTGTTGGACTTCCTAAATTAGACAAAGATCGGTGTGGAGGATTCCATGCCTGGAAACTGGGGGCATGGGTCATGAGCAACAAAGACATCAGAGATGTGTCACCTTTCACAATGGAATCAATAGGCATCCTGGAAGATATCAGTTGGTCTTCACAAAGTCCAGGAAACCAGGAATGGCTGTTACCACCTTACTGATGAAAGGGGTTCTGGGAGTAGACACTTGTGTCTGGCTCTGAGTTAGCAACCAGAGACTCTGTTCTTCTTCAATGCTCTCTCTCCTGCCCCCAATCCCAAGACATCTCCTTGCAAGGCCCAGCCACAAAATATAGAAGCCAAGGGACCTGCAGCAGGCTGCAGTAGTATATATATCTTCATGGTCTAAGCCCTCAAGTCTGGGACACTGCAGGGGGCAGGAGTGGCTCTGTTGTGGATAATGTAGATGGGGAGGGGGCACAAATCCTGTAAAGCAAGGGCCTCCCACATTGGACTCTTGAGCTCTAGGTGCTGCTACTCTTAGGAAACAGGATTCAGGCAGCAGAAACAGAAACCCTGACTAGTCAAACTTAGGGATAGTACAGGGCCTCATAGAGGCTACAGACCCCTCCCCCAACCCTCCAAAAATGACTGCTAGCCTAAGCATCCACACCCAGCCTGTGGACACAGGATTCTATCCTGTCTGTGTCCCAGGAATCACCTAGGGCCAGGACCTGGCTGGGTATCTACAGCCAGCCATGGTAGAAATGTTTGGGCCCCAAGACAGGCAAGGAGGTGGAGGCTACAGCAAAAGGACAGTTAGGGATTCATGGACTCTTCCTTGGAGTAAAGAAAAACACAGGACCTTGGGCAAGGGAAAATCAAATTCACCTCTCTGGTGGGGTGGGGGTGGGGGCTGACACTACAGGCTGCTCCCCTTGGACAGCCTTACTGGTGAAACCTTTGCCTTGGATAATTTCAGGACTACCCACAGGAGCACAGGCGTGTGCGCTCAAGCGCACTCATGGGACACATACCCTGCCAAGGCCAGGACAGGTGAGCACCTCGATAGAGACTTCCTGAACATGGGTCTCACTCCATCCCCAAATGCTTCTCATACAAAATGGCCGAGTCTTAGTGCTCCTCCTCAGTCCCTGGTTCTACTGGAATAGGAGAGCCAGTGTCCTTGCACTGGGAGGTTATGCATACTAACACACACACACACACACACACACACACACACACAAACATAAAACAGGGTTCGACCTTTGCTGGCTCTGCCCCAGAAGGACTCCCAGACTTGGGGACAGGACCAACCCCTTCCAGGCCCAAACCTGTCAGTGCTAAGGGATAACAGTCGTCTCCTCTCAGGGATCTAGAGCCCAGAATGTGTAAAGAGATCTTCAGCAGGTGCAAAGGGACTACTTGGAGTATAGGGAACAAGAAGAGTGGGCCTCCGGAGATGGGTGCAGGCAACTGCCCTCAGCCCAGAGCTGAAGTGATGTGATGTTAGGTCCCCTCCCCATTTCTACAACCCGGAAGCTCAGAGAGGTAGCAAGAGGGTAGGAGGATGGAAGAGAAGAGGCCAGTCCTTTTCATTGCCCCTACTTGGATGTCGGAGAGACCCCACGGGGAGGCAGAGAGGCGAATGAGTTCAGACCTAGAGCTGAACCGCCCTCCCTCCTTGCCGGCCTTTGTTCCGCGCTGCGGGCCGTGGGGAGGGGCCTCTCGGGCTGAGGGGGGCTGGGGCGCCAGTACATCCCGTCCTGCGGGGGAAGGGCTGGTATAACCCAGCCTGTCGGCCGTAACCTCCCCCCACTCCCCAAATAAAACAGTCCCTGACTCCAGAATGATCTCCAAAGTCACTCTCCAATCCCTGTCCTTTGCTTTAACCCGAGACTGCAGTGCCACGACCCAAACCCCACGCCCACGACGCGAACCAGGCGCGCGCGCGGACACGCACACCAGGGCCCCTCAGTCCACCGCAGCTGCGCCTGCAATCAACCCGCGGCTCGGCCAGGGTTTCGCCAGGCCCACTGCTCACCACATCGCGGGCCACTTACACGTAGGCGTGGTAGATGAACGCCCAGCCGCGGGGCCGCTCTAGCACGTTGTAGAGGAAATTCTGCAGCTTGCGGTAGAAGGCGTTGCGCTTCGGGGGCTTCCCGGCTCCCGCGCCGCCCGTCCGCGGCTTGCTCAAAACGCTGCCCCGTTTGGGGGCCTCGGAGCCCGCGATGAGTAGCGCGCCGTCGCGAGTGGAGTCGGGCGCGCCGGGGTCCAGCCCCACGAAGCCCACCTTGAGCTTCTTTTCCCCGCTGGTGCCGGGGTACACGCCACCGTTGCGCGACTTCTGCACCATGGTGCCTGCGGCGCCCTATCGGGCGCGGACTCAGCGGGGGCGGCGCGCGGGGGGGTGGCGCGGGCCCCAGCCCAGGCCTCCGGTCCGGCAGCCGCATGGCCGAGGCGGCTGCGGCTCTGCGTTCCTACCTGGCCCGGCCGCGCGCGGGGACGCTGCGGCCACCCGGCTCCGCGCGCGCCTCGGTTCCTGGCCCGCTTCCGCGAGGGCTCCTCCCGCCGCCCCGCCCCGCCCGCCTTAACCCCTACGACGCCATTGTAGTGGCAGGCAGGGAGAGCCGGCCCAGGTGTACTGCCTCACCGGACAACCCTTCCCGCTCTCCTAGTCCGGTGATCCTTGACGGGGAGTCCAGCCCTGCTGTCACCTCTGAGAAGGGCAATGCTAAGCAAGAAAGCCCTATGACCCAGCTCTCTGAGGGATCCCAAAGTGGATCCAGAGTTGTCCTGGAGTCGGCAAGTGGACACCTTTGGGAGAGGAGGGTCCTGGCCATTGTCACGAAAGATTCAGCCCACCGGGATCTTGGCTCTTAGCATCAAGAGGGCCAGCCATGAGGACGGTCCAGCACTTCCTCTGGGTGTACAGGGAAGTTTGCATAGGCTCTCTAGGGGTAGCCAGAGCAATACCTAAAGCAGAGAATCCTTGCCCACCTCCAGGCTTACTGAGCCAACTGGATCTGGTTAAGGAAGGAGGCACTAGCCTGGCCCACCCAGTCAGAAGAGGCCTTGACGTACAAGGGGGGTGGGGGGAGTGCTGCCCACTCCCTTGCGCGGGCTTGCTTTACCATCACCTCTGGGTCATCTTCCATTTAAGTGTCTGAAAAAAAAAAAAGGAACTGTAAGTGTTTTTAACTCGAGCTGGAGAGATGGCTCACAGTACCCACATGCCACATGACAATTAAGAACTTAACTCCAGTACCAGAGAATGCAACGACCTCTTGTGGACTTCTTGGGCACTGCAAACATGTGGTACTCATACGCAGGCAAAACATACCCATAAACATAAGAATAAACAAATCTTAAAATAGTAATTTAAAAATAACTAGATAAGTAATTACAGCACATAGACAACAACTGGGAAAGGCCTAGATCATTCCATCCATCCTCCTAGGACAGTCAGAGCCCCAACCGGACAGTGGTGGTGCAAACCTTCAATCCCAGCACTTGGGAGGCAGAGGCAGGCAGACCTCTGTGAGTTTGAAGCCAGCCAAGTCTACAGGACAGCCAGAGCTATACAGAGAAATCCTGGGGATGGGGGCTAGTCAGAGGGATAAAAGGTTCTGGTTCCCTAGGAAGGAAATGTGTTCCAAGAGGAAGCACTGAGAAGAAGGCAAGGTTCAAGGTTCTCTAGAGTTCCATAACATCAGCAGACACAAACTTACTCATCTTCTCTTTTGGGGGTGGGGAATGGGGACACACCCTTGAAGTTGTTATGAGTCCTTAGCCCACAAACTTTCTGGTACTGCAGAGTAACACACACACACACACACACACACACACACAATGGGAAAGCTCATAGGGAAGTAAGCTTGGCGCAGAGAACTCTGCGTTCCCCAGATCTCTATTCTCTACCAATGTTGTTTGTACCAACAGCTTTGCCACATTTCAGAAGGTTCTAGAAAGTGACTCCTTCATTGCTTATAACTCCCTTCTTCCTCTGCTTAAGATGTCTTCCAAGGAAGCTGGCTCATTAATCATTCATGTTTTTTTTTTAATACCACGTCTTGCACACCTGTGGGCCATGCACTGTCAGCAGCTCAGTTACCAGCATTCGGCTGGCCTCCCCAAGACCCAGGAAAGTGTGTTGTATACACCCAGTCAAGCAAGCAACAGGAACGTCATTTTATTTAAAAGTAGATGAGGAAAGCTTACAGACTCAGACCATATTTGCCAAGACTGCGTTAACAAGATTCCAGAGGCGGTGGTGGAAAAATTCAGATGCATATGATAACCCAGCTCCAGCTGGGGAGAGCTCTGGTCCAGGCTGCAGGCACTAGCAGCCAGCATCCTAGAGTAATCCTTCAGCCGGGCGCTGTCCCTTCAGCACCTCCTTGACAGCCTGCCTGTGATATCAGCCTGTTCCTCTCTCCTGCTCCTTTGAGCAAGGAATCTATGACGGTGACTTCCTGTTTTGCTATTACTGAGCTACAGGGGGCAAGCGGAGATGTTGGACCATCAAACACAAGATTATGTTGGCTCCTATTATGGCAAAGTTCTTGCCAATACCCCTTGCCCTTGAAGTCCTCCTTCATATTTCTTCCTATACAAAACAATAATTTGAGGATATGGCTGAGTGGTAAAAGTATTTGTTTTGAATGCATAAGATCATGGGTACCATGCCCAGCACCTTTTTTAAATTAATGTATTTAGTCAGACATAGTGGTTCACACATGTAATCCCAATACTCAGAGGCTAAGATAGGAGGAGTATCAAGAGTTCAGGGCTAGAAAGACCCTGTCTTAAGAAACAAGCAATCAAGGTGCTGGAGAGACAGCTCATTCATTAAGGACATTGGCTGTTTTTCCAGAGATCCTGGGTTCAATTCCCAAAACCACATGGCAGCTCACAACTGTCTGTAACTCCAGTTGCGGGAGATCTGGAACCCTCATACAGACATAAATGCAGGCAAAACACCAATACACATTAAAAATAATCTTAATAAATGTAAATATATCTTAAAATAAATCTTAAAAGAGAAACAAGCAAAGAATCTGAGAGGCAATGCCCATATATTTTTTGCCTGGATCTTCCTTAACTTGTATCTTTGTACTCACTGTCAGAGCCTGCAGGGGTGAAGGGTCCATGAGCCATGGTTATTGTGATTACTCATGATGGAGGCCCACCAGCGTATCACCTCTCTGGAGAGCTACACACAGCAACATAGGTCAGAGGAATGCCAATGCTTTCTGAATGGAAACCTACCATTCTTTTTCTCTCCAGCTTAGATTGGGACTTGGGTCTCACAGATGTCACGCACAGGGAATGAAAGTGGAAATTATGTGCTGCTTCCATGGTCTGTGCTGGCTAGACTGTCAGAACCCTCCAGTGATGCCACAGAACATATGTGCAAACAGTTACCACCATCCAAAGCCCCTGCTAGGAAGCCCAGCTCTATAGTTTGAGCAAGCTTGACTGTTACATAATAGCATTCATGCCCAGAGTTTGGTCACCCTCTTTCCAAGGGTCAGCTATCACAGTCAGCAGTACATGAGGATCTCTTCCAACAGAGACCTCCTTCCAAGGAAGACAGAGCAGCTGCTAAGGACCAGAAGGGAGAACACTGCCAGCCGAGGAACAGACTCAATTTGGGGAAATGAGAAGAGACAGGTTCTCAGTCACTCTGGCTGGGCAGAGCTGTGGTTGTTTTAATCCTGTAATTTGGACGACAGGAAGTGCCAACCCAGGCAGAAAGGCCCCCCTTGAAGGAATTTTCCATTATTAAGAAGAAAGATGGTTGATTTGGATCATAAAAAGCAGTGCAGTGAAGGAAAGACAAGATATAAAAGTGCTGTATTTTTGTTTTTTTTAATCTGACAGGAACACTTACCGGATAAAGTCAATAAGAATTTGATTTATAGAAGTGGGGTTTTTTGTTTGGTTGGTTTTTTGTTGATTGGTTGGTTTTGAAGTACCTGAGTTCTCAACAAGCTGCTCTAGCCCCTGGCAAACTGACTAATTACTTGAGGAACTGAACTTGTCCTTCCCAGCCACTAATACTTTTATGGCAGGTGTCCCCACTGTGGTGACAGAGATAGTGATAGCCAGGGAATGGTGGTACCCTGAGGATTGTCCAAAGCGACCCAAGGCAAGCTTTCTGGGTTTCTAGAAAGTTCTGACTGCCCTCTTCTGGGACAGCCTTATGTCCTTGAGGCCCTTCTTCTTCATTCCTAGACCACAGCTTTGTAACTAGCACCCATCCACCCTTCCTCACACCCCAGACAAGTAAAGAAGCTGTGTCAATCGTCCCTGTTGGTTTGCAGATATAAGGTGAGCCCTCTTGTCTCAATGAGAGCATGACACAGGCTCCACTGTGGAGCAATCCATGCTACATGCCCAGGGCTCATCTGTACTAAGTACTCTCCAACTCATGGCCAGTCATCTTTGAGATCATGCCTGCCACTCCCTCTCAGAACATCTCAACCTCTATCCCCAGACACTAGCCAATCAGAGCACCCAGTGCCTTTCACACAACAGCATAGACTGGCCTTCAGCATAGAGTGCTATTCCTGATTGGATGGACACTGTGCCTCTGTTCAGGAAGGTCCTGAAGTCAGATATCCTCATTCTGTTGCCTTCTCTCCCAACCCTAGTTCCTTGTCAGTATGAAACCATGACTCATTTGCCTACCACATGCTCATCTTCCCTGTGCAGTAAGCTTGGCTCAGGACCTTATGGCCCCTCCCAGTTCACAGGCTAGTCCACGGAATGACTTGCCCACTTTCACCAGTGAATGGTCACTTTGGCCTCGGACTGATGTCACTCTGAGCCTCCAACCACATGAACCCTGGAAGGAAGCCCAGGAATTGCATGGCTTGGGGCCCTTGGAGTGTACCCTAGAAAGGTGTGGGTGGCTAGAGCTTTGTTCTCTAGAGATGCTCCTGCTTGCAGAGTGGTCAGCACCTTCCCACACACAGGCAATCTGCTGCTGGCTCCTGCCTACAGCCATCTCATGCTCACAAGAGTGTCTTGCTTGACCAGTAGGCTGAACAGTGCTATCCAGCCTTGGGCAGGGTCCCTAGGCCTTTGGAGTTCCTTTCTCAATTGATTCTTCAAAGTTAGCAAATGCTCCATCAGCAGATGACTTGAGAAGACTCAACAGAAGTTTCAGCCTTTTCCTGTAGCTACATCCCAGCATCCAGAAAGTTCACCTTCCTTTATCATCAAAGCCAAGGTGGTGCTACAGGCAGGGCCATCCTTGTACAAATGCCACCCCCCCAGGGCCCTGTAGCTCTTGCAAGTTGGATGACCTTGAACAAGGCTAAACTCAGTTTGTGTCTCTCAGATTGATTTGTTGAGGCTCTACCCCAAAGTGATTGTATATGTTCAAGACTTCTGGGGAAAAGCAAATGGTAAGGATGGAGGCCCATGCTCTAGTTCAGGGCTAAGGAAAGAGCTAAGGCCCAAGTACCTTCTCTGCTCTCTGCCACACGAGACCACAGGAAAGGTCTCAGGCCCAGAGGCATATCCTCCCATACACCTCATTCCTGGATATCCACCTCCAAAACCGGAACATAGAGTTCTCTGTTTAAGTCCTGGCTTCAGGTTCTTCTACCACAGCTGCCAAGGAAGCCCCCAGTCTTCCTCTATCAGAAAGAGAATCACAGCCTCCTCTTAGAACAGGACAAATTGAAAAACAGCCTGACCTTCCTAGCCATGTCCAGTTGCTTAATGGCAGAAGGATGCCTACAGTGACTCACATCCCTGCTTCCTCTTCTTATTTCTCCTCTTCCACGATTCCAATAAAGACCTCCCATGGCGACAATGGAAGAGGGAAAGCTATATAACCCAAGGCTAGCTCTTAAGAGCAAGACAGTAAAATGTTCAGGGCAGCGAGGCTACCTGTCCCCCAAACTAGCAAAAATCACACTTAATGTTGTCACCCTCACAGGGCCGATATTCTGTTAGACCATCATTTTCACTGGGGATGTTTTGCCCCCAAAGACAGTGTCGGGGGGCATGTGTCACTAGGATCAAGTAGGTAGAGATCAGCAATGGCCACAGTGTCAAGACACGTCACCTCCACAAGAGAATTATCCAGCCCAGATGTCCGTCGTGCTAAAGTCAAGAAATTTAGGCTAACCATATCCTTCCATTTTAGTTGTTTTAGGTTTTCTCTATTTGGGGGATTATAAGTACATCATTTCCCTCCTCTTCCTCCCTCCAAACCCTTTCATGTAAACCTCCTTATTCTTTCAAACGGCAGCTTTCATGGATCTAGAAGGCATCATGCAAGCTTCCAAAGGAAGGAAGCAACCAACAGTCAGTCCTTCCCAGCTGTGATGTCTATGAGCCACCGCTAAGGGTGCAGGGTGCATACCTCGGTGGTATCCAACAGCTCTGTCATTGGCCTTAAAACTCATCCAACAAGAAGGAGATTATGCGTAGTGTTGGATACCTAACCAACTACCCAGGGCTGGTGAAGTCATGGATCTTAGGAAGAGAACCTGCAGCCACTGTTTTACTAAATCAATGTCATCTCTAACTACACTTATCTTAGTCAGGGTTTCTATTCCTGCACAAACATCATGACCAAGAAGCAAGTTGGGGAGGAAAGGGTTTTTTATTCAGCTTACACTTGCCACATTGCTATTGGTCACCAAAGGAAGTCAGGACAGGAACTCATACAGGGCAGGAACCTGGAAGCAGGAGCTGATGCAGAGGCCATGGAGAGAGGGATGTTACTTACTGGCTTGCTTCCCTTGGTTTGCTCAGCTTGCTTTCTTATAGAACCCAAGACTACCAGCCCAGGGATGACACCACCCACAATGGGCTGGGCCCTCCCCCCTTGCCCTCCCCCCTTGATCACTAATTGAGAAAATGCCTTACAGCTAGATCTCATGGAGGCATTTCCTCAAGGGAGGTTCCCTTCTCTGTGATAACTTCAGCTTGTGTCAAGTTGATACACAAAACCAACCAGTATAACACTCTTAATATTTGCCCTTTTACCCACAAATAAGGGTAATTCTCAGGAAACGGCTTTTTGTAACAGACTGACATCATTACAGAAAACCACAACCAATCAGAATGTAGAGTTTCAAAGCCCAGTCCCAACAGATAGATCTACAAAACAATTAACTCCTGCACCTAAGGGTAAAGGAACATAGTGGGAAGGGGCAGAAAGACTGAGAGCCATAGGATCAGGGAGCTTTCTGTGAGACTGTTATCTCCTAATAATGTCAGAAACGTATCCTTCTTAAAATGTGCCTGTCTGTGGTACATAGCCATTTGTAACTTAGCATGAAACAGCCTACTGTCCCCAACACTGCTCTGAGTACACCAGAAGCCAAGAGATGATAACTTTCTTGAGAAAGGAGGGCAGAGTGGAGGCATGTGTAAAAAGAAAACCCAGCCCCAGGAAGGGCTTTGAGGACATCCAGCAAGGACTGGCACGAGCCCAGCATCCAACTTCAGCAAAGCAACTGCAATTTCTGTTCTCAGGCTTAGTGGGGAAATGCTCCTTTGAAAGCACTGCAGGACGGTGGGACCTGTGTTTCACAGCCATGAGTTTAACTACCAGGAGTGGTTTTGGGGGGGGGGGTGTCTCTGTGTCTTCACCTGTAATGGGAATAAGACAATCACACTGCACGATTATGACAGTGGGATGAGATTTGTGAAGTATTGAAACGATGCCTTGCAGAAGAGGTGTTATGTAAGTGTTAAGGTAAAAATAAATGAGCCGACTCTGCCTGGCTAGGCGCGTCTCTGCCAGGCTCTGCCTTCCTCAGCACTCAGGACAAAAAAGCCGAAGCCATCAGGGATGCATCTGGAAAGGAAAGTGGTGAGAGGGTACCAAAGAGGCAAAATGCCAGATGGAAGCAGCCTCAACCTTCTGGGAGGTGGGACTACAAGAAAGAGTCCTCACCCTGCACAGATAGGCCTGGGCTGAAGGATCTTCCCACCCAGGATGTTGGCACCTAGAACCAGGCAGGGTGGCAGCCTTTTTTTTTTTGAGTCTTTGGAGAGTGAGATTCTCTTTGCCCCAAACCCATTACACAAGCCCTGCTTATAGCTGCATAGCCAGGTCCAGCCATACCCTGAGATCCCTCTACACCCCCAGCTCCTTCTGTACCACCAACTCCTGTTGTATCATACCCCAGTCTCTGCTATGCCTCTGGCTCCTACTATAGCCCTGGCTATGTTGTTCTCCTGCTACACCCCCAGTTTCGACAAAAGTTCCCGACTCCTGATGCACCTCAGTTCCTGCTCCACCCTCAGATCCTGCTACATCACTCTCTCCAGCCCATCCAGTCTGTCCTCTTGTAAGAAAAAGGCCCTTAGGAACTGCAGTCTTCCCAATCCTTGGTGCTGTAGCATCTTCCAAAGAACAGCATGAACCAGTGCCAGGAAGAGGAGGGAACTGAAGCCAGATAGTGGCCAACTCCTACGCTGTAGCCAAGACAAAAGCCTCATCGCCTGCCCTCCTTTGCCACTTGGGGACAAAGAATGAACAAATAGGACTCCGAGTCCTCCCTCTATCCTTGTTTCTGGGATTCCTATCAAATTTAGAGCCTCCATCTAAACCCTGACTCTGGTTTAGAGGAACTAAGCTGAACAACACAACATCAGGAACCATAGCCAATGCAACACCTGAGCGTCTCTCAGCCCCATGCAGCCTCATGCAGTCTCAGTGGCCTGAGTGCTGCCTGTGGCCTTCTTCATCTTCTCCCAGCCAACCCCAAATGAGACATCAGGCACAGCAAAGGAAGCCAGAACTGAGTCAGCACTTCCCAGCTCCCCAGACTCCATTTACAGTCCTTATTCACCATCTCTGGGGAATGGATTTTTCTCGCACTAATAAACAGAGTCTAGAAATGGACGCCAGGCCCATATATGTGCCAGTACAGTCCTACTGGTCCATGGCTCCATACATGACAGAAACAGTTTCCTCAGGGATGTTTTGGTCCAGTCATCCAGAAGACCCCTCCTAGCACACACACACACACACACACACACACACACACACACACACACACACAAAGCATATACTGGCAAACAAGCATGATCACACAGGCAAACACATGTGCACATAAATGCTACCTCTAACATCTCTGAAACAATCCTTCAGGTTCTCTGCTACACAGCCCTATATATATACAGCTCCACACCTAGGCTATATGAACACAGGCCAGGCCCACACCAAGAACAGATATACAAGCACTAATGCTCACAATCCCATTCACTAGTGCTCACACCCACAATCCCATACAGAAGCTTCTATGGGTACCCACTGCTATCCACAAAAAAAGTCATTACTATAATCACAGAATGTGAAAAACTCCCACAAGGCTCAGTCCTTAAAGGAAGGCTCAGAAGCCACCATCCAGACAAGAGCCTGTCACCCTCAGGATCCTGGGGAAGGAAAAAAAAAAAGGTCCCTCTATAAACATTACAGGAAGGTGCAGCATTCCTGTGGAGGCCAGGCAAGAGACAAATCATATTTGGCCAACTCAGCAACCCTGAGGCCCATCAATTCTGTCACTGCCTCATGAATCTTTTAGAGGCCTTCAAAGTGTGCTAGGAGGCTGGTGGTCAGCGTTGGTGGAACTTACTGTAAATTATTCACTAACCCAGCATAGAATGGCATTCCCCAGCCCTCACCCGACCCCATACACTGCCCTCAGGAATGTGCTTCAAGATTGTGTCCCCTACCCCAAAGGTTGCTATCATGGTCACCTTCCTAGCCTGGGTTCCCCTTCACCCAAACGATAACCCCAACCCTGAAACTGTCACCCCTTCCAGGCCCATGGGCATTCTCTGCTGTGGTGATACACCATTATTCCACAGCCTTCCTGTCTAGCTATCTACTGTATACCCCATGCCAATGATCAGGAACCAGCCTTCAGTCTTCCTGTGTGTACCATCTTTTCTCACCTCCCACTTGCCATGAGTTCTCTCTGCTCTAAGTTCCTCTCCATCTCAGCCCTGGCCCAGGCCACAGCAGAGGCATGGGATGTGGAATGGTTGCTGTGTGGTCACACTTCAAACCAGTGCCAAGCATCCCTCAGGCAAGCAGATGCGGTTTTACCCCTTTATCTATCAGCTCTGATGTGTGGTCTCCTGATGTTCCTTCTGACCTAAGTGTGGCCAGCTTCTCCAGGAACCCAGTGGGAAGTGGAGAATCAGTCCTTGCCCTCTGAAGAGATATAGGTGGGATGGACATTGGGAACCCTAACTCAGAGGTCAAAGGGAATGTCCTGGCAGTCTCAGAAGTGACCACATGTGTTGGGACCACAGACTACAGACACCAGGAAAGATTTCTTTCACTTGAAAGATTTCTTTCTCCTCCAATCTACCATAGAGTTCTGTCCTGAGATGGAGTAGACCACAGTAAGGCCCAGAACCCCTCAGCTTCAGATCCAGGAATTTGTGCCTGCCTTGTTATCACCACAACTCTGAAGAGGGGTCCAAGGCTTGAAGACTTTCTCTGGAGGTACCTAGGGCACCAGAGCCAATAGGTAGTCATCTACCCATTAGTCCAGTGAGGACCAGGACTGCAGCCAGCCATCTTCAGACCTCCAGGGAGTGCTTGGTATGTGTCTGCATGGTGATGTACTGTGTGTCACAACACATGTCACTGTGACCAGCTGACTGGTCAGAACTGAGCCAACCTGTAGTGTTTGGGTAGCTAGGGTTCCCAGAGGGCACCAAAGTTTGCTGTAGCAACCAAGGATGGGAGGATGAGGCAGGGTCTGCCTACCAGGCTTCCTTTAACCCTAGCCAAGGGCTGTTTCTCACATTTGTCCTGTCTCAGTCTAGTGAATTTCCTTAGTTTTCCAAATCCCAAGAGGACTAAGTGTTAAAACAACTTCTGTGACTGACACAGTCTACCTGATCCATCTTGTCAATAATGGTGGCTGGGGAAAGACCTAGAATTGTCTAGGAGAAACCTGATGTCTTTGGATAGAGACATCTGACAAAATACAAGAATTCCAAATCACAATTCCAGACAAACAATGAACTCTTTTTTTTTTTTTTTTACTATATCTGTCTTAAATTTTTATATTAAAAAGTATCTGATATCCCTCTAAAGTTTATATTCACCTGGGTATCTGTATCCAATAGACTTCCCTCAGAGGCCTGGCATTCATTAGTTCAAACCCATCCTTGTATGGGTCTGTGGGCTATCAGCACAACCATGGGTAGCCACCTTCCCAAACACATCACTCCCTGGCCATGAAGGTCTTTCTCCCTTCCTATGCCACCGTCATGGGTGCTGAGGTGCCCTTTCTGCTTTGTGGTTAGGCAGGAGAACTCCTTGGACTGTGTGCCCATTTCTTTGGAGGTCAGAATTGCTCACCACAGCTGTACTGTCTCTGTCTTCATCTAGCATAGAGGCTGAATGTACTGAAGGTATCAGGAGACTGACACCAGAAACCTGGAACGGCAACTATGTGCAAGGAAGGGTTCTGAAGATGCACTTGAGAAGGTAGAAGATTATCTAGGTTCTCCAGACAGACATGCTCTAAGTACAGTCACAGGTGTCCTTATAGGAGAGAGATTTACACTCTAGAAGAGATGAGGGTACATGACCAAAATGCAGAGACTGCAGTGGTTGGGCCACTAGCTCAGACATGCCAACAAGGCCAGAAGTAGATGTACAGTGGTTTCCCTTCTGCCCAAGGGTGTTGACCACCATTATCTACCTCCAAAGTCACACTATGGTTGGCCATTTGTAGCAGACCTATGAGACTGACACAAGGGGAACACATGGGAATATTAAGGACCAGAGAACTGTACTCTGGCCCTGTGGAGGGACTCTGCTCACCCTACGCAACCTCGACCTGCAATAACAAGAGTGGGCCTTGAAAGGACAGCTTCCTAGGACAAGAGTGAGTGGAGAGTAATCCTACTGTCTGTTCTGCCTGGCCACTGAAGTCATGGCATGTTCTGGGACAGGTGGATCAATCCCAGTCCACGTAACATAAGTCATTGACCTCCTGGCTTCTGGGGCTGGTGTTGCTGTAATTTAGGGATTGAGGATCTGGGCCAAGGGGACTAGAATAGATATGGGGTTGGCTCAGCAGGCAGGAGTGGGAGCAAGATGGGCTTCTGTCGGAATCCAGAAACCTAGGGTAAATAAGTGTGTGCCCACTGGTGGGAAGGAGCTCTCCGGTTTCATGGTTCCTCAGGGGGCTCATCAGGACACCCAGTCAGTTAGTTTTGGTTCTACTTGGTCTTGCACATTCCACCTAGGTCCTGCACATCTCACCCAAACGGCACCCAAAACGGGTCATAGCCATCAAAGCCATTTGGCTTTTCCATTCTCACCTAGGTGGGGGTTCCCAGCACCCACGCAGCGGGCCCCACCGCCTACCCATGAAGCTTAGGAAGGCAGTTGGCTAGGTCACCTGGCAGCGGTGAGAGGTACCAGACTGAACACCTTGGACGACGGGACTTTGAGAAACAGGGCCCCAGCAGTAGGCACACACGGCTCTGGGGTCGCTCAGTTTATTGGGAAAACGGACACTGAGCGTGGTGAGCGCTGGCGCGGAAGCCTGGGGCGGGGGCGCTTTTCCTTTTGAAGAATTTCCACTGGACTTTGATGGCGAGCATCCAGTCGCTGACGTAGAGCCTCTTACAAGCGGAGGTGCAGACATGCGCCTGGCGGGGGGGCGGGGCGGAGGGGCCGCGCCTGGGGCGCGGGAGGGGGCGGGGCCAGTGCCGGGGGCGGGGCTGGGGGCGCGGCGCGGCGCCGTTGGGGAGGGCCACGCCGCGGGCGCCCGCGCTTCACTTGCCCGCTTTCTGCGCCTTCTGTGCGGACTTGGTGACCTTGCCGGCGCCGCCGCTCTTCTTCTCCACGTTCTTGATGACGCCCACGGCCACAGTCTGCCGCATGTCGCGCACGGCGAAGCGGCCTGTGGGGAAAGATGCTTAAACTGCGAGAGTGCCCAGGATGCAGTACGCAGATGCAATGGGCCTCCACAGAAGAGCTTAATGCCCATTTAAGTTGTTCTGACCCCCGTATCCCCTAACAGCTGCAAGTACATGGTTCTTCAGTTAGGGCAAACTAGGCGGTCCTGTCGTGAGGGGGCAGGGAATGAGGGAGAAACTAGACTTGCTTTTGGGCGCCGGTGTGTGTGTGTGCGTGTGCGCGCGCGCGCGTGCTCGATGAAACCTCTTACTAAACGCTGCGTTTTCCTCAGTTTGCCATAGTAAAGGAATCCCTGACCCAGCCCGTCAGTACCACCCGGCTCACCGAGGGGTGGGTACTGTGAGAAGCTCTCCACACACATGGGTTTTCCTGGAACCATCTCAACAATGGCTGCATCACCAGACTTCAGGGACTTGGGATTATCCTCCAGTTTCTTGCCAGAACGACGGTCAATCTTCTCCTTTAGCTCGGCAAACTTGCAAGCAATGTGGGCTGTGTGACAGTCGATGACGGGCGAATAGCCAGCGCTGATTTGCCCAGGGTGGTTCAGGATGATAACCTGGGAGCAAAGTTGAAGTTAGCCGTAAAGAAGTTCTCCTGGGACAGGGCTAATGTTAAGAGGGGTGGGTCCAGTCACCGGGCCATCTCCTGATCCCCATGTTTTTGTGCAAGGAATGCTCAGGCCACAAGAACCCCACTCATACTCCAACATCTTGCTAAGCATGTAGCAAACTATGGGGCAATCAAAAGATAGCTGCACTGTCTGAAAGGACCATGACGGAATGGACACATTGCATAGCCAGGACAAAATTGGACCTCAGTGATAATGCTTCTATTATATTTCAATAATACTGTTCTAAAAATTCTCATCCCATGAAGAGGTGATGGAAAAGGATTCAATACAAGTATAGAGAGAAGGAGGCCAGCAAGATGGATTTGGGGGCGAAGGATGGTACTTGCTGCTGGGTCTTGAAGACCTGAGTTCAATCCCTGGGATCAACAAGATGTGAGAGAATTGATTTCATGTTGCCCTCTGACCTCCACACGCCTGTGTGTGTGCATACATACACTCACACACACACACTAAATAAGTAGATTTATTTAAAAAAAAAAAAAAAGTAAGAGAAGAAAGTCTACAGTGATACCCCAAGCAGCAACCTAATAAAAGCCTTTTTATAGAGCAAATATCCCAGGGAAGGACTGCCCAGAGAGGCCACGGTCCTGCTTACCTGCTGGTGACTCTGAATACCCACTTAGCCTTTGAACACTGAGTGGCCTTTAGGGGAATGGAGGGCCTTCCTCTTCACTGCCAGGCAAAGGGCCAGCAGCCATTGTTCTTTGATACCTCAGCACATCTCTCCTATTCTGAGGAGGAACGCTCACATTCCCTAGTGCAACCACCAACCTGAGAGGTGAACTGGGCGGCCTCCTGAGGCGGGTCAGCTTTGCTGTCCCCGCAGACATTGCCCCGGCGAATATCTTTGACGGACACATTCTTCACATTGAACCCGACATTGTCACCAGGCAGAGCCTCGCTGAGTGCCTCATGATGCATTTCCACAGACTTCACCTCTGTGGTGATGTTGACCGGCGCAAAGGTCACCACCATACCAGGCCGGAGGATACCGGTCTCCACTCGGCCCACAGGCACGGTCCCAATGCCTGAGCCAAAAGAGGGTACTGTGAGATGGCAGGCCAGAGGAGGAGTGCAGGGCAAAACATACAAGCGGAGAGCCTGAAAGAACACAGAGCTCAGGGCTTGCTCCTCTCTGAAGGAGCAAGGAGATAGCCTCATGGAGGGGATAAGTAGACAAGGAGTCCCTAGACCCCCTGATTGGTGGGAGGGATCAATGTGGAGGTGGGTGGGAGGGGTCAGTGTGGAGGTGGGGGAGGGGTAACAGAAGAGAGTGAGACAGAAGGAGAGTCTTCCCAGGATTCAAGGATAAGGGATGGGGCAGAGAAGGGAGGAGCATCACAAACGCTCCTCCTCTCTCTCTGAGAACCCCTCCCTGTGGTGTGTGGCCCAGCCCACACTATGGCACTGGGCTTACTCTTGCCCTCACAGGACTCCCTGAGGTTCTGCCACCGAAGAGGCATCTGGCCACAGCACTTCTGACAAGCCTGCTCACATTGACTGTCTGGCTACCACAGGGATACCTTGATGAGCAAGTGGCTGGAAGAGGAAGCGCTCCCCGCTATCTCCTGGAAGCTTGTGGAGGGGGGGTGCGGGTGGCATTATGGGATGACAGAGAAAAGCCAACACACGTGCTCTATGTTGGAGTAAGCGTGAGCGTGATATTCTCATTCCTCTCCCTTTGCGTGTTTCATATTTGGTTTTGGTTTCTGTTGACCCATGTGACCTGCATTTCTTATTCCTGGACTAGGACTGTCTCCTATGAGACAAGCACCCTCCACCCTGCAAGTGAAGTGTAAGTCAGTTTAATACTCCCATTTTATGTCCCTAGCTTGTGGATGAGTGCTGGAGGGTAGGGAGTGGGAAAGGGATCCTATTGAAGGTTGAGTGAACGAATGGATGGGTGAAGGTAGGGAGGAGGGGCCACTGTGGAAGTGGGTGGAAGGGGCCAATATAGAGGTGAGTGGGAGGTCACTGTGGTGGTGGGTAGGAGGGGCCACTGTGGAAATGGGTGGGAGGGGTGACTGAGTGGATGGATGGATGGGATGGATAGATAGATAGATAGATAGATAGATAGATAGATAGATGGATGGAACAAGAATCAAGATGAGTGTAAGAGTATATGGTGTAAGGAGAAAGGTGGAGACAATTATCTTGGGGATTCCTCGTTGATGTCCTGGTCAAGGTTTGGGGTAGAACTTGCAAGCGCCTGCAGCAAGCAGTTAACTCCAGAATTGAACCCTCACTCACCACCAATCTTGTACACATCCTGCAGTGGCAGACGAAGGGGCTTGTCTGTGGGACGAGTGGGGGGCAGGATTGTGTCCAGGGCTTCCAGCAGGGACACGCCGCTAGCGTTTCCTTCCTTACGCTCTACTTTCCAGCCCTTGAACCATGGCATCTGGGCAGGACCAAAAAAAAAGGGGGGGGGTGTGCCTCAGATCTCCAGGACCTGCCTAAGGGTAGCCTGGGAAGGGTGCCTCACCATGTAAACTGAATGGCTTGCTCCTCATCCCTTTTCTCCCTTCCAGACTCATAGGGACCCTGAACAAACACAGCTTAGGAAAGAGGGAAGGGGCAAACTAACAAGCAATCGAAATCAGCTTCCCCAGTCTATGCTGTCAGGTTCACACCATTTACAAATGAGGCCACTCAGACTGAGCTGATTCCCTAATCCCTCTGGGACCTGATCAGTCACAGCCCTAGACAGGGCAAGTACCAGGGGAGTAGGGACCCAAGTCTGGCTAATAGCCATGTCAGGGATAAAGTCCGCCCTCTGCCCCAACCCCAGAAGCTCTGATCGCTACCAAGCTATCTCCAAGCCCAGGATCTATGACCACTACCACCACCACCACAAGGGCCTATCTGGGGATGACTTCAAACCCCCTGACAGAGCTCCTCATGTTCCACCAGCCACAGACAAGAAGTAAGTCCACCTGAGGGGCTTTGTGCCCTCCTGCCTTACTTAGTATCCATGACCAAGTCCCAGGCACCTCAGGTCAACAGATGGCTCTCAAAGTATGGATGAGCAGAGCCCCAGAGCACAACAGAGCAACAGGGAGCAGAAGGGTATCTGCTGATCAGAGGTCTCCAGGGTATTCTAAAGTCCCGAAAATCATACATCAGCAAGAACAAGATGGAGTAACCCTTGCCTGCCAAACTCTGTCCTTATACCCCCAGGCACTGGGTTCCCAGCTATCTCCAGAAAGCCCATGCTGATACCATCTCACTCACTGTGGGCAGCTGCAAAGCTGGCTACAGCTGAATGTCCACCTTTCTAGGACAGGGGTTTCCTCTGGATAGACCAAGATCTAGGTCCCAGGCCCTCTCTGAAAAATGTCCTCCTCTTCACTCCCAAGTAAGAGTCCCAAACCAGAGCTGCAGACTGTCTAAGCTTCACGCTTCCACATGACTAGCTCAGACACATTCCTCCACTCTCCAGGCCAGCCTCGAGACATGCTTGCTACCCAGATACCAACCCATTTCAGACCTCAGGGAGGAAGCTGAAAAGGACCATGTGGCCTTGCTGATCCTGAATAGTATTCAAACCCAGGGCAGTGGCTTGGGAACAATAAAAACTAGTACAATCCGGGGCCCAACAGGCAGTGTCTGTAGGGATGGTTTGGTGGAACCATCACTTGCCAGAAAAATAGCCTTATCTTTCTATTTTGACCTCATAAGGAGGCTGAACTAGAGGACCCTAAGTGTAGGTCCCTTACTAGGAGATATCCTTCATCACCTCAGTGTTCACAGAAACCCAACAAGACCAAAGGGAGCCTGGCCCACCCTGACCGGGAGCCTTGGAGTCCTGGGCTCTTGGGAAGGCCAGCACCACCCCCACCATACCATCTCCACTCACATTAGGTGAAGGCTCCAGCATGTTGTCACCATGCCAACCAGAGATAGGCACGAAGGGCACCGTGGCTGGGTTGTAGCCGATCTTCTTGATGTAGGCGCTGACCTCCTTGACAATCTCATCGTAGCGCTTCTCGCTGTAGGCTGGTTCCGTGGAGTCCATCTTGTTGACACCCACAATGAGCTGCTTCACACCCAGAGTGTAGGCCAGGAGTGCGTGTTCCCGGGTTTGCCCGTTCTTGGAGATACCCGCCTCAAACTCGCCCACGCCTGCTGCCACGATCAGCACTGCACAGTCCGCCTAGTGAACAGGTCAGACACAGTGATCTTTGATGTGACCTTGACACCCACATAATGGGGCCTGGGCAGTTATCCTGGGGATGGAGATTCAGGATATCTACCTCAAGGGCAGCAAGGGACTCTTCCACCAGACCCTGAGTCAAGAGGCCCAGACAGGTCATCAACTCCACTACCAGAAGGGTATGGTCCTTGGGTGAGTCACTGATCCTCTCTGGTTCTGTCCTCTCTGCCTGTGATTGCCTGACTGCTTTTCTACTCATATGTCACTGTCTCAACTGTGGGCTCTTCTATAAAAATCTATCTGTGAAGGTTATGCTTACGTTTCCCCCCTCTGTCTGTCTGCTGACCTCAGCAGTGGTGAGGTAACCCTGCAGGCACCCCATCTAGCTGAGATATAAGCACTGACTCAGTTCTTGAGGGACTCTCTGCCCAACAGGATGGAGAGGACATGGGCGGGGCTCTGTCAAGGTAGGAAATACAAGAGACACTGACACCTCAGGAGAGCTCTTAGGCCCTACATCACTGAGCTAGGTGCTCTTCCTGCACACCTGGGATGTGCCGGTGATCATGTTCTTGATGAAGTCCCGGTGGCCTGGAGCATCAATGATGGTGATGTAGTACTTGGTGGTCTCAAACTTCCAGAGGGAGATGTCGATGGTGATGCCGCGCTCCCGCTCTGCCTTCAGCTTGTCCAGCACCCAGGCATATTTAAAGGAGCCCTTCCCCATCTGAAAGGGTAGGGGCACAACTCAGGAGGGGCCACATCCACCTGCCATGCCTGCCCTGGGCCATGGGAGCAGCCAGGAGAGGTAATAGTTGGCTTGAAGCACCTTGAAGGGAGGACCTCTGTCCATCTCTCTGGTGCTGATCCCCAAACCCTGCTCTGCCTCTCTTGAGGCCGCCCAAATCAACCAGCCCCACCCTCCTGCCCCTCCTAAATGGCTGTGGACATGCAAGTCCCCCAGCAGAGGGCGTGAGGGTCTGGGAGTTGCCAAACTCTCCTCGCCACCTGAGGCTAAGGCTCTACAGAACCCAATTAGAGGTCAATTATCTCATTAGGTTTGGGACTGTAGAAAACAAAACAACTGTCTAAGATTTTAAGAAAGAAAGAAAGAAAGAAAGAAAGAAAGAAAGAAGAAAGAAAGAAAGAAAGAAGAAAGAAAGAAAGAGAAAGAAAGAAAAAGAAAAATTTAATTTAAATTTAAAAATGAGTTAATTGCTCAAGGTTTTGAGAAAAGTCTGCTTCCAGCTCTTCCTGTAGCTGATAGGTACTTCCAAATAACACCAAGGCATCTCCCCTCCCCACTCCCACCAAAATAGAAGTAGGAACAGCCCCACTAAGAGCAAGGCTGGCTGCTCTTTGCAAATTTGTGCCAGGGTCAGACTCCTGGTGAGACTCCTACAGCCTGGACCACAGCTGTGATCATCGATGCTCAGCTGAACACAACTCCCTACCAGAATTTCACATGACATGCTTGCTTCTGCATTCCAGAGATGATGCCCAGCCTGGAGGGGCTATTCAGACAGAACCAGACAAAACCCAGCTGGGACCTGACCCAAGTGACCTTCAAACCCTCAGCTCCCTCCTATCTCCTCCTCTCAGCACACCCTCACCCCCTACCTAGACACACAGAATTCTGGCTCAAAGCCCCATATATACACTGGAGCATGAGCTCTGCACGGATAGTTGATGTCCTCAGGCCTTTCTTAGCCCTTATCCAGGAGCCAGCTCTTCTCAGAATGAGTAGGGATGGGGCAGAGAAGAAGAGAATCCATTTACAACCACTGCTCATTCATAGGTCTCAACCAAGAACGGGCTACCAATACCCACTCCCAACTCCAGGTACCATCCTGAACCAGCAAATCTCCTCAGCTTATCTGGAGAAAGTGGAGCTGACAAGCCTGCTGCCCATCAATCAGCTATTAATAGCATCCTTGAGCCCTGGCTGTTGCAAGACAAGTGAGGGCAATACCACATCCAGCCCAGCTTCAGCCCTGAGGAGCAAGAGCATAAGGCTTGAGGACCCCCTGGCACTGGCCCACTGAGGTCAAGAGTCCAGAGCCTTCTGATGGACCTGGGGAGGGCACAAATTATCCCTCCCTCAGTATGAGACAAATCTAGCAACATTCTCAGAGGGAGGCTGCTCTGTTCATCCCATCACCAGACACCCATATCCCCTGCACTGAAGGAGGTAAACTGAGCAATGAAAGCACCAGGCCCACGGTGCTCACCTCTGCTGCCTCCTTCTCAAACTTCTCGATGGTCCTCTTGTCAATGCCGCCGCATTTGTAGATGAGATGGCCTGTCGTGGTGGACTTGCCTGAGTCCACGTGGCCAATGACCACAATGTTGATGTGTGTCTTCTCCTTGCCCATTCTGCCTGGGTGAGGGAGGGGCTGGTACTGTGGGGGCTCTAGCTTGGGGTTGAGAGTATATGCTGGGCAGGAACTCTGTGGGGCCAGGGACAAGGGAAACAGGTGATTAGGGGGCCAGAAGAGACCCCAGCAGAGATACCCACACTATTCTTGGCATTGTTTGGGAGCTTCTTCTGAGCCTGGATAGGGAAGAACGACCTCCACCCCCATGCCCCAACCCTTGTCCTACCCCCTCCAGCCATATTGCATTCGTAAGCCACCTGTTTCTCTACACTATACCCTAGCTCAAATGGTTCGTTAGTATTTAAGTGTTTGGAGAGTTGATTTGGAGGAAAGTTTCTTCAGGAAGGGTTAATCGGATCTGGACATCACAGAGCAGCAGACTGAGTGAGCCCCTGAAGCAGCCAAGAGCCCTGTGATGAGTCACTGTGCCCAGCTCTACAGTGCGTTGTCCTTCCTGTCCTCAATGCCGCCACCCCCCCACCCCCCACAGACACACACACACACCAGGGAGGGACACTGCCCTCCCCCATCTGCTGCCACCATGAAGAGAAGGCCAGCACTCCTCAACCCCTTCCTCGGGCAAGGGCGCCATCTTCCTCCCTCTGCCCACAGGCTGGCAGAGGAGACAGCTGGATGGTGCCCAGGCATAGGCCCAGAATAGCTCAGGCCCTCCCCGCAGGCAGGGGCAGCCATCAGGGACGAGAGGTGAATGTCCTGTTCTAGCCAGAGGAATAAAAATCCCACCTGACCCAGCTCAGCAAGTGCCCTCAGAGATGCCCTGACCCTCTCTCCCCTACCATCTGATGGTCCAGGCCCTGGGTCTCAGAACCTGCGCATCTCAGAGGTCAACCGAGAAACTCAGGCCCGGTGGAATGGGTGAAATGGGGGGGGGCATCCTAGGGTGGGAGCGACGTTGGACGGGATAGGGGTCCTCAGGTTTCACCACCTCCCCCGCCCTACTCTGACAAATCACTGACCCCAAACCACCACGCCAGCACTTGAACGAACCAGCCTGTCAAGCCCCGCTGAGCCCAGGCAAGCCCCAAGGTCACGGTGACTACGTGATGGCAGGTTTCAGGAGAAGGCCCCCCTCCACTGTACCAAGTATACAATCGCCTAAGGGACTCATTACCCGACTGCCACGGGGACCCACCATGCCGGGTCTAGAGACACCCCCGCCCCAGCCCAGGGGTGCAGCCCAGCTAGGTGCCGCATATCCCCCTCTACCTCGGGACGGGTTCCCAGGGAGGCAAACCCTGGTTGAAAATCCTGGTTGAAAACCGGGATGTGCGTCCTTACCCAGAGCCGAGGTCTCAGTCAGAGGGACTGGTGGCGCCGGCGCTGGCGGTTTTATCTCTCCAGGAGGGGGTCCACCTATTGACGGTGCCGGCGCAATGCACTGCGCCCCTGCAGTACGGCAATGCGGTACCGGAGGGGGGAGGCGGGCGCCGGGAGGCTGGCAGATGGGGTGCGAACGATGCGCGGACGCAGGGGCCGAGCACCCACGGACGCGGTTCGGCGTAACGAGGATCCGAGAGGACGCAGCTGCAAAGATGCACCCAAGCGAGGGAGAGAACCAGCGAGCGAGAGCACAGATCAGGAGAGAAAAACAGGCAAAAGGGCGGTGCAGCGCGGACAGAGGTGGGGGCAGGGAAACAGAACCAGAAAAGGAGGGGCAGGGATGGAGAGAGGCGAAGGAGGCAGTAGAGAGAACTGGGGTGGCAGAGACAGTGGTTGCTGGGGAGAATAAAAAAAAAAGCGCATCCAACATAAAGATGTCCCCAGGAAGGTGGAACACAAAACAGGGAACCAGCAAGTAGACCCGGGGAGAAGAGGCCCAAGCCCAGGTCAAGATCCCTGCAATCCCTGGTGTGGACATCCATTTCTGGCCCTGCTCATGGTTGAGTCCCAGTGAACACGAAGCTCAGTTTCCAGAGGTTTTCTATGACCCCCCCCAAGCCCCCCATACAGGTACTTATTCACATGGACCCTACATGACAGACCCTTGAGGCCATCAGCAAGTCTAGCCCAGATCCAACTTGTTATGAAGCCCTGGAAAGAGGCTTTTTCTACCTATTCTCTTAGGTGTAGGGAATGTACAAAGCCCATTCTCAGAGCCTAGGCATACTCCTGTTTTGCATTTCTGGTCTTAGCTAAGGCCACCAAGCACATTCAAATAGGGTTCAGACTCCCACCCTCCTTCAGGCTCCACGGGTAAGAAGTAGGGAGCCCTTGAGGTTTTTAGGAAGATTAGGATGACCAAAAGAGGCCTTAAGGAGGTTGTGGCTACCACGTATCACCAGGGGCTTCTTCAGAGATGCCTATCTTGTCATTTGACCCAGACATTCCTGGTTTTTTAGTGCCAGCTGTCCTCACCCAACCAGACTTTGTGGCTGCAGATAGGAAGCAGGTAGGAAGCAGAGGTTCTTGGAGTGTTATGCTGAATGACAGCAGGCCTATGCCTATCCCTTCCAACCTGGTGTAGAATGGATCTAGACCCAGTCAGGGCCCAGCACCTCCTACTGAGGCAGCACTCTCGAGAGCCCCTGGAGATGGGTGTCCAATTAGCGCAGCTATCAAGTATGAGGAGAGAGTAAGGTGAAGCCCGAGGGTCTGTCTGGCAGAGAGCAGCCAGAGGCTAGGCAGGCCTCTCCGGATGACCTGGCACTTTTGAAGACTGCTGAGACTGTCAACCGGAGCCAGGAATTAAAAATAAATGCCTGGCAAGGCATTAGCATTTACTCCACCCCCTTGCCCAACTCATCTCTCCCCGAATGCCTTCCTTCTTGCATGGAGATGGCCGGGTCTGGTTTAGGGTTCAGGAGGCAGACTGAACTCAATAAAAAGGTCTAAAACCCAGAATCTTTGTTAATAGCTACCAGTCCTTCAGCTTTGGAGTTGTCTCCCTCTGTGTACATCTGGGAAGCAGTGAGCCAGCAAGACCCAAGGCCAGGAGCTTACCCATCTAGAGGACTGACCTCTGATGACCAGAGAACATTCCTGCCTGAAACACCTATACATTGACCTAGGGGAGGCAGGCCAAAAGTACCTCCCTGTCATTAGGACATACTTTGCCTTCACAGCAAATCCCTGAAGCCTTTTTTGGTATGAGAGACCCTGGGAATAGGCAGAAAACAAATCTTTAAGAGGTAACAGTGTTGAGCAATAATATACTCAGCCCACTGATAGCCTTGAGGCCAGCAGTTCCAAGGATCCACTAACCCAGCAGCACTGAGCATGGCCAGACACTCAATAGCTCCAGCAAGGGAGCAGCTATTGCTTCCTTCCGCATGTATCACCCAAGTTCAGTGTTGGGATTGAATCTCCAGGAAGTGGTGCTGGGATAGGGCTTTCTAGAGGGCATTTAGGTCTTGAGGGCTCCAGTTTGATTCTACCATAAAAAGTGCCTATGGACAGCTCTCCTGCCTTCCACCTTCCACTATAGGGCCTGGTTGAGCACCTTGCCAGAACTTTGGGCTTCTATCCTCTTTAACTGCATGCTTAGCATCACTTAAACAATGAAGAAGTCTGCAATACTAAACACTAGCAGGTCTTATAAGTAGGTCGGGGGACCCCAAAACCTTTGAGAAAACTGGCAAAGAAAAACTAAGCTCAGTGCCTCAGACCACACAAGTAGGTAGTGTAGGCAGCCGTGGTTATGACCAGCACCTGACAATGTAAGCAGCTGGCTTCCAGAGTGGCCAGCTCAGGAACTGGTAAACTGTAGGCAGCCGTGGTTATGACCAGCACCTGACAATGTAAGCAGCTGGCCAGCAAACAAGTCCTTTGAGCATGCGTCGGCCTCGTGCCCCTTCTGAGTGGGCTTATGCTAATAAGGTGTTGGCAGCTTAACCTATCCTGGGAGGACACATCACCCAGCCCGCCTAGGGCAGTTATATAAGCAGCTCCTTTCTGCTGCTTGGGGTCCAGGCCTTTCCCTTCCCTTCCTGGTCCAGGTCCCCCGTCCAGTTCCCCATTCCTATGTCAAGAGCCGTTCCTGGATTAAAGCCAACTGAGAAGGATCCTACCGTGTCGCGTCTTACTTGCGGGTCAAGGCGGACGCGACATATGGTGGCCCGTCCGGGGAAACTGAGGACTTCACCTTCGTTGGATTCAGAACTCAGCGCTAGGAACGGCGGTACAGGTATATTTATTGCCACAGAAGGTGCCCAGTGAGTAGGGCCGTCACAAGGTCCGTGGTAAAGCGGCGTCACAGAAAGTGCCCAGTGAGTAGGGCCGTCACAAGGTCCGCGGTAAAAGCGGCGTCACAGAAAGTGCCCAGTGAGTAGGGCCGTCACAAGGTCCGCGGTAAAGCGGCGTCATAGAAAGTGCCCAGTGAGTAGGGCCGTCACAAGGTCCGCGGTAAAGCGGCGTCACAGAAAGTGCCCAGTGAGTAGGGCCGTCACAAGGTCCGCGGTAAAGCGGCGTCACAGAAAGTGCCCAGTGAGTAGGGCCGTCACAAGGTCCGCGGTAAAGCGGCGTCACAGAAAGTGCCCAGTGAGTAGGGCCATCACAAGGTCCGCGGAAAAGCGGCGTCATAAGGTCCGTGGTCATAGGTCCATGGTAAAGTGGCAATTGAATCACGAGAAACCTTAGAAGTATCATGTTTGTGTTTGTTGTAGACCAGGTGTGGGTCGGTCTGGGTGTCGTAATTATGTTTTTCCTAGTATGTAGTCTTTGTTTCTGTTTAAATTGTCATTGTCCAAGACATAAGTGTAAAAAAAAAT
This sequence comes from Mastomys natalensis, assembly GCA_021653895.1. Classification (NCBI taxonomy): domain Eukaryota; kingdom Metazoa; phylum Chordata; class Mammalia; order Rodentia; family Muridae; genus Mastomys; species Mastomys natalensis. Next base: position 299,413 of record JAJTUV010000110.1, on the reverse strand, counting down.
AATAAAGGACGAAAAAGGGCCTCCAACATCTATCCTAGCACAAAAGATTTAGAGACAGAGAGTTCCTCCAGCTCCGATAGCTCAGTTGAGGAGGAAGGAGGGAACTTAGGCAAGATGGAGGAGGAAGAAAAGTTAGAAAAGATGGAGAAGGATCAAGAGAACCTATCAGTTGAAAGGGAGTCTGTGACCCTCTCTAGGCGGAGGAAAGGCAAACATGGGGCGGAGAAGCTTAAACCACCTGCTTGGGAGACGCCCACAGCTCCGCCCCTAGGCCCGCCTCCATATGCGGAGGTACCTCGGGCCGGTCCACCCCCAGGGACTCCAGGGACTCAATCGTTCTGCCCTGAGACTTGGAAGGAAGCGCGTATGGCCTTCCCAATTTTTGAAGATCCAAATCAACAAAGATATCATGAGCACTTGGATATCAAAATGTTAAAAAATCTTGCAGAATCAGTCAGGACTTACGGCGTTAATGCTTCCTACACGCAATCCTTGATAGAAAGGATAGCGACACAGGCCATGACACCATCTGATTGGATAAGTACTGTGAAAGCCTGCTTAACTATGGGGCAATATCTTGACTGGAAATCTATTTACAGTGATCATGCTCAAAGACAGGCTCAAGCCAATGCCGCCGCAGGACAGCCCTTATGGAACCTGGATATGTTTCTAGGTCAGGGACAATGGGCAGGTAACCAGACAGCATATCCGCCAGCGGTGTACGACCAAATTAATGCCATGGCTGTTAGAGCCTGGAAAGCTCTACCCAATAGGGGAGAAGTTTCTGGCAATTTAACAAAAATCCTCCAGGGTCCTAATGAGCCTTTCTCCGACTACGTGGCTCGCATGATGGAAGCCGCAGGGAGAATATTTGGTGATCCTGATACAGCCATGCCATTGATAGAGCAATTGGTGTTTGAACAGTGCACCAAAGAGTGCAGGATGGCCATCACCCCCTGGAAAGCAAAGGGCTTGCAGGCTTGGATGAAGGCTTGTAGGGAGATTGGTGGACCATTGTCCAACTCTGGCTTGGCAGCTGCAGTTATGCAGTTGTCTAAGGGTAAAGGCAGGACCCCTGCTGCAGGGGCTTGCTTCAACTGCAGCCGCCAGGGACACTTTAGGAGTCAGTGCCCCCAAAGAGACAGGGAAAGGCAAAGAGACAGGGAAAGACAAAGGAATACCCCTCGTCTGAGGCCGCCAGGAATATGCCCAAAATGTCACAAGGGTAATCATTGGGCCAGTGAATGCAGATCGACAAGGAACCCTGAGGGCCAAACGCTGCCTTCTGGTTATGGTAGTACGCAGTCAAAAAACGTGCAGCGGGGCCCACGCTTCCAGGGCCCTTAAATATATGGAGCAGTAGAGGGGCAGAGTCAGCCCAACCTACACCGCCCGAGCCTTGGAGAGCCACTCCGGGTTTGGCAGGGTTGGAGCCTCGGAGAGCCACCACGGGCTCAGCAGGGCTGGATCTGCGCTGCACCACCAGACTCGTATTAACACCCCAAATGGGTGTGCAACCTATTGAGACTGACTTCCAGGGCCCACTGCCTCCCGACACAGTGGGTCTACTGATAGGACGCTCTTCTTCCACCCTAAAAGGTCTCATGGTACATCCTGGTGTTATAGATGCCGATTTTGAGGGTGCAGTTAAGATCCTTGCCTCCTCTCCGCAGGGTATCGTGGCCATTTCACCAGGAGACAGAATTGCTCAAATAGTAATGCTACCCAGCTTACATAATGTGTTCCCCAGTAAAAATGTAATAAGGGGAAATAAAGGCCTCGGATCCTCAGGGACTGAAGCCGCCTTCTTATCTTTAGATTTGGACCAAAGACCTATAATAGAATTGGAAATTAATGGCAGAAAAATATTGGGCCTATTAGACACAGGAGCTGACCGTAGCATTATAGCCCAAAAAGACTGGCCTAAAAACTGGCCTATTCAAGCATCAACCCAAACCCTACAAGGGCTCGGGTATGCAAAATCGCCCGATTTAAGCGCAGGTACATTATTTTGGAAAGACAAGGAAGGAAATGAAGGCACCTTCCAACCTTATGTGTTATCTTTACCTATTAGCCTTTGGGGCAGAGACCTGTTAAAAGCCATGAAATTGAGATTGACAAACACACATTATTCCACAGAGGCAACAAACATGATGACAGACATGGGATGGCATCCATCTCATGGCTCTGGAAAACATCTCCAAGAGAGAAGGGAACCAGTGCAACTGCAGTCTAAAGGGCTGCGCATGGGACTGGGTTTTTCCTAGTGGCCACTGGACCTAGTATACCCATTATCTGGAAGACTGAGGAGCCAGTGTGGGTTCCCCAGTGGCCTCTTTCCTCAGAAAAGTTGCTAGCCACTAGACAACTAGTCAAAGAACAATTAGAGTTGGGACATATTAAACCTTCTATCTCTCCCTGGAACACTCCCATATTTGTTATAAAAAGAAATCAGGGAATTGGAGACTGCTACATGACCTGCGAGCCATAAACCGTCAGATGCAGGTCATGGGGCCGGTTCAAAGAGGATTGCCTCTACTATCTACTTTACCTCGTGATTGGCCTATTATTGTCATTGACATTAAAGATTGTTTCTTTTCTATTCCACTTTGTGAAAAGGATAGTGAGAGATTTGCCTTTACAGTTACCCAAACATCCTTTATTATCCTTTTCAAGGAGCATCTGTAGTTTTTCCTTCTGTCACCTCTCATAGTCCCTTGAAAAATGTACCTAATATTTTCACTGATGGCTCCAAAAATGGCTGTGGAGCATACCTAGTAGGGAACTCTCAGCCTGTACTGTGCCAATTCCAGCCTGGTTCACCTCAGGTTGTTGAATTGCGGATAGTTTTGGAAGTTTTCAAAGCGTGTCAGTTTGCTTTTAACTTACTCTCCGATTCTGCATACGTAGTGAACAGTGTCAGAGTCCTAGAGGTCGCAGGACCCATCAGAGCCAGTAGCACAGTGTGCGCCCTCTTTAAAGATTTACAAAACGTAATTAGACAGCGCACCAACAAATTCTTTATCCAGCACATTAGAGCTCACACAGGATTACCAGGACCCTTGAGTGCTGGAAATGACACGGTAGACCTATGGGCTAAGAAAGAATGCATCTTCCTGAGCACTGCTTGGGATCGTGCAACACAGTTCCATCAGTTGTTTCATGTAAATTCTAAGGCATTGCAGCAGAGATTCAATCTGCCGAGGGCTGCAGCACGCCAAATTGTGCTCGATTGCCCCCAATGCATTATACACTTACATCCATTGCATGTGGGCATCAACCTCGAGGCATTTCACCCCTCAGGGTTTGGCAAATGGATGTCACTCACTTTACAGAATTTGGAAAATTAAAATATATTCATGTCTCTGTGGACACTTGTTCAGGTATCATCCATGCTACTCCCCTCACTGGGGAAAGAACTACCAATGTAACTACTCATTGCTTGGAAGCATGGGCAGCTTGGGGAAAACCCCAAATGCTTAAGACGGACAATGGCCCAGCCTACACGGCACAGGCCTTTTCTTCCTTTTGCCAACGCATGGAAGTCTCACTCACTCATGGACTGCCCTACAACCCCCAGGGGCAGGGCATTGTAGAACGAGCACACCGCACGCTCAAAGAATGCCTTCAAAAACAAAAAGAGGGAATAGGCCACGGCCTTACCCCCAAGCATAGACTATCCTTAGCACTATTTACCTTAAATTTCCTAAACTTGGATGCTCAGGGTCAGTCTGCTGCTGACAGGCATCATAATCACCTACGCCCTCCGCCAGAGAAAGTAAAATGGAAAGATATTATAACAAACATATGGCGAGGGCCCGATCCCGTGCTCTTAAGGGCACGAGGTTCTGTTTGTGTCTTTCCAGAAGACCAAGAAAACCCCATCTGGGTACCCGAGAGATTGACTCGGAAGATCTCCAGCCCGGCAGTCCCAGACGGAGAAAAGGATGATGAGGGCATAGATTCTGTTTTTGACCCTACTACTGCTATGGATACCGGGTGACTTTATACCTTTGTGGGCCGTCACACGCACCTGGCCAGTGCCTATGCCGGTCCATTCTAACTCCCCGGTCCTTCCTACCTTTTCTCTACCTTTTGTGTTTGTATGCTTTGCAAAAATCAAAACTCTGCGCTTTGTATTAGCCAATGTATCTGCTTGGTTGGATCCCCTTGCAGATAGTAAAGTTGACGCAGAGGTTTTGAGAAACGTGCTTGTTCAGGTAAGTTTGGGATCGTCACAAGGTTCGGGGGACGCCTCGAACCGGACTGATGACTCCCTAAACATCACCATGCTATTTATGATTTACAATGCCACCATATCTTTGCCAAAGAACTCTACTAAATGCAGAGTGCTGGAAAGGCAGGAATAACACTGCCTTTATTGTCAGACTACCTACCTCTGTACCGGTAACGGTGGAGGTTGACCTTAATACTGTTTAGATATAAACCTATTCAGCTTTCTTGCGTCTCCTCTCTCAGGACTGTATATTATTTCTTTGGTATATAACTCTTCTCAGTCTCTCAATCAGAGTCGTCTCCTGTCTGAGTACCTGAAAGGAAACCGGTCGAAAGAAGACGAGTACCTATCCAGGAGGCTCCTATTGCAGATCGCTACCCTGAATGGCACCCGCCTGGATCCCTCTACTTTGGAGGGGCTCACCACTTGGGTCAAGGGCGCCCTCAATTTTCTTTAAAGAATGAGCGGGAGTATTTATCTGGGAGCTGTTGTTCTCCTAGGATGTGGTTTCTGCCTTTGGTTTCTGTGTCATTTGTGCCATGACCATGCAGGACATAAGGTTGTTGTTTACCAGGCGCTGACTGCCATGAAGGAAGGCACTCCCCAGGTATTTGGCTGGCCTCCCTTAGGGAGGCATAGTGGGGAGCCTTCTGGACCCGGTAATGGCCATCCAGGCATAATCCCTAGATCCTGACCATCTTGACCATTGCCAAAGGTGTACACTCATGAGGCTCCTACAGCATCACCTCAATGTTTCTGAAGCGGGGAGTACGAGGAGCGCCTCGACTAGAGATGTTCTCAATCCTGAGATAGATTCTCTGAAAGCATGTCCGAGTGCATAGAGGTTTTGTGCCAAATGTACCTCTCCCTGAAAAAAGGCACGAAGGCGGGTATGGCAGAAATATAAACTTTCCCATCACAATGCCTTCACTTTGCACAAGGGCTCGGACCTCTGTTTTCCACCGCTGACTTGCTGCGCTAGCGGCGACTTTATAGGTGTGCTTTATCGCCTCACGCCAACCACCTAATGAATGAGTTCAAGCATGCTTGGGTGTGGGATGCCTAAGGTCTGAAGGGTCCAGAGGTAACCTAATTCAAATTTAATAAATAAATAAGGGGGAGATGTAGGCAGCCGTGGTTATGACCAGCACCTGACAATGTAAGCAGCTGGCTTCCAGAGTGGCCAGCTCAGGAACTGGTAAACTGTAGGCAGCCGTGGTTATGACCAGCACCTGACAATGTAAGCAGCTGGCCAGCAAACAAGTCCTTTGAGCATGCGTCGGCCTCGTGCCCCTTCTGAGTGGGCTTATGCTAATAAGGTGTTGGCAGCTTAACCTATCCTGGGAGGACACATCACCCAGCCCGCCTAGGGCAGTTATATAAGCAGCTCCTTTCTGCTGCTTGGGGTCCAGGCCTTTCCCTTCCCTTCCTGGTCCAGGTCCCCCGTCCAGTTCCCCATTCCTATGTCAAGAGCCGTTCCTGGATTAAAGCCAACTGAGAAGGATCCTACCGTGTCGCGTCTTACTTGCGGGTCAAGGCGGACGCGACAAGGTAGCTCATAGCATTATAACTAAGACAGCGTAACTTCCAGACAGAGCCTGGTCTCACCTGTGGCCACAACCTCTACTACCTTGCTCCTTCACTAGCCTGCCTGCTTCTCAGTTACGGTCCGTGACCTGGAAGCTCGGGGGCGGGCAACGCTAAGGAGAGGCTACAGAAAACCAGGTTCTTCCTACTGGCACATGGGGCCAGGGTTCAGCTCTGTCCCCCTCAGCACCTCCAGGAACCCCATGCTATTGTTCAGCGTCTGGGGGTAAGTCACCTCCTCTTGGCGGTCCAGGGTTTCACAATGTTGGAATGAAGTATCCAGCTAAAATTTGCCTGTTGAAGGTTCCAGCTGCAAATAACGCCCCATTGCTGGTGGTTATGTCCTGCAGCATAATAAACTGCTCCCAGTGCCCAGTACCACTGTGCGGGTGCCTTCTGTAGCTATGGCCAGGCAGTCTCCTGAGTCAGTGTCCACACGATCGTATGTCACTGGGATCAAGTGGCTCTGAAGGTCTTGGCACAGGATCAGGTCAGCTTGGGACACCTTTAGGTCTGAGAGTTTCAGGAGGACCATTGCATTTGCTGTAGATGCCACGGTCCCTCAGGGCACAGTCCTTGGCCATAGAGCCTTACCAGCCTTGGTCTTAGAAGCCCTTCTCCTTGAGATCAGCTTCAGGCAGATACCAGGAGACTGGATCCTGAGGCAGGCAAATAAAGCTGTGACTGAGGGGAGCTCATGAGGCCTCCTTGAGCAACTTACGTACCTTTCTGACAGGAAACAACTTATTTTCAGGCTAGCTAAGACACCACATATACTATCCCAAAACATAGGCGTGTATCTAAGGCATCCAACAGGCTGTCGGGAGCCACAGCCCAGGGACTGTTGCCATGGTGAGCAGCACTCACTAGGGCGGGGCCATCCCTCCTTCTCTAGGGAGGCCCAGCCCTACAACATCCAAAGGAGCAGAGCTATTCAACTCCAAGGAAAGAGTATATTGACAGACACTGTGGGACACAAGTAACTTTCCACCTCTGCAGCAGGAGGTTACATCCACAGACCAGCTGCAGGGGTCAGAGCAGGGCTGCTGGTATCCAGCAATCACCCAGAAACAGAGGAAACCAGGTCAGAGCACAGTGAATGGTCAACCTCAGGTAATTACAGTTCCAGGAGAAGACTCTGGAGACCTGTGTCCCATCCATCACTAAAAGCCACACCTGGGGGCAAAGGGACACAGAGGGGTTGCAATATGGAGAAGGTGCAGTCCTTAAAAAAATGTAAATTATGTGTGTTGGCGCCTGTCTGTGCATGTGTGTACAAACGAGACAGATGGTTGTAAGTTACCCCATGTTGATGTTAGAAATATCCTCCAGAAGAGGACATGTTCCTAACTGCTGAGCCATCTTTCTAGTCCCATGCAGATCCTTTTAGAAGTAGGTGGACATACATGGAATTGCACAGGGAGACCTTATTTTTTGAGTTTCCTGAGAACTCACCCTTGGAAGCAACACCCCAGATCACTCCCTTGTACCCTTCTGGATAATAGACATACCTCAATGGCCACCACAGGACTCCTGACACAGATTCATTTGGGGCTGTTTTTAAACAACACAAACTGGAGCCTCCACATCTGCATCCTCTGTTTGGCTACCTTCCCTGCTCCACCACCAGCTTCCTGTCGCCATAATAGACACCTGACATGAGCTCCTCATAAAGTGAAAGTATCATTTGCCTTCAGCTTTGGAGTTCCGTGGTGAACTGGCCCCATACCAAGGCAGCACACTGTGGCAGGAGTAATGCCAAAGAATCAGATTTCTCACCTCCTATCCAGAAAGCAAAAAGAGAGGTCCTGGTCCCTGCAATCCTCCTCAAACGTACACTCCACTAATCCTAAAGACCTTCTCAAAGGCTTTTGCTCTAAAGAAACCACCTTCTCCCACAGTCCCACCCTAGGGCCCAAGCCTTCAAATACATGGACCTTGAAGGTGTTCACAATCTATACTACAATGTACATTATCACGGCTGTGAGATCCAGCCACACTGTCTAGGACTTCATTTGTTTTTGGGCTGAATACTGTTCCACAGTTTTAACCTGCTGCAAGCAAGCCTGCCGTAAACAAGTGCACATGCGTCTTGTGTGATAGTTCTGAAATAGTGGGTTCAACCCTGTGACGGTGGACAGGATGCATGTCAATATCCCCATTGGATCCAGGCAGAATAAATTCTCCAGGACAACAGTGACCAGTCAGGCAACAGCTGGCAGCCCTTGGTGACTGACTTCTCTCACTGTAGCACCACCCTTCTGGTTTCCCTTCACTTCACATAGAGCTTTGGGAAGTGCCTCTGGGTTCTATGCTGGCCCTTGTTCAATCCACATTCAGCTAACACATTTACACAGACTGCTTTCCAAGATGGCAGAGCCACCCATGTGACTCCTCCTGACTGGCATTCAGCGTTCAGCCTCCATCTGAATGTATCTAGGGCAGGCATTATTATAAATTCAAATCCTTCCTCAAGTAAATAAATAAACTGACAAACAAGGAGGCCTGGCCATACTGGCTGGATCTCCTGTTGCTCAATGCCCAATGGCGACTGTTTTCTAGAATTTTCTCTCTATTCAGCCATGTGGTAGTCTCAGCCTGAGTGTAGTTTCCAATGATTCACATCTTTGAGTATTTCCCTGTCTTGTGTCACAGGACCCTGAGACTGTAGGCAGCTGGAATGTGAGCGCAACTGGCACCTCAAGGCTCTGTTTTGTGATGCACATGACAGATGCCCCTGCACATACATTACTAAGGGGCTTCCAGGCTGCTAGTCAACAAGAAGAGTTAAGTCTTCCTAGTGACCAGTGACCCTGAACACCTTTTCACATACTGGTTGGCTGCTCGTAGATCCCTGGAGAAAGATCTAAAGTCTTTGAGCCAGTTTAAATTCAGCTATTTATCTTTTTTTGTGTCAAGTTTTGAGAGTCCCTTGTAGATTATGGGCACAAGCTCTTGGTCAGATGGGTGATTTGAACATATTTCCTTCTGGTCTATACTAGAGTTTTTCAATGGGTTTTTTTCCCAATGTGATGAAGTATAACTGCAGTATCCACTGCTCCAGGTTGACGTGAGGCTTCCGGGATCCCAGTCTCTTAAAAAGCAATACTGATGACACAGACTCCGTTTTTAACTTCGATGTAACCCAGTGTGTCCATATTCATCTGGAATGGCGTGTCGTTTTTACATTGGCTAGTCCTAGTCACAGTGCTTACCTGTGCTTCCCTCTAATAGCAAAAACAAATTTTACTGTTTATGAGATGGGTGTGCTATTTGTTTTTACATAAGCAATGAAATCTCGACCTAATATTTGATACTACAGAACACTGTACGCTTAGGGTTTTTTTTTTTTTTAAACCTACTTTATTAAGGGTTGTCAAACACTTGACCCCTCTTCTGTCTACCATCCAAAGGGGAGTAAACATGGTAAATAGCACAAGGGATGTGGACCTGTTTAGAAATAGTTCTTTAGGGTGATCTTAATCTCCGTTGTCAGAATACCAGCAATCCAGTTCAAAAGTGTCACCAGACATGAATCAATACCAGCACAACCTAGCAGAAATCTGCATGAATCCCGGGAGCTACCAGAACCAGCAGGAATACCAAGAGAGGTTCTCCACCGTGCCTCTCTCAATGAAGTGAAGAAGCGAGACCAACAAAGTTGCACGGACAGCAACACAAACGCCTGTCACTGTTCGTTGAGTCCCACTTGTACTCTCTCCAAACATCATGTGTCCTCTCACCGGTCTTGCTTCTGCAAAACATCACATGAGTCTGCATCACATGACACAACCAGAAATTTCTGCTTCAGGAAAGCATCATTTTTCAGAGTGGATCGACATTTTGGTTTTATAATCTGCCATGCTTTGCTTAGCACGGTGCTTCACATAAATAGATGGCGCGAATGGCTGAAGCAGGTATAGGACTGTTGGAATCCTATACTAATCCCAAGCTAAAACTCATTTAATGATTGTTTTGAAGATGTACTTACTATGCATACAGCTTTCTGTTTGCTTGTATGCCTGCAGGCCAGAAGGCACAACATCTCATTACAGATGGTTATGAGCCACTATGTGGTTACTGGGAATTGAACTCAGGACCTCTAGAAGAGCAGACAGTGCTCTTAACCTTCCAGCCCATGATTTTGTTGTTGGTTGGTTGGTTGTTTTTGTTCGTTCATTTTTGAGACAGGGTTTTTCTGTGTACCCTTGGCTATCTTGGAACTCTGTATACCAGGCTAGCCCCAAACTCAGAGATCCACTTGCCTCTGTATCCCAAGATCTCTGAGTTTGAGGCTAGCCTGGTCTACAGAACAAGTGCTGGTTCAGCCAGAGCTACACAGAGAAACCCTGCCTCAAAACAGCAACAAATAATAGACAAAAGTGTAACCACAGTTGTTTAACCCAATAAATACTGCTCCCTTTTAAATCTGTAAAACTTTATCTCAAATGAAGTTCATCTACAGCGTGTTAAAAGTTTCTCATCGTTGTATAAAAGCAAGGATATCGTTCTACACTTTCTTTTTTTTTTTTTTTTTTTTTTTTGGTTTTTTTCGAGACAGGGTTTCTCTGTATAGCCCTGGCTGTCCTGGAACTCACTCTGTGACCAGGCTGGCCTCGAACTCAGAAATCCACCTGCCTCTGCCTCCCAAGTGCTGGGATTAAAGGCGTGCGCCACCACCGCCCGGCTCGTTCTACACTTTCTGTACAGATTCATTCCTTAGATTCTGACTTTAACTGACTTCCTTTACAAAGATTCCAGGTACTTGTTCCTTATGCAGGATGCTGGTGTAAACAAACAGCTAATTACAGTTACCTTTTCTTTCTACAGCCCAGGTAGTTGTACAACTGCATTTAACTTTTTGTTAACTATGTATTTAACCTTATGTTATATTGATTCATGTTAATGTTGATGTAAACATTTTCCTCCTGTAACTTTGCCTCTTAATGCCCCCCACAAAGCAGTTCAGTTACTGAAGCCTGACTTAAGTTCTGGATCTCTGCCAACTGTTCAGTTTTCTCATGGCCCCCTGGACAGTCCCTCTTCTGAGACACTGAAACTTCTGTTCCCCTTACTGACCATATGTCTATCTTGAAACAGTTACTGAGAGATCAGCACCCCAAACCCCTGAAAGCAGTTGAGGTGACCTCTAAAGGGGGACTGATGAGCCATGGAATACGCAACTCATCCCTCTTCCTGCCACTCGAGACATTGTTTGGAGGACTTAGAATTTAAACAGCTAGACTGGAGCCTTCTTCTGGCTCAATTAACCTCACTGTCTCACTAGCTCAGATGAGCTTAACATCCTTCAGGACCAGCTCAACTCCTTGACTGCAGCAGAGTTCCACAATTAAAAGATTAGATAGGATTTTGACCCCCTTATAAATGCTGCTTCCACACCAACAAATCCTAACTGGTTTGAGATGGTTCCTAGAGACAGAGACCCTCCTATATAGGTCTCCTCCTATAAAGGGCTTCTGGTTCCCCACTATTCTGGTTCCTCCCCTAGATCACTTCTTTTCTCCTTTTTATCCTCATAATTATGTTTTATCCTGTCTCTCAAATGTCTTACTTATTGAACTTCGCCCTATACAATAAAATGTTTCATGCAAGCTCTTCCAATAGCTCACCCCACAGTAGCCACACTTGTTTCTCATGCATCTACAAAAAGACCTTTTAGATGCTATGGAAAACTGGCTCTCATGTTTGCCAACATTCCAGCCCCTAGGAGCAGAAAATTTTTAATTAAGTGCCGAGGTGATTGGAATAAAGATGGCTACCATAAGCACATGGGGAATGGCACTATTAGGGGAGTGTGGCCTCGTTGGAGGAAGTGTATTACTGGGAGTAGGCTTTGAGGTTTCAGATGCTCAAGCCAAACCCAGTGTCTCAATGTCTCTTTCTATTGCCTGCAGATATAAAACCTTAGATACCTCTCCAGCACCATGTCTGCCTGCATGACATCATGTTTCCCACCATGATGATAATAGGCTACACCTTTGAACTGTAAGCCAGTCCCAGTTAAATGTATTCTTTTATCAGAGTTGCCATGGTGATGATGTCTCTTCATAGCAATAGAAATCCTAAGACAGAACTTGGTGCCAGGGTTGGATATTGCTGTAATATCCTGACTATATGGTTTCTTTTTGGCAGAATGGGGACTTTGGGACTTTGGATTAGGAAATCAGATGAATCCTTTAATCTGGGCTTAATGGGCCATACTAGTAGGAGAATGGAAAACAGTAGTATCGAGGGTGATTTGAACTGTAGAGCCCCAGTCAAGAGGTTTCAGAGGAGAAAAATATCTGTATGTTGCCTAGAGACTTTTCTAGAGATACTCTGAAGAATGTCGGTGTTTTCTAGCCTTGTCTAAAAGTTCTGCCTGAAGTTAAATTGAAGAGTTATGGATTAACAACTTCAGCAGAGGATATTCCCATTAGCACTGTGTGGTGTGGCTATTGGTGGCCAGTCTTATGCAGATCTATAATGAAAAGGAGCAAGCTGAGCAAGGAAACATGCAAAATGCTTGCATGTTTGGAGGAGAAAAGGAACACCAGGAAGTATGAATGGATTAAAGAGAAGCCTGATGCTAAGTAGAATGAAGGGAGCATTAACCTCAGAGTAAGACCTGACCCAGCTCAGCTTACAACTCGTGAAAGGGAATTAAAGAAAAATTTAGAGCTAGGTATGGTGGTGCACACTTTTAATCTCAGCACTCGGAAGGCAGAGGAAGGTGGATCTCTGAGTAGAGGCCAGCCTGGTCTACAGAGTGAGTTCCAGGACAGCCAGAATTAGGTAGTGAAAGGAAACCACTGAAAACAGAAAGCTTGTGAAAATGTATTTGAACAAGAGAGCCATATTCCAGCCCTAGCAAGCAGCAGAACTTGGCAGCTTTATCTGCTTCTGGCTTTAGAGTCAAGAACACAAGAGAGGGGTTATGAAATCTTCCTCCACAACTTAGGAAAGCCACTGAGTCCAGGTGTGTGACAGGAGTGTCCCTGCATGGAGGTCCAGAGAGACCAGTGTGTGAAGCTGTGACGGTGAAGCCTGGGTTGCCTTGGAGACCCCAAGATGTTGGAGATGCCAGAGCCGTGGGATACCTGCCAAGGAGAGCTGATAACAGGGAGTGGAACCAACCCAAGAGAAAGAAGTATTGCAGACAGAAAGTACATTTCAGTCAAAGAAAAAAAAAGATGAAAGGAGTTGGCAATCTGAGAAGCAACTCAGACGTGGAAATGCAGTTTGGAGTTTGCCCAGCTGTTTCTCCATCTTGCTTTTGTCAGTACTTGCTCATTTATGCTCCTTTTTCTTCCCTTTGGAATAGTAATATATATCCTGTTCCATTATATGTTGGAAGTATATAATCTGATTTTTATTTTTAATTTACAGGGGATTCCAGTTAAGGGATTGCATGAGCCTCAAAGAGACTTTGAACTTTTAAACAAGTTTAAGACTGTTAAAGACTATGGGGACTTATTTTATTTATTGCTGTGAAGAGACACCATGACTATGGCAATTCTTTTTTTTTTTTTTTTTAATTTATTTATTTAATGTATGTGAGTACACCATTGCTCTCTTCAGACACACCAGAAGAGGGCATCAGATCCCATTACAGATGGTTGTGAGCCACCATGTGGTTGCTGGGAATTGAACTCAGGACCTCTGGAAGAGCAGTCAGTGCTCTTAACCACTGAGCCATCTCTCCAGCCCAACTATGGCAACTCTTGTGAAGGAAAACATTTAATTGGGGCTGTTTACAGTTTCAGAGGTTTAATCCATTATCCTCATGGTGAGAAACATGGCAGTGTGCAGACAGACATGGTGCTGGAGACAGCCGTGAAGAAGGAAACTGTGTGCCACTGAGTGCAGCTCAAGCATGAGAGACCTCAAAGCCTACCCCCACAGTGGCACACTTCCTCCAACAAGTCTACACCCAAAACAAAGTCACACCTCCTAGTAGTGCCACTTTCTCTGGGCCAACTCATGAGTCTATGGGGGCCATCATTCCAATTCAAACCACCACAGGGACGTTCAAAGTTAGACTAAATGCATCTTCCATTGTGATATGGCTACAAGCCTATGGAGGTCAGGGAGTGGAATGTGGTGGTTTGACTAAAAATGGCTCCCATAGACCCATAGGGAGTAGCACTATTAGGAGGTGTGGCCTTGTAAGAGTGGATGTGGTCTTGCTGGAGTTTGTGTGTGGGATTTGAGGTTTCAGATGCTCAAGTCAGGCCTAGTGTCTCACTGTCTCTTCCTGCTGCCTGCAGATCCAGCTGCAGAACTCTCAGATCCCTCTCCATGTCTGCCTACATACCACCATGCTTTCCACCATGATGATAATAGACTAAACCTTTGAACTTTAGCCCATTCCCAATTAAATGCTTTTGTTTATAAGAGTTGCTGTGGTCACGGTGTCTCTAAACCCTGAAAAGAGAACTAGAATGACCATAGGCTGCAACTCAACAGTCCACTCACCCCAGTCCAGATACAATTCCTCACAATTTGTCCTCTATTTTCTCCTGTTCCCTTCCTTTGATGATCTATAGCTCCCTGCTATTTTCTCCCAGTATGACAATCCTGGCAATGGGACTAGTCACTGGTACTCTGAATCCACTCTATGCCCACTTTCTCTCTCACTGGCCCACTCTCTCTCTCCTGCTTCCATTCCTTTCTCTTCACAGAAAATCTCTCCAACCTTCCCGGAAAATCTCAGTTCTACTCTGTGACCAAATTGTGTGCAGGATGATAATCAAGTGACTCATTGCAGCTGATCAAGTTATGATTCTCCCCTGCTATGTGGGTCCTTCCTCAATGGACCCAGAACTACCCACTCTGACAAGGACCTCCTCAGTAGAAAGCAGCAATAATGCTTCTGCACTGCATTTTTAAAAAAATTTTATTTATGTACATATGAGTATTCCGTGTGTATATATGGTGTATGCCAGAAGAGGGCATTAGATCCCATTATAGATGGTTGTGAGCCACCATGTGGTTGCTGGGAATTGAACTCAGGACCTCTGGAAGAGCATCCAGTGCTCTTAACCACTGAGCCATCTCTCCAGCCCCCTGAATATTTTATATCCTCTCAGAGTTAGGAATGGTAGTTCCCTGATGAAAGATTCCATTTCCCAGCTTTCTTGTGGAATATGGAAGTACTTCTGCATCTATAAAAAACCTGTAATCTCATCTCTTTGTGGAGACATTTTGGTCATCTGCATATATGGGTAACAAAGATGCCCCCTCAATGTGAATAAACATGGTTCTACCTAAGGTTAAACTAAACCTCTCTTTTTCACCTTCTGTTACTCTACAGCTGTCTTTTAATAATCTAACAGTTTATAAGCCAGAGACACCTTGGATCTCCTAGATCTGGAATTACAGGCAGTTGTGGGCAGCCCCAACATGGGTTCTGGGAACCAAATTCTGGTCCTCGAAAAGAAAAGAAATCAATCTTAATTGCTGAGTCACTTCTCCAGCCCAAGGAGTGTATTGTTGTTAGTTGAGATCGTAAGGTGATTTCATGAGGCATGCTGCTTAGATTTAGGGACACGGGAGTGTTAGCACTTAAACACACATTGTCACCCCTTGTAAACATGGTTTGCTAGTTTTGGGTTCTTCTTTGAGATGTCTTTAGGACAGGCACTATCTCTGCAGAGTTTACCAGCTGTGTCAAAATTGCTTCTCTTTCAGGCAGCAAAGATTGAAAACTGGATTCCAGGGCAAGAGGCTTCCTCCCCTTTCTGTGTTCTAGAGAGTGTTTCCTGTCTCCATCCTGCCCCAAGCATCCCAAACAGCTGTTTCTAAAATCAAGCATTCTAATACAATACAATCTATAAATATGCTAATTTCATATTTACATACTAAGAGATGACAGTAAGAAAAATTATAAGCCCTTGTTTTCTGTAAATAGATCATTGTTTGCATCCCCAGAACTCATCTAAAAGCTGAGCAGGCATGTCAGTCTCTTCCCCAGCACTCAGAAACTCAGAGATCCTGGAGCAAGCTGGCTAACTACAATAGCCAGAATTGGCCAGCTCCAGGTTAAACAAGAGATCCTGCCTCTATAACGTGGAGAATGATCAAATGAGTTACAGGCTTCACCGCACACCTGTGTGCACAACTCACAGACCTACACATAAAAACTTCTCCGCAAATAAAAGGACTGGTTTTACAGTGAATCTGACCTCAATATTTAAAAGCGGAGCAGAACAGCACAGTTCTTTATATTCTACCTTCGTGGTTCTAATCTGTCTTTATAACTTACCTTGAGCATCTGTTTGTTCATATGTTTAAAGCACCCGGCTGATATTAACCGGGAATCCATGAGATCAGTACATCAGGGGTTAGCATGCTGACTGTTGTGTCACAACCTGTAATCACAGACTCCTTCCAGTTCTCTCCTCAGCACACGACTGGATGTTTGTTTTGTTTTCTGCTCCTAGGGGCTGGAAAGTTAGCACACATGAGTATCTGAGTTTGGTCCACAGCATTCACTTAAAAAGCCGGCACATACTAGTAATCTCTATGTTGGGGTGCAATGGCAGATTGATCCGGTGCTGGTTCACCAGCTAGCCTGATCAGTGAAACACAAGTCCCAGTGACACACTCTTGTGTGTCTTTTACACACACACACACACACACACACACACACACATACACTTTGGTTTTTGAGATAGATTTTCCCTATGTACCCCTGGCTGTCTTCGAACATGTAGACCAGGCTGCCTTTGCCTCCTGAGTGCTGGGATTTAAAGAATGCACTACCACACTCAGTTTAGGAACCTATCTTTTTTGTTTATTTTTCGAGACAGGATTTCTCTGTGTAACCTTGGCCACCTGAGTGCTGGGATTGAAAGTGTGTGCCATCATCATTGGCTTAACCCACTCCTTAAGCAGTCATTTTTTCTGATATTGTGGGTTTTGCTTGGTCTGAGGTCATGGTTCTTGGCTCTTCTGTTTGACAGTCAGCTTCCTCATCCTCATTGACATGTGAGGCTCCATGGGTCACAGCCATCCCTGCTGCCCCCACTCTGTGCTAGTCCTGGTGCTGGAGTCTGCTAAGCTTTGCCATTAAGTCACCATTTCTCTCTTTTTTAAAAAAAAGTGGATATGTCCTGAAGGAATGACATCTGAGGTTGACCTCTGACCTATAAACACATTTTTTTTTCCTGCTTCTAATTAGATGTTGCTGGTATCTATAACCAGCATTGATTAAAAAAAAGTTTTATTTATTTTATATATGTGAGTACACTGTTGCTGTCTTCAGACACACCAGAAAAGGGCATCAGATCCCATTACAGATGGATGTGTGCCACGATGTGGTTGCTAGGAATTGAATTCAGGTGCTCCAGAAGAGCAGTCAGTGCTCTTAGCTGCTGTGTAACTTTGTTTCAAATACCTATTTTTAATGATGTTGTTAAACACTTTAACTTCCCTTGTAGCCCACCACCCACCAGAGGTAGTGGAAAAGAAAGGATATGGGGAAAGTGGACCTGTCTGGAAAGGTTCTTTGGAGCAACTCTTGTCTGTGTTGTCTGGAAATCACCAGTTCAGTTCACACAGCAGCAGCTCAATCCACTTGCAAACACTTCCCAGATACAGCAGTCCAGTTCAGTAGAGTCAAGATAGCAAAATAAATCAGCAGTGGTGGCACTACCTAGCAGAGACAGCCAGGCCTCAGACTCAGCAGGAGTCAGCAGGAGGAAGCCAGAGGGACACCAGGAAAAGTTCTTGGCTGGTGACCAACATGTAGGGGGTGGTTCTGATGCTTTAATCAGGAACCTGTGTGTCCATACACTAAGGTCCTTGTCCCCAGTTGGTTCTTGATTGATCAATAAAGATTCCTGAGGCCAATGGCTGGCCGGAAAGAAAAAGGCAGGACTTCCAGGTTCCCGAAGGCTAGGAGAGAGGAGAGGGAAGGAAGAGGAGAATCTAGATATTTGGGAGAGAGAGACAGAACAGACTTGTAGCTGCAGGGGAGAGCTTCCAAAATGTAGGCAGAAAGGGAAAGCAGCCTACAGAAGGGCAGCCTGAAAGCATCTTGGGCAGCAAGAATGGGCTTCACAGAAGGTAACCAAACAATTCAGCTGAGGGCAGACTTAGAGGTGTTGAGCTAGGAGTAAAGGGAAGGGCATGATAGTTGTGGGAGGCTTAGAAGAGCCCAGCCACAGAGCCAGTAAGACAGGTTAAAATGAGCTAATGTGTGCATGTCTTTCATCTGCAGATCCAAAGACTCCCTGTGCAGGTAGCTAGAATCACAGCCTGCTCCTGATGTAGCCAAAAACTCCTGCCACACCAACAAGCATTGTACAGCTAGCTCTATAAGCAAGCCTAGCTCAGCCTCCATCACTGTCTGTGGAATCCTATTTATACCCTCCAAACATCATATGTCCTCCACATGTCTTGCCTCAGCAGTGTCTTGCCTCAGTACATATGTCTGTCTCGGCTGACATCACTCTGCCAATCATCCTGAGTCTGTGGGGAAGTGGCAAAAAACTGCAGCACACCACCAGAATAATTTTGGTGCATTTCTCTCTATGGAGTCCCAACAAATGCAGCTCAACTATGGAATGTAAGATAGACCGATACACGCGTGTCGTTAGCAGAGAATCCTTCATCAGGTGTCCTTTCGCATGCTTGCTTTAGCAGAACATCCTTTCACCTATGTCTGCTTCAGTTAAACATTCCTTCACGTGTTTGCCCCAGCAAAACACCATCCAACCAACTTTCCAAAGAACCCTTAAGTTTCCACTTCACTGCTGAGCTAACTCTACAGCCCCAAAACATACATAAATAGTTTAACCTCCCCCCACCCCCTCCCCCAAAGAGGTAGTGGAAAGGAAAGGTTAATAGGGCAAAGGAGGATGTGGACCTGTTTAGAAGTAGTTCTTGGGGCAAATCCAATCTGCTTTGTCAGGATATCAGCAGTTCAGTTCACACGAATCAGCAACGGTAGCTTAATATACTCGCAAACACTATTTGAGAATCAGCAATGGCAGTTCAATCCAGAAGAAACCGCAGGGTCTGCCAATCAGCCTGAGTCCGTGGACCTGTCGAGAAGCTGCCCGAACACCACCAGAAGTTCTTTGCTGTATTTCTCTCTATGAAGTCACAACAAATGATGACCAGCAAAGAGCGCAAAGGGAACCAAGACCACACAGTGTCCACTGTCCGTTGGATTATATTTATGCCCTTTCAGAACATCGAGTGTTCTCTCAAGCATCAGCTCTAGTTAAACACCACATGCCCTTCTCCAGGCTGCCTCCAGAAAAACACCATGTCTGTTCTCAGCAAAACATTCTCCCACGTGTCTGCTTCAGCAAAAAACATCCTCTCATAAGACAGTTTCCAGAAAAATATCACATGACACAACTAAGTCTCCAAAGAAAAGTCTTTGTGAGATAATTTCAACATCTGTGTAAGCTCAGAGCTAGAATTTGCTGTTTGTCACTTCCTATGTGAATTGAAAATTTCCTCATCCTTTTCTGCTGAGTTACTTTGGATTTTTTCCTATAATTCAGTATTTCATTAATCCCATTCATTCATTTGATGAATAGACATCTCTTGTCTATTGGACATCTTTGGTTGAAATCCAGGACACTAGATTATGTGTGGTGGCACATGCCTAAAATTTCAGCACTCAGGAGGTAGAAGGAATAAGATCAGAAGTTGAAGGTCATCTTTGGCTATAGAGCAAGTTAGAGGAGAGCCTGGGCTACATGAGACCCTATGTCAGAAGGTAGAAAGAAAAGAAGGAATCTAGAACACAGAAGTAAATACTTGGGTTAGCCATTTTATGTATGTGTGTGCATGTATGCGTGTGTGCATGTGCATGTGTGTGCCTGTGTGCATGTGTATGTAGACGTATTGTGTATGCATGTGTATGTCTATGTATTTGTGTGTGTGTGTATGTGTGCCTGTGTGTGCATATGTGTATGTAGGTGTATTGTGTGTGCATGTGTATGCATATGCATTTGTGTGTGTGTGTGTGTGTGGTGCGCGCGCGCGCGTGTGCATTGCTAGAGAGATTGAACCCAGGGCCTTGGGCAAGCACTCCTACATTGAGCTACTTCCCTACCCAATATCAGCTCTTATTGAGCACACACAATGTGCCAGGCATAGATCTTAGCATTTATAGGAAACTTCCTAACCTCAATATAGCCCACCCATGAGTGGGATGCTTTTACATTTTACAGAAAGGAAGTTGAGGGAGTTAAAAGCAGCTGGCCACATAAACTACCACTTATATTGCAAAGCCTTATTAAACATTAGTCATTTTATTTTGTTCTGCAGGTAGTTACATCATCTAGATGATACCAGGTCCTGCCAGACCCATCAGCACAGGGGTTCCGATTGGGTCACTGCAAAGACAGCATTCCCCAAGAGTAGACTAAGGTAGCCCTGAGAATCCTGGTCCCGACTCAGTCTTTGGTAGAGCTCCTACCTCTACCCCAAATGCCTCAGCTAGAGTAGAGTACAGGGGGCAAACAAAGGCTCGATCCCCATTGCTTAAGACCTGGGGGGGGGGGACAACATTTGATGTCAAGAAATTAATTAAAAGTAAGCAATTAAGTTTTATTGCTTAAATTAATTAAAAATTAATTTAAACACACACATATATATAGCCAATCCTATGCACCCATCTGTAGAGAGGGATAAGGCTCAGGAGTATCAGGTAGCAAGTGGCATTTCCACTCTGTGAAATCTTGGTCATCATCCACTTGGGCCATCTGATATGGGGCTATTAGTGTCATCTGTCTAAACTCAGCATCTAGACAGCAATCTAACCCAGCTAACCCCTGTGCAGCCCACCAAGGGTGGCCTCACATACACATAGTTTTCTGTTCCTGTTTCCCACAACTTGAGGCCAAAGTTCATATTCTTTACATTTTCCTGACCCAGTACCCAAACCTTGCCGACACTGCAGCCTACAAAATCCACCAAGCAGAGAAGGGCTGGTATTCCCTGATCTCTCTCATCCTTTTTATTTGACAGGCATCCAAATAATGACCTGTGGTTATTCGTAGGAGAAGTGGAGTCTGCAAGTCAGCTGCTAGCCAGATCAAACAGCCAGGGGGAGGTCACACTTCAGGGTTCCTAACCCTGACTTTCCAATATGAGCCGCAACCCAGGGACAGGTCATCTGGAGCTGGACAGTGATGCAGCCAGCTTCACTAGCAACTTCAGAAGAGGTAAGAAAGGATGAGGCGTCTACCCTGAGGACATAGCAAACTGTCTGCACAGATGCTGGGGACGGCCTGTGGACAAGGCCCTATAGCCCCTTTCCACACACTAACCTGCATGTGTAGAGGTCAGAGGACAATTTTGTGGAGTCAGTCCTCTCCTTCAACCTTTATATGGGATCCATGGGCCTAATTTAGGTTACCAAGTTTGCAAGGCAAGTGGCTTTACCTGCTGAACCATCTCACCAGACAGCACTTTTCCATTTTAAAGAAAGAATATCCCATGCTTGCTTCGGCAGCACATATAGTAAAATTGGAACAATGCAGAGATTAACATAACCCCTGCCCAGGGACAACATGCAAATTCATGAATTATTCCATATTCACAAGAAAAAAAATAAGAATATCCCAAAGCTGGCACAAGGGTACATGCCTAGGACCTCTGTGCATGGGAAGCTGAAGCAGAAGACTCACTTGAGGTCAAGAGTCTGAAGCCATCCTGGATAGCAGAGTGGTAACTCATCTTGGATAGGAAAGAAGGGAAGGAAGAAAAGAGGAATGGAGGGAGAGGGAGAAGGATGAGGGAGAGAGAGAGACAGACACAGAGAGAGAGACAGACCGATGAAAGACATTCCTTTCAGAGTCTACTACAGATGCTGATACTTGATGCTGAGAAGGAGGTGGGATGATTAGCCAGGCCCAGATCATAGCCAAGGGTGGCCTGGGAAAGACAGAAGGCCTTATAGTGCAGCTAGGGATCAGCGGCAGCTAGTCCTCCACTTGGAGCCTCCCCACTGAAGCCTCCCCCAGCCATATCCAGCCATCATCTTTTTCTGTTTCTAACTGCAGACATAAGATGACCAAGCTGCCTCATGTTCCTGCTGCCATGATGTCCCTCCACAGGAAACTGTACACTTCATTAAGTTACTTTGGTCGGGTCATTTGTCATGACAATGAGAAAACTATTACGATGTAAGGGTTACTTACAAAAGTGAAGGTGACTCAGGCAGCTCAATCACAAGGCTCACATCAGCCTGGGTGATAAGTCATGGAAGCTACTTGAGTTTCCTGGTTGCGGTCAACTATGCTGGAGCACCCCCTTGTCTCCAGCAATTGGTTACAGCTTATATAACCCTGGAGAAGAGTGTGGTGAGTGTTGGTAAATCTCTTGTGAGTTCCTGGAACTCTCTTGCAATTGTTTGTTTTGAGACAGGGCTTCTCTATATGGCCCTGGCTATCCTGGAACTAGCTCTGTAAACCAAGCTGGCTCTCAACTCATAGAGATCTGCCTTCCACTGCCTCCCAAGTGCTGGGATTAAAGGCGTGTCCCACCAACAGCAAGTTTCTTGTATTCTTGGGATGTTTTGGTTTTTTATTCATCTCTCATACAATACATCCCCACTGCAGTCTCCCTCTCTCCTTCTCCCTGGCCTCCCCCATCTCCTCTCTTTCCCAGATCCATTGCTCCTCTATTTCCCTTCAGAAAAGAGTAGGCATAAGAAGATGCAATAGGACTAGACATATATCCTTTACTTTCTTTCCAGAGGGAATGTTTCACTAGGGGAAATAGCAAATAATCACTTGAAGATGCCCATGCACTTGACCAGGACAGTCCAGAGTAAGTCAGAGTCTGAAGTACATGACGCCATGAAGCAAGCCTGATTTTGACTGAGGTCTCACTCTCCTGGTGTCACCTGGACTGGCCTTATCAGTGACCTTACTCACTGTACTGTTGTCATGTCAACTGCCCCCACCTCTCTTTCATTGTATCTTATCCTCTCCTTTATGGCCTCTAAACCAGCACCCCCTACTGGGCCATTTCTTGTCTGGTTTTCCAGACCACAGAGTAGGTCTCAACAAATCCAAACAAAGGGTCCCAGTCGAAGCCTCCTTGAGACCTCGGGGACACGAGAGTCTCCTCCTGGGGCCCTCCTATCTCTAGCCTAGTCTAGGTTCTCCATGAGCCCCCATGAAGTCTAGCATCTTTGGTTATAGGAGAAGCATCTTGCACGAAGCTGTCTCATGGTCCTCCCAGTCCCCATGGAGGTCTGGCAGAACACTGACTGCTGGGAAGGGAAGGGTGGTGTCCAGCCCTAGAGCTCCAAGCACTTGATTCCCCCAAACATGAGTCTCTGACCAACAATGCAGGCCTCTGCCTGATGCTAGCTACTTGAGATTGCCTCTGTTCGAGCTCTCTCTGTCCCCAAGGCTTCGTCTGTACTTTGTTTTCCTTCACTCCTCTCCAAACAGAACACGGGTTGAAAGAGACAAGACGGCTTCTCAGTTTACCAAGGGCGTGCTAGTCCTTACAGGACCGCTTGGGGGCTCCAGGCACCATCCAGTGCGCCCAGAAAACAGAGATTGCGATTGTAGGGAGGCGCGCGGGGACAGCTGCCCCTTGTGCTTACTTATATTAAACAGATCCACTCAGTCAAGAATCGGAGTGAGGTACCTGGAAAATAAAGCCTACGGGGACCGGTGCAAGCAGCAGACAGCAGCAAGTAAAGGGAACAAAAACACCATACAGGCTGGACTACGTGGGGTCACGAGAGGGTGGCACAGACTGAGGGGCACATGAGATTCTTTAACCTCTTCTATCCGGGTTCCAGTCCGAACCAGGTAGTGAAAAGGCAGCAGAGCTGGCTTCGCCTGGAGCGGGACCACAGATGGTTGATCAAGGCGGTTAAGGCCAAGATGGAATTTTGCAGAACCTAACATTGCAGAAGGTGGGGCGGATCCTTGCTCGGCTCAGGGTGGAGTCTAATAAGGAAGGACAAGACCACTTCGAGCTACCGCCGGTCTAAAAGGAATCAGGAGAGCTCAAAAATCTCATGGGTGGGGCCGCCGTGAAGGGGGAGGGGCCTTGACGCGCGCTCCGCCCCACAGTGAGGCGTCTGTTGCGGTGTAGAAAAGCAACTAAGTACGCGCTTGCGCATAGCGCGCGTGGGTCCTAAAGTAGTGTTTCGTGGGTTATCCTTGCAAATGGGATCCGTGGCCTAGCACCCCAGGCGTTGCCACCCGTGACCTTGCACCGAAGCCTGCAAGGAGGGAGTCTCCGTGGAGGTGAGGGCAGCGGTAGTGGTGGTGGTGGCGGCGGGGGTGGGGGTGGGGGAGGCGCGTCTTCTTGGGGCCAGGAGCATACAAAGCTCCTTTGTCTCACCGCGCTGCCGGCCCGGGCTGGTTGGAGCCGCCTGGAAGCAAGGCACTGTCAGGACTCGGTGTACACTCCAGTGTGCAATGATCAGGCCTACATTCTGCCCTCTTCTCTGCAGCGCCTCGGCCCTGAAGCATGGCAGCCATCCCTTCCAGCGGCTCGCTTGTGGCTACCCATGACTACTATCGGCGTAAGTAGCCCCTCGCCAGCCCCGCCCAGGGCTGGCCCAGGGCCCTGTGGCTGACCCGCCTCCCCTTCCCAGGACGCCTGGGCTCCTCGTCCAGCAGCAGCTCTGGTGGAAGTGTCGAGTACGCGGGGGACGCCGTGCCCCACTCCCCGGGTGAGTGCAGAACCAGCCAGCAGAAGGGCAGAGTTCATGTCCTAAGGCGGGAGTGGAGTGGGTTGGGGAAGGGGGATGGGAAGCGTGGAGAGGGACTGGACCCCATCGTGACCCTCTTTTGCTTCTCAGGTCTTCCCAAAGCCGACCCGGGCCACTGGTGGGCCAGCTTCTTTTTCGGGAAATCCACCCTCCCATTCATGGCCACAGTGTTGGAGTCTCCTGAGCAGTGAGTCCCTCTTCCTTGTGGTGGTGGGGGTGGCCTCAATTAAAGCGGATGCTAACCCAATGACTATGCTCTCCCTTCTCCCTACAGCTCGGCAGAATCCCCTCAGGCCTCCAGAAACCCGATCACCTGTGGCCTGGCTCCTGAAACCATGAAAAAGCAGCCAGTCATCCATCCTGGCCAGACCAACACCAGGGCCCCGTCCTGACCTGTCAGAATCAGCAACTTGCCCAAGCTTAAGTGGTGCTAGGCCAGAGCCTACCCTCTCTACCCTCCCTGTAAACTAGGAAGGCTGAACAACAGACACCAGCAGGAGCTGGAGAGAGCCCCCTCTTGGTTCACAGCACTGAGCTTTCCTGACCCCATAACTGTGTCTTGCACAAAGCAGAAAAATAAACTCACAGCAGTCATCCTCCCCTGGTGTGTTTGAGACATTACTGAATCCAGCCTTGCTTCCTGCTGGATGCTGTACTGCTCCCAGGCCCTGGCAGCTCCTTTGAGACCCTTCCCAGTGATATCCCAGCATCTGGTGAGATGCCCTCTCAAGTGGGCCTGGCCCAAGGTAGACAGTCCAAGGAAAGCTGGGCCTCTGGCTGAATTTGGGAGCTCTCAGCTGAAGGGACCCAGTTTCTACACAGGAATCTGGTGGATAGCCCTGGGTCAGGCTCTCCTCACTACTTCCTGCGTGGATGGTTCCCCAAGGCTGGGGATATTAGCTCAGACTGAAAGGGGGTTCAAGCCACAGGTAGTCTAGCCTCTAGGTAAGAGGGCCTAGGAGCTTTGAGGGGTGGCTTACACCAGCAAGGTTAAGGTGGAGTCTTAGGTGTGGCACAGCAGGCCTTCCTTCCTGCTACCTCACCCTGTAAACAGCTGCACTGTCCCCAGGGAACTGAGGCCTGTGCCTCTGACAACTGAGCCTCCCTCTTGCCTGCCCTGAGGGTATTCAGGTAGCTTGTGGAAGGCTACCCTTTACTACTGAGCAAGTTGTCCTTGGAGGTGGACTCAGAACTGGAAATGAGTTTTACTTAGGCCAGAATGTCCTGAAGAAACCCACAAAGCTGCTCCTTGTCAGAACCGGAAGCTAGGGACAGCCCACAGCTCCAGGCAACAAGGAGCATTGTTCTATCTTCCTATCTCTTCTGTTCCCATTTGTGGTTTCTCTGAAGTCTTGTCAGCTGTACAGCTGCAGCTGGCAAAGCTGAGAAGTGGGTATTTTAGTGACTTGCGGAAGGGTTAGAGAAAAGTTGTAGCATATAATCAAAAGTATCAAGAATGACCTTAAGATAGTAAAGGGCTGGAGAGATGGCTCAGTGGTTAAGAACCCTGACTGTTCTTCCAGAGGTCCTGAGTTCAAATCCCAGCAACTACATGGTGGCTCACAACCATCTGTAATGGGATCTGATGCTCTCTTCTGGTCTGAAGACAGCTACAATGTACTCATTAAAAAAAAAAAATAGTAAAGGAAAGAATTTGGGATCTACTCTGGATCTTGAGTGATAAGAAACCTCTGAAGAGGTAGACCTAGGGCTGGGTAAACTGTAGGTTCTGGAACAAGTCCTGCAATCTCAGTAGTCAGGCTAACATGTTTACAAGTGCCGTGTTGATTCATACAGCGCTATCAGCCACCTGTGTTTGTTTGTGGTGCCAGAACTTTGTTCTCAGAAAGTATGCTCAGGCCAGGCTGCCACATCCAAGTTGTACCACAAGGTTTTTGCAGCAGCACCTGTAGGTTTGGGTGGCTCCCTCTTCGAAAAGTCCCTGAGGCTTCTAAAGTCAGCCTTTCTCATAGTAAGGCATTCTAGGAACCAGGCCAGTTCTTCCCACAAGACCTGGCTACCATGATGTCACCCTTAGTTACTGTAGTTAGTCTACCTGGAGCTGAGGAAAAACCTCAGTTGGCAAAGGCTTGCCTTGCCAATGAGAAGACCTGAGTTTGAACTTCAGAATCCCCGTAAAAGCTAGACGTGGTGTTCACTACTTCAGTGCTGATTTGTGAGAGTCAGTAGGCTAATGATGAGAGATTCTTTCTTTAAAAAAATGGCACCCGAGGAACAACACCTGAAATTGTCCTGACTTCCACATTCAAATGCAGAGTACCTGGTAACACACTGTAGGTTCTTAAAAAAAAAAAAAAAAAAAATCGGGGGGATGGGGGGGAAGATAAATATTTCACCTTTCACAAGGTAAGCTGGAAACAGGGAAAATATTTCCTTTAGAAAACAAACATTTCAGAACCAGCAAAATTTAAAGTCATTTTTAGAAATTTAGCTCTCTGTCGTCTTTTTCTCTCCAGCCCTTTCTCTCTTTTTCTCCACCCCACCATCTCCATCTGGCAGTCTTAGAACTATTTAGACCAGACTGTCTCTAAACACACAGATACACCTGCATCTGCCTCCAAGTGCTGGGATTAAAGGTGCTCACCCAGGGTTGTCCCCTTAAGTGGAAAAGGACTCTACAAACAGCCAAATAGACACAGACTCCATAGCTTTAATTTTAGAATGTTTAGTCCTGGTTCAGTTTATGCCTACTTGGATTTTTATACAAATTGTGTTCTTTTTTTATTTATTTTTGTTTTATATGAGACAGGGTCTCTCTGTGTAGCTCTGGCTGACTTGAAATTTGCTACGTAGACCAGGATGGCTTCGAACTCACAAAGATCTGCCGACCTCTGTCTCTGAAGTGCTGGGATTAAATATGTGCACCACCAAGTCCAGCCCAAATTCTGTTCTTGGTGAAAATGAAAGATTCAGTTACTGAAAGAGGGAAAATTTTTTAACAAATGTCTAGGCAAAAGACTTAGTTTGAAGGATTTTCATTTGCCCCATTTCCAAACATTTTTCCTGTGCGCTCTCTCTCTCTCTCTCTCTCTCTCTCCTCTCTCTCTCTCTCTCTCTCTCTCTCTCGTGACATTACATCCCTGAGAACTGCTTTACAGAAAGCAATACAGACAGTGTCATCTCTAGGATACAGAGAGGACATTTCTATAAGGGAGGTTGCAGTATCTTCACCTGTTGTGAGAGGTCAGTCTGGACATGACTGGTAGACATGTGATCGGAGTGTCATGCCCACGTCCAGTAAGGTAGCCTCGGCAAGGTGCTTTTGGGGTACTCCCCCTCAGAACTGGGGTTCTAATGTCCAAGTACACAAAGAGAGCTGATAGTCTGTCTGAACTTCATGGGTCAAGAATGAGTTCAAGAGCACTGAAGACACATGAGGGAAAGCAGCCTTGGACCAGAGCCATCTTGGAAAACTCGGATCCAAATGGGAAGCAGAGGAGGGCACTGAGCATGAGGGTATTCTGCCTCAGGGTCCCAGGGCAAAAACATCTCTGAAGGGAAAGGACCAGGAGCTCTAAAACTAAACACCAGACTCACAAGTCCAGAGTGAAACAAGTACAGAGCCTCAGGCAGAGATGCAGAAGAGCTGCCTCTGCCCATGTGGTTAAGAATTCTGGCTCTGCCAGGCAGCGGCGGTGGCACATGCCTTTAATCCCAGCACTTGGGAAGCAGAGGCAGGATGATCTCTGTGAATTCAAGGCCAGTCTGGCCTACAGAATGAGTTCCAGGACAGCTAGAGCTACACAAAGAAACCCTGTCTTGGAAAAAGTAAACAAAACTCCTGGCTCTTACTGGCTCCATCATCTTCCCTCTGCTTCTGCAAACTCTAGGTGATTGGGTATCTCAAGCATCCCCCACTGGGCACCAGAAACTGCAGGGCAGAAATTTCATATCATTTTGTCTCTGTCTTGAGCTTCCTAGGTAAGACTCCTCCAGCAAAGCCAAGGTTATAAAGAGAAAACCATGCAAACTTGTTCTGAGTTTTATGTGGCATAAGAATCCTGCAGAATTAAGGTGCTAAAGGGTGGGGTATGTGTTTGTGGACAGTCAAGCTCCAAAAGCAATATGGCAAGAACTTTCCAAGGCCTGTTGCCTAGACTCTTCTTGGCTTCTCTGTCACATGAAGTCTTCACAGGAGAAGGGAGGAAGAAGCCGGAGGGTGACTTCCTGGATTTTGTGTATTGCCTCCTGAAGGAGGATAAATGGAAAAGGAACATGACTGCCTCTTTACTCTTTCCTTGACAACAGGCAGTATTTGAGGTATGCTTTATATCTTTCCTATCTTTTCATCTCAGTAAACTGAAGAATGGTGCATGCCTTCAATAGAAGTCCAGGATAATCATGAGGCCCTCTTCTGTGGGTCCTGGCCATGTCCAAGGAGCTCAGACCATGTTCTCATACCTGGTGATACCTGAGAGTTTCTCACACAGATCTTTGAAGCAAGGTCTCTGCTTGGGGTCTCTGCTCCAGCAGCAGAGCATCAGCTTGTGTATGTTGGGTGGGCACTCCAGAGGGCAGGGCATTCGGTAGCCGGCATCCACCCTCAGGAAGGTTTCATGATTGGACATGCCTGTGGTCCATAGGAGAAGAGAAATGAGAACTAGGAGAGTCATGTCCACCCTCTGATCCCCGAAAGCCACACCCAGCTGCCTTTGGCTCCTCCCTGGATGCTGACCCCCTGCTAGAATGACCACCATCATGCTCTGGACTGTTGTAGCACACTGTCCATGGATGTTGTCTTCCCTGTGGACAGTGTCTCCAGGAGATGATCCCAGAAACATGTTCCCAGATGCTCAAGGAATGGAATAGGGGTAGGGTCTGGTTGAGCCCCTGGGAAGCACCTCCTGTCATCTCTGTCACCCATTCAAGACCTGCCCTGACTCCACCTCACTGCTTGTCCACTCCTGGAGACATTCTTGGGACAATACCTGGATAGGGCACCTGCCCCCTGCTGAAAATTTCATGAAGGAGAACCCCGAAAGACCAGATGTCAGATTTGATGGAGTAATGCCCTCGGGAGAGTGCCTCAGGTGCTGTCCATTTGTAGGGGACGTTGTGCTCATGGGAAAGGTAGATGTCCTCCTGTGGTAAGATGTCTTATGATAGGACCTGACACTAGAGAGAGCTGCCACTTGTACCCTTCCTGTGTGGCACTGACAAGCATGGACTCCAAAGTCCTGGTGGGCAGGTACAATCACATTGCCTATTGCTGTCTGACCCACTGACACCACCCCACTGCTACCGTAGGTAGCAGCCACCAATGCTGCCAGAATCATGACTAGGCCCTGTGTATCACTGTACAAAAGTGTCAGTTCACTGGGATTCTGGGTCAGGGGAAGACAAGAGAGCAGAGTTGTGATGCATGAAGACAGGAAAACCTCAAGGTACATGGCTATATCTGGCTAGGTACTCAGAGCTAGACCAATGGGACATGAAAAAGGCTGTGGCTATATAAAGTCATCTTGCTTGCCTGTTAACACCACCCTATCAAGAACCCGTCTTGTTTATCGCTAGGTTCAACTCAAGGCTTGAGAGATAAAGCCCCATATCCTGCTTCTGGCTTCTACCTCCGAGGGGCCTACCTTGACAAGCTGGCCAGCCCAAAGTCCCCCACTTTGCAGAGATTGTTCTCTGTAACAAGAACGTTCCTGGCAGCCAGGTCGCGGTGGATGTAATTCTGAGATTCCAGGTAGCACATGCCCTCAGCGACCTGTGATGCAAAGTCCACCAGCTCCAAAACAGGCAGGGCTTTCGCATCAGAGTCTGTCGGGTGATCAAAGGCCAGAGTCAGCGGGCCAGAGACCAGTCCTCATTTGCTGTAGCTACAAAGGCTACAGCAAAGAGCAGCTGGTCTGGCTTAATTGCAAAGTGGGAAGGCCTAGACCTTCTGCAGTTATGTCCCTAGAGACAAGGAGCACACACATATTCTTTGTCTGACACCGTTTCTGGGAGTCATAAAGCAGTCTAAGGGTAAAGGCATTGCTACAAGATATTCTTGGTATGTAGCCACTGAACACTATAGATAATGCAAGTGCTACGCCTACAAGGGGCATGAGTTTCATCTCTGAAGACTTCTTCCTGCAGAAACTGCTCATTATGTGAAACATGTAGACTACACAACTTTACTCTTCCAAGTGCTGGTAATATGTTAATACATATCTACCCCCTCCCCCAGGCCTGATCATTTGCCCTACACTATCACTCTCCCTCTCCCTCTTATATGAAGCTTGGTGGCATCATTACACAGCATCTCAACTGGTGGAGATGGTCTGGCTTTGTGTTGAAGAAAACACGGTATTCTCTGGTGGGTGAGATGAGTTGTATCTACATATGTGCAGGTGTGTCTGTGCCATGTGAGAATGTATTTGTATGTGTCAGTGCTTTACATATGTTTGGGTATAAGTGTGTATAAGTGTGACTGGACAGCAGGTCTCGAGAAGAGAGAGAAGCTGGTGGGCTGAGGTGTAGTAGAAGTTGGGCGCCAATTTGTAGTAGAAGTTGGGCGCCTAATTTCTACTACACTGAGGTAAGTTACTAGCAGGCTACATAAGCCTCAGTTAACTGTGGGATAGAAATTGTGAGGGAGAGTCCTTTTCTGTACCTTTTCAAATTTTATGATCAGCAATTGGTAGATTTTTTTTTAGTACTTAATAAATCATTTACTTTTTTTCCTTTGTTTTATATATATATATATATATATATATATATATATATATATATATAATATACACACAATATGTATGTGTGTGGAGGTCAGAGGACAACATTGGGTGTTAGTCTTCACCAGTGACATGTTTGAGGAGGGTTTTGTGGTTTGCTACTGAGCCAAATAAAACAAGAATTCTCCCACTGCCTCCCATCTCACCATAAAACCTAGGGGTAACAGATGCCTGCTCCTATGCTTGCCTTTACATTAGTTCTGGGGATTGGAACTCAGGTCCTCATGCTTGCCTAGCAAGCACTTTACCCACTGAGCCATCTCCCCTGCCATTTTTTAAAAAAAGATTTGTGTGTATGAGGTGTGTGATGTAATGCGTGTACTTGTTACTGAGGGTATGTGTCCATGTATACATATGTATGTCTTTCCTTGATTGTCCTCTATCTTTTGTTTTGGGGTTTTTTTTGGAGGGAGGGAAGGAGAGAAGGGCTCAAGACAGGGTTTCTTTGTGTAGCCCTGGTTGTCCTGGAGCTTGCTTTGTAGACCAGGCTGGCCTTAAATTCAGGGAGCAGGATTAAATACATTTGCACTATGCTTGGCTTCCATCTTTAATTTAAAAAAATATTTTATGTGTCTTGAGTATTTTTGTCTGCATGTATATCAGTGTACCACATGCATGCCTGGTGCCTGCAGAGGCCAGAAGAGGGTATCAGATTCCCTTGAACTGGAGTTATGGATGGTTGTGAGCCACCATGTGGGTGCTGGGAACTAAACCCTGGTCCTATGCAAGAACAAGTACCTTTAACTGTTAAGCCATCTCCCCAGCCCCCCACCAACCACCACCTTAAAATCTTAGCTTCTTAAACAACTAAACAACAAGTTCATCTGGAAGCTCCTGGCTGTTTTCTGTAGGTCAGGCAGGGACAGGTAGGGTCTGCATGTCTGTTGGCTCCTTTGCGTGTGTCTCCTGCTGCCTCCAACACTTTCACCCTGGGAAAGGAGAACGGAGCTTTCCACTTACTGCGCAATAGCTGCAGCAGGCTCCCCTTGGGCATAAGCTCCGTGATGATTAGACCGGGTCCCCTGCAGTTGCCACAGCGTACAGCGACAGGATGTGCTTGTGCCGCAGCTTCTTCATGGCCTGAATCTCAGCCTGGAAGGTGTGCTGGTGCAGGAGATTGTCTGAGAGACATCAACTTCAGTGAATACAGCCCTCGACCTGTGCCCCAAGCAGGAGGCCCAGACCTCCTGAAGCAAGTCAGTAAATATAGTCAGCCTAGGAAGATGAAGGCTGGCCTCCAAGCTACAACACTAAAGCCACCACCAAGGTCTCAGTGCCCCAAGCCTGATGTGTCCATCTGCCCTCCTGTGCCCCACTTGGTCACAATTACCAAAGTCAACATTTCCTATTTGGATATTTTCAAAGCCCTGGCTGACCTGATTCTTGAGGTTTCAGGTATAAACCTGAGGGTGAAGTTGGGATTTTAGGTGAAACTCAAATTTCCAGTGACTTGTTTAAACAACAACAAAAACAGGTACAACCGAAAGAAGATACTCCCACACGATGCTGTAGATGCCGAGGAAGTATGTTGGGATACCCTCAGTAGGGTGTGACTGAAGTGCCTACTAGCTGGACTGATGGAGAAGTAGCATGTGACTGAGCTGAGTCGGGCCTGGACCTGCTCACCTCACCTCTAGAGATCACCTTCACAGCCACATGGACCTGGCCTTTCCAGAGCCCTTCAAAGACCTCCGCAAAGTAGCCGGATCCCAGCTTCTTACAGAGTGTGAACTCTTCCCTCGGCCTCTCCCAGTCATCCCAGTGGGGCAAGGGCTCAGTTTTGTGCTGGAGAGACAGAAAGGGCAATAGCAGTGGTAGGAATAAGGGTTGAGTCTCCCAGCTTGTCTCCAGGAAGGGCTTGCCCCAACCCCTCATGAGGAGCCTTATTTATTTTTAAATTTAGAGCCAGATCCAGCATAGTAGTATCCTATCCTGCATAAATTGCCACTGTCTTCACTATCCACCAAGGTCAGGGATGGGTACTCAGTAGGAGGACATCTGAGCTCTGGTGAGCCAGTGTAATGAGTGATAAGCAAAGAGAATGCCATGTCCTGAGCCCCCACCCCCTTCACCCCATATTGTATTCCACCTGTCTGACCCTGGACAATTATGTCACAGAAGAGCCAGTGGCCTACCTTCCAGCAGGGCATGGACAGCTGTAGACCATGGGACAGGCTCTGGGTCTTGTGGTAGTCCACAAGCTCAGACAGACTGGAAAAGGATACCACCTCATTCAGGTGCAGCCGGCCCGCATCATTCCTCCAGATCCTGTAATGTCGCACAGCCTGAGCATCCCGCACTGGGGTGGGTGGCCGGCAGAAGGAGACATAAGCAGGAATGCTGTTGTGTATGTCCCCCACTTTGCCTGCCCCTGTTCCAGCCTGGACATTGCCTGGCACTCTTGGCATAAGCCACGGCTATTCTGTTTTCACCACTCCTAGGTTATTGGGCCACAGAGAAACCCCTGTGGAATCTTGGCTTCCATGACACATAGGCCATGCCAAAAAGCAAAGGAAAACCACCCAACCTGAAGAGGAGTGCCTGGTTTTCTGCCTCAAAGCCTGAGGGCTTCCAGCGGAAGAGGAAGATATCCAAGACTCCACAGAGGAAAGGCCTCAGAGCTAGCATAGGCAAGGGGAGGTCTGGGAAGCAGTACCAGAGAGGACATAGTCTGCTCCTGGCTTCTGGCTGACTCTGATCAGGAAGGCACCCTTCGAGTTGTCCTCAGCCTGCAGCCTGTGCGTGGCCTCTGAGCGGGAGATGCAACCAAAGAACCACCTGCAGGGGAGAGGCTCAGTTTCAGCCTAGCTGATCCTGCCCCAGCTCCACATCCACCCTGTCTCTCAACTACCTAACCTTTGCCCTGCTTATCTGGAGTCCCAGATACTTCCTGGCTCCTGTCTCACACTCCCAACTCCAACTAAGCTGCCTGTTGTGCTGCTCCTAACCCTGCAGAGCTCTCTGCTCATCATGGATCCTGAAAGTCCTAAATGGCTGCTTCTGGACACCAAAAAAGGTCCTAGAGGCTCAGAAGTAGGACAGGCAAACACTGCCTACCATCTTGCTCTGGATGATGACCACTTGGGGATCAGAACCCCGCCCCCCAAAAAAAGACCTGCAATTCTATGTTGTGAATGTCTCACATGTTGTAGGTCCTAAGCAGTAGATACCAGCTTTGGCCCAGAAGTAGGAGAAAAGTCTCAACAGCAGTTCCCCAGTACTGTTTCTAGGCTCATATTTTCATATACAAGTTCATATAACAACCACATAGCAATATCCACATGTGCACTTGTGTGCACAGACATGCACTGAGATACAGATGCACGGGTGATCGTATTTCCCATATACAAGTGTGCACTCACAATGCACTGACACATGTCCTCACACACTTGTGTGTGTACCCATCATGCACTCATTCATTTGTATACTTACCGAAGCTTGCATACATACTCATAAGTACACCATTATGTACATGCACAGACATGGCGGCACACATGCACATACTCTCCCATTCAAAAGCATTTATACATACTGGCTAGCCATGCAAGGGATGGATATGCCTGAACTACAGGTGGAAGTCCTTGGAATTCCATAGGTCATCTCCAGCTCAAACCCTCGAAGTCCACCTCCTCGGGTCCTGCAAAACTATAGAATCTGTCCACTCTCCCCTTGACCACTTTGTCTCCTCTGCTTTGCTCCTCCTCTGACATGTTCACCTCTGCTAGATTCTCAGGACCTCAGGGCCTTTGCCCTTGCTATGTTACCCACATGGTCTCTGTATCTCTCTGTCTCTATCCCTCTGTTTTTCTCTCTGTCCCTCTGTCTCTCCCTCCCCCCCCCTCTTCTCTCTCTCTCCTCTCTCTATCAACCATGCTGCCCTGGAATTTAGTGATTCACCTGCCTTTACCTGACTCTCCTCATTCATTTATGCATACCACCCATGTCTACCTCACTCCTGTCACAAGACCCTGTCTCTGGAACTCTCCTAGGTACCATTTAATGCTCATTTCTTGTTTGTGTGCTCACAATCTTCCACTGACCACAATAGGTGCTCATTGTGAGATGAGGAATTGGGGTCTCAGGAGAAAAACAGTAAGAAACCCCTGCTGCTGGACCCTTCCTAGCCTTACCCAAAGCAACCTACATAGCTTGGATCCTTGGGTGGCTGTGAACATACCCACACCAGTCACTATTGTAGTTCCCCAAAGCTTCCAAAGGCTCAGGTGTGTGGGAGGCCAAGAACAGTGGACTAGGGTGCACTGTGTTTGTACTATATACCCCTTGCCAGGTGATATAGATAGTTGAGCCTCAGCAGCCGTCTCTCTCCCAAGTTAACTAGGTTGCACATCTGGTTTGGGCTGTTTGGAAAGTGAGCAGACTTCACACCCCCAACAGCTCTTGAATTCCCACACAGATCTTGTTCCTCACAGCCAGCATCCTAAAAATCCACACTGGGCCCTTCTGGACCCATCTGGGTCCTAGCAGAGCAGTACTTTTACTGGGAGGTGGTCATGTATGGGTCCAAAGTAGAGGCCCCATCCCCAAGTGTCACTCAGAAGTATAGCCCCATCAGTAGCCCTGTGTACCAGGATGTTAAAGATCAGAGTATGACCAACTGAATGTCAAGCTAGGATCTTACACCCTCTGGCCTCCCTGGTCCAGCCCAGTGACCACCCACCCCACCCCTTCTGTTGTGCCAACTCTCCAGGACCACTCACGGTTCAGACTCTACATTTCCTTCTCAGCCAGGTAGTTGTGGGGCACGTAGCCCTCAGCCAAGGCCTTGCCTTCTGCATCCAGCAGGGTGGCCCACCACCACTGTTCCTCCTTCCTGGTAACATGGAGGAAGTCTCCTGCCTGAAAGCTCAGCTCCTCATCTGTTCGTGCCTTGAAGTCCCAGAGGCCCACGTACTTAGGACCCAGGTGAGCCTTGTCCAAAGACACCATGACAGGCTTAGTGGCAGAGCCAGCTGTGGCCTGCTTGTGGACACTTAGTGCTGGGAAGGGTAGGAGGGACTTTTCCCAGAAAGTCAGTCACACCTACTTCCTCATGATGGGCAGGAGAAGCAGAAGAGCAGCCACACCCAGCACTGATTGGACTATCATAGCTCCACCTCGAAGGCCCTTCTAGCCCCTGTACGTTCTTTTGTCCACAGGATAAAACCATGCTTTGTGCTCACACTCAGTGAAAGCCTGCCAGCTAAACAACCCCTAGACAAGACCTAGCCACAGTTACATGGGATACCCCATTAGACAGTGAGCACACAGGTATCAGCTGAAGCCTTATCCCCTTGATGTGTGAGTCTTGGAGCTAAAGGTAAGGAGTGGGGCAGGGGAGAGAGATTTCAAGGATGGTGGGCAGGTTGCTAGAAAAGAGTAGAGAGCAAAGCAATGCCCTTTCTACATTAAAACAACAAAAACAAACTCCCTTACACAGGCTGGTCCCTCCTGCCAAAGGAGAAAGCTTCCTTCCTGAACACACACTAACAAATACTGAGAGTTGTGAAAGAGTTGACAGTCATGACAGCCACCTCCCTGAGCAGGGAAGGAAATCAGGCAGGGCCTGAGTTGGAGACAAAGAAGAAACTGGTGGGGTTTGAGGGGGTCGAGGGCCGTGAGACCTGTGAACCTAAAAGGACATACCCAGCCTGAACTTCTGCCACAACTTGTGTTCCTTGAGCTAAGGATCCTCAGATACACCATCTATCCTGAGAAGCCACCCAGGACAGCATGCTAGACCACAACATGACAGCTGGAGAGCCAAGGGAGCTAAGGGATATAAAGGCATGAACATCTGTGTGGGTTGTGAGTTGCGGGCTGGGCTAGAGTGCTTCCTGATATCTTCGAGGCGTGTAGTCCATAGACCTCAGATCAAGAAGCAAGCACTGTCCTGTCTTCTAGATAAGGACACAAAAGGGTGACACCACAAGAGATGAGTAATGACTAGGAAGGGCCCTCACCATCAGGGCCTCTGCAGCTCCACCACACTCTTCCCAGGTTTTCCTCCTCTCTGTGGCCCCCAGGTCTCTTTTAGTTCACCTTCCATGCTACCCCAATTCCCAGTAGCCCTCTGACTGCTTCAGTCTGTCCCTCCTCTTCTCATTGAACCTTGAGAACTCCAAAGATTCCCTGACTCCAGAGTGGCCCTGACCACTCTTCTCACTCTGGCTGATCCTGCTGTGTCCACGATGGGGTGCTCCTACACTACCTGGAGGACAGACACAAAGAGAGGTGGAAGAGGAAGCTGAAAAGTCTGTAAGGGTGAGTGACCTGGGAAATAACACTGTATTAAACTACCTATTTGTTTGAATTTTTTCTTTCTTTCTTTCTTTTTTTCCGTGGGTGCTATGGTGGTAGTGGTGGTGGAGCTACTTCATGCTGAGGATCAAATCCCGGCCCACATGCTAAACAAATGTCCTTCCACTGAGAACTGTGCCAAGCCTCTGCCTCTGGTTTTCTTTCATAGAAGAGATAAAGCACTACTCACCTGTTTCCTACTGGGATTAAGAACAGCAACATGCATTACTTCATTTGTAGCTTCACACCTACCCAGCCTAGCTCCCTTGCCAGGAAGGGTTGATCAATACAGGAAGAGAAAAGGAATAAGGATTGCTAATGGCAGAGGTCAGCCTCCACAGTTGTTTCCCCAATTTGCTCCAGGGTCCTCAAGTCTTGAGCCCCTGAGCTCAAGCTATGTCCTAAACAGCCTCATATCCCTAAATGAGACCGTGGGCAGTTCTATCGATGATACATCAGGTAGCCCAAAAGTCCCTGGCCTCTCCCAGGAGGGCCAAACCTGCTCATCTTTGACTGACTAGATACCCAGGAATGTGCCAGGATCTGGTCAAACCAGCTTCCATGGCTTGACTACAATCCCAGCACCATTTTTCTCTCCAGGCTGTGACATCCTATCCCTAGAGCCCTCATGACTCATGGTAGCCCTTAACATCAGAATACTATCATCTTATGCCATGAAAAATCGTTGGGACCGTACTTCTGTTCTGTGTGCTGGCAAAGCAGCTAACTGCCAGTTGCAGATTCTTCCCCCTCAACCTCCCTGAATCAGATCTGAAGGCTAAGGCAGAGGCAAGGGCCATGCCTCAGCCCAATCCCACTGCCTCTTCTACCTATAAAGACCAATGTCAATGCACTCTGTCAGCCTGGCCTCCATAGCTCCAAGGACCATCCTGTTCCAAACCTGCCTTCCCGTGAGAAAGTCCATGACTGGATAATCCCCAAAATCTTTGCTCTAGCTAAGGGGTCTCTTTACACATGAGGTTCAGTTCCCAGCTCCCTCTTAGTCAATGTACAAATGTGGTCAGTGATCATAAACAAATTGGCCTTGGTGAGTGCAGAGCTGGCCCCAAATTCCATCCCCTCTAGGGATCTGCCCCACAGCCTTCTGGGTACAACTGGTAGGAGAGTGAAATGGACTTGGGTCCCTGAGCAAAGCCCCTGCTCTCTGCCCCATAAGTATGCTGTCCCTAAGTGCCCGAAGTGTTGAATGATCTAGGGCCTAACTTCTCAAGGTGTTACCCTCAAAAAGTGGTCCATGGGGGCTTTGTCCCAGAGAGTAGTTTATTTGGTTGTCAACATCCTACCTATATCTGCCTAATCCCACCAACCAGAGAATTCTGCCTCCTAACCACTTCCCATCATCTAAAAGACACTCTCAAAACACCATTGCTCTGCATCTAGAAATGGCCTTGGGTGTGCTGACCACCAAACAGCCAGTCTGCCCTTCCTGAAGTGAAGAACCTTCTGGATTCAATCCCGGGCCAGGGAGACAGAAAGGGCTGCTCACTTAGCTCCGTTAATGTCACGGGGTCCGCACAGTAATGCAGCCCTGGCTCTGAAGTGTTGTTCAACTCTCCCTCCCATGTTCGAGAGCCTCCAGCATTCTATTCTGGGAACCGGAATGTGAAACCCACTGGAACATGTTTATTGAAGCTGATTTTGTGTTCCTAAGGTTTACTAGTACCTGTGGGGCACTGGGTAGGGGCAGGCGATGCTGCTGTCCCCTAAGAGTACATAACATGTACTGGCACACAGCCAGTCCTAGTGTTGGCTATTTAACCCAGTCCACAGTAAGACTGAGAAAAGTAGGCTTTTTCATCCTTGATTCTAGGAGGGAGCTGAGGTCAGGGCAAGGAGGAAACTGCTGGTTCTGCTGCTACTCATCTGTCCAGCACGTCCTTGTGTCTCCTCTTCTATATTTTATCAACATTTTGGAGACTGTGCCAGGAGGAAGACATCAGCCTTCATATCTGAGTGAGTGCTCATGACCAGGCCCAGTCTACACTTGTCCATCTGGTGTGCACACGTAAGTAGCAGCCTGTGCGCAGTGAAGGAGCGCCAGTGCTGGAGCCCTGAGGCTGCTGTGATTCCCAGTTGTGCAGCATCTCCCGTGGGCATTGGTGACAAATGTTTCCTTGAAAGACATCCTTCAGGAAGCAGCAGCCCTAGCTGCTACCTGAGGGTCTGGAGACCTGGTCACGTGAAGCCCAGATGGAGGCGTCTGTTTATGGCATTCAGCTTCTCCCTCAGTGTAGCAAAGGTGGGACGTTCCTCGGGGCTGCTCTTCCAACACTCTACCATGAGCACGTAGACTTCTGCTGGGCAGACAGCTGGGCGTGGCAGCCGGTATCCTCGACTAATTTGCTGTAGTGTCTCATGGTTGGTCATTCCTGATAAGGGGCCAGCAAGAGGACTAAACAGCAACTGCCTTGATTCTGCCTAGGTGCCACCAAAGAGACTACCCCACCCCCAGCCTCTGCATAACCAGTCTGTGCTGGTACTCCAGCCCCTATGCTGGTACCTCTGAGGATCAGTGACTCCCAGGGCACGGTACATCTCCTCCCTCAGACTGGATCCCAGGCTACCTCCCTCAGACTAAACTTTCCCTGATGAATCATGATCTCTTCTCAGATGGCTTACCTTCATAGGGACACTGGCCATAAGTGAAGACTTCATACAGCAGGATGCCAAAGGACCAGACATCTGACTTTTGGGAAAAGATACGGTAATTAGCAGCCTCAGGTGCCGTCCACTTGACGGGGATCTTGGAGCCACTGGTTGGGGAGTAGACATCGTCCTGGGGATGAGGTGTAGTGGTTGGGAATTCAGAGTAGTGTTTTCCCCTCTGCAGGGTTAGGAGCCCAGAGCCCTACTGACCTTGAGCAGCCTGGCCAGGCCAAAATCAGCTACCTTGCAGGTGAGGTCATCACCCACCAGCACATTCCTGGCAGCCAAGTCCCGGTGGACAACACGCCGCTCCTCCAGGTAGCTCATGCCCTCAGCTACCTGGCAGGCAAATCCCAGTAGATGAGGCAGGCTCAGGGTCTTTCCCTCAGGGCCTGGAGAGAGAGAGAGGCTCAGGGGTCAGAGCTGGGTGGCAGTTCTCATAAGGGCACAGGATAATGGTTGGTAAGGCAAGGGCATATGCATACACATGCTTCCTCTGTGCCTTGGTTCCCCCCATCTTTGAGAGAGGGAGGGCAGCACCTACTAAGGCCCAGTAGACAATGAATAACATGGAACAGGAAGTCACCACAAGGCCTCAAGCACAACCTGCTTCTTGGTTCCTGCCTGTACCTACAAGGGAGATACTACCCAACCTGGACTGGGTCCAAGGCAACACATCAGAGGTCAGTGATACAAAGTCTCTACTGCCTATATGGCAGCCATAGCCTCAGAACTACCAGGATTTGACTACACAGCCTTTAGTCAAATCTAGGCCTGGACCAGACCCTTGGCCTCATTAGGACCAGGTGTCTGCAACCTGGGCCACATGTATCTCTTACAAAGGCCTAAGGATTCTTCTTTGTGGACCCAGGGCATGAATGCTATCATAAGGGTTGGCAAATGCAGCTGCTACAGGGTTGGGGTAGGGGGAATGTCCATTGCTCAAGTAGAGGTTACTCACTGCCCAGGTAGACCTGCAAGTTGCCCTTGCCCATGAGTTCAGTAACGATGTACACGGGTTCACCCAAGGAGCATATAGCATGCAGCCGTATCAACCGCTCATGCCTCAAGCTCTTCAGTGCCTCAATCTCCTTGGTAAGGTCTGCCAGCTTCATGTCAGCTGTGAAAAAGATGTTGCTCCAGGACTGTGCATGGCCACCATGCCCCAGGCTCCAGGGTCAGAGGGCAATGCTACAGGGTCTCACCTGATTTGATAACCTTCACCGCCACGGGTATGGAGCCCAGCCACAGGCCTTCCCACACCTCCCCGAAGAAGCCTTCACCCAGCTTTCTCCGAAGGACAAATTCTGAACGCGGCCGTTCCCACTCGTCCTGAGCAAAGGGCATCTGCGGGAAGGGACATTCAGTGTGCTGATTTAGACTCCCCTAGCAGAGTGGGTAGGAAGATGGAGCTACTATTTGAACCTAGCCTCCCTGTGAGTCTCAGGAAAAGCTCCAGCATCAAGCCTCTGCCTCCCAGTCCCCAGTGCACCCCTATTCCAGGCCCAGGCTAGGACAAAGGAAATATCAGTATGGACCCCCAGGAGGCCAAGCTCAGAGCTAGGAAGCTAATTGCTTTGGGAACTTAAGCGGCCTCTTTACCAGAGCCGGACATCCGTTCACAAACACTCATTATAACCTTGGCTAGGCTGTCATTACAGAACCAGAGAAACCAGATTGCTGCCCTGGACCCAGTAATACCAGATACTGGGGGAAATAGTATCTCTTCTCTCAGCTTCAGCCCTCAGGGCTTGGAGCAGCTGTGGGTGCCTTCTCCACACTGGCCTTGAATTCTCCTGATGCCCTGCAGAATTGGGTACACACTATACCCCTTGGAGATCCCTAACTTTCCAACAGCCTTAGAGTAGATAAAACTAGTGAAGGGGGCCAACTCCATCAGAATAAAGAAACCACTGGACACTGGCTATTCCCGGTCAAGTCTAGGCCAGAGGCTTGCCAAGAGACTCTGAGACAGGGTTCCCAGTGGTCCCCAAATATGGAGAAAGTTTCAGGTCCACCTGGGGTATGCAGGACTGCAACAGAGGGTTCTGGATCAGCTTCCAGTTGGTCTTGTAGTAAGCCAGCAATGCATCCAGGCTGGGGAAGAGTCGGCCTCCTGCAGGTAGAGGCTTCCACTGGGTGCCATGCAGATGCGGTAGTGGCAGACTTTGGTCTGGGCCCTGACTGGAGACAGAGATAGAAACTAGTGCCTTGACTACACCTGCCTCAGACACCCACACCCCAGCATCCCAAGTGGCTTCGCTCAGATTGACCATGGGGTCACTGAGTTGGACAATAGTCTGTGCAAGAGGGGGCATGGTCAAGCCACAGGCCCCAGGACAGTCAGGGGCCCTGGGGACAAAGAGTGTTAAATGAGTTCGTGTTGAATGGAATGCTAACTCTACTAGGTAGCAAATGGAGGGAGTAGAGGAAGAAAGGAAGGAGGGAAGGGAGGGTGGGAGGGGAGAGTGAAAGAGGAGAAGAGAAGAAGAAAGGAGGGAAGGAAGGGGGAGGGAGGAAGAGAGGGAAGAAAGAATGAAGAAAAGA
This sequence comes from Mastomys natalensis, assembly GCA_021653895.1. Lineage (NCBI taxonomy): Eukaryota > Metazoa > Chordata > Mammalia > Rodentia > Muridae > Mastomys > Mastomys natalensis. Next base: position 256,620 of record JAJTUV010000110.1, on the reverse strand, counting down.
AGGGGGAGGGGAGGAGAGAGAGAGGGGGCAGGGAAGGGAGGAAGGGAACTTGATAACAAGCATGTCTATATGAAGGGCTGCCAGTGTGGGAATCAACTGTCCCAAGATCAAGGAGGTCCGATCTGGTAGAGCTGAGCAAAATGCCCTCCACCCAGGAAATGAAGTCTTGAGGGATTGTTCATGTACCTGACAGAGAATATCCCCCGATGCTGCTTTCACTGGGCCGGATGAGGAAGGCCCCTGGTGCATTGGCAGGAGACAAGAGCAACTGCTGGGCCTCAGTCCTGCTGATCCCACTGAAGTACCAACTGCAAATCCAGGACACAATAGTCTTCCTTCAGGCCCAGCCATGTGACCCTGGCAAGGTGTGAGGCCTCAACTGCCCTGCTGTCTCTCAGGGAGGAAATGTGTCCAGTGCCTGAAGCTGGGGTCCCAGGCCACCAGCATCAGGTGACTGGAAACTCCTTCACACATGTATGACTGTCCACTAACCTGGACCACTGTTTCTATTATTCTAATATAACTACCAGGCCTCAGCAAAGACCAAAACCCCAAACTTGAAACTGTTGAATCACTGTGGGGGTCCAAGAAGCTGCCCCAGAAGTACCCATAGAACTCTAGCATGGCCAGGGACCCTGGCTAGGTATGGCTCATCTAAAGGTTGGCTACTTGGGAGCTAGGAGCCCCAGAAGAAGAAAACTAAGCCAGGGTGGGTAGGATGCTAGCAGAGGCAGACAGTAGAAGTTGGGGACACGAGTGTTCTAAGTACCTCGTGTCCTCTGAAGGTCCGTGCCTAGGTGGGCCAGCCCCTGAGTACTAAGTCACATCAGGTACTTCAGGTATGGCCATCCATTTCTTTCTTTCTTTTCTTTTCTTTCTTTCTTTCTTTCTTTCTTTCTTTCTTTCTTTCTTTCTTTCTTTCTTTCTTCCTTCCTTCCTTCCTTCCTTCCTTCTTTCTTCTTTCTTTCTTTCTTTCTTTTCTCTTTCTTTCTTTCTTTCTTTTTTTTTTTTGGAGACAAGATCTCAGGATCTCAGTATGTAGTCTTGACTGGTACTACATAGATAACGCTGGCCTCAAACTCAGAGATCCACCTGCTTCAGCCTTCAAGTGCTGGGATTAAAAGCATATACCACCATGCCTGGCCACGCCATTCATTCTCAGGAGGCAGAAGCAACCTCAGAAAGATAAAGTCAGTCCCAGACCCACCCTACTGTATGCATTTCTGCTCTCCAAGGCCCAGACAAGGTCCAAAGCTGGCTCAACTTCCCATCAAAGCTTTTCCACTTCTGAGAGGTTTCAGGAACCAGTGGGTTGGGGACCACAGCAATGCACAAAAAGACCTTCAGATGGAGGCAAGATAGTGGGAGATACTCAGTGTGATTCAGGTTAGTTCACAGAAGAACAGACAGGCCAGCCCCCTCTCTCAGCACAGCAGAGCCGCATAGCAGAGGAACCAGCATGGCCAGGGCCTGGGCTAGGACTGGAAGGATGAACACAGCTGAGACAGAAAGATATAAGCAAGTAAGGGGATGGAGGCTAAGGCCTGAGAAACGGGAGCTAGCATTGGCAGGCTGAATGGATGTGAGGGACTGTCAAGGATACAGATGGTATCTGGGCTAGGTAGCAGACTTAGGGAGGCCACGAACTCACTTCAGAAGCTGCAGGTCTAGTGCCTTGAAGCTTCTTGTCTCTCTACTGAGAGCTAGAGGCTCTTTTTTTTTTTTTTTTTTTTTTTTTTGAGAGAGACAGAGAGAGACAGAGAGAGACTGGATCCCACAAATTTGGTGGGCAGGAAATTGAGATCTGGCAAGTGAAGAGTCACTAGGGATGAGGTCCCTTCTTAGCACAGCAAGATTGTTGTGAGGGAGGGACCAGAAGTGGGAGTTTCTCCAACATAGCCCCAGCTTTTCCTTGAAGCTGTGACAGGGTACGAGCCACTATGGATACAGCTGGGCTTCTGTGACAGCCTGGACTGTGGAGGATATGCCTCAGGGGTCTCTCCCTAGATGATGGGGCCAGGTGTCTGGGACTAATGATACTGTAAGTGTGGTCAGTTCTTTGATCTCCAGGTCAGGCAGTCATTAGCTCTTCACTAGCAACTCTACTTCCAGGAGCCCAGCCCTGTCTTCCATGCTGCCTGTTCCATGAACAGGACTGTTCATAAGTTCTGTCTTCCATACCTGGGTGACTGAGAGACCCCTCCATCAAAACAGCTACTCGCCTAGTCTACTCAGTGCTGGGGGCCAGCAAACAAGAATGGGGCTTGTGTCTGGATCCCTTTCCTGTGGTTCTACTTCCCCACCACACAAAACCTCCTGGGAGGTTGTAACTGCTGAGGGGTCCTCAGGAAGCTAGAGATGAATTTGAACAATGTTAGGTAGGACCTGAGGACTCAGGCCAGAACCAGTTGGGTGTAAGATCAGGGACAGTTTTGTAGAGAAGCTCTTCAGCTTTCAGCTTATTTCTGCCCAGCCTGAACCCTGCTGCCCTCCTGGTATGCCTCTCACTGACAGTTACTGCCCAGCCTTGGGGGCAAAGAGTAAGCTCTTGCCCATACCCACTCAGCAAAACAAGTCAGGGCTATAGCTGCCTTACACTTAGACCCATTTGAGGTGTTATTGATAAAGAGGGGCATATGAATACTTGGCTCTGGCTTGGTTTGCAGCATCTAGAAGTACTGGGGACCCAGAGCCACTTGGAAACTCAGGTGTGCGCCCCCACCCCCACAGCTTCACAAACAATGCAAGGCTGTATCACCTGGCAAGGGCATCTCAGTTCTCAGCTCCTGGTCTGGAAATGGTAACCACTAAGTGTATACTGTAACAACCTCCGTATGGAGGCAAGGTCCTGCAGTAACTATGAGGAGTAGCTGGAACATCAACTGGCTCCCTGGACTTGCTCACTCCTGGGTCCTCCCTCAGCAGTGCAGCTCTTCCTATTGTACTGCCCTGGCACACCTGTCTGCTCAGCCCGGTGCCAACAGGCATTCAATAAGCCCTCACTGACTGTAAGCAGGTATTTCCTACTCTCAAAACCCCGACTTACTCACTGGGCTTGGCAGCCTTTTAGCAGCCCTACCTCCCAAGCTCACATACTTACGGTTGGTCTGAGGGAGTCTCTGGGGTAGCCTTGGCAAGGTAGGTGACTGGAACTAGTCCGGTGCTGGGCGGTCCAGAAAGCCTTTGGGCAAAGATGTAGTCCCCCTCCTCCTTGAGGGCGTAGAGTCTGTCCCCGCGGCTGACGCTCAGTTCTTCTGCACATCGAGCAGTGAAGTCGTAGAGCGCGCGGAAGAGTCGAGCGCGTGGGGCTGGGAAGCTACAAGGTTCAATGGCAGCGGGTTGCTCCGGCACTGAGTTGTCGTCGTGTCCCTGGATCCTGGGGATGTCTTCCTCCGACTCACCCGCTGGCCATATCTTATCCCAGAAAAAGGACAAGAAAGTGAGCCGCTTCCGGAGGAAGAGCTCCATGCCTAGGGGGCCTGGTTGCGGACGAAAGCGCATGGAGCCGACTTCAGGTCAGTACCCTGGGACCTCCGTGCTGCCGCTGAGAAGGCTGAGCACTACAGCCATGCACCAGGATCCCAGGGTGCAAGAGAGAAACCGGAAAGGCTGGTGGGACAGCCAGGCTTACCCCGGGCTTCCTGCCCACGTCCCTGCTTGGCACGGGATGGGAAGCGACAGGTGACACCGACCCTAACCCTAACCCCGGAGGTTACTACACAGTGCTCCTTAATCAGACACACAACACGTGTCAGTTTCCTGGATGGTGTATCAATGCGTGGGGCGGACGGTGACCTCCGTCCCAGGACCACACAGGCTGCTCCTTCTAGTCTACATACTCTACAGCTGTGCGGTCTGGTGAGCTGGATCTCTGCTGGGGTTAAAAGCCGCTGGGCTTGAGATTCGTGTCCCAGTAGGCTACTAGGGTGAGAAAGAGTTGGGCGGAGTCTGAGGGAAGGGCGGTGTAGGGGGAGGTCCTTCTGGAACAAGCTGCCTTTTTCATCCCCACCAATAGACACAGATTGCAGGAACCTGCTTTGCCCTGCTAGCTTGGCATGTGCAGCCAGCAGCCGCCCTGGGAGAGGGGTCGACAAAGAGAGCAGTTCATCGCCAGAGACCATATTTCTGTGAAACACTGACTGGCTTTTTAGATGTTGGCTCCTTAACATAACACAACACCACTTCCCACCCACTTCAGGGCCAGATGCCAGTAGCTATGTGCAGCCTGTCCAACTCAGCAGTGGCCTCTGGAGCGAACACTTAGAGCACAGTAAGTTCTTGCTATCCTGATTCCTGTGTTGTAAAATGAGATGCTGGTAGTAATCTCCAGGGGATCAGTGAAAGGCCAGGTACATAGGTGATCATGAGGTATGATTTCTGAGCCAGGAGATGCTTAATGTCACTGCAGGGAGCAGGAGACTCAGACATCTAAGACCTCAGCTTGGGTATATGACTGGGGGTCAACATGCCAGAGGGCAGTGGGTAAGTGATAGCCTCTTACCCAGTCCTGGATTCTCATTCTGTGCAATGATGCAAGCTGCCTGCCACCCAATTTTTCACTGTCAGGAAAGGGAGACCAAGCCGGGCGGTGGTGGCACACACCTTTAATCCCAGCACTTGGGAGGCAGAGGCAGGTAGATTTCTGAGTTCGAGGCCAGCCTGGTCTATAGAGTGAGTTCCAGGACAGCCAAGACTACACAGAGAAACCCTGTCTTGAAACAAACAAACAAACAAACAAACAAGAAAGGGAGACCAAGTTCAAGCCAGCTCAGTTCTTGAGAATGTTTTAATCTGAGGAGGGGCCTTACTTGCAGGCTTTCTGCCCATTTGCTGCCTTCTCTTTCCCAAGCACAGCACCTGAGCACCTGAGTGGATACTACTAAGCTCCCATATGTATTTGCTACAGATTCTTCATGTACTGTTTATACTTCAATCATATTGAACAGGTGTGATTCCTGTTCCTTCTCCATCTACAGATGCTTCTCTGAAGCATCTGGGGCATTTGTAAGTTCCGGTGTACCAGAGACACCTAGGAACTCACTGGCTTTGTCCTCCCAGCATCCCAAGTGGCTGAATCCCAGCCCTTGGCTTGAGCAGCCAGGAAGGGACAGGAGCCCTAAGGTACAAGTTCTATGTCATAGAGATACAGCCTGTTGGAAGTAGGTGTGCAGAAAAGGTAATTATAAATACAAAATTAGAGAAGTACCAGAAGGAGCCCTGAATCTCACACCCACCAGCCTTTTGGAGAATTTGTCTCTACCTGCCTTGCCAAGTATAAATGGAAATTTTCATACCCAAGTCCTCAATGTTAATGATGTACTTTCTGGTAAGAAATTAAGCTTCCTCAGATACCCACAGCCAAACATTAGACAGAGGGAAGGACCCAGAAGTAGATGGGGAACCCCACAGGAAGACCAACAGAGTCAACAAACCTGAACCCCTGAGAGCTCTCAGAATCTGAGTCACCAACCAAAGAACATACATGGGCTGGAACAAGGACTCCTGGCACATATATAGCAGACAGGCAGCTCAGTCTTCATGGCTGCCCTGTCTGGCCTCAGTGGGAGAGGACACACCTAATCTGACAGAGATTCATAAGCTAGAATTGAGGGATACCTGGGTTGGGGGGTGTTTCCCATCTTCTCAGAGAAGGAGAAGGGGAATGTGGGTAGGGACTCTGTGAGAGAAGGACCAGAGTGGGAACAGTGTTTGGGATGTTAATTAATAATTTTTTAAAAAGAAACTAAGCTTCCTATCTTCAAGCTACAAAGCTACTGGAAGATTCTCTCTGCATTGACCGTGGTGAGGTCAAATCCGGGGCACTGAGTGCAGATTCCTCACCCCTATAACAGCAGGTCCACATCTCAGGGATCCGGCACATTCTATGCACATCCGGAGCCCAAAGAGAGGCTGACGGTCAAGAGCAGAGGACTCTGCTCTGGCCAATGACATAGTTTCCAGTCCTGGTCCCCAGGCCTTTTATCAACTGGAAGAAAGGCTGCGAGACAGGAGACTGAGAACCGCCATCAAAGAAACCTCGAAGTATAGAGGAGTTGGCTTCCTTCTCCTACAGATGAGGAAAGAATTCAATCCCTGACCAAGATCAGAGCAGGAAGAGACTCTGAGGGATCCAACTCTCAAAAACAGAATTCCGCTCACTTTTCGGGGACCATAACAGACAGAAATGTACATTCTGTGACACTGTATGTTGCAAGTGTGTAATTTCTCTTTCGGTTTTGATTTTACAGGGGCTTTACAATGAAGAGACTGCCTGTTTTTTGTTTTTGTTTTAAGATTTTATGTGTGAGTACACTGTAGTTGACTTCAGACACACCAGAAGAGGCCATCTGTCTTAGTCAAGGTTTCTATTCCTGCACAAACATCATGCATGACCAAGAAGCAAGTCATGATTGGAGAGGAAAGGGTTTATTCAGTTTTCACTTCCATGTTACTATTCATCACCAAAAGTCAGGACTGGAACTCAAGCAGGTCAGGAAGCAGGAGCTGATGCAGAGGCCATGGAGGGATGTTACTTACTGGCTTGCTTCCCCTGGCTTGCTCAGCTTGTTTTCTTATAGAACCTAGGACTACCAGCCCAGGGATGGCACCACCCACAAGGGGCTCTCCCCACTTGATCACTAATTGAGAAAATGCTTTACAGTTGGATCTCATGGAGGCATTTCCTCAACTGAAGCTCCTCTCTCTGTGATTACTCCAGCTTGTGTCAAGTTGACACAAAACCAGCCAGTACAACATTGGATACCATTACAGATGGTTGTGAGCCACCATGGTTACTGGGAATTGAACTCAGGACCTCTGGAAGACCAGTCAGTGCTCTTAACCACTGAGCCATCTCTCCAGCCCTGGGATTGACTTTTAAGCTGTGGTGAGACTGTTAAGACTATGAGGACTTTTGAAACTGGACTAAATACATTTTGCATTATGATATGGCCACAAGCCTACAGTGGGCAGGGAGTGTGGTGGTTTAGATGAGAATGTCCCCATAGGCCCACATATTTGATTTGGACCCCTAGTTGGTTGGATTGTTTGCAAAGGATTAGATTGACCTTGTTGGAGGAGGTATGTCAGTTGAGGAAAGACTTTCAGGTTTCAAAAGCCCATACCCTTCCCAGTTAGCTTTTTCTGCTTCCTATTTGCAGATAGAAATATAAGCTCTCAGCTACTGATCCAGCACCAGGCCTGCTGCAGTGCTCCCCACCATGATGAGCATGGACTCACCCTCTGAAACTGTAAGTCCCAATAGACTCTTCTATAAGTTCCCTTGGTCATGATATTGTATCACATAACTAAGGGATGACTGGGAGATGGGCCCCAGGAGGTGTCTTTGGCCACAGACTGTCCCTGTGTCCTAGTATTATCTCATACTTCAATGTTTCAAGAATTTACATCTGAGAAAATGGATGAAGGATATGCCGGATCGTAGGACCATCATTCCTTACAACTACCGTTAAGCCAAGCATGGTGGCACATGTTCTTAATCCCAGTGTTTGGGAGACCAAGGCAGGTAGGCCTCTGAATTCGAGACGGGCCTTGTCTACAGAGTTTCAGGCTAGTGAGGGCTACATAGTGACATCCTGTAACAAACATAACAATGCCTGCAACGTGAATCTGCACAACTCAAAATGAAATTTTTAGTTAAAAAAATAGAGGGGCTTGAGAGATGGCTCAGAATTTATGAGCACTTGCTGCTATTGCAGACCACCTGGTCTCAGTTGCCACTATCAACACGGTGGTTTAAAAACCACCTGTGGGCTGGAGAGATGGCTCAGCAGTTAAGAGCGAAGCATGCTCTTCCAGAGGACCCAGGTTCAATTCCCAGCACCCACATAGGGACTCAAACCTGTCTGTAATTCTAGTTCCAGGGCTTCTGACACTCTCACACAGATAATACACATGCAAGCAAAACACCAATGAACATAAAGAAATAAAAAGTAAGAAAAACCATCCCTAAGTGCAAGGGATCCAATGCCCTCTTCCTACCTCTGTGGCACGCAGGTAAAATGCTCATATATACAAAATAAATCTAAAAAAAAAAAAAAAAATTAAAAAATTAGGACTGGAAAAAAGAGAGAGAGAGAGAGAGAGAGAGAGAGAGAGAGAGGGATGGAGTGGGGCGGAGGAGCTTTCACAGGCCTAGAGCAAGCCCAACCCCCAAGAACAGGGTAGTGAGCCTCACCCACCTCCTTCCTGAGGAAGAGCTGGGGAGCTGGTATTTTTCCTGCTGCTTTTTAATCTCTCCTAATCCCCAGGGGCTAGTTTCCCTCCTGGACCTTCAGATGGCATCCCTTTCTCCAAATAATCTAGTTCTTGTCCCTGAGACCCCTCAAACTGGCCCCCATGACTAGCCTAGATGAGCACAGAGCCAATACCCTCCTCCTTCTCTTCCTCTCTTCCTCTTCTTCCTCCTCCTCTCTCCCTCTCCCCCAGGGCCTCTGAGGCCTGTAACCAATATAGGTTGACAGATAGGAAAACTACACCCTAGCTCGTCAGATGCCATCAGGAGGGCTGGGAGCTCTGGCTGTAACTCAAGTAAGTTGGTAGCAAATGAGTTACAACCAAGTAACTCAATCCGGACAAACCCAATCTGGAAGGACTGACTGAGTGGAAGAGTCAGCAGCTTTCAGGTGGCTGAGTCCCTGAGACCCTTGATAGGAGTAACCTCACTAGCTCTTAAAGAGGAAGGCTCTGGGTATTAAATCCAGGGGTCTAAAGCCCAGTTTAGAGTATAAGAATAACTCACAATTTGAGAATTCTTTTGAGGATCCCTAGAGCTATGGAGAGCCCATCTATCCAGACTAGAGGACGGGGCATGAACTTCTGGAGGCCTGGGAAAGCCAGACACCTTAATCTTGCTGACTGCTTGCTGAGGTGATCCTAGCCATCTGCCTCTACATCACTTCCTTTCTCATCTTCCTTGAGACCCACAGGCTTGGAATGTCAAGCAAGTAGCCCTTCCCTGCACTCCACTGGCACCTACAGGCTTCTTGAATCCCAGCAGCCAGCCCTGTCCCACTCAAAGACATCAGTTTCCTGCGTTGCAGGGAACCCCATTGCAAGCCAAGTTGCTGACCCAGCTTCCATAGTGGCTCCTGGACTGCTGCGAGGCACGAAGCCCCGGAACAATTCCACTAGCCCGTGATGCAGGCTGAGGTTGAGCTTGTTTTGAGTCCGTGGGGCCCTGAACATAAATCGCTGCTGCCATATATCAAAACTTAGCCTTCAAATCAAGAGCTCCCCACACCTGGACCGGATGTGCACAGCGTCACAAGGGCCAGTGGTTCCCATGGCAACAAGTAGGCCTGAGGCAAGGGGAGCGCGGATCTGGCAGTGCACCCTGCGGCTCTGGCTGGGCTCCGCACAGGAAGCGGGCCGCCAGGCACTTGCAGAGGCGGGCTGGGGCTCACGGAGGTGATCCGGAAGAGGAGTGGTAAGTAGAGGAGTTTGGGAGGTGTGCCCAGGAGCTCGGGGTGGGTGGTCTCCACGGACGGGGCGGGGTGATAGAATAGCTTAGTTGGGAAAGTAGTTATGGAGACTTCCATTGAGCTTTCTAGCTGCAATGAACTGTGTTGGCTCAGGGTCTTGGGGTCCTGATCTCAGCTAACACTTAGCCAGGAACCATTCTCTGCTGTCTCAGATGTCTGTCCTAGCCCTCTGATTCACACAAATCACTTTGGGATATGATCAATCTTACTATTGACCTGTGTGGTTTTGAGCTAGTCATCCAGTCAGTCTCTCAGCTCTGTTTCTCACTCATCCAAGCCCAGTTTCCACAACCTGAGATTTCCAAGTGAAACCATTGGTACAGTGCCAGGGACAGCTAGCAGGATCTTGGTCCCTTCTCCAGGGAGCTCTGGCTGCTGGGCTTTGTGGCACACCAGCCTCTCCATAGACAACTAGATTTGGGGGAAAGGTATGGGGATAAGGAGAGGAGGGCTGACTCTGGAGTCAACAGTTCCAACTTTGGGATAAACCGGATACAGGAGCATACAGCCCTGGAGTCTCAAGACTGCTTGAAGCAGCACAGGAGTTGGAGGGCAGCCTGGGCAACAGACTGAGATGTTATGTCAAAATCAAAAGTGAACATGGAGGAAGACCAACCTATTAAGCTATAGCCTTAGTTAGAAATAGGATGGTGGAATGGGATCTACCCTGTTCTTGGGCACACAAGGCCCCCTCTATGTGAGGATGATGTTGAGTCTTATCTTTGTTAGCCTTGTCCCTGAGCAGAAGGCCTAGGTTGGAGGCAGAACCAATCTGATCATCACAGCTGATGCCTAGTTCTTACCCTCAGCTCCCAGACAATGAACTTCCAGGTGACAGGCCTGGCCCTGGACAAAATGAAGCTGGACAGTCCACATTCCTTCCTGGACTCAGAGGAGGTGGAGGAGGCAGAGGACCAGCAGCTGCTGGAGCCAGAGGCTTGGAGGACGTACATGGAGCGCCGCAATGTGCTGCGTGAGTTCCTGACCACAGACCTGAGCCCCAGTTGCTCAAGCGCCACCATGCCCGCATGCAGCTGCTCAAGAAGTGCTCCTACTACATTGAGATCCTCCCTAAGCACCTGGCCCTGGGTGACCAGAACCCACTGGTGCTGCCTAACACCATGTTCCAGCTCATCGATCCCTGGAAGTTTCAGCGCATGAAGAAGGTGGGCACAGCACAGACCAAGATCCAGCTCCTGCTGCTCGGGGACCTGTTGGAGCAGCTGGACCATGGCCGGGCAGCACTGGATGCCCTACTTGAGGCCCCTGACCCACGGCCCTTCCTGGCAGGCTGGGGGCTTGTGGAACAGCAGTTGGCAGACCTGTCAGTTGTCATGGACAACTTCCTGGCCATGATGGTACCAGGACACCTGCATGTCAAGCACCGCCTGGTATCTGACATTGGAGCTACCAAAATCCCACACATCCGGCTTATGCTGAGCACAAAGATGCCAGTTATGTTCGACCGGAAGGAGTCAGTGGCCCATCAGGACTGGGTCAGCCTGCGCTGGTTTGTAACCATCCAGCCGGCAGCACCAGAGCAGTATGAACTGCGCTTCAAGCTGCTGGAGCCGAGGACACAACAGGAGTGTACACAATGTGGCATAGTCCCTGTGGCTGCCTGCACCTTTGATGTCCACAACCTGTTGCCCAACCGTACCTACAAGTTCACTATCAAGAGGGCAGAAAGCTACACCCTGGTGTATGAGCCCTGGCGGGACAGCCTCACCTTGCAGACCACACCAGGACCCCCTGAAGGGCCTGCCCCCAGTTGGCTGGGTAAGCCCAGCCTGCCCCTGACCACACCTTCTGAGAGATGATTTTCTAATATTTATCCACTAATAAAGAGGAGTATACACACACCAAATTAAAGACACAACCCTACTTAGGCCTTAAGGTAGCAGCAGCTATGTGTTTTCCTGATGGCCTCATACCCCACAAGCCCCAGCACCCCTTTGCTTTCTGTCTCTTCCAGGAGAGCCCCAGGCTGGACTCTGGAACAAGGGAGTGCTGGCCACCGGTACCTGGCTGCTTCAAGGGAACTCAGCCCCTCAGTCTCAGCACCTTATGTATCCCTCATCCCCACAGCCAGAACCAGATTTCTTTCCCTGTCTCCTAGATTGAACTCTCTGAGGAAAATGATACTTTGGGCCTGTCTGGAAACCACTGAGGGCAGTCATAGCTTTGGTGTTAGCATACCAGCTGCCTTGGAGCAAGGATGCCCAGGACCTAATGATGTCTTACTTTTAAAATAAAGGTCTTACACTCTCCCCCAAGTAAGCTGAAGTGTCATAGGCATCCCATGTGTGTGAGGGTCCCAGAAAGGAAGCCTGACTGGGAATCTCTCTAAGACATTCAATGGTGCCCAGCTTCTGAAAAGGGACCATCCTTACAGCACTGAGTGTCCTCAATAGCTAGCTGATGATACTCAGCCCACATAGGTAACCACATTCCTCACTACTGTCCAGGGCACCTAGACATTAAGGTCTTCCGTCCAGATCAACACACACACACACACACACACACACAAAGACACATACACACACAAAGACACATACACAGAATAATCATGAGGTAGAAGAGGTAGATGCAGGTTTGGTCACCTCTGGGTCCAGAGTGATAGCACCTTGTACCCTGGGCAAAGCAGCAGAGTCGATTAAAGGAATGTAGAGAGCACACTCAAAGCCCAGCTTCCTCCCTAAAACATACACTGTGGGTGGTAGTCGTTCTGAAATTGCCAAGCCTGGCAGGAGCGGGTAAGCAGGTGGTCAAAGACAGGGAATCTTCCTCCACTGGCAAAGAAGTTTTCTGAGCAGGACTGGGTGTAATAAAGACACCCTACTTTCCCCACTGGGGATGTGCTGTGCCTGTTGGGACTCAGCTTGGGTAACAAGCCAGGTAGCTCCAACCATATATCTAACCAAGGTTCCTGCAAATCAGGACTGTCATTCTCTGCGGCATGTGGTCAAAGTGCCAATTGTTTATGAATATCTCACAGGATAGAGTTATCCTAGAGATCCAGAATGGACCCACGATGGCCTGTGTATTGTAGGATGGAGACTACGTATTGGTCATGGCAACTCTACCAAAGAGGAGAGGCCTAGAGTGGGGGCTGGCTAAGGGAAGCATACATGGATTTAGTAGCCTGGCACTCCCATCCCCAACCATGGGAGGCCCCATCAGGCCCAGAGAATTATAACCTAGAAGTGGACACACAGTGGAGCTACTTGAGGTAGTAGGTGCTTGGGAGCTGGTTCACATAGCCCACTCACCAACCTGTGCACTGCCCATTAGTGCTAATGCCCTCCCAAGGCTCACTGCCTCACCTCCACCATACGTTGTGTCTCTATTACCAATGGGATCTGGGATTTCTTCTCTTCTTGAGCTCCAATTCTATGGTGGTTTGACTACGCTTGGCCGAGGGAGTTGCACTATTAACAAGTGTGGCCTTGTTGGGGTAGGTGTGGAGGAAGTGTGTTGCTGTGGGTGTGTGCTTGAGGCCCTCATCCTGGATGCCTGGAAGCCAGTCTTCTCTTAGTTGTCTTCTAAACAAGATGTAGAACCCTCAGCTCCTCTAGTGCCATGCCTTCCTGGATGCTGCCATGCTCCCGCCTTGATAATGGACTGAACTTCTGAACCTGTAAGCCAGCCCCAATTAAATGTTGTCCTTTGTAAGAGTTGCCTTGGTCATGGTGTCTGTTCACAGCAGTAAAACCCTAAGAAGTTGGTATCAGGGACTGGGGTATTGCTGTGATAGGCCTGAGCATGCTTTTGTTTGGAAGAATGGGGATTTGGGGACTTTGGATTTGGAAAGCAGTGGAATGCTTTAAGTGGGGCTTAATGGGCTATCCTAGTAGGAATATGGAAGAGTTTGTTGCTGAGGGTGATTTGAACTGTGAAATCCTGGCACTAGAGATTTCAGAGGAGAATAATTTTAATATGTGGCCGAGAGACTGTTTTTGTGATATTTTGGTGAAGAATGTGGCTGCTTTTTGCCTTTGTCTGAAGAGTCTACTTGAGATTTCGATTAATCACATTGACAGTGGAAGTCTCAGAAAAGCCCAGCATAAACTTTGTCTTCTGGTTTCCTCTCATAAAGAGCATTTTGATCAATCAAAGCAAGCTTAAACACACACACACACACACAATGTATGATTCAAGTAATAAAGGGGCACCAGGAGATGAAATGGACCAGAATCTTGTGTTCGAGGAGATAAACCTATTAAGGGAGTGATGACTTTGGGGCAAGACCCCTCCCATCTAAGTTTGTTTATGCATTTTCTGTTGAACAAGGAAATGATTACATCTAGACATAATTATCTGGTTATTGGACTTGGACTTTTAATCTGGAATTAACTACAATCCAGAAATGAAGGACACAGGCTTTTGATCAAGATTTTGAGGAATAGTGGCAATGAAAAGCTTAGGCCCAAGCACGGTGGCACATGCATTTACTCTCAGGAGACAGAGACAAGCAGATCTCTGAGCTCAAGGCCAGCTTGATATAGAGCAAATTCCAGGTAAAGAAAACCTTAAGTCCAGGCATGGTGGTACATGCCTTTATTCCCAGCGTTCAGGAGATAGAGCCATACAGATCTGTTGAGTTCAAGGTCAATCTACAAAGCAAATTCCAGGACAGCCAAGCTTAGGCAGTGAAGGAGTTACAAAACAGAAAGCTGGTGATAACGCAATAGAACAAGGGGCAGGGCCATGTTCAGCCCCAGCAAGCAGCAGAACTCAGCAGCTTTGGCCTTGTGGCTCTGGCTTTAGAGTCAAGAGTAGAAGGGGTTAATGGGACAATTGATGCTGGTTAGTTGAAGCTAATATATTAGCAGTGATTAAGAAGAGACCAGCATCACTGAGGTGAAATCTTTTGGGAACTATTTTCTGAGAGCACAGAGAAGCTGTGTTCCAGAGATAGCCAGGGTTGTACCTCATGCTGCAGCTGTACTTGGTCATGTGTAAGAGTCACCCAGTGGTATTAGTTTTGAAGACATGAAGGGGTCATGAAGAGCAGCTGAGGCTTGGCACTGTGTGAGGCTATGGAAGGTCATTGGTGAAGGTGCAGCCTCAGTTGCAGTCGATGGCCAGAAGGTGAGGCTTGGAACCATGAAGAGAGCCTATGAGAGGCTGTTGGCGAAGCCTGGAGCTGGAGAAGTGGCCCAAGCCCTTCTGAGAAGCTCAGAAAATCATATGTGGATTCCAGGCATTGGAATAAGAAGCTGTAACATTGAAGTTGCCTTGGAGACCCCAAGATGTTTGGGATGCCGGGCCCGTGGTATACCTGATGAGGACAGCTACTAACAGGGAGTGGATCCAGCCCAAGAGAACAAAGTTTGTTGTTGCTGAATGCCAGATCTGCCAACAGCAGTCAACAAGGACGAAAGGAGTTGGAGATCTGAAGAACACTTTGACATTGGATGTGGAGTCTGGAGTTTGCCTAACTTATTTTCTATCTTGCTTTGGTCCAGTATTTCCTCACCATGATGTTTTGGAATGGTAATATGTATTCTGCATGATGTTGGAAGTATGTGATATGCTTTTTGATTTTGATTTCTTAAGGGATTATAGTCAAGACATTGCATGAATCTCAGAAGAAACTTTAAACTTTGGACTTTTAACTTTGTTGAGACTGTTATATGTTGTGGGACTTTTTGAAGTTGGACTAAACGTATTTTGTATTATGCTATGCCTGGGTATGGCCCCCGTAGACTCATATGTTTGAACAAGCCTCTTGGGGCCAGGGCGTGGAATGTGGTGACTTGAATATGCTTGGCTCAGGGAATAGCACTATTAGGAAGTGTGGCCTTGTTGGAGTAGGTGTGGAGGAATTGTGTTGCTGTGGATGTGGGCTTTGAGATCCTCGTCCTATCTACCTGGAAGCCAGTCTTCTCTTGGTTCCCTTCTGAACAAGATGTAGAACTCTCAGTTCCTCCAGTGCCATGCCTTTCTGGATGCTGCCATGTTCCCACTTTGATGATAACGGACTGAATCTCTGAATCTGTAAGCCATCCCCCAATTAAATGTTGTCCTTTGTAAGAGTTGCCTTGATCATAGTGTCTGTTCACAGCAGTAAAACCCTAAGACAAATACCAACTTAAAATCATTCTTCAGTACTTCCCACCAAGTTCAAGACCCTTTCTCTAAGAAGCTCTCCCTAACCCTAGGTGGGAGATATCTTGCCATTGCTATCTAGGAATGCCTTGCTTATTTTAGTATATATCCATCCCTAATCTCCACTACTCATTTATGGCTGCTCTTGAAATGCTCCTTGAGTCAGAGGCATCCCAACTTCTTGTTCATCGTCAACTAATAGTAATACCTATCACACCCCTAGCACACTACCTCAAGCTGCCCCTGGGAACACAGCCAGGGCACTAGAGCCCTGTCAATCTCATCTACAGACCTAAGTGGATGAGGGGGACAGATGAAGCTGGTGCCCTCTGCTGTTCCTCCCTCCCTCTGGAAGCACATGGGCCTTAGGAACCTCTTTCCCTTACAGTGTCTCTAGGAACTCCCACCATCTTCTGGGCCTATCATTCTTGTGTCAGTTGTGCTGGAAGAGGCTCGTTTGGCTGCAATCCAAAGGCCAAACAAATGCATGTCACAAGTTGGCTTGAAGGGAGCCATGGGACCCAAGGTACTAGAGTACAACTTCAGATCAGATAAGTTGAAATTGAGGCCACAGGCATAAGGACTTTGGACCGGCTTCATCCTGGGGACTACAGCAACAGATTTAGCTCTCCAGTTCCAGTCCATTTCTGCTAAATTATACTAGCTTCCTGTGACTATGCAGCCATATTCTCAGCCATGAGATGGGGTACTACCCCCTTCTCTCACCATGCTCCCGAGTTCTGTACTCAACTCCTCCTCTGACTACCTCAATGACTACAGGATGGCCAGTTCTGTCTACTCCTGCCCATAGAACAAAACACACACAAGAACTTTCAGAGCAGTTTTTATATTAAAATTATCCAGTTATATAAGGCATAACCTGAGAAAAGATACAAAAATTGGAATGTAGAAACTTAATTTGTAGAAAATACCAGGTATTATTCTCACAGGAGGCTCTGCAGCCAGGCCTTAGGAGACCCAGATGTCCTGGTGTATACTTCACTTGCAACATCTCTGACCTCAGGAGAGGAAGGGTCACACTGAAGGCGGAGCTGATTCCAGCCTTGGAATTGCCAGGAGGTGAGACATGATGGGAGAGATTTCACCCACTCAGTCCAATAGAAAAGGATTGTGCCAGGAAGGTTGTCCTAAAACCCTGGACATAGGCACGGAAGCATGGTGAAGAAGCACAGACCCAGAAGTACTGGGTACCTCATTTCCAGCTGCCTGCCCACAGGTCAGCTATTTCACATCCCAGGAGGTAGGGCTGTGTGAGCATCTGGTTCTGTCCTTCCCACACCAGCATGGGTAGCCCTATAGGATACAAGGCAGTAAAACAGTACAAGAGAAAAAGTCTCCTGGGAAGGTTTCCTTGCCCACTTTGAGTGATCCTGTAAGAGATGCTGGCTTTAGGTTATTAAGAGTAGAAAACAGGACAAATGAATACATGCTGCCCAGTGCAACCATAGATGGATCTCAGTGTCAAAGTGCAGTCTCAGAGGAGTCTTATTTCTGTTTAGGCCCCCTATAACAGCATAGACATGTCCTTGGGTCCTCTGTGGCCACTAAGAGGTCTCCCAGTCATCAAATGCCCCAGGAAAGCAAAGGGAGTTGGGAGCAAAGGGGCTGGCCTCTAGCTCTTTTTCCCTCCACTCAAGTCCAAGCACAAACAGGAAGGTCATCATTATTAAGCCTGCTTCTGGCACAGGAAGTGGCCACCACCCATAAGATTGTCACTGCTACATGACTGCAGTCAATACCATGTCCTTTCCCAAGGAGATAGCAGAGGTGGTTGACTAATTTGAGCTGCAACTGTGAGTTGTGGCAATCCTTTGTATGCCCAGGACCTTGGCAGAGGAGAATGAGGGACATAGCCTCTGTTGATGGCACATCAAGAGCAGGGCAGGTGGGGGTTCCTCAAGAAGATAGAGCAGACTTCCTCTGGACCCGCACTTTCCCAGCAGACACGAGGCTGTGCTGGGCCTCACAGAAGTCTAGGAGACGGCACCAGAGTGGGCAGCAGCGTAGCAGTAGATGGTCCCCTGCAAGGAAGAGACAAGGTGGCTCTTAGTTTTGTCCTGACCATGCTAGGCACTGCCTTCCCCAGCCTTCCTCAGACACACAAACCCTCACCAATGATGCACAATCCTTCCTGGGCTCGGGTGATGGCCACGTTTACTTGGTGGGGGTCCACAACAAAGCCCAGAAACTTCTTGAGCCAACTCTTGGTTGGCCGCTGGTCCACATCACTCCCGGGGCATGTTCGGACCGTACTCACTATCACATAGCGCCACTCACTCCCTGGGAAGCAGAAAGGGAAGAATAGATGAATTCACAGCTCTATGCCCACTGCCCCACCCCACCCCCCGCTGACCCCCACACAAAAATGGCCTCCATAGAGCCAACCTCACCCTGGCTCTTGGTGATGGAAGTCACGGTCACTCCGGTGACCCCTCTTTGCATGAGGCCCCTGCTGATGGCAGCAGCCTGTGCATTGTAGGGTGTAAGGACGGCAATATCTTTGGGATCCACTGTCCGGTCCAGGGTCAACTGCTTGATGATTCGGACCTAAGCAGATAAGAGGACAGACGGAGCTGGAACCCAGTCCCTCTTCTGTCCTGAGCTCAGGGGTCTCACCCTATCCCATCCTTCCTGCCCACTGAAGCTTTCCTTGGCCCTCACCCTCCTCCAGGAAGCCTTCCCTGACCCACCAAACACCACAGAGAGCCGCTCTGACACTTACCACCTCTGTCACTTCCTCCGGGTTAGCCCTGGAGTTCTCATTGCCGTCCTCAGTGGACACCAGCAGCTTCTGCTCATAGCCCTGCACAGAGCCGAAGATGACAGAACAGCTCTGCTTGCCAACATGACCTAGGAGGCTGGGTGGACGCCTCAGGTCAGACCAGGTCTTCAGCTTTCCCTCATAGAACTCCATGGAGGGAAAGGAACAGATGTCCTTATGCATACGGTACTGTGTGTCCAGCATGATGGCATCCCTGTGGTACCTCTCAAAGAGAGACCGGTCCATCCCCAGATTCCGCAGCTGTTCGTTCTTGACCACAGGCCGGAGCTGCTTGTGGTCTCCAAGTAGAACCACCTGGAGGCACAGAGAGCTATGACCTTTGGAGCCAGAAGAATCCCAACTTCTTGGCCATCTTCAATGCTCACCTATTACACCCTTAGCACCCCAGCACCAACTGCCCCTAGGAATTCAGGCATGAGCACGAGATCCCCACAACCCTCACCTTCTCAGTCTTTGAGAAGCACACCAAGGGAATCAGGGTTTCTGGCTCAGTGGCCATGCCTGCCTCGTCAATAAGGATCTGTCGAACGTTGAGGGCTCTCAGGCTTCTTGATGCTGCACAGGAGCATGTGCACAGGATGACCGAGTGCCGCTCGAGTTCGTATCTGCGTGCCTTCCCCAAGACTCTCCTGTACCTATATGAGGTAACTCATGTCATCCAGTGAACTTGCCGACGGGTAGCCCCCACCTCCAAGACCACCACTTACACCACAAGATCCTCCCTTGAGAATATTTTCCCTTCTCGAAGCTGGGCATCAAATTTTCTGACCTCTGCTGCATATGGGTTGGGGGCTTGGCGGATTCGGTGGTGAAGGGTAATGCTCCTAGAAGGCAGAACCTTGGTGAAGCCTTGGCCGGTGGAGGTCCCCTTGCCTCAATCCCAGCACAGACAGAAGGGTCATTCATACCTGAGGCTCTGATTTGGTCTTCCTTCCTGAGAGGTCTTGCCAAATAGACTCCTGCTCACTCCTGGCAACGGGAATTCAGTGGCCTCTGCCTGTTCCCCATACACACGCAGGGGCCTCATCTCTGTCTTCCTTCTCAGGAGCAGTCCTAGGGCAAGTGAAGATGTGAGGCTGAAACTCAGTGTCCAGTACCCTCTGGCAGTCCCATACTTCATCCCTAACACACCTCCCAGGACATCCACAGACTTGTTGGAGGGACCACAGTATAAGACACATGGGCCACCCAGCTGTTCCTCTCCGCTAGGGCTGCTGCCAGTTGGCATCTGTTCCTGGTTTGACCTGTGGAACCAGTACACGATGTGGAAGCCCACAACGGTCTTCCCTGTGCCTGTGGAGACAGGACAGTGTGAGTTCCTATGGCCACATCTGCCTACACAGGGCAGCCCCTCCTGGCTCCTGCAAATGGACCCCACCTGGTGGGCCCTGGATGACTGTGAACTGCTTCCGCAGCGCGCTCCTGACTGCCCTGTCCTGGCTCTGGTTCAGCTTATGATGTCCACCAGGGATGTTGTAGTTCTGCCGCTCCAAGAACCTGCTGGTAGGTGCTGGGGTGGGGGTGTGAGTGTAGCAGAAGCCAAGGATCATTTGAGCACCACGCGCTGGGGAAGAGGTGAAAACGCTAAGGGGCAGACCTACCCTTGTGGAAAGAATGTTGGCGAGGCCAGCCACCTCGACGGGGCTCTGGGATCGGCCGACCCAAGGCGATACTAATGACCAATGGGGATGCATATTTCAATTGCCGCACAGCTTCTTCCTTGCGTCTGGGGGATAAGGGTGGGTGAGAAAGGATATCAGAAAGTGAACAGGATTTTCCTAGGGAGGGAGTCATGTCCTCCCAGGAGAGGGGAGCCCAGAGAGGTCCTAGCGCTAGACCTCAAGGACCTTCTCCCCGACCTCAGGTGACAGGAGCTACTCACAGGTCAGGAAGCTGCTTAGATAGCACTTCCACAGTGAACCGAGAGTTAGGTTTCAGCACCTCTTCTGGAACTTTCTCCATGGTCATGTGGTGGATGAAGAAATGTACCTGCTTGGGAACCTCCTGCCGGTCATCCACACTCTCATGGTCCCAGTCACCAGCCAGTTCATGGTCCCAGTCACCAGACAGCCCATGAGCCACCCAGGTGTATGTATTGGGGTCAATGTTGAGGAAGGGGCCAAGGCCACTAGGCCCAGGGAGTGAGCTAGCTAGGGGAAGAGGAATTCCCTCAAGCCGAATGCAGAGGTAGCAACAGCCAAAGTGGATGTTGATACATTTCTCCTGGAGAAAAGCAGCTTCCAGCTGGAAGGTGCCCTGCAGTTGCCCCTGCGATGTGTCCCAAGAGATACGCACATCCTGCAGCACAATGGAGTCATTTTCTGTAACAGCACTGGTGAGTGACTCCAGGGCACAGCGTGGCCCCCACACGCCTGAGTACTCGCTGACTTCTCGGTACCGGTCTTGCAGAGCCTGGTGCACATAGCTTGAAAAGCAGTCACCTGGCCGTTCCATGTGCTCCAGACAGAGGCTGAAGCCAGGCACCACAGTCCACAACTGCAGGGTTGGTGCCAGGAAGCCCCGCTGCAGGCTGGAGCCAAGCTGAACCTGCAGGGTGTCTCCACTGCCCAGCTCATAGGCCACCTCTACAAAGTGTCCACAGCGGCTCTGGTGTATCTGTACTTTCTCCCTTCGAGGAGAAAGCTTATCTTGCTCCTGGATGAGGGCAGCTATCTCGGGCCAGCGCTGTTCCTTCAGCAGCATCAGTAGCTTCATCCACAGGGCTGCATCTACAGTCTGGGTGTGTAGATCAAAACCCGTGCCCAGAAGTGGTAAGGGCAGCTTGGACGCCTGCACCGAGTACATGCGGCGCCGCCATACAAGCCGCAAGCCTGTCTGGCTCACTGACTCCTGGGGGTGCTCAGCCAACTGCAGGGAATGATAGTGGATAGGGCAGGGATCAGGCAGGGTTTCCCGGTTTATAGGGAAAAGCACTTTGAAGCAGTGGGCACCAATCTCGACATCCACTACAAAGCCCAGCTTGTTTTGAGGCTGGGTCTTGAGCTGGATGGCCAGGTGCAGGCTGTAGGCCCGCCGTTGGTAGCTCTGAGCACATGCATGCTGGCGACTAAAGTCCTGGCAGAGCCCATCAATGTCCCTGTTAGAATATGTAGAGCCCCTGTGGCCCAGTGCCAGCAGGATTAGCCGCTGGAGCACCACATCTAGATACCTACGGATGGGTGAGGTCGCCCATGTGTACCAATCCACCTTCAGTGAGTAGTGGCCAGCAGGTTGCTGCTTACCCTGGCTGGAGCGACTGAAAACAGAGCGGCCTAGAGCCCTTCGGAAATCCAGGCAAGCAGGAGCCAGTGAAGGGTGCATGTCATCTGCAGCAATAAGGTCCACCATCTGGCTATAGTCCTGAGTACCAGCTGCAAGCTGCACTTGTTTCCAGAGGGAAGTCAGGAGATACAGCTGCTTGTTGGGGGTATAGTGGGTGTTTGAGCGGTGGCACAGGTGCAGCGACAGAGGCACCAGTCCTTTGTGCTTCTTGAAAACACTGTCAAGCTGCTGCCTACTGGGTGTGGGCTGCCACCTTAGTGGTGTGAATGTCTGTGTGTGCTTGTTGCCCACGAGGAATTCAGCCACATGGCTGTTAAACTGGATCATGTACTCTTGGACCATGATGTGGGCTGTGCGGAAGCCCAGCACACTGTCCTCATCTGGTGCCTCATAGTAACAGTCAGCTGGGAGGCGTTGACGACGTAACATCCAAGAGAAGTAGCAGGCAGCCACAATACAGGCCTCCACAGAGTCCAGGTGGGCTGGCAGCTCCAGGCCAGCCCCAGGGTGTCTCTTGATCAGTTCTTCAGCTTCTTCATACGACAGCTGGCGGTCAGAGCGGATTATGGAGGGTGCAAATCGCAAGCTCTTGATCTGGCTACTGCCTTTCTCCATGGTGAGGAAGAGAGAAATGGCGAGGCGATCCTGACCTGGTAGAAGGCTGAGTGCATCCTGGCACAAGCTAGCGGGCAGCATGAGAAATGGCTCCCTGCTGGGGGCATAGAACACAGTGCCCTGCTGACGGGCTTCCACGTCCAGGGCTCCATCCTTGGGCACCAAGCTGGCTACATCAGCAATATGCACTGCCACCTCATACACTGGGCCTAGGTCCCGGACACTAAGAGCATCATCAAGGTTGCGGGCACCCTGGGGGTCCACAGTGAAGGTCAGGAAGTGGCGGTAGTCCTCTCGGTGACCAGAGGCCATGTTTAGCTCTGAGCGGTATCTCTGCAAAGCCTTGGAAACTGAGGCTGGGTCTGGTGTGTGGGCCTTCAGGCCATGCTCTAGGTCGAGGATATAAAGGCCCTGCTCCCAGGTGATGCCCTTGGGCAGCACCTCCAGGACAATGCCTAGTGGATAGTAGAAACGTTCTCGCCAAAGAACAATACGGACCCAGAAAAGCCGGGTGCCCTGGTCCTCAGGCTCGAGAGTCTCATGCCTCACACGCTGTACCTGGCCTTGAACGAGGCGGTGGATGGGAACTTGCTGTGGGTCTTTTATCTCTGCCACGAAAATCTTAGTCACAGAACCATTGATGGGGATCATGATGCGGGGGTCCCACTCATCCATCCGACACACAAAGGCTAGTTCATGCCTCCTCCTCTTCAGCACACCCATCACACGACCCTGCAGGCTTCCAGGGATGCCCCTGTCGTCTACTGCTGGGCCCAGGACCTGTACTAGCACCTCATCCCCTGTGAAAGCCATTCCACAGTTCAGACGACCCCTGACCTGGATAGGGCTACAGGCCGTGTCATCCAGTGGAGTGGCCAATGCTCTCTCAAAGGTCTCCTGTAGGAAGCTGCAGCGGCGGAATCGCTTGGGGTCTGAGCGCAGGAACTTCCGCAGCACAGATGAGGGTAGGTTTGTGTACTGTCGAGCCTTCTGCGAGGATGCAGGGCAAACCATGGTGTCCAGAAGTCCATCCTCTCTCACAGTTACAGTCACTTGCCGGCTCTCATCGAGGAGTTCCTTTAGGATGGCATCATCGGCATTGAGTTCCCAGTCAGAGGGCCAGAAGTCAGACTCGGAATCTTCCTCAGACATCCCACCTTCCAGGGTGGACACTTCTGCTGCTGCATCTGTAGAGGCTGAGTTCCCTCTTTCTGTGTCCCCTGATGCTACTGCCTCAGTCTGTGCTGTGGCTGCTGCCCTGGCTCTAGTCTCTGCTTTCACTGTGACCACGGTCCCTTCTGCTATGGGCCTTTGTGGGTCCTGTACTGTAGATTTGTGCCCTGCCTCTGGGCTCCCAGCTCTGAGTGTCAATGAGGCCCAGTTCTGTCTCTGGGCCACACCCTGTTCGATCTGCTCCAGCGACAGCTCTTCGGGGAAGACGCTGCGATGTTCTATGCACTCACGGATGAAGCTTTTCCAGAGCTTTCTGCAGGCTCCAGAGGAACAGAGAGCCACAGCATCTCCCACAGCCACCAGCTGAGACTGGGCACGGGTCATGACCGTGTTCAGCACCCGAGGCTCAGTGAAGAACTCTGAGGTTGGTGCCCCAGGGCTGAGGAGACTATTTCGATTGTGGACAGAGCTCAGTACTACCACCCGGAACTCACGCCCTGTGGGAGACATGGGTCAGATGGCCAGAAAGGATCAGCAGCCTGGCCACCTCAGTCCCACCCTATCTATGCACATCCAAGGAATGGGCTGGAAGCTGCCTCCCTGTTAGGCCAACCTCTGACCCACATTTCTGTCACCTACCTGGAAGGATCTCAAAGCTGCCAACAGACACCTCACCAAGGTTCCTTCTTCTTAGCTCCTGCCTCAGCGCACTAACCTGTAGACAAGTCCAGGATTCTAGGAACCTGTCACCCAGTAAGGAACAGGCCCTCCTGCCAATCCCTAGACACCCTCTCCCTGGTGTGGTCATATGAATTGCCCTGGAAAGGAACCAAGCAGCCCTCGCAGGTAAAGAAAGTAAAGGCCAGAGGAGACAGCTCACCTGGGCACCATGAGAGACAGCACAGATGTGTCTCTGCTCCCGGGGTCCCCAGCAGTGAGGCCAGGTG
This sequence comes from Mastomys natalensis, assembly GCA_021653895.1. NCBI lineage: Eukaryota > Metazoa > Chordata > Mammalia > Rodentia > Muridae > Mastomys > Mastomys natalensis. The sequence goes on along the minus strand of JAJTUV010000110.1, from coordinate 232,183 downwards.
TGGTAGATCTCCTGCACTTTCTCCACTACCTGGGTGACCTCAGCTGAGTTAAGCCAGGATGTCATGGACATGTCCTGCTCAGGGCTGCCTGCCACATGGCAGAACATGAGAGGGTAGTGTTGGGGGTGACGTGGGACTCTGCCACTGGCCTGGATGGGGTTGCCCTTGGCTAAATAGAAATGACGGGAGACGAAGTTGATGATGACTGCCGTTGATCGGTAGTTCTCATGGAAGATAATGCGACTCTGCCGAGCGATCTTGTGTACCTCCTGCTGGTAGTACAGGAAGAGGCGGTGCAGCAGCGTGTGCCCAGCCGCCTTGTCCCTGGGCACACTGAAGAGCCTAGGTGTGACCTGCATGTGGTCACCTGCTAGTACTATACGGGTTAGTGACAAGGCATAGGAGAGTGGGATAAGGGCCTCACACTCCAGCATTTGGGCTGCCTCATCAATGAAAATGTGGGAGAAGAAGCCGGCTGGCACCTGGAGCTCACGAGCCTGAGAAGTGGTAGTGACCACCAAACGGTGATGTACCAGCTCTGGGCCTGTGGGTGGGCGAAAGGCCTGGCGGTCCTCAGTTAGGCAGCAGTACTTCAAGGTGGTTGAATCAGTCTGTCTTGGAGGACGATCTGCATACATCACCCTGAGTGGAGTGGCCTCTGGGTGGCCACTGTTGACATAGCCGTGGAAATACTCCCGGATGTAGATGTCTGCAGCGCTGTAGGAAGGGTGAGGCACTATGGACTATTGCCTTAGGACTCAGGCTGCTGGCTAAAGCATGTGTGCATCCTTGCCCGGATGCTAGGGACACTCATAAGACAGACAGACAGGGGTCTTGCCCATGGACTCAAATTTCCTCAAAGAGGACAAAAAGCAAAGACACAGAGAAGGTCAGAGCTTGAAGATAAGTGGGCAAGACTTGGAGCGCATCGGTGATCAGGCAGAGCTTAGAGAAGGTGATTTCTTAACTGAGGCCAAGGGGAGAGAGAGAGCTATGGCCTGAGACCACCCATGACTAGGGCTAGCATTGATCCTGAACATAGCTCCTGGGTGCTTCAAGCTTTGGCAACGAGAATTGGTGCCTGACCCCAGGAGCAGAGCCTGAGAGTTAAGAGGCCAAGGAAGTGCTGCCTAGGATATTCCAAGTAAGCAACAACAGCCTTGACACTCAGATATCCAGTTCAGCCTAGAAATTGGCTCAGGACACGTGGTTATTATCCTGGGCTCTTCCTTCCACCCTATACTCTGGGCTAAAAAGGACTCTCTGCCTGTAATAATATGTGTCATTAGGGAACTAAAAAATAAATTAAAAAATCCCACATTAGTGAAAGAGGAACTTCTTGGTTGAATAGCCTGTGTTGTGTGTGTGTGTGTGTGTGTGTGTGTGTGTGTGTGTGTTTTAAAGAGCCTTGCCTAAGAAACATTGGGTAGGCCAAACACACCATCACTACAACTTCTTCCTTGGTCTAGGGTTTGTGGAAAAGGGACCCATATCTCCATAAGAATCAGAGAGGCAGGGCAGCGGTAAGCAACCTGGGAGCAGCTTTGGGCTCACCTGTTGGTGTGTGTGCAGATGAGCACCTTGGTGTGGGGCTGCTGGACAACCTCGAGGGCAGCCATGGCCAATGTGTAGGTCTTGCCAGTGCCAAAGGGGCCATAGATAAGCAGCGGTGGAATGTGCTTTGTGCCCTCGGGTCTTCTGCCTGCAATGAGCCCCACAGCCAGCTTCTGTTTGTGATTGCCTCGGAATGAGGGTGGGGTGGGCCAGGGGTAGGGCAGGGTGCAGGCAGGAAGGTCAGGAACCACCAGGCGCTCCTCAGGCAGTGCATCCACTGCCTGATGCCAGAACCGGAAGGTCAGAGGGTCAATCTGGAACTGCACCTCCAAGATGGGGCTGTCCTGTGCCTGCAGCCCCAAAGCCATACAGCATCGTGCTGGTAACAGCAGCCACAGTGCATGCTCTGAACTGGCCCGTGCCTCTAGCCGCACTTGGTATACTGTACTGTCAGGTGCAGGTACAGGAGCCACAAGGGCTGTGCTGACTGCTCGGCTCAGCAGAAAGCCCTGGTCAGTGTCTGGCAACAGAGAGGAGGGGAAGGGGACCTCGGCATAGAGGGCCCCTGGAGGTGCAAAGAGCATGCCAAGTGCCGGTGTCTCCAGTGATGTCTTCAGGGATACCTGGCCCTTCATGGCCAGCCTGGTAGAAAGTTATAGGTCAGCTTTCTATGCCATAGTCAAAGACCCATCTCTAAGTCCAGACTTTGGCCACTCCTGCTAGCCCGCTGCCCCACTTACTTGGCTACCAGCTGCTGCTGGGCTGCTTCCTCCTCATAGAGAAATTTGTGCATCCTCTGTCGGTAGTTCGTACGAGAGATGGGTCCCCAGACCAGAACGTTCTGATTGAACTCCAGGGCCAGGGAGGGTAACTTGTACTTGGCCATCAGGGCTTCCTGCTCAGGTGTCCAATCTACCGCAAGCACCACATGGCGGTTGCCTGTGTGCCAGTATTCCAGTTCCTGGGTGCGGCTGGGTGCTGGCTTCCCATTGAGCCCCAGGCTGTGTGTCTGGCCTAGCTGCAACTTCAGCTTTTGGAGAAGCACTGGTCTGCGACCAAAGTCAAAGACCACCCATTGCTCAAAGCTGCCAAAGGAGGCAGCCTGCACAAGCACCCCTACCTGGAATTGGGCTTGGGAGTTGGGCACACAGAAGTGCTTTCCCTGTGCATAGATCTGGTGTGGTGGGAGACTGGGGGCCACCAGTGAGAAGGCTGCTCCAGGCTCTTGCTTGAGTAGGGCCACATGTAGCAAGGGATCCTGGAGAAGGAGACAGGCCATAAAGTGTGGAATGGGCAGAGACGCTGTCAAGGCCTGTGGTGATTCCTTCAACCCTGACCCTTCCTACCCTCCTGAGAAAGGCAGCTTGCCACTTTCTGAGTGTAGTTCACTCAGATTGCTCAGTCTGCCCTGGTTTTCACCTCTGCTCATGGACCTTGCCCAAGGCCCCTAAGATATTTTAAAAAAGAGATGAACAGTTGGACTTTTCAGAGCCCTGTAATCACAAGTCACATTCACTCTCCAGGTGCCGGACACTGGCACACTTGTTTCCTGTATTGGTTAATTTACTCCATTGGGTAATCCCATCCATAGAGTGAGGATGCCATGGTCCCATCATTGTGGAGGAAACTGAGGCAAAGAGGCTATGAGGTCTGTCCTAGGTCACACAGACACAGAAGTGGAGGCGCTGGCAGTATCCACTCCAAATCACATGCTTTCTGTATCTTCCCACTTGTAGTCCTTACACCCTGGGAATCCCTCCACCCAAGCCTGGGGATACCAATAAGATCTGTGACCTCAGGGCTGTCTGACCCTCACCTCAGAGTGGATGGTGAACACCCACTTGTGCTGGATCTTCTTTTCCTGGGCCTGATGAACCAGTGGCTGGTGGCAAGTGACAGACACGCCACGGACAGTCTCAGCCATCTGTACAAAGAAGCTAGGCTTACAGCACGGCAGCCGTGGACCTACCCTCACCCACTCACTAGCCTCTACTTACCACCAACACCTCTCTGCTGCTGCGCTGGTATTCTGCAAGAAGCCGTGCCTGGTAAGGTACCAGCCCATCCTGCCAGGCGGCCCGTTCTCGTAACTCCATGTCTTGTGCCCGCTGAACCCACTCCTGTAACTCCTGTTTTGAGTGTGCTTTGATGCAGACCTCTCCGTGTTCACAGAGATCAGGCCTGGAGAGATGAAGAGGTTAGCAGGGCTTCATGGAGGTCCAGCCTCAGGGGCCAACCCTCTCAGCCCAACCCTGGTCTGTATGGGGAGCAGGAATAGATTGTGTAGGGGGGTTTCATTTGCTCTATACCCCGAATATCCAGGGCAAGGGCTGGCACAAGGAACCTTCTTCAGAGGCTACTGCAGTACTAGCTTGACATACAGAGGGCACAGCAAATGATACACAGGTCCCAGGCTTCGTGGGCCTTACAATCCCTTGGGCTAGCCTTGAGTGTGTGGGGGGTTCCCCCACCCTAGACTCCCACACGATTCTCCTTACCTAGGACAGAGCTCGAACTTGGAGAGCCCCATTGGTGGAGCACGGTGCTTCCAGGGGATAGCCTGGTCAAAGGCCACCATCTGTGCGTGCTCCAGGGAGGAGCAGTGGTTCTCAAATGCCTCTTGAGAACTACAGGTGACCAGGCAGGCATGGCAGTACAGTTTGACCACAGGAGGCTGACCATGGCTGGCTTTCCATTTGTTCTCCACAAAGAGAGGATTTGTGAGCAGATCTCCTCTCTGAAGCCCATCCAGCTGCTCAGCCTTCCACACAGCCATCTCCACAGCACTGTGTGCATACCCACAGCGTGAGGGCCCGTGGTAGCATGGTGCCCCACGGCCCACATACTTGCAGTAGTTTAAAGGATATCTTTTTTGTGGCAGTGGCCGCACCTCCACAAATTGTCGCTTTTGGCCCTCAACTATAACATGGATGAGGAGTGTGGGGCAGATTTGGTGCTTAGGGCAATGGCCCCTGGGATCCACAGGGCAGAGGCGTGGGGGACGGCACTTGAAGCACAGGGCACAGAGTAATTGGAAATAGCCACCAAACTCTGCTCGGATGGTGTCAGCTAGGGTCTGCAGCCTATCTGGGGCTCTGGTGCCCTGCACAGCCTCTTTCAGTTTCAGTCGGGGAAGGTTGTTCTTGAGTTCAAATGTCCAGACCAGTGCCTCCTCAGGGCTTCTGGCAAAGGTGCATCTGTTCCAGTGACGCCTACAGCCCAAGCCTGGGCTATAATAGTGACAGACTTGATAGCGCATAGGTGTTGGGAAGCTGGGCCTGCGGCCCACCTTACGCCAGATCTTGCTCTTGGCTGCTTGCTTGAAGCGGGCCAGCAAGATCTCCCTGAGGCAGGTGTGCTCTACCTCACACAGAATGTAGGTACTCTCATTGAGGCACTGGGTACAGCGGGAGCAGCCCAGGTGAAGGTCTACCTTAGCATAGAGTCCAGCTAAGGATAGCCCGTTGGTGGTGGATGTGCTGGCCGACCTCAGACTGCACCCCACGGATGCCATCTCAGATGAAGGCCAGGTCCTTCAGGATTGTGAGCAAGGCTTCTGGGCAGCTGCTCTACTGAAACCGTCAGCCCTGGAGAAATGATAGCACAAGAGAAGCAAGTCAGTCCAAGGCCAAGAAGGACTACACCCGTCAGGTGTAAGGCAGAGACTTCTGCCCAATTTTGGCTTGTTGGGGAGTTCCACCTGAACTTCAACTCAACCTTTCCTCCTGAAAGGCCTCCAAGTCCTGCCTAAGTGGCCACCAGTAAAAGAAGGAAGTTGAGAGGCAACAGAATCCTCCATCTGGTACCTCTAGGGCTCCTTCACTCCTCAAGTTTCATGACTCCTGGCTGTCTGAAAAAAGTACCCCCTTTCTTGAGATCTGCTAGTTGGCTACGGGGACTACTGTAGCCCACCTGGACTTAGCAACAGGAGCCTCAGAATGGGAGGGCACAGCCTAGCAGAAATCCCACTCTACCCAGGTTTGAGAGTCCTCATCAGAGCTCCCACAGAGATGCCAGAAGGAGAGGTAATGCCCAGAGCCTAGAGCCTGAGTTAGTACCACCCAGCAGGGATGGGAGGGAGAACAGTTAGCTTCCTGAAAACACCTAGTCAGAGCTAAGGGGAACTCTTCTCTCTCTCTCTCTCTCTCTCTCTCTCTCTCCTTCTCTCTCTCTCTCTCTCTCTCTCTCTCTCTCTCTCTCGCTCTCTCGCTCTCTCGCTCTCTCGCTCTCTCGCTCTCCCCCCAGTGTTGAGGATGGTACCCAGGCTTTTTACACATGCCAGGCAAATAATCTATTACTGACCTATACCTAGCACTCTAAACCTTCAAGGGAAGTGTTGAGGTACAAAGATTATGTTTTAATGAAAAGAATGAGCAGCAGGCAAAGCCTGCAGTCTCTCCCTGCACTCCTGTGGAGTTTTCTAAATCATCAGAGCTAGAACCCCATACCCGGCAGCTGGAGAAGCAGGAAGAGGGGTCCATGGAGTTGTCCGATGCTAAGGTCTGTCTGAGGCCACTGATCTTGCCCATTTGCAGGCAAAAGGGTAGTCTTCACACCTCTCTAGGTGGCCCCTCCAGTCCCCAGCCACCACCCCATACTTACCCAGTGAACCAGCATCGACTTAGAGCAGCGATCAGTTTCGATTCTGCCCCTGGGGCGACTCAGACCTCTGACGACAGAGCACGGAAATTACCTCACTGCCCCCCCTGCCCCGCCCCTGCCCCGCCCTCAAGTGATAGCCTCCCTCCCAGACCTGGCGGAGCTCCCTGGACCTAGTAACATTTCCCCCACTCCCCACCCCCACAGTTCTCTTGAGGTCAACACAGCAGGATTTAACCTAGCCCTTTCCCCGGTCCCTCCCCCTACTCACACTTAGATGTCTGTATCCTCTTGTGTGGGGACGGTGAGATGAGCCCCAGGGTAGATGGCTTTAGAGTCAAAAAAAAAAAAAAAAAGCCCCTATTGGGAGTGGGTGGACCTTTGCCTATAGAGCCTTGACAAATTTACTCTGGATGCTATAGCCAAGGGCTAGGGTCCTTGGGAGCAGGGACAGACAGGCAAGGAACTGAGAACTCTATGCTGGGACAGGACCTGTTCCTAAAAGGCACTAGACTTCTTCCTTGAAGCGCTAATGATTATTATCAAGGCTGAGCCCAGCGTGGGGACAGAGTGACATGGTTCCTACCCCTGGGAAAGGGCCCCCTTGTCAGCCTCCAGGAGTGTCAATGGCTGTTATGGGCATAAGGCAAGTGTGTATAATAACGTACATATTTCACATTCCTCCGAGGAATGTCCTCTCTGTTAACACTAATGACTCTGGGAGAATTAGAAACAGCACGAGTCCAGGAGTCGAGGTCTGTCTCTGCAAAATGGTAAACACTGGAACCTTCAGGACAGCCCTTAAGGCAATGGGAAAGAGCTCTAAATACATGGAAATATATAATTTCTTAACTATGCAAAAATATAAGGATTCAATATGAATTATGAGGGGTTTCACAAATTTAGAGGAACAGAGGCAGCTACACTATGAGCTAGCTTGTCAGAAAGATACAAAGGCAAGCAGAGCAGGTTCCTGAGTTTAAGGTCAGCCTAGGACAGAGCAAGGTAGACTCAGGCGTGATGGAAATGATGCGTGGTGGAAATAATTTCAACGTAGGATCCCACCAAACTAGCTTGTCATCCGTGCTTAACTAAGGCAGGCAGATCTCTGAATTCTTTTTCAATGTTGAAAGAAAAATGCATGTTTTCTGTCTCTTAAGAATCAAAGGGCCGGGCAGTGGTGGCCCACGCCTTTAATCCCAGCACTTGAGAGGCAGAGGCAGGCAGATTTCTGAGCTCGAGGCCAGCCTGGTCTACAGAGTGAGTTCCAGGACAGCCAGGGCTACATAGAGAAACCCTGTCTCAAAAAACCAAAAACAAAACAAACAAAAAAAGAATCAAAGGGCTGGGATCACAGGATGCTGATTAATAGGATAATCAAAAGAGAACCTGGAATAAATAAATGAATTGATATGTAAATTTAAAAACTGGGCTTTTGGTCTGCATGAGATGAGCTAAGGGATAGTAGTTCTTTAGAATTTTCTCTAGATCGAGCTGAGATGTCTGGAGATCTCTAGAAAGCAAAAACAGCTCTTCAAGAATTTTTTTTCTTAACAGGATTTCTGACTTGGTCTGAAGATCCAATAATGTTTTTATATAGCAGCTTTTCTGGTCTTTCCTCAATACTGAGAGAGGGAGGAGGGAGGGAGGGAAGGTAGGAGGGAGGGAGAGAGAGAGAGAGAGAGAGAGAGAGAGAGAGGAGAGAGAGAGAGTTAGAGAGAGAGAGTTCCCTTAGACCTGACTAGGTGTTTTCAGGAAGCTAGTTGCTGGATATAGCAGCTATCCAGATAGCTTTTAGAATTTTTACTAGCAGAGAGAGCTATCTCAACCAGGAGTTTTTAGAATAGCAAGAAAACACTGTCTTAGAGCGGAGCAGAGGAGAGCAGAATGCGCGCGCGCGCCCACACACACACACACACACACACACACACACACACACACACACAGAGAGAGAGAGAAAGAGAGAGAGAGAGAGAGAGAGAGAGAGAGAGAGAGAGAGAGCACAAGCGAGCAATCTGGAAAGCTATCTCAGCATGAACCCAGGATTTGACTTCCGAGTTGTTTGTTTTTGCCGCTCCCAGACACCCCTTCTCCCAGAAGCGCTCTCTAAGGCTGGCTGGTCCTTGGCAAGTCAACCCCTTCAGATTCACAGAGATATTGGGAGTGTGGCAGAATTCATCATAGAGCAGGAAGCGCTGGGGCATTGTGCATTCTCGTTTGAGTTGCCTGAGCTCAGTGGGACCGTGCAGTGTGGTCATCCTAGAGGCTGAGTAGCCCACGGAGCTGAGACACTGCGGCACTGGGGTCCTCGCTCACAGGCTGCGGAGGACAGACAGACGTGGACTCAGCAGAAATGACCAAATATCAGAAAAGACTGCTTCCTCCTTGTGGTTTGGGTCATTCACAATAGGGTGGCGGGTGGGAATACTCAATGATAGCTCCTCCTCAGTGAGGGATGGGGTTTATGAGGGAGGAGCTGAGGTTGCTTGCCAATCCCCAGCTAGGAGGAACTCAACCCTCACTGTTTGCATCTGTAAAGTCCTGAAGAGCACAGATGTGTCAGAAATAAGTTTTAGGTTGGGTGTGGTGGCACATACCTTTAGATAGTACAGAGGCAGGTGGATCCCTGAGTTTGAAGCCTGCCTCATCATAAAGTGAGTTCCAGGACAGCGATCCTGTACCAGAAGGCGTGCACATATTTGTGTGTATGTGTGTGTGTATGTGTGTGTGTGTTAAGTTTGGGGTCACAAAGATCACCACTTCAATAGAAGTGTCTAGATAAAGCAAAACTTGTGGATCAAGACAGTGTGTTCAAAATGTTCAAAAGAGGAAACACACACTTGGTTTTCATTCTGACTCAGGTGGTGACTATGCCTTTTCCCCACTGGCTGGTCTGAAAAAAATTGGCACACAGAAAATGATGGGCCAGAGAACTAACTGTTACTGCCCCAGGTCATCAGATTGCTGGAATGTAGCTGGAGGCCTGTTGTGTAAAAAAAGGTTTGACTAGGTGGGAAAATTAAAACATTTACAAGAAAGTCTTACACACAGTAGAGAGGATAAAAAAAAATTTTAATTCCTTTTATAGTATTTGGTAGAAAAGCTTCATATTTAACATTTCTTACAGATGGACAAGCAGATCTCTGGGTCAGAGTCTACAAATTTATCAGAATATGCATGCAGGAGTCTAATACATGGTGTAAAGCAGCATCCTATCCACATTCTGAAAAAGATGGCTTGCTCTGTGCTCACTTGTTAGCAGTTAGTTAGCATACTGAAGCAGAAATGACAGAATGGTACTAGCCTCTATCAATGTCTTATAGCAGATGGTTCAAAGACATAAACAGATAAAATCATAACAGCCTAAAAGAACTTCAGGTAGAATTATATCAATTAGCCATCTTAGCCTTGGAATGAAACAAGTGTCATCACTCACCCCTACCCTAGCAGACATGTTGAAGCTGGCTCCTCCCAATGTAGGTTAAAAGACACAGTCAATAGCTTGACAGGTCACAAAGGTCACCATGGAATTCTTTTTCTTTTCAGAGAACCAGTTGTTAAACATCTACCAGCACACTATCAATAACTTCATCCCACAAAACTAAAACAATTTTGTATAGAAAAAAAACCCCTCATTATTAATAAAGCAAAGCCAGGAAAACAAAAGGAAACATTGTAACTGTTATCACAGGTAAAAGTCTGACTTCTTTAATATAGTATGTATTTTAAACTATAAACATTATAAGTTCAGAAAAACTATGAAAAATTAGGCAGAGTATATGAACCAATATTTGCTATACAAAGAAAAGTGGAAATAGAAGTTGTTCCAAATGTAGAGAAAATATTTACCTTCATGTGAGGAAACACAGACCAGAACCTCTTGATCGAATCTCCATTTTGGATCGTCAAGACCACACTAAGTCTCCGTCCAACTGAAAGACAACTAGGTAGCCACATCTAGAATTACAGTGGGCCCATACCAAGGAACAGTAACAGACAGTGGTTGCTGGGTTTACTCATAGCAGCCTTCCTTCCAATCACCACAGATCCAGGTCTCCAAACCCAGCATCATCTCAATGGTGGTCCCCCTCACATGCAGGGAATACTGGGAAGCCACTGAAAAGGGGGTCTCTCAGTTCTGGACACTTTACTAAAGAAGAAAATCAAAGTGTTCAGCAGTGCATTCTTGACTGTAACACACACACACACGCACACACACACACACACACACACACACTCAAAACAGTCTATTGTAGAAATCAGAAGTAAGCTGAAGTAGCCAGTGTGGGACTTACTGTTTTCTCAGCCTTTGCAACTTTGCTTTGGGACCAGGTATGTCTCCATAGAATGAAGAATGCTTCTAGAACAACTTGGTCAGGCACCACACAGACACAAAGGACCCTGTTCTCTGACCTCAGCTGTGCTAAAGCCAGATAATCTTCCAGAATGTTCCCATGCCAACCAACCATACTTGGCTTCTAAACCTAGACTCCCTGACTAAACACTGAGATCCAAGGGCCTCCTCAGCTTCTCTTCCTGAGTGTCTCACATGTACCTAGCCCCAACTCTTCTCCTCTTACTCCTCTAGCAACATCCCTATCACAGCAAAGGATGTCCATCCTCTCAGGAACCTAAGTTGAAAAGATATGCCCTGGATACCCCATTTCATACCATATCACAACAAAGAAATGCCAGTACAGATATGTGATCTTATTCATCCTAGCTGTAATCCCTCCATGGCTTTTACTATTTCCTGTGATAATCACATCTCAGGAGTAAGCACTGACCACAGTGACTGCCTGGATGCCACTTAAACAGAGTAATCAGAGTGAGCATCACTAGAGACAGACAGATGGATGGATGTCACAAGCCCTGTGATGAGGTATTGGGAGGACACAACCCCCTGTTTCCTGTTAAAGATTGAGCTTCACCCCATTACAATGATCCCCATACAGACTCCTGTTCACTTCACAGAAGTCCCAGGTACTAGGCCAGACTGAAGAGGCCAAAAAGACCCCAAAACTGGTATGACTGAAATCTATAATTGGACTAAGGAGGAAAATGCATATGCAAAACTATTAGATCATTAATGAAACTTTAATAAGTTGTAAATGCACACACACACATATGCTAATACTATGTCTTACTCTCTTATTGCTGTGATTAAACACTACAACAAGAGTTTACCTTAGCTTACAGTTTCAGAGGCTTAGAGTTCATGATGGTGAAATGAAGCAACAGCTGAGAGCTCACATCTTAGTCAAAACTACAAGGCAGAGAGGACACTGGGGATCTTTTGAAACATAAAAGCCCACCCACCAGAGACATACCTCCTCCAACAAAGCTATACCTCCTAGTCTTCCCTAAGCAGTTCTACCAAGTAGAAACCACTGAGAAAAATTAAAAGATAAGCCACTGTGATAAGAATGGGCACTATAATGCTCTGAATGAGAATGGCTCCCAGAGACTCCTAACTTTGAATAGGTAGAACTACTTGGAAAGGATGAAGGGAAGTGACCTCACTGGAGGAAGAGTGTCACTGGAGGTGGGTGTGAGGTTTCAAAAGTCCATGCCAGTTAGCTCCCTCTACCTCCTATTTGTGGATAGAGATGCAGGCTCCCAGCTACTGCTCCAGCACCATACCTGTCTGCCTGCCATCATACTTTCTACCACAGTGGTCATGGACTCTAACCCTCTGCAACCATGAGCCCCAAGTTAAATGTTTTCTTTTATAAGTTGCCTTGGCTATGGTGTTTTGTCACAGCAATAGAACAGTAACTAAGAAGCAGCCAGTGACAGAAAAAAAAAAATAGTAAAAACAAGTGTGCTTGACAAACTATAAGCAGATTTCTTTTTCTTTTTTCTTTCTTTTCCGCCTTCCATTGCTGGGACTGAAGTAGAAGTTTTACATACTAGACAAGTACTCTACCCATGAGCTAATACTTCCAATCCACAATCTTTTTAAAATTTCAAACTTCAAAGTTCAAGTGCAGTTTTTATTGGTTGGTTGGTTGGTTTGTTGGTTGGTTGGTTGGCTGGCTGGTTGGTTGAAGAGAGCTTCTCACTATATACCACTGGCTGGCCTAAAACTTGATATGTAGACCTAGCTGTCCTGGAACATACAGAGATCCACCTGCTTCTGCCTCCCAAGTGCTGGAATTAAAGGTGTGTGCCACCATGCCTAGCAAAAGTGAAGAAAAAAAAACTCTTTGAAAAATATTGTTAAGAGAAGTGAGAAGTACAAGCCATAATCTGGGAGAGATGATACTTATAAAAATAAATCTGATTAAAAGATTTAATAAAAGGCTAATATCTGCCCCTATCTTCAGTCTCAGTAGTTGTAAGACGCTGTGTTAGATTCCCCAGCACTGCCCCCTACCCCACCCTATTCCCTACCAAAAAAGAAAAAGAAAAAACGACAACAGAAGTCATAATTAACAAAATGGACCTAGATGAAAATGGGCAAAAAGGGAGCTGAAGAGATGACTCAGTGGGGAAGAGTACCAGCTGCTCTTCCAGAAGTTTCAGGTTTAGTCCCCAGCACCCATGTGGCAGCTCACAACTATCTCTAATTCTGTGGGCCCCTGACATGCTGGTGGTGGTGGTGGTGGTGGTGGTGGTGTGGTGGTGGTGGGTGTGGGTGTGTATAATAAAAATAAATAATCATTTTTAAAAAGTAGACAAAAGACCTGACACTTTCCTGAAGAGGATGTATGGGCACATAAAAAGGTCTTTTAAGGACTGAAGAACTAGCTCAGCAATTAGAAGCTCTTCCTGCTTTTGCAAAGGATCTGGATTTAATTTACAAGTTCACAGCACCCACATGGCAACTCACTCTTTGTTTGGTTTGGTTTTTTGACAGGTTTTCTCTGTGTTGCCTTGGGTGTCCTCAAGATCCACCTGCCCCTGCTTTCTGAGTGCTGGGATTCAAGGTATGAGCCACCACCAACTGGCTTCACAACCAATCTCCAGTTCAGGGCCTCTGATGTCTTCTTCTGGTACTACAAACACCAGGCACATATGTGTTGCAGATACATACATGTAGGCAAAATGCTCATACACCTAAAAATACAAACAAATATTTTTCTTTCTTTCTTTTTAGACCAGGCTGACCTCCAACTCAGAGGATCTGCCTGTCTCTGCCGCAGAAGTGCTGAGATTAAAGGCGTGCACCACTACCACTAGGCACAGGCACAAATCTTCTTTTTAAAAGGTGTTCTGTATCATACGCCATCATGCAATTGCAAATTAAAACAACAGGGAAGGGTGGTGAGATGGCTCAGTTTGTAAAAGCACTTGCTGTACAAGCCTGACAACCCAAGTTCCATTTCTGGAACCCATATAAAAGGTGGAGAGGACTAACTCCACAAAGTTGTCCTCTGACCTCCACATGCACATGGCACATGCACCCCAACATACATCATGCACACAGTGATATAATCACTTTCTAATAGAGAAGTTGAACGTGGTGACACATGTCTGTAATCCCACAGGAGAGGTGGAACGATTACAAGTTCGAAGCTATCTTGGGCTGCACAGTGATAAAATCTCAAAACAAACAGCCGAACCGTGAGAGGCCACCTACACCTATCAGAATGCCAAAGTCCAAAATGGTAAGTATACTGCATGGTGTGAGGATGTAGGTCAACAGCTACACTCATTGCTGGTAGAAATGCAAAACGATACAGCTGTGCACCAGAAGACAGTGACAATTGTTTACAAAAAAAAAAAAAAAAAAATGTTTCTGCATGATCCAGCAATAGTTATATATTAAAAAAAAAAAAAATAGACAAAACATGTCCTCCTTTGGTGGGTGAGTGGGAAAGCTGCAGTGTATCCAGATATGGGGTATCATTCAGCACCATCCTCTGTGGACCCCATGCTTTAGAACACTATAAGCTGAGTGAGTAGACTGCTCCTCTGCTCCCAATTCTTCCTTCTTACATTCTCTTCCAGCAATTAGCCAGCGCTGGAACCTGTCTCCAGGGACCTCTCAGTCGGGGCACAGGAGGTTGACCCTTCTAATCTATGGGGTTATATTCTGCAGCTGGTGACTGCCACAAATGTCAGGAGTAGGTGTCAGAAGACCTGAGTAAGGGACAGTCCCCTTGCCCAGAGGCACCAAATAATGATAATGTTGGGACCAGAGTGACCATAGAGAATAACAGTGAAGAATAATGTGGACTCTCTTGGCCTGAGAGATGGAGGGGTATGGCTTAGTGAGGAGGGGATATCTGAAGTGAGATTGTAGAAAGGTGGCCTGAGCAATAGGTGGATGGTAACATCCTTCCTAGAGATAAGAAACAACAGGTGTTGGTGACAACCTTCTTAGAGACAAAAAACAACAGAAATGAACATGTTCAGGGGAGAAAGTAAGAATTCTGTTTTGGACACATTAAATCTGAGGTGCCTACAGACTTTCTGCAGGATCATAGGTGTGCTGGAGACAGGGGGTCCATGAAATGTGATGATAGGAAGGGCCCATTGCCCATCTCTTTGCTCTATTGCAGTGGAGCATGCTCATGGAAGAACACTGAATCACACCATCTTTAGATGGGAAGCAGGTATTTGTTAGGTCCCCCTTAGGAAGTTACACACCCATCAACAACCACCTCAGGAAATCTGTGCCTTACTCAACTCTCATTTAAATGATACGACATGCTATCTGCCTCTCTGTTCTGTAGAATGTAGGAGAGGCCTATCTGTGGTCCCCTAGGAATCATAATACCAAATAGGAGAATAGTGGTGAAGAAGGATCTCAAGCAAGCAGGGCAAGGGAAGAAAACAGCTAGCTGGACAGTAATGGCCTCTCCCAACCCTCTAGAGAAGTTGCAGGAACTTCAGCATTGGGACAAGGTGAAGTAGTTTCTCTAGCTTTGTATCCTCACCTTGTTCCACATTCCTAATAGTTCTACAATGTCTGCCTTGACTTGTAAGTAGTAACTCTCTGTTGTTTCTGGGCCACCCTGTCTGCACAGTCTGATGCAGCAACAGGGAGGCTCACAGAGAGATCCCTAGCACCTATGCTACGCATACCTGCACTGTGAGCTGAACACAGAAGACAAACAGTACCTGGTATAGTTATTAAAACTGTTTGAACAGGGAATGGTGGTGCACACCTTTAATCTCAGCACTCAGAAGACAGAGGCAGGTGGGACCCCTGTGAGCCAGGCCAGCCAGGTCTATGTAGAGACCCTGTCTCAAACAAACAAAAACAAAAAAGCCACTACACCAACAAAAAAACAAAACAAAAAAACTGCTTGACTTCAGGACCCAGACTATAACTGGACTCTGTGGGCAGATGTGTCTGAAGGACCTGAAACAATGCCAGCACTGTCACAAGGGGCATGGTTTTACAAGTTAAATTTGGTTTCTTAGAAGCTTTCATTACAAGAGACAAACACACAAATTATAAAAGTGTTTTTTTTTATTTAAATCAAAGTACCAAGCAGATACTTGCTAAACACATACAAAGTAGAACTCAAAGAACTCAAACTTGCCCTTCTGCGTGCCTCCTGGGCAGGCATGGAAAGGAACTTGCACCCTCTGCAAAACCAAATCCTGTCCTATTTTCTCAAAAAACCAAACTGAAAGCAGCCGCAAGCACCCGTGTTTGCATGTGGAGGGGGAAGACCTTCCTTCCTAGGCCCTGAATGGCCCAACAAGCAGGGAACACAGCAATAGAAATCAGTAGGAACCAGAGAGGCAGGTACAAACACATGGTGGGGCAGTGATCACACTTCCTCTCCCAGAGCTGAGGGTTCCATGCAAACAGGACTATTGGGCCTTCTCTGTCTTGCTAGAAGGCCTTGGAGGGTGGGCTGTAGACAGCCTCTGAGGACACTGGGAAGGAGTGCTATGAACTAATTCTGAAGCTGATTTGAGAATTACTATTGTATGGCTCTGAAATAAACTTCACCTTCCAGTACCTCCATGCTCTAAGGGGCAAGGGCCAAAAATGTTTCAACCTTGCTCTTATGAAGAAAGGAAACTGGCCCAGATCCCCAAAGCAAATGACATCTGGAGTTTGTGCCAAGGAACGGCTCTTGGTTCCTAGGACTGGAAGGTTTTATTTGTGACATCAATCTAATCTGAGCTTGTAGAGCAGGGACTTCAAGGAAGTACCCACCCTGCTGGTCCTCCCAATGCCCCTAGAGTCATATAGCTGCATATAACAGGACTTGTAACTCAATGAAAAAAACAGGTTTTTAAAAAGGAGTATATACATAAACAGGTAAACATCTGCCAAAATCAGCTGATTCATGGCCACAGTGAACAGTGATGGAACAGAGGGAAAACAAGAACCTCAGTAGCTTGACACGGGGTGAGAGCAGGGGCAGGTAAGGACCTAGTCACAGCAATGGTGTAAAAGGAATCTGGGCACTTGAGGGGGATGCATGGATGGAAGGACAAGGTAACCTTCAAAGCAGTGAAATGGGACAGTGGCCCCTTCCTGCTATGGGGCCCTTGAAAGGAAAGCCTTCAGTTGACAGAACAGGAGGTTCAAGAGGCACCTTAGGACTATCCCAGGACATCCTTTACCAAGAGGCCAAAACTTTGTTCCCTGAATTGTTTGGTTCCAAGAACTCTGGCCTAGGGAGCCCCTAGCATGGGCCCAAACCTAGACCTGTAAAAACTGCCTGAAGACAGCCTTCCATGGAACATTCTAGATCCTGTCTTCCAGCTGACAGACCCACCACTCTAAACAGCCTTACATACCCTGGAGCTCTCAAGATAGAGACACTGAGTATTGGCCAGAGAGGCCCAGCTCCATCTCCAGGAAAGATTTAGGGGCCCAACTATAGGGGAGTAGAAGAGCCAACTGCACACAGGGAGTCATTTGAGCGATCCCAAGACTCCACAAAAATCTTCCAGAGCTTTGCCTCAGGGAAAGACACTACTTAAGACCTCTAGCACCTGGCTAGGTGTGTATGTATTGGTGCCCTGGGTCCCTCCCAGAACTGACTCAGGAGCCTAGGCACTCAGCATTGTTTTGGTTGAAAACACTATAAATTTGATTTTTTTTTTTTTCCCTAGAAGGCTACTAAGCAATTTACTTAAAAACACCTGCAGCCCATGTGCAAAGGAGTCTAGAACATGCCAGGTCCATGAGACCCCTTTACCACCTGAGTGCCTATGGGGTGGGGGATGGGGTCCTGACTGGGGTCTGCACTTAGCCCCAGGGCATGTTCCCAACAGTGAAGGAACATGGACACTGGCCATACTGAACCAACAGAGAACTGTGGGAAGAGACCAAATCCATAGGATCTATGGCTTCCACACTCAGGCATGCTGCCTAAGACATGTGTCAATAAAGTCCCAGCAGGCTCAGCCCCATGGGGGTGCAGGCACTAGGACCTATGATTAGCTGGGCTCTGGTGCTGGCTCTGTAGCTGTACCAGAAGCACCCAGGCCTCCTCCTGGTCAGTGACCCTCTGGTTCCTGCTCAAGGCCCAATGTGTAAACAGGATTAATAAGCAACAGATGGAAAAGAGTATTTCCCACGAAAAAAGGGGAGGAAGTTTATAAGTTGGAGACAGATTTTCCAGGTTGCTGGCAACATTCTGCCCCCTTTTCTTCTCTTGATTCATCCGGCAATCCTCTCTTTGGTTCAGCCCATCAGACCTGCTTGTGCTGAGCCAGCCCTGTGGCCTGTGTCTGTAGTGGCCTCTGCCTGCAGTGGCCTGAGGAGAGGCAGCCAGCCCATCTTGGAAGGATTTTACCCTCCCTGCCAGCTACTTCTGCTCATGGTCATCTGCTACAGCGGCCACCTCAATAGTGGCTGTGTGCTCCTCAGGTCCAGTAGCAGCTGCTGTAGGCATTGTCACAATGGTGCTGCCTGCAGGTGATGCCTGAGCCACATTCTGTAGGGTGGGTCCCAGGCCAGGTAGGGTGAGCAGCTGTAGGGGGCTGACCACTTTTAGTACTGTGCTGCCATCCTGCATAGCAGCTGTGCTCAAAACTGTGAGGCTGGATGTGTCTGGATGAATCTCTACCGTGCTGGGGAAGGTAGAGCCAGAGGAGGCCAGAACCGTGTAGCCTCCAAGCAGTGGAGAGGCCGGTGAACTGGCTGGGGCAGCTTGAGGAGAGCCCTTGCCCAGGACCGTGGAGGGCAGTGTAGATACTACTTTGCCAAGTGGCACACTGGTCAACTGGGACATAGGCATTCCTGGGCTAAGAGCAATCTGTGCAGACTGTGTAAGCACCTGGGAAGCCATAGCAGCTGGTCCAGATGTAGCCCGTGCAAGACGAGGCCGCTTCATAGGGGATGGCAGGGAAACTGGGGTCAACGTCATGAGCACATTGCTGAGGTGCTGGGACTTGTGCTTCAGCTCCTTGGCACGGCGGCGATGTTCATCACACTGCTGTTCCAGGGCTGCGGGGGACACACAGCATCACCACAGAGAATAGGGATGAGTACAGACAGTATTCCCACAGGGAAAAAGCAGACATGAACCATCAGTGAGCAGATCAAAAACCAACAGCAACTGGATGACTAGAGGGCTGCTTGCCCAAGGTTGGCAAGGTTGGCAGCAGTGGGCCCCTTAAGGCCCTCGTGATGACTCAAGACCCTGGTTCCAAAGAGTAAGTGCTATAAGAAATACCTTCCCCTCAGCATCAATGTGTTCTAGTGAGTTTCACATGAAAGTTGTTGTTAGACCAAAGCAACCAAGTAAAATACCTATTTACACACACACACACACACACACACACACACACACACACACACACACACACACACAAGAGTCACGTGCAGGGCACATATTTAAGTAAAAACACCAGGGAAAACTTATTTTAATACACAAACACCACAGGATAATCTAGCTCTGGCTGGAGCAGATGTTTTTTTCCATTTCCCTGTCCTATTCCTTTAAATTAAATAACTTGGTTCATCACAAAAATGTCAGTAAATAGTGACCTGTGCTTTCTGTACTGACTAGGTCTGGCCACAGCCACTGGAGTTTTACTGATTTTTCCATGTAGGATGTTTAGTGTTGTTCTGACTTCTTAGTCCTCAAATGAAAAGCTCACCTATGCAGACATGTCTCAGAAAAGTATGTGGACACACGACTAGAGAGGTGAACCTACAGGCTCCTCAAACCCCACATTGCTGCTGGGCATACCTGCCAGATCCCGAGCATACTGTTCCCGAGAACGATCCATCTGGCACTTGTGGCTGGCCAGTACCTTCTTCACCAGATCCAGCATGCCAAAGTTTTGCACAATGTTGTTGAGGAGGACAGCATCTGAAAGAGACAACACCAAAAACTTAGTAAAAATCTAGGCTACTCCTAGAGTTCCTGAATTCTGGTGCTGAATTGGCTCCTGATGGACCTCTTACGGAAGGAGCCAGCTCCAAAGATTCTCCTACTGACAACTCCCTCAGCACAGTAGGATCCTGTGTTCAGGTTCAGCTTCTATCCCAGCCACATGGCAGGGCCTGGGGCTAGCAGGAGAGTGACTCAGGCCCTCTTACCTCGGAGTTGCAGGGGTGGGTCCTGCACTCGCTGCTGCAGGCCTTTCATGGTTTCCTCCAGCTCCTGTTGGAATTCCTGTATGACTTCATCCAGTAAGCCTGCATCCTTCAGTCCGCGCCAGAATGCAAATGTGTCATCTATGATGGAGAAAGAATCAGGTAGACAGAATACAAATCAATGTACAGAGTAACTGACAACAGGAAGTAGTGAAGGACATAACTTCAGGAGGCCAGCACATAAAGCATTGAGTTCTGTATTATAGCCCATAAATCTAGCAGGTCAGTGGTTGGATCCTAAACCCAGCTAGGATCAGATCATCAATAGATAGTTCCTATTATGGGCCCACCCATAATCCTGAGAAGCTGAGGGAATATACCTCCAATGGTTGTGGTCCAGTCACCAGGGTCCTCACAGGTCTCTATGGTGATGGTGGCAGGTGAGCCATTCACTGCGGGTAAGGCAGAGCTGTGGGTGAGTGTTGCTCTACATTACAGCCCCCAGAACTTTAAGTCCTAATAACCCTTCTAAGGCACCATCTGAATCCTTCTTTGCTACCCATTTTCACAGAACTGATAAGCACAATACACTAGTAATTCTCTACTTCATACAGAGTACTTCTCTACTCCACAGTGAGTTTATTTTCAATCATAGATGTCTTTAAACACACAAAGAACGAGAAAACACCCTCTGAGCTATTATTCAACTTCAGCAGTTCCCAACATTTTGCTCCTCTAGTTTTATGTGCAAGTCCCTGCAACTGAGCCTTGGGAAGGAAACAAGCAGGGGAACTTTCTGCCCACCTTGCCTCTCTCTCTGCCCTATGGGTCACTCTTACCTCATCTAAATTTGACTGATGCCAGAGCAATCCTAGAACTCATCGTATTTCCATTCTTTTATATTAAAAGAGAGACAAACCATCCATTCTTGTGTATCACCAAGTACATTTCTGATATCTATGAACTCAATGACCATAGAGTTTGTACTTAGAAGTTCTGGAGTTTCTGACCAAGGTTTCATGTACAGATCTAGCACAGAGCAGACTCAGAAACAGACATATTCCAGAAACTTCCCAACTGGCCTACCACTCATCAGTGCTGCAATGCTGGTGAGTCATGTATGCATGGAATCAACTGAACAGAAACATCTCTCCCTAGCCATGTGATATTAAAGCCAAAGACTCATAGAAATCCTAAGCTAAAAAACTAAATAACCAGAAAAGCTAAATGCTACCCCCAATTCTGTCTTTCCCAGGCACTACAGCCTTGATTACAGGGCTCAGAAAGCCCTCTTGTTCTATCAGGATATGGCACTAGAAGTTCCTATTTGCCCTGGCCTGTCACCTACAGTCAATGTTCTTTTTTCAGGAACCACTATTTATTAACTATTTACTGTAAAAGCTATTCTATACATTTCTTTTTTGCATGAGACCTACAAAATAATCCCATGAAATTGGCATACTGGCTACCATTTCACTAAGGCTTGCAGGAATAAACTAATAGATGTTCTTCCAGTCATGATGGAGCTACACACTGATAAATATATCATCAGTTGGAAACACCACAAGGTTGAAAATGCATTTAATATACTTATCAACCAAATCCCATAGTTTAGCTAACTCCAAGTATACTTAAAACACTTCACTAGCCTCTGAAGGGCTGTGACTAATTTTAATAACGGAAACCAAGTCAGCCACCAAGACCTGGACCACTCACTCCCCACACTGCCTTTTGTTTTGATGTGTCCCCAGAAGAGCTCTGTCCTGACTCCCTAATATACCTGGTGCTTTGGATCCAGAAAGGAGCTAAACAAAAGATACTGTCAGGTCATGGTAAACCAGAAACATGGACTAAGGCAGAGCTAACAAAGGTCAGTCCCTGACCTATGACCCTGGGTGACCCTGAGCTTCTGAAGAGGAGAATGTACCACTGTCAGAAGAGCTGAACTCTAACTCTGACTCTGCCAAATCTTGACCAACTAGTCTACAACAAAGCACTTTGAAAAACACAGAAAGAACTCATAGGACCTCACTCTTCCCCCATCCCCAAATGAGGCTCAGTTGGCCTGGTTAAACAGAGGTCATAGATCCTTGATCATTTGGAAGTACATGTCAGCTTGACACTGTAGAAGAATCGCTAAGTGACACTGCCAAGAAAGAGAAAACAGCTCAGTTTCACCAGGTAACACAACAAGCAGCTCATATCCCAACTTCATTCTTACTTCCATTTACAAAAATCCTCTCTCAAAACAGATAGAGTTCTAGAAAACTGCAGAGAGATAGTAGTGCATGCCTTCAATCCCAACATTTGGAAGCAGAGGTAGGTAGATCTTTGTGAGTTCGAGGGCTAGTTCCAGGACAGCCAGGGCTACACAGAGAAATCTTGTCTCAAAAAAAACATGAAAAGGGGTGGGAATATAAAAGTCAACCTTTCTACAACTCTGAAGGATAAATATCAACAGAGAAGACTATCCTAAATTGTCACCCAAAATCAAAATGGCAGGAAAGACCTGCATCCAGGTACCAGTAAGATCTGAAAAAGACAGTTTTTCAAAGCACCAAGTACCAAAGAACACGTATCTCCAATCCAGGAAAATGTTGAGTGGGAGACAGCAGGCCTGGGGACATAGGCCATCCATTCTTTATACCCCTCTATATGTAAATTACTATTTTTAAATGAAAATAACAGAAGTGTTTTAAGATTCCCTACAAGCAGATAGGTGGCAGTGGTACATGCCTTTAATCCCAGTAGTCAGGAGGCAGAAGCAGGCAGATCTCTGTGAGTTCAAGGCAAGCCTGGTCTACAAAATGAATTCTAGGACAGCCAGGGCTACAAAGAAACCCTGTCTTGAAAAACAAACAAACAAACAAACAACGATTCCCCATTAGCAAACCCAACAAATTCCCAGATGTGCTTCCAGGAAAGCTACAAAGAAGGCTGACCTAACACTGTAGGGCCCCATGTGGAAGGAAACAGACAAGGTGTATGGCAGCCAGAGAGGACTGGTCAGGATAGTTGTAATTGACCTGCAAGACTGGCAGCCTCTTGCACCTACCATCAGCTGCAGCTGGTGTGAGCGGGATGTACTCTGTGGATGTGGGGCTGCTCAGGGATACACGGGCCCCTGAGAGGTCAATCTTGGTGCTGCGGCAAGTATTAGAGCAAACCTTGTCATGCTGGTAGAAGTCTAGCTCTCCAGAGTCCATGATCTTCCTGTGGAGAGGCCAGAGCAGTTCAGATGAGACCTAACTGAAAATACCTCATCCACTGTCTAACTGCAGGGGCCAAAGTTGCCAACTGGTTCCACTGAGGTAGAAGATGAGCTGCAACTTTCATTGTGCACAAAGCTTAATGTAAGTGTAGAACAGGTGGCACAGCCACCCCAGGCCACACACACAGCATTCTATCCACAGGAGGGAGATGAAAATACTAGCTAGCAAGTATCTATATTTTGAGTACGGACCTAGGGAAGAGACCCACAACTAATAAAGGTGGTGAGTGGCTTAGTACTGAAGAAGAGAGGTAGGAATCATTTCCAGGGACAGCCTTACCTTTTAGAAGGACAGAAAGGGAGTTGCTCAAAGCTTAAATTAAGACAATATCTAAAGCTATAGTCACTTATTCTCACCTACCAGGGTCTTCCCTTCTAAATACTTCCTCTTGTCTCTATGAGGTCTTGGATTACCAACTTGACCAGTTTCAACCAGCCTAATATGACCCATAAACAGAAGGCCAGAAGCTCTAGCTATACTTAGCCTATAGGCAGTACTGGCCTGAGACAATTCTAACATACGTCCCTCAGCCTGTGGTTACAACAGCTATCCCATATCCTAGAAAACAGAGGGGATCTTGGAAATATAAGGCTAGGAGCTATGAGAAAGTATCCAGAGCTGATTTCTCTGAGGCTAAGCTCTGATTACTTGGACAGAAAACAGTACCTGAGGGAGTGGCTGCTTAGGAAGTAAGGTGGCACTGGTTGCTGCAATACTCCTAACAGAGCATATTAAATTCCAGATACACAGATATGGTGGCACTTGGGTCATAAAAGAATGTGAGCCTGATATGTCCTAAGTACCTGTGCTCTTTGTAAGAGACTTTAATGAAAAGTAATAAAAAAGACAGAAGTAAAGAATAGCATAAAAAACTGTTAAAAAATTAAACCTAAATGTCTATGCACAAACACCAGGTTATATCCTTAAGTTTTAACAGTGATATATTCAACGTACACACACACACACACACACACCATCA
Organism: Mastomys natalensis; assembly: GCA_021653895.1. Taxonomy (NCBI): domain Eukaryota; kingdom Metazoa; phylum Chordata; class Mammalia; order Rodentia; family Muridae; genus Mastomys; species Mastomys natalensis. The sequence goes on along the minus strand of JAJTUV010000110.1, from coordinate 208,305 downwards.
CCACCACCATTACCATTAAGTAAAGAATTAGTGGGAATTAAAATAAACTTAACTAAAATACCTCTTCAAAAATCTAAAACCAAATGAAAAAGCAATGGCTGCAAACCCCTCCATCATCTCAAGCTGGTCAGATGCCCACCTGAGCATGATGCCATTCATCCGGATGGCTCTCTTCCAATCCTTCAAGGTAGATTTCCCTGCCAGGTGCACAAACTCCTTTGGGCTGATCACATGTTCATCGTACTAGAAAGAAACACAGTAGAGGACCTTCTCAGCCTGACACAGGCCTGGTGAAACTGCAGCACAGCCTATTCTCCCTTCCTGCTCCAGGCTGTACTAGAAGTTCAGAGCAAGAAGAGAACCATAGCTCTGTCAGCCACAGACCTCAGTATAGAACACTCTGACACAGTGTTCTATTGGAAGTTCTAGCCAGTTCTCTATCTGATACTTGGCATGCTACAGCCCCACAAAAAATGCATTATGTAGGAGATGAAGGGGCAGACCACAGCAGAGAAGAGAGCTCATGTACGCTTCTACTAGAAAAAAAAAACAAAAACAAAACAGCAAATCTCTTTCTCACAGATAACTTATTCCTTTAGTGATGTATACCCATATCACATCAGAAAAACATGGTATTAATCAAAATCTAAGCATATAGCCTACCTATGGATGACACCTTGCCTGGATGGGCCCACTAAGAAACCACAGAAATGTAAAATGCACAGTGTTCTGTCTTGCATAGTGCTCACACATGTCCACCTCAAAGTTAGGAGAACCACATTCTTGACTCAATAGTGTTCTGTGTTTGCTAGGGCAGAAAGCTTTGAAAAGTAAAACATACCATTCATTTTTCTTAAGCAAGCAATGACTAGAACCAAAGAATGAAAATAAAGTTCAGATGGACCAGTTTCTGCAGGTAGCATGGTCACAACTGTCATGACCATCTGCTGGTAGAAGGGATGGGCCTGATCCCCTGATAATCCATAGCAACAGGAAAGAACTCTCTTTACACTGCTGATCAGAGCAGCACTGGAAGACCACTGTAGTGTCCAGCATCCAGCCCTTCTTACTGCAATCATCTCTACTCATCTGACCTTGCCTTCCTGGCTGATCCTGCTCATGTCTGGTGCTCTGGTTCCAGGGACCTATTCATTTGCTACCCCTTTTCCTTTCCTTTCCTTTCCTTTTTCCTTTTTCCTTTCTCCTTTCCTTTTTCCTTTCCTTCCCTTCCCTTTCCTTTCTCCTTTTTCCTTCCCCTTCCTTCCTCTTCCCCTTCCTTTCCTTTTTTCCCTTTTCCTTCTTCCCTCTTCCCTCTTCTTCTCTCTTCCCTCTTTCCTTTCCTTTTCTCATGTGAGATGATGGCTTACTCCATTTCTTTTCTTCATGCTGTATGCTGGGCCCTGAGCATATTATGCCTTGACTGTCAAAGGCCACTAAGCACTGGGCATTACTGTGTGGAAGGGATGGGCCTGATCCCCTGATAATCCATAGCAACAGCAAAGAACTCTCTTTACACTGCTGATCAGAGCAGCACTGGAAGACTATTATTCCCCTCTATGAGCAGCTAGTATTCCCCTCTATTTAATTGTGTTTATTTATTTACTTGCTTATTTGCATTTGAGATATGATCTTGCTATGTACCCATGGCTGGCCTGGTAATTACTATGTAGTCCAGGCTGGTCTCAAGCTCACAGCCATTCTCCTGTTTCAGTCTCTCAAATGCTAGGATTCCTATTAGCATTTGTACCCACACCTGGGTACGCAACACTTCATCCCCGTCAGTGTTTCATGTCTCCTACTCTCCATTCCTCCTTAGACCTATGTTTCTGTCTGGGATCTCTTGTTTTCTCTACATGAAACATATTCAAAGCATTCTTTGGAGAAGATATGCTGATGGTAACTTAGTTTTGTCTGAAAATATCTATTCCATACTTATGTTCAGGGATAGCTCTACAATAATTCTCTTGTATCATAGGGAAAATCTAGTACTATATAACCTCTGGCTCTACCTCACTGCTTTTCAGATTCTCCTGAGCAATCTCCCTCTGCTCTCTAGCCATTTCTATTTCGGGGTGGGGAGTTGCTTATTTGTTGGAGGCATGATCTCACTGTGTAGTCCTTGCTGGCCTAGAACTATGTAACCAGGCTGACAATGAACTCAGAATTCTGCCTCTTGAGTGTGTGTTAGGATTTAATATATGCACCATCATATTAACAAGCTGGTCCTTGTTATTTTATTTTGAGTATTGAAACCAGGGCCTCTCACATACTAGGCTATATCCTCAACTTTCTGGCCATTTTAAGAATCTTTGACCCTGTTATTTTGGTGCTTCACTATGATGTTATCTATGGGATATTTATTTTTTTATGTAATTTTTATTTTGATATAATTTCAAACTTATGGAATAATTACAAGGATAATTCAGGAACTACACTATACTTTCTTCAGAATCAGAGCTATTTCACTAGGTCCTTCTGTACCACTGCAATCTACAAAGACATGTATATGCATGTCTTCTAGACTGGTCAGACCTTTAGCCCTTGACCCCATAGTACATAGACACAGACTAGGATCAAGGTACTCTGATACAATCATGAAATGGCTTCCCAAATCAGGAAATCATCAGTATATTAGTGTTCACCTGCAGTACATATTCAACTACACCAACTGTCCCAATTACAGCTTTTCTCCCTGTTTTGTCTTGATATTGAACTCAACCCAAGAATGACCACAAGGTTCATCAGAGTCTCTCATAAAACCGCTTCCCAAACTGCATTTATATTTCTTTACTTTTGCATTTTTTAAGCATACAGGTCAGGCTTTTATTTGTTTTTGTTGTTGTTGTTTTTTGAAAATTTATGTGTATGAGTGTTCTTCTTGTATGTATGTATGTGAGTGAAGCATGAATATGCCTGGTGGCTGGGCTGGTCAGAAGATGGCGTAAGATACCCTAGAATTAGAGTTATAGATATAGTTTTATATATATATATATATATATATATATATATAGAGAGAGAGAGAGAGAGAGAGAGAGAGAGAGAGAGAGAGAGAGAACTGCCATGTGGATGTTAGAAATTGGACCCAGATCTCTTAACTACTAAGCCATTTTACAATCTTGTAAAATATATGCATGTTTATACATATGTATTGAGGCCATATGTGATTTGAATGAGAATATGTACCATAGGCTCATATATTTGAATACTGGGTCCCCAGTTGGTGAGACTGTTTGGGAAGGCTTGTGAGGTCTGGCTTCCTTGGAGAAGGACGTCAGAGGGATGAGGTTTCAAACGTTCACAGCACTGAACCTACCTACTCCTCTCCCCTCTCTCCCTCATGCCTGTGACTCCGGATGGAAGCTCTCAACTACTGCTCTAGTGCCATGTCGTCATACCTGCTGCCACATGCCCCACATGAGGACCACAGATTCTAACCTTCTGGAACCATAAGCCCCAATAAACTCCTTCTTTTATAAATTGTACTGGTTATGGTGTCTCTTCACAACAATAAAAAAGTAACTAAGACATTCTCCAAACTTGGATCTTACTAATTGAAAGACTAGCTAGCCGCAAGTCCCAAAATTTTCCTGTCTGTCTCTTTAGTGTTGGAATGACAGTATGCACCATGATGCTTTTTAAAAAAAAAAAAGGTACTAGTTTTTTTAAAAATTAGAATTTAATTACATTTCTCCATTCCCTTTCTTTCCTCTAAATCCTCCATTATACCCTTCCTTGTTCTTTTTCAAATTTATGGCCTCTTTTCCCACAAATTGTTATTGCATGTATATATGTATATACATTTATACCTAAATATAACCTGTTCAGTCCATATAATGGTACTTGTATGTATGTTTTCAGGAATAACTATTTGGTACTGGATAACCAATAGGTGTGATCTTCTCTAGGAAGATCACCTCTCCCACTCCCAGTTTTCCTCAGTAGCCTACAATTCTTTGTGTAGGAGTGAGGCTTTGTGGATTTTCTCCATCCAGTTTAGCATGTACATTGGTGTCATCCCTTTCCAGCTAATGTTTGAGTCATGTAGATGAGACTTTGTAATTGTAGCTTCTGCTATTACTAGAAAACACAATCTCATAGCAAACCTGCTGAGGGTGCTAGGATTTTAACTCGGATCTTCAATATGCATAGCAAACCCTTTACTGAGTCATCTACAGATCACAAAATATGTTTTTACTTGTTCATTTTTTAGGTAGTACTGGAAATTGAATCTAGAGTGTTTTGGTTGTTAGACAAGTGTGTGTATGTGTATGTGTGTGTGTGGGGGGGGTGTGTGCATGCGTGGGCCAGCAGACTCACATGCATATGCATTGAATTATATGCCCAAGCATCTAATGAGGGAATTTGCTTAAAAAAAACACATCATCAACATCAGAATACAAGTGAAGTAACTCAACTATGGGGTAGCCAATACAAGAGCATTTGCCAGCTCTTTGCCAGAGATTGGACTGGCTAAGGATGATCAGCTGAAGGCACAAAGACTTTAGATCAGTTGTTCTCAACTTGTTGGTCGTGACTCTTTTGGGTCTAACAACCCTTTCACAGGGGGCTGCATATCATGATTCATAACAGTAGCAAAATTACATAAAGTAGCAACAAAAATAATGTTATGATGGAGAGTCACCACAACATGAGGAACTGTATTGAATGCTGCACGCAGCATTAGGAAGGTTAAAAACCACCTTAAAAAGCAGATTTATTTATTTAATTAATATATGTGGGTACACTATCACTCTGTTCAGACATACCAGAAGAGGGCATCAGATTCCATTACAGATGGCTGTGAGCCACCATGTGGTTGCTGAGAATTGAACTTAGGACCTCTGGAAGAGTAGTCAGTGCTCTTAACCACTGAGCTATCTCTCCATTCTGAGAACCAATTTTTTAGATGCTTATAGCTCATGGAAGCTTAAATGAAGATTTCCTTGCAAGATGTAGAATTTACTTTCTGTCTTGTGTCACAAGTTTTAAAGTATCAGCTTATATCATGAGCTTATATCATTAATCTGGAGTCTGCTTTTTAACTTAACACATTTATGCAATAAGCTGAAAAGGTGGGTATGGGAGACCTTATCTTATTCAAGTATTGTTATTTACTTCTCTCTTGTCATGCTAGGATTAAACTCAAGGCCTTATACATGCTAAACAAATGATCAACCACTGAGCTCCAGCCTGCTGTTATTTATTTTAACATTAAATTATTTCAGGGGGAGCCTTTCTGTTCATCTGGGAATCCTTTAGGTCTTTCAAAAGACAAACTGCAGTCTTCCCTCCTTATGAAGTCTTTAGCCTCCTTCTTTGTAGACAGATTTGTCATCTCTTTTCTTCCTGCTTTCACCTGCCACTTTCTTATATCAATGAACTGAGCTTTGGATGAAGTCTTTGGTTCTATCTTCCCGATCACTAATATTCTCTTTACTCTTGTTCAGGCTTCTCTTCTATTACTGAGATAAATTTAAATTATTTGGAGTTGAGAGATGGCTCGGTTGGTAAACTACTTGCTGCACAAACATAAGGGATCTGTTTGGATCCCCAGCACCAACATAGAAAACTGGGTACGGTGGTACATGTCTGTAATCCTAGTTATGAGCTAATTCTTATCTAAACATGCTCATCCAAGGCACCTTGTTCCCTGTGTCCAGTGCTCTAATTTTATTTCTATGTAAGACACTCTTTTCCCCTCCTTAGAACTTTGTAGAAATTACATAAGGTAAAGGCGATTTCTTCAAAGAGGACTTTTCAACTATTTCTGTCAATTTTGGGGAAAAGTCAGGCCAGAAATTACTTAAAAATAAGGTCTTCTCTGATGGGGGTCCTAACCATACTGCCACAGGCTAGTGTTCTAAAGAGCAAGATTCTGCTCTCACTGCTAAAACTGGAGGTGCCAGCACTCTGTTCAGGGTGAACAGAGGAGGGCTGATGTCATGAGAGCAGCCCCCCTCCAAACACATTCCGTGAGGAACCCAAGGTTTCACTGTCTTACACCCAGCTGACAAAACTGAGATAACCCATGTCTTAAAGCACGAGCAGGACTCAGCATTCTGTCTGTGTACTCTACCCACACTTGGCCCTGGGACTGATGACTTTTAACTTTTGCCACCTTAAAGTAGCTTTATGGTTGGATAGAGATGGTTCAGTGGTGGAGAATACTTGTTTTCTTGCAGAGGACCAGCATTCAATTCCCAGAACCCACATGATGGATCACAACCATTCATAACTCCAGTTCCCAGGAATTTGATACCCTCTTCTGGCCTCCTCAGGAAATAGGCATGCATGTAGTGCACATACACACATGCAAGCAAAACATTCATACATATAAAATAGAATAACTAAACTTAAACCAGCTTTATGAATACATCTTAGTGAGCTGTTTCAGTATACGATGAATTTAGGTACTAAGCTACCATGTTGCCAGAAAGAGAACACCTTTCCCACTCAACATCCCCTAGCTACTAAAGGAGTCTCTTCAGAGCACACCTCAGTGTGTCAAACAAAGCCACTTGCAACTTAGAGGCCACTTCTACCAAATACCTAACAGAAATAATTGTACTTAATATAAATAAGAAAAATGACAAAACTACACTGTCATAAACTTATCCTCCTTCAAATTAGGTATTTCTTCTCACTAACCTGTCTCTGTTGCTTCACCTCAGCCAAAATTAGTCTTGCTTTTCCTCACTGCATTCATCAGTCCCAGAGATTATCTGCTGTGCCTCCTCTGCCTCCCCAGGCCCATGAGATTCAGCCTCCAGAGGAGTGTCCAGCATAGGCGGATGCCACCCCCAACCCCCAAGCAGGAGGAAGTGCAGGTAAAGGTGTGCGCCTCACCTGACCCTCACCTGAACACATTTCACATTGATGCCAGGGCACACAAACTTCCTCCAAATGAGGTTAGCTCTGCTGTCTCCGCAAGTGATGGGGTACACAATTTCAGCCTCTAAGTTCTCCCCCTCTTCAGCCATCTTCACTTCTCACAGACACATGGACAAGAAAAAGTAGAAACAGAAAATCAGTTACAAACTTTCCAAAGCATTTCCTACAAATGAGGAAAGCAGCCACCAACCTGAAATCAAACTAAAATCTAAGAAGGCTTGAAACAGAGCCCAGAAGTAGGGGTTCCCATCAATCTCAAAGAGAATTTCAAACGAATCCACAAAACAGACTTAACTAGTTATCAGTAACTATTAACCATAATATTAATATAAGCTCATTAAACAATGCCCAATTGAAGAACCATGTTAGAAGACAAAATCAAGCCATAGTTGAAATGCTGTTAGGGACACAAGTCTTAGTATCCCAACTCTTTAATCTGGATGACACAAGGTCTCATAGATATTAAAAGAACACTTACAATCATTCACTGGTAGTCAGAGGAAACAGGGAGGAGACAGTAGCAAGACAATAAAATATAAAAGAGGAAAAAGCTACAAGATTTGGGGTGACTCTTCTTTCTTTTTTCCACCAGTGGCTGGTAGAAGTAGCTCTTATTTCAGATACAATGTGATCCTCCCTCTTAAAAAGACCCAGGACTTGGTCTCTTATATGTTGGGGAACAGCCCAAACAAGGGCCTAGTTAGCCTTGGCTGATACCTCAATTACTGGACTGTCCTGTCTCTGCAACCAACAGAATAGGCAGAAGGCAGGCTTCCCACCTAATACAGCTTCCCAGCCAATAGGGTTTCCTACCTAACACGGCTTCCTTGAGTTGTGAGGAGGCTGTAAAGGCAGCAGCAGCTGCAGCTGCTGCATTTTCTGTTTCCATATTATCTTCTGTCAAATCACCCCTGGTAGACAGAAAAAAAGAACATCAGAATCACCAACTGCATACTTTGTAGCCTCTAGCACACCTACAGAGTGTTAGAACAGAGTGGAAGGATGACTGTCATTATTGACAAACCATTTATACTTTTCTAACTTTATTCAGAAATTGTGGTGGCTATGTCACTCTCAGGAGAATAGGTAGCTTGTATTATCTGTTCCATTTTTGCCTCCAGTGCCCAGGATGGCATGGACAAGCAAAGCCAAAGTGAGGAACTTATAGAAGCAACAGATGCTTATGTGGGAATTCAAAACCCTTCTTTCTTTCCTTAGTAAAGTTTTCTATTTCCAATATAATAATTCATATTTTTACCAAAGTTGCTAAAAAATATAAAATTTATATAGCTTTAGAAATCAAACTCTACTGAGCCATATACTCTGAAAAACAACATTTTTGAAAAAAGAAAAAAAATTTCATCTTGACTAACCCTTATCTCATACCAAAATCTATTATGAGCAAACCAAAAGCAAAGGCAAAAGGTGAAACCATATAGTACTGAAACATTTTGAAAGGAGAAAATTAGTAGTAGTAGTTATAAAATGGTAACAGTTTCTCTTATATACAAAATCCAAAATCCCAAAAAGAATAACTTTAGCTTAAAAATTCAAAACACCTGAGGATGCCTCTCAGCTCAGAGTACCTACCTAACATGCACAAAGACCTGGATTTGATTCCCCAGTAACACATAAAACTGGGCATGGTGGTATATGCCTGCAGTCTCAGAAGTTGATGTAACCAGAAATTGAAGGTCATCTTCAAAAATAAAGTAAATTTGAGGCTACAAAATCCTATTTCAAAAATAACAATCAAAAATAGAGACCAGGGTCAGTGAGATAACTCAGCAGGTAAAAGCACTTGTTGCCAAAACTGAAGACCTTAGATCAATCCTCAGAACCTAGTCTTTTGACCTCTATACACACACAAACACACACACACACACGAAATTTCACCAATTTGATTAATTTATTAATTTAAAAAATAGAAGCCAGGATAGCAGCATATACTTAGGACTCCAACACTCAAGAGAAGAAACAAGAGGATCACTCTAGGTTCCAGAGAAACCTAGTCTACTTGGCTCATTCTAGACTACCTGGGGCTACGTATCAAGACCTCACCTCAAACGTCCTTCAAAATTAAAAAGAAATTAATAAATAAAACCAGGAGCTAAAGAGATGGCTCAAAGGTTAAGAGTACTTGCTACTTTTACAGAGGACCTTGATTCAATCCCAGCACCCATATGGTAGTTCACAACTACCTGTAACTTCAGTTATAGGGGTTCTAGTGCCCTCTTCTGACCTTTATAAGCACTGTATGTACATAGTACAGTAGAATACATGCAGGCAAAAGACATATATACACATATACAATAAAAATGTAAAACTGTCTCTTTGTTTTGAGACAGGGTCTCACTATGTAGCTTTGGCTGGCCTTGAACTCACAGAGATCCACTTTCCTCTGTCCCCCAAATACTGAGATTAAAGGTGTATGTCATTACACTCCATAAATAAACAAACAAACAAATAAACAAACAAGATTAAGGTCCTGGATTGGTGAGAAAGCTTGATGACCTGAGTTCAATCCCTAGAACCTATGCAAACGTGGAAGAACCAACTACACCAAGTTGCTCTCTGACTTTCATACAAATACCATGGCACACACACAATAAATTAAAAACAACCAAAACCCCTTTTAGTATAGGGGAAAAAACACCATAAAAAGTTTTTTTTGTTGTTGTTGTTGTTGTTTTCTTTTTGAGACAGTTTTCTTTTTTTTCTTTTCTGTGTAGCTCTGACTGTCCTGGAACTCACTCTTTAGATCAGGCTAGCCTCCAACTCAGAGATCTACCTGGTAGTGGGCTTTATTGTTTTTTGGCCATGATGAGGCAGAATAGACATAACAAGGACAAAGTTGCTTCCTTTGCTGGGATTAAAGGCATGCACCCCCATCACTCAGCCCTATAAACAACTTTTTAAAAGAGAGAACACAAGAAGGGCAGTCTATCAAGGTCCATCAAAAACCTGTGAAAAGATTGTCTCTAATTCCTAAGAAACGCAAATAAAGACAATAGTGAGAGCTGGGATGCTCAGTAGTAGAGTGTTTACCTAGTGTTATCAAAGACCTGGGATCAATCACCAGCACTGGAAGTAAAAAAAAAGATGAGTGAGAAACCACTTTCTATCACCAAGATTTGTGGGAAAAGGTTGACAGTACAGGAATAGAACAGCAGCATCCCAGCATAGCTAGAAACACCCAAAAGGGCACACGTCATAGTTTAGATATAAGATACGGTAGCTGTTGAAGGCTTAGTTCCCAATATAGTAGTATTCAGAGCTGGAACTTTTGGGGGAAGTGACTGGATCATGAAGGCTCTGACTTTATCAATAGATTAATCACTTGATGAATGATAATATGATGGCATTATTAAGAGGTTGTAGAAAGTAAAAGTCTAATTTTAAAAAGTAGATCATTGGGAGTATGCTCTAGAAGGATGTAGCCTGTCCCTAGATCTTCCTGTCATTTTCTGTCTCCTAGCTGCCAGAGAATGAGCAACTTTGCCCTGTCATGTCCATTTGCCACAATATTCTACCTCACCGTGGCCAAAAAAACAATGAAGCCCACTATCACACTCTGAAAACACTGAAGTCATAAATTCAAATAACTTTTTTTCCCTTTTAAACTGTTTCTCTCAGGTATTTGTTACAGTGATGAAAAACTGACTAACAAGTAGTAGTAGTATCCCTTCCCTCCAAACTAAAAACCCATGTGAGGTACTTTGTTATTACTTATAAAACACATGCCCTCTGACCTAGTATCCCTACTACTAGGAATCAATTCTACCCAGTATTTCTACTTAGATATGTACAAAGCCAATGCAAACTGCCTCAGTCAGGAACCTTATCTACTCTGGAAACTGGGAGGCTATACAGACAATGTATAGTATGACATATAGTATGACAGTGCTCATGACAACTGAATGTGGAGTGTATGCACCTATCTGTACAGGTTTCATTCCACTCACATACTATTAGGACTGGCTGTGGGCATTCTTTTTATTCCCTTGACTTCCTTTAAGACAGAGCCTCATGACAGAGGTCTTGTAAGTGCTAGATCTCAGAAAGGGGACATAGAGCTCACAAATTCCCACAGTTGACCATAATCTATAGAAACAAGGACATGGGCCAACAAGTTGAGTCAAGCTAGAGACGGTATCTGTCTGGTAGGAAGCCAGGCTCCAAAGGATGATTTTTCAGCAGATATCAAAAAACTGTAAACCAGCCAGATACAAGTAGCTTGCTTAGTGCTCGAAGTGGATCCAAGAGTTTCCTCCTGTGAGGCAGGGAATTGGAAGGTACCTATGGCAGGGCCAAGGTTGGGGGAAGTTCTTTGGATCTTCCACCCCCCCTTCCCTTCTCCTTCTTGTTCCAGGCCCTGTTGCCCACCCCCCTCACTCCCAGCCCCCCCTGGCTTGCTCTGGTCCAAAGTATACTGTAGCTGTCTTCAGACACCCATATGAGGGCATCAGATCTCATTATGGATAGTTGTGAGCCATGTGGTTGCTGGGATTTGAACTCATGACCTCCTAAAGAGCAGTCAGTGCTTTTAACCCATGAGCCATCTCGCCAACCTGCCCTTTGGATCTTTAGACAGTGGAGAGATATATGAGGTTCATATATTATATAGAGTATACTGGCAATAGAATAAAGAACAGATTTTTAGGGGTAGGAAACAGGCTGAGAAACACTTAAGGGCAGGAAAAAGAACCTCAGTACTAGAAAAGACTGAAGATCAAGGGACAAAAGCCAAGGATCATGGTACCAATAGAAAAAGACCTGAAGACAGGTTGTCTTAAGACTGCACAGCACAAGAGTCAAGCTCATGATCCTGGGAAAAGAGTAAAGCAGAGCATGACAGAAAGGGTAATTGTGGAATACGCAGATAGAATCTAGTTAGGAGACTGCCAAAGTCTCCACTCATAGAACCCACACGCAGAAATGCCTAGGCTCCTGAGGCTTAAGGATACACACAGGAAAACCGGCTTACAGGCCATACCTAGAAGCACCCTTCTCCTAGTCCTCATGGAAGCCATTGTCCTAGCTGAGTTTTTGCTACTTCTTTTTTGTTTTATCTTGTAGGATTTTGTTTTGAGACAGGGTTCCATGTAGTTCAGGTTGGCCTTGAACTCCTTACAAGGTCCTGATCTTCCTGCCTTTACCTCCCAAGTGCTGGCTGTTATTAAAAGTGTGTACCACCATACCATTCTTGGGTTTACTGTATTTGGGTTTTTTGCTTTTGCTTTTTGTTTTTTGAGATAGGCTTTCACTGTATCACTGTATAGCCCTGGCCTGGAACTCAGAAATCTGCCTGCCTCTGCCTCTCAACTGCAGATAGTAATTAAAGGTCTGAGCCACCACATCAGGCAGTTTACTACCTCTGAACTTCATGAACTTCACATGAATCACAGATGTACCTTCTCTGGGTCCTCTTTCCTTTACTAACAGGTCTATGGTATCCATGGCTGCTTGCAAAGCTGTAGCCTTCTCTCCTGTGGCTAGATGGTGTTCAGTCTACAAAATGTCCACAATCATTATCCAAGCAATGGACAATTTTCTAAGCAAGTCTGCAAGTCATCAGATGTCAGAGCTGGGCCCAGACAAGGGATTCCTCAGTGAAAACTCTTGTGAATAAGAGGGTCCTGGACAGCCAGCCCAGAGGTTAAGAGCTGCTGGTCCACCCAGTGGACCTGGGTTCAATCACAAACACCCACAAGGGGTTCACAGGGGACTGTCTGTAACTCCAGTTCCATGGGATTCAAACTCCCTTTTGGCATTCTACCCAAAAGGCACCCAAGTGGTATACAGCATACATGCAGGCAAAACATCCATATAAATATCCAAATAAAAATTAACTAAGAAGGTCCCTAGGAAGATAAGGAAAACAAAGGTAGTGTGAGATATAGATGATTCCTGGGAACAGCAGTTAAGGCCTAAAGCCAGGGTACCAATGTTTGGCAGCATCAGATATCCAGGACCTGGAGAGGCTGCCTACAGTAGTAACGCAGTATGGACAACATGTGGCTAGAAAACACTCAGACTTAATAGACATCCTTAGGAAGGGCAATGGGTATTAAGAACAGACTAAGAGTAGGAAGAGTAGGGTACTCTGGGTTAAAACACAAAGTACTCAGGTGAGCAGTTGTGGTATTTGACTTTAATTCTGGGAGGCAGAAGTAGGTAGGTGATCTCTATGAATTTGAGGCCAGCCTGGTCCACAGAGTGAGTTCCAGAGCAGCCTAGGCTACACAAAGAAACCCTGTCTCAAAAAACAAAACAAAACTACCCATAGGCTACGTACTACAGAGAAGAAAGAAAAACCCAGAGCTGTGTCATGCATACTAGGGCACACTTGCCCACTGTGAGACTTCATGGTTCCAGTCCCACCACAGCCTCCAGCCTGACCATTTCCCTCACAGATTTATGTACCAGGTACTTACTCTACATTAGCATCTAGAAAGCTCAGGAAATAGTCCCTGAGCAGCAGGCATATCTGTCATAAGGACTTAACCTGATCTCTCCTGTGGAATATTTGATGATGTTAAGTCAGCTCACTACTTCCCAATCCTCAAGATTTATTTTATCTTGAGAATGAGAGTTGAAGAAAAATACAAACTTGAAATCTAATTTTTGAGACACATTAAGAATGGCTCCTAATGGGCTGGAAAGATGGCTCAGTGGTTAAGAGCACTGACTGCTCTTCCAGAGGTCCTGAGTTCAAATCTCAGCAACCACATGGTGGCTCACAACCATCTGTAATGGGATCCAATGCCCTCTTCTGGTGTGTCTGAAGACAGCAACAGTGTACTCACATACATTAAATAAATAAATAAATAAATAAATAAATAAATAAATATTAAAAAAGAAAGAAAGAATGGCTCCTAATTAATGGTGGTCCACATCATTAATCTCAGCCCTCAGGAGGCAGAGATCTGTCAATCCAGGGTAGTCTGACTTACATAGAAAGTTCTAGGCCAGCCAGGACCATTTAGAACAGTGATTCTCAATCTTCCTAATTCTTAAACACTTTAACATAGTTCCTCAGTTGTGGTTTCCCCATATAAAACTATTTTCGGTGCTACCTCATAACTGTAATTTTGCAACTGTTATGAATTATAATGTAAATATCTGGTATGTAGGATATCTGTTATACAACTCCTGTGAAAAAGTCATTCGACTCCCAAAGAATCTCAACCTACAGGTTGAAAACCACTGATTTAGACAGACCTTGTCTCAAAACAACAACAAAGAATTACTCTGATCTGAACAGTAATATTAAGTGTGAACACCCGGACTCCAACAAGTCTGCAGGAACTTGGAAAGGAAGCTATCCTCCCTCCTCAGCCGGAACTTTGGATAAAGCAAAGGACAATGACACAACCAAAATTACACCTTGTCCAAAACAAATTCTTCCAAGGAAGGAAGTCAGGAGTGGGGGTGGGGAAAAGAGACCCAAAACCTTTAGTTGTGCTATTTAGGAAGAGTCTACAGCTCCTGACTTGGGAGTCAGTAGAAAACCCAATAAGGTCATTAGCAAACAATGGGCCAGCATTAGATGGAGATGGCTGAGGAACTGAAGTGAAGATCAAGAGGGAAAGTTCCTCCATGGATGTGGACAATCCCTCTGCAGCATAACTTGTAAGACTATCTCCCCAGCTCTCAGCAAAGATGCTGACAAACTGGCATTTCTGTCCACACATCATATAAAAAGGTATACTTTTCCTAAACATGTGAACTCTTGGCTTTCTGTTGAAAACTGCTCTTTTCAGAAGGAGGCAGACTTTGCTACAGCATGGTGGTAGGTGGGAACAATTCTGCCAGGCTTTTTAAGTAAAGAATACTCTCAGGTCTTCCCAAATCAGGAAGGAAATTAGTTCCCACAAAGAAATTAACTAGTCTCTACTTCACATCTTTTTCTTTTCTTTCTTTCATTCTCCCTTCCTTTTCTTTCTTCCTCTCTTCCTCCTCTCTTCCTCTCTCTCTCTCTCTCTCTCTCTCTCTCTCTCTCTCTCTCTTTCTCTCTTTCTCTCTAATAGCATGCAACAAGAGTTAAGTCTCATTTTCCAACTAGTAGTATAATGGAAACTCTTCATATCAAAAATAGAAAGTTCCCTATCCTTCAAAATATGCCTGCTTTGGTGCTACACGGGTTCTTACAAAGGAAGAATTCACAGCCTCCTCTGTTCTGCAAAAAGAATGACAACTGGGGCAGCATGCTACCACCTTTGTACTAAGGCCACAGATAGAAGAGTTCTTATCCTTCATTGTTTTTCTGCATCAACCAACGGAATCATTTATTATTCTCCCACTTAACTCAGGCAAACTTTGATCAATCTACTATGAGATGGAGAAGACTCTATAGTTCCCAGCCCTAACTAGTAGAACTTTCCACAGTGAAGACAAACTCAAGCAGATATCTTGATGCAGAACCTGTGTTTTAGTTATGGAGTGAGGTCACCCATATATACCAAGAAAGCAAAACCCATTGGTTACTCTAGTCCATGAAGTTCTGTGATAGTCTATCATATAATTTCATATAGCTAAGATAGTAATTATATCAGGGTTAGAACTTATGTTTCTCCCTAAATAGCATAGAAGGCTGGGACAAAAGGATACACCATCTCCTAGCCCTCATGGCAGAGGAAAGAAACCTCTAACTTAGCAATTTAGAAGGTGGAAAACTTGACTAATGTGTGGATCTCACGAGGAACATCTTGGGCAAAAATGTAGAACTTATAGGGAGTATAGGGATTGAACTATTTCATATCTTCAACTGTCAAAGGTTTAGGGCAAACCAAAACTGTGTGCCTGTAAGAGCTTCTACTGTGCTCTCCAAAACTCAAGGTTAGTACCTGGCCAAAGGCTCCAACAACCTTCAGGACCTATCCAGAAAAGCAGATAGAGGCCCACCTAAAATAATTCATCACATGACTTTTGAAGATTTATTTATTTTATTTATATGAGTGCATTGTAGCTGTCTTCAGACACACCAGAAGAGAGCATCGGCTCCTATTATAGATGATTGTGAGCCACCATGTGGTTGCTGGGAATTGAACTCAGAACCTTTGGAAAAGCAGTCGGTGCTTTTTTTTTTTTTTAGTGACTTTATTTTATGTATGAGTACACTGTAGCTGTCTTCAGACACACCAGAAGAGGGTGTTGGATTCCATTACAAATGGCTGTGAGCCACCATGTGGTTGCTGGGATTTGAACTCAGGACCTCTGGAAGAGCAGTCAGTGCTCTTAACCGCTGAGCCATCTCTCCAGCCCTCAAGCTTCCTCTTAAAAATTCACTGTCAGTTGTGAGCCAAAAGTTTATCTAGGCTCCAGGAAATGTTAAGTTCAGTATGACAATACCACCCACAAGATGCAGCAAAGACAAGACAAAAGCCCAGGGACCCAGTCTCTTAGGAGAGAAAGAACAATAAGTCCCACAGCCCCCAACTCCACCCTCATCTTACCCCTTGTCAGGGGCAGGAACTCTTCTGCCCTCTCCTTACAATTCTGTCTATAAATGATAAAAGGAAGATAAAGTTTGATAAGTGTGAGTCAGGTGTGGTAACATGCTCTTTATCTCAGCACTAAGAAGACAGAAGCAGGTGGATCTCTAAGTTCAAGGCCAGTCTGGTCTACAGAATAAGTTCCAGGACTACACAGAAACCCTGAAGCCCCTCTCCTCCCTCTGCCCCCCCACCAAATAGTTTGGTTAGATGTGACATTTTAGCCAGCTAATTCTCAATAATGACATCTAGAACAAGAGGTGCTAAAGAAAATATTTAGTTCCCTTTGTTCCATTTATCAAAAGAGATATCACCAAGATATTTAGAGCCATATTGCAGTGATGAGATATCACCCTAGAATCACTATTGATCCTATTGCTTGACGTACTTTGTACTTCACCTTTGTGCCTAAAATATGCAGGGTTCAATCTTAGGATCTTACATGTAAAGAAATCTTGAATCTCAACCCTTACACCTAACATACCAAACTGTGCCACTATAACCTAGTTCTTACCAAGGCTTAGTTCTTACCCATGAGGAGCTAGATTCGTTGTTACAAGCACTGTCTTCACTTCCTCTACACCACTGCCATCAACTGCAGTGTCTGGAGTTGTCACAACCACTACCTCCTCCATGTGGACGCTCACATCTGGGGTTGCCATGGCTCAGAAGACAGCAGTGTCACTTCTCCAGAGTCTGAAGTCCTAGAGCAAAAAAAGCAGGACACAGATTATAGGGTCATTTCCACACGGGTACAACAGAAAAGTCAAGGGCTGAGGTATAGCTTAACGGTAGAAACACTGTCTACTATGTGCCAGACCCTGAGTTACATCTCCAACACTGAAAAAATATTCTTTATGATGGTGGTAGTAGACCACCATCATATGCACCAAATTCAGAATGGATATCTTCCTCACTAGAGGACTATGTCTCAAGAGCTTGGAGATACACCATGCTCTATGCCAGGCCCAGGATGGACCAAGTCATGAAATGTTGGGGTATGCACAGCATAGGTTTCTAGCCAGAGGACAAAAAAGAGGCCCTGGAGTCAGAGTGGGACATGGTATAGACAGGAAGAACATACTCTATACAGCTACACAGGATCCTCAGATGTTGTATGTGTGGACCTAATCCTACATGGCAAAAACAGTGGCTTTGAGTACTGACATACAGGGCAAACTGCTATGATGGTTAGAATCTATAATGAATCACCTGTGAGATGGGCCTCTGCCCATGTCTAATATAGGATTATCCTGATTAACTTAATTGATATGAGAAGATCCATCTCAATTATAAATGGGGCTATTCTCTGGGCAGGAAATCCTGGACTGAAGCTAAGAAACACACATGCATTTGTTGCTTTTTCCTTGTGACCAGCCACTTTAAGCTTCTACTGCCTTGACCTCCTTGCCATGATGGACTGATTGTACCTTGAGCTGTGACCTGAAATAAATCCTTTCTCACATTATTTTTGCCAGGGTATTTTATCACAGCAACAAACAAAACAAAAAACAGACAAAAAATGAATGAACAAACAAACAAAAAAAGCGTAAGACAACCACAGTTAGGCTTCAATCTGGGCCATGGACAGCATTCACAGGACTGGTAATCTGAAAATGAAGCTGTCTACAGCATGATGGAGTAAAGGCAAACACTCCTTTGGCCAGGTTTGGTGGCACACACCTTTAATACTAGTCTTCAGAAGGCTAAGCAAAGAGGATCTCAAGATTGAGGACAGCATACAGCATGTATTACAGAGTGAGATCCTGTCTCAGTCAGGGCTTGCCAGATGGCTCAGGGAGTAAAAACTCCTTTTTACTAACAATACTGACAACCTAAATTTGATCTCTGAGAGCTACTTTAGGAGAGAGCTGGCATAAGTTATCCTCTCATGACTACACATGCACTATAAAATGTACATGCACATGTGCATGAGCTTGTACTATAAATAAATAAATGCAATTTTTAAAGGTTTACAATAAACCATTTGGCCCAACCAACTAGGTCCAGCCCCTACTTCAGGAAAAATGTCTGCACTCTGTAAGACTAAAACAATACCAACTTCATACAGTAACATTAAAAGTATACAGGTGTAATTTAAAACTGCTTGACAGCTAAGCATAGTGGGCACACCTTTAATCCTAGCACTCAGTAGGCAGAGGCAGGCAGACCTCTATTTTATAGAGCTTGAAGTGAATTCCAGGACAACCAGGACTACAAACAGAAACTATGTCTCAAAAAATTCAAATAAACAAACAAACTGATTGACATACAAAGAGCCAGGAAAAACAGATTACTCTCTAGGGAAAAATAATTAAGAGACACTTACTCCAAGATGATTACTGTAGTCAACAGAGACATGTAGACAACTAACTACACCACCCTCCAAGAGTAAACCAAATATACCTGCAGAGGTCTGGGCACAAAACAGAAGTTATCACAAGTCAAATTTTTGAGAATAAAACATAAGCAGAACTGTAGATACTTGAGTGTAGAATGCTTTCTTAGTATGCTCAAAGCCCAAGGGTCTAATCTCAGCCCCACCCAAAAATAAAAGATCAATAAAAAATAAATACAAAATAAAACAACCCTGGATGGGATCCAGGATAGCATGGAGACAACAGAAGCCAGGACCATAACACAAAGCCTCAGAAATTATCCAGTCTGAGCATCAGGGAACAGGGTAGAAAACAGGCTCAACTGAGCTTCATGAAGGTGTGCCAAGACCATATGCTAATGTGTCTGTCACTGGAGTTCTAGAGCAGAGAAAGAAATGCATTATGCTGAAAAAATACTTTAAGATACACTTGCTGAACATAGCCAGGCATGGTCGTCAACATTTACACACTTGTAACCTCGGCACTCAAGAGCAAAAGGCAAGAGGTTTACTACAAATTCAAGGCCAGCTGAGTGACAGATCAAAATTCTGCCTTAAAGAAAAAAAACAAAAAATTGCTAGATGTTGCCCAAATTTAGTGAAAGACAAACATATATTCCTAGAAGATGGTAAACCTTCATGGGAATATCCCAGTCAGAATCAAGTTGAAAAAAAAAATCTCCAAATATCAAGTAAAAAAGTACATTTTATTATATGGTAACTGGAGTTCTCACAAGAAACTACAAGGGCTACAAGGTAAAGAACAATTTATGTTCTTTTTGATCCTAGAGAACAAACCCAGGGCCTCCTGCATGCCCTCTTTCTACTTTTTAAAAAAGATATATTTATTTTTACTTTAGGTTTATGAGAATTTTGCTTGCAAGTATGTATATGCATCTCATGGGTTCTTGGAGCTCATAGAGGCCAGAGACAGCATCAGATCCCTAGGAACTGGGGTTACAAATGGCCATAAGTTACAATGTAACTAGGAGACAAACCCAGGTCTCTGGAAGAGAAGCAAGTATTCTTAAGCCTGAGCTGTCTCTCCAGCTCCTTGTTTTTACTTTTTGAAATAAGGTCTCACTAAATTGGCCAGGCTGGCTTTGAACTTGCAATCTTCCTACCTTCACCTCTAGAATTGCTATGATTATAGGCAGTGCCACTAGACACTACAAAGAATATTTTTAGTGTGCCAAAGAAAGTAACTGGCCAGCCAGATTTGATGGCTTACATCTGTAATCCCAACATTCTCAAGACTAAGGCAAGGGATTGCCATGAGTTCTAGGCCAGCGTAGAACTAAGCCAGCTACAAAGTCTGGCCTAGTCTCAAAAAGAAAAATAGGAAAAAGGAAGTAAAGACAGACAGACAGATTGATAAGTGAATAGGCTACCTACCCAAGTATCTATAACAGGGCCAGCCAGGGGCTCAGCAGGTAAAGGCACCTGCCACCAAGCCTGGTAATCTGAGTTGGATACCAGGACCTACATGGTAGAAGGAAAGAACTGATTTCCTCAAATTATTGTCTGACTTTATTTAACACAGGTACTGAGGTATATGCACACATGTGCTAGCTAAATAAATAAATAAATAAATAAATAAATAAAGTATTTAACAAGGACCAGAGATAGGCTTAATTAGTAAAGTACTTCCCTAACATATACAAGGTCCTGGATTTGGTTCCCAGCACCTCAAAAACTAGGCATGGTAGGCACATGCCTGTAATCATGGCACTTAGGAGGTAGAGAGGCAGAAAGATAAAAAGTTCAAGGCCAGATTCATGAGACCTCTCCTCAAAATGGAAAAAAAAAATGCACAATAAGCTAGCTCTCCTGGTTTTAGCAGACCTGCAGTCTAAGCTAAAGTAGAACTGCTTGCGTCCAGGAATGTGAGAAAAGCCTGGGTAACAAAAAAAGACCTGGTTTCAGGAAAAACAAAACCAAATTACACTTGTATTATAGTTGAAAGCAAAAATTATTTAACATTGTCTGGTATGCAAATGGTGGGGAACTACTACAAAAGAAGTACGGAAGGAAGGGTTCTGTATAGTAACCTTTTTGCCATTCTTTGTCAATGACAGCACATTCTTTTAGGTAGGCTGTGAAAAATGGAGGTGTATAGAAATTCTTTATATTCCAGACAGTGGAACATTATTCAAAAATTTAAAAATGAGCTCTCAAAGGGTTAGAGCTAAAAGGCATGAAACAAACAAAAGCACAAGTTACTCAGTGAAAGAAGCCACTTCTTGTAGGATTTTTCTCTCTGACATTAGGGAAAAGATACATTATGGAAACACTAGTTACCAGGCTGGGGAGAGAGAGAGAGAACAATGGAGCAGAGGCTCCCTTGGGTATCGAAGTTATTCTTCACTATACTATGAGGGCAGGCCATATAATTATGTGTCATTGAGTCCTACTACAAACTGTGGGCTCTGAATGACATGTCAGTATAGGCTTATCAACCGCAGCATACATTCTGCAGTTTCCCAATGAGAGAATCTGGGGAAAGGGGAAGAACATATGGGAATTGTTACTATAACAAACTTCTTATTGCTATGATAAGAAAAACAACTAAATTGGCTCATAATTTGAGGGTACAGTCTGTAATGGTAAGGAAGCCATGACATCAGAACCATGAGACAGCTGCATTCCAGTCAGGAAGTGAGAGAAATGGTGGTGTTCTGCTCCATCTCCTTTTTTTCAGTCTAGGACCCCAACCCACGAAATGGTGCCACCCAGTTACAATGTGTCTTCCCACATCAACCTAAAGCTCCCTCCAGAGGTTGGTTTCTAAGTGATTCTAGATTTTGTCAAGTTGATATTAACCACCAAAGGGAATTCTGTGCCTTTTTCTCAAATTTGCCATAAGCCTACACTGCCCGAAAAATTAAGCTACTAATTTTTAAAAATTGAGAGAGAGAGGGAGAGAGAAGGAGGGGGGCGTATGAATGGAAAATACAATGGAGAAAAAAATACAGGCTATATACTGAAAAAAAATTTACACATATTAATTCTAATAAATAACTTGCAACCTGAATGTATAAAGAATAAGACTAACTACTCAACTTCAAGAATGAGTAAAAGACTAGACTAAACATGTTTCATGAAGATATAAGAATGGGAAATAAACATATAAAAATATTCAGCATAGGCTAGGCTTTCCTAAATTGTACGAAGTCCTGGGTTCCATCTCTAGCACAGCATAGAACTGGGTGAGGTGGTGTACAACTGTAATCCAGCACAAAGGAAGCAGAGGCAAGAGGATCAGAAAAAAAAAAAAAAAAAAGAAGTCCAAGGTCACTGAAACCTAGAAAGCAAGTTCTAGGCCAGCCTAGGATGCAAGAGATGATGTCAGACAGAAAGAGGGGCAAGGGGAGAAAAAGAGAAAAAAAGGAAGTGACATGGTTTGTATATGCTTGGCTCAGGGAGTGGCACTATTTGGAAGTGTGGCCTTGTTGGAGTAAGTGTAAAAGTTTAAGACAGAAAGGAAAGAAGGAAGGGAGGGAGGGGAGGAGAGGAAAGAAAACTCAACAACAGGTGGAGGGAAAATGTTCACTAAAGCCTTGTTGATGTGTTTTCAGTACCTACAAAATGGCTTGAAAAAAGGCAATAACAAGAAATTGTCAATGAGAGTTGAAGAGATGGTTCAGCCATTAAGAGTACTTGCTGTTCTTGCAGAAGACCTGAGTTCAGTTTCTAGCACCCACATCAGGTGGCTCACAACTGCCTGTACTCCAGTTCTAGGTAAATCCGACACCTCCTTCTGACTTCCTCAAGGACCTATATGTACAGAGTGCATATATATACAACATGTACACACACAT
Organism: Mastomys natalensis; assembly: GCA_021653895.1. Lineage (NCBI taxonomy): Eukaryota > Metazoa > Chordata > Mammalia > Rodentia > Muridae > Mastomys > Mastomys natalensis. The sequence continues at coordinate 185,719 of JAJTUV010000110.1, read as the reverse complement.
AAAAAATCTTTAGAAAAAATAAGTTGATAATGCTAAGTTTGGAACAACTGAGGAAGTGGAAGAGCTGAAATTCTTATAACTTTTTCCCTGAAAGACTTAAATGGTCCTATTACTCTGAAAACAGGTCTATAATTTCTTATAGTTAAATGTGATCTTACTTGACAAGAAAGAAACCATATGCAAATGACAGGAAGAGTCAAATTTGTGGACAGAATATAAAACAAAGAATAGTTTACTGAGGACAGGGAAGGGGAAGTGGAAACGTACTGTTTAATGGTACAAAGTTTTAACATGGGATGTTGAAAAAATTCTGGAAATAATGGATGGATGGATAGATGGATGGATGGATGGATGGATAGATAAATAGATGATATATTTTGTCATAGTAAAAATTTTGGAGTTTTTTGTTTGCGGGGGGTGAGGGAGGATTCCAGACAGTGTCTCACTATGAAGCCCTGGCTGTCCTGGAACTCACTCTGTAGACTAGGCTGACCTCAGACTCACAGATATTCACTTGCCTCTGCCTCCCTAAGTGTTGGGATTAAAAGCATGTACTACTACTGCCTAGGTAATAGAAGCTTTACTTAAATGTGGAACCTGCAAGACTGTTCAGTGGATAAAAACATTTACTATACAACCCTGATCATTTGAGTTTGATTTTCAGCTCCCTCAGTGGAAGAAGAGAACCAATTCCCAAAAGATGTCCTTTAACTTAAACATGTGCACTATGGCATGCATTAACATGCTATACCTGATATACAATAATAATAAAAATAAAAAGGTTTCCTGGTAGGTAGACCACACTCCAGTGGTAGCCCATATCCAGAAGTATATGGCATAAACTGGAGTCAATGAGTTATTAATTTTTTAAAAAAGGGAGGACAGTAAGCTGGGATGGTAGAAAATAGGGATGAATTTGGGATGAATAGTGATCAAAATACATTGTATAAAATTCTCAAAGATTTACTTTTTAATTTGTTTGTTTGTTTGTTTGGAAATAGAGTTTTTTCTGTATAGCCCTGGCTGTCCTGGACTCACTCTGCAGACCAGACTGGCCTTGGACCCATAGATCCACTTCCTCTGCCTTTTAGTGCTAGAATTAAAGGTGTGCACCATCACACTAGGCTCAGAACTTTTTTTTAAACAAGCTTATTATTTATATGTGTGTGAGAGTACATGATTGTGTCAGAGAACACTGAGGTCAGAAAACAACTTGGTGGAGATAATTTTCTTTCCACTTTGAGGGTCCTAGGGAATCAAACTCATGTTCTCAAGCTTAGCAGTAAGAGCCCTTGCCCAATGATCCCTGGCCTCAGAAATTTCTTTCTTCTTTGTAAGACATCTCACTATTTAGCCCCTGCTAACCTGGATGGAACTCACTATGCAGAACAAGGTAGCCTTGAACTCTCAGAGATCTGCCTACCTCTGCCTCTCCAGTATAGGGATTAAAGGTATGTGAGCTATCATGCCTGGCTCAGAAGTTGATTTTTATCATAATTGTTACTGACTAGCACTAACCAAGCAGCAAGTATGTAGTAGTTCTCAAACAGACTGCACTTTCACAACCACACTCTAGCCTCTACAATTAAGCCTTTGGTGGCAGAACCAACTAACCAAACACAGACAGTAACAACACATCCACTTAAGAGAGCTCAAATTCTTTAAGTCATATATCCAACCCTTACATCCCCAGCACTTTTATGTTTTAGAGAGAGAGGGTCTTACTATGTTTGTTACCCAAAATAGTCTTAAACTTGTGATCCTCCTGCCTCAGCCTTTTGAATGCTGGAATTACAGATGTGCACTATCACCACACCTGGCTCCAAACCTCAGCAACTGAAGGCTCTTATGAACTTCTGCTAGAAAGAATAATGTAAAGCTTTCAGATTCCACCAGTTAACTACCACCTGCAAACATATCAATCAATGATCTTGGTTCTGGGCAGAACCTGGGTCTCTGGAGGATTCCAAAGGGTCAAAGGGAAGTAAAGATTGATTTCTGGGCTACTAATCATCAACAACATCCAGTCCCAGTAGTATCCCTAACCCAAAGACCCAAGAAACCAGGAAATGTAAGCTAACTAAAAGCAAGGATGGAAACCTTCACAAAGAAAAAGAAGCAAGAAGCTAGGAGCCATTTTCCAAAATAATCACAAGCTGGTAAGAATGAGGCCTACCAGAGGATTTGTTTGAGTTAGAGTAAGAAGGAAAATCATCTAGAGCTAAATTCACAAGGAAATACATTGATTTTACTACAGAGAACACTCTGAACATATACCTAGAGTATATCTTTTGCTGTTTGAGGGAGAACAGGAAATATCAATGCAAGAGCTGTGTGCTTGTGCACAGGTAAGAGGTATTGGCTTTCACCTTCTACTTTGTTTCAAAACAGGATCTTTTTGTTGTTCACAGCCCTTGAGCTTTTCAGGATTCTGTCTTTAGCCTATTTCCCAGTAATTGGGTTAGGATTACAGACATCCCTGCCACATGTCCAGCTTTTATGTGAGTTCTGGGGATTTGAACTTACGTTCTCATACCTGCAAAGCAAGCATGCTTACTCACTGAGCCATTTCCCCACCCCCCAACACAAAAGACTTAAGCATGGGATACTATTAGAAACCACAAATAACGAAGTACTTTTCTTTCTTGATTAAAAAGGTATAGAAAATGAGCAACAGAGAAGGAAAACAGAAAAAGAACAAAGGAATGAAAAAAGTACTAAAACAAAAAACAAAAAATATTTTCAAAATTTAGTGGCAGAGTCTTATCAAGTCTGCATATAAATTTATGAGGCCATACATTTCAACCCTAACACATAAAAAAAAAATTCAAAATATTCTTGAATACAATAAGCCTTTTATTATTACTCCAACATAAATCTGGAAACTATCCAACAGATAGTTTAAGATCCATTAAGTCAAGGTAGGAGTCTCCACTGTGAACATTTCCAGCTATGAGTTTCCAGAAATCCCCATCCACAGGTCAGGCCAATTCAGGTGCAGAGACAATCTTCAAATGCTTCTCAGGCAGAAAAAGCTACAAGGAATTCATGTACATTGGCAAACATTCTATTTCTGAAAGTTTTTCACTAATGTAGTGTTTGAGAGTTAGGCTTCAAAGACCTTTAAATAAGCCTCAACAAACATTTTAAATTTCACTTTAATAAAAATATTGCATTGAGCCAGGTCGTGGTGATTTATGCCTTTAATCCCAGCACTCAGGAGGCAGAGGCAGGTGGATCTATTAGTTTGAGGCCAGCCTGGTCTACAGAGTGAGTTTCAGGACAGCCAGAACTATGCAGAGAAACCCTGTCTTAAAACAAAAACAGAACAAAAATTGCATTGACCTGGACATGGTGGAACACACTTATAATCCCAGTACTCAGAAGGCTAATGCAGAAGGATTGCTTCAAGTTTCTAGTCAGCCAAGTCTTACATAGTAGCATAATCCTATCTTAAAACAAATATGTATATATGTATATCATATATATAATATATTCTGTAATTTCAGCACTTGGAAGACTGAAGCAAGAGGAATGATGACATGGGTACGTCAACACCAACCTGGAGCTGGGCACAGTGGTGCAGGACTTTAATTCCAGCACATAGAAGGCAGAGGCAAATCTCTGGACGTTTTGAGGCCAGTCTGGTCTACACAGTGTGAGTTCCAGGCTAGCCAGGACACAGAGAGACCCTGTCTCAAAAAAAAAAAAAATTTTTTTTTCCTCTCTTTTTCTTGGAACTCACTCTGTAGACCAGGGTGACCTTGAACTCAAAAACCCATTTGCATCTGCTTCCCACATGCTGGGATTATGGCCCCAGTCTTAGATATTAAGACTGTCTAGGAAGGCAGGGAGAAGGGAAGAAATGTAGGGATCAGTAAATCTTACCATATGGCAGGCCCAATCCATGAGTTTGCCTCCTGGCACTGAAGGGACACCTAAGTACCTTCCCTTTCCAGGTTGGTCATAAGGTGAGTTAGTCTATGGCCTAGGTTTGCTTTCCTCAATGCTCTAAATCTCGCACACATACACACTGACATGTCTGTTCTTTGCACTATTTTTCTACGTCCAAATGGTATGTATGTATGTGTACTCCAAGATGTCTTCCCAGAAAGTTTTACATACTATGAAGAAACAAACTAAACAAGCAGTCATGTTATCAATTTAATTTTAACTCATTAAGAATGATGGCTGAAACTGTTTGAAATGTTTGCAAGAAAGAGAATTTTGACTCAGCAGTGGAGTTACCAACTAAATACCTAAAAATGTAACCAATCGTGACTAAAATTGGGTCAAACGATCACTCACACACACACACACTGACATGTTTGTTCTTTGCACTATTTTTCTATGTCCAAATGGTATGTATGTATGTATGTATGTGTACTCCAAGATGTCTTCCCAGAAAGTTTTACATACTATGAAGAAACAAACTAAACAGGCAGTCATGTTATCATTTTAATTTTAACTCATTAAGAATGATGACTGAGCGGGGTGGTGGTGGCGCACGCCTTTAATCCCAGCACTTGGGAGGCAGAGGCAGGCGGATCTCTGAGTTCGAGGCCAGCCTGGTCTACAGAGTGAGTTCCAGGACAGCTAGGGCTACACAGAGAAACCCTGTCTCGAAAAACAAAAACAAAAACAAACAAGAATGATGACTGAAACTGTTGTGTTTGAAACGTTTGCAAGAAAGAGAATTTTGGCTCAGCAGTGAAGTTACCAACTAAATACCTAAAAATGTAACCAATCGTGACTAAAATTGGGTCAAACGATTCGGTTCCCAGCAATAAGGTTATCCATTGAACCACACAGTTCTACAAATGGGTCCCCATCAACGCAGTTCCCACCGACAGGTTCACACTGACATGGTTCCACTAATGATGAGTCCCTATCCTTATTATTATGATCCTGGCCCCTACTCAAGGGTCTCTGTAGATTCAGTTCCAAGCCAGGGGTCTATCAATACGGGTCCCACCAAAGGGTCTACGCCGGTATGAATTCCCACCCATGAGTCGTTCCCAATCTTTCCACCCTCCCTCAGGAACCGGATCCATTTGGTGCCCACCGACGGGTCCCAAACAACACCACTCCCGCCTAACCGCTCCCAACTCCTCCAGTCCCTTCCGCCTTGGCTTTCACTGACGACCAGACCCTGCCTTCGGCGAAGCCAAGATGGAGGCCGGAAGGGAGCCGCCTTCGCGAGCCCTCCCGCCAGGCACCCGCGCCCGCCCGCCAGCCTGACGCCGCCGCGCCTGACGCCGCCGCCGCCCTCGCGCGCCCGCCGCCCCTCCCCCGGCCTCCCCTCCCCCCGCCGTAACGTCCTGACGCTCCGCAGGGACCCCTGACTGGACGGCGGCGCGTGAGCGGCGCGAGAAGCCTCGCCGCGGGGGTGCGCGGGCGCGCCGATGCCGCTTACCTGGGCCCACACGGGCCTGCTCCGGCGCCCGGCTGTGACGGGTGCGGCGGCGGGTGGTGGCGGTGGCGGCCGCAGCCTTCGCTCCTTGTTGGGGATTCGGCGGCGGCGGCGGCGGCGGCGGCAGCTCGGGCGCGCGCTTCCTAGTGACGCAACACCGAGGCCGCGCACGCACGGGCCGGGCTGGCCTGGAGACTTATTTGGCGCCCAGCGCGGAAGCGAGCAGTGTGGTGAGATAGTACCCCCCGGGGCTCTTGTGCGCCTGCGCATGTGGCCTTGGGTGTCCGCCCTATGGTTCGGTGTTCTGTGGCTCCAGCCGAGGCTTGTAGTACTGGTATGGGCTTCACTAGGGAACCGAGGGTCCCTGGTGTGTGCTCTGCAACCCAGCCTCGGCCTTGCTGCGGCACTGTCCTAGAACTCATGGGACACTCTTAACCATTTCGAACTGAGTCGTGTTTCTTTTTTAAAATTGAAGGTTTTGCGAATTTGCTTTCTCAACCTACTCAGTGCGGAGCGGTGTTTTCACGCGGTTGACCTACTGACGTTGCAGCGGGTAGTCCAACATGATTTAAACTTTATTTTTATTTTTCAACGGACTAGTGAATTAGTGAATGTAGATCAGTCTGACCTGGAACTCAGAGCTCTGAGTTCTGCCTGTCTTCCGAGTTTTGAGATTGAAGGTGTGTGTCATCATGCCTGGCCCATTATTTAAATTTTTAATTGAAAGTTAACTTCCCCACAACCCCATGCTTTCTAGCAGCGTAGACAGCCAATTCTAAGTACCAGACCAGCTCTCAGAATGTCACTAGAATTCAATCAAGGGCTTCAGGATCCCTGCTCTGCCCATCTAGAATCCTTAGAGTAGAAACCTATATCTGCTTGGGAGGGAGCAGCAGAGTTCACTGTTATCAGGATGGCAGCTAGGATGGGAAACTAACAAGCAACATTTTCAGTAATTGACACTGTAATTAAGAGAACTGCACTTTCACTCTGAAATGAGGAAGTCTTTGTCAGTGCTGTTTGTTTTGGTTACTATGTGATAAGCGTGCAAGTTTGTCTTTGCAGAAATAAATACTAATGAGGTCAAATAGTATGGCTAGAGAAGAGCTGGTGACCAGTCTGAGCATTTGTTCAGGGAAGCTGAAGAATCTAGAAGACTACCACCGTAGTTGGAGGTACACATAAGCTCTCCCAGCGTGATTCTAGCAGATGTAACAAATCAGCTTCTCCATCCTGCTCAGAATTACAGATTCTGATTGCCAATGCCTGAGATTAGTCCTACTGTGGACAGCCCTCATCTGTGCAGAGCCCTGTCTGTGGAGGGAATGGAGGGTGTTATCAGCTGGTATTGCTATGTGCCCCCCCTCCAATTGTCATGTGGAATTCTAAGTCCCTAAGAAGATAGTAGCAGAAAGCAGGGGTTTGAGGAGGTGACAGGCACAGTGCCATATCTGAGGTAGGAAACAGTCCTCTCTGTACTGAGCATGCCCTAGTACTGGACTGCCAGCCTTCAGAACTGTGAATGGCAAATTTGGATTATTTATAAGCCACCTACAAGGTGGTTATTTTTGTTGCAACAGCCTCAGTAATCTAAGCCAGCATTTAAACGATTACCCCAGTGATCAAGAAAGTACTCCCCAAACAGATAGACCTTCACAAGGTATAAGAGTCATTCAAAAACTCCCCACCTGTCGGATTTGGGGTCGTGTGAGCACCCAACTCATGATAATGGTGCCGCTTTATGCCCACAGAACAGGAGGCTGTGTAGGTTCAAATACTTCATAAATAAAAGGGAGACAGGATAGTTCCTCCCTACTATGGGGTTCTGATTAATAATATATTAGCAAATAGCAAATAGTTCTGATTAATATATTAGCAAATAGTGTAGACAAAAATCCACTGGATAGTTCTGAAAATTAATGGATGAAAGTTTGAGGTAAAACAAGTTTTGTGTGACTTTAAGACACCTCCCGTAAAATACATTCTATTACTATTGTAAGAAAAATTACCTCAAGTTTCATGCTTTAAAAGTACACATTTTGCCGGGTGGTGGTGGCGCATGCCTTTAATCCCAGCACTTGGGAGGCAGAGGCAGGTGGATTTCTGAGTTCGAGGCCAGCCTGGTCTACAGAGTGAGTTCCAGGACAGCCAGGGCTACACAGAGACACCCTATCTCGAAAAACCAAAAAAAAAAAAAAAAAAAGTACACATTTTAGGTCAGGTGTATCACAAACCTATAATCTTGTTGTAGAAATTAAAGCGCCGAATTTGTGGTAGAAAATTATTTAAATCACCCTCTCCTCTCCACTATTTCTAATTAAAATCTAGAAGAAACGTTGGGCACCAATTTGTAGTAGAAGGAATTATTTAAACCCCAAATTTGTCGGGGCAAATCTCCTATCCGAAGGAGACCAGTAAAGGAAGACACAACTCAATAATTATGGTATAAATTGCACGCCTAGATTGGGCAGATTTACCACTACACTACTCTAATCCCGACTATGAGATCCCTTATAACTTGCGATTTATCCAGGCCACGTGGTTGTCCCCCGTTGTCGGCTTCCTTCTACCGCAGGCTTCCTTCTGCTCTGCTTCCTCTTGCTCCTCCTCTGTTCTCCCTCTGCTTCTGCTCCCCCGGCGACTTCGAAGGAAACTTAGAAGGCAGAGGAAGGAAGATTGAGGGTTAAATGGCAATTTGAGTTGCATAACAAGACCCTGTCTCAAGCAAATGAATAGCACAAGTTCATTCTCTTACTTCTCTGAAGGCCAGAAGTGAAGCCGAACCCAGGTTCAGTGATAATGCAAGGAATCCCCACTTTGAAGCCAGTGGCCTGGTTCATTGGTTGGTCTTTGTCAACGTAACACAGCTAGAGTTATTTGAGAAGAGTTACTCTCAATTGAGAAAGTACCTCTAGATAAGATTTTCCTGTAGCCAAGTCTATAGTGCATTTACTTGATTGATGATTGAGGTGGCCCCATCCCATAGTGTAGAGGAGGAGGGAGAGAGATGTTATTCCTGTACTGGTGGTTCTTACTTGTCTAAAAAAGCAGGCTGAGCAAGCCATGAGAGGAACAAGCCAGTAAGCAGTGTTCCACCATGGCCTCTCCTTCAGTTTTAGTCTTGACCTCCTGCCCTGACTTTTCTCAGTGATTGTCATAGTTAGGATTTCTGTTGCCACAAAGAAACACCATGACCAAAAAGCAAATTGGGAAGGGAAGGGTTTATTCAGCTTACACTTCAAGATCATAGTTCATCACTGGAGGAAGTCAGGACAGGAACTCAGGCAGGGCTGGAACCTGGAGGCAGGAGCTGCTGCAGAGGCCATGAAGGGGTGCTGCTTACTGGCTTGCTTCCCCTGGCTTGCTGAGCTTGCTTTCTTGTAGAACCCAGGACCACCACCCAGGAATGCCACTACCCACCATGGGTTGGGCACTCTGACATTGATCACTAAATTGAAAATGCCTTTACAGCTGGACCTCATGGAGGCATTTTCTCAAGTGAGGCTCTTCTCTGATGATTCAAGTTGACACACAAAACCAGCCAGCACAGTAATTGACTGTATGGAAACATCACCTGTCAATTAAAAAATTTATGGCCAATAAGCTGAGGCAGGAAATAGGAGGTGGGAGTTCTGGCAGGGAGAGAGAGGAATTCTGGGGAATAGACATTCTGGGCGATTCTCCCCAGAATGGAGAGGAAGCCAACCAACATAGCTGAACTCAGGTTAGAATAAAAGGGACAGTTGAGTTGTGAGTTAGCTGGAGAACAAGCTGAAGCATATGGCCTAAGCATTTATTAATAAATAAGAAGTCTCAGAGTCGTTATTACAGGGAACAAAATGGTGAGGAGGGAAAGCTAAGAGTTACATTTCTCAGAATTCCTTTCTGCTGGATGTCCCACCTATTCCCTCCTGCTGTGCTATAGGCCTTCCTGCTCTTTATTGACAGGCAATCCTTTTACACAGTACACAAGAGCTTATCCCTACAGGTACAGAGGTAGGAAAGGTTGTGGTTATAAAAAGAAAGTGAAGATTTAGTTATTATTCGAAGAAATCCTTGAAGAATATAAGGAATATGGGGTGAAAAGAGAAAACCCTATTTTGAACCCAGATTTTCTACTCTACTAGTCCTAGTTAAATAGATTATTATGCTCTAGCAAGGCCAACATTCAATATGTGTTGCAGGTACACACTGGGAAGTGTGCACCCCCAGAAAACCATGCTCTGACCCAGAAATGAATCCATATACTTCTCTGGGAAGTTTTGAGCTGAGAATACTGCTCTAGACAAGCATAGCACTCAGAGAGACTAAAAACATGCTCAACCTAATGAGGTCGCTGGAACTCATACAACAGTTTAAAAAGTCAAACATTCCAGCAATAAAATACAAAGATGTACAAATCTGATACATATAAGGAGTAGAAAAATATTAAAAATCTATTTTCCATAATTAAACCACTGTATATGCAGTAAAAACACTGCAATTTATAGCATACACTAGTCTCAAATCGAACCAAAATGTTTCAGGCAGGGATCATTGCTGTTCTAGGTGGCTTGATGGCACACAGATTCAATGTGTTCATGTTGTATGTTCAGGATGAAAGCTACAAGTAAATTCTCAGGATATAATAGACGAGAATATTGCCAGAAAGAATCTGGATTGTTGCCAAAGAGTTCATGACACTACCGGCTACACACATGCACATACATAGGTCCACTACCCACAGTTTAGAAACCTATAGATTAAACCATTGAGTAAGTCAAAGTCGTCATGATTTGTCTCTGGAAATGTACCCTTTTAGACACCCCAGAGATATGTTTTATTGATCTCCTAGATATCTCTCAATCTAATCAAGTTGGTAGTGAATATTAACTGTCATGAACTATCAAAATGGCTCAGCTTGTAAAGATGCTTGCCTTAGTTTGATTTCCCCATGTCCTGTATGTTAGAAGAAGAGAACTGATTCCAGTAAACTATCCTCCTACCTCTACACATACTGTGGCACAAACATGCTCCCACCACCTCATATAATGTGTGTGTGTGTGTGTGTAATTTTAGAAGAAAAAAAAAAAAACAGTTCTAGACATCTAATGGAATATGGTCTTCTGTAAGTGCCATTAGTGAGGGGACAGAGAGAGCTCCATACCCAGGACTTCAAACACACTAAGAATACTCTTTCACTAATTTAAGATTGTATGGGACCCTATTGAAACCAAAAGTTTAAAATGTATCTCAAAAGTTTGAATGTTTCCCTAAAGTTTTATTATATCCATAAAATAGATAATTTTGCAGCTATTAAAATGATTTGCTGGATGTGGTAGTATACACCTTTAATTCCAACACTGAGGAGGCAGTGAGTTCCCTGTGGTCATCTACATACTGAGTTCCAGGACAGCCAAAGCTACATGGAGAGACCCTGCCTCAAAAAAACAAAACAAAAATTTATTTTGACAATAATAGAAGTTTAAAAAATAATAAACTATGATGCATACCTCAGATTTTATCGTTACACATGTCTGTACATGCAAGCACGGATGCATGTAGTGGAGCATGTATGGGCAACCGTGTGATCCAGGGTCAAACTTAGCAAGCTAAGCCATCTTAGCCCCCATACTAAGATTCTATTCACTAGCTGCAAGTTCTCTTGAAGAACTGAGAGCAAAGCCCATTACTGCAGGGCTAACAATGGGTAATAAAATGGTAGTGTGCTCACCTAGCATGTGAGAGGCCCTAGGTCTACCTCAGTATGAAGGAGGGGTCACTTAAGTAAGTGTTTGGTGGGTATAATCCCAGCACTTGAGAGGCTAAGGCAAGAGTATCATGAGTTAGACCAGTTTTGGCTACATAGTGTTTAAGGCCAGGTTGGGCTGCATAGTAGGAAACCCTATCTCAAAGATGGAGTGGAAAAGGGCTGGTGAGATAAGTCAGTGGGTAAAAGCTGGGCGGTGGTGGCACACGCCTTTAATCCCAGCACTTGGGAGGCAGAGGCAGGCGGATTTCTGAGTTCGAGGCCAGCCTGGTCTACAGAGTGAGTTCCAGGACAGCCAGGGCTACACAGAGAAACCCTGTCTCAAAAAACCAAAAAAAAAAAAAAAAAAAAAGAGAGTGGGTAAAGGCATCTGCTGCTAAGCCTGAGGATCTGAGTTTGATCCCCCAGGACCTACCTGGTAGAAAAAGAAAACTGCAAGTTGTCCTCTGACCCACATAAAAAGGACACAGAGGTTCATCCATGAAGATAAGTGGTAGTGACCGGAGAATCCTTAGAAATTTGCATGCCAGCTAGCTTGGAGTATGCAGTATAATGGCAAACAACAAAAGAGATTCTGACTCAAAATCAAAAAAGTTGTCCTTTGACAACTATGTGTGTGCATGTGCACTCAAACTCAAAAACATACACATACATTTTTTTAATTAACAAAATCAAAAATTTGTTCACTGAAGCTAAATAGCACAAGTATAATATGCACTCAGATTTCAACTTGGATTTTTAAAAATGTATGTTTTTTTTTTAAATGTAGGAGTGCTGTGTCTATACATGTTAGAAGAGTATAACTCTTTGCTTATCTTCCCAACCACTTAATTCCTAACAATAACAACACTGAAACTAATGGTTTATTAATAAATGTTTAGGCCATAAGCTTCAGTTTGTTCTCCAGCTAGCTCTTAACTTATCATCCCTTTTATTCTTATCTGAGTTCAACTATGTGGCTGGTTTCCTCTCCTTGTCTTTTTTTTGTTTTTTTGTTTTTATTATTTTTTTTTAGACAAGGTTTCTCTGTATAGCCCTGGCTGTCCTGGAACTGGCCTCGAACTCAGAAATTCATGTGCTTCTGCCTCCCAAGTGCTGGGTTTGAAGGCGTGCGCCACCACTGCTGGCTTCCTCTCCTTGTCTTAAGTCCATCTCCGAGACTCAGTATTCCTGGACAAGTCTCCTGAGCTCCTGATTCCCAGAATTCTCTCTGTCCCTGCCAGATGTCCTACCTCCTGTTTCCTGCCTCAGCTCATTGGCCATAGGCTTCTTTATTAACAAGTGATGCTTATAAGAGATTCTCTCTACAGAAGAGGGCATCAGATCCCTTTATAGATAGTAGTGAGTCACCAAGTGGTTGCTGGGAATTGAACTCAGAACCTCTGGAAGAGCAGCCAGGGTTCTTAACTGCTGAGCTATCTGACCAGCACTTGAATGTTTTAAGCTTACTATATGTGGGCAATCTATAGCTCAGTATTATTATTTTAGTGCATTTACTTATCTTTTATTTGTATGTGTATCTGTGTGTGCTTGTGTGAGATATATGCCCCATGTGAACGCAGGATCCTACAGAGCAGAAGAGGATATCAAAATGTTTTTTTTCTCTTGTTTTTTTTTTTTTAATGACTCTTTTTTTTTTTTTTTTTGGTTTTTCAAGACAGGGTTTCTCTGTGTAGCCCAGGCTGTCCTGGAACTCACTCTGTAGACCAGGCTGGCCTCGAACTCAGAAATCCGCCTGCCTCTGCCTCCCAAGTGTCTGGGATTAAAGGCGTGTGCCACCACCACCCGTCGAGGATATCAAATTGTTACAGACAGTTGTGAGCTGCCATGTGATTGCTGAGAATTGAACCCCTGTCCTCTGAAAGAACAGCCAGTGCTCTTAACCACTGAGACAATTTCTCCAACACCTCAATCTTATAATAATTCAACTTATGACTTTATTCCATATGAAAACACTATTATGTAGTTAGGAGGGTTTTTTTTTAACCTTTTAATTGATTCTTTGTGAGTTTCACATGCACCTGAGTCCCACTCATAGCCCTGTCCGCTCGAATCTGCCCTCTACCCTTTCAACCTCCCCTGCAAAAGAAAATGAAAAACACACAAAAATAAAACAAAGTGACCAAGTCAGCTCAGTCAGTCAACAGGTTCTCCAGCACAGGAGTGAGGATTAAAAAGAAAAAAGATGATTAGACAACATTGTAGTATGACCCCAGCCAGTTCTGAGGCTGAAGGCTGAGGTGGGTTTATTCCCTCCCTCCCACCCCTCCTTTTCTTTTAAACCATTTTAATTACTTGCAAGTATTTAGGTCAGTTGAGGTTGAGGAACCAGCAATACAATAGATGTAAATAGTCAAGGAGCGAACAAGGCAATAAACAAAATCCCGTGATCACTCTTGTGATCACTCTCATGATCACTGTTTCTAAGGGCTCATCAGGGTGACAAAAATATCTGAGCCTACTTCCCTGTCCTAGCTTACAGTCATACTCATGCCTAAGGTCTACTTCTTTGTTCTAGCCTAAGACTTAGATTCCTGTCTGAACTTACTTCCCTATCCTTGGCCAATGTCAGATTCCTGCCTAAAGCCCATTTCCCTGTTCTTGGCCAATGTCAGATTCCTGCCAAGCAGCCTCAAAAGCTCACCACACTTCCCTCTTTATTTTATTTAACAAGACTGAGACTGTCTTAGGTCATTCTGACAAGAACACCCCCCACCTTACCCATCATCGAATATGCATTATCAAAAGCAATGCACTTCTGTCTTAGGTTGGTAAGGCACTGCAGAAGGTTGCCTGTCCTTAGCTTGCCAGCTTGTTAAATTTGGGGAGCCATTTTTAGTTTCAAGCCATGTTCCTTGGCTGCCAGCATGTTGATCTTGTTAAAGACAAGCTTTAAAATGATGGGCAGGAATAAAATATTCCAGGACAAAAGGACTAGCATGATCAAGCTATATATGCCATTCTTGAAGCTTGACCAAGATGGAAATACTGACATCAGGCCATGAATAATTTTATCAGCAGTATATGCTGGATCAAAATTTAGTGGAGCAGCATTCTTTAAATTCATAATCTCAGTGTGCAAAGCTAAAACATCCAGAGAGGTGTTGGAATTATGCCAAATACCCTGCAAGTGTCTTTGAACCTTTTCCCAATTATAGTGGCTGTCATTGTAAATTTTAGAAGTAACACAAATCCATTGGTATTTGGCATGGCACTCAAGATGGCTCCTTACATTTAAACCCTAAACCTCCTCTCCAGTAATTTGAATAGTATCATAAAGAGCATCAATTTGTTGTTCTAAATGTCTATCTAAATCCTCTTGAATACTCAGAATATTAGTAACATTTTTTGCTAGATGATTAACAAATGTAGCTGTCTTAACTTCTTGTGTCAAAACAATTCCAGAAGCAGTGGTGCTAGCTATTAATGTAATCAAAGCTGCTATGCCAACAATAACCAAGCCCACTACCCTCTTGCTTCTGCTTAAAGCCTGACTCAATTCTTCTAGTACTTGCAAGCTTTTTTCAGAATACTAAGGTTCTGTAATACAGGCAATAAAACAAAAGCTGTTTAATAGACCATCATAAAAGACATGCCAGTTTTCAATACATTAACACAATTAGAAAGTTTACAATCAATACAATTTACATTGAATATTGTAGAAGAAACAAAAGTAATTTTAACATGACAATTAAAAGAGCCTTAACACGTGCACTAACACTTGTTTGAAATCCAGATCCTGCCCCAACTTTATCTATTGCTAATATCATAGAGAATTACAGCTAACTTCCAAACATGTCTCTGAAAATGTCCAGAATCAGCCTTCCAAATGAAGACTGTCATTTCCAATATTGGATTGATTTCTAAACCAGTCCATGAATGAGTCAGGATAATTGGTCACATTAAAGGAAGTAGAAGAGTCATTATAACTTCTCTTTTTGATTCTCTGTCCCACAAGGTCTAAAAGCTTGAAGCAAGGCAGCTTCTCCAATCTGGGATATTGGCAAGCAAAGGTGGGTCAGGAACATGTGTCCAATACAGCTTCCCAGTCACCATTGTCAGGGCACTCAGCAAGCATACAGGTCAGCATCATTCTTTGTCCCAGCATCAGCATGTCTCACCAATCATTCTGCCAGCTAGCATTCTCCTTAAGCATTTTTTCCTGTGGGAAAAAAAAACATGAACATTCCCTCTTTCCCATATTAAATACCTGATCTGGATAATGGCATATGCCTGTAAGTGGATCCTTCCATTTCACCTAGGCATAAGTATGCCTAGTTGTAGGATGCCATAGACACTCAGCAGAGAGTTTCTTGGCATCTAAATTTTAAAATTTAAAATAAAAGAACAAGATTTAAATAAATTAGTAGTGTACGGGGATATAACTCCCCCTTTTTCATTTTATGAAGATACTGTTTTTAAAGTTTCACAATACCTGTTTCTTAATACCTTGACCTTGATTAAAAGGGATCCCAGTAATATTGGTAATATTAAATTGTTGACAAAACATCTCAAATACTTGACTGCAATAGCCAGTTCCATTATCTGTTTTATCTGTTTGGGAACACCCAGTATAGAAAAACAATGCAGGCAATGACTAATTACATTTTTAGTTGCTTCTCCTGTTAAAGCAGTTGCAACTAGAAAGCCTGAAAAGGTATCAGTGGTCACATGTACATATTTTAGTTTTCCAAAGTCAGAAATATGAGTAACATCCATTTGCCATAATTGATGAGGTATAAGTCCTCAAGTATTAATACCATTATGTGGTACAGGAAGAAATTGAGGACAAGTCTTTACAATTTGACATGCACATTCTCCAAAAATACTAAACTGTTGTCTCAAGCTATTACTATTTTGATGATGTAAAGAATGAGATTGTTTAGCTAACTGTTCCTATGTAAGGCCTATAATCTTCCTGGTGTACAAATGTGCTGTGACATTGCCCTCACTAAGGGGTCTGGGCAGTCCAGTATGAGCACTTTTTTTTTTTTTTTTTTTTTTTTTTGGATTTTCGAGACAGGGTTTCTCTGTGTAGTCCTGGCTGTCCTGGAACTCACTCTGTAGACCAGGCTGGCCTTGAACTCAGAAATCCATCTGCCTCTGCCTCCCAAGTGCTGGGATTAAAGGCGTGTGCCACCACTGCCTGGCCAGTATGAGCTCTTAAATGTCCTACAAAATAAGGAACTGTACGTTCTCTTAAATTGAGTTGTATTTGCATAAGTAATTGCAAAATTTGAGAATTCGCAGTATCTAAAAAAGGAACAGTTTCAAGTAGTTGTAAACCATGAGCTATATATTGGCTATCAGTATACAAATTAAAAGCTTGGGTTTTCAGCATTTCAAAAACAGCGGGTACAGCATGAAGTTCAATTATTTGTGCTGAAGCAGTGGGAAACTCAAGAGAATGAACATCCAATCCAATCACATATGCTGCCTTCCCATTAGATGAGCCATCTGTAAATACAGTAAGTGCATTTTCTATGTGCTGCATGCATAAATTTACAGGAAATACAAAAGCATGCATAGAGGAAAACTGTAACAACTTGTCTTTTGGATAATGATTATCATTTTTGCCTGAAAAGTTTGCACATGCAATAGGCCAAATATCAGTATTCTGCAATAACCAATTTAACTGCTGTTTGGCATAAGGAATAAATATTTCATCAGGTTCTTTCCCAAAATATTTTCTTGATTCTTTCCTACAATTCTGTATTAACACAGTAACAGTTTCATAATAGGGTGTTAAAACTTGGAGATGAAGAAAGATGAATCCACATGAATGGTTCCTTTTGCCAAAGAACTTCTGTGGGCACATGAGTAGCAATAATGCAAACCGCCAACAATTGAGTAATCTGTATAATGTATCTGTTGTTGACTAATAGCTTCCTCCACCTTCTGCAAAGCTATCTGTCCCTCATCAGTTAATTGTTGAGGGGAATTAGGATTTGCATCCCCCTTAAGGGTATCAAGCAGAGGTTTAAGTTCTCCTATGGTAAGCTTAAAATGAGCTCTTAGCCAATTAATAGCTCCTAACAACTTTTGAAAATCATTAAAAGCAAACTATCTCTTTTTGCATATACACCTGCAAGCCAGAAGAGGGCACTAGATCCCATTAAAGATAGTTGTGAGCCACCATGTGGTTCCTGGGTATTGAACTCAGGACCTCCAAAACAGCAGTCAGTGCTTTTAACAGTTGAGCCATCTCTCCAGCCCTATCTTTTTTTATTGGAATTTTCTGTGCCACAGTCTGTTTAGGATATAACTGAGATCCCAAATATTAAAAAGATACTGCCTTTGAATATTTTCTGGAGCAACAAGCACTCCCCAAATTTTTAAAGCTCATATGAGAGCAAAGCCTTGTAGTAAAACACCTTCAGAGGAATCAGCTAATAAAATACCATACAATGAATAATATACACTGAAAGATTCAAACTCCTAACTTCTTATATTGAAGCAGCAACAAAAATTTCTTACATAATATAAGGCTATTAGCCATTTCTTGAGGCAAAACTTTCCAGTGATATCACTTCATGGATTCTCCAAAATTACAAGCAAACTCACTAAATGCTAACCTCCCACAGTCACCAGAATGTAATGGAACAGTATAAAAGCAATCCTTCAAATCTATGATAATTCTATATGCATTTCTTGGAATGGCAGCTAGAGTAGGCAAGCCAGGCTGCAAAGCCTCCACAAGTTCCATAGCCTCATCAACACTCTGCAGCAAACTCTGCAAAAATCTCCACCTGCCTGATTTTTTTCTTAATTACAAATATGTGTGAGTTAGAATCCCGAACCTGTGATCCAACTGCAAATTGCAGCCAATGGAACACTGGTAGTTCAGCCACAATCTTCGAGTTTCCCTTGTTACACCAGCGCACAACCATAACTTTGGAAAGTAAAACTCAACCTCCAACAATCAATCCAATTTCTCCAAAATAACACCAAGTGCATCACCCTCATGCTGCAAAGTGTGGCTTCCAATTCCTGCACACGAATGCAAAATAGTACAGTCTCCAATACCCCAAAGAGACACTGCCTTAAATCTTTTATAAGTCTTTATAATACATAAAATATTACCTAGTTTAGACGTGTCTTTAAAGGCCTGTTTCTCTGGGCCAAGTTGGCTCATGCCATGTGTTGCTGTTTAGAATGACTCCAACCCTGAGTTACCAGTTTTAAACCAACTTTCTATTACTGATGTTGCAAATTTCTTATCATACCCAATAAACTTATAGGCCAATAATCTATAATTAAGACATGCAGAACATATCTATACTTTTAAAACCAGTCAGAAACAAAAATGAAGTGACTACACACATTTACTTTTTTTTTTTTTTTTTTTTTGGTTTTTCGAGACAGGGTTTCTCTGTGTAGACGTGGCTGTCCTGGAACTCACTCTGTAAACCAGGCTGGCCTCGAACTCAGAAATCCGCCTGCCTCTGCCTCCCAAGACATTTACTTATTTAAACCAGACAAAATTTGTACTTTTTCTAGCTGTAATTTCAAGAGAAGCACCTTGTCACCTGCTGAACTCAATAATCATAGTCACAGATTTTTCTAGGAGAAACAACTGTGAGCTCCTTACCATAGAAGCCAAATAAATGCTGGCCCCTTTAAGAGCAGCTTTTACAGACGATGAGCCCCTGGCAGGACTTCTCCAGCTGTGCTAGACTCCTAACTACAGGTGTAGGGCTCCAAAGGCCAATTGAAACTTTTTATTTTTACTTTTTTTTTTTTTTTCGAAACTAGTTAAAAACTGAATCAAAGGCTGAACAACCAGCAGATAAAGTTTTAACCGTTTTTTTTTTTTTTTTCTTCTTTTGAACATGAAACATGGAACATTCAAGCAACAAAACAAAAACACAGACATAACACAGACATGGACAGATCGATGCACCAAGGACAGACAATAGAGAGGGAAGAAGACTAGATGTCCCATGAAATGGACCCAGATATCCTACGTAAGGGATCCCGAACTAAGCATTCCTCCAGTAGGAGCCAGAGAGGAGGCAGGACGTCTCCTGACCTCTGCCTGTTCCTAGGGGAGCTCTGGGACAGCTTTTGTTCATTTTCCTTCTCTTTCACCAAAGCATCAACAGATAGTAGGGGAGGACTGCTTTTCTCAAAACCATGTCTAGGGTGTAAACTATCTCTAGTCAAGGTCCAAAGACTAAAAGCATCTATGAGAATTACCTTTGCTTCTCTAGATTTTAGCATAACTCTAAACACATACACAAAACACATCTTACCGTTACCTTGTCCTTCTACAAGGTTTACTTACCACTGGCCCAAATCTTCTTTACTTTCATTTGCGAGCACTTCCAATTCCCATGGTATCCCTTCACTGTATCCCCCTTACTGGAGCTCCAACATTGAGGCACCATCTGACCAAGCCAGCTCAGTCAGTCAACAGGTTCTCCAGCACATGAGTGAGGATTAAAAAGAAAAAAGATGATTAGACAACATTGTAGTATGACCCCAGCCAGTTCTGAGGCTGAAGGCTGAGGTGGGTTTATTCCCTCCCTCCCACCCCTCCTTTTCTTTTAAACCATTTTAATTACATGCAAGTATTTAGGTCAGTTCTAGGTTGAGGAACTAGCAATACAATAGATGCAAATAGTCAAGGAACAGACAAGGCAATAAACAAAATCCCGTGATCACTCTTATGATCACTGTTTCTAAGGGCTCATCAGGATGACAAAAATATCTGCACCTACTTCCCTATCCTAGCTCACAATCATATTTATGCCTAAGGCCTACTTCTTTGTTCTAGCCTAATACTTAGATTCCTGTCTGAACTTACTTCCCTGTCATGGCCCAATGTCAGATTCCTGCCTAAAGCCCATTTCCTTGTCCTTGGCCAATGTCAGATTTCTGCCAAGCAGCCCCAAAAGCTTTCCACAACAAAGCATAGAAAACATCTCATGGAAGCTATAGTGTGTCATGTAGAGAGAATCTCTTAAAAGCATCACCTGTCAATAAAAAAGCCAAAGGTCAATGAGCTGAGGCAGGAAATAGGAGGCGGAACATTTGCAGGAAGAGAGAGGATTCTGGGAAATGGTGAGAAAATAAAAGGAGACTCAGAAGGAGATTCGAGCAAGAAGCAGTGAGAGATGATGAAGAGACACGAAGAAAGAAGCCGACTGGGACTAAAAGAGAGGTAACATGGAAGACAGAATAGTTTGAATGGGTTACATAAGTTGCAGGCTAGTCAGGGAATGAGCCAAAGCTCATGACCTAGGCATTTAATAATAACCAGTCTCAGGCTGGCCAGCGGTGGCACTTGGGAGTTCAAGTCCAGCCTCACAGCCCGGGGGTGAGGGGTGGGGAAGACTTTAACTGGCTTTGTATGATGTGGAGGGCAATTACAGAGACTATGTTTACTACATCATCTGGTGTCTTGTGGCCTTAAAGGAATGTTGGTCATTCTGAATACTTCAGTAGTTCAGACCATCTTCATTCATTGTAAAGAAACTAAAAATAGACAGTATGCATAGTTCGCTAAAAATGAAGGGCCCATCATTTTTATGCGATTGGGCCCATCTAGTGGATGCTGGTAACAAACAACTAAGAGAAATATATGACCTTAACCCCTATTGATATATCTTAAAAGTCTAAGCTTGTTATACCTATAGAATAGAAAAATGTTTTCCCCCTTTACAGGTAACTACTACAATAACACATAAACCAACTACATTTTAAAATATACAGAATAGCTCTTTGCTGAAGAAAAATGCATAGTATAATAGTAAAAAGACTGGCCAAGTCTGTAGCCCAGACTCCAGCAGGCGTTTCAGGTCAGGCTGTTTGGTGAGCTGTACAGTCACAGGCAGGTCACAAAGGGTCATGCAGCTTCCGCAGCTCCAAAGGTCCTTGCCTTTCCTCACAGGACTATTGTGAGGAAGACAGGAGCATAACTGCAAAGGTGCTTTGAACAATAAAATGCTGTAAAAATAAGAGGTGTTACTTACATGAGAAAACATTGTTGAGTATAGAAAAGTTATTCCAGTCTTGAACTTAATAGCTAACTCTCACTCCCGTTATTAAGTAAAATATTGGGGCACAGACCTACCTTTGTCAGGTTTATAGCAAAGCTACATCTGTGTAACCCCACCCCACCCCCACTCTTTTACTATTTATTTAAGCATGCTCACAGTGTAAAAGAACACCACAGTAGAAGGACTTTCTACAACAAATCCCAGAAGCTAAAGTGTTCCACATCTTAGGCTTGAAACAGTCTGCCCAATGTATAGCCATGTTTCATCTTGTAAACAATAACTTGCCATTGCTACCCTGAAGGTGGTATGGCTGTAAGTGGCTGGTGTGTTTATGGATCAAACCATGGAAGTTTTAGTGGTGCCCAAGCATGCTCCTGCACTGATGCATTTGAAAGAGCTGTAGAAATAATGCAAGGCTTTAGTTCTAAGAATCTACTCATGCTTTAAAGTATTTATCTCTGTAGAACCACAATCATGGAAAGCTCAACAGTGCTGCTAATTACGTTTGTAAAGTATACCTTTAATGTAGTGCAATATTTTTCTATTGGGAGAGACAGTTGAGGCATCACAGTTGGGAACTCCAAATACCCTCAAGCATAGTAAGGTATAAGGCTTCAATTTAAGATTGTGTTATATTACATTACTCATGTAATCTTGCTGCCATGCTATGTTATCAATAGCTAAAATAATAATAAAGACTATCACGAAAAATAAGAATATCTTCATTTGATGACATCTAAAAACAGGAGATTGGTTCTTCTCTGGCATTATTACCTGGTATAATTTGGCCATGCAGACAAGCTAACAACCCACTTTTTCTAAACAAATACGTAAAAGCATTCAGATTTTTACTGTTGCTTCCTTACCTTTTGAAACAGATGTGTGGATTTTCTTCTAATGCTATATAGTAATAAATAGATTATTATTCATAGTGAGAAAAAAATAACCAGTCTCAGAGTCGTCATTCTGGGAGCACAAGGGCTGGGAGGAAAAACTGATCTTTTTTTTTTTTTACAGTGTCATGTGTGTCCCTCAGTTTACCCCTCTGTACCCCATCTTCACTTGCAAACGTTCATTGCAACAAGTCATTGGTCCAGTTCAAGGTCTCTAGCTTTGGTCAATATGGGATTATCACCAGGACTCCTCCTGATTATCCTGTTGTCTACAGTCCACCTGCCCTTCTAGCATGGCAACGGGCAGGTCAATGGACATTTCCCCCTCCTGAGCCATCTGGCTTGGAGGCAGACGGCCCCTGTGTGTCTATGGCCCGCCTGTACTGTTTGGTAGAGGGCAGGTCTCTGGGCTTCTTTCACTACTAGGGCCAAGAAGCATGGACAGAGTTAGGAGTTTAGTATTTTTGTTTGGTTTCATTCCTACAGTGCTGGGAATTAAACCCCAGCCTCGTGCATGCAAATCACGCTTCACCACCAAGCTGTGCCATTAGCCTCTGTACTTTTGGTTTCCTCCCAGGCTAATGAGGTCTAGTGTGATGTATTCTCACATTACTAGACATCTGTCTCTGTGCTATGTGATCCTGAGCACTCACTGCACATCTAGTGTGTTGTCAACAGTGTGATTGCTAATCCTACTTGTCAACTTGAATGCATCTGGAATCAACTAAAAGACAAGTCTCTGGGTATAGCTCATAGGTGTTATCTAGATTAGATTAACCTCTGGGTGTGACTGCGAGGGATTTTCTCTTTAAAAAAAAAATACTTATTTTTATTATTTTCAATTAGGTGTAGGTGTGTGTGACTGTAAGTGTTACAGCTCTGAGGGGAGAGGTGTAAGTTTCTGCTCTGATGGAAGGGTATGCTGGGACTTGGCAGCCCGGGAACCACACAGCTCTGAGGTGGGACAGTGTCCCAGTGGAAGAACATCCTGAGACGTGGGGCCCACATGTGTATATGAGTGCAGGTCCTCACAGAGGCCAGAGGTGTCAGGATCCCATGGGCCTGCAATTAAGAGACAGTTTTGAGCTGCCTGGCCTGTAGGTGTTTATAAACTAAGCTCCTGTCCTTTGAAAGAGCCGCAGCAGCAAGGGATTTGATTACATCAGCTGAAGTGGGAAGACCCAGCACTTCCAGCACCAGCCACAAAATAAGGAGGACTGAGGGGAAAACATTTTTTTGTTGATGTTGTTTTTGGTTTTTGTTTGTTTGTTGCCTGTTGCCTTTGTATCTTGTTGGTAAGCTATCTTCCGTTGTCACTGCTGCTGCCCTTCTTTGTCATTAGCACCCAGCTTCTTCAGCCTTCCAACCTGAACTGAAGACCAGTGACTCTCCCAAGAATCCTCTGGAACTTGAGCACCACATTGGGACTACTGAGGCAGCCAGCTGGGTGGATGGGACAGCTACCAGTCTTCTGTTTCTCTGGTGTTAAGACAGCCATTGTTGGATTACCTAAACTATATCTTGTATGTCGATCTAATAAATCCTGTTTCCTATTTTCATCCTATTGGTGCTATTCTTCTATACATATTCAATAAATGAGCACATTTAATGCTTTATTAGTTGTGTGTGTGGTGTGTATCAGTGTATGCCCACAAAACTGAGGATAACGGCACATGCCTTTAATCCCAGCAACTGAGAAACATGCAAGCAAATCTCTGTCAGCTCAAGACTAGCCTGATCTACATGGTAAGTTCCAGGTCTGCAAGGACTTTATAGTGAGTGTTGGCTGTTCATGCCAGCTCAAGCGGCAGACAAGACTTACACTTCAGTGAACTCTATTTGTAAACTTTATAGACCCTCAATGTACACCATTGACCAGGCCCTGCCTGAGGCACTCCAGCAGCCAGGCCTTAAAGACAAAACAGCTGTAACCACTGTTCCAGCCCCTCAAGGTGGGAAGAGTGTGGCCAGGCACTCTGCCCCCAGACTTTCCTAATGGCCCTTTTCTAACAGCCATTAAACAGTAGCCCCAGCCCTATGGCCTGGAGAGTGGCAGGCCCTTCCCTTCTAGAGAAAATCCCACCAATCCCTGAACTTGCCCCAACATCAGGTCACCTTGGAAAGCTCCCAACCACACCCCTAAGAAACCTTATATAAATCCTATGTTCTGCCCAGTTCTCTGCTGCTGCTCTCTTGAGCAGAGGCAGCCACCCTCCTGGTCTCATCCCCCTCAATAAGTCTCTTGTGTGAGATTTGTTGTGCAGTGTAACTTTGGCTGAGGTGCCATGCATGTGGAACTGCTTGGGGAGGCTGGAGAGGACGTGCTGCCACCATGGACAGCTCCTGTGGTGTTATTTCACAAAGGCTGTTGGTTGAGGTGGAAAAGGAGATGCGCCACCGTGGACAGCTCCTATGACAGCTGCAGGCTGAGGTGATGTTATGGTGCCACCATTTTGACAGCTCCTGTGGCCACAACTTACGGTGGCAGTAGGCTGGGGTGGGAAGGAGCGACCAGCTACCACTTTGGTGGCTTTTGTGGCATGTCACTCAGGGACAACAAAAGGTATCCTAGCAGTTGGAAGCCAAGGAATACTACAAAGTCACACCACACAACGAATGTCACACATGGATTTTTTTGGGAGGGAAGAACTCAGGAGGGTGGCTATCTCTACTCAGGCAAGAAGCAGCAGAGAACTGAGCAGAGGACAGGATTTATATAGCATTTCTTGGAGAGGGGAGCTTTCTAGGGTAGAGATTTTCAGAGTGGGGATTGGTGGGATTTCTAGTCCTGAGCTGGGTTGGGCTGGGGCTTCTTACTCTATAGGGCAGAGGGACTGGTTAGGGCAGTTGGAGTGTTCTGTGAGTGGAACCTGGCGGTTGGAGGTCCTCAGGGGTGGGTATTGACCACTCAGGTGCTTCAAGGGGCTTACAACAAAGGCTGTTGACATTCTATCCCTAGCTTAAGTCATAGATGCTCAGCTCCTGTATCTGTACTTATGTAAACGGAGATAACATTTGTGTTTTCAGTTGTTCCTTGGGGTAATATGCAGGTAATATTAGGTGACTAGTAGACTCTGACCACCTTCCCACAGGGAACCCATTTTTACTTCTGTTCTTTAAGAAAAGAAAATGGAATCAGCCTGAAGGATTCCCATTCCTGTCTGTTGTTGGAGGCTCCACATAGTGACTCTAATAAGTACCATCTTTCTCTTGATTACTTACCAAGTTCCTCCCATTCCCTATCATGCAAACTAAGAAGTTCTGGCTATGGTCAGCCTGGTTTTCTGCTATGCCGGAGCTAAGTATGCTTTTCTGGAGTTTACACCATTAATACCCAAAACCCAGACAGACAGATTCCTCTTCATATGATACTCCAGTGTGCCCCCTTTACTTCCACCATCTCATCCTGCACATTTCTCATGTCTCTGTTTCCTTCAGTGTCTTACATTCTAACTGAATGTAAGACATTCCACCCTTCCTGCATATGAGCTAGAAGAGTGACATCGCCAGAGATGATGTCACTCTTGTGTTTCTCCTTGAGTTGTGGAAAGCAGTATCACTCCAGCCTGGAAGCCCACATATGAACTTGAGTAGATGCATGTGCCCTTTTTAGTACATGATTCTTACTTGGCATTCCCAGTAGCTTTTTGAGTTCTAAGGAGACAGAATATCTGCATGATCAATCGGGGTATCTCCTCATTCCCTGAAGCTAGAAATAACCTGCTATCTAGTGGTGACCAGGAAGAAGTCTACAGAGCTATGGGGCAAGTTGCTGCCCGGCAGTTCCATTTCAGGTATCCCTAAAGCCTTGAGCCTCAAGACAGAATTTGATTCTAACTGTAGACCAGGTTCTATCAGCAGCAACTGACCAGCCGGAAAGCCCCACAGTCCAATGGGACACCCCTTAGAAAAATTCCTTTTGGTAAGATAGGGGTGACCCCAGTAGCAACCAGACTAGACTGAGGTCTGACTCTTGGTTCTAGCTTGTTCTTGTGACATTGTGTTGACATACTCCCCAAAACAACCATGATTTTAAAATATGATTAACAGCTGGTATCAGTCTGGAGTTGTGTTCAAGATAAATGCTCCCTTACAGTGAGCTCACAGGCTTCCTTGGCTCAGCAGATGACAGACATAAAACTAGGTAACACAGCTATTTCTGAACACATATGTATCTTTTTAAATTTTCATTTACTTATTTAACATGTATGTATGCGTGAGTGTGCATGCTATGCATGATTGTGGAGGGCAGAGGACAGGATATATGACTTAGTTCCCTTCTACCATGTGAGTCCTGGAAATTAAACTCAGGTCCTCATCTTTGGCATCAAGTTCCTTTACTGGCTGAACCATTTTGTTGGTTCAGGGTCTCTTTCTTATTAATTTAATTTCACTTGTAAGTTCACTGTGTGCATGAGATGGGTGCGTGCTACACTGGACTTTGGCTACTTAAGAGTTGCCATTAGAAGAAATCTAGTCTCAGTTCCTTTTCTTCTTCCCCTTTTCAAGTCCCACAAAACCCACTTGTGGGCACTGTAGAGTTCACGTCCTGATTGTTGCTTCCTCTTGTGATTGAACTATTTCCCCTGAGCCACTGCAATGGTCAGTATCCTCTGTGTCTCCTGGATAGGCTCTGGAAGACCTTTCCTAGTGCCCTCAAGGGTTTTTCCTGCCTAATAGAGGGCAGAGGCACCTATGGCTACAGCTACCTGGTTTCTGTAGCCTCAGTTGGTTCTAAGTTGTTAAAGAACACATCATGTATCTTCCTCACATTTTATACCAGGCAGGTGAGAAGTTACCCTGGCTTCTGGAACTTAATGGTAAAATGGGGCTACGTGGAAAAGAGAGAAAATGCTACCTTGTCACAAAATCATAGGATTCTCAGTATGTCCGAGCAGGGTACCATCTTCAAAGGCCACCATTGGGACATTGGTAGCCCCTGGGCTGAGAAAGAGAAAAGGACTCTGCCTTGATGCTTAAGCATAAGAGGCCTAGAGTCAGGTTTTCTGCCATTAGTAAGGGTTTCAGGATGAATGTGGGGAGCATGACTTAGGAACACTGACCCTTCTAGCATCTAAATCTGCAAGCAGCTGGTTCCAAACAATCTCGCACACCCAAGAGCTCCCTGAGAATTCATGGCTGCTCCTTTCTCACACCTGGCCATGACTGCCAACAAGTGAGGCTGGAATTCCAGTGGCCAAGAGTATTATTGAATCACAGCATTTGACAGGGATAAGAGGCCAGAATTCCAAGAAGCTATAAAACCTCTGCATGGGGCAGAGGTATTAAATATGGCTCCACAGAATGCCTCAGCTAATGCTTTGCAAAGAGCATGTACTTCTGAGACAGCAGGTACAGTAGAAGATGTCCATGATGTGCTCTCTAGACTACAGAAGTTCATGGACCCTTGGTGGAGAATATGTACCCCAAACCAATTCAGGCGAGATAATACTCCAACATAGCCCTTGTGCAATGACTGTAGGCTCTAAAATTGGCCATGGGTGCCCCTGGACTAGGTGAGCTCAGTACTCCCGTGAAACCACATTAGAAGGCTGTAACTCTCTAGCTCTGGTAGCTCTGATGCACATAGGCTCCAGGGCTGACCACAGTGACAGAGTGGATCCAACCTACTCTGGGGATCCTCAGTCTTTCTCTGCCCTCTATAGAGTCTCTCCACAGTTTCCTGTAAAATTTCAGGTAGATGCTGCTGTCTGGCCTGCAGAAGCTGAGAGGACGAACTCTGATTCAACCCAGTCTGAGAACCTGAATGAAAATCCACACGTTTGTGCCACTGCCACTAGATTTATTAAGGTTGCCAACACATCCACTAAGAGGGCCACTAAGAGAGCCCCAGCCACACCTGGGCTAGTGTCTGAATAGGGACCATATCTCCTGCCTAAGGAGCTCCTTCAGGAAGAACCCAAGGTCAGACACATTACAATGACTGGACAGTTCAGAGTGTGGGGGAAAAGCAGGAAGCTGGGGGTACAGGGGAGCAGATAGGAGCAGGCACAAAATTCGCATCTAGACAGAATTGAAAACAAAAACAAAACCGGAAAATGTTCTTGTTGCTGCTGGGTCCAATGCTCCTTAGCCAGACATTTCCTCCCGCTGCTCCTTGTTCCTGCGCACCTCAGCAGCATGCAGCTCCTGTGAAGACAGGGAGGAACTCAGAGGACCGGCCAAGGGTAAGGGTGTCCCCAGGAACTTCCAGGTTATATAGGTGCACCACTATACTTCAGGAGAGCTGGAACCAGAGTGCTTAAGGATCAGACTAAGCCGGGCGGTGGTGGCGCACGCCTTTAATCCCAGCACTTGGGAGGCAGAGGCAGGCGGATTTCTGAGTTCGAGGCCAGCCTGGTCTACAGAGTGAGTTCCAGGACAGCCAGGGCTACACAGAGAAACCCTGTCTCGAAAAACCAAAAAAAAAAAAAAAAAAAAAAAAGGATCAGACTAAGGGTTAAGCATCTGACCCCCTCTTGGAGCTGGATCCCGCGGGCATGCAAATTCCTTCAGAGCGCTTCATAACTAATTTAACCAGACACTACTGTGGTTGTTGAATGTGTCTTACTAGAACGAGGTTCTGGATCTGATTCCAAGGCTGAGGGAAGTGCCCAACTTTAGAAAGGCATTATTAGGACCTTCTTCACTTGATGCACAGGCCAGGTCTCACAGCCAGAGTCTGGCCCGCTGTGACCACGCCCTCCACGTCAATGCCCCCTCCTTACACTACCACCCCAACCCAAACCCCACCCACCCCCAACCTAACCCCACCCTCGCGCGTGCCTACCTTCTCGCGCAGCCGCTCACGCAGCGCTGCCAGGTGCGCCTCGCGGATCTCCTTGCTCAGCTCCATCTTGTAGTTGAGCTTCTCCTCCGCCAGGCGGCTAAAGTTATTGTTTTCTTCCAGCGCCTTGTGCAGCACCTCCCGCTCATGCTCACGCCGCTCTGCCAGCTGCTTCAGCACCTGAGCCTCCTGAGTCTGCATAGAGCTAGGGGTTAGTGAGCAGTGGCCTGAATCCCTCCTGAGTCAGGCCTTCACTCTCTGGTGCCCAACCGCTAGACAAGACCCATGCGTCTCACCTACCAGGACATAGACCCAGAAAGGGGATGGCTCAACCATCTCTGTCCTGGGACCCAGGCAGGCTGGGAGGGAGTCAAGTTTCTGTTGTAGAAGGCCCGCTCTGTCCCTCTGTCCCCGTGACTCACTTGTCCCGCTTTTCTGACTCCAACCAGTACTCATCACTCTTCCTTAAGTCCCTGCGACTAGTTTCTATGAGGTTAGGCGCACCCCATCCCACTTTGCCTGAAACTTCTGGAGCTTTTGCACTGAAAAATCTGTTTGCCTTCCAGTGCCAAGTGAACCTCGACGGCTTGCCGTTTGTGCTACCCTTGGCCATAGAGTCTTCTTGTTGGATTGAGAACTCCCAACCTCACAAATGTTGGAGGAGCACAGTAAATTCTGAAATGTGAGTTGTACTGGCTTCTTAAGACCACCCCAGACAACTGTCTGTTAAACACTGAGCAGGTATAGATGCAGTTAGCCCAACTAGTCCTAGCTCCCCACTATTGCTCAGCAAGGACCTGTGTTGACAGGGATCTGGGATGGGACATTGTGGTGACATTCTATCCTGCTGTGCTGGGGAAAGGAGTGTCTGATGTCCCTGGAATAACGGATAATGGGGAGAGCCAAGATCCCTGGGGTGATTAGTTCCTGGCCTAGGATGCCTCCTGAATGATGCCAAGCACTTATGAGTAGTACATCAGTCTTCAAGGTAAACTCACTGAGCATGGGTCCTATTGTGTATAGATTAAGTCATTTCCCCTGTCCAGTGGGCTTTGCCTCTAGGATCTCAATCCTAAAACAAATCTTGGTCTATGTTTCAGTCTCAAAGGGGCTGTGAGTCCCATTCATATCTTCCAGGGCCCCACTGAACTACATACCCAACCCAGCTAGCCATCTTCAGATGTTAGACCTTTTCTCCTCTATCTTCTGCTCTGGAAAGGAGCACTAGCCTCAGCTTTATGTCCTAAGAGCTTTTTCTGAAGGAATACAACCTGATCTCCCTTTGCCATGATTAAGGTTGAGGTCCCCCTCAAGAATGTGTTTCCTGTTGCCCGGTGTTTGTCACCATTTTGTCACATCCATCTCTCATCTCATTCCAATTGCTCAGCAGCAAGTTCTGCACTATCCAGCCCAATGCTCTGACCAAGCAAAGGGCCTGGTCAGCAATGTCAAGTGTGTATGGAGAGTCCTTGCCTTCCTCCGCTCCTCAGCTGCCTCCAGCCGCTTCTGCAGCTCTTCCAAGGAAGTGTCCTTCCTCTTGGGGGGAGAAGAGAGCACAGGGCTCTCTGGAGACAGGTCAGAAGGAGACTTGAGGATGACCTCGAAGCTCTGGCCAGAGGCCCGCTTATCCAGCTGCTTCACTTCCATATCTGTAGGACAAGACCAGATGGGACTTCAGGAGGCCTAGTTTGGGCATACAGGCAGGATCAGAGGTTTATTCCCAGCTCACATCCCAACAATGGTTGAGAAAGGGTGCTGTTGCTCAGGTAGTACTCTTAAGCATGGGTCCCTCCACCCTCAGTAACTCTCTCCACCCAGGCCACAGCATTGCCAGAGGCCAGAAGAAACAAGAGAAGTAAGGCTGTCAAGCCCTAGCTGAGCAGGGCCAGCCACTGTGTGGATACACTCACCCCCATACTGGTAGATGGTGTTCGGGTGAGGCTGCGAGTAGAAGCAGGAGCAGATGAGCGACAGCACAGATAACTCCTTCATCTTCTCCTTGTAGGCTGTGGATGTGAAGTCAAGGTGAGTGGGTACCATGGCCACGTGGTGTTTCTATGTCTTTGTCTTCTACATTGGTCTTTATCTATGTACATATTTTTTTTGTTTTGTGATGGGGTCTCAAGTAATCCAGGCTGGCCTTAAATTCACTATGTAGCCTAGAATGACCTTGAATTATTTACCCATCTGCTTCCACCTCCCAAATGCTGGATGTATAGGTGTGTACCACCATGCCTCTGTTTGTTTTTAGATAGTCTTGCTACATAGCCCATGCTGCCCTGGAACTCATCATGTACATCAGATTGGTGTTTGAACTCATGTTTCCAAAAACAAAGATTACAGATGTGCACTACTGTGCCTGACCTGTCTCTGTCTCTTATACTTTTTGTATGCTTTTCTCTGCCTGCTGTGGTCCGAATGTTCATTTCCCAATATTCACAGGTTAAAAATCCTACCCTTGTGTGATAGTGTTAGGAGGTAAGCAGGTCATAAAAGGGCAAACTGGAGTACAACCTTGTCTGAAATAAGAAAACTAAAACAGTTTTGGGATTTTCTTTTGTGCAAACTCCTGAATGAGATTAATGATCTTACTGCACAGAATCCTTAGTAACCCTTCAGCTCTTCCAACACTTGAAGTCACAAGGACACACCTATGAATGAGGAAGTAACTCTCACTAGACAAGCAAATCTAGTGGTGCCTTGACTTTTAAGTTTCTAAAGTATAGATATAATAAATTTCTATTTTTTAGAAGAAATACCCAGCCTAAAGGTATTTTTCTGATTAGTCTGAACAAACTATAACACTTCAGTTAGGGTCTCTGTCCTCTGTCTTTTTTACTTAATCACTGTTTTAGATTTTTGCTTGTTTGTTTTGCTTTTCTGTTTTTAAACAGGATTTTACTTCCGTCCAAGTTGGCCTTCAATAATCTTTCTGCCTCAGCCTCCTGTGTTAAGATTACAAATATAAGCTACCACACCCAGCTTTTTTGTGTCTTTCTGTCTCTAGTTGCCAGTATTCAAATTGTCTCTTTATCTGAGTATACCTTTCTGTGATTACTGGTAATGTTGTATCTTTGTTTGTTTGTCTCAAACTCATTAAAAGTTGCCTGTTTCTGCCTCCAGTTTCCTGAGCCAGACAAGTACAGCTGTAGGAAACTCTCCTAGTGGCCCCTCTCCCCAACCCACCTCCACCCCCAACCCCCACGCCTTTCATTCTTTCCTCGGTGCCTTTTCCCTTTCTCAAAGACTGGATCTTGCTATATTGCTCAAGATGGCCTTGAACTTTCCTGTTCAAGTGATCCTCCTGCCCCCAACTCCCAAATAGCTGAGACTTCCACCTGTAGAGCATCTCTCTCTGGCTGTAAACTTGAGTAAGGTCTCAGATACTACTGCTTCCTCCACATTTACCACTTTGAGGTGAATCTTTATTCCCTCCAGATATCCACTCACTGCCCTTTCAGGTAGGATAGACAGGTTCTACCAAGGGCAAAGACAAACCATACATAGGAGCTGTCCACTGAGCTACAAGCTCATTGCTTCCTTCCAGATCAAGTGCCCCCATCCAATAATCTTGCTACTCAACTAGAAAGAAAGGCAAACTGGTGACTATGACCTTGACCCCCAACAGAAAGAAATAAGTACTCACTTTCAAAATGAAAATAATCTTACTGTTCTGGGTCCATTGTGAACCAGCTCCATTGGAGACTACTGTCTTGGTAATGTACAGTTATTCCATTCCTCAGGGATAATGCTAGATCTTAGCTTACTGGGATGACACTAACAACATTCATTGAAATACAATTCTAGATTATCAGTATTCTTCTCTCTGTTCTATCAATTTCCAAGGTCTTGTAGGCTCTAAGATTCAGATCTAGGTCTCTAGATAAGAAAAGGAGGAAGAAGAGAAGGAGGAGGAGGAGTGGGGGGGGGGAGAAGGAGGAGAGGTTCACTTCCATGTTTGAATGTTTGATTACCTACTAGCACTCTTTGAGGTAACAGACAAGAGGAGCTTGGACAAGCATTTATTAGACAGACCAGAAACTTTCTGATCAAGTTTTACCTGATAATTAAAAAAAAATGAGTTGGCAAAGAATTGAGGATATGGAGTAGAAGTGGTCAGAACTTTCATGGTAAATTTTGTACTCCCACAACAAGCACAGAGAATGCTGGTTGGTTTAAAAGTTATAATTAGTCAGATTCATTTGAAAGCAGCATGGAGCCCTAGCAGCAGCAGAGGGAGCAGAAACAACCCCCAGAGTGGGCAAAGCAAGGCTAGTCATTGTCTTCAGAAGAATTCAGAAGCGAAAAGAGGGAAAAAGTCAGGAGGGAGGTGGACCTCAAAAAGGACTTCATGCTTTTATTTTATATGTATGTGTGCATATTTTTCGTTTGCCTGCGTATACATCTATGCACCACATTTATGCTTGATATCCATGGATGTCAGAATAGTACAGTCAGGTCCCCTGAGACCAGAGTTACAGACATTTGTGAGCCACCACAATGTGGGTATAGGAAACAAACCTGGGTCCTCTGGAAGAGCAGCCAATACTCTTACACTGTGAGCCATCTCTCCAGACTCTGGCGTTCTCTTCTCCATGTCTTCTACCCCTCCTTCCTTTTCTTCCTCCTTTTCTTTCTGTTTGTTGTGATTTTTTTTTAAGACACGGTTTAATGTAGCCTAGGCTGACCTTGAACTCACAATGTAGCAAAGCCTGGCCTTGAACTCCTGATCATCCTGCCTCTACCTCCTGAGTGTACCATGCCTAGCCAAATTTTGTCTTTTCATAAACAACATCCACTCATGTATTTGTGCGATGAAAGGTTGATCCAACAAAGGATGTAGAGGGGCATGTTTCAGATCATGTGATGAGGAGCTAGAGGATCTGAGAGATTGCCAGTAACAAGCCAGTAAGTAGATATCTGGTGGATCTAGAGGAGGTCAGTCTTGTGCTGACAGGATGCAAGGAGTAGGACAGTGTCTTGGCTAGGGCAGGATAGACCAAAATCCTGAAAGAGGCCAGAAAGAAGGGGCTTTGTTCAAGTCCAAGCTAACTAGCACCCACTTCCCTGCTGGTTTTAGCTTTCATTATTGTTATTTCTCATCTTGTATCCAAACCCCTGATAGTCTGTCCTTATAGGTCAGGTCAGGAACCTGGGACCTGACAGTTGCTCAAAGGCCATTTTGACTTGAGCGTGAAACATTCACAGGGAAAGTACCGCAGGTTTATAGCAGATAACATCAAATTTAAGAACCAGTACCAGGAGGCTATCTTCCAGATAACTATCACTTCAGCATGGGGGAAGCTGTCAGGAATGCAGGGAGCAGTACCAGCCCAGCAGGAGTGAGTACCTGGAGAGAAGGGTGGAGTGCTGTCCAGGTAGGTCAGAGGTTCCTGAAGTCAAAGCTGGAAACCTAAGTGTTCAACTGGCAAGTGAGGTACCATATGTTGTAGCTGCAGTCAGTGGCAGTGTCTGGTGGTCATGGACATATTCCTTGGTATGGTTTCTTTTATTTTGATAGACAATGGGAAGTTTTCTTCTCAGAAGACAGATCCTCAAGCAACAGATAAGACAAGTAACCACTGGGAGGGCCTGGGGACAGGCCTGCTCTATGATCTGGCTGCAGGAAGGTGAGGATGTTGGAGAGGACAGGATAACTAATAAGAAATTGGTACTTGAGAGACATTAAGCAATAGGAAGACACTATCTGGGGCTGATGCAAAGAGGCCAGGTCTGGCTATAGCACAAAGCTAAGGTTGGATCTGCTTTTTTGGAGCTGGAGCTTAAAGGGTCTTTTACACTCGTGGTCTCCTCCTTGGCTAATACTGAAAATCTCTGGGCATAAGGGGCGGCTTCAAGGCGGAACCACGTGATGGGTGGAGTTTGTACCTGGGGCCAAAGCCAAGGAGAACCACGCATTGACCTATTTGACCGCGGAGATCAGCCTCCTGGCTGAGGAAAGCAAGGCAGCAAGAACATGTGGTTCTTAGAGGAAACCAAGGTCAGGAGGTGGGTGTCATGCGTCCTGCAGTCTCAGAAAAAGACGAAGCCCTGCTGGGATTAAGGACTGGGCGGGGCTGTCCAGTTTTAAGATTTCAGGTCAAGAGTCGAACCACCGCAACCATGCAGGGACCTAGTATACTGCAGGTATCCTTCCCTCCGCCTGGGTTCGACCCTCTATGCAGTCTGAGGTGTGGGAGGCTTTCTATGAAAGCAGATCCCACCACACCCCGGAAAGGTTTGGAAATGCAATAGCCTCTCCACTTATACCCAGTGGCGCAAAGGGCGGAGGTTCTGGCTGGAGCCAGTGGCCCTAGCATCGCAGAGGGTGGTCCCCACCCCCACCCCCGTACAGCGGTCACAGTGGGGAATGGAGGTGAGGAAGCCTCGCTTGTTGCAGGCTCTAGTCTCTCTCCGCGTGCGGTTGAGAGGTCCCCTCCTATGTCCCCGCGCCCCTCCCCCATTTCTCAGGGACCAAGGTCCAGGCTTCTGTGGAGGGTTCCACCTCCCCTCAACCCCCTACGAAGACTCAATGACACTGAAACCCAAGATAGCCGGAGCCTTAGGGGACCTCCTAGCCGAACTGCAGGCACTCTTATCTGCAGGCAAGAATCCGCAGAGCCGCTATGCCGCAGTCGCACCTTGGCCCCGCACCCCGGCGCCCGAAGGGGCAATGCCCGGGGAGCCCGATTTCATTCAACCCTGCCTAGGGCGCGGCTCCTGCCCGGCGTCCGGCAGCATCTCCTCCGCACTTGAGTCCCCTCCCGCCCATTAAGGGCTCCGGACCCCCGTTCTTGCAGGGCCAGCTCAGCCTCGCCATGCACAAGGTCCGACACAGGAAAACGGAGTCAGTAACTTGTTCCTGCGTCAGGCGAGGCCTCTGCTTAGACAATGGCCTCTGGTAAGACCCACCGCCGTCCCATGATCCCCTAGGCTCCCGAGCCCTACCAGATACGGTGCTGGCCATGGTGCTGGCGGCGGCTGGGGCTTCGGAGGCCGGAGGGATGCGGGCGGCGTCTGGGAGCTGCAGTCTGCGAATGCTGCAATGCTGTGGAGGGGAGGGAGGAAGGGCGGGTGCGGCAGGAGGGGGAGGGAGAGAGGGATGGATGGAGGGAGAGGGGGTGGAAGGAAGGGGAGGGGAGAGGAAGAAAGAGAGGAAAGGAGAGAGGAAAGGGAGGGACAGGGAGAGAGACAGACAGTGAACGAACAAACGAGGGCAGCAACTATCAAAGGCAAGACAGTGGGAGGAGATGGAGGGAGAGAAGTAAAAGGATGCAGCAAGAGGCCTATATTTCATCTGCAGGCAACCATGGATGGCACTCCTGTAATATGGCTTTGTGTGACTTAGAGGATATGGAGATAATACTCATTCCCCAGAACAGGCACGGAAGGAGCAGGGCTAGTCCCATGGTCAGGGTGGGCGACAGAGGCTACTAGAGGTTGGATGACCGCTAAGCCCCTGTTAAGTACTAAAAGAAGGGATTCACTGGTTTTCGAAGGGTGACAATACCCTACAAGAATATCTGGGGTAACTGTCCGGGGGATTGAGCAGGTTCTGGTTAAATAAGGGTGTGGTAAGGCTTATGACAGGGATTTGATGTGACCTTGCTTTGGGTTCTCACACCAGCCCTCACATTCTCTATCTGATGGAGAAAGAGTTCCTAACCTCTCTGAGTCTTTGCTTCTTTGATGTAAGATGGAGCCATAGTATCAGATTCCAGAAGATGGAAGAGAGATTTGCTAGTGCTGAGTATATTCATGTATTTGTGTTCTAGTTTCATTCTTGGAGTGATAAAATGCTTTGGTCAAAAGCTGGGTATGGTAGTGCATGCCCTTAGTTCCAGTACTTGAGAGGCAGAGGCAAGAGGATCGTTGTGAGTTCCAGGCCAGCCAAGGCTACATAGTGAGACCCTGAGGGGAAAAATAAGCTCTGTCAATGTAACAAGGGAAGAGGGATTTATTTCATCTTACAGGTAACAGCCCATCATTGAGGAAAGTCAAGGCAGGAACTTGAAATCAGGTCTGCTTGCTGTTCCATAAAGCATTGCCTCTGACCAAGAAACCTAGTCACTTTAAGGAGATGCAGCAGGAACCATGGGGGAAATGTGGAGCTCTGGCTCACAAACAGGCTAATTATGTTTAGCTGGCCTTCTTACATAATTTAGGACAACCTGTCTAGGGGTGGTACTGCCTAGCAATTAACAATCAAATAGTCCTCCAAAGACACTGGCACAGGTAAATTTTGATCCAGGCAATCCCTCAGTTGAAATTCTTTCTCATGTGACTCTAGGCTGTGTTAAGGTGACAGTTAAGGTTTACTAGAACAAGTAGGGAGCACCTGATTTGCCTTTCCTGACAAGACAGTCTGATATCCAAACGGGCTATCTCATCCACTTTTGAGATGGAGTCACTAAAACCAAGAGAAGAAGGACTTGTTTCACAAACATTTAACTCATAAGGCTAGAAATAAAATTCTGAAAATCCTCCAAGACTTTAAGGGAGATGAGGCAGTTCAGAAAGGCGTAAGTCAGGAGCAAACCTAAGGATCAGGTGTACATGAGCCAGCCTATTAGCGTCACACACAACCTTGCATCTGGTACATATACCTAAGCCTGGGCCTATTTATCTGACAGTTGGGATTAGATTTCATTGTATAGATTAAAAGACATTGAAAGGGAATATCCAGTGGGCCCAAATAAATAGGAGCCCCCCTTTCCCTAAAGATTTGTTTTATTCTCTCTCTCCTCCCTTCCTTCCTCCCTCTGTATGTGTGTGTGTGTATGCACCTGTATACAGGTGCCAATAGAGGCCAAAAGGGACATCAAATCACTTGAAGTTATACTTAAAGGAGGTTGTATTCTATCCAGTGTAGATGCTGGGAACTGAACTTCGGTCCTCTTCAAGAGCAATAAGTGCTCTTGATCACTGAGCTATTTCTCCAACCCTAATAGGAGCACTTTCAAAGCAGGATAGACAGTCCTCACTATGGGATCAAGTGGCAAAGATATAAAAGCTGTTTCCATCTTGTAGTCACAAGACCTTAAAACTACCACCACTGGAAGCAAATTCTGTCAACATGAATACCCTGGATATAGGTTTGCCTTCAGTGCTTCCAGATAGAAGTCAGGAACTTATACATGTAGCCTAGAACGGAGCTTTGGTGTGAGCTAGAGGCAGGTTCCAGTATCAGCTCTGACATTCTCTACTTGACATTTTCTATTGGAGGGGAAGTTTATGACTTCTCTGAGTTTCTACATTTTGGGTGTAAGATGAAGCAGCCATGATGCCAAGCTCCAAGAGATGGAGGAAAGTGTACTAGATAGTGTCTTGAAATGTTTACTTGTGGTACTTTTTATGTAGAAATACCAAGCTCGTTCACATGGGGGAAACACAGTTCTGTGTGTACACGACTCATTGGAATTCTGGTCTGGGAGGGAACTGGGAGAAGGGAGAAGCACACAAATCTATTCCTAATAATGGTATTGACCCCTTTGGAAGTAGCCACATTCTCTAGATAAGTGCTGTACCTGCATCTGGGCATTGCAATATGCTTTAGATGGACTCTGATCCAGAGGCTAAACTCAGTTTCTGAGATCAAGAGAAGAGAAGTAATCTTCTTAACCTTCCAGTCTTCTCTTGCAGATAAAAAAAAAAAAACACACCACACCCAGGTAGGTTCATAGGACTGTACTGCCATAATCTCACCTTGGGCATACTCTCTCATAAACTTCTGTTCTTGTCTGAACTTCACTGACCAGCTGTGTTGTTTGTCCCTGGCAAAGTGCTAGGCTCACGGGAAAAAACAAATACTAAAGGCACAGTAGGCATATTAAATGTTTGCCTCAGTATGGTGACATGTAAAAGCAAACCTTGAGTTCTCACCAAAGTCAACTAAAGAAAGTTCATGAGCAGCTGCTTTGGGGATGCTATTTATGGGCTAAGAGATTACAGATCTGAACTCTATTGATCTAAATTCGCTCTGGACTGTTCAGGAGAAGTCCTGCACCTCAGAAGGATACTCAGTCATTCAACAAGTACCTGTAAACCACCTGTTATATACTAGGGCTTGGCATATATCAGAGAGAAGACAGCCGGGCGGTGGTGGCACACGCCTTTAATCCCAGCACTTGGGAGGCAGAGGCAGGCGGATTTCTGAGTTCGAGGCCAGCCTGGTCTACAGAGTGAGTTCCAGGACAGCCCGGGCTACACAGAGAAACCCTGTCTCGAAAAACCAAAAAAAAAAAAAAAAAAAAAAAAAGAGAGAGAGAGAGAAGAGGACAGGAAAGATGTACCAGAGTCCTGGTACTTGGCTGCTTCTGGCAATGAGGAGATGCCTAGAGACAGATACAGGAAGATCCACTCATTTCCAATCTCCCAGACCTCAAGGTAGGCATTAATATACTCCTGAACATAGTGGGAGTCCTTAGTTAATGTCTCTTTACTCTGTTATTAGCCTGTTTGAGTTCCTTACTCTCTGGAAGATTTGTTATGTCTAAGCCCTATAGCCAGCAACATAGCTTTTCTCATACTATCCCCAGAACAGTCTTCATGGAAGCCTTTTCTGGCCTCTAGTCTAGGGAGCCCTTTAATATTATTTCTCTTCTTTATACTTATCACAATCTTATATGTGGATGGTTCACATCTACCCTGTGATTGAGATAGTGTTTTATCCACAGAGAATCCCTTGGAGTCTGCCAGAGCAGACACTGAATCCAAGTTTGTTTGCTTGGTTTAGATTCTTTTGCATCCTGAGTAAGACTTTCTATACCCTTCCTCAGTTTATCCACCCCTCATCTCTCAGAATAGATTCAGAAGAATAGATTTCACATGTATTGTCACTAGAGTTGTTAAGAATCAAAGCATAGGTTCTGGAAGCTCCAACAAGCTGTGCTTGGAAACTGGTTCTAAATAGATCAATTAAGTAGACAATGTAATAGTGAAAATAGAAAAGGATTTTTTTTAAATGTGGCAACATTGGGCAGAAGGACAGTGAAGTCCAATTATCTCCCAAGTGATCTTCAGGGCTCTGACATATGGTTTAGGTTTAATTAGAGGACAAGAAATGTACATTATAAGCAGTCTATATCATCTCTAGCTTCAGTCTCTCTGGCAAAGTGGTCTGACAGGTTGTCATAACTGCATAAAGTCTCCTTCTCTGTCTAGTACCATTTCACTCTTTTCCTTTGTTCCAATTTCTGGGGGTCCATTGTTTAAATGGTCTAATTGTCAAAGGGGAGATCATATGCATCTCTTTAGAATATATTCCTTCCTTCCAGGATGGTTTCATTGGAGGCTGTGCATGCTGTGTCAAAGCAACTATCTATGTGCTGTGGACCTAGACTTGTCTTGATATGAACCCAGGCAGCAGATGAATGAGCTCAGGTCTCAGCTTCACTAGTAGCCCAGAAAGTTTTCCCTGGACTTGGTGCCCATCCCAGTGTGTGTGGCCTCCCTCATCTTCAACTTCCCAATGAGAGATGAGAGTCTCAAAGAAATCTATAGATGTGTCAGAGTGTTCTGTAAATATGATCTCACATGCACGAATATGGGCATATCTGTGGGAAACTACCTAGGTATTAAAGAGAAGCTCTGGGACAAGTATCTACTAGTATCTGGAGAGCCAACCACTGAAACATCAGTTTCTTTCTAATGCCTATTGGAATTGTCTGAAGTAAACAAACACCTCTAATGTCAGCACTGCCCTGAAGGACTTTGCAGCTCTCTCTTCCCTGGAGCTCCTTATTGACTGTCAGCTAGTGCTAGGTGCTAGAGATTTAGAGGACCTCATCCGACAGCTACAGGGCACTGATTGAAAAATAAGCTGGGCTGGGCGGTGGTGGCGCACGCCTTCGATCCCAGCACTTGGGAGGCAGAGGCAGGCGGATTTCTGAGTTCAAGGCCAGCCTGGTCTACAGAGTGAGTTCCAGGACTGCCCAGTCTACACAGAGAAACCCTGTCTCGAAAAAACCAAAAAAAAAAAAAAAAAAAAAAAAAAAAAAAAAAAAAAAAAGAGAGAAAAGAAAAAAAAAAAAAAAAGAAAAAAGAAAAATAAGCTGGACCCTGGGTGAGAGAGGAGGTAATGAGAACTCTTAATCCGAGGTCTAGGCAAGATGCAGCCATTTATGGATTTTTATATAAAAGTGATAGGCTCATACACCAGCTGTGAAAAAATGCCTTTTGTGAGGTGAGATCAGTAACTACAAGAAAGCTTAACATTTGTGCAGTTGTGCAGACAACATAGGTAGCCTGGCCAAATGAGCTAGTAGACTCCAGAAGATGGAGCTCACAATGCAAAAGTGGGAGATGAGTGGCCAGGCGGTGCACGCCTTTCATCCCAGCACTCTGGAGGCAGAGGCAGGTTAGCCTTGTCCACAGAGTGAACTCTAGGGTAGCCAAGGCTACACAGAGAAATCCTGTGTCGAAACAAACAAACAAACAAACAAAACGAGTGGGAGACAAGCGAGACTCTAGATGATCTTAAGTGCTTTAAATAGAATACAGAAATGAGGCCAGGTCCACTGCACGAAACCCGTACGCTGGAGTTCAGAGGCAAGGGAACCCGCTGACCCAGAAGTTGGGGAACTGGTTTCCGCCCGGATGCAAAGTAGCGGACCGGAAGGGAGGAAACGGAAGTGTAGTGTTTAGGCGTGACTTCACGGATCTGCCCGCGAAGTTCCAATCAGCAAGCTACGGAGCACGCGGGGTTGGCGTCTTTACAGTTGTTTGATCCCGGATTTTGAAAGGCACCCTAACCACCGAGGCAAGTGAGCTGGGAGTCAGTTGGCAGTTTTATCTGAGTGCATGGAGGTCATAGACCACGCTCTCGCTAGTTCTGAAGCGGCCGCGGTGCATTCTGGGTCCAGGGGCTCTTGCTCCCAATAGTGTCTAGTTACAGGCGCCTCACTGGGCTAGTTCCAAGGCAGCTGATAGACTTTCGCCTGTCAGTGGACTTGAAGGTCTGGAGAAGTTTAGTGTCTCGCAGAGAGCTGCACAGAAAAACATATCATGATTTTGTTTTGCTACCTTTGTTTGGTTGGTTTTGGTTTTGCGAGACAGGGTATCTCTGTGTAGTCCTGGCCGTCCTGGAACTCACTCTGTAGACCAGGCTGGCCTCGAACTCAGAGATCCACCTATCCCTTCCTCTTGAGTGCTGGGAGCACCACGCCCACCTGTTTCACTACTTACTTGCATTTGAGTGCCCACCTGAACCAAGTGGTGCATCAAAGGATGGAGGCTTTCCAAGCTTCTGTGTTCGGGTACAGGCCACAAGGGATGCTCCTAGGTTCTTAGTCACAGACTTTTTGGAGAGTTGCGGGTAGAATGCTGACATTGTGCTTATTCAGACACCTTGTTTTGATAACTAGATTGTTTTTTAAAAAAAATTTGCTTTGTTTTTTCAGTCTAGGATGGAATTGTGTGAGTCAGGAGACCATCTTTACATCTTTAAGCTTCTTTTTATTTTTTGAGACAGTGTCTGCATAGCCCTGGCTGTCCTGGAACTCACTGGACACGCTGGCTTTGAACTTAAGAGATCCCCCTGCCGCTGCCTCCTGAGTGCTGAGATTAAAGGCATGTGCCACCATGACTGGCTCCAAGCTCCTTTCGATAGGGAAATAACACATTTTCTGACCCCACAGGAACAGCTTCCTAAAATGATTGATGTAATGGTCTGTGGCTACAAAGGCTTTTCTTCTTGTCTGTGTTGTAGGGAATTCCTGTAGAGAGAAACCTGGTGCCACATGCTGCCAGCACTTACCTGGAGTGGCTGAAACACTGAGATGTTCAGAGGGGTTTGTCTGACAGACCCAAACAGCCTGCAACTTGGCCTACCACCGTGTCTTCCTCAATATAGGCTGATATGCCCAGGGTAGTCCTGAATGGTGTGACAGTGGATTTTCCTTTCCAGCCTTACCCATGCCAACAGGAATATATGACCAAGGTGCTAGAATGTCTCCAGAAGGTAAAGTTACAAAGCCCAAGACATTAATCTAGGGAGAGGACAATGAGCTTGTACCTTCAGCAACCCCTACTATAGTCCTACCCTCATCCATTCCAGATAGAGTCTGTCTGCATTCTTTGGTTGGAGACTATAACAAGTGAACAAAGGAGATAATTCTAGAGGGTGATAGCTTTGAGACTGCTGTCCTTTCTGAGTAGAAGAACAAAAGGCAGTTCTAGAGAGTGACAGCTTTGAGAATGTATTGCTG
This sequence comes from Mastomys natalensis, assembly GCA_021653895.1. Taxonomy (NCBI): domain Eukaryota; kingdom Metazoa; phylum Chordata; class Mammalia; order Rodentia; family Muridae; genus Mastomys; species Mastomys natalensis. Next base: position 142,666 of record JAJTUV010000110.1, on the reverse strand, counting down.
TCCTTTTTGAGTAGATGTGTTTGTGTTGAAAATATTGGGTAAGGAATGGGTATCATTTGGGCTCTGGAAGTTCATTTCTTTGCAGAGGAGCAGGAATACCCAGCTCTCACCGTTTTTTGGGAAAATGTTTTGGAACTTTTAAGACAAAACTTTGATTTATTTTATTTTACTTTTGAGACAGGATCTAACTTTTAGCCTAGGTGTCCTGGATAAGCTAGGCTACCTTCAACTCACAGAGATCTATCTCTGCCTTCAACATGCTAGGGTTAAAGGCATGTATCACTGTGGCTGACTTTTGTGTTTGAGCCTTGAAAAAAAAAGTCTTTGAATCTTAGGAGTGTGAGGCATATAGCTTTCTACTGAGTTTCTTGAGGTGCCCTCTTGTATTTGAATCACCTTTTCCTCAAATGTCTTGTTCAGGCTTCCATCTAATATCTGGGATAGAGGACATCAAATTCTGTTTAAATATGGTGAATGCCTGTATCCAGAATTGTAGAAAAGTTTCCCATTTTGAGACTTGGCACCTAATTAGTCATCTGACTATTTATATTAGGCTGAAATATTCTGTCAGATTTGTAGTAATGCTCTGAAATTATTTTGCTAATCAAGGCAGTCTTTGTCTTCCGAGATGGTCTTAGCCCTGGCTGTTCTACAACTTACTGTGTAGACCAGCCTGGCCTCAAACTCACAGATACCTGCTTTCCTCTGTGTATCACTATTCTTGGCTAATGAGGACAGCTTAACTTACAACTTTTAGGGGAAAAGTGGAAAATGTCATGTATTAATTAATTTGTGTCCCCTGGGTTTGGGCTGTGCATCTCAGAGCCATCTGACTTCTCTCTGTTTCTCCACATGCCCACCTTTCTCTTTCTTGTTGCTGACTCCATTCAGAAAGTGAATGGCATCCTGGAGAGCCCCACAGGCACCGGGAAGACACTGTGCCTCCTCTGCTCCACATTGGCCTGGCGGGAACATCTTCGAGATGCCGTTTCTTCCCTAAAGATTGCCGAGAGAGTTCAAGGGGAACTCTTTGCCAGTCGGACCTTGTCATCCTGGAGGAATGCTGATGTTACCAGCGGGGACTCAATAGGTGACTCTTCTCTCCCCACCCTCACCCCCATCTCTCCTGGCCTTTTGTAGGGATGGGAGGGAAGGGATATAGAGCCTGTGACAGGGCCAGTTCACCCGAGCTTCCTTCCTCTGTTCCTGGAGCAGAATTTAAGGAGAATTTGTATCATCTATATTCCTCACCATTTTGGGATTTTGGGTACATACCTGGGGTCAGAGCTTTTTTTTTGAGACAGGGTTTCTCTGTGTAGCCCTGGCTGTCCTGGAACTCACTCTATAGACCAGGCTGGCCTCGAACTCAGAAATCCGCCTGCCTCTACCTCCCAAGTGCTGGGATTAAAGGCGTGCGCCACCACTGCCCAGCTGAGCTTTTTTTTTTTTTTTTTGAGGGTACCACAGCAACCCACAATGTCTAGTGTCAGGTTTGTAGATGTCTACAGGGTTGAGTTAGCTCAGTGCTGCATGTATAAACACACATGAGGATATGGCTGTGCCTCATAGCTACTCCCTTTCCTTATGTTTGTGCAGATTGCTACACAGATATCCCAAAGATCATCTATGCTTCTAGAACTCACTCACAGCTAACTCAGGTCATCAGTGAGCTTCGGAATACTTCCTACCGGTATGTCAGCATATTCACACCTTGAAGAGTATCTGGATAATGACCTAGGTTTGGAGCTGTACCAGAGCCAACTGAGTGTATATGTATAGTATGTGGGAGGTGAAGACTGGTTGGTTTTGATATCCATTACTGTGAGAAAGCAGCTTTGAACTTTGAACTTATGGCTGTCCTTGAACCCCGGGCTTCTTGCATAGCTGTCATGCTGCCTGTAGTTAGGGTCAGCTCTGGCTCCTCAAGGCAGCTCTGCTCATGAAGGAAGAAGAATCTCCCTTTAGCCAAAATCCAGCTGAGTCTTGATATCTCACCATGGAAGAACTTGGACAGTAGGTTGCTCTGTCTAGTTTTTCTTGTCTTACCTACCATATTCTAGCCTTTTTATTTCCTTTGTTCCCTAAGTTTTCTGTGTGTTTCCCGTTTGTTTCCAGATAGCTCATGCTGCTAGGTCACACTATAATCTGCATGCTCTGAGGCAGCTCCTCCTTGACATCTTCCATTCTTTATTTTGTCAGGCCCAAAGTATGTGTGCTGGGCTCCCGGGAGCAGCTGTGTATTCATCCTGAAGTGAAGAAGCAGGAGAGTAACCACATGCAGGTGGGCTTTTGGGCACCTAACCTCCATGGTCCTACTGGTTGGATGGTACCTGGATCTTAGAATCAGGAATTGTTCCCCGAGGGTGCTAATTCTCACAGTGCTCCCTGCTGGGCTGGGCCAAGGCTTAGAGAACACTGGGAAGATAAACATGGGGAAGTTGTTGGTGGGACCTCAGGGCTGGGATGGCCCATTTCTTAGCCACTCCCCGTAAGCACTCTGCATTTTTGTCCTACAGATCAGTTTGTGCCGCAAGAAGGTGGCGAGTCGCTCCTGTCATTTCTACAACAATGTGGAAGGTAAGACCAACTTCTTCAAGCTGTTCCTGCTGGCTGCTGTGCAGTTTGGGTGAAGCTTGTGCAGTCTTCTAGAGTTTAGTAGCACCATAATCTATCTGCCTTACCCTGTGGGACAGAGTGTGGCTATATACTTGGGTGGCATCTTTTGATTGCGAGGGTTTTCCTCATTGGTATTATATGGAGAAGAGCTCATGCAGTCCAGGAACTAGCACTCAGGAATGGCTATCACACTGAACAGGTGACCTGTTCAAACAGGGTTCATGTTGAGTACCTGTTTTCTCACTGGCAGCCTGGTCTATTCCTGACAGAAGTGGCCTTTGACAAGTCTCCCTAAGAACTTGAATACAGGTGTCTTTATTTGCAGCTGGGAGTTGAACACACCTGTCTTCCTCTGAGTTTGTTGCATCCATCTTTTTCATTTGCTGAGTTATAACAAGAAAAACTTCTTATGATGTGTCCTTCACTGTTTTCTCTCTCTCTCTTTCTCTCTCTTTCCCCTTCCCTCTCTCCCTCTCTCCCCCCCTCCCTTTCTTTCTAATGTATATGATGTTTTGCTTTCTTTCTTTTTTTTTTTTTTTTTTTTGGTTTTTCGAGACAGGGTTTCTCTGTGTAGCCCTGGCTGTCCTGGAACTCACTCTGTAGACCAGGCTGGCCTCAAACTCAGAAATCCGCCTGCCTCTGCCTCCCAAGTGCTGGGATTAAAGGCGTGGGCCACCACCGCCCTGCCGATGTTTTGCTTTTATATATGTTGTGTATCATTAGTGTGCCTGGTGTCTGCAGAGGCCAGAAGGGGGCATTGGGTCTCCTGAACTGGAGTTACCAACAGTTGTGAGCCACCATGTAGGTACTGGAAACCAAACCCAGAACCTCTGGAATAACAGCCAGTTCTCTTAACTGCTGAGCCCTCTAGCCAACCCCCACCTCATCCCCCTTTTTTAAAGAATGTGTGTGTCTGTGTGTGCATATGCACACATGGCTGTGGGTACCTACAGAAGCCAGATTTGATCAGTGCATTCTCTGGAGCTGGAGTTACAGGTGGTTGTGAGCTGACTGATGTGGGTTCTGGGATCTAAACTGTTTCTCTGTGGTAACAGCAAATTGTCTTAACTTTTGAATCACTTTAATAGTTCATCTCTTTTTCTATTTTGACAGCATCTCAAAAAGTCTGACCTTGAACTTGCTTTGTAGCTAGGATTAAACTTGAATTTCAGGTCTTTCTGTTTCTACCTTCCAAGTTCTGGATTTATTGACATATGTCACTGTCCCTGGCTTATGCAATGCTGGGGATTAATCCACAGTTGCTTGTACACTAGGGAAGAGGTCTACCAACTGAACCACATCTTTTGCCCTTGAAGGTACTCTGTCTTCTTACTTTGTTCATTTCTATGTTTACAGCCTCAGCCGTCCCCATCTGGTTCTGCCCTTATCAATTCAGTATATGTCCTCTACTTGCTTGATTTACCCATTCTTTCTTTTCCATCCTTGCCACCTCCATTCACAGTCCTGGCAAAGGAAGTGGGTGTAGATGTTCCTTTGCATTATGCCAGAGGGTTCTGGTAGAGTTCTGTGGGACCAACCCTAGCCAGTTTTCCATACTGTATGGGTCAGCACTTTGAAGTCTATAAGCTTGATGTTCTGTCCCAGCCCTCACCTGTGTTGTCCTTTCCTTTTGTAGGTCCTGAGAGATGAGGGATCTTTGGGGCCACAGCAATTGGCTGTATGCTATAAACTCCTTTAGTGCCCTAGGTTCCTTGTGGCAGAAATTCTACCTGACTTAATAGCTCTGACCTCTTTGTATCTCCTTCTTAGGCTTCTGGGCTTAGTTTTATGAGCTACAGACCTGTTCCCTCCACATTTGGCTTTGGTTATCTCACTGCTTGGCCTTTGGATGGTTGCTTATCTATGAACCTGATTCTCTCTGTTCTGGTAGGTGCTGAGATTATGTCTCTTTAGCTGACCAGTCCTACTTGTCTTTGGAATGGGATCTAGCCTCACGGGGGTTCAAGAGGAATTTATCTTAGCCTTTATTTCGTCTTACATTTTATAGTCTATCATCCAGAGAAGTGTGAGTAGGAACTGAAGGCAAGAACCTGGAAGCTGGAACTGAAGCAGAGGCTGTGGAGGGGTGCTTGCTTACCAGTAGGCTTGCTTCCTGTGTCTTCCTCAGCCTCCTTACTTGTAATAATTGGGATCACCATCCTAGGGGTGAAACTACCCGCAGTGAGCTAGGCTCTGAGCTTCCCCCACATCAGGCATCAATGGAGGAAATGCATCATAGGCTTGTCCTCAGGCCAGTCTAGTGGAGACATTTACTCAATTGAGGTTTCCTCTCTTCCAGGTGACTCTAGCTTTTGTCAAGCTGACATAAAACCAGAATACAAGGCTTGTATTGATAGTGAGAACACAAGGTGGTAAAGAGCTGAAGTGCTGCCTGACTGGCATCCCAGAAGGACCTGGGAGGTAGACAGCAAGCCATCTTCACCTAGGTGTTAATCAGAAATGGATCTGAAACAACTATAGTCATCTCTCTTCACCTGCGTCTTCTTGCCTTAATTGTCTTTGCTGTCTCTCTACAGATGTCCCTTCCTCAGCTCTGAACAGAAAATATGGAAAACTGGGTCTCTGCTACAGTGTGAACTAAATGTCTGTCTGTTGTGTGGTACTGCTGAGGGATATGATCTTCCTCTTTTACTAGCCCTGCTATTCCTGGGGACATTTTTGGAGAGGTCACCTCTCTCTCTCTCTCTCTCTCTCTCTCTCTCTTTCTGTGTGTGTGTGTGTGTTTTCTAGCCTCTGCAGCTAAGAGTTGGGCCTTAGTCCTGCCTCCAGAGAGGGAGCCTGACACCTGGTTTGGACATGAAGTAGCCACAGTGGAGAGTAGAACTAGGAGCTCAGTGGAGCCTTGCTGAGTTTCATATGTAGCTGATCCAGAGTTGGCAGTCACTTCTAACGCATTCCAGTAGTTCAAGGTTGGGGGTTGTGCCATGGCAGGGTATTCCTTAAAGGCCTTGGGCTTTGCAGCTAGTGTAGCACAGGTAGTGCCTATTCCTGAGCTTCTGTTGTAATAAAAGGAATAAAATACAAATTGAACTAACTGGGTAGGTTCTGCCTTTGTGTCCTGCTGTGGCTTTCGAGGTACCAGCTCTCCTTTTGGTGCCAGTCTGGGTCCATTGATTGGTAGAAAGCTAGGGCAAGTAGTACTACTCTTTATACTCTGAACCATAATGAAAAGCTGTGAGTCTGGACTGCTCTGTTCCATTCCACCTCCCAAGGCTGGGTGTTGTGGCCTCTCTTGTCCTGCTTTGAAATGTACAGGGGTAGACAGGCTGCTTGGGACCCTGGGAGATATTGGCACTTTGTACTAGTACCTGTCTCTCACGTGCAGAGCAGGCTCCCTTGAGATCACTTCAGGTTGTGGTCTCTCCTGGGGACCTGGTTCACTTGGTAAGGATTCTCTCTGGTAAGTCCAAAGGGGGTAGAATGCCACGGCTGCTTCATAGGACCTCTTTTGTCTTGGTTGTCTCTTGGGGTCTTTGGATGTTCCAGTGGACCCTGAGCATCTGTGCTTACTCCGAATCTTACCTGCAGAGAAATGCCTGGAGCAAGAGCTGGCTACCCCCATCCTGGATATTGAGGACCTTGTCAAGAATGGAAGCAAACACAAGTAAGACCTTGTCCCAGTGAGGCCATGGCTGTTTTGTCCTTCCTTGATAGATTCTCATCATATGGGAAGCAAAATACATTTACTTTTCTTTTTATGAAACCAGCAATGTGAAAAAATTTAAGCAATTCTGAGGAATATAAGGTGAAAAATTTGAAATCAGCTATGTTCCCTGTCCTTTACTTCACCCCAGGATGACCATTGTGAAGTGTCTGTTGTAGATGCTCGGTTTTGTTTGTGCTTATTCTCCAAATGCTCTCTGGCTTAGTATACCATGGGTGACTTTCTGTATGTGTGTATGAAGCTTGACTCCCTTCTGAGGATAGTTAAATCTATAGGTTTTTATTTATTTTATTTTATTTTATTTTATTTTATTCGAGACAGAATTTCATATAGCCCAGATTGACTTCAGGATTTGCTGTGTAACTGAAAATGACCATGAATTTGTGATCCTCTTTGCCTCCACCTCCCATGTACATCTATGACTTACAGCTTTGTACATTGAAGTGGTGATGAGAAAAACTTGAGCAGCTGAAGCTGTATGTAATTCTTGCCTGATTTGTGTGAGGCCCTGGATTCCGTTCCTAGTGCTACAGAAAAGAACAACAGATTGAGACTTGAGATTTTGTTATACCAAGAAGAAAACAAGCTACCTACCTGCCTTTCCTCTCTCCATCCTTCCCTCCCTTCCTTTCTCCCTCTCTCTCTCTCCATTTCTCCCTCTCCTCCTCCTCCTCCTCCTCTTCCTCCTCTTCCCCCTCCCTCCCTCCCTAACTCCCTCCCTCTCTCTTTCTCTCTCTCTCTCTCTCTCTCTCTCTCTCTCTCTCTTCCTTCCTTCCTTTCTTTCGTTTCTATATTTTTTGTTTTTTATAACCTGTTCCCAAGAATGGGACAGGATTTGTTTGTTTTTCAAGACAGGGTTTCTCTGTGTAACCACCCTGGCTGTCCTAGAATTCAATCTGTAGACCAGGCTAACCTTGAACTCCCAGAGATCCAGCTGCCTCTGCTTTCCAAGTCTAGGATTAAAAGGTGTGTGCCACTACTACACAACTGTATTTTGGATTTTTTTTTTTTTTAAGTCAGGGAAGATCTCATAACATGGACTGGCTTTGAGCTCACTGTATGGCCAAGATAACCACGAGTCCCCTCACCCCTTTTAAAAAATCTTTGTGTGTGTATGTATGGTATGTATGTGGGTGTACGGGTGCCCTGGTGTGGCAGTCAGAACAACCTCGAGTGTTCGTTCTTGCTTTCTACCTTAAGATAGAATTTCTTGTTTATCATTGAGAATGCTAGGCTAACTTGTCTGAGAACTTAGAAGAATTCTCCTGTCTCCCTCCTCTCTGAGATTACAGTATCTGGTTTTATATGGATTTTGGGGACCTGGACTGTATTCTTAATGCTTCTATGGGAAACACTTTACTCACTGAGCTATCTCTGTACTGATGACCTTGAACTGATCTTTTGCTTTTAGTTTTTGGGTGCTGAGGTGGTGCATGTACCTGCTGGTCTGCTTTATATGGTTGTGGGGGTTGAACCAGGGCTTTGTATATGCTAAACAAACATTCTCCTAACTGAGTCACATCCTCAGACTGTTATTACTTATGTGTATATATGTATGGGTGGTTGGTGTAGATGTCAGGAGACAGCTTTGAGCTGGTTCTCTCCTTTCAACTTCACATGGATTCTAGGAATCAAACTGAGAATATCCCTCAGACATTTCCCTGATCCCATCAAGTTTTGGAGTTAGGTTTTTGTTGTTTGTTTGTTTTTTTGAAACAGGGTCTCACTATGTAGTCCTAGGTGAGCCAGACCTCATTTTTAAGATCAGGCTGATCTGATCAGAGATCTGCTTACTTCTGCCTCCTAAGTGCTGTGAATGAAGGTATGCACCACCAAGCACAGCACCCATTAAGGGTTAAGACAGATGATACTTTCACATAGTGAAAAACTCTGGCCCTTTATGCCAGGTACCAGTTTCTTTGAGGCTCTGTGTACAGAATGAGAGGTTCCTCCTTTACCAGAGGGTGCAATGACTCATGTAATGGTTGTACCTTTTGGATACTTCCTGTGAAGGGACTTACAGGTCTTCTGTCTGTTTTTACCCCCAGAGTGTGCCCATATTACCTTTCTCGAAACATGAAACAGCAAGCTGACATCATCTTTATGCCATACAATTACTTGTTGGATGCTAAGGTGAGAAGCTGATGACTGCTGATATCTAGGGTTGTCCCTGGGCTTTGGAGGGCTGTCTGAACCTTTGTTTATTAGATCCTCAGAGAGAAAATGTGGGCTAGAGGCCTCTGTTCTATCACTGATTAGGCTGAAAACCTGTCCAGATGCAGTTGTGAATAACCCAGAGCTATGGGTTCTTCATTCTGTGAAACATAGGCATGGGCAGGCTGGCCAGAATGAGAAGAACCTGAATTGTTAGCCTTGAGCCAGTGCTTGCCATTGGTCTCAACCGGTCAGCTCTGCTACTTTCAAATCAGATCACAGGAAGTACAGGTGACGCAGGAAACTTGAGCATTTTCTGTTCTCCCTGATGTTTGTCTGGCTCTCTTTTTGTGTACTATTCGTTTTATTGAACATTTTTCTTAAAATTTTTAAATTACATATTTATTTTGTGTGTGTGTGTGTGTGTGTGTGTGTGAAAATGTGATTTCCACATAAAATCAGGATAATTTAGAGTTAATTTTTTCTTCTGCCACGTGAGTCCCAGAGACTGAGCTAAGGTTTTCAGACTTGATAGCAAGTGCTCTACCTACTGATCCTTCTTGCTGGTCTAATAGCTGGCTTTTTTTATATTAAACATAGGGTCAAATGTATCTCAGGTTGGCATCTAGGCTATGTAGCTGAAGATGGTCTTGAACTTTTGGTTCTCCTATCTCTACCTTCCTGAGGGCTACAATTGTAGGTATGTACCAGTAGATATGTTTTATGTAGTGTTGGGTATAAAACCCAAGGCTTTATGCATGTTAAGCAAGCACTCTGCCAACATTCTTGGCTCTTATAGCTGTCTACATGGACAAGTTTAGTAACTTCTGGTGTCAGTAATAACCTAGTGGGCATCTTTTGTTTCTAATCCCTATAGTAAATATATATCAAGAATTTAAGAGTGTGGGGTGCTACTTAGGTATCTCTTACAGAGCTTGGATTTTAGTGCCAGGAGTTGGGGGAGCAGATAGCAGAGGATGCTATTGAATGGAGGTTGGAGATAACTGGAGTAGACAGGAAGAAGGCTTCAGTGGATCTGGCAAAGACAAGTACCTTTACCTGCTGAGCCGTCTTGCTGGCCCCAGCATGACAGTTTTGAAGAACTAGGTTAGAAATCACTGCAGTTAGTGAGCACTAACCAGTACTTCATTGTATTATTGAGTTCCTGTAGCACAGGGTTTTGATATACACATCAAAGGAATTCAGTGGAGAATGAAAATTTGTAGCTTTTAATCTGTTCTTCAAACCATGGTGCTAGAATAGGTGGCTACGCACTTGGAAGAATGAGCCTTAGTCCTTCACACTGCAAATCTAAATGCAAAGGCTGGAACTGAAAAGTTTTAGAACAGTGTCTGTGTATCCTAGTCTGTCTTGAAGTCACTATCCTTCTGTCTCTGCTTGCCTGCTGAGAATGGGATTATAGGTGTGTGACCCTGCCTGATTTGAGGGTGAGGATTCTTATTTCATACTTATTCTCATATTGTTAATCATAAAGGAAAGATTAAAAAGTTAAGCTTGGCAAGGCTGTGGTCTTGCATGCCTTTAATTCTACCACTAGGGAGGCAGAGGCAGGCCTGATCTATAGAGCAAGTTCCAGGACAGTCAGGGCTACACAGAAATACCCTGTCTTGAAAAACAAAACAAAACAAGTTGGACTTAAATCAAAATTTCAAGCTTAGGCTCTTTAAAAGGATTAGGAAAATTAAGGTTTTATTATTTTGTTTTGAGCCAAGGTCTCACTGTGTAGCCCTGGCTGGCCTGAACTCAGAAAAGTTTGTCTGACTTTGTCTCCTAAATTAAAAGTGTGTGCTATCACACTCTGAGAGAAGATTAGTATAAACTTACATCAGTTTTTCCTTTCAACAGTATTAGGTTTTACTTTTTTGTTTTTGTTTATGTTTTTTAGAGACAAGGCTGTCCTGGAACTCACTTTGTAGACTAGGCTGGCCTCCAACTGACAGAGATCCACCTGTCTCTGCCTCTCAAGTGCTGGAATTAAAGGCATGGGCCATCACACCTGGCTTTATCAGTTAAGTTTAAAGGAAAATTGTAAAGTACTAATTTATTTGTATACGAATGTATGTATATATGTATGAGCCATTGTGCATATGTGGAGGTCAGAGGACAATTTGGAATACTTGGTTCTCTTCTTCCACATTGTAGTTCTCAGGGATTGAACTCAAGGCTTGGGTGTTATGTGCCTTACCTTCTAAGTCATCTTGATGTTCCCACTGTTAGTTAAAAAAAATTTTTTTAGCATTAATCCTAGTTGAGAATAGTGTGTATATTTACTTTTAGAAGATACATGCATATATATGTATATACATACACACACACACACATAGATGCTAAGGTCAAACTTTATTTTCGATCATTGGACATACTGTGTAAAAAAGTAAGTGATTAAGTCATTCATGCGTTGCAAATTTCCTTGCTAATATGCATATTAAAATTATAATAGGTCAGAATTTCAGTGCTTATTTGCACTATGCATACATTTGCTCTTTGTTTTATCAAAAAATGGAACATGCAGCTGTAAGCATTTAAAAGTCAATAACAAAAAAAATTTCAAAACTTTTTTTTTTTTTAAGAATTATTTATTTTATGGATGTGAGTACACTGTAGCTGTCTTCAGACACACCAGAAGAGGGCATCCAAGCCCATTACAAATGGTCATGAGCCATCGTGTGGTTGCTGGGAATTGAACTCAGGACCTTTGGAAGAGCAGTCGATGCTCTTAACCACTGAGCCATTTCTCCAGCACCTTGTTTTTTGTTTTTTAAAAAAGTAAGTTGCAGAAAATGAGGAAATGCTGTAGCCTTTTAAAGACCGGGACCCACAGTACATGAAGGCTCTCAGAATTGAACAGCCCAGCTCACTACTATGAAACCTGAATAGATAGTTTTCTGAAGTTAACAGAATGCCTGCGGGAAGGTATTTAACAGCTAGTCACAAGGTCAATTTAGACCCAAACAATAGGAAGTGATACTGCAGTCTAATGGAAATGGCTGGGATTAAAGAGACTTAAGGGTCTAGGAACTAAGCTCAGTGGTAGAGCACTTGTCTGGCCTATGTAAGCCCCTGTAGTCAGTCCCCAGCACCACACACATACACACAAAAAAGAAGCAGGCTGGCAAAGATAGTTAGTTCAGCTGGTAAAGGTGCTTGTCACCGAGCAAGCCTGATGATCTGAGTTCAGTCCCTCAGGCCTACATGATGGAAGGTGACAACTCTTGCTTTGTCCTATGACCTCTACCTATGAACTTCAGCACACAAGCACTCTCTACCTGCCACAAAGTAAATTAACAACAGCAGCAACAGCAGCAAACAGAGGTAAAAGGAAATTAAAGTATGAGGTGTGGGGCAATTGCAAGTCCCAACTGTGGCTGGTGGGTGTGTAGATCATGCAGTAGCTCTGTCAACATAGTGTGCTAGTGGCTGCCTTCTAGGGGCATAAAGTCCTCGATCCAGTGACTTAGGCGTGCAGTCACTGGAGTTTACTGACAACTACCAGAAGTGGGAAGCTGGTCCTGGTATACCTTATAGTAGAAACTGGCAGCAATGAGATGTGAAAGTCTCAGACACACTACCCAAGGTTACATTCTTCATGAGGGAGTAAAATAGTGTTTATATAATACCCATATCTGTCAAAACCTAGATGTGGTGCTGGAGAGATAGCTCAGTGGTTAAGAGCACTCACTGGCTGCTCTTCTGAAGAACCTAGATTTGATTTCCCTGAACCTACATGGTGTTTCACAGAGCTCAAGTACAGTTCAAGGAAAATCTGATGCCCTCCTCTGGCCTCTGTGGGTACTGCATGACTATAGTCCACAGATTATACCCATAGGCAAAACACCCTTATACATAAAATAAAAATAAATCTTAAAAAAAGAAATGTGGTGCTAGGCATGGAAATGTATTCCTGTAATCTCAGCACTCAGGAGACTGAAGCAGAAAGATCACGAGAGCAGGGCCAGTTTAAGCTTAGTGGTAGAGCACTTAAGGCCCTGGGTTTGGTACTAGTGTTGTAAAATAAGACAAAAGAAAATACAGCTGTATCCTTAACTTGTAGGTTCAATTCTCGTCTTCTACCTTGTGGGTTTCAGGGATTGAACTCAAGTTATCAAACTTAGAGGCAAGTGCCTTTTCCTACCTAGCCGTTTAACTGACTTACTTGGTCACCCTGTTGACTCCTTTGTGCTGTGTGAGCAATTCCTTGGTACAGATGGCCACAAGCATCCAACTTTGGTCAGGCTTGGACAGATAACTGTCTGCTTTTCATAGTCAGCTTGGAGAAGGAGCCAGTTCTCAGAGTGGAGTATGAGAACCTTTGCTCTTTCTTCCATAATGTGTGGTACCTGTTTATGATGCACAATCTGCCTCAGGTTCCCTCATTTCCTTTATATGCAAGCCTCTTAGCTAGCCCCGAATGACTTCAGCTCATGGTAATTCCCTTCTTTGTAGAGCCGTAAGGCACACAACATTGACCTGAAGGGAACAGTTGTGATCTTTGATGAAGCTCATAATGTGGTAAGTCCCCTTGGCCTCTGTGCTGAGTGCTTGTCTCTCCCAGCTTTTTGATGTTTCTGGAGAAGCTCTACCTTGGATCCAGAGGCATGGTTCTCAGGACCAAGCAAACTTTGGTGCTGCTGCCCTCCTGATTGTCTTATCAGTTGCCTCACATGGGCCATAGTTGGACTTCACATGTGCCCTTAGGTGCAGAGTCCACACAAGAGCCTCTCACTAGGCTTCTGTCCTTCTAGACAATTGGTAGGGATAGCCTGGCTCTGCTTTCTCTTGTGCTATTCTCTCTCTCTCTCTCTCTTTCTGGCATGGTTTTGCTCTTCAGGCTACTTGGCTTCACCTTTGGAAAACTTCTGTGGAGACAACTGCTCATCTTTGGTAGCAATAGTATCAAGGCTGGTTCCTGGAGCTCCCCTGACTCTCTTTGTCCCTTTTCACCAGCACATGATCACAGTACCCCCCCACCACCACCACCACCACCACCTCCCCTGTGTCTTGATTCCTACTTGACTCCAGCCAGCTCTTGCTATGGAGATTATTGAGCTGATTGATTGGTGGTATCTTCTGACTTTTGAAACCAAAATTACTGCTTTTGCTGATAAATTTTCCAGTAACAAATTTTGGCAACTCAAAGTGAAATAAATCTTCTAAAATATTGAATTGGGCAGTGAATCTCCTTGGACCAGGAGCTGGGGCTCTGGGGACTTCTTCTCAGTCCTTCCAGCATCTCCATTTCTGCTTTCTAGAGTCCCCTTTCTGCCCCACTCTGCTGTAACACAGGTCTGCTTTGACCCTCAGGAGAAGATATGTGAGGAATCAGCCTCCTTTGACCTGACTCCTCATGATGTGGCTTCAGGACTGGAGGTTATCAACCAGGTTTTGGAGGAGCAAGCCCGGGTGGCTCAGCAGGGTGAACTCCAACAGGAGTTCATTGTAGACACGTCCAGCTCAGGTAAGTAAGTTTATGGCTAAGAACTTAAAAGTAGACTCAGTCTATTAGAGGCATCTTGGAAGCATATTCTGCATAAGAGCAGTGTCTGGTCTTCCTGCTATCTTGTCTAGATAGCACTCTGGGGTATGAGAAACTTGGTTCAGGATTCCTGAACAGACTTTCTGTCTGTTCATCCCAGATAGGGCACCATTAATAAACCAAAGAAATACTTCTGTTCAACCCACTTTAGTGAGTTCCAAGATAGTTAGGACTACATAGACCCTGTCTAAAAAAAAAAAAAAAAAAAGACAGCAGGCCACATGAATAAGGGCACTTAAATTCTGTTTGCTTCCTGAGTCTTTATAAATTTCCCTCGTCCCTCAGGTAGAGTGTTGTAGTTATAGGAAGTATAGGAAGTACTGTCTAACTGCTCTAGTCCAGGGAGGACTGGCTCATCTCATACTTTCACTGCTTTTCAGTTTTTTCTTTTCCTCCCTTTTTTTTTGAAACAAGAGTTTCATGTAGCTCAGGCTGGCCTCAAACTTAATGTAGTAAAGGAAGGACGAACTTTAGTTTCTGGTCCTACTGCCTTTACCTTCTAAATGATGAGATTATAAACTTTGGCCACCGTTCCTGGTTTATTTGGTACTGGGGTCAAACCCAGGACTTTGTGCACGCTAGGTCAGCAGTCTACCAATTGAGCTATATCCCCAGCCCTAGTTCTTTCAGTGTTTTCTGAAGTCTTATGTCTTTTCCTAGCTAATGTTTTGTTTTGTTTGCTGTTTTTTGAGCAAGGGCCTCTCAGTGTTGTCCTGGCTCTCCTGGAACTTGATATATAGATGAGGCTGGCTCCAGAGATCTGCCTGCCTCTGCCTTCCGAGTACTGGGATAAAGGGATGTACCACACCCACTCCTGCATTTAATTTTAAAGCAAAGTACAGGTACAGGAAATCCACACATACACACACAAAAGCTATGGCTGCTTGTGCTTGTAACCACAGTGTTATAGATACAGAGACAAGTGGATCCTGGGAGCTCACTGGCCAGCCTAGCTAAAACATTGAGTTTCAGGTTCAGTGAGAGACCTTGTTTTAAGGGAATTATTGCTAATGAACATTGGAGGAAGATATCTGATATCTTCCTTTGACTTCTGTGTGCACAATATACATGTACATGCACACAGGCATATATGCATACAGCACACGCATACACAAAAGAAAATACATCGTTTTTGAGATGCATGATGAACTGAACACTTACAGCACTCTTTGATAGCCACCAATCAAAGAGGACTTGCCATCATAGCCATAGCTCTGTTTCTCTAAGAATGGTCTCTTACCCAAGTTGTAATTCATCATCTCTTGATGGCTCGTGGCTACCTCCTCCTTCCTTTTTTTATAGTAACATTGCAGCTACTTGATGCCTAGATCCATTAGTTATCAGTGATTTTGAGATGGTGCTATCTCATACAGCTGTTTATGTATCTTATGTGTATGAGTGCTCTGTTTTCATATACACCAAAAGACACAATTAGATCCCATTATAGGTGGTTGTGAGCCACCATGTGGTTGCTAGGAATTGAACCCAGGACCTATGGAAGAGCAGTCAGGTGCTCTTAACCATTGAGCCATCTCCAGCTTTGATTTTGTAGCAGAAGCAATGTTGTGAAGATTCTTTTGCTCTGTGGTGACACCGTTATTGGAAAAGCAGGATCAAGCTTAACACACATCCCCATTTCAAATTTGGAAGGTTGAGTTGATTCTCAGTTGGTGATTGATTGTCATCTGCATGTCTGAATGTTGATTAGTTACTTTTCTTCTTGTCATAACAAAATACCTACCCAAAGGAGCTTAAGAAAGGAAAGATCATCATGGTTCACATTCTCAGAGTATAATTCCTCATAACTGGGACTTTGTGGTAGTAAGGGCTTGAGCTGTTAGTGTGTCTGTAATCAGGAAACAGGTAAGGGGAGAAGGAAAGAAAAATAAATGGGAGGAGACAAGAGGGAAGAGAGAGAAAGGCTGCCCTGGCTGTCCTGTAACTCTGTGGAGACCATCCAGCCTGGAACTCAATTAACCAAACCTCGAAACCCCTTCATGGACATGACCAGAGATTTTGTCTCTTAACTTACTCTAGAGATTATCAAGTTGATGGTGCTAACCGATATTAATCATTATATATGCGTTTCACTGTCTGTGGTTGGTAACAACCCATCATCAGTCTTACTGTTGAGACTTAATATCCCTCCAAAGTCATCTAGGAGGTAATGTCTTTGTCCTGCTAACCTGGTCTAGCCATCATTGACAACTGTTTTGCTGTTGTGCTTGTAATACTCTGCTTCCTACCCAGCTTCCAGCAAGCCCTGGTTTCCCTTCACAGGAGAAATGTTTTACTTTCTGTCCTCACGAGGTTCTGTCTGAGCACATGTGGGCAGATGCTGATGGTTATTAATTATTTTGAAGTCTTTGGGGAGCAGAAGAACCTGTGTGTGCATGAATGTATTCATGCGTATATCTAAATGTGAATGTGGGCTCATACTGCCGTATACAATTCAAATGTAGACTTACCTAATTTCCCTTCCACCTTCCCTTTCTACCATACTGGAAACCTTGGTTCTTGAGGCTACAGACAGCACTTCAAAGATGTGGAGGTTATGTAAATACTTTCTCACCCAGGTCTCAACATGGAGCTGGAAGACATCGCAAAGCTCAAGAGTAAGTGTTGCCTTTCCTTTCCTTGGGCTGGGTGAGAGGCATGCCCCTGACATATCCTTGGCTCACAGTGATCCTGCTTCGCCTGGAGGAGGCTATTGATGCTGTTCAGCTGCCTGGGGATGACAGAGGAGTCACCAAACCTGGAAGGTGAGGGATAGGTGCTGACCTTGTTACCCCAAGTTCTGTCTTGGGTTGGAGATAAATAGTGTCCTCATGGGGTTTTGTTTGAGCACTTCACTCAGCAGTGGAGTCTGTTTTCAGTTTCAAGGCTTAGTAAGAATTACTAACATTTAAAAAAAGACTTATTGTCCATATATATGTATATGTATACACACACATATATATACATATACATATATATGGATGTGTGTGTGAATGTGTGCCACATGTGTGCTGGTGCCTGAGGAGTTTAGAAGAAGGTGTTGGATGCCCTGGATCTATTCAGACAATTGTAAGCTACCCAGTATGGATCTAGAAACCAAACTCAGGTCCCCTGGAAAAACAAGCACTCTTAGCCACTGGGCCTCTCTCCAAGCCACTTGCCAGCTTTTTATGTAGTCATTGAAAACATTGGGAGTAATAACACACACTACTCCACAGTGTCTCCTTTAGCTGTTTCCTCCAACTCTCTCTGGCCTCTTGATGACATGCAAGTGCCAGTTATAACTACACCTTTAGTGCGATCACTGAGGCCTGTTTAGAGCTTGTAGAGGCTCAGAAAGTTCTGATTTGTCTCATAATCTTTTTATATTGTTGATGATGTTGGGTTTTTTTTGTTTTTTGTTTTTGTTTTTTTTTTTTCCTGAGAAACACTGTAGGTAGCCTGGTTTGAAGGCCATGAGGGACTGTAGTTGGGGTTGAGGGGTAGCTCTTATGGGTGTATAGCTAGTAGCTGTGCTAGGACCTAGTCTGTGCTTGTGGAGGGTGAAGGGAGGGTAAAACATTTTTCTGGGTCTTGGGCTACCTGTCTTCTCTCTGAACCATTTTGGTTCCCTGAGCTCTAACTTTTATAGGTATTCCCAGTTACTTCCAGATAAGCCAGATATACCAGTCTGACCTGGGTTCTGGTGACACCTGAAGGCCCTGCCAAAGCCTCCCCTGTTCCTGCGGCTTCCATTGCCCCTTCCCATTTCTTTCCAAGGCTTTTAGAGTTGTTAACCAGAGTCATTGCCTTCAAAGACACAGGACCTACACTCAGGCCACCCCTAATTGCCTATGCACCTGTCTTTTCCTTGGTAGGTAGTGATTCCATGACTGTAACCCACTGTCCACCGCCTGCTAGGAGACTACTGGAGAGAAGCCTCTCACCTCCAGTTTTGTCTTCCTTGAAGTACTCAGCAATTATTTCTGAGTGCAGGAAATTCAAAGGCTACTTCTTGTAGTTTCCCAGAAACCACAGCTTGTCTCCTCTCAGTCTCAAGCTTCTGTTCTCTTTGGCAGCTACATCTTCGAGCTGTTTGCTGAAGCCCAAATAACATTTCAAACCAAAGGCTGCATTTTGGAATCGCTGGACCAGATAATCCAGCACCTGGCAGGACGTGAGTCTTGGGTTGCCCACATGGAACATGACAGGCTAGTGGTTTTGATATAGATGAACATCACAGCAGGACTTAGTGTTCCACGTCCAGCAGTCAGCACTTGGCCGTCAGTGTCAGCAGGTTGCTATCATGCCTTCCTTGTGAATAAGAATCTAGTCAACAAAGCTCCCCCACCAGCCTACCCTTCATGCTTGTTTATTTATTCAGAGTAGTACTAAAGAGTGAACCCAGGATCTCAGTCATGGTTGCTCTGTCATTTGAGACACATCCCCAACCCTTGGTTTTCTGGGACAGGTTTTTGTTGTAAATCCAGACTGGCTTTGATCTTGATCCTCTGGCCTCTGTCTGTAGAGTGCTAAAATTTCAGGGGTGGCCACTGGGCCTAGCTGGCTTTCTCTTTCTGATTGAAACACAGGGTCAGTAGTGACATTTGGTCAACCATTGTATTCTTTCTACTTTGCTGTATGTGGTTTCTTACTATAGTATTTCCTAGTTAGCTCCCTTTTAAGGAGGAATATCAGAGACTTTGTGGATTTAGTGAGATGTGGCCTCTCCGGCTTCTCCCCCTTGCTACTGGACCTGAGTCCTGCTTAGTTTAGGAGATCAAGTTTCCAAAGGGCAGTGTCCTTATGGGCTGTTCTTCTGCTTACTGGAGTGAGGTGTGCAGTGTCACATGCAGTGGTACATGCTATGCACTGGGGATAGCAGCCACCCTTCCCCCGTATCATTTGACCAAATGACCAAATCATTGTTTTGGAAGGCTGCACTCCTTTGGGGAGATTTCCTCCATCTTACTGCTCCTTAACACTAGAAAGAACAGGTCAGCTGCCTTTCCTTAGCACATCCTGTCCCTGATATTGGTTATGGGGGACTAGTTGCTTCAGTAGATGTGAGCCTCACAGAGTAAGTGAGGCTGTGATGGCTCCTGGTGATGTGGGATTTAGCATCTCTTCTGCTTCTGTGCTCCACAGGCACTGGTGTGTTTACCAACACAGCTGGGCTACAGAAGCTCATGGACATCATTCAGGTGGGAGACAGCTTTTAACTATTGGGTGTCTCTGTTTCTGGAAGTGACAGCAAAGGCTTCAGGGAATGGACAAAGGTCCTCAAATCACATGTCTAAAACTCTAAGCGTCTTTTCACCTGAATGCAATGTTGGTCTCAGTGGGAGTTAACAGAGGGCAGATCTGGCCCTTTTTTTGGCTATTTAGTGGTCAGATAAATTCAGAGTGGTATTTTAAGACCAAGATCCTGTGAAGAGTGAGGTCAGAAGCAACTTGAAATTCACTTGTCCCCTTTGGGGCTGGACAGAGCTGCCTTGTTGATAGCAGCTCCAGATAGGTTCAGACTGGGAGAAATCTAGAGACAAATAGCCTGAGTATCTACTCAAAGGAAAGGCAAATGGGTCCTATAAATGCCATGGTCTGTGTGTCTGAAGTGGAGGGAGGGAGGGAATAGGAGGGACTATGGAGCCACTGGAGATAAAGGTGGGCTCCTTTCACCTCATCAGTCCTCTTCCTGCTTCTCACTGTGCTGTTTTGGAGTCATCCCTCTCCTTGTCTGTGTGACATGCAGTTGTCCTCGAGTATAGAACACATATGTCTTAGTGCAACTATGTCCTCAGCTCTACTGAGCCAGCCAGTCCTGACCAGGTAAAGGGTAATCCTGGTGTTGGGGCCTCTGGGCAACTTCGGCTTTCCTTAGCCTTTCTAAGGTTTTTTGTTTCGTTGTTTTTTTTTGTTTTTGCTTTTGTAACATTTTTTATATTAATGGGTATTTTTGTTTGAATGCATGTATGTTTACCACATGTGTACCTGGTGCCTGTGGGGGCCAGAAGACAGGGTCAGATCCCCTGGAACTGGAGTTGTAAGCCACCATATGAGTGATGAGAATCAAACTTGAAAGAACAGTTCAGTCCTCTTAACTGCTGGGCCATCCTTCCAGTACACCCCCACCTTGCTACGTTTTAATATCACATCTTAAGATTCTTGGCTGGGTGCAAGTATAGTGATGCTTGCCTCTAAGTCCAGCACTTGGGAGGCAGAGGTAGACAGATCTCTGAGTTCAAGCCCAGCCTGGTCTGCATGGTGAGTTCTAGGTCAACCAGTGCTACATAGTGAGACCCTCTCTCTCTCTTTTTTTTTTTTTTTTTTTTTTAATATTCCTGGATGGTAACTGTTGATCCTTGGAAAAACTGTGGCATAGACAGTCCCTTCATGTATAGTGTGTGTGAAGCCACCTGGTTGCTTCTACCCATGCTATACCTCCAGTCCACTGGGGTTTATGGCTAGTGAGCAGAAAGTGCCTTGGTTCTGTAACCACAAAGCAAATTCTCTTACTGGAGAGGCAGACTGTGAATGCTTGAGACCTCTGTGAGTTTGATTATGATGTAGCTGGGCCACAATGAGGGCATGGGGCCAAGTGTACATGTGATAGGAAAGGTATGTGCTCAGGCCTGCTTCCTCTCGGACAGCTTTGTGATAAGGGACATAATAGTCTCAGCCTTCCACTCGATGAATGGAGAGTTGACTAAAAGACTGCAGATGTGTGGTGAGATGAGGAAGGTTTTGGCACACGATTATCCTGGCAGACGGGGCTCCCTCCTACTCCAGAGGCATATTAGGTAGGCATCTCTAGGCATCTTGCTTCCCAGGATGGTGTTCTATCCATGACTATTGAGTCTATGACTTCTTGTCTGGGGCCCCTGTATCACCCACAGCTGGGCCATTTAGCCATTATGGAGCATGTTTTGTCCCCAGTGCAAGAAGCCTTGGTCCTACTAAGCAGATTGTTTTCTGCTGATTAGCAGGGCCTTTTATCAGAAACACCTTCCAAGAATCTACTCTAGTCTTCCCATGTGGACACTGGCTTATCCTCAACTATAGGCAAAAGAGGAGGCCCTGTTATTCCCAGACCTAGAGGGCTCATTTGAGCAGGACAACATCTGTCCTCTTCAGAACACTATTCTCTAGTCTCTGTTTATAAAGGAGATATTTTCCTTATGCATACTTTTGGAACCCAGACTTCCTTGCCCAGTGGTTTGCAATTTCTTTGTCAGCTGCCCCAAAGGGCCCTAGTACCTTCCCTACCCCACTCTTGTGCGAGCTAGTTATTTGCTAGCATGTTCTTCAGCAGCAGAACAGGTAACTGGTGAGTTGCTTATCTCACAGCTGCTTCTTGCATAACTGTAGGTGTCAAGAGTTTTTGTCAGGACGTGGGAATGTGCACAGAAACACAACTAGCCAGTCAGATTTTGTCAGGCCAGAGAAGGGTTAACCAGAGGTAGACTTTGTGGCTCCTAGACTAGAATCCTCTCTTTTCTTCCCCCTTGCTCACCTCGGTCAGACATGTAGTGAGTATTCATCTTACACACATTCACATACACCTGTGTGCGTACATGCACTCACACTGTAGAGTCAAGTTTTCTTATCATATCCCATCTTGCTAAGTTGGGGGAACTGGTCTCTTAGTCAGCTGGAATTCTTATTGATTCATTTTCCCTGTCTCCCACAAACCTATCTGAGTTTCAGGACCAGCTGATGAGTCAGCCTGAGATGTGTTTTATTTTTTTAAGTGTAAGGGTTTTTTTTAAAAAAAATTTAAGATTTATTTATTTTATGTATATTAGTACACTGTCGCTGTCTTCAGACACACCAGAAGAGGGCATCAGATCCCATTACAGATGGTTGTGAGCCACCATGTGGTTGCTGGGGATTGAACCCAGTACCTCTGGAAGAGCTTAATCGCTGAGCCATACCTCCAGCCAAGTTTAAATTTTTGTGTTGTGTATTCTTGGAGAAATACATGACTCCCATGAGATCAGGGAGCCCTGCTCTTCTCTCACATGGCCAGTTTAGGTTGTTGTGTGTGAGGGTATTTCTAAACACTCATGCAAGGCCAAGGCCCAGGAAAGAGTGGTTCAGACTACTTCCATTTCCTCTCACAGGCTGTGTCAGGTGGGGATGAGAACAATGAAGGGAGCTCAGGAGGTTCAGGGCAGCAGATGATGTCCTGAAGGCCAGAAGTCTAGGCAGACACAGAAATGTCCTGAGAGAACAGTGTCCTTCCTGTTCACTCAACGCCAGTGGGAAGATGTTCCAGTGGACATTGGGTGGAACACAGTGCCTGGAGGTTTTCACACAGGCTGTAAGGGACGTCTACTCATAACAGACCCCTGTGATGAGAGTTTAGGGTTGTCAGTTTAGTTGGAGGTGAACAGGGACACACAGTTAAAGAGGGTCTGCCTGGTAAGAAAAGCCAAAAGCCCTGACAAGCTACCTTTGCAAGGCAGGAGGTGTATGCAAAGAAAAACCCTCTTGATGGAAGTCAGAATCACCTGTTTCTAACTTGTCCCTCTGTATGTCTCATTTAGTTTATTACCTTGTGGGTTGTGGTGTTTCCTTGATATGGCTGTGTTTCTTATTGATTTGGAGGCCTTGTAAGTCATATGTGTTCACCTTGTATGATGAGCATATCTTCTACCTGCCTTGTCTATCTTTTTGGTAGGCTCAATTCAAAGGTTTTCTTGCTGCTGGAAGCCTTTTTGCTTTGACTCATGCTCTCTAACCCACACCTGGTTTCCTTTGGTTCTTGAAGTCTTCTGTAGAATTTTGTGAGTTCGTGTAGGGGTTGAGCATCTACCCACTATCCCTTATAAGGGGTAAGGTGTCTGCTTTTACCTGCCTCTTCCATTCTCTAGTCTCTTCCTACTACTGTTATATTGCTTTACAACTTAATCTTGTTTATCATGGTTTTGGTAAGTTCTAATACTAACTAGAATAAACTCCTTTTTGTTTTCATAAACTGTCTTGGTATTTCCTCTGTCAGGTGAAATTTGGGGATTAACCTTTTCCTGGAATTTAGGAACCTTACCACAGTCTTAAATGTTGAATTCCTAGATTATCCTGGAGCACTAAGAGGCACTGAAGGAAGAGTAAACTTCGTTAGTCATGTAAGGCTGTCCCGGCTGCTGCATCCCTAATGTGCACAGGTGGCTCCCAGTAGGGGAGGCCCAAAAGAGCTTTGTAGCCACTTAGAGAAAGGAATATCAGGGATAAGCTACTGCCGCTCAGCCTGGGTATGATGGTTGGCCAAATGAGACAAATGGCGAGCATCTGTTTCAGTAGAGGACTGACTTAGAGAAGGATGAAGTAGCCTTGGGCTCTTGGATGCTGGGCTAAGAGGCTTTAGTTTTCATCTCATTATGAAGATGCTTGTGTTTTCAACCCAGGCTCCTTTTCCTTTTGCTATGCTGCTGTGCCTTTCAGATTGTGTTCAGCGTGGACCCTCCGGAAGGCAGCCCTGGTTCTCTGGTGGGGCTGCATATCTCACATTCCTATAAGGTGAGAGCAGCTTTCAGAATGTGGGCAAGTCGAAAGGTCTCACAGACCTGTGGGGCAGGGTTGCTGTAGAACCTGGGCAGGCACATATGAATGTCTGTCCTTCTAGGTGCACATACACCCTGAAGCCAGCCACCGGAGAGCAGCTCAGCGGTCAGATGCCTGGGGTACCACCACATCCAGGAAACAAGGTACAAATCTTCACTGCAGGAAATTCTACCCTGCCCAACCTTTGCACAATAGTAACATCACATCTGGAGTCATGCATGCTCATGCCCACCGAAAGCCAGAGTCAGGAAGCACTGTTATCCACTCAGAGTCACTTAGGAGGGCAGTGGCAGAACCAAGGCTCTCTGCAAGGTCTCCCCTCCCTGACATAGGGTACACTATTATTATTATTATGTTGTTGTTGTTGTTTTTTCAAGATAGGGTTTCTCTGTGTAGCCCTGGCTGTCCTAGAACTCCCTGTGTAGGCCAACTAGCCTTGAACTCGGAGATCTACCTGTGTCTGCTTCCCAGGTACTGCCACATTTGGTTCAGTACACTTCTTTTTAAATAAAAATTTTTAATGTTGTGGGTTTGAGGTTTTTTTTTGTTTTTGTTTTTTGGCAAGATCTTATTATGTAGCCCTTACTGGCCTGGAATTAGATGTGTAGACCAGGCTGGCCTCAAACTCACAGAGATCTCTCTGCCTCTGTCTACTAAGTGCTAGGCTTGAAGATGTGCACTGTCACACCTGGCTTAGGATGTGCTTCTTTAGATTAAGTCAAGTTAGCTTCGACCTCTCATGTATGGCTCTCATCTTTCTTTTAGCCAGTGCCATGGCAAGATCCTTCAGACCCAGGCCCTAGGGTCACGTCTGAAGAATAGGTGGCCAACCCTGTTGTTGAGCTGGTGTGAATTCCTACCTCTCATACACTCTCTAGAGGTCATCTGCTTCTTAGTACCTTAAGAGTGGTGCCAGTGCTACTGGGGTTGCTGTGCAGATGGCAGGGGACCTTTGAACACTCTGTATATTGGTATTATAGTATTGGGATCTTAACTGCAGTCTGTCCCACCTACCCTATGTGGATTTAGCCTCAGCAGCTGTCTTCACAGATGTGGCTTGCTGCAACCGCTAACTCAGATGGTATTCAGGCTATATGTCAAGTGCGCCCCTCAGCAGTGCGCCCTGCCCTCAACAAGGCTATAGCCCTGCCCAGTCCCCCCATCTCTTGTTCTCCAGCAATGCCTTATCTGTGAGTTTCTCTTCTCATCTTTCTGTCTTTATGAACTATTCTTTCTTGTTTTGTTTGGTTTTTTTTCCAAGACAGGGTCTCATTATGTAACTCAGGCTGTCCTGGAACTCACTATATAGACCAGGCTGGCCTTGAACTTCCAGAGATCTGCCTGCTTCTGCCTCTCAAGTGTGTGTGACTATACTCTTAGGCTGCTTTGTGATTTACAGGTTGCAGCCTTAGCAGAAGCAGTCCTATGGAGCTTATGTGGATACTGTGGTTTAAGTCATTTGAGCCTACCAGGAAGAAAGGGTTAGAGGTGGGGTGAGTTCAGCAGGAGCTGTGGTTTGGTTCTGTCCCCAGGGGCCTCCCTACTGTACAAATATCCTCTTCCCTGCAAGAAGCATCCTTCGCCTTTGGTGGTTGGTAGGTGCTCAGGTATTAGTGATTTCTTGGTAGTTTTCTCTAGACGGTGTTAATAGGAAATGAGTTTATTGAGGTCATTGGCCGCTTTTGAGACAGCCTCATGTAGGGGCAGGTTCCGACCAGGAATGGAAATCATCTCTGATGGCACCTGGCTTTACCTTCAGTGACTTTTTTAAGTTCTGGTGTTTTAATTTCTGGAGCTTCCAAAGATTCCTCGGAATGAGGAGTGTGTGGTTCTGGTCAGTCAGGCATTGATTGCTTGGAACTGTACTTCCTTCTGAATCTGACTTTGTCTGCTGCTGATGTGACCAGAATCTATGAATTTGATTCCCTTTTCTTAGCAGTTATGCCTGACATGTCAGGAGTTTAGATGTTCCTTCCTCCCGTGTGCTTTTAGTAGAGTAGGTCTTGTGCCAAATGTCATGGTTTCTACAGAACTTTGTTGGGCCAGATGTCTTCTCTGTATTTGCCAGTATCCTTCTGGGTCAACCTCTTTCTTGTTCTCTGGATCCCTGAGAGGGGCCAGAATTATAGGCTGGGCTCAGGCCTCAGCTCAGACTTGGCCTTTTGTCCTGATGTGTGCACCTGGGCCTGTGTGGATGCGGGTGGCTTGCTCTTTCAATACTGTAGATGAGGATGGTGGAGCTGGGTCCTGTCCTCATACCCAATTCCCCCGTGCAGGGAAGGTGCTGAGCTATTGGTGCTTCAGTCCCAGCCACAGCATGCGTGAACTGGTCTGCCAAGGAGTCCGTACCCTCATCCTCACTAGTGGCACACTGGCTCCGCTGTCTTCCTTTGCTCTGGAGATGCAGATGTATGTATGAGTCACCTCTGGCTGGAGGTCACAACACTAGGAACATGGTGGATGGGGGTGGGGATGCTTGCCTGAACTCTAGGGCTTTCTGTGGACCAGTATCCTGAAGGGTCTCAGACCTTAGGTCTATCCCATTATCTATTTCCTCTGGCCATTCCCAGTCCATTCCCAGTCTGTCTGGAGAATCCACACATCATTGGCAAGAACCAGCTCTGGGTAGGGGTTATCCCCAGAGGCCCCGATGAAGTTCAGCTAAGCTCTGCCTATGACAAAAGGTAAAGGGTCCTGGTTTCTGTGCCTATCTGTAGTGTTGAGAGTTGCTGGGGAGTAGGCCCCTCATAACAGCAGCCTGTCTGATTATACAGGTTTTCTAAAGAGTGCTTATCTTCCCTGGGGAAGGCTCTGAGTAAGTACTACTCCACACATAATTTTTTGTTCCTTCCTTAGGAAACCCTTGTTTTATAACTGTTCTGGTCCTGGAACCTCTACCCTAGTCCATGGGGGTTAGGGGCCTAGAACTCCTCAGTTTGTGCTCTTAAGAATCAACAGGGCCTTCAGCAGTCTTCTAAGCCTTGCCTGGACCACTTCCAGGCAACATTGCTCGCGTGGTGCCCCATGGGCTTCTGGTCTTCTTCCCTTCCTACCCTGTCATGGAGAAAAGCCTGGAGTTCTGGCAGGTGCGTTCCCCTACATATATTCCTGAAAGAGAGAGCAGCACCCCATATGACTGAAAGTCTGGGCAAGGTAGTTGGACAGAGCATGTAAACAGGGCTGTGGCCACAGCCCTTACCTGTCTACTCACAGCCTGCTTTTTCTTCCATAGGTGCAGGGCTTGGCCAAGAAGGTAGAAGCACTGAAGCCTCTGTTCGTGGAACCCAGGAACAAAGGCAGCTTCTCAGAGGTCTGTGAGACAAACTAGGAGTCAGATGGGGCCTACCTCTAGCACCCCTCAAAGTCTTCAGCTGACCATTCTCTCTGCCCAGGGACTCTGCTTGGCTCCAGGCTACCTGTTCTGGACTTTGTGCTTACTTCCAAGTTCTTGAGTGTTTCACCAGAATTCCCTAACATGGTTTGGCATGTAGATAATGGCTGTGCATCTTCCTGTCCAAGTCCTTGGGACCCAGCAGCTACCATGTCTGTGGGGATCCCTATGTTTTCTGGAGACACTAGATAGGCTCTGGGTTTTGGATGTGCATCTGCTGGTAATAGTATGAAAATGCTCTCAGAACCCTGGTGTCCCCTTAGTTGAGACTATCCTTTGTCTCAAAAAGTAAGATTTATTCTCACTTGAGAAGGACAGGGAACTAAACCTGACTGACCGTCCTTTTCATCTAGGTCATCGATGCCTACTACCAGCAAGTTGCCTCCCCTGGTTCTAATGGGGCCACCTTCTTAGCGGTGTGTCGGGGAAAGGTGAGGTCTCTGCCGGTTATCTTGCCCCTTCCTACCTGTTTCTTTCGTAGTCTGAAACAAGGCTCCTGTCTTGGACCCTCATCCAGCAAACAAATTAGTAGGGAGCTATACTGGGGGCTGTGCTTGGTACTAATAGCCAAGGCCAAAGTTAGGAGGTTCTGAGTATGGCGAATTGACATGAGCCCACCTGTGGACCTGAGGATGGAACTTTGTGTTTCCCTGCAATACCTGGGATAGGAGGCTGAAAGGGTTAGGGCATGGGTAGACATCAAGCCTGGATAGAAACCAAGAGGGAAGAGAAGTATTTATTTCCTTGTTTTAGGCCAGTGAAGGGCTGGACTTCTCAGACATGAATGGTCGTGGTGTGATTGTAACGGGCCTCCCATATCCCCCACGAATGGATCCCCGTGTTGTCCTCAAGATGCAGTTTTTGGATGAGGTGAAAGGCCGGAGTGGGGTTGGAGGCCAGGTGAGTTACCACAGGGCTGGGTGAGCAGGGAACTTTGGGCACCAAGGACCCTAATGATCATAATTCTTTTCTTCCTAGTGCCTCTCTGGGCAGGAATGGTACCAGCAACAAGCATCCAGGGCTGTGAACCAGGCTATTGGGAGGGTTATCCGTCACCGCCATGACTATGGGGCCATCTTCCTGTGCGACCACAGGTACAGAAAGATTCTGTAGCTATCCCTATTTCTTCTTTTCTAGACCCAGGATCCTCCTCCCTTGTATGAAACCTATAGCTACCTTTCTGGCCCTGCCAACAGATACTACTTCTTTGTTTTGAGGCTTAAGTGTACTGGCTGTAGGGCAGGGATAGCCCTTAGTTTTTGTAGTAGTGGACTTAAACTGACAGCCACTCATTTACCCTCCAGGTTCGCCTATGCTGACACCAGGGCCCAGCTTCCCTCCTGGGTTCGCCCCTACCTTAAGGTGTATGACAAATTTGGCCATGTCATCCGAGATGTGTCCCAGTTCTTCCGTGTTGCTCAGAAAACTGTGAGCTCCAAATGCCCAGTTGACTTGCCTGTGTTCCCATAGAGGGGCTGGAGTCCCTTCTCTGAGGAGCAATGGATGCAAGCCTCATCACCCTGTGATTCTACAGATGCCTTTGCCAGTTCCTCAGGCTGTGACCTCAAGTATGAGTGAGGGAGAAGCTGCAGTCAAGGCGGCTACATTGTCTAGCCACTCCCTTTCCACCAAGAAAGCCATGAGTTTGGATGTGCATGTGCCCAGCCTGAGGAGGCCCATAGGTGTGTGGGGTTGGGTAAAAACCACATATGACAGAGGCCCTAAGTATCCTTGCTTTCTGATAAACTTTCCTGCCAACACATATTTCTTTAGGATCATCAGCTGCTGGGGACTCTGAGAGCAGCCTGTGTGTGGAGTATGAGCAGCAGACATTCTCTGCCCAGCAGAGACCCATGGGGCTGCTGGCTGCCTTAGAGTACAACGAGCAGAAGGCTGGGGCATCTGAGGAGCAGGTGTGAAGTGGGTGGGGGTATCTGGCATGAACATGGATCCCTCCCAGTAAGTAGGTGGGCAAGTGAGATTCAGCACCTCCACTGTACTGTCCCTCATCCCTAGGCCCTGGCTCGCATGGTGCTACCACCATGTCTCTTTGATAGGTCAGTCTGGCACAGTCTACTCAAAAGCTAGCACTTCTAACCCCTGGTATGCCCAAAACTGGCCTTTCTCCCAGTCTGTGTTGTATGAATGGTGTCTTGAGTTCCTTCTCCTCAGAGGCCCTTTGCCCAAAGCCTGTAAGTTCCTAGGTCTGACTTAAAGCTCCATCCCTGCCCTGACTATAAATGTGTCTTTCATGTGGCTCTCTCACTGCTACCTGCAAACGAGGCCAAGGAGCATGACATAAAAGGACCTAGAATCTCAGCATTGCCACTAGAATTAGGGTATGACCCTACCCTGCATCCCTTTCAAGTCTCTATTCAAGACACAGGCAAGGATCCTGGGGACCCAAAAGGATATCACAGGTGCTTTGGAAACTCTGGGTTTAGGTTAGGACCACAGCTGTGTTTCCCTCAGGCGCACAGCTCCTCAACCCCATCTCTCCGGTGTGAGAAGAGGCTGTCTGTTGAGCAAAAAGGAGGAAGGAAGAAAGTCAGGCTGGTCAGCCATCCGGTATGTTAGTGTCCCCTGCAGCTAAGATAGCTGCTTGTGGGCACGTGTGGGAATCTTGTCTCTGGTGCCTATTGCCCCCAACCAAGCAAAGGTGTGGCTAGAGTTGAGCAGCTATCACGTTGATAACCTGGGGCCTCCAGTTCACCATTTTTTCTCTAAGAAGACAATCTCACCTCCCCATTTTTTAGTTTTGAGACAGGGTCATAAAAAGGCTGGCATTGAACTTACTGTGTAATCAATAATGACTTTGAACTCTTGATTCCCCTGCCTTTACTTCCCAAACTGCTGGGATTACAGGCAGTGTGCCACTATACTCACCCTGCTCAAGAGATCTTTGTCTTTTCTGCTGGAATCTGGCCTGACCCTTAGGATCATTTGGTTTGGGATCTATAACTGGTTGTGGTTCCCTCCACCATAATGAGCAGAGTGGCCTGGTGCTGGCTCTTTCTGGGTGTGGATACTGAATTATCCATATGAGGAGGTACAGTGTGTTCTTAGTTTCAGATGAAAAGTTTAGTTACATCCTAAGCCATTAACTGCTACCTGCTGGAAAGCTCCAAGTGTGGTGGCTTTTGTCCTTGTCTTCTATAAGAAGATTCAGACAGTGCCCAGGAGGGCTGTTGCATTTAGAAGTACACAAGATATGGAGGGCCTGAGCCTGCTGATGGCTGGGAATGGTAGGGGTGGGAGCTGCCTAAATCAAGCTGCCTTGGCTTACATAGTTCTTTATAGATCTGAGATATACAGAAGTGGGTTGCAGCCTGTTGAGAAGTACATCTGCTGTGGGGCCATATAGGCTCCTTATACGTTTCTGACTGCTTTTGGTGTGATCTCAGACAGGCCTGAGCCACATACCAGAACTGGACCTTGTTTCTCTAGCAGCCCTCTGCTTTTTGCCGTGGGTAGACGGTTCACAGGCAGTAGCCTGAATGGCAAGTCATTATGCCCTGGAGCCCAAAACTCTGTACTGCCTCGAAGGCAAGAGCAAAGGGCTGGCTCTGATAGGGCTCTTGTTCATATTTCTTCCAGGAGGAATCAATGGCTGGCACACAGGCAGGCAGAGCCAAGATGTTCATGGTGGCTGTGAAGCAAGCACTGAGCCAAGCTAACTTTGACACCTTTACCCAGGCCCTGCAGCACTATAAGAGTTCTGATGACTTTGAAGCCCTAGTGGCCTCTCTCACCTGCCTCTTTGCTGAGGACCCCAAGAAACACACCCTACTTAAAGGTACCCTGGCTTTCAAAATTCTGCTATAGGGTTAACACGACAGCAGTGGAGGTGGAGCTGGTTATAGGGCCCAGGGTTGACTCTGACAGAGTCTCTAGCCCATCAGTCACAGTATATGGAGTCTATATACTCAGACAACTACTTCCTAGGCTTCTACCAGTTTGTACGACCCCACCACAAGCAGCAGTTTGAGGACATCTGCATCCAGCTAACAGGCCAACGATGTGGCTACCAGCCAGGGAACAGCCTTTCCTTTGGAGAGCAAGCACAGTCAACTGTGGACTCTACCGGTGAGCAATGTCCCTATATACTTAACCTCAGACTTGAGGGGCAGTTTACACCTGGAATGGGCCTAGTAGGCATCCTTGGGGCTCTTGCTTGGCTGCTTTAACCAATATTCTCCCAGATTCTGTCTCCAAAGGGTAGCACTGTTTGTTGAACTCTTAGCCTAGGCATCTAAGAGACCTCCCTAGTGTCTTGGCACCTTTCCTACTTCTGTCCTAATCGAACAGCTGAGCTGGCCCCTCCACAGAGCAGTACCTGTTGCTATGCTTTATGTAGGGCAGGTGTGTTAGAGGGGATTTATTTATCCACAGAGCAGTACTTGTTCCAGTTATTCAAGCACGCAGGTATGGCAGAGAGAAAACTTACCCTTTGGGCTCAGTACTCATTGAGGTGTCAGTACTTATGGCCCTAAGCAGGACTCATTGGGCCTCTAAGACAGTCAGGTGGGTCTGTAATGTGTGCCTGATTTCAGGGTCCCCTTTCCTGTCTGAGGATTATGAGGCCTAATCTTGCATGTTTCTTCAGGAAAAAGAGAGCCGGAGTCTAAACTGACCTTGTCTGAAGGTATAAACAGGCAGCTGGATCCTGGAGAGCATCTGAACCAGGGGCGGCCTCACCTGTCTGCCCATCTAACCTCCAAAGGTACCTGGCTCCTAAAAACCCCAGGTGTACTTAAAAATCCTTGAAGAGGCATGCTGGACTGCTTGGTTCTTAAGTCTATTTGTCCCGAGCAGCTGGCAGCCTCTACAGGGATTCCTGAAAGGAAGTGGTAGGGGGAATGTCCACAAGCCATTTGATACCCTCACCCCCGACCTCCAGCTCTCTGAGCCCAAAGGGAGTAACATTTCTCCAAACCAGGAGACACCAGCCATTGTCCAAAAGTGGGATGTGCAGTAGAAAAACCTGGCCAGCCTGCTGTGAGTGATTACCTATCTGATGTCCGCAAGGCTCTGGGATCTGCAAGCTGCAACCAGCTTACGGCAGCTCTGAGGGCATACAAACAGGATGATGACCTGGACAAGGTGCTGGCTGTGGTGGCAGCACTGACCACTGCAAAACCTGAACACTTATCCTTGCTACAGAGTACGTAGTCCTTGGGTGTGGGCATAGGTTCTGGGAAGGGTGGTGAAGGCTGTATGTGAGAAGTACATGCAGAGCTTGAGCAAAAGTTCTCCCCCAGGATTTGGCATGTTTGTGCGTCCGCATCATAAGCCTCAGTTCTTACAGACCTGTGCAGACCTAATGGGCCTACCTACCATAGGCAAGGGCTTAGAGCTCCCAGGTCCCATGGATGAGAGTACAACTGTGCCTTCTGAGCTTACCCGTGAGGACATGAAACCAGGTGAGGGCCCACTTGAAGACTCCCTCTATCTACCCTTGCCCTATTACTTTGAGCCCCTCACTGCACTGGGGGCTAACAGGAAGGAAGCACATAAGTTTCTCACACTCATTGGTATCTTTAGGGCCCTCGATGTCCAAGAAACCTGAGAAGACCCAGAGTAAGATCTCATCTTTCCTTAGACAGAGGCCAGACCAGAATGTGAGGTCTGATACCACCACCACCTCAGAGCCCATGCAACTTCCTCCTAGACTACCCCATGAGCATATGAAGCCTCAGTGGAGTAAGCAATAGGGGCTACAGTGACTGTTGGTTATGGCAGGGCACTGGACAGTGTGTGCTCATTTGGACCTCCTGCAGCAGAATTTGTATGCCCGGCCTGTGCAACTGAGGATACAGTGCTTTTCCAGTGCCCCTCATGTGACTTCTACCGCTGCTGGGTCTGTTGGAAACTTCAACTCCAGGTTGGGGACTAGCCCTCTTTAGCCCATCAGGCATCTCCCCAGGTGGTGGGGGATAAGGGGCTTAGGGTTCCGTGCCAGGCTTCAGTGCCTAGTAGGTATCTCCACAGGCTTCTAGACTGTGTCCGGCTTGCGGTGCTGTTAACAGGAAGCAGAGCATTACACAGGTCATCTGGCCGAAGCCCCAGTGAAAACAGATGGAGGCCTTTGCTGGCCCTGATATGACTAAACCCACGGCAGGTCTCATGCTTGGCTGTCCAATGGGATCTGAATCTACTTGTTAAGTCCTGAAACCTCAAATAGCCTATATCGGCATTGTTCACATATTACTGAATGTGTGGGCTGCCCAATAAAACTGACAGTTATCAGGATGGTGTCTGTGTCATGGTCTTAAACAGTGTGTTATGGCAGTGCCAGGTGTGGCACACACTGTTAATCCTGCAAAAGCAGGTGGATCTCTCCTAGTTCCAGGATAGCCAGAGCTACATAAAGGCACTTTTTAAAAAATGTGTGGGGGAATAAGTCTGGTAACATCTTTTTCAGACCTGCAGTGCTATCCATACCAGTCATCTTTCAAGCCAATAAGGAGCTTCCCTTCATCCTTCCCCTGTATTGCCCCTACCACACCAACTGTGCACAGCTCTGTAGGTTAACCCTCTAGAACACAGCTGCTATTGTGTCATCTACAAGGAGCATGAGGAGGCATAGCTTTGCCACACAACCCACAACTACTTGTTGCTGCCACTAGGCTATTTAGTAGGCTTCTGCTTAGAACAAATGCCTGGCTCATCTTGTGTTGGCAAGTTGTTGCTGGTGGGTAACTGGCATGTAGTGAGACTACAAAAGCTTGGGGTTTAAGTTGTAGGGGGAGCTCAAGTATTCCCTGACCCTGCCTCTTCCACTGTTTTAGGCCCCTAACAGCAGGAATACTCAGTGAGGACAGTGCCACCTTCAC
This sequence comes from Mastomys natalensis, assembly GCA_021653895.1. NCBI lineage: Eukaryota > Metazoa > Chordata > Mammalia > Rodentia > Muridae > Mastomys > Mastomys natalensis. Next base: position 108,890 of record JAJTUV010000110.1, on the reverse strand, counting down.
CATGATTGCTCTGCCCTCACCTAGGTTTTGTTTTTAACGTGTCCAGTCCCTCCTCTTAGAACCACACCTAGTAAGTCAGGAATTAAGTTTGTAGCTTGTGGACAAGGTCAAGGCCCTGGATAGGCAACTCCTATATGTTAGCCCAAGGTGATGCTGAAAAATAGGCTGCCTAGTTTTTGAGAGGCTCCTTACAGGAAATGTCAGATCTCAGCTCCGTCCACATTGGCCCTCTTTACCTTTTGTAATGCTCAGGATTTTCATTTGGCAGTCTAGACTGTAGTTCCTCTTTGAATAGGTGCCATGTCCCTTGTCCCCATGGACATTCTGTTTCTGCTTTTCCTATTACCTTGTCTCATGTTTAGGGACTTCTCCTTAGTTCTCTCAACTTATCAATGTAGGAACTGAGGAGTATTAACATATCTTCATAGACATTGTATTTCTTTTAAAGGGTTGTGCTAGCTACAGCAGCAGGCACCAGGAAAACAGTGACATAAGAAGCCCTTATAGTTACAGCCTTGACAGAAGTTCTCCAACTTCAGTGAAGTTCAGGACCAGGCACCATTGTGTTTCAGTTGCTGATAAAGGGTAGGCTGCCCCAGCTATAGAGGTGGCTTATGCACAAATTCCTTGTGACTAGCTAACTCTTTACTGCACACAGAACTTTAGTCTATACTTGCAACCAATGTCACCCCAACCTTAGACTTCTTTGTATTTGCGGTTTTATAAAGCTTATCCTTTCAGAAAAACAATTGCTTTCAAGTTGTGGGAAGCTTCATCCCATTATGCTTCCAAGCCAGCAAGCTCCACAACACCAGGATGACCACCATCCAGAGGAAGACACATCTGTTCCATGCTCACAAGGTCACTCCATGGAGCCCCTGACAAAATTGAGTAAAGATGGCCACAAAGACACCAGTGATGTCTGGTACCCTCTGCTAGAGGACTTCCCCTTAGCTTGACCATTTTATAAGCAACCTACTCCAGGAGGGTCCTCGAGGAATGATTCAACCCAGCTCCTAAATGGTTCCTTGAATCAAAACATATATCCTGGTTCATAACCTTTCCATCACCCTGCCCAGGCCCCGTGGGGAGGTTGACCTGGCCTTGGACAAGGAGTCACTAGGTTTTTTTTTTTTTGAACCTGTGGCTTAACCACAACTCCAAACCTCCCTGAGAGGATCCTACTCAGAAGGTACTCCAGAATAGCAGGTTCTGGCTATAACTGCCAGCCCAGACAGTAGGGAACCGCCATCTAACTGCTTGAATAGATGGTTGGACAGGAGCCACTTAGGCAGCCTTTATTTTAAACCTTGTTCTGATGAAAATTTTAACCCAGTAGGTCTAGTGAGCATGACCAGCCCCGGCACAGTTGTTACCTCCCCAGGAACCTGCACCTTACATGGAACATACTCCTCATACACATCTGGAAATGCAAACCCTGTATTTCACTGACCTGGACTCTGTAGGGACCCAGCCCACCTTACTCAAAACATGGGATACCCACCTGTACTAGCTAGAACAACACTTGACATAGTGAAATCTGTGCCCCCAGGATACTACACAACCTGTGTATGGGTGTACTGAAATACACATGCAGCAAGATCAGGTCTCTCTCCTTTGGAGATAAAAGCAGACTGAGAACAAGTTAAGGGAAGTTAGGCTTCCCAGGCAGGTCTACGGAACCCTGTTCTGAGAGTGTATCAGAACCTAGTGGCAAGCTAGGTGTGATGCCCCACACCTATAATTCTCAGATACAGGGAAGGAGGCAGAGTTCCAGGTTAACTGGGGCTACAGAGAAATCCTGTCTCTCCCCCACACATCCAACTCCACACAAAACAACTAGGGGCCATGCTGGCCTCTCGGATGTGGGTTCTTTCTCCAGGTGAGATTAGCCTTGGCCATTCCCTCCTTCTCCATGGGCAAGCTGACAAAGCAGCTGCCACAGACATCCCACCCTCCACCCCCATTTCAAGCAGGATGACCTCAAATTCCACTTTGGAATGGGCTAACAGGCCTAGGCGTGGCCTCACATCTCCCCTTCCTCACAAGGTTGGGAGGGTTCCAGACCCTGACCTGTCAGGCAGGGCTTTAGATCTGGGTCAGGGGATGGAGGTGTAGGGCATATAGATCTGGACTGTCAGCATGCCCCATGTTTGTCTCTGAATACCTACACTTTTCCAGACACAGAGAAAAGTTTGTCTTAGAGAAAACATAAAGCAAATAAAAGAATGAACAGACAAAGCCAGTTCAACCCTCAGCATCAATAGGACAGAAGCCAGCAGAGAATATTCTTCCAATACTAGGGGATGACGAACAGTCCAAGACTGTGAAGTTGGAGGTGCTTATGTGATGTCCCTCTGCCGTGGTGGCCGATGAACATTCCGCACGACACACTTCACCATCCATTCGATGCCCTCTCGAACTCCTTTGCTGTGGAGACAGTATGTGTGAGGCAGGGCTAATCTTGGCCCTGAAGACTCTGCAGAGTAGAGGACTCAACTCACCCTGTGAGGGCAGAGCAGGCCTGGGTCAAACAATCTCGCCGGCCAATCTTGCAGGTACAGTCACTGAATGCAGTCTTGATGTCAGGAATGGAGAGACAAGTCTGGCAGGGGAAGTGAGACTCTGAGGAACATTCCCACCTCTAGCTCCATCTAGCTTGTTTATTCACTTGGACTTTCTGGAAGGCCATAGTCAATCACCCTAAAAAATCTGTAGGGATGAGCCTACCAGGACTCCTGGATCCTCCTAGAAACCAGTGGTGAGAGGCTACTGCACATAGTCAACAAGTCTACTGCTGATGGCTTTGGAAATCTACACACAGCTCTCAAGAAAACATTTCTCACCACCTCCAAGCCCAATCCTCAGAACATCTACCAGCAGGATACTGGGAACTAAGTCAGGAGCTCAAGTGCCAAATAAGGCAGGGCCCATGGCCCTAGGGGTGAGAAGCCCTGGTAGTATTCAATGGCTCCTCTGTTCCCCTGTTCATTTAAGGGAATACCCCTGTGTTTCTCAGCCAAGTACTAGAGACTTCTCTTTATTACTAGTTTTGGGACACAGGATGGTGGGGGAAGTCCTTAGGCAAATGAGTGGAGGACAGATCATATCAGATGGGAATGGCTAAATACACAGGGCCTAAGGAAAGTAAAGCTTCCTTGTCCCTCCAGATACTGTTTGCCACTGTTGCTACAGCTTTTCCTATACAGAGCCTCTTTTGTAAGACAGTAGGGACTTTGTATAGCCAGAAGTCCAAAGGGAAGAAGCACCTCATCTAAGAGTTTGTCCATTGTCTTCACTCTTCCACCCCCACTTTAAAAACTGAAGATTTGTTTTTTATTATGTATATGTATCTGGGGGGTATGTACAAATGAGTACAGGTACCTACTAAAGCCAGAGGTGTCAGATCCCCTGGAGCTGGAGTCCCAGATGGCTGTGAGCCACCTGACATGGGTACTGGGAATCAAAACTTAGGTCTTCTGGAAGGGCAGTAGAAGCTCTTAATCAGAGACATCTCTGAGGCACACCCACACCCACTTCTTTGAGCCCAGAGCTTTCACCTGGGTCTTTCTCTAGGCTCCAGAACCTCTGAGGGCATCCACAGACACAAGCCCCTGGTCCTCCCCCTTGGGAAGACAGGCGGCACCTGTACTCTGGATCATACATATAGTAGGAACATGCTTGCTCTAATGGTGACAGCTCTTTGTGACACACAGAGAAACTGAAGTTGGCAAGGTAGAGTGTGGAAGAAGGGTCCCAAGAAAGGCAGAGAGGAGATTGGGATGGATGGATACCAGGTTCTGGAAATCTGGAGAGGCATACATGTCACTTTCCTTGCAGTGGCGATAGAGGCTCTAAAAGCAGCTTTGTGGGGCTCACCTCCACATCCTGCTTGTTGGCCAACACCAGGATGGGAACACCGTCCAGTGCTTCACTCGAAACCACCTTCTCTGAGGAAAGCAGGAGAGGTGGTGCCTTGCACCCTGTGTCTGTTCATGACTGCAGACTCTGCCCAGGCCCAAGGTGTGTACAGACAGATCCCTTCCACCCTTTCCCTTACATACTAGACAGCCCAAGCAACATGACTGAGGCTTTCTTGGCACTGGCATCCAGGTGTTAGCCCAGCCTCCCTCAAAGCAAGTTTCAGACACATGGGAGGATCCAGATTATACTGATACCACCCCTTAGTACACTCCTCCCCACACAATTCCCTAGATGTAGGTCTTCCCGTTGTCTCTCCCTCCCAGAGTGGTCATGCTACACTCACCAAATGCCTCTTTTGATTCTGACAGCCTCTCCTCATCAGTGGAATCAATGACATAGATGACACCATGGCACTCTGCGTAGTACTAGAAGGAAGAAGAGAAAGCTGGAGCAAGAGGTACTCATAGCTTGCCAGCTGGATAGTGAGACCCTGTGTCAGAACTACCAGAAGAGGCCCCGAAGAAGAAGAGACAGGCATTGAGTGGTGGGATCTTTGCCATCCTAGGGCCACAAATGGGCATAACCCAGTGGGAAGAGTTGCTAAAAAGCTTTCTGAGGCTGATTTAGTAGAAAAGATACCAGAGCACCTTTTAGGAAAGTAGCTGACTCTAGCAGGGTGATCAATCGCCTCCTGCTTAGAGGCTGCTCCTGAGAACCCACTTGCTGCCCTGGCTAAGATGATGTTGAGAAAAGGGGCAGGAGACAGGCCTAGAGGCTGAGAAGCCAAAAGAGGCTCAGGACTGAGGTCAGCACTGTCTATGAAGCTACCCTGCCTGAACAAAACTGAAAGTGCTGAATTCAGGCTTCTGCAGGCTGGATGTAGCCAGTCCTGGGCTTTTGACAGCAAGGGACAACATTGTTAACACAGAACAGTGGGGCAAGGTAAGCACAGGAGATGGAGATCCACACAACAATGGAGACAGTGTATGAACCCCTATCCCAATCAGAAAAATAATGCCTATAAATATGGGGCAAATAGCATATATTTGCCACTTTACCTCAGGACCATGCTGGCTCCCTGACCCTGTCCCAGTGAGAAGTCAACACTGGTAAAGTAATATGCTGCAGACAGGGTGGGATGATGTATACCACCGAGGTTTGTGACAAGAAAGGAGTACTTCACTCCAGTCAGTAAAACTCCTTCCCCACCTACACTTTCTATGGTGTTCTGGAGGCCAGGCCCAGGTTCCTTTTGCAGGGCTTTGCAGCCAGACCCATACAGGACAGCTCCAGGTGCAATGGACCTGGCACAAAAGCTGCCAGCTCTGGGGCAAGGCAGTAAGTTAACCTATTGCTAGAGGCCTGACAGCTGGCAGGTCCTACTGTATTTATTTATGATAATAATGGATGATAGGAGGTTTGCAGCAAACCAGGTAAGTCAACAGGCAGCACTAGCAGCCTCAAAGGTTATAAGAAATGTCTTATGTGAGTAGGCACAAGACTTAGGAGCCAAGTAGCTAGAGTCACTCATCACATCTACCAGGCATAAGGTCCAACAGTTGCCAGAAAAATGGGAGAGGCATATTTAACCTCAACAGAAAAGTCACGCCTGTGGATATAAGTATGTGTTGTTAGGGAAGTGAAAAGAGGCCTGCATAACTAGCATAGGGAAATAGCCAGTTGGATATGCTGGGACAGGCCAGAGGTAGACAGCCCACCTGGTCCTGCTTGTGTGATAAGTTGTGATCTAAGCCTGGCATGTGCACAGATCTATGGACAACAGCACACTGCTTGGTCAGAAAAGTAAGTACCAAAAGCCTAAGGCAGATATAAGCAGCACACATGAGGACTTAGTTTCTATCTCAAGGTTCACCAGAGAACCCACTGTGGAGAGCAACTTGCCCATCAGTGGTACCATGCTAGACAGAGGAGAACAGTGGCCAGAATGACAGAACTTATCAGTATAGGTTCCATTCACCAACGGCAATGAAGCCACTGCTAAGTGTTTCACTTGATAGGACATCACTGTAACTAAAGCACCTGCACTACAGGCTGGACTGTGCCAAATGACCATACCAACTACAGAGTAAGGGACTGCTGAAGGAAAGCCAAGGCTGCTTCTGCTCTGTGCTGGACTTAGTGCCTAACAGGCTGGGTGGAGGAGACTCCAGTGGAGGAATGTATACAAAGAAAAGTTTCAGGTGTCTAAAACCAATCCCTAAAGAAGATGAAGGAGCTGTCTGCCTCTGAGAACATCCTCATTGGATGGGTAAAAGGCCATCTAGAAGAACTGTAACAAGCTAGAATGAGTAGACTTATTAGGAAACACAGGTTTTGGGCCCTCCCTGTATATGAACTCTGCCATTTTTGTCTGCCTGTTAGATGATAGGCTACAATCCTCTCTGAGTTCCTCAGTTAACACTTTGCATAGACTACCCTGATGAACAATGCTTCTTTCTTTGGGACTGAAACTGGCCTCATCAAGAAAAGATTGGGTACTCCCTGAAGGAACTCCCCTGATGTCACTTTTGTGGTGACTCTAGCCCTGGTTTTTATCAGAGTGAGATAGAGAGCAACTTGGGAACCTGTGATAGGATCCAAGAGAAAACCTTTACACAGGGCCAAGTAATATGATAAGCAGGTAAAGGTGCTTACTACACAAGGCTGATCTAAGTTTGATCCTTGGAACCCATGTAAAGGTGAGAAAATAGTCTACAAAGTTGTCCTCTGTCCCCCACATGCATGCTGTGACATGCCCCCAACCCCCAATAAAAATAACTTTTAAAAATTAGAAAATCTTCAGGGTAAATGTGGAACTCTCACAGAAAAGACTATGAGGACCATCTAGAGAAAAACAGCATGGAGCAGGTAGTGTGTCTTACCTTGTCCCACAAAGACTGCAGCTCTTCCTGCCCACCTAAGTCCCAAAACATGAGACGAGCCTTTCCCACGTCCACAGTGCCAACTAGAGAGAAGACAGAAAGAGCTAGATCCTGACCTTACTCTTTATATACAAAGTCCCAGCTCTCCCAGGATGAGACAAAGCATTCTGGTACCTATCCCAGGGGGTCGAACAAAGAATAGAGAGACAGGGTTCTGACCACTGGTCGGTTGGGATATGGACCTTACAGCATCCATCTCTAAGGGACCCCCTAAGCTCAACTCCCTAAGGTGCCCCCTTACTGTTTAGACCCACGGTAGTGGTGATTTTGGATAGACTCATCCCCTTGTAGTTCTTGTTAAACCGTGTTTTTGACTGTTCCAGGAAGGTCTGAGGAAAGAAAGAGAGGGGGTTAGATAGCAGCAGCAGCTAGAGCAGTTTTCCGGTGTCCTTCCCACATATTCCTTCACGCCTATATGCTTTGGGCCTTCACACCCCACCCATACACTCATGCACCCACACTTCTGCCTGCTGATTGCTGGAGGCTGGTGACAACTAACCTGTAGTCTTGGGGCAGGGGTTAGATTTCCAAATAAGAAAACATCAAGAAGGAATGGGAATTGGTGAAAGAACAAGGACCTACCGTCTTCCCAGCATTGTCCAAGCCCAGGATCAGAATGCAGTATTCATCCTTCTGGAACATGTACTTGTACAACCCCGAAAGCAGCGTATACATCCTGTCCTGGCACCCTGAGAGATGTCAAGGTGTGTACTGGGGGCATCGGCCCCCTGCCCACTTCATCAGTGGTCCGTCTATACTGCTAGTTTTTAAATGTGAAGCCTCTCGGATCCTGACTCTTTGTCCCACTCTTCTGTTAAAATCCTTGACCCTGACTCCATCGCTGACTACCTGCTAAACCTGGGCCACTCCCACTTAAGGTTATCTTTCAGAATACACCATCAAGCTAAAGTCCTGAAAAGTCTGTGGCGGCCTACTCTGCTCCGCCTTCCTAAGCTTCCTCTTTCCGAACCCTCAACTCAGCGTCAGGACCCAGGGTCAGCGAATGTCTAGGGAGCTACCAGAGAGGCAAAGCTTCTGACGACGGTCGGCTTCGGCTTTCCGAGGCTGCCGGGCCCACGGAGCCTAGGAACCAGATGCTGAAGCCACTTCTGTCCCCCATTCCAGCACTCTAGAACCCCGGCCCCTCAGTCCAGCTGAGGCCCACATGTACCTGCTCAGATCTTTGAGGAGGAGCCACCGCCGCCGCGTTATTAACCCCACCGACCTCACGTTGACCCCTCACAGCGCCTGACGGAACAAGGACCGAAGGACGGAGTACAGGCGGAGTCGCATCCCAGCAGCCCCCGCGCGCAGGTACTTCCGGCAGCATCGGCTCTCCGGCGGAAGTGCCAGCGGAGGGCGGAAGGGTAGCGCATGAGCTTTGCTGTCGGGGCCGGAAGCCCTTCTAGGCTGCGGGCGCCGGCAGGAGGTGGGGTTGCGGACCGCAGAGGACGGGGCGGGCTACATGCAGGTCCCCCTCAGCGGAGACGCGGTCCTCCTCAGGCTCTCTAGCGGTTTGGGGGGCGGTGTTACCCTGAGCTCTTCTTAGTGCTCTTCCTTCAGTTCTTGTCGGCCTTAAAGGTTCCGAAACCAGCCTGCTGGGTCGGGATGGACGAGGACAACCTAGAGACTGCCCTGCAGACCTACCGGGCCCAGCTCCAGCAGGTAGAGCTGGCGCTTGGTGCTGGCCTAGACGCTTCAGAGCAGGCGGACCTGCGTCAGCTGCAGGGCGATCTCAAGGAATTGATTGAGCTCACCGAGGCCAGCCTGTTGTCGGTCAGGAAGAGCAAGCTGCTGTCTACAGTGGACCAGGAGAGCCCAGCTCAAGAGGATGCTGAGTACTTGGCTTTCCAGAAGGCTATAGCGGAGGAAGTGGAAGCGCCCGTCGCCCCCGGCAATGACTCGGAGACTGTCCCTGGGAGCGAGGTGCAGCCGGGATCCACCTCCTCTGCACAGGAGGAAGAGGAGGAGGACCCAGATCTGGAGGAACTGAGTGGTGCTAAAGTGAATGCCCCCTACTACAGCGCGTGGGGCACGCTAGAGTATCACAACGCCATGGTTGTGGGCGCCGAAGAAGCGGAGGATGGTTCTGCGTGCGTTCGAGTACTCTACCTATACCCTACCCATAAGTCCCTGAAGCCTTGCCCGTTCTTCCTGGAGGGAAAATGCCGGTTCAAGGAGAACTGCAGGTAAAACCCTCCGCTACTAGCAATGAGGGGCACGCAGTCAGGACCACCGCTGTGGCCTGTGGCCACAATTTGTTCTGCATCCACAGAGTTGATACTAGAGAGTCCGAGCTTCAGGTGACTGACAAGCTTTTACAGAAGTGTTCTCCGTGTGTTTACTTAGATTTTCTTGCATAAATCAAGAAGTTTGAAAGGGCTTATGTTGAAAAGATATGGTAATCCATCATCAATATTCTTCTCCAAGGTAAAACGTTTTTTTCTTTGAGATAACAGTGTAATCCGGGCTGTCCTTGAATTCCTGATCCTTCAGCAATTCTGCTACATCCTGAATGCCTTCAATTTCCAAATGCTAGGATTACAAGTGTAGGCCACTTCTACTGAGCTACATCTCTAGCTCGGAACCTGTTGTGTGTGGTTGTTTGTTTGTTTGACTATGCTGAGGATGGAACTAGGGCCTCCAGCACACCTGGCAACTAACTACTCTGTACATTAGTCCCATCTCCAGCTCCCATAGTTTACATAGTCTTACAGAGAATTTCAACCAAACACATAATCTCTTGCTAATTTGCCCTACCTTTCCCCCTGTACTACTTGACTTTGGTTTTTCGAGACAGGGTTTCTCTGTGTAGCCCTGGCTGTCCTGGAACTCACTCTGTAGACCAGGCTGGCCTCGAACTCAGAAATCCGCCTGCCTCTGCCTCCCAAGTGCTGGGATTAAAGGTGTGCCGCCACTGCCCTAACCCTAACCCTGTACTACTTGAAAGCACCTTTCACAAGTTACATCTTTTTCTCTCACCCTCAAATACTTCAGAATGTAGCTGAAATAATAATTACTAAAACTTATCTATGTCTTTTTTTTTTTAACTCAATAATCCAGAGTATTTCTCCAGTACTTTGAATTTATTTATTTTAGGCCACTAAAATAAAATCCAGATTTGTTCTATTATAATGGTAGTGGTGATTTAAAATTAGTTTCACTTGACTAAAGACAGGATTTTAAGCAGGGCTAGATCCTTTGATCCTTAGAATCCAGAATCCATTTCTTTGTCCTTTTTTTTTTTTTTTTAAAGATTACTATTATTTTATTTTGACTTATTTATTTTTTACTTTTTTAATGCTTTTCTCCAAGGATTCATAGGTTTCTTTTGTTTCATTTTGGTTTGGTAAGGGGGTTTGATGCAGGGTCTCTATGTAGTCCTGGCTGTCCTGGACTACATATATCTATGAAAACCTGGCTGGGCTTGAACTCACTACCCAAAGGCTGGGATTAAAGGTTTGCACCATGGCCCAGGATCTTTTTGGCTTTTTTGAGACAAAGTTTCTCTAGTAGTCCTGGTGGCTGTCCTGGAACTTAACTATGTAGACCCGGCTAGCCTGAACTCAAGAGATCCACCTGCTTCTGCCTCCTGAGTGCCGGTGATTAAAGGCATGCACTACCATTTCTGGCTAAGATATATTTTTAGTTTTGTGTTTGTGTGTGTGTGTTTGTGTGCGCATGTACAGGTGCCAGGAGAGGGTGTAGGCTCTCCTAGAGCTGGAGTCCCAGGTGGTTGTGAGCTGCCCAACATGGATCCTGGAAAACAAACTCAGGTCCTCTTCAAGAGCAGTGTGCTCTCAGCCACTGAGCCATTTCTTTATCTCTATATATTTACATTTATTTTTACATGTGTTTATGTATGTATGTATGCATGCATGTGTTTGTGTTTGGGCATGTGTAAAGGTAGGTGCCTGAGAAAGCTAGAAGGTGTTGAATCTCCTGAAGCTTTTGCTCACAGAAAAACAACTTGGTCTTCCTCAAAGGCATTACATACTCTCAACCACCGAGCTGTCTCTCCAACCTCCAGAGACCACCTATATTCCCTGGTTTGTGGCACCCTCACATCACTTTAGGGTCTTATTTCCATGTTACATTTGTACTCTGCACATCTTATTTCTTTACTTTTTCTTTAAGATAGGGTCTCATGTAGCTCAGGCTGGCCATATATAGCCATTCCTATGTAGCCAAGGATGACTTTGAACTCTTGATCTTGACTTCACCTCCTGCTTATACCTCTCAAGGGCCAGGATTACAAGCAAGTGCACATCTTTTTGTTGTATTTCATGGTAGACTTGACAGGTCCTTGCTCGATCTCCTTGCTCCCCATGCTAGCAGATAGGTACATAAGTGATCTGTGTGCTCAACAGGTTTATTTTATTTATGTATGGACAGGGTCTCTCTCTATTATGTAGCCCTGGCTATCCTGGAACGAATTAGAGATCAATTTGTCTCTGGAGTGCTGGGATCAAAGGAGTGCCACACCTCAATTGGCAATTTCATTCTTTCTTTCTTTTTGGGTATTTTTGTTTGTTGGTTGGTTGGTTGGTTGGGTTTTTTTTGGAGTTGTTTTGTTTGAGACAGGTTTCACTGTGTAGCCTTGGCTGTCCTGCAACTCACTCTGTAATCCAGGTTGGCCTTGAACTCACAGAGATCTGCCAGCCTCTGCCTCAAGAGTGCTGGGATTAAAAGCGTATACCACAACTACCCAGCTGGTTATCTTAGATATAATATCTTGCCAGGCAAAGTGGTACATTGCCATAGTTCTAGCACTTGGACTTGAAAGGAAGGAAGGAAGGAAGAGAGAGAGAAAACCAGTGTAAGGCCTGTCTAATGTATTAGATGGATTGTTTTGTTCTCTTTCAAGTCAGGGTTTCTCTATGTGTAGCCCTGGCTGACCTGGAGCTTGCTCTGTAGTTCAGGCTAGCCTCAAACTAACAGAAATCTGCCTGCCTTTGGCTCTCGCCACCCTTTGGATTTTGTTTTGTTTTTGTTTTGTCTTTTTCAGAGATAGGGTTTTTCTGTGTGATGTCTTGGAACTTGCTTTGTAGACAAGGCTGGCCTCAAAACACAGAGATCTGCCTGCCTCTGCCTCCTGAGTACTGGGATTAAAGTCATGTGCCACTGCTCCCTGCTTTGATGGATCTTATTCCCTTATAATTCTAATCCTCATTAAGCTTCAAATTCCCCAATTTTGGTCTGTGGAGTTTCTTCAGATGACTTTCCTACCTTGATCTGAGCCAGCTGACACTGACTGCCTCCTTACTGTCTAGGTCAGGTCATTTCTTGCCCAAATGTAGTAGTAGCAGCTCTGGTTTCTCTTCACATATGGGAATGTTTAAGACCCTCCAGGGCAGATGCCATGTTGCAATTATCATCAGCCAGACATTGTTTTGAGGTCTTTTCTGGGGCAGAGATAGCAAATGTTGGTGACTTGTATATTTATGTGAACATACCATGTATAATATACATGTGAAATCATACACCTATATTTTTAATGACTGCCGTGTTTTTACTCAGCCTCTCTTGGGTCACATATTTCCTTTTCCGTCATAGGTGTTTTTCTTTAAGCCTTAACTTGTATGTGTATCAATGTATTGCTTGCATGTCTGTCAATGCACCATGTGCATGCAGTGCCCGTGAAAGCCAGAAGAAGGCATCAGGTTCCCTGGGACTGGGTTTACAGACAATTGTGAGCTGTCCTGTCATGTGGGTACTGGGAATTGAGCCCAGGTTCTCTGAAAGAGCAACCAGTGCTCTTAACCACTGGGTCATCTCTCCAGCCCCAGGATCTGAAAGCACAGGAGACAGCTTCCAAATGTGTATGTATATATGTGTCTCTGTGTCTATATCTGCACATATATGTACAAGTGCCTGCAGAAGGCAGAAGAGGGCATCAGATACCCTGAAATTGGAGCTGCCTGATGTGGGCACTGAGAATGGAACAGCAGCGGCAGCGGCAGCACCAGCAGCGGTGGGGCTCTTCACTGCTGAGTCATCCCCTCCAGCTCCCTTCCCTCCCATGTACTTTCTCATCTTATCCCTCTGTACAGACAGGGCACTCAGAATGAAAACAAACATACAGATACTAGTGATTGTGACTGATGACTGTCAGAAATCTTTTCATAACCCATGCTTTCATGACAGAATTTACAGTGATATGAGATCTATTTTGTGGGAGCTTGTGGTCCTTATCTCAGCTGAGTAATAAGCCTTTTGTGGGCACTGTTAGTCTGACTCTTAGGGTTAGAGGCATTTTGTTTCTCTACGGCATGTTTTCTAGGAGGCTCCTCAGGATGAGCTTATGGGTAATATTGGAGCATTGGCTTGTTGAAAAGTTTTATTTGTGTTCTTCATATATATGCAACTTTTTAATTTAAAAAGTATGGTATGTGTTAGATGTCAAATCCAGGGCCTTGGCATTCAAGGCAATTATTGTATCACTGAGCTATACTGAGCCTTTTTTATTCTTATATTTGAAGGTTTTGGATGGGCATGATGACATGGGCTTTTACTCTCTGCCCTTGGGAGGAGAGACAGATGGATGTCTGTGAGTTCAAGGTCATCCTGAGTTCCAGGCTAGCCAGGGGCTACGCAGTGGTCCCTCCCTTCCTTCCTTCCTTCCCTTCTTCCTTCCTTCCTTCCTTCCTTCCTTCCTTTCTAGATTTATTTGTTTTAATTATATGAATTCTCTGTAGCTGTCTTCAAACACACCAAAAGAGGGTATTGAATCCCATTACAGATGGTTGTGAGCCATCTGGGTTGTGAGCAACCATGTTGTGGTTGCTGGGAATTGAACTGAGCACCTCTGGAAGAGCAGTCAGTGCTATTAACCACTGAGCCATCTCTCCAGCCCCATGATACTTTCTTCTAAAAAATAAATAAATAAAATTTAAGAAATTGAAAGATCCTCTGAAGCTAGTAATCAAACTTAAGGATGTGAGATTGTTGGCAATAGTTCTACTATTGAGCTATATCTATAGCCCTGAAGGTTGGTTTCATTGGCTATAAAAATCTCTTCAGAGTATATGGCCACTGAGAGGTTACCCATACTCCAGCCAGTGGCTCCCTACCCATACTCATGGACAGAATTAATTGGACTTATTGAGTGTCTTAAGGGTTTCATTGCTGTGAAGAGACACCATGACCAAGGCAACTCTTATAAAAGAAAACATTTAATTGGAGCTGCCTTACAGTTTCAGAGGTTTAGTCTATCATGGGAGGAAACACGGCAGTGTCCAGGCAGACATGGTACTGGAGACCAAGCTGAGAGTTTTAAATCTTGACCCATAGGCAGTAGAAGGGGACTGGATTCCACACTGGGTGGAGCTGGAGCATAGGAAACCTCAAAGCCCAACTATGTAGTGACTCTCCTCTTCCAACAAGGCCACACCTTCTAACGATGCCACTCCACATCGGCCAAACATTCAAACACATGAGTCTATGTGGGCCATCTATTCAAACCATTGCAACTGAATTATTTTTAAAAAAGAAGGAGGGGACATGGAGTTGGGATGAGGTCATGATGTGGGATGGGGAGTTGGAAGAAATAGATGATGGATATAATCATGTTTAATTATATAAATGTATGAAATTCTCATGGGGTGGTAGTGGTGCATGCCTGCAAAGGCGGGCAGATCTCTGAGTTTGAAGCCAGCCTGATCTACAGAGTTCCAGGACATCCTGGGCTATACAGAGAAATCCTATCTCAAAAAACCAAAGAGATATAAATGTATGAAATTCTCAATAATTGTTTCAAGGAAAAAAATCCTTTGTTCACATTCTTCTTTCTTCAAATGTTAGTAGTTTAGGAGCTGGAGAGATGGCTCAGTGGTTGTGTGCCCTTGTGTGCCTACTGCTCTCGAAGATGACCCTAGTTCTGTTCCAAGCATGCTATTCAGTAGCTCACAACCAACTGCTACTTTAGCTTAAGGGGATCCTATACCCTTTTCAGGCCTCCACAGCTATCTTATTTTCCCATACAGACAAACACATATATACATAATTAAAAATCAAAACAAATCTTAAAGTTTAGTAGTTCACGATACATCTTGCTGTGGATCATTTGATGATACTCACATGCTTTTTCAGTAGTTTTTTGTTTTTTTTTTTTCTTTCTTAAGATATATTTATTTTACACATTTGAATACATTGTAGCTGTCTTCAGACACACCAGAAGAGAGCATGGATCCTATTACAGATGGTTGTGAGCCACCATTTGTTTGCTGGGAATTGAACTCAGGACCTCTGGAAGAGCAGTCACTGCTCTTAACCACTGAGCCATCTCTCCAGCCCCTCTTTCAGTAGTTTTAAATGCTTCTTTTTTTTTTTTTCCTTATTTGAGGCAGGGACTTAAGCTACCTCAAACTTGCTATGTAGTTAAAGCTGACCTTGAACTACTGATATACTTGCCTTAACTTCCCAAAATGTTATTTAGTTGTATGCTACCACATCTGGCTTTTGGTGGATTCTTTTAGCTAATACAAATAATGATGCCAACAACATTTGTGAACAGGTATTTGAGTTGTTTTCAGTTTGGGGGTTTCATTATCTAAAAGGTATTTTATCCTTAAAAATATAGATGATAATAGTAGTGGCAATCCTGGATAACCACTGCCAAGCTTTTTTATAAGTAGTTGTACTGTTTTTCTTGGCTACAGCAGTGCTCAGGGTGCTGGTTTCTCGTCTACTCAACACTTGTTTTTAATTATTTTGGAAAACAGCTATCTTCCTGAGTTTGAAGAGTCATATCATTAGTTTGTTACTGTAATAGGTTTGTTATTGTAATAGGTTTGTTGAGCCATCTCTCTAGCCTTGGGTATTTGTTTTGAGACATTTGTCTTACCATGTAACCATAGCTAGCTTAGAACTAACTAACTACATAGATCAGGCTAGCCTCATACTCAGAGATCATCGTGCCTCTCTGCCTTCCAAAGGCTGGAACTAAGACATGTGCCACCACACCTGGGTCACTGTATTTTTATTTGCACAACGTGCTAAGCGTATTTTTATAAACCCATAGTACTTGGGCAGTTAAGTCAGAAAGATGAAAGACTTCAAGGTCATGGGGCTGAAAAGATGGTTCAGCAGTTACCAGACTTCCTACCCTTACAGAAGAACTACATTGGGTAGCTTACAACTGCCTATATCTCTAGTTTTAGATCTCATGTTCTCCAAAGGCACTTGTACTTACCAAACACATATGCACACATACATATAATTTAAAATAGTAAAGCTTAATAAATATTATTTTGTGAATTCCATATCTGGACTAGCAAGATGAAGTGCTTGCCACCCAAGCCTAGCAACCTGATTTCAACTCCTAGAACCTATGTTCTATGGAGAACTGACCCACAAAATTGTTTTCTGACCTTTTCATACTACACGCCACAGTGTACATGTGCACATATGTATGATAATAATACATTTGAAAATTTTATGGCTCAGAGTCTTTCTAAGTACATGAGTTCGAAGCCAGCCTGAGCTTCATAGGACTCAGAAAATGTTTTTGTCTTTGTTGACTAGCTGTCTATGGTAGAGCATGCCTGAAATCTTAAAACTTGAGAGACTGAGACCAACATATGTTGCATAGTGAGTAGTGTATTATTTTAAAGGCAGAGGCAGGAAGATCTTGAATTTAATGCCAACCTGCACTCATGTGATACCTTTTTTTTTTTTTTTTTAGTATATGTGCTGCTAAAGCAAGCCTTTTCTTAACTACGTGTGTGTGTGTTGTGTGTGTGTACGTACAGTATATTATATATTCATAGTATGTTACAAGGGTTGGCTCAGTGAATAAGAACACGTGTGGCTCTTGCAGAAGACTTGAGTTTGGATCCCAGCACCCATGTCAGGTGGCTCACAGCTGCCTGTAACTCTAGCTTTAGGGAATCTAAGACCAGTAGCTTCTGTGTGTGTAGCCTTGGCTGTCCTCCATAGACCAGGCTGGCCTCAAACTCACAGAGATCTGGATTAAAGGCAATGTACCACCACCACCCAGCTTTTCTCCATCTTTTAAATAGTGCTTAACCTTCTTTAATTTAAAGTAATGACTATTGAAGAAGGATATTTGTTTTCTGTGTATCTTATATCTGTCTGTCTGTCTGTTACTAGCTGTATTGTATTGGTTTTTTTCTCTTACCAGTTTACTTTTCTGCAAACTTTTTTCTTTTCTTTTTTAATTATTTATTTATATATTTATGGGTGTTTTGCCTGCATGTATATCTGTGTACCACTTGTGTGCCTGCTACTCACAGAGGCTAGAAAAAGACATCAGATCCCTTGGAATTCAACTTAAAGACAATTGTAACCTGCCTTGTGGGTGCAGGAAATTGAACTCAGATCCTCTGCAAGAATAGCTAGTACTCTTAACTACTGAGCCATCTCTCCAGCCTCTTTACTTATTTCTTTAATAGTTACTCTATTATATCATTGATACCTTAAATTTCAATATAGTTTGAATCACTACCAATTTAGCTTGGATTATAGAAAAACACTCTGATCCTGTGTAGATCCATTCCTGCACATTATTACTATTAGAAGTTACATCTTTGGGGCTGGGGATATAGCACGGTTGAAACTCCATTGTGCACGTGTTGGTTTACATGATGCTTGATAGTGTACCATAGGTCTCCTGGGTTCTATTCCTTTTTCTTTTTTTTCTTTCTAGTTTTCATATTGGATACATATTACTGCCCTGTCTTCAAGTTCAGTTTCTACTGACAGTTCAGCTCCTCTGGAGAACTTTTCATTTCAGTTAATATACTTTTTAGCTCCAGTGTTTATTTCTATTTAATTCATTTTTATAACCTCTCTCACTGGAATGGGAGGTACCAAGAATTCAAGGCCTGTACATACTAGATAAGAGGTGCACCACTGGACTATTGCAGCTCCATATCACAAATGATTTTATACTGGTTTTAGAAAGCCCCCTTCCCAACATACACACATGCACTTTATGCTGGGTCAGACACCACACTTGCTAGACAAGTGCTTCAGTTCCTGAACTACATTGTCATCTGTGGTTTCTAGTGACATGTTATCTGTCCCGTTGCTATTTCCTTATATATGAAGGACATCCCTCTCCCTCTTGCTACTTTTAAGATTTTCTATCTTTGGCTTTCGTTACCAGTCTATGTTCTATCTAGATGAGATTTTTTTTTTTTAATGTTTATCCCACTGGGGCTTGAATAAATGCAGTGCTTTGAATGAGAATGACCTCCATTGGCTCATATATTTTTCATGCTTAGTCCCCAGTTGATGAACTGTTTGGAAAGAATTAGGTATGACCTTGTTGTAGGAGGTGTGTTCCTGGGATTAGGTCTTGAAGTTTTAAAACCTGCCTGTGGATCAGGACATAAACTCTGTTACCATTCCAGCACCGTGCCTGTCTGCTTTCTCCAGTGATGATAGTGGGCTAACCCTCTGAAACATCCCTAATAAAATGCTTTCTTCTTGTGTTTCCTATACTGTTCTATAGCAATGGAACAGTAGCTAAGACAGTAAACTTCTTGGATTTGTAAACTCTTGTTTAGTTTTACCAGATATGAGTGATTTGTTTGTTTGTTTGGTTGGTTGGTTGGTTAGTTAGCAGGGTTTGTCTGTGTAGCCCTGGCTGTCCTGGAACTTGCTTTGTACATTAGAGATCCACCTGCTTCTGCCTCCAGAGTGCAGGGATTAGTACACTACCGTGCCTGACATGAGTGTATTTTGTTGTTGTTATTTTGTTTTATTTATTTATTTTGTGTATATGAGAACACTGTAGCTGTCTAAAAACAAGAAGAGGATATCAGATCCCACTACAGATGGTTGTGAGCCACCATGTAGTTGCTGAGAATTGAACTCTGAACCTCTGGAAGAGCAGTCAGTGCTCTTAACCACTGAGCAATCTCTCCACCCCGAGTGTTGTTTTTTGGTTTTTGGTTTTTTTTTAACCTTTTCTTGTTGAATATTTTTCTTGCTCTTCTCATCTTTTAGGGGTTACATTTGTGCATTTGTTTGTGTGTTTGATGCCATACAGGGCCCTGAGACTGTGGCCATAACATTTTAATTTTAAGACAATTTTAGGTTCACAGTAAAATTGAATGGAAGATACCAAGATTTCCCACTGTCTCTCTACTTTCCCAGATATGGCACAACACCCATCTCTGTTATTCTCCACACAAGAGTAGTTAAATTTATTGTGATCTGTGATCCAAAATCAACACAGTATCAATAAAAAAAGGCCCATTTCATCGCGGCTACCAACTTACTGTGTAATGTCTGTGGGTTATCAGTCTGTATATGACTTACCTTTCAGTAACATGCGGAATAGCTTCAGTGTCCTAACACTCTGTTCCTCCATTTGTTTTCTCTTTTTAATGTAATTTTTTTTCCCTCAAAATTGGGAGTTGAGGGTTGTGACAAGGTTTCCCTGTGTACTGTTCACTGTCATGGAACTCACTCTGTAGACCAGGCTATCCTCGAACTCGGAAAACCACTTGCCTCTGCCTCCCAAGTGCTGCGATTAAAGGTGTACATCATCACTCCCTGGCATCAAAATTATAAATATATTTTATTTCAGTGTATGTGTGTGTGTGTCCATGTGAGTACCTGCAAAGTGGGCAGGGGTCTTTAGATCTTCTGCAACTTGAGCCTTGAGCTGTTTATGTAGGTGCAGAGAACTGAACCCAGGTCCTCTGCAACAACAGTTAAATGTTCTAAACCACTGAGCCGTCTCTCCAGCCCTGTGTGTTATCTCCCCTACCCCTTAAACTAGTGATATTTTTCTTTTAGGACTATAGCTGTCAGTTTTGAGATCTCCTTTTGATATAGTTTCCACTTTAAAATATTCTCAATTTCTTTAGTCATTCTTTGAGCATATTTATGGATCTGCTTGAAGTCTGCTAAACAACCTCTGGACCAACTCTAGTTCCAAGGAATCCAAAACTCTCTTCTGGTCTCTAAAGGTACTACACACATGTGGTGTGCATATAGACAAGCAAATGCATGCATATAAATTAAAAATAATTGAAACTTTAAAATGAAAAAAAAAAGTAGCTAAATCTTTGTAAACACTGTTATTTCCTTAAAATCCTTTCTCAGAAGCACTTGGGTAAAAGGAAAAGTATACTTACTAGCAGAGCATCCTCTTCCAAATAATCCAAATCTGAAATGCTCCAAAGTGTAAAACTTTTTTAAAAAAAACTTTGTATGTGTAAAGTAGAGGAGGACATTGGTTGTTCTCTGTTGCTTCTTCCACGTTCCCTGGAGACAGGGTCTCTTGCACTTAGCCTAAAGCTCTCGGATTTTTTGGATAGTGAGTCCCAGCCATCGTCCCCACAGCACTGGGGTTCCAGTCATTCAGGTTTACATCCAGCTTTTTATGTGAGCACTGGAGATTTGAACTTGAGAGTCTTCACATTTGCTCACACAGTGAGCACCAACACGGAGCCAGCTTTCTAGTCCCCTAAATCCAGAACTTTTTGAGCATTAATATGATACCACTAATATTTTTTTTTTAATATAAAATTGGAAGCATCTGATCCCAAGCAGATTTTGTTGTTGTTTATGTATGGGTATTTTGCCTGCATGCATGTCTATGCACCATTTGCATGCCTGGTACCTGCAAAGTCCAGAAGAGGGTGTCGCATATCTGGGATTAAAATTACAGATGGCTGTGAGCCACCATATGGTGCTAGGAATTGAACCTGAGTCCTCTGAATGGGCAGTGGGTGTTCTTTCTGAGCCCCTCTCCAGCCCCCTTTAAAAAGACTCATTTCTTTAGAATGGGGACAGGACACGCAAGTGCCCCTGTGAGAGAATGGAAATCAGGGGATAACCTATGGAATCAGTTCTCTCCTTCCACCATGTGAGTCCCAAGGATCAAACCCTGGTCATTGAGCTTGTTAAGTGCTGTTACTTGGCTGAGCCTTCTCACCGACTTGACCAAGTATTTTAGCTAGGGAACAGTCAACCTATGTCAAATTTTAAGTCTTCTAACATTTCTAAAAATACTTTCAGGAAGGATTGAGGAGGGGAGGGGAGTGTTCTTGCCTGCCTTCTGAATCTGTCCTTTTGGTCCTCAGTTCTCAACTGAATAGGACTTTCTAACTAGTCTTCATTGTGCTTTGGAGATACAGTCTTACAGCTGTGGATGTCATTTAGCTGTTTGTCTAAGATAGTTGTATAAGAAGAAGATTCCTGAAATCTTGGCCTGAGTGTATGGTAGCAGAGGCTATAGGTGTGAAACTATGAGAAGTTCTGACCTTTTCTCTGTCCCATCTCCCTCTTTCCCTACCCATTAATTATTGCTTAGGAAGAAGCCCTAGCTATCCTAGAGTGAATCCTGTCAGCTGGTATTCTGGGGTTAAAACAGCTTCCTGTCTGAAATGATAGCATATAGTGGTAGTTGGTGGTTAGTGTTTTTATGCCTTTATTTGGCAAAGTTCATGGCTGCAGTCTTATGTGTCTCTGCATTTCCTCTTGATTTCTGTCAGACTTGGTTTTGGTTTTAATTTTACAGGTGCACTGATGCTTAAAAGACACAGCACCATTGTTGTAATTCAGTTCTTCTAGTTTTTGTTTTGATTTTTGAGAAAGGGACTCTGTGTAGCCCAAACAGGCCTCAAACTCATGATCACCCTGCCTTGGCCTCCAAGTGCCCATGCCCAGGGAAGACTCAATGTATCCCAACTGCTAACACATTTGCCTTGAATATTAGTGTCAAGAGCATCAATACAGGTGATGACCTGTAATCACAGGCTTTCTGCCACATTGTTACCCGAACCTAAAAAGCTGAGTAGAAACACAAGCCATTTTCCCAAAGAGGCCCTATGTGTCCTAAGAGAAAAAACTCCAGTGTGTGTGTGTGTGTGTGTGTGTGTGTGTGTGTGTGTGTGTGTTGAGAGTATATGTGTGTGTTTGAGTACATTATACATTTATGTATTTAGTGTATATGCATGTGTGTCTTGTGAGAGTATATGTTAATGTATGGGTACATTCTATGCATTTATATATATGCGTACATGTGTATTTAGTGTGCATACCTATATGACAGTATGTGCATGCATGTGTGAGAGATTGTACATATGGATATGCAGGTGTATATGGGTATAACTATAGGTATATGTATATGCATGAGAGAATATGAGAATACCTATATATTCACATGTGTGTAAGAGTATATGTATTTGTGCTGAGGTATGTACATAAGTGCATAGGTATGAAAGTATAGGTGTTTTTGCTGGTGTGCCTGTCTTGACTTCTTGAATATCACTCCATTACAGGCAGTGCCCTGGTGATAGCCTTTGTGCTCTTGGCCTTACTTGCTCTTGGTGGGCCATGTCTAAGCCACTGTCTTCTGTGGTTGTATTTATAGGTTCTCCCATGGGCAGGTGGTATCTGTGGATGAGCTGCGTCCCTTCCAGGATCCAGACTTAAGCTTACTGCAGACTGGCTCTGCATGTCTGGCTAAGCACCAGGATGGCCTTTGGCACCCAGCACGGATCACTGGTGAGACTGCTGACAAGGACCTACTTGGTGTGGGACCCTTTTTGAAACACCCTCTTTGTTCTTCATACAGCCATTCTCCACCTCCTCTGGGTTGGGCTCTGGGACTTCCATCTGGGCCCAAGAGGAGCAGGTCTGCCTTTGTCCTAAGCCCCTTCCCTTCCTGTTTCCCACTTTGCTTTTTAACTGTTTTCCTAACCTGTAAAAACTACTGACTTACAGCTTGTCTCTATCACCCTAGATGTGGACAATGGCTACTATACTGTTAAGTTTGACTCATTGCTGCTGAAAGAGGCTGTGGTGGAGGGGGACAGCATCTTGCCTCCTCTGCGCACTGAGGCTACAGAGTCATCTGATTCAGACACTGGTGATGCAAGTGACTCCAGCTATGCCAGAGGTATGGCAAAAATCAGTGCCTGGAAGCCATGGTGGTGAGAGAATAGAGCAGATTGGTGAGGACCTGAGAAACCAGAGAGTGTGTGATGGCCTGGGTAGGACCCAAAGTCTAGCTTTTGCCTTTAAGAAGTAGACATAGCAGTGGCATGCAACAGTCAGCAGTCCCTGGAACAAAGTGGCACCACACTGTAGGAGAGAAGAGAATGCTGTCGTAGACCTGCCAAGGAGTCACAGGAAGTAACTGAGTGTAGAGTGTAGGAAAGGGTGGCTTCTCAGATAGCTTCCCACATTTAGAGCTTGGGTGCTTGTTGGGTAGGGCAGAAGAGAATTTGGCAAATGGAAAATGTATTCAGGTGAAATAGAGATTTCAAGAAATGAACTAGCAGGTTATGTATAATCTTCCTGAGGAGTTGGTTAGGATAAAGATAGAAAGATGTTTCTGGGAACCTATGATGTGAACTGGTGGTTTCGGGGCTCTTATCCATGGTGGCAGATAGTAAGCTAAAGGAGTGAAATTGGTTACAGTACAGCCATCTCTAAAGGCAGTTACCAGGAGTGTGCACAGCATGCTTGGGGAACTAGAGGGGACCACAAGTCCAAGAGATCAAGCCCTACACAGGAGCTGAGTTCTTGGGTAGCCTTGGCTGGAGCCTAACCAAGACTTGGAACCCTCTGTCTCCTGCAGTGGTGGAACCAAACACGGTGGACACTGGGACCTGCAGTTCTGCCTTTGCTGGCTGGGAGGTACACACACGGGGCATTGGCTCCAAACTCCTCGTCAAGATGGGCTATGAGTTTGGCAAGGGTGAGTGCTTACTGCCCTGAGATGAGAGGGAGGCCTCAACACAGCTCAGGAGTCCAGCAGGTAGCACAGCCCCTGTCTTTTCCAGGTTTGGGCCGGCACGCAGAAGGCCGGGTGGAGCCCATCCATGCTGTAGTGTTGCCTAGAGGGAAATCACTGGACCAGTGTGCAGAGATATTACAGAAGAAGACAAAACGAGGCCAGGCTGGGGCTAAAAGACCTCCAAAATGTCGGAGGAGTGGTAGTAGACCTGAGGGCCGCCCACCCCCTCGGAATGTGTTTGACTTTTTGAATGAAAAACTGCAAAGCCAGGTTCCTGGGACCCCAGATGCTGGGGTGGATACCCCAGAGAGAAGGAACAAAGACATGTATCACGCCAGCAAGAGTGCCAAGCAGGCTTTGAGCCTGCAGCTCTTCCAGACTGAGGAAAAGATTGAGCGGACCCAACGGGACATCCGGGGCATCCAGGAGGCCCTAACCCGGAACACTGGCCGGTATGTATGGGATCCAGCTGAGGCAGTATGGGCTCTGGTGGCTGTGCCCAGAGGATACCTGCTAAAGGTCACCTGACCTGAGTAGCAGCTGAGTCTGAGGTGGTCTAGATACTGGAGGACAGGCATTGGCTACAGCAGCTGGGGGCTTGGTAGTGGGGAGCCAGGAGGCAGTGCTGACCAGCAGGCTCTCCCTAGGCACAGTATGGCGACAGCCCATCTTCAGGAGAAGCTGGAAGGAGCGCAGCGGCAGCTGGGTCAGCTGCGTGCTCAGGAGGCCGACCTACAGAGGAAACAACGGAAGGCAGACACTCACAGGAAGATGACAGAGTTCTAGCGGCCCTGCCTGTATTGTGGATAGAGCCCTGGGACCCAGCTCCCAACTGCCTTGGCAGAAAGACAGCTGTAACCCTGATGCCTAAACAGCACCTGGAAGAGGAGCGAGCCCCTTCCTAGATGTCCCTTATTTAGCCTTGTCAGCCTAGAGTGTGAACACTGCTGAGTAGAGATGGGACATCAGGGCTGATTTTGAACACTTATCTGCCCACCTACCAGTGTCTTGGGGTATCTCCTTAGGACATTAAAGTGATTTCATCACAATTCTGTCAGTGGAGACTCAGCTGGCTTCAGGATCTCTGGGGACAAAGGGATCTGTGTAGGTCCTGGCAATAGACAGGTGGGCAGTGGGAGTCCCAAATGAGGCCACTGCCTCTGTCTAGGGTCCAAGAGTCCAAGAGAAAAGCATTCTCCCTTTTCTCCCTTCTCTGACTACATGGGTAAGAACCTAGGGTGGCTCTTCAGTCCCAGTATTCACAAACAGGTAGGGTATGTAAAATGGAAACACCTTAGGAATACTGTCAGTGCAAAAAGCAGGCAGGCCTGACTCAAGTGGGTTTGGGGTTCATTTCTGTTTTTGGCTGCCACGGATAATCCATCCAGTTGACCTGCTTTGTTCACCTCATTACTGGGTATCTGCCTCACTGGGGTAAGGGAACTGTGCTAGTCTTTGTGATAATTGCCTGGTGATAGCAAATAACCATGAGGAGGTGTGAGGAGAGCAGAGACTGTGGGAGCAACTGTGCAAGAGCTGTGTGGCTGCTGGGAGGTGCTCTGAGAAACACAGGAAGTGAGGTGAGGCGTCACCAGCAGCCCACAAAGATCTTCCTGGATGTCCTAGACAGGGCCAAGCAGCAAACTCTCGGTGGCCTTGGTAAGTGCTCCCCCATCCTCTATCCTGGACCAGTCCCCAAGCCTCTCCATGCCCTGGGTCTGGGAGGGTTAGTCCCTGCCTGGTTAGGCCATTGATAACTTAGCTGTAGCCAGGTCAGTCAGCATGGGCCCCTCTCAGTGTAAGAAGCCTACACTCCAAGCCTGAAAAGACAGGCCCTCACCTCAGAAGGCTGTTCACCCTGATTTTACTCACCCTGAACTCCTGGGTGAGACCCTAGTCAACTCTGCTAAGGGCAACTCCAGGAAAGGCAGGAACCCTGGGAAGGGAGGACTAGGATGGGAGTATGTGGCCCTCATAACAGCTCCTCCTGTTCGTTGACAACCCCCTCCCCCCAACGTGCCCCTGCTTCTGTAGTGAGTAGTCTAGGAACATTGCCTGACACAGGCAATCACTCTCTGGGTCACTCTGGGCATTGGTGGCCGAGGTGAGGTCTGTGGTCTGTGGCTCAAAGTCAGGGTGATGTCAGAGATTCCCCCAGGTGATGGGCTGGAGCTACAGTGATACAGCCCTGTTCAGTTGAGGTCATAGCTGCCCTGGCCATGCTCCTCCATCTCCATTTCTATTAACTAATGGGGTAGGCAGAGCACTTCTTACCAGGAACCCTAGCTAAAGAGGGAAAAGTGGGTCCCCCTAGGGCAGGGCAAAAATGTAAGGCTTGGGGTTTTCCGGTGTGCTGAGTCAACCAGGGAGAAGGAACCCACTAGTGGGCAAGATCTGCAAGTAGGCTGCAGGTGTACACTGTTCTCGCAGCCAACCTCCAGTGCTCATCTCTTCTGTCTCCAGGGCTCCCTTCCCTGTTTCACAGGATGAGGCCACCGGTGCCTTCAGCCCCACTAGCTCTCTGGGTCCTGGGCTGCTTATCCCTGCTCCTTTGGCTGTGGGCACTGTGCACAGCCTGCCACAGGTATGTGCCTGGGATTCTGTCTGCCCTCACCCTGCATGGCTCAGAGCCAGAAGTCACAACAGAGAAGTCCATGTGACGGCTCTACATGTCCTTCCACACTGAGCCTGGTCCAGCATCTGACCACCTCCGCACCTTCCTCTGTTTACTAGACTAACAGCACTCTTGCCCCCAGGAAAAGAGCTCAGAGGCAGCAAACTGGGCTGCAGGGCAGTTTGACACCAGTGGAAATGGTGAGTGCCAGACTGTCCCTGGGGCCAGGATGAAGACAGCAGAGAATCAACCAGCCTTCCTTGCCCCCTTAGCCACTGCTGAGACAGACCCACCTCTGCTCCCTCAGCAAGTCTGACACTAGACTGCATGAACTGCACCGAGGCCCACGCTCCAGCATAGGTGAGCTCCTGGGAAACCCTAAGTGTAGGGCTGGCTTCAGTCTCCCACCGCTAGGGCTAGCCCATCAGTGACTTCTGCCTTGACTTCATCCCTAGCCCCACGGCCTGCTAGCATGGATCTCCTGCATCCACGATGGCTAGAGATATCCAGGGGCAGCACAAGGTCTCAGGTACCCAACTCTGCCTTCCCACCACGGCAACTGCCCAGGGCCCCTCCTGCTGCCCCTGCAGCAGTACCTTCTACTAGCCCTGAGGCCACTTACTCCAATGTGGGGCTGGCTGCAATTCCCAGGGCCAGCCTGGCTGCTAGCCCTGTGGTGTGGGCTGGAACACAGCTGACCTTTAGCTGCGCCAGGCTTGGTCCTGGGCCGAGTATGCCTGCATCCAGAAGCACAAAGGGACAGAGCAGGGCTGCCAAGAATTGCAACAGAAGGCTAAGGTGATCCCAGCTACTCAGGTAACGTCAGCCTGGGTAGGGCAGGGTCGATGGGACTGAGCCCATCCTTCGAAGAGGACAACGCCAAGCCCTCCTTGGGTTTGCCTCTTCTCTCTAGATGGACGTCTTGTACTCTAAGGTCTACAAGCCTAAAAGAAGAGACCCAAGACCTGTCACAGACCCGCTGAACCTCCAGGATGGGAGGACAATTCTGGCCCTTGGGAGTGATGTGGAATATGAGGCCATCAATCTCACGGGCCAGGATATGAAGCAAGGGCCCTTAGAAAATGTATATGAAAGCATCAAGGAGATGGGCCCCTGAGCAGCTGAGCCCTCACATCCTGTCTGCTTCTGCTTCAGGATGGTTTGATTGCAGATCCTTCTGTGTCTTTCCACATCCACAGCTGATAGCACAAACCTCAGGTCCAGTCCTTGTGGCCTAATTAAATCTCTGTTTAATAAGGTTGGCTCTCGGTTGCTTTTTTTTTTTTTTTTTTTTTTTTTTTTAAAGCTGGAAAGGTTGGAATGGGAGTTTTCTGAAAGGTTTAGAGATGTCCCTTTCTAGTCTTTGATTCTGGTCCTTGGCCTCTGAGGCCACGACCTGTTAGACTCAGAATTCTGAGGCAGGAGGGAAGACAAGCCTTTTACCATGGTGGTTTTCTAGGCCCAAAGGTCTGGAACAACATGGCCAGTGAGAAAAGTGGGGTCTGAATCATCAGATCCTCCTGAAACTTCTGTCACCAGCCCTTGAAGTTACAAGTAGGTGGCTGATAGCAGTTCTGAGTTAAAGAATAACCTGCTTGCAGGAGGCCAGCCAAGGTGCTGCCCTTTCTAAGCTCTGGTAGCTTTGTGGGCACCCCAGTTCCCTGGGAAAACCTGCCTTCTTGGGCTGTGGGGTCTGCAGCCAGCCCCTGGGCCCCCACTAGTCTGACCTGGAGCATCTTGCAAGTGGGGGGACGCCGACAGTGAGGCATGGGCTACTTGAGGTGTTGCTGGGGGTGGGGGGAGGGGCAATGGACACCAGAGAAAAGCAGGGTAGGGGATATGGCCAGTCAGGCAGCTGGAGGGGGGCCAGAGCTGGGGGCAGATCCTGGGCAGGGGTCAACCTACCTGCTTTGCCCCAACCTGTGACCGAGTCGAGTCTGCCATCAGTTCTGCAGCATAGGCCATGGAAGCTGAGCCCCCCCACCCTAGCCAGTCTGGTCTGTGAACCTCACCCACCTAGCATCTGTAGCCTACCCAGATTCTGAGTGCAGAGGACTTAGGTCAATATGCTATGCTGGTTACTGTACCCACATCACTGCAGATACTGGTGGGCAGGGGTACTGCCAAAATTTCTTTCTTTGTGAAAATGGCATCCGGTCTATGCAGACTTTGGGCCCTGAGGGTATGGTAACTGGGGTGCACATTGGACTGTGCTGTGTGTCATTGTCTATCTGTGGGTCAAGACGGAGTTGAGGTGGGACTTTGCAGTCCACACCAACTGCATCTGGTGTGGGATTTGGGCACCAAACAGATTTGAGGTAGAGTCTGGGATCCCTAGGTAAACTCTCCCCTCCCCCGATTCCCACCCCCATTTCAGGACCCTTCTGTAGGTGGTGTCCTAGTGGGCTTGGAGTTCTCAGAGCTGCAGGAACCTCAGACTATGAACCCAGGAGCTTTGGAAACCAAGGCTGGAGCCTCAGCGCAGCTCCTAATGCCTCCTGTCCACATCCCAATGCCAGTAAAGAGGTGAGGCAGTGGTTGATACCCAAAGTGTGTATGTGTTATGTGACCCAATGTGTGCTGAAGTGGAAGATGCCAGCACAGATGTCAGTCTTAGAGGCCTCTGTGGAAAAGAAGTCTCAGTCTGACTATCTAGGAATCTTTGGGGCCCTAGCCTCCACCTCAACACTTGCCAGCCTTAATACTGCTGAATGGCTATGCAGGGGCTGACAATTCAACCCCCTGGGGATCTGCTTGTGCTTTGAGCCCAATCTCCTCAACTGCCTTGCTGTTCCACCCTCCTAGGCCTGGTGCTTGGCCCACGGCTGTGTTGGCTGGGAGGGCTGAGCCATTGATGTCCTCACCTACTAAGTGGTCCTTCAGAACTCTGCTCAGCACCAGAGTCTGAAGGAGCCATTATGGAAGGAAGCATGTGCTGTGGAGAACTCAGGCCTTTATGAACCCCTGTCCTGTCCTGTGATTCCTGAATTTTTAGCTCTGCAACCTGGGCTGGTGGTAGAGCCAAGCCTTCTGCCTGATGTCCACACACATGTCCAGGCCTGCACATGTATGGTGGGCAGCCTCATCTCTACAATCCCCCTATTCCTCAAGGCTCACCTGAACAGGTGGCAACTCATAATCAGAGACTTGGAGAGAGCCAGCAGGCAGCAATTTCTGCAAAGCAGCTTGAGCCTTCTGAGCTCCTGCATGGAGTTTCCCTGCAGAGTCTGGCTCGGAGCCCTGGAAGGAAGCCGTAGTTCATCCTCCAGGCAGCTATAGCAGTAGCAGCAACAGTGGAGACTGGGGCTGGGACCTAACCAGCCTACTTTCTTTTTGGGGAGGCCACACTGGGAAAATGGAAGGTAGGCCTGAGGAAATCCCCTCTAGGGTTGGGCAGGACAAGGTGGGCACTGTTGACCTCGGCCCCTATCACTTCAGAGCTCTATTTGGGTCGTGTTCCAGTGCCTATGGAAGAGCTGTGGGAAGGTGCTATGGATGCAGAGACATATCCACTTGGTGCACCTGGGTGCAGTGAGACTGGGAGTCAGCTGAGACCTTTACCACCTATTACATACCCAGCCCCTCAAACTACATACACTGTAGGTTGGCCCCAAGTTTGGCAGGCAGGGCTGGTATGTAGGCCCTGGCCTGTGGCCCCAGGTAGCCAGACAGCTCTGGAATGAGCCACAACATCTGTTCTGTTTTCTTTCCAGAATGCTCTGAGACTTGACCCCAATGTCTATCTGTGGCCACAATGTCTATCATTGTGTCACTTCGGTTCCTAGCAGGAGGCAGGCAGAGCCAGAGCAGAGTGATGGCAAGGACTTTGATTAAGCAGAGCTTGATGTTGGCATGAACATGCTGTCTGATGGTTGTTCAGCCTGACCCCAGTGTATCCTATCGTCTCCATGCCACTTACCTTACCTCATGTGGGGCTCCCAGAGTTGCTGGAGCCCCCAGCTCTTTCCAACCTGTTAACAGCCCTTAACTTTGTCTCCACCTCCCAAGCCAAGCCGTTCAGCTGTTCTACAGGCATGCCACGGTGATCACGCCTATCAGCCAAGTGAGGCCACAGATAGACATTGGGGTCAAGTCTCAGAGCACTCTGGAAAGAAACAGAACAGGGGTTGTGGCTCATTCCAGAGCTGTCTGGCTACCTGGGGCCACAGGCCAGGGCCTACATACCAGCCCTGCCTGCCAAACTTGGGGCCAACCTAAGGTGTATGTAGTTTGAGGGGCTGGGTATGTAATAGGTGGTAAAGGTCTCAGCTGACAATTCTTCGTGCCTCCTGCATGTCCCCTCCAGAAAGCCCTGGGTTGGTGCCAAAAGTGCCGGAAAGTGTATGGCATGGGACCTGTGGTGCTCAGCTTGCTGCTGGAAGAGAGCCTGCTAGCAGTTCTGGTCTGAGCCAATGTTTGATGCTGCTGCTTGGCCTTCTCACTCCTAGCCTGAAGCTACAGCAAACCTGTGGTGGGATGTGACTCCTGGAGGTGAAGGGGTGACTGAATGCTCAAAGCGCCTTGGAAGAAACTAGCCTTTTGCACTAAAGCCAAACGGCTTGTTGTCCTTTGGCTTCAGGGGCAGTTTGCCTCCCTGTCTGTCACTTACCTACTAGTGAAAGATGTCAGTGGACCCTGTGAGAACCTGTTTAAGATGCACTTTGAGAGGGGTCAAGGAGAGGAGTCTTGTGCCCACATTTAAGGTAGTGGTTCCAGGGCTGTGGGGCTGACATTTTGTCATGTTAATGAAGCTCAGGTGTCTTGTGTCTTGGCCATAGAAGTGGAGGAGAAAAATTAAAAATTGTGGGGATTGAATAAGCAAGAGTTGGCAGCTATCTCCACCCAACGTGAGATCCAAGGAAGGTACTGTATTCAAACCACACAGGAGCCATCTGCATGGAGCAGCAATTTCCCATTTTATTTAAAGTGACCATTTTGCAAGAATGTCTACACTAAATCCCGTCACAGAAAGGAAACCCACAGGCAACCTGGAGCACACCTAGGCAGACAAATCGCAAGAACCACTAGAGAAGGTAAGCCTTACCTGTCTGTGGCTATAGAGAGCCGGACAACGGAGAAGTGAACCCCACCAAGTGATTATGACAAACCTCCCACAAATATTGAACACATCTTCAGTACAAACACAGTTTTATAATAATTAATATAAAATCAATATAATATAGATTATCCCCAGAAAAAAAATCAACAATCTTCAAACACTGCCTTTTTTTTTTCCTTTTTGTTGACAGATTGAAAGCATGTTGAAAAAAATAAATATTTAAGAAAAGCACACACAGCACCCTCACTACAAGTGATTCTAAAAGAGCCACATACAAATCACAATAGGATCTAAAAAATAACACCACCATTAAGTATGGCTTTCTTAGGAGTTGTACATGTCATAGAATGAGCCAAAGTAAGATTATCTTTCATAATATTGCAAAAAGTTCCAGTTTTGCATTTTCTCAGGTTTTGTTCTGTTGCCTGTTTTTAAAGGAAGATGTGCAAAATTGGAAGCATAGCTGTGTCTTTTGGGTCAGGTCCCCGTCCTGGCAGTGTCCTGGTCCCCAAAACTCAGAGTCCAAATACACAAACTGGTCGGGATCCAGAGACCCACACCCAGGTCATATCGCTTTCTCATCTCAACTTCACAGCACCCACGCCACGGGCTATATTTTCCACTTTGGTGTTACAAACACCAGAATACAGACACACACACATTAAAAAAAAAAATACAAAATGTGAAATGTAATCTACACATTTTTCTTCTTCATAAAAAAATATTTATTAGTTTGAACATTGATTTAAAAAAAGTCACATTTAAAAAAAAAAAAACTTCAATACATACATCTTTTCCCTCTGTGCCTCCTGAGATGGACATGTTCATCTGGATCTCTAGAATTCCACTTTCCAATTGGAAACTGAGCCAGAACAAAGCCTGTCACATGGCAAACACTTGGAAAGTGGTGGGACCAGAACTGGGACCCTCAGTTTTCTGGTACAGTACTGGTTTTAAGGAAGTGCCCTGTGGCACCGACAGGGAACCCAGAAAGGCCAGAAAAGGAAGTCTGGAAGGGGAGCCAGTCAGAGCAAGACATCCTGAGTGGAGGCACAGGTGCCTTGGGAGGTGGGCCAGGGGTCCTGCATCCTGGGCAGGACAGCCTGAGAAGTTGGGACTGATACAAAAACCCAGAGACAGTGGTAGCAAAGGTCTAGTTTCCAAATGCATTTTATAAGAAAGTGTTTAGAAAAGGCATCTTTAAAGAGGGAGAAATAGTAAATTTCAAAGTCTGGGAGCTCTCAATGGGTCCTGGCAAGGCTAGAGAGTCTCAGCCTAGAGTTTTGTTGGTAAAATGAGGTCTAGTATGTCATCATAGATGGAAATGTACTCCAGAACTGCATGCCTCAGAGCAAAGGGCAGTGAGTGGAGGGACACCGCTTCCCAGGCAGCTGTTCCTACATACTGTGTATAGGAGGGAGAGTCCTGGTCTCGTTCTTCCTGTTGTTTTGTTTAAAACAATAGAAGCTATGATTGCTTCCTCCTGTAGGACCAAGCCAGCACCCTCTGTAATGTGGTCAGCTATACTACACTACAGTGTAGTGGTGAGGAGTGTCACCAAGTGACGTGTTCTGTACAACCATTGGGACCTAAATTACAGTTTTATGGGGTGTCTCCTTACTTACCAAAGAGAGCAAATGTGCCAGTTTAAAAAAAAAAAAAAGTATAAAAGCTATTTGAGTTTCTGAGAAAGGGAAACCAAAATTCTCTAGTTGGCCCTAATGCTTAGTGGCCTTATGAGCCCTTGCACAGGGTGGGGTTAGCCCGCCAGCACTCACCAGAGTGCTCACTGAACATCACTGTAGTGGGCCTTCGGGAGTTGAGGTGGGTGAGGAATGTCTTGATAGTTTGTCAGAAACAGCCTCAAGAAGAGGACAGACTGCAGTATCTGTGTCTACCCTGCCAGTAAACGGACAGCTGTCTCTCTGGGCCTCAGAGCCATGGAAATGAAGCCCACACTTCGCAGAACAAGTGTGAGAGCCTTCAGAAATACAGCAAGAGGACTTGGTGAAGAGTTAAAGGAAACCACTCCTGTAGAGTCCTATCGAGTAAGAAAAACAATTTGAAACAAAGTAATCTATAGTAACCACCTCAAAATGTCTCTGACTTCTTTAAAATTTGGTTCCTAGGCAGAGAGGCATAGCAGCACACTGCAGCTAGGAACACCCACCTCCAGTGTTAGCAGCAACAAAGGCAAGAGCTGAGCTCTATCTGGTCCAAGGAGGGATCAGCAAAAGCACAGGCAGAACTCAGGGTGCACAATGGGGCTCTCCAAGAAAGTGCACACAGAACAAAGAGCTGTGGCCTTTGCAACTCAACCCTGTGACCCTGAAGTGGAAAGTATCCGGCCACAGGTCCCCTCTTGAACAGACAGCATTCCTCCTCCGCCTGCCAGTTAGGTAGCTGCTTCCCACAGAGATAGCACCTGGAGCCTAGGGCTTCCAGAGAGGCATCTGCAGCCATTTTGTGTTAAGCACCAAAGCCTGGAGGTAAGAGGGTTGCAGGACTTTTTGCCCACTAGGTTCCACCAGCTGCCATGGGGCAGCAGAAACCAAGAGGACAGAGTGACACAGGGCCATAGCCCATAACCTGACTGCTTGGGGAGGGGGGATAGAAGGAGATTGAGCAGTGCTGTGGATGGAGCAGTTTGTGTTTATGCAAAACTCAACACCTACTCAGGCCTGCAGTCTGGGGGACTGCCCTCATAACTGTAACCAGTGCTGACCCTGACCTGTACACTGAGTCACCTTGCATCCCTAGCCAGGTTCACAGCAAAGGGCTCCTTTGATACCCTGAGGAAGCATGCCCAGGCCTTGGTGCAGCCCTGCCCATACATCTAGACACCTGCTGGGGATTCCATTAATACCCAGACAGGTGGGAGCATGCATTCTCCCTTTTCTTAAACCCACACTGTACCCCTCACTTCGTGTTCAGTCCTAGTGCTCCCCAGTCACTGGAGTCACACCCAATTTTTATCTCACAGGACCAGTGCAATGGGGAGGGGTATAGCAAGGAGGAGGGCCTGTAGGAAGAGCTTCAAGGAGTAAGCATGGCCCTGCTCCTGGGTAAGTAAAGATCCACTAAGACACACACACAGGTGGACAAAGCGATTCAACCACCACTCACCCTGCCCACTAGAGCAGAGACCCTAGGAGATCCAGGCAAAGTCTTTATCAGGCTCCCCAGAGGGGCTGTGAGGCCCCGGTGGAGAGTCCTCATCATCCTTGTCATCCCCAGAAGTGCATCCTCGTGTGCCAAACCCACATCGTCCTTCCATTTGGCCACATCCTCATCCTCGTCCTCACCCAGCTCCTCCTCAACCTCCCCTCGTGGATCATCCGGGTCCTCCAGGTATGGCCCTTCACCAGCAAACAGTGCCTCCGGGGAGCCCTCACCACCTCCACCATGGTCCAGTGGTGTGCCCACACCCCGGCCAGCACAGTCTGCACATACGCCATGGCGACGGGAGCCATGCTTAATGCCCACGCTGGCTGCAGACATGAACACACGGCTGCACACTTTGCACACGTACTTCTTGTCCTTGCTGTGGACCTGGAGGGACAGAACAGTCAGTGGAGGGGTGAAGTAGTGGGGTGAGGAGTACAGTCTTTGTTAGATCATGAGAGACACAAGAGGGACAGCCCCTGACAGGGACTGAAGGGAACAGATCTATCTGGAGCCCATATGGGCAATATCACTAGAGGCAGCAAATCATCTTGGGGATGCTATAGGCACCAAGGGAAATGGTGTCATGCCACCAGCTACAAACTGGGCCATATCCCAACATATCTGTATCACCATATCATATCTCTCACTCAATGGTACAATTCTCACTTGGTCATATTACTCCCTCTGCCTGAAGTACTCTTCCTTCAAACTTCCACGCAGGGCAAACTGAGAGGCTCCTGTCAGCCCTAGAGCAGCTCTGGAGCCCAGCTAACATTAACCCTGTACAGGCAGAGGAGCTGGCCTGGCAACTCAGGTGGTGCAGAGCTAATAAATGCAACACTGCTCACCTGGGTGCATGGGACAGGGAGCCCATGTACAGCTGTGGTTGGAAGATGCCTTCAAGGAAGCCCAGTCTAGCTTGGTGGGCTTGGGCATCATGGGAGCTACAGGTGAGGACTAGAGACAGAGGGGTCAGTGTGGAGTCCTAAGAGATGATGAGTGGGAAACGGACTGGAGCCTGACAGCAGGGCAACGGAGCTGAAGTCCAGCCTGGCTGCTATGCACATTGCTTCCATGAAAAGGGGCAAGTCCTTTGGTCCTGTGCCTCAACTGAAAGGCAAGGACAGAGATGAGCAATTAGGGTCAGCAGAGGAGATATGGCAGCCAGGGAGGGACAGTAGCAGTCAGTGTCTTGCCCATTGTAGTACTTAGCAGGAAGACACAGTATTCAGTAGAGGGGCATGGAGTGTACAAAACGCAAAAGTCTGGAGTTCCTGGAGGAGAACTAGGAGGCCTGGGCCTGAGGAAGTGTGCATAGGAACCAGTGTATTCTGTAGAAAGTTAGCCTGTGCAGAACTGCCTTCCTAGAGATGGGATTTGTGGAGTAACCATAGGATGGGATTTGTGGGGTACCCATAGGAATTCTCAGCCTGGCCAGCCTCACTGTACCTCCTTGAATATAAGACCTGACCCTAAGCTTCAAAATGGAAATCAAAGGAACCCAGAGGAGACCATAACTGTCCCTGGCCAGGCAGTCCTAGGCCATACACAAGTGGACTGGTTTCAGGTCAACACCCTTGGCTAGAAGCTTCCCCAGACTCTAGACTCTCTTCCTTCCTGCATATGCTGCCACCAGTACCTGCTGGAGAACAGGCCACACACAGCTAAAGGGGTGATTATAACTTGTTCCCACTATTCTGAATCTGCCAGTTCTCCAACTATAAGCAAAGGGCTCCTCCACTCACAAAGATCTAACCACAAGGTGGCACTGTGTTCCTGTCTAGGCCTTGAGTGCTACCCTCCCATCCTGGGCTTCCCAGGCTTCCAGTCCCAAAGATCTTGCGGAACACCCAGCCTCTTCTCTCTTGAATACACCTTTCCTGCAAGCAGAGTTGCCTTCTACAGAACTCTGAGTTAAATCTCAGATATCCACCAACTGAGAAAAACCTGGGAAGCCCACAGCAGGACTTAGAAAGGGCTGTCACTAGGGGGGGTGCCAGCCTCACAAGCTTCCTGGAAGCTTGATTCTAGAAATGAGACCTCTAATAACTTGGTACACAGGATACTTTTGGGTTTCTTTGGCTTACGTGTTTCTCTCCCTCTCTCAAAACTGGCCTGAAATTCTCTATACCCTTGTTTCAGCCTCTATAATTCTGCAATTACAGATGTTTTACCATGCGTGGTTTTATGTAGTGCTAGGGCTCAAACCCAGCAGTTCCTGCATATTAGGCAAGTACTCTGCCTACTGAACTGCACATCCCCCCAAGCCCTTGTTTGCCATTTTAAGCCCAGAGTTTCCCCCTTTCTCTACCACAGAAGAACAGAACTTAGACCAAGTTATAGCAGTGTTGATTAGACAGGAGCAGGCCTGGGAGTCTATACTACCAAGATTTCTGTAGCCTGGGGACTACCATATGAATTATTGGCTGGCTGTACTGTGATGCTCAGAGATGACAAAGATGTTTCAGGGAGCCTCTCAGAACACTCACCCATGACATGCCGGGAAGAAGCACAAGAGAAGGATGCTAGGTATTGTGCAATCTGCTGCCATGCCCCTTGACAGTGGTGTTTAGAATACTACAAACCCATGCCTTCCTGATCTCTGGCAATGTACAGAGTGGCCCTCAGCACTATGTCTCTACCTCTGGAGGGGCTTGGAAGGGCTTTTGCTTGCCAAGAAAAAGTCAGGGCAGTAGATGGTAAGCATAGTGGTTTGGGCTGCAGAGCTGCCTCTGTTGCAGAGGGCTCTACTTTTTCAAAGATAGGAATCCCAAGGAAACTAAACTATATAGATCCTTTTCCCATGTAAGCCTTGACATATGGGGCACCATCATCATTAAATACAAGATCATACTATGTAGCTGATTCTGAGTCTGGTACACAGGCTGGCTTAGAACTTATCATCCTCCTGAATCCTCCTCCAAAATGAGGTGACACTCTGAAGTGGGAACAACTACCCGTGTGAAGGGCAGGCAGAGTGATTCAACTTCAAACAAGGGTGAATGTGGTTTCGGTTAAGAATTACCTACAAGCTGAAAAACAAGACCCAGTATTCTCTGAATAGGAAAATCTGTGTGGAGGTGACAACATCCCACTTAAGTTTTACCTCAGTCTGTAAAACAATCTCTGTCGACTCAGCAAAAACAAACATGGAGCTAGTGAAAAGTTACTTTGTTTCTCTTTTTGAGACAAGGTCACATGTACCACAGGCTGGTCTTGAATCTGCTAGTAACTGAGGGTGACCATGAACTTTTTTAAAAAGTTACTCGTGTGTGTGTGTGTGTGTGTGTGTGTGTGTGTGTGTGTGTGTCTCCCAACACCATACTTGTCCACACAGAGGACAACCTGTGGGAAAAAAGTCTGTTTTCTCCTTTCAACCATGTAGGTCCTGGGGATTAAACCCAGGTTGTCAAGCTTGGTGGCAGTTATCCTTATCCACTGAGCCAACTAAATGTCTTGAACTTCCAATACTCTTTACTCCACTTCCCAAGTGTTGGTATCACAGAAATATATCATCGCATGGTGCTAGGGATTGAATTCAGGGCTTCCTGCAAGCTAGGCAAGCACTCTACTGACTGAGCTACATCCCTGGTCTCATTAGCAAAAGATCTAAAAGCAGCTCTAAGATTTCAAGCGGCTATGAGTACACAGAACTCTGGGACCTGAGGTTGGGGCAGGGGCTGGGGGTCTGCTCACAGCAAGGTGTGTCAGAGGTTCCTATTTTGGATAAACCCCTGCAGGGACGCCTTGCAGGCCTGCAATCAGGGACAGTGAACTAAGGAGTGGTACAGCAGGCAGGCAGCTCTTCCTAGGAAGATGACAGCTGAAATCCAAGACCCCCTAACTCTATCTTCCTTTAAATGTACCCCTCCCCAAACCCTGATTCATTTTTCAAGCTCTAATTCCTTGACCCTAGCCTGCCATAAGCTGCCTGTGCCTGCCTGACTTTGCTGATGTATCCTGCCTGTTTCTGGACAACTTTTTCTTTCTGTCATTTCTTGGCCAGACAAATTCATCCTTCAACACCTGCTACTTAAAAACAGCCTGTTAGGTACTAAGAACCAGGCACAAGAGTAGGGATGCAAATAGGCAGGCCAGAGTGTAGGTAGCAGTGTGCACTCTGCAGTGGCTGAAGAGGCCAGCAAACAGGCAGCAAGCAATGTGCCATCACTCTCTGCACTCAGACTCAGACAGGCTTTGGCCTCTAAGGAGAGGCACAGTAATGGGGCTGGGGTGGGGGGGCACCTCTCCCTGTTCTGTCCCACATTACCTTCTGCAAGGCACCTATTACTGGGGTGGGGGATTGGGGTGTCCTGGGTATTCTACACTATGCTCCTGACCTGCCTCTCAGGACATGTGAGACCATTTTATCATGTACCTTCATACACTGGCACCTGCACTCACCAGAGTATGTCGCTTCATGTGCTCTCTCCTAGTGAACTTCTTGCCACAGATCTCACAAGGGTAGGGCCGTTCTCCAGTATGTGAGCGCATGTGTCGTTTAAGGATGCACTGGTGCATGGCTGAGAAGCTGCAGTAGGGGCACTTGAACTTCTTCCTGATCACTGTGAATTCGTTCACTGAAAGACAGTAGAAGAGACATTAGCACCTGACCCCAGATGACCAACTACCTGGTTTCAATAGACAATCTACCCACTCATCAGAGTACAGGGAGGTGGCTACACAGCTCTCGGGAGCCTCCCACAAAACAGACAACCTTACAGAACTCTGCTGAGAACAGATCATGAACTTCACTGAGTCAGCAGCTTGCTATGGGAACACGTCACTCTGCACAGCTGTCTTCACCCTGTTTGGAGCTTCCCTTTACCCATGATCCCACTGGACGCCAAAGCATGTGTGACAAGGGTGCATTAGATACTACCCTGGAGAGGAAGATAAGAAAAACTAGCATTCGAGCATGGCACAAGCCCAAAAGCTAGAAAAGAATAACCAAATGGTTTAATATAGTTCTGTCCTGACAACTGAACAGCACACTGTAGCAAGGACACTTCAATCTCTACTACATGGATACAATCAACTTCAAAAGCTCAGGGGATTCCTCGGTGTCCCCAGTGCTATTCTGCTTCCGAGGTCACAGCCACAGTGTGGGTCTTGGAACTGAAGAACACAGAGAACAGCCCTGAGAGCACCCAGGTGTGCACAGGCCTGATAATGTGTAGGAGACCCTCTTCAAGTCATAGAGAGCCCCATGCTTATCTGACAGTCTTTTATTCTCAAATCTCCTGCGATTCTAGGTATCTAGGATGTGCTTCCAGCAGGTGAACACTGAACACTCTGTTCTAGACCTGGAGAGGCCCTGAGTTTACACCTAGTATCTGTAAGCAAGGTCCTGATACATTACAGCAGGTCATTCCCCAGAGCTACTGTACACATTCCTGGTTTCTGTGTTTCTAAAAATGATACTGAGTTCCTACAAAAAGCTGAGTACACTCTCCCCAAGACTTCCTTTTCCTTAAGATTTAAGTTCTTAGTAAGGCCATGCTGGTGCAGGTCTTTAATCCCAGCACCCAGGAGGCAGAGGTAGGTGGATTTCTTTGAGTTTGAGGCCAGTCTGGTCTAAAGAGAAAGTTCCAGGACAATCAGAGCTACATAGAGAAATACCATCTTGAAGAACAAACAACAAAAACAAAACAAAAATAGTTTTAAAAGATTTATTTTCTTGGGCTGGAGAGATGGCTCAGCGGTTAAGAGCACCGACTGCTCTTCCAGAGGTCCTGAGTTCAACTCCCAGCACCCACATGGTGGCTCACAACCATCTGTAATGGGATCTGATGCCCTCTTCTGGTGTGTCTGAAGAGAGCGATGGTGTGTTCATATACAAAATAAATAAATCTTAAAAAAAAAGATTTATTTTCTTTGAGTGTGTGTATAAAGCAAGCTGGTCTACAGGTAGGAACTGGGGACAGGGGTGAGGAAGGAGATTCATCGCAGCCTAGAGAATGAAACCAGTCACTATGGCCAGCAATCTGGTTTCTTTCTGGTCTCTTTTCCTTGTAAGAACACCATGTGTACTTAAAGACCTGAGATCCTATGTACACTGGATGGAATATCATATGCAGCATACTGTGAGCTCATTTTGAAGCCATCACTTTAACCATATATCCTAAGTGTTTGAATATCTGTAACTTATTAGTGATGATGGTATTGGACATCCACGTTGCTTACTTTTTTTTTTTTTTTTTTTTGCCCACAGAAATGTTTCAGTGTGTCTCACAAAACAACTCCTGAGAGGCAGACCCTGTTTCCATTTGTTGTGCCTTTAGTCAGCCCCAGTGCCCAGTGCCAGGGGAGCATGGGAAGCAGTGCAGCTCCTGCAGACAGGCCCAAAAATGGGTCCCAGTAGGAGCCTGGAGCATGTGGTAGTGATAGCCGTGTGATGCCAGGTTTTCTGTGTATACTAGATGGGAGACATAGAGGCAAAGCAGCTGGCACTTAACTCTGCATGACCAGAACTAGTGGCATAGTCATGACATATGCCATGTAACAAAAGGAACACACATCTGGCCAGAACCCACACCAGTCCTGGAGCTCCCAAAAGAGAAACCACGAGCTGCTTTTTGTCCTTTCCTTTTAGGCCTTGATTTGGCTCACAGTCCAGGCAACAGAGCACTGTTCCTTAGGCAGAGACACTGCCTGTCACATACCTCCACAATGGCCCTTCTCACTCCCATGATTCCTAGTCTCCTCTTATCACATTTAAAATAAATGAGCCACTCAAAGACAGGAAAGGAAAACAAGGAGCCAAGTTTCTACAGCGTTTTCTTTAAAGATGTCTTGGGGTTGTATCCACACTTTCTATTCTCCTATAAACACAAAGATTAAAGCATGTGGTCGAGCATGCTTTTAATCCCAGCACTTGGGAGGCAGGGGTAGGAGGATCTCTGAATTTGAGTCCAGCCTGGTCTACAGAGTGACTGCTGAAATGGCTCAGTAGTTAAGAGGACACACTATCCTTATAGAGGACCTAGTTTGGTTCCTAGCACACATATTGGGCAGCTCACAGCCAGCTATAACTCCAGCAACATGTGAGCCAACACCCTCTTCTCTGGCATCCATAGGTACCACCACCATCCCCACATTTATAAAAATAAAATACTGAAAAATTTAAATTATAGGGGCTGGAGAAATGCTCAGTGCTTAAGAGCACTTGTTGCTGAAGACCCAAGTAGTTCATGATTGTCTATAATTCCAGTTCCAGAGAATCTGATGCCCTCTTTGTTGTCTGTGAGCACCAGGCATGGATATGGTGTACTTACGTAGAGGCAAGCAAACATTCATACAGGTAAATAAAAATAAATTTAAAAAGTTAACTGGGACAAGTAAAAAATCATGAGACTATGACCTAAAAGGGGCATGGAGGAAGGAGGTACAGAACATTATTAAAAAAAAAGGAAAGAAAGGTTTGCTCATTGTGAGAAAATGATCAGTGAAATTCATCATGTTGGTAATTAAGAATAAAACTGTAATCATCTTAAATACATCAGAAATTATTTTGTAAAATTCAATTGACATTCTTTTTCATGGCAAATAAAAATCTGTAAATATTTTTGTTTGTTTGTTTTTCGAGACAGGGTTTCTCTGTGTAGCCCTGGCTGTCCTGGAACTCACTCTGTAGACCAGGCTGGCCTCGAACTAGAAATCCACCTGCCTCTGCCTCCCAAGTGCTGGGATTAAAGGCGTGCGCCACCACTGCCCAGCCTGTAAACATTTTTAAATGTTTTAATTGCATATTTATATTTAAGTATATAATTCAGAATACATGTTAAATAAATACTTGTAAATAGAAATGGAAAGCTTTTTTTCTTTTTTGGAGACAGGGTCTCACAATGTAGCTCTGGCTATCCTGGAACTTTCTCTACAGACCATGCTGGCCTCAAACTCCCAAGAGATCTGCCTGCTTCTTCCTCCCAAGTGCTGGGATTAAAGGTGTACACCACTACACCTAGCTATAGAAAGATTCCTTTCCTTAGAACAACTCAGTCTAGATATGCCCATGATCCCCTCCTTGTGACAGGCTTTGCCCAGAGTGGACACAGATGGCGGGTAGATGCTTCCTACACTTCCATACTGGACTGGTGATATCACTGTAATCCTAGTACTGGAAAGGCTGAATTAGGAGGGTGGAGAGATTGAGGCCAGGGTGGACTATGTAGAGACCTCAGCTGCCTCTCAGCAACGCCAGCACTGAGAGTCCCTCGACCTTATCAGAAAATGCAGGCCAGGCCCACTACAAAACAACAAAAGAACTCTGCAACATTGTACACCTTGAGACTACAACACTTGTGCATAGAAAGCATCCTTTGAAACTGTCTATACGACCAGCGAACAATTGAACAATCGCCCAGCGAACAATCGAACAATCGCTTGCCTTTTTGCAACATGTAGCCTAGCTTCATATTTTACTGTTGTCAAACCACAAGATGCCACCTTCAGACATCAACAATACCCCTCTAGCTGTAGAACCCACAAGTGGTCACTCAGGAACTTCTTCATTACTGTCAAGAGTGCAGAGAACCGCCAGTGAGTGAGACACAAAATTGACAGGTTTGCTACATGCAGACAGAGAAGTCAGTGAGCACTTCTAGAATCATCAACCATGAATGGTCCTATGTATCTTCACTGGGTGACAATTTCCAAAGCACTGCCCTTGTAATGCATCTCATTAATGGATCCAAAAAAATCATGCCTCATTTTTCCATTTATATATGTACCTTTTGTATTAAAATAACAAAATATGAAAACATTCAAATTATTTTCAGAAAAATTTTAAACATTTTTTATTATATTTATTTACACGTCTGGGGGGATGCATATATGGAACAGTCAGATGACAGTTTGTAGCCGTTAGTTCTTACTTTCTACCGTGTGGGCTCAGGGGATCAAACTCAGGTAGTCAAGCTTGGTGGTAAGTGCCTTCACCTGCTGAGCCATCTTGTCTGACCTTCAGAAATTTGTATCTTATGTAAAGTGTACATATCTCTTTTTTTAATGATTCACTTTACATCCTGCTCACTGCCCTCCCAGAAGTGTACGTATCTTAAGAATCATCTGCAGCATACTCAGAGGATCCTTTCAAGTCAAGCAGAGCCAGCCTGAGGCTGACCTACTCTTTCGTTTTTGCCATTCTAGGACTTGTGTCTGTGGAGTCATCTGCTCCAGACTGGCTGGATTCAGTCAACATCAGTCTGGAGAAGTGCAGTCAGTCCATTCTTGCTTGTTGCAGCATTAGTGTTTTACCTTTGTGCAACCAAATCACGGCGTGCCCGTTTCTGCAGATTCATTTGAGCCCAGTGAGCAGTGGTATTGAAATGATCCTTCACGTGTGCCTTGGTGCACAGCAACCTCTTGTCTCTGTTGCACACCCAAGAAAGGGGATGTGCCATAGACTGCTGGCTAAGCAGCTTTTCAAAAGTTAGAATTTCAACTCAAGTAACCTTTTGTGCTTGGTGAGGAGGAGGGCACAGGACTTTTCTTATGGGTAGATTTCCTATTCAGTATCATTCACACAATCTGCACTGTTGCCTCAAGTACTGTCATCCGTCTCTACTGCAGCAAATCTGAACAGCTTACACAGTGTCAGCCCAGATCAAGTTCCCCTCCTCTTTCTACCAACCCTGGCCTCTAATTTCTGTATTTGAAGCTTTGATATAGGGGACCATTGAGGGACAGCTACTTGCTGATGTTGTCAATTTGACAGTATATATAGTCCCCAAAAAGCCTCTGGGTATGCCTGTGAAGGATTATCTAAATTGGGTTTCTTTAAATGTTTGTAGCATCATTCATTCCATAGGCTAGGCATCCAGACAGCACAGAAAGACCAAGTTCAGCTGAGTGCCAGCATTCATCACTGCTTCCTGACAGCAGGTACAAGGTGATTAGCTGCCTCAAGCTTCCAACCATGCCTTCCTCTCTGTGATGGACTTGCACACTTGAATTGTAACCCAAAATAAACCCTTCCTTCCTTAAGTTGCTCATCAGGGGTTTGCTCACAGCAATGAGAAAAGTAATGCTCTCACTCCTACCCCTCCTCTGCGGGACTCCACACCTAGGACCACTGCTGCCTGCCCTAGATCCTTAGGGCAGGTGCCAGAGAAGCAACTGTCCCTACACTCTTTTACCTGGTTCTTCCCACAGAAACCACAGCAAGGCTCTTGCCTCTATTTCCTTCCC
Source organism: Mastomys natalensis (assembly GCA_021653895.1). Classification (NCBI taxonomy): domain Eukaryota; kingdom Metazoa; phylum Chordata; class Mammalia; order Rodentia; family Muridae; genus Mastomys; species Mastomys natalensis. The sequence goes on along the minus strand of JAJTUV010000110.1, from coordinate 64,263 downwards.
TCCGGCTGCTTCCAAGTGCTGGTGCTTCCTTCCCAGTGTGTTTCTGTGTGGTGAGATATGCCTTCTATCTCTGGGGGCCAGTGAGTGTAATAAACCTCTTCCTTTAGGGCAGTTACTTCTATGTCTATGACTTACCACACTTGATTAAAACTCAAACACAGGCAGGGCCCATGTTTGTGCGCAAGTGCTCTTACCTACTGAGCCATCTCTCTGTTCTTTTTTTCTGTGCCTGCTTTCTATTTCAGGACACCTTTACTTCTGCTACTTTCTTTAAATTTTGCTTTTTTCCCCCTCTTCCTTCTTGACATAGAAATTTAAAACCTCCTTTTTTCTATAAAGGGAAATTATTTATAAACCATTATGGATTTGGCCTACAGGTTGGATAGAATTAATCCTAGTAATCATTCAGAGACAGGAGCACCCTGATTTGAGGCCAGCCTAGGCTACAAAGAAAACCTCATTGAGAAGCACAAAACACAGCTGTGAACAGTAGCTCACACAAGAAAATGCCTTTAAGCTCAGTGCTTAAGAGATGGAGGCAAGAAAATGAGGAGTACAAGGTCATCCTCAACTACATAGTGAGTGTGAAGCAAGTCTGGGTATAGCAGACTCTGTCTCAAGAAGATGAAAACCAGACAAAAAATGGTCATTCTGCAATACCAGCACTTCTGAGGCTGAGGCAGATGAACCTGGTCTATTGTTCCAAAACAATAACTAGAGAAAAGGAAGGAAGGAAGAAAAGAAGGAAGGAAGGAGTGCGTAGGTGCTGTCTAGCGTCTTCCTGGTGCTGGAGGTATCCTCAGTTTGCAGGTAAGATAAAGCACTGGCTTTGCAGTCTTGGCCTCTGATGCTGTTGTATTTGGATGGCTCCAGCTGGTCTGTATTGGTAAAACTTTCCTCTATGAGTTTGGAATATTCTGCCTTGTTGCTATATTGTAGAGTTCCTAATTGTGTTGTTACAGGCCAATATGTCTGTGAATATAGACAAAGAATTTAAACAAAATATAAAGTTCAATACAACAATACAGAAAAAGAGTAACATCTTGCAACCAGATGGGTTTATTCCAGGAATTCAAGGTTGATTTAGCACTGAAAACTGTTCAAACTCTCTCTGTCCTCACTGGGATTTTTGCTTGCTGCTCTGTCCATTTAAAAGAATGGTAAAAGCCCACTCATAATCACACTCTTCTCCATGTCTCCCAGTTCTTCCAACTTCTGCTTCCTGCTCAAGGTTAAGCTACAAAGTGCACATCCAAGACTATCCTTTCTATCACTGTGCAGTGACTTTAAAATTACTGTGAAGTATCTGCTTTCTTAAGATAGTGTTTCCTTACAATACCAACAAACCAGAGCTCCCAGTGTCTAAACCACCAGCCTGGGAGCACACAGGGAGGGACCCATGGCTCCATCTGTATATGTAGGGGAGGATGGCCTTGTCGGGTATAGGTGGGAAAGGAAGCCCTTGGTCCCGTGATGCCCCAGTGTGGGGGAATTCCAGGGTGGGGAGATAGGAGTGGGTGGGTAGGTAGGGGCATATCCTCACAGAAGCTAGAGGAAGGAGGATGGGATAGGGGTTTCTGGGTGTGGGGGGGAAATGGGGATAACATCTGAAATGTAAATTAAAAATCCAATAAAAAATTAATTAAAAAAAAGAAAGAAAATATTTTCCTGCTTAAGGTCCTAAAAAAAAAAAAAAAAAGATAAGTGTTTGCTTGGTATATATATATGTGTGTGTGTGTGGTGTTTGTGTGTGTATGCATATATATGTATATTTTTTCTTTTAAATTTTCTGTGTCTGTCATATATAAACTAAAAAAAAAAAAAAAAACAACAAAAAACAAAAACAAGCAGGTAGTACTTTAGTGCCCATTGTCCCTAGCAGTATAGGGAACAAATTTCTCTTTCTAAACAAAACAAACAAAACTTGAGTAGGAATTCATCTCAGCTGATGGAGTACCTACTTAGCAGGTACAGAATCCTGGGTTCTGATACCAGCACTACATAAACTGGCATGGTGGCTCACACCTGTATTCCTAGGACTTTGGAGATAGAGGCAGATTTCAAGATAATTGGACTCTCTAAAACAAAATTATTTTAGAGCTGGCAATGCAGTATCTAAAGTGAAGAATTTGTAAGCCAGACATGGTGGCTCACAACTATAACCCCAGCACTTGGGAGGTAGAGGCATGAAGATCAGGAGTTCAAGTAGGTCATCCTCAGGTCATCTTCAACAACTTAGCAAGTTTAAGGATAGCCTGGGCCACAGGAGACCTTATTTCAAACAAACAAGTTAAAATTTAAAACAGTAAATAGTTGTATGAATGTATTTACTTATTTAATTTAGTTTGGGTTTTTGTTTTGTTTTGTTTTTGTTTTGTTTTGAGACAGGGTTTCTCAGTGTAGCCCTGGCTGTTCCAGAACTCACTCTGTAAACTAGGCTGGCATCAGACTCAGATATCTGCCCACCTCCCAAGCGCTAAGATTAAACGCACGTGCCACCACTGCCTGGCAAACAGATTTTTAAAAAAGAAATAACACTAATAAAGCAAGAGTCTTGCCTGTTCTGTAGCCCAGGCTGGGCTCAAACTTGCCATACTCTTCCAGACACAGCATCCTGGGTGCTGGTTAGTACTTATATATTATAAAGTATATATATATAAAATATACTTTGTATTATTATTATTAATGCAGCCAGGCTCAAGCCCACCATGATTTTCTATTTACCTTTCATCTTTTCTTTTAATGTGATGTGTGCCTGTGTGCAGAGGCTGGGGGACAGCCTCAGGTGTCATCCTTGGGAATACCATTCCCTTCCTTTAAGTTGGGGTCGTTTCTTGGCCTCAAAATTACCAGTTAAACTAGACCCATTTGGCCAGTGAACCAGAGGGACCCGGCTGTCTCCCTCCCCACTGCTGGGATTACTAGCATGGACGCCTGAACTTCAAGGTTTTTAATGTGGATCTGGGATTGATCTCAGGCCCTTGTACTTAGCGCTACCTCCCTAGACCCTGTCCTTTACCTTTTTGTGTATATGTGTGTGTTCAAATGTCATTCTATTTTCTTCTCCAGTAAGCCTTTCAGTTGTTTGTGAAAGGCTTAATGCATTGTTATTATTACTAGTCATTATTCTCTGTGGCTACCTAGAGGATTCAAGAGCCAGTCAACAGGTCAGCCTCTTCACTCTTGTTATCATTTTACTTCTATTTAGGTTTAAACACCATAAGATTTATAACGATTGTGCAGGATCATATGTTGGGTTGCTCAGAGTCACTCTCCATATAATCCTTTTCCTCCTTCTCCTCCCCCCCCCCTCCTCCCCCTTTTCTTCCTCCTCCTCCTCCTGCTCCACCTCCTCTTCTACATTAGCACCTAGAAGACTTCTCCCTCAGCCTGAGGTCCACTTATCTAACACTGCCTTCTCTTTTCTTTACTTATGTGTTTGACCAAGGAATGATCCTATTCCTGTGGGTCAAGGCTCCAGGGTGACAGCTTTTCTTTCCAGCTCTGTGGCTCCCAAAGGACACAACCATCCACTTCAATGTTTCCTCAGAAAACATGACTCTGATTGCATTTAAAACTCCTTCCCTACAATGTACCTGCATGCTGTACTCTGCTGTTGTTATTTGTTTGCTATTCATGAAGCTTCTGAACTCCTTGATGTCCTTTGCCACTAGGGGACTATTCAAAGCTGCTATCTTCTCAGCTACTGCTTTTGTCTCTTTTCTATCCTCCCTTTTGAAATGTCAACCATGTAAATGAGCTACTGTCCCTGTGTTCTGTTTCTTTGTTTGACAGTCCCCTTTGAGCCCAGACATTTACCACAGCCTACCTCTAGCTGACCAATCTACTTTCTGATGTCTTCTGCTATGTCAACTGATTTAAAGTTATCCAATGAATTCATTTCCCTTTTGGGGGGCTTGGGGAATCTCTTATAACCCAGACTTGCCTCATATTCAGTACACAGCTGGGGCTGACCTTGAACACCTGATCTTCCTCCCTCTACCTCTCAAGTGCTGGGGTTATAGTTGTGAGTCACCATGTCTGGCTTACAGCAAATTCTTCACTTTAGATACTTCATCACCAGCTCAAAATGGCCACTTGATTCTGTTTTTAGAGAGTCCAATTATCTTGAAATCTTCTATAATTTAGCCTGATTTCCTTGCCTGTGTGTCTCTGTGTGATAGCTGTCATCTTTTCTGATGTGGTCCATCACTCATGAAGCTACAGGGTCCTGAGTTATGTCAGGATAACCCTTTGTTATCTTCTATTCAATCCTGGATCATGTGATGCTCCAGCTCAGCTCCGTAACCTGAGAGCCTAGGGTCCCCTCATCTTATCACCTGGCCTAGGCTCAGCTTCTTGCTCATTCTGGTTCTGCTATTTGACTGGCATGGCCTCCTGATTTTACAAATCTTGGATACTTCTGGAGTGGCACTCTCCTGTGTTTGAAGGGTATTCTGGGTACATGTGTGCAGAGTTGGGGTACCTTATATGTATTTTCTTGCTTTTGGTAATTTTGACCCTTAAGAACACCTTGAAAAATCACCTATGCATCAATGGCACAAAACAGCCACTCTGTGCTCGCTCTAGTAAATGTATCTGTGATACCCCTAGGATGGAAGTGTCTCTCCTCAAGGCCTCCCAACAGGGTTGCCTTAGAACTTTGTGCCTAGTGACTTGTGGGTTTTTGTATGTTTCTGTAACTGGATTTTGATGGTTATTTTAGGGGCTACAGCATAGTTTTTCAAATGTTTGTTGCCTGGAAGGTGAAAGCTAATTGTGATTGAAACTGGAAACTCAAAGAGGTTTTCCAAAAGTTTTAAGCTAAGCATGGTGACATATTTGTGTAAGCCTAGAACTTAGGAGATGGAGTCAGGAAGATCAGAAGTCTGAAGTTATCTTCAACTACATAGTAACTTTGAGGTTAATCCAGACTGTTTCTAAACAAACAAATAAAATTCCTTAGAAAGAATGCTTTCTTCTTACTACATGACAAATGGCCAAAATGATTATGGTGGATACTACGTTATTCATTTAAGCCACAGTCTAACTTACTGAGTCGATGGCCCTGTCTCCAGAGTGTCAATAAGTAAATGCATACATACTCAGTTACTTTTCTAGAAGAAGATATTCATGTTTATGAAATGACCTCTGTGGTTTTAAGAACTTCCAAACACAGATTGTCTTGTGGCAGTTAACAGTCTAAGACAGATAAAGCCAACTTCCAACCACTGAAACTCTTCAAGAAAGATGAATGTCACATGTTGACACAGCCTTTAAAGCTGTGAAATCAAGCATTAACAGCAATACTTTAGTGAAATGTTTCAGTGACACCACATTAAAGTGTGTCCAGGGGCCTGCTGGAGATTTCACATACCTGATGGCTGCAGTTTTAAGGAAGGTAATACTAGCAGTACTGGTGATACAGCCAGCCATCTAGTCCATACATGTCTGCATCCTATCACTTACTATCTACCATAAACCACCTTTTCAGGTTCTCTGGAACCTGTCCAAATTTTTAAGTCTTTTTTTTTTTTTTTTTAAATCAGCTCTTGGCTAAGGGCACACCGGGCACCTCCAGACTGTAGATCTTCAAATGGGCCCCAGGAATACCTCTTCCCATGGGCTGCCCAAGTTTACAACCTCCAATGCCAGGTTATTCTAGAACCTTTCTGGGCTCTCCTGCTATTTGACAATAGGTGAGTCTTCCTCTGGCTTCCTGGCACCTACCATCTTTACAATTACCTGCTCTTAATGTTGAGCTAGCATCAAATCCAACACATTTGCCAAAAGTCCAGCAAAAACAGACACAATAGAATGCTTGTTTCTAAAAAAAAAAAAAAAAAAAAAGTACAGTTCCCAGTAATTCAACACTTTGAAGGGAAGCAAAGTGCAAGAGGTCATGGCTGTACTTAGTCCTCAGATCTTCACAGAACATAGCCGAGTCAGGGACAAGCGGCTCTGCTTCCTATAAACTGTGGACTCTCTGTATGTCTGCTCATGTATACAACCCGATGTGAAACTCCTCACCTGGAAGCTGAGCTACACCTGGGACCTGCCCACCAAAAGGGCACGGACATAACTTTACCTGGAAGCTGGCAGAGGATTGGAGACCAGACAACTGTCAACACATGCTGTGTGTCCTACACATACATCTGCCATCACCTGCTTTGCCACATGAAGCCACACTCCAAGTTCTCCCATTGGGCAAGCTGCAGCAAATGGATACTGTAGTAGAGCCTAGAATACTGGAGCCAGGCAAGACAAACTGAACACATGATTCAGAGATGACAAAAGGTGCCTGAGGAGGTTTCTCCTGCCTGGTTATACCAAGGCAAGTCACAAGGAGTCTTTCTGTTCCCATGGAATATCTTCATTGCAGGATCCTTAGATGACTTCAGAATAGAGCTGTTTGTACCTAAGGCCACCTAGCACAGCTACCCCATGCTGGGCAAAGATATCCAGGCCAATGGGAGAGATAATGGCCCAGGAGGTGCTAGATGTTTGTTCCCAGCATCCTGGCAGGAGGGAACCAGCTGGAGCCAAGTACAGCAACAATGGCCCAGCCTATTGTCCTGGTCACAAGAGGTGTCAGCCTAAAATCAGAGACAGATGTGTTACAAACCTTCAGATGAGAGAAAGTTGGGTAAGATTTTTATAGACAACACACTTGGTCACCCCTCACTCACCTGGTCACTGTCCAGATTCTACAAAGACAACCAGTCACTGGCCACCTGGAAAGGAAGGCTGCCATTAATTCCCAAAGAACAGACGCACAGAAGACAAGCCACCAGTAGAGCACTAACCCTGGAGATACTGCTTTAGAAAGGCTACTGAGGAAGGGCGCCTAGTTAATGCCAGAATCCAATGTCTGAAGCCATATTCTTCTTGAAAACTTCTGTTCTTTTCTGAAGGCAGCAAACAAACAGGCCTCATCCTGGTTGGCAGTGACCCCTACAGCTTCAGGAACAGGAGAAAGACTCCACCTGGTACCGTTGGGTCCCAGGCAGGGTTGGATGTGTGTACAGAGTCTCAGGTGGCAGAGGCTCACACTAAGCTAACACAGGAAAACCTAACAGAAATGGCCATTCTCATTATCTTTAGGGATGGGTGCTATATGAACCAGATATCTTTGTTAGAATTAAAAAAAAAAAAAAAACAAACAAGAAAGCAAGATCTCTTCACATAGCTCAGAGAAATGTTCAAATTGAGCATAAAGCTATTTAGCACACTCGTCACTGTGGGATGAAGCCAGCATTAGTGGAAGCTAATGGCTCTGCTCACTTGGAGTTTTGAGCTGAGTATAAAGAGAAGGTGGAGGCAGGAGAGTTCTTTTTTTTTTTTTTTTAAAGATTTATTTATTTATGTATATGACTGCTGTATCTACATGTATTCCTGCATGACAAAAAAGGACATCAGATCCTGTTATATAGATGGTTGTGAGCCACAAAGTGGTGGCTGGGAATTGAACTCAGGACCTACTGGAAGGGCAACCGTGCTCTTAACCACCGAGGCATCTCTCTAGCCCTAGCAAGAGGGCTCTTAAGACCCTTATGCAAGGCTGTTCCAAGTCCTCTGCACTTTGCTCACTAGACAAGTCCCAAGATACATCATTGGTCTTAGGCGGCCCAGGTGTGCTGGTGGCCCTTACATCTTACCTGGGCTAGGGAGGCAGTGCTGGCTCCTTGACCTCTGTCTGGAGTTCTGAGTATATAATGTAGAGATATATGCGCTCTACTCCAGTGTTCCCCATGGGCATCTCACAAGCACTGTCAGTGTTCTTGGAGTGTAGCTGGCTAGGGCACAATGTCAAGGTATGGTTGGAGACAGGTGTTTTGGGGACTTTGCAAAAAAAAAAAAAAAACTGGCCAATTCCAATAGCAGGAGTCCTTGCTTATGACTTGTCTGGGATGGGGTCTCTTTCTAAAAGCAAAATGTGTCCAATAGAGAAACTAGCACAGAAAGCTGTAACTCACAGCACCTTGCTCTGAGAACCAAACTCCTGACAAGAACTCCAAGATGCTCTAGTCATTTCCAGCTGAACATGTAGCTCATCAGAGTAGGAAATGAACTAAAATTCCAGATGAATCTAGAATTAGGTTACTGTACTGGGATGCTTGTTTAAACACCATAAGAAAATATTCTTTAACAATCTCTAAGCCAAAACAAGCTGCCTTTGTTCTCTGTAGAATAGGTTCCTGGGCCTCTGTCTGTGGGGCCTGAGGCCACAGAAAGAAGTATGTCCACAATCCAGTATTATGGTAGCTTCAGTGCCAACTTCACCAGTGGTTAGGTTTTGAAGGTAGATAGCTAAGCCCTTAGGACCTGAAAGGAACATGGAAAATTCTCACAGGACATAACTGTGCTATGCAATTCTCAGGGGACCATCCATCGGTGTGCTCGGGATGGCACTTTTAGCGCTTTGGAGGTCATCAAAGACAGTGAAAATAGTGGCAGAGTCTGTGGTGTCATAGACTCGAAGACCAGGTGGTCCTATTTGCTATTGTAAATCATGGACTCAAGCTTTTACAGAATTTCTTCAGGTACAATAGAAAAAATAAAGGTATCAAGGCCTCAGGCGGTTCAATGAGCACCCACAAGTTATAAAATAGTAGCAGAGTGGGCTGGAGAGATGGCTCAGCCGTTAAGAGCACTGAGTGCTCTTCCAGAGGTCCTGAGTTCAATTCCCAGCAACCACATGGTGGCTCACAACCATCTGTAATGGGATCCGATATCATCTTCTGGTGTGTCTGAAGAGAGTGACAGTGTACTCACATTACATACATCTAAAAAACAAAACTGTAAGAGAGACTGTAGAGATAGCTCATCAGTCAAGGGTGTGTATTTCTCTTCCAGAAGACCTGAGTTCTCAGAAACTACATCAGGCATAACTCTAGCTCCAAAGGGATCTAGCACCTTCTTCTGGCCTCTATAAGCACAAGGCACACATAAAAATTATATATTTAAAAACCAGCAAGTGCAGGGTTTGATGCTGCACACTCCTGTATCCTAGAATGTGGGAGTCAGAGAGAGAAGGGTCAAAAGTTCAAGGTTAGCCTCAGCTACATATCAAGCTTGAAGCCAATCTGGGCTACATGAGACCCTGCCCCCAAAAAACAACAAGAGAAAAATCTTCAACTTAGCCAGGCAGAGCTGCAATCATAGCACCCAAGAGGATGTGACAGGAGACTTGAAATCTGTCTGAGTTATACAGCAAATTGGTCAATTTATCAAGATTCTGACTTTGTCTCAAAATCAAAATTAAAAATAACTGGAGAGTACCACAGTGGCAGAGCGCTGGTCTACAGTGTGCAAGGCCTAGGGTCAATCCAAAAATAAACAAATAACAATAATACAAAATAACAATAAAATCCTTAAATACTATTGAATTCCATACAAAATTGCCATGGCCAGACCACATCTATATCAGTGTGTGAGCAGACAGTCAGGTCATAGACGCTATGACCTATGCTTCACGTCCTGTATCACAAAGCAGCTCCAAACCACATCAAGGAGCTACTGTCACCTTTCTCCAACAACATTCCACATCCATTGGGACTTGTGTCCTTCAGGTCCTACAGGGGAAGTCTCAGCCCCACTTGGACAAAGCTTGACACCAGCAACTCATGTGGTAGTCATGAATCCCAGTAGAGAACCAAATCCAACTAGACACAGAACAGCCAGAATCCTGACACCCTTGTCACCAGGGTAATCTCTTTCCCAAGTGCCTCTCTGGAGCTCATCAGAACTGAAGCACAAGCTCCTTGAGCTCCCCTCACACTGCCAGTGAAGGGAATTGAAAAATATCCAACCAACGCTAGGCATTTCCTTTCAAACATACTTGACATTTCTGGGTATACATCCCTATAAAGGAGGCTTCAGATCCTTCAAGACACTTGCAGCTCAAAGGATACATATCTAGAACTGGAAGGGGAACTGGGTGCTTAGGCAGAGTACACAGCAGGTTTGTGGAGTAGGGCTGTCCCCCTACCCAAGTTAGTCACTCATCTCTCCCAAACTCGTAACAACCCAGCCCCAATGACAGTGAGATAAAGCACACTGTCTAGCCAACCACATAATTCCTGAAAGTCAGCAAAGTGATGGAGAAAAGCACCTGAGCAACAGATGACTTCACAAAGAAATGGATCCCAATCATATTCTACTGACAATCCTTGCTTCTGTTCTACCCAGGTGCATATAGCAGGAGCAGGCGGAGGCAGGCAGGGCTGCATCTGTGCATTTTGCTGACAGAAGGCGACATGGGGCACTGCCTTGTACACCACTGCATGGTGGTTTCTTGCCACAGTGAGACAAACAACACATTTTGGAAAACAAGAATTTATTTGTGGATATTTTCATGTTTCATTCTAATGTAGCACAGAAGCAGGCAGACTTTACTAAGATTTAGAAGATAATGTTTAAAATAACCTACTTGTTCTTAGCATCTACCAGCCGAAAGGTGTGTTTCCTGTACCACACACAGTCAAGGTTCTTTAGTTCACACTCAAACCCCAATTCTGCCACTTTAAGGAAAGGACAGGATCCCAGTATATAGCCTAGGTTAATGCAAACTCATGATCCTTCTGCCTCAGCCTCCTCATGCTGGGAATACAGGTGATTACCACTACACCCAAAGGATTCTGTCAACTTCTGGTCTTAATCCATAAAAAATAAAAGGGCAAATGTATATAAAAACATATTTAGGATATTAAAAACAAGGAAGTTAAAACATCATTGAAATAACAAAATATCACACCCAAAAACCAGTTCCACCTGTAAAGGACAGAACAGGAAAAGCCTTGGAATCTGCAGAAGTACATATGCTAAGCCTCAAAGAAGGTCACAAGGACACCTTGCTGCCCTATACCACCTCCAAGCTTTATGAAATACAAGCTGAGAAGTAATTCATACCAGAAGAGAGATTTAAGAAAGAGAATACACATTTACAGCCCCATCCCAGCCATCTACTATCCTGGCTCGGCTATGGCACTTCCTAAAGCAAGGAGGGTCTAGACCAGTGTCACTCAGACAGCAGGACAAGAAGGGTTTTCTGAGGTCAGATCTAGAGACACCAAAGAGCTCGAGACAGAAAGTGAACTTGCCTCTTAGGGCTGGCTACGCCCTCTGACTGTTTACTGCATGTTCCCAGCAAAAACAGGCTAAAATTTCTTATGAACAGAGCTCATGTCCATGTGAAGCTACCAGATACAGAAATGATAGAAAACCTGCATTCCACAATTATTCTTAAGGACAAACAGTATCTGGGGAACCAGGGGACCAAGGAACAAAAGTGGAGTTTTCACCACGGCCTCTCCTGAGCAGGGAGTTTACAGTACATTGGACACACATGCCCCATGAATATGTAGGAAGAGTGAGAATAAGAACTGGACCAATACTCTGGGACCTTGAGGAATCTAACAATCTCTGCCCATAAATACATTTTGCTCTTGAGACATTCACCCATACTGTCCAAGCTATGTTCAACACTCTCAGATGCTGTTTGTTTAATAAGTCTAACAGCTATGGATTTGCCCTGTCCCTGTTTCTCAGATGTGGAAAACAAGGCCTAAAAGTGTTTATGAAAGTATGCCTAATCCCAGCTTGCCTTCATGGCCACGGATAGGTGACTTGGAAATAAAGAGAGCAGACATCATTTTCCACCTTTGGTCTTTATTTGCCAATAAGTAATCTGCATAATTACTCAACCCAATACAAAAGCCCAATAATATGTTAGTGTACATGGAAACAAAACTGTAAACATGCTCCAAATGGTACCAGCATCAAAGGTGACTGGAAACTGTCCCGTAATTCAGTGGCCTGGAGGATGACCATTCACCACCATATATGTACTTAGGCTTCCTGGGATAGGACACCTCTCGTCTTCTCCAGTGTGGGGTGTGTCTCTTCCTCCCCCACAGAGAGAAAAGTATCAAGTCATTTTCTCACACTCACGCTGAGTACCAGATGAACAGGAAGTTCTGGAGCTAGATTGGTGCCCAGGGTCATACCATTCTCCCTGCATCACATAGATGGCTGCTATAGTCAGCACGTACGATGACAAGGGAAGCAGCCTGTCTTGTGGCTATGAGCTCTGCAGATGCTAATGCCTCCTGTCTCACAGGAAAAGGCAGCTCGGGGGAGCCAGCTGCTAAACAGCAGCTGCTCTTCAGCTGCAGCATGGTCAGTCTGTGGTCTGTATTTCAGCTAGACGCACTAAGGTCTTAAATGTAGCACCCAACTCCTTTTTAAGAGCACACATGTGACCAGCACTTTCTAGCAAGAACAAAGCAAGCTCCACATCCCTGGGTCAGTGGCTCTCTGCACGTCTTCTACACAGAACAAATCCCAGCACAAAGGCTGGGCAGAGGGACCAGTAGAGGGAGCCAGTGCTTGTCCCTTGGACACAAAGGACTATCTCCTGCACCAGATCTTCCACTGGCTCAAAAGGAACTTGTGATTTTAGGTTTACTAATTGTGTGAATTTTTAAGCTTGGTGGGTTTTAGGTTTAGATGTTTCAAATTTGAGGACAAAACATCCCAATAAACACTCACTGCTCTTTCTTGCTGCCAAATAACACATACCAACACCCTTCTTGTTCTGTAAAGCAAGCATGCTGGTCTCATAAGACTCAAAGCCAGTCTACTTCCTGAAAGACCTTGAGTTGGAAGGTGGCTGCAACCCACAGCAATCTGCCTGACAGACAGGCTAGCTACAACCTCACCCTCAGTGACACCGGGGTCTGAAGGGTTGAAATGAGGTGCTTAAATAAAAGGAAGACACAGTGACACACTAGAGCTTGCACTTACGAGACAGTGAGTGGGCACCCTTGGGCAGGTACTCGAACAGAAGTGAGCCATCATCACCGAGCACGTCAGCCTTGAGTGACAGCAGACTGTTCTTACTCATGAGTGCGGCACGAAGATTGGCCACTGCAGTAGCCTGGTGTAGTGCTTCCTCCTTCTCTGGGGTGAGGGGTGGGCCCAAGTAGCTGGTCTCTCCTCCTAGTAGGCCCTCATCGATGTGAGCGTAGAGCTCTGCTCTTTCGCCTCGGCTGTCCAAGCTGCTGGCCTCAGTGACCGTCAGGTCCACATCTAGGGATGGGGAGGCACACACAGGTCATTTGGGGACATTTCAACTGGGAAATGAAGACAATTAGGAGGATAAAGGCAATAAAGCTTTAGTCCAGTCCAGTCCTGTAGACCAGTATACTTGCCCAGAGCAACATGAAATGAACCCTTAGTATCCCACCTGCCCAGATTTATAACATGCCACACAGCACAGAAAACTTTACAGTCTAATAAGAGTTTCACTCATAGAAGACCACTGACCCTCAATCGGGGGTGGGGTGGGGCCACAAAGACCTGAGCCCAGGCCCAGCTCTGGGGCTACAGGATCTCCTCTTCTCAAAGCACAGGGGGCATTCAACATATACCAATAACCATCAGAGCTAAAACTATAAAACTCTTAGAAGAAAAAACTCTCTATGACCTTAGGTTTGATGATGGGTTGTCAGACACCAAAAGCACTAGCAATGAAACATAAAAACTGGGCTTTATTATGATTAAAAACCTTGTGCCAGGTATGATGGCGTATACTTGCAGATCCAACACTTAGGAAGAAGCAGGAAGACCAGGGAGTTCAAGGTCATTCTTAATTACACAGTAAGTTTGAGACCAGCCTAGGCTAAATGAATGTCAAAAATAAAACAGGCTCTGTCTCAAAAATAAAACAAAATACAAGATAAATAAATAAAAGTCAATATGCTTCAATGCCGACCCACAGAATGGAGAAAGATGTACAACTCACAGAGTTACTTACACACACACTTGAGACAGGATCTCAAGTGTGCTACGTTAACCTCTGACTCTGTAGCCAAGGATGATCCTGAGCTCCCGATCCTCCTCCCTCCACCTTCAAAGTCCTGGCATCGCAGATGTTTGCCACTATGCCTTGTTTACATTGTGCTGGAAATTGAATCTAATTCCTATAAATACTAAGCAAGCACTCTACCATTGAACCATATTTCATCCCAAAGTTATACCGCTGATAAGACATATATATCAAGACTCTAAAATCTCTTATAATTCAATAATAAAGGTAAATAAAAACATGTAGTAGATCTGACTAGACAGTTATCTAAAGACACAGATGGCCAATAATCTCACAAAATGACATTCAGACATCTTTGTCATCAGAGAATGCAAATCAAAAACATAGAAAGGGTCTGGAGCAATGGTCCAATGGGTTAAGAACACCTCCCATTAAAGCATGCAGTTCTGAGTTTGAATTACCAGCACTTAGGTAAAAAGTCAGGCATGACTGTGGTAAGTGCTTAGCATACCCAAGGCCCTGAGTTCAATCCCCAGCACTGTAAGAAAAGCAATGTCACATCTTATAGGAACAGCATCTACCAAACCAATAGAAAACAGCAAGTATCACTGAGGAGATAGAGAACCTGGTGTCTCAGAATAACTGAGAACATGAATCATGCAGCTTGCTGTGGAAGGCTGGCAGCTTCTCAAAAGTGAACTGGCCTAAGGCACTCGGTTACAACAGCTGAGATGACCAAGGAAGAAAATCTGTTTTCCTTTATATGAGGAAGTAAAGAGGGGGTTAATGTCACATATGACCTGAACCCAATGCATTACTCCACCCTCCTGCTGTAAGGCCCCTGTCCTAATGAGGAGATAGTCCTAGGAGGCCACAGTGAGAAGTGTCCCTGGAAGGCATGTGCTAATGACCCCAGACCCTTTCCCCAGATGCACAGAATAGAAAGAGAACACTAGAAACAAAGAAAATATTAATGCTTCTGTGTGCTCAAGGCCTCCTAGACCATGGCTGACATCCAGAAAGAAATGCTTAACAGCAATATCAAAAGGAAACTCCACAGTAGAAAAGCCATTCATCACTAGGGAAGAGTCTGTAGCTCTCTAAGACACAGTTTTTAAAATCTAAAAAATCATTCAAATACTCGTGGAAAGCTAGCATGCACTTTGAATGACCTAGGATTTAAGAAAACCAGTGAGACATATATAAAATCATCAATATATATATCAATATTGGATTTTATTTGTTTATTTTCTATGTGTTCTCTTCCTGCATGCATGTATGTATACTACATTTATGCTTGATGCCCACAGAGGTCAGCTCCTGGAACTGGAGTTATAGATGATTGTGAACCTCCATTGGGTGCTAAGAATCAAACCCAAGTCCTCTACAAGAGCAACAAGTGCTCTTAGCTGCTAAATCACCCCCCCAGACCAATAGAGTTTAGCAACTTAACACTTAGGGATTAATAAAAATTTGAAGTGCATTTCTCTATAACATCTAACTTGCTGACTCACAGATCTAGAAACAAGTGGACGGTGGGACTTGGGCAGCATCTCTGTTCCTGGCTTCTAGACTTATGTCATTCAGCCAACTGTGACAAGAACTGTCCCTACTCTCTCCAAACACAGCTCCAAGGTAAATACATTACCTCCTACAAAGGCTACCGAAATGCTTCTGTGAACTTACTAAGAGTCAACATGCCCATAAGCATCCTTGCCAAGCTCCGGGGCTGACTGAAGCACACATGTAACATGACGGGCTGAGCCCCTCACCACCACTGTCTCAGGTGCTTGAGGCAAATAGATTTGGTGACACTTTCGCATTAAGTAGACATTTTTAGACTTATTTATTCTATGCACATGAGTGATTTGCTTGCATGTTATGTATGTGCAATATGTATGTGCCTAGTGCTTGCAAAGGTCAGAGGAAGGCATTGAGTTTCCTAGAACTTGAGTTACAGATGAAGGTGAACTGCCATGTGGATGCTGGGAACTTGAACCTGGATCCTCTGCAAAAGCACCAAGTGCCTTTAACCATCGAGCTGTCTCTCTAATCCTCAAGTGGAAGTCATTTAATAAAATAGAGCAGAATGCTAACAACTGGGAAATTCAGCAACAGATAAATCCACTATTTCATTTCTTGAGGTTTTTATAGGCCAGGCCATCCACAAACACAAAACAATCCCCCTGCCTCAGCCTATGGAATGCGGGATTACAGGTATGTGCCACCATATTAGCTTCAACTTTTCCTTAATTATGAATAATTCCCTAATAGAACATTAGAGTTACAAACAATATTGTTCTAACTGTAAACTTTAAAGCTCCAGTTGATTACATGTGTATTATACCTCAAAAGATAATAGTAGCTTTCACCATACAGCTCACCTCATCATACACTTGCCCACGAGAAAGCTGCCAACAGCTTGAAATGATGTCATAGTCTGATCCCCAGAGCCTGTGATTATGTCACCTTCTGAGGAAGTCAGCAGGGATGGGAAGGAAGGCCTTAACTGGAATCACAAGGTTCTTAGTAGCAGAAGGAAGAGGCAGGAGAGTTAAAAAAAAAAATGAAAATGAAGAGAGGGTAGGAATGGAGTGGGCCATTAGCCAAGGGCTGCAGAAATCTGTCTACTGTCTGCTGACCATACAAGACTCCTGGATCTATAGGTAACTCAAATGTGTTGCTTTAAGCCACAAAATATAGTGGCACTTTATACAAAGGCTAGGGTCTTGAAGTGCCAGTTGTGGTAGTCCAAACAAGTCTAGTAATATGTCCGTATCTCAGTGCCCTATATTCATAGGGAAGGAGTCAACTCACCAGGAGAGTAAAGCCCTGACTGGAGAACAGCTGCCATGGCTAGTGTGGAAACTAAGACCTGGCAAAGTGCCCTCAGCAGGACAAAGGCCAAGCCATGTGAATCAGCTCTGGGATAGGCGATCCCCAGGATGCAGGTTGAAGGTGCTGGTCATCTCAGTGAGCTGCAGGGTTAGCGACATCTTACCATGTTTCTGCTGCACGTTTGTTGTAGAAGGTTGTCCCTGTGACCTAATAGCTATTACTATCTTAGGAGCAGCTGTGAATACTTGAAAGTGAACCTCAAGCCTGGGCTTGTAGATGTTTCCTCATAGAAGAAAGCACCTTTCTGTCAGATAAATGTAATTCTTTATGTGGTCTTGTGGTCTCAAAAAACATGATAAAGCACACAGTGTGTCAAAGGTTAACTGAATGAGGGACTCCATGTAGTGGTCATTATATAGCTGCAAAAGGATTTTTTGGTGATGTGGCTCTTTTGGGGTTTACCCCTGCTACTAAAAGTAGCCCTTACCCATGCTATACATGTAAAACCAATGAAGTCACTGGTTCACCATATTTGACTTTGATAGAATTACTTTGAGTCGCTCTTGATGCTCTTTTTGCAGCAAGTACCTATTTGTTCCAATTCTCTATGGTAAGTTCACTTGTCTGATACCTCAGGTTTTTTTTTTTTTCTCTCTAAGATTTATTTATTTTTGCCAGGCACTGTGGCACATGCCTTTGATCTCAGCATTCAGGAGGCAGAGGCAGGCAGATCTCTGAGACTGAGGCAGGCCTGGTTGACAGAGTGAGTTCTAGGACAGCCAGAGCTACACAGAGAAACTCTGTCTTCAAAAACAAACAAACAAACAAACAAAACAAACAAACAAAAAAGATTTCTTTTATTTAAGATACGTGGGTGATGTGCCTGCATGATGTGCATGTGGTCCCTCTGGGGAACAGAAGGAGGCATTACGTGCTGTGGAACTGGAGGTGCAGGCAGCTGTGAACAAGGTGGACGGTAAGAACTGAACCTGGTCTTCTCCAAGAGCAAAAAGTGCCTTTAGACACTGAGGCAATCCAGCTTGCAGTAACCTCGTTTTTAAGATGACTTTCATTATCTTTTGTCATTTTCTTTTATCTTGCAGTAGTAAGGATCAATTCTGGGACCTCTGCCACTGAACCTTAAAAGTCCTCGAAGAAAGCCATTACACGAAAGCTTTCAAATTAGCACATGAAATTATACCAGACATAGTGGGTTTAAGCCTACAATCCCAGCACCCAGGAGGCTGAGGGAGGAGGATCAATTCAAGGCCAGCCTGGGCTACATGAAAGCCGGTATCAGGAGTCTAGGGGATGGAGAGAAAATGGCTCAGAGTTAAGAGTACTGGCTGCTCTCTCAGAGGACCAAGATTCAGACAAAATACCCATACTCATAAAGCACAATAATAAGTTTTTGTTTTTGTTTTTGTTTTTTTTTTTTTTGAGGCAGGGTTTCTCTTTGTAGCCCTGGCTGTCCAGGAACTTACTCTGTAGATCAAGCTGGCTTTGGACTCGGAGATCAGCCAACCTTTGACTCCCGAGTGCTAGTATTAAAGGTGTGTGTGCACTACCAAACATAGCAACAATAATAAAAAAAAATAATAATATTGGGTGGGGGAAAAGGATTGAAGCCCTGAGGGCCAGCAGAAAGAATAGAAACAGGCAACCTCGGGAGGTAGGTGGTGCCAGGACCCTCCAGAATGTACCAGAAACCTGGGAGGTGAGAGACTCTCAGGACTCAAAGGGAGGGGCCTTAAATGATATGTCCTACAGTGGGGAGAGGGAACTGGTAGAGCCTACCTCCAGCAGACAGACAGGGTATCAAGTGAGAGATAAGGTTGACATCCCACAGTCAAAACTCTGACCCATAATTGTTCCTATCTGAAAGAATTGCAGGTACAAAAATGGAGAAGAGCCTGAGGAAAAGGAGGTCTAGCGACAGGCCCAAAGTGGGATCCAGATCAAGGGGAGTCCCCAAGGCCTGACACTATTACTGAGACTATGGAGTGCTCACAAAAAGGGACCTATCATAACTGCCCTCTGAAAGATCCAACAAGCAGCTGAAAGAGTCAGATGCAGATTTACACCCAACCAATGGACAGAAGAAGCTGCTGACCTCTGTGGTTGAATTAGGGAAAAGCTGGAAGAAGCTGAGGAAGAGGGCGACCCTGTAGGAGGACCAGCAGTCTCAATTAACCTGAACCCCCGCCCAAGATCTCTCAGTCACTGGACCACTAACTGGCAGCATGGCAGCATACGCCAGCTGATATGAAGCCCCCAACACATATACAGCAGAGGACTGCTGGGTCTGGGTTCAGTCAGAGAAGATCCACCTAACCCTCAAGAGACTGGAGGCCCCAGGGAGTGGAGAGGTCTGGTGGGGTGGGAGGAGTGGGTACACCCTTGTGGAGACGGGGTGTATGTATATGTGTGTGTGTGGCATGGGGGTTGGGGGGAGGTATGGGATGTGGAATAGTCAGAGGGTGGACTGGGAGGGGGATAAAATCTGGAGTATAAACAACAAAAAAAAAAGAATAAAAATTCTTTTAAAACTTAAAAAAAATTTTAAAATAGTATAAATTCATTAGACATAAATTTACCAACTGATTTCTCACTCATACATCCATGTTTTAATCTGAATTATTACAGATTGTAGAGCCTTGGAAATAAGAAAATCTGTGAGCCTGAACATTTCAACATAAGTTCCTTGATTTATATGAGGTATGCTGTTATGGCATGTCGCATCACAGGCTACTCGGGGCCAGCTCGCTAGGCACCAGCATCAGCATGGCACTTTTGTGGCACAGTCTATGCATTCTAAAAAAAAGAAGAGAATAAAACTCCAAGCTCATATGAAAACAGACCCAAGGAGATGGGTAGGTCTTCCAGAAGCTGCTAGAGGAAACCCTAAGTCCCGGAATGTGACTGAAAGGCAATGTCCTTCTCTCTGTAGGAACCTTGCCAATGATGCTTCTTCACCTAGACTACAGCATGGTGATCAAACTACAGACCTGCATTACAGTAGGAAGTTAACCACAGAAGCACCACCATAAGCCCATGCCTTTAATCTCAGCTCTTGAGATATGGAGGCAGGAGAGTCATATGTTCAATGCCAGCCTAGGCTACAGAGTGAGATATACTAGTGAAACAAACCAAAACAAACAAGAAATGCCACCACAGATAAGCACTGCTCAGCTCAAGGTAAGACTATCCAACCAATCTACATCCTACCAGAACATGTCTTCTTTGCAATAAACCAGAAAAATCCGTGCAGGGTCTGGGGTGCCATTGCTCTACCTTCTGGCAACACATGGCTGTGGGTTCCCAGAAGCATATCCCTCTACACAGCTGTTTGGTCTTTTCATTCCTCAGCCCAGGGGACACATTCCACCAGACCACGAGGCACTATTTGGACTTTTCTGGTGGGGTCCATATACCAGCTCTGCCAGGTACCCCGGGTGGCTAGACACTGGCCCCAACAGTCTCAGCTCAAAGAACCTTTAGGCTGGTCTGTGTCCATAGGAACCCTGTTGAGTTCGCCCTCTGTAAACTCAATTTTTTTAGAAGACAGCATGACAAAAGAAACATTTCCTTTAGAGCTCAGCCTGAAGAGGGAGGGACCCTTCAGTACTACCAGGAGGACTCCGGCTAAGGACTGCTTAGAGATGCAAAAGGGAAGGTTGTGGGACGGAGTCCACCTGCCCCACTACATGAAAAGTCACTTTGTATACACTGGGTATATCAGAATCTAAGTAGACCCTGGAGCTCAGCCTGTCAATAAGCACTCCTGAATGCTAGGACACCCCTTCCCATAAAACTCCATGTTTCTGACCTATGCTTTCACTTGTCTCTTGTTCTTGCCTCCTTACTGTTCTATGGCAAAAGCACTGTCCTTTCCAGGACTGGCGGGAGGGTGTGATCAACTTTTCCACCTCAGTGCCAGGTCCTCCTTTCAACAAAACCACCACAAAAAGAGCAATTTTGACTGTCTGGTCACCAGCTGCCACCCTAAACACTATAACATGGTCCAGTCAGAACTGACTTCAGAAGGTTCTGTCATTCATATTTCAGGCAAGATGAGTAGAGAAGCTGGAGAAAGGTGAAGCCCAGATCATTGCTACGTAATGTGGGATGTGGGCGAGCAGGTGGTGTCACCTCCCCCTCAAAGCCACAGGGTATTTTCTTTACAAAGATCAATTCTGAAGGAAAACAGAAGAGAAGTGGATCTGGGGATGAGAGAGGGGAAGGGCTGGGAGGAGTGGAGGGAAAGGAAACTGCAGTTGGGATGTAATGTATGAGAGAAGAACAAATTTAAAAAAAAAAAAAAACCAACAAAGATGATCAAATTTGTTATGCTGTCTAAATGACAGCATGAAAAAGTGACTTGATCAACAGCATAGTAAATGTCCAAGCCTAGTCAGCACCAGGGCAGCCTGTGATACTCTTCATAACCACGAAATCTGTACATGTGCAACAGAGATAAGCTCACATGGTTTTTATCCTGTAAGTCTTCCTATCTATGCTGTGTGGACCAGGATGGCTATGATAGCCTAGGAGGCTTTGAGCCCTCCCTTTAGCTCCCATTCACTGCTAGGATGGGATAGGAAGAGAAATGTAGTTTGCATCTGATCCAGAAAGGAATAGAAAGAGGCTCATCCTGAAAGCACATGCCACCCATCCCCAGGCAAGGAGGTTCCACAGAGTGTGGTCACACTGCATCCCCAAATCCCTCATCTTCAGCTGGAGCTACACTGAGGTCCTGATCGATCCCGACGTGTGGAGGTTCAATCTTCCCAAAGTCCAGTACACTAATTCAACAAAACCTTTAACTTTAAAATAGCTTCACATTTTGATGTTTGCAATGTATTTTAAGAAGGCATGTAGCTGGGGGCCCTGGAATGTTTCTTCACTATGCCTGAGCTAGTTACTATTTCACCTCATAGAGGTCACTAGCTACCATGAGAATCATCACTGACCTCTCTTTGCAGATGGATCAGGGGAGGCTCCACCCTGGGAGTTTCCAGAGAGGAGTGATGAGTGTCTAGCCAGAAGGCTTGCCTGTGTCCATCACATGGCTACGTACAACTTATTTAAGGCAGTTTCCACCAGCTAACACATAAATGAAATCAGTTTTAACCCTGATTTTTCAGATCTGTACGTTCACTTGTAAAAGTTAGGTGATCCAGGAATCAGGAAAGGGGCACACAGAGAAGACATGGCAAGTGGTCAGGACCTACCTGAAGGTTTCACATCTGAGCAACTGCTCACAAAGTCCTAAATGGCACCTGACATGTGTCTGTCCGCCTATCTGATGTGTGTCTTTAGAACACAGACTTTTCTCCTACTATAAATAATATATCAATCTCTAACTCTTTAATGAACACAAACTGACCTCCATCAAGTGTCATGATTTATGTTTCCTAATCTTAATCTGAGAGCCAGGGTGGCAGAGGCTCAGCGAATGACACATTACCATGACATGCAGGAAGCATCCCACGCTGCAGCCTACATCTCACATCCTTATCTCAGCCTTCAGAATCCCCAGGCAAAGGCAGTTCACAGTTGCCTTGGCAACCCAAGGATTTAAGACTAAGGAAAGTATACAGCCAAAATCACTTGTTGGATTCGAAAACACCTTCTGCTCACTGGCTGCATTTGAAACCTCCAGCCCACAGGCTCTGGAATTCTTCCACTTCCTAATTTACCATTGACTCCCATGGCATACATGCCCCCGGCATTGTCACTTGCAGGATAACTCACTGGGCAAGCACATGTATTCTGAGATAAGTGAAGGATGCCTCCCAACATTCCTGAGCCTCAAAGTGTACCCCAAAAGTCTCAGCATTCACCAGGTTTGGGTCAAAACTGATAAAGGATCATAAGCAAATCCAGGAGGCAGACATCACTATCCATGTCTACTGCCTTAAGTACCTCTCCAAGGGACAACTAGCAGGAAATGACTGACATTCTTCTGATTCAGCTCAGTCCATCCCTAGGGAACATGGGGGCTACTTGGAGACATGTGTACATGTCAGGAGATATCTGTGGCTGTCACGATTGTGACAAATGTCACTGATACCTTGTCAGTAGAGCCCAGGGACACTGCTCAGTATCTTCCCAACCTCAAGACACCTAGAAAAGAAAATGACTCAGCCCAAGGTGGAGCAACGCTGAGCAAAACCAACTTTTACAAACATTTCAGAGTCTGGCTCTAGCTCCGTACTTTGTAGCTCAGTATTAAAAACATAGGGCAATGAAGAATTTTAAAAATAAAATTGAAGTATGTATAGAGAGATGGTTCAGCAGTTAAGGGCACTTGTTCTTGCAGAGGACTCAGGTTCAGTTCCCAGTACTGATATGGTGGCTCACAACCACCTTTTCCAATATCAGGTGATCCAACACCCTCTCCTGACCTCTGGTCTCAGTGAGCATTAAACATGCACATACACACATGAAGGCAAAACATTCATATGTATAAAATAAAAATTGAAAGTCTTCTAAAATAATTTGTATTGCATGTATTTGTGTATGTGTGTACGCATGCATAGATGTGTGCCCATGTAGAGATCAGAGGACAACTCTGAGGAGTTGGCTCTCTCTCTCCTTCCATCTTTAAAGGTCTCAGAGATCACACTCAGTTTGTCCAGCTTGTGAGATAAGAGCCTTTATACTCTTGGACTCATTAATCAGCCCTGAGAACTTGAATGAGTAAGAGCAACAGAATGACAGGCCTTCCAGCACAGGGCTACAGAGTACTGACTGGTGGATACAGAGTTTCCATTCTTACTATCCACACCGTGGTTCACAACCATGGGTTAACTCCAGTTCCAGGATATATGATACCCTCTGTTGACCTCCACCAACACTAAGCACAGACATGGTGCACACATATAAGTGCCAGCAAAACATTCATCCAAAGCTGGGCAATAGTGGTGCATGCCTTTTTTAATCCCAGCACTCAGGAGGCAGAAGCAGGTGGATCTCTGAATTTGAGACCAGCCTGGTCTATAGAGTGAGTTCCAGGACAGCCAGGGGTGTTACACAGAGAAACCCCATCTCAAAAAGCAAAATATAAAAACAAACAAAAGAAATAAAAACACATGAAAGAAATAAATCTAAACATTTTTTAAGTTCTAGAGAAGAAGAGTAGTACAACTTGAATGTACTCAATGCCAGTGAAGTGCACTTTAAAATATTTACAAGAAGGAGGAGCTGGAGAGATGGTTAAGAGCATACTGCTCTTGTAGAGGACCTGAGTTTCACTCCCAACATCCATGCTGGGCAGCTCACATCTGCTTTTGGCATCAGTGGATATCTGGACTCGTGTGCGCATATAATCCCCATTCCCCCTCATGCACATGTAATTAAAAACAAAATAAATAGATAAAGGTTGGGCTGGAGAGACAGCTCAGAAGTTAAGAGTACTTGCTGCTCCTCTATAGGACCTGGGTTCAATTCCTACTACCCACATGGCAGCTGTCTGTAGCTCCAGTTCCAGGGGATTCATTTCATCAGGCATGCTTGTGGTACATATATCTGTGCATGCAGGTAAAATACCCACACACATAAAATAAAATGAATAAATATTCACAAAAAAATATGGAAAATAAAGTTTTAAAAATCTAAGTATATGGGTGGTGGTATATGCATAGATGCTCATGGAAGCCAGATATATCAGACCCTCTGAAGCTAGAGTTACAGGTGATTGTGAGCCGCCAGACATGGATGCTAGGAATTGAACTCAGGTCTTCAGCAGGAGTAATACATGCTTGTGACAACTTTTGACATGAGACACATTCGTCCCTCAGTGTAAAGCTGTTTTCAGTTACAACATTCCAGTCTGAGGCAGAAAAGAAACTGAAGACCAAGTACTACAAGAGCCAGGTCAAAGTCTAGGGTGGGAAGCAGAACTGAGACCCACTCTAGTCTAACTCTGGGTGGCCCTGGCAGTACCAAGGAAAGGTCCAGTGCATGAAGAAAAGCAGCCAACTCAAAATGAACGAGCTTCCTCAATCCTACTGTTCCAGCAACAGACCCTACTATAGCTTATCTTGTTGGTTTCATGGAAGCCCGTTGGTTTCTGCATGCTAGAGCTGCATTGATGTGATTGATGGATACACCAGGGCCATTAGGGACCCAAAGTCATCTTAGCCTTTGAGTTATATAGAGCATATTCCTGCAGTCATACTAATTCATGGTGTTTGAAGGTGACCATAGGGTGGTGGTGGCACACGCCTTTAATCCCAGTATTTAGGAGGCAAAGGCAAGTGGATCTCTCAGCTTGAGGCCAGCCTGGTGTACAGAGTGAGTTCCAGGATAGCCATGGCTACACAGAGAAACCTTGTCTCAGAAAAAAACAAAAAACAAAAAATTAAATAAATAAATAAACAAACAAACAAATAAATAAGGTGATCATAGGACGCCACTAGTGTGAACATGGGAATGTGCCACTTCACCAATATCCATGAGGTCATCAGCACAGTGACCCGGGCTGCTTACACCCAGCCTGTCACAAGAAAGGCTTACTTGAGTCTCGGCTGCTGAAAGGCCATCCCGATGTGGGCAGGAATGAGGGTACAGGAGAGCCAGCCTGGCTGTCCTCCTCCACCTGCTGTGTGATGTGTCGGACAGTCTCTTTGTTTTTCCGATTCTTCCTCCGGCCTGTGGGCTGCCAGCCATCCCCAGAACCCTGCTCTGATAACGAGCTCGGTATTGCAGTGTCCTTGGAAGATGGAAGCTCACTCCCTCCATAATGTGATGGTGAAATCTGTTCTTCCTTGATGCGAAGAGACCCATAGCCTACATCTCCAGGCCACAGAGACTGTGAGGAAACATCATCAGGACCATCAGCTTTGGGTTCCTGGTCCTCCTTCCCATAGCTGCTTCCTCCTTCATGACAGCTGGCAATGGCAGAGTCTCCGGAAGAATTGGCAGGACTTGTTCTCCGAGCCAACCATGGGGAGATGCTCCTTCCAGCCATCACAGCTGAGATCAATGCCTCTGTGCTGTTGCTGGCTGGGGTGCCAATTTCAAACTCTGAGAGTTCATCCGAGGCATCTGACTTTATGCTGATGTCCAGTGCAGCCTTGATGAAGTCATGGCAGGCCTGCACAATGTCAGTCATCTGTAGGAAGCTGGCAGCTGACATCACCTCGATGACATTCCTACTGGTGAGAGCCAGGTGGGCGGAGTACATGAAGTCAATAATGGCCTTGAAGCCCTGGGCTGTAACAATGTCCAAGTGAGTGACAGTGGCCTGGTCAGATGTCTTCTGTACCTGGCAGTAGAGTGTCTTAAAGTAGCGGCTGCTTCCAAGCAAGACGTTCTTGTGAGCCTTGAAGACCTTGCCCTCCACCACGACGCATGCATCGCACAGGACTCCGTGCTGCCTCTGCTCGTTGAGCTCTCGAAGCAGGTGTCGGTAGTGAGAAGTGATTTCCATATCTTCCTTTCGGTTGTTCATCTGGGAGTCTTGCTGCTGTGTCTTCTATAGACTCTGTGGGGAGAAGAGAACAGTTACCCAAACATAAAAACACATTTGCTGTGAAATTAGTCCAGGAAAATGGCAGCAGCAGACCTGCAGAGGGTCAGCATCCACCCAGCACACAGGCTGCCAAGCCAGGACAGAGTGGTGGCAGTGAGACAAATGCTAACAGCAGGCTTCATCCTCACAGGCTCTACAGCACAGATGTGCTAAGGAGGTTTGAGGTCATGACCCACTCAAACAGCAAATGGCAGCTGGGCACCAGCCCTGTCCCTGGGCAAGACATCTCAAGCACTTCTAGGACCATAATGGACTTGAAGATCTAGACAGAATTCTGCATACAACAGCCATAATATCCAGACAAAATGAAATTGCCCATCAGTAGACAAAGTTGTCTTCTCACCCAAACTAAAGAACTAGGTTAAACAAACTAGCCTGCAGTCTTCATCCCTCTCATTTGATGAAACATCCTTAAAAATAAAGCCAGGCAGTGATGGCGCATGCCTTTAATCCCAACACTCAGAAGGCAGAGGCAGGTGGATCTCTGAGTTTGAGGCTAGCCTGGTCTACAGAGGGAGTTCCAGGACAGCCAGAGCTATATGAAGAAACCCCGTCTTGAAAAACCAAAACAAAATAATAAGTAAAAATAAACACCACCACCACCACCCCTTACAGAGCAAGAATTCACAGCAGACAGCCACAGAATTAGACCCCAAAATTTTCCAAATTCTGGATTTATACAGCTGCAGAGGTTCTGCTTTGGGTTATTCACTGTTCATCCCCTAGGCTGGGCTTGACCACAGCTCAGCTCATCGGGAACTTCCAGAGTCCATGGAATGTAGCAAAAGCAATTAGATCCTCCTAGTTAGCCCCTCAACAAAGACAGGCCCACAACAAGAACGACAGAATACAGGGTGACTCTCCTGACTCAGTCACTTTCACCATTTGTCATATTATATCTGCTATGGCTGCTGTAACCCACACTGCAGCACTAAAGTCTGGATACAAAAAAAAAGGAAAAGAAAAAATCAAGCCCTGTTGTCTTGCTCCCAGCCTTGAGTGCTACTACCAAACTCTGGTGTTCTGTGGCTTGTGGCAACATCATCCCATCTCTACTTGTGTGCTCTCTGGGTCCAAATTTCCTCTTTCTGTAAGAACACCCCTCCTTGTGGGACCCAGAGCCTCCCCAAATGACCTCATCTTCATTATTTATATCTACAACAATATTCCCAAAGGCAGCTACAGTCTGAGGTGATGGGGTGGTTAGAATTTTGACAGTCAAATTATTTAAGGATAAATCCAATCCTTAAGACTGCCTGAAAAGAGCAAAGCCATTACACAGCGTCATCTGTCCCCTTTAAACACTCCACATTCCTAGCTGATCAGCAAATGGTTGTAGCTCACTTGAAATGACAAAATGTCCTTCTTAGAAAGGAGTTGCACTAGATGGAATCCTTCCCTCAGGAGCTTCCTATGGACTACCACACGGCCCCTCTGGGCAGGTCAGGGACTTAGTCATCTTTTTTTTTTTTTTTTTTTTTTTAATCTTTTCATTCTGGTATTGTTGGAGACTGACCCCAGGGCCTCATGTATGCTAGGGAAGTATTTTATTACTGAGCTATAACTCCAGCCTATTTTTTCTTCTAAATATGGAACAATTCACAGATTTGTAATGTCATCTTTGTACAGAGGCCATACTAATGTCGGTATTATTATGCCGCTAAAACAAGCGCTCTAGCCTTTTTTTTTTTTTTTTTTTTTTTTTTAGATAGAGTATCACTCTATATTTCAAGGTCAAACTCTCAGGCCCTCCAGCTTTAGGCCCCTGAGAGCTAGGATCACAGGCATGCAACACCGGGCCCAACACCATCTCTTCTTGACTAACTGAAATATGTTTCAACACTGTACCCTCCCCAAGCCACCACCTGAAATGACCTGTCAAATGTCCCGGGCGGGCGGGGCGGGGGGGGAGGGGAAGCAGTAACTCTGTGTTCCATCTCGCAGGCTGGAGAATAAGGCAGGAAACTGTTCCTTCTTTTTTCTCAGATTGCTAGGGTCCCCAACTCCTATCCCTCATTCACAGTCAGGTTCCTAGCTTTCTTCTCATCTGCCCTGAGAGTGTAAGTAGACTGTCCCACCCTCATCTGTCTTCACTTTGTTGATGGCAGTATAGGTGCATCTACGGGGTCCAAACATGCCAGTCTAACCTCCCAGTGACATCACACAAAACTCTCTTCATCCTCAAGAGTAATCCTGCAGCAGGGCCCTGAGCAGGTTCTAAGTCTGTGGCTCTGAACAAGACCTTCCTTTCCTACCTTATCTGTCTCTAGACTTGAAGGCTGGTGGTTAAAGTGTTCCTACTTGTGCACCAGCCCTGCCACATTGGCATGAATGCCAAATTCCCAAACAGGTAACCAAGAAGATAGTGCTCAGGACATGCCATAGGGGACATGTGCTCATAGACTGAACAACTCTTCACCCTGAGTTCACTAGAGCCCTGAGGGCAAGTGTCACTTCCAGATATCAACCCTCATATTTAGGCTGAGGTATGGCTTTATTCTTCACGTGGGGCTTTATCTCCCTCAGATTAACTCATGTTGAAGGAGGAATCAAAGCTTATTGCAAATGGAAATCACCTAAACTAGTTAGTATAAGCTGATGCCTATAGTGCACAACAAGTGACAGCCAAGTGACAAGGGACATCAGAACCTTTAAGTACCCTACATTCAAACCAAGAAGTGTATGTTCCATTATTTATTTACTTACTTTAGATATGATCTCACTATGTAGCCCTGGCTGTCCTGGAACTCACTCTGTAGACCAGGCTGGCCTCAAACTCACAGAGATCCGGTTGCCTCAGCCTCCCAAGTGCTGGATTAAAGGTATATGCTACCACATCCAGCCCATATCTATTATCTTTATATGAGAGATAATTATCTTCCATACTTATTAAACATTTTTTAAAACAGGGACATGCACATGTGAGTGCAGGTATCTTTGGAGTCCAGAAAAGGGTGTCAGATCCTAGATCTCCTGGAGTTAGAGTTGCAGGCAGCTGTTAGGTCACTTGATGTGGGTACTGGAAATCAAACTTGGGTCTTGTAAAAGAATACTATCTACTCTTAACTGCTGAGCCATCTTTCCATACCCCATAACAGATTCTTAGGGCTGTGGATAGGACTTAGGTAGATGGTTAGCATGTGTAAAAACCTGGGTTCCATCTCTAGCACAGAAAGAAAAAGAGCGCAAGGGAGATGTGTGTCAGGTATAAATACAAATTAAGATTTTCTTTAGAAAAAAAAGGAACTACCTCCTCCTAGGGTTTGCATTTATAAAATAATTTCAACATACACTGAAAATTACTAATGTATTATCATTCTATTGGGAAACTTAAAATCAGCAGTATATTCATAGGTTCTGTGGTAAGAAAAGGGGTATATTTTCATTTAGAAGAGTCAGTTGTAACTGAAAGGGTAAAGAGATGATCTTTATGGAGGTTTGTCTGTCATGGGGATGCACAGGATAGGCAGTTTCCCAAAGCCCAATAGGTTTGACGGGAGTGATTCAGGTCTCTTAACATTAAAAGAACATTTGTGGCCGAGCAGTGGTGGCACACGCCTTTAATCCCGGCACTTGGGAGACAGAGGCAGGTGGATTTCTGAGTTTGAGGCCAGCCTGGTCTACAAAGTGAGTTCCAGGACAGACAGCCAGGGGTACACAGAGAAACCCTGTCTTGAAAAAACCAAAAACCAACCAAACAAACAAAAAGGACATTTATGGATGTCATGACGACTTCATCAAAGCAGAATTATGGCAGCTGCTCATCTGTTTCCAGTGGCTTTTGACAACTGAGTTTTGGAACTGAAAGCTTCTTGCACTGGGCACCTGGGAGTGGTATTATATAGTGATCAGATAAGTGAGAAGCTGACTGTAAGCTAGGCTTCCTACATCTCTGTGGGAGAGGAGGATAGATAACTACCCTGGTGATCTGCTCGTGAGACACACCCCTGTGAATGGACAAGAAGAATCTGTGTTATAGTATTGCAGTGAGAATTTTGGTTTCTTTAAAAACACACACACAAGCTGGAGAGATGGTTAAGGGCATTGAATTGCTCTTCCAGAGGTCCTAAGTTCAATTCCCAGCAACCACATGGTGGCTCACAACCGTCTGTAATGGGATCTGATGCACTCTTCTGGTGTGTGTCTGAAGATGGCTACAGTGTATGCAGATAAATAAAAATAACTAAATAATATTTAAAAACAAAAGGCACACACACAAAAATAGGAATGTACTTTCATTTTAATACCAGGTGTGGGGGTGTGGAGCTGCTTCAGACTGTCTGCAGCAGCTGTCTATGATTTGCCTCCTGCTCTAGCAGAGGCATGATTTTGTCAGCTGCAGATAGTTGCTACAATTGTGTGATACTTGGAATTGGGGGTAATTTTCTGAGAGTCTGTAGATGCTGGGCCCTGAGAGGCGGAGTAGGGGTTGTTAGTTGTTGGTCTCCATTTGTTATGTAGTCATTCGCAAAGAAGAGACAAGAAGTTAGACATCCTGATGGTGATACCCCAAGGAACTCAACACCCCTAATCAGCAGGCAGTAGATGTTGCTCCCGGTTCTAATCCCTGACTTTATTCAGGGATCTCTTTCCTTTCCTTTCTATCCCTTTTCCTTCTTATTTAGTGTTAGGGGATTAAAAGGGTGGAAGAAAGAAGAACCCACAAAGTAGCTAAAACAAGTAACATTAGATAGGGCCATAGAAGAGCATCTCACCATCACCAGGACACAGATGCCAAGTCAGTATAAAAAAGGGCTGGGGAAACAAACAGTTGTTTGGGGTGGTTGCTGCCACACCGTACTAATGATATAGAAGAATCATAAACTTCAGTGGCTTTTCTCTTCCTACAAATTCTCTGGTGCCTGCTTCACCCACAGCTCATTTACTTTAAGATACTTCGGGGGGGGGGGTTGTTGTTTATTTAGTTTGTGAGACAGGATAGGGTTTCTCAATGTAATCCTGGCTGTCCTGGAATTCACCGTGTAGTCCAGGCTGTCTTGAACTCAGATTCTCCTGTGTCTGTTTCTTGAGTGCTGGGGATTAAAGGTGTTCGCTGTCACACTATCGATACTTCGGTTTTGAATAGAAACACTTCAACAAGCTCCACAACAGTGGTCACTAAAACAGCCTGCATTCACTCTAGATTCCAGTCTGAATATACCAATCTGCTAAGGTTGCATTACCTGAATAGTTGACAAGGACCTATGAAATTCTCCACTCAAACTCTCAGGACATTGTGAACAGTGCAGATATATAATGAGTCCAAAGAATGGAGGGTGGCAGCTGAAGGACCTGTCTTATGCCAGTCAACAAGGTGCCTGACCTTTCTGTTGTGTGTCACTTTAAACCACAGACCCAACACAACAAGTGGAGTTTGACTCCACACCAAAGCTGAGGAATGAGAAACCCGTAACACCGGAGGCTCCAGCTGGTGCCCACATACCCAAACAGAGACAGCAAGTGTGAAGTGTGTGCTAGCTCTGCTAAGTCCAGTTAGCCAGGCAGTGAGGCCATGGGACCCGACCTCTCCAACAGAAGAACCCACTACGGACAGAAACCCCTCAGATGTGAGAGGCAGGAGTGTGATGTACAGTGATGCTGGGGGAGAAGTGACAGGCACCCTTGCTCAGTCATGTGCAGCCTTCACTTTTCAACCGTTAATGTCATACACTGGCAGTAACAGAACTCTGTCTATCCAGCATTGATGTTAAGTTAAAGGGTTCTTAGCCATAAGTTACAACCAGGGCTGAAGAGATGGCTCAGCGGTTAAGAGCATTTGGTGCTCTTGAGTAGGACCTGAGTTTGTTTCCCAACGCCTGCACCACCTTTAACACCAGCTCCAAGGAACACGATGCCTTCTTCTGGCTTTCTTGGGCATGCAGTGGTATACATTCACATACACATACATGTAAATAAAAATAATAAAAACAATTTTTTAAAATGTTTTAAAAGCCATAGGAAAACAGCACACCTTAAAATGCACAAGAACTGGGAGCTCAAAGCTGCCAGGTACTGACTTAATTTGCTGCTTGATGTACTGAGGTAAGGAACAGACTGGGTAGAGTGTTTCCTTTGGCCCTATAGAGCTCTTTCATGAAGACTATTGATTTAATGAAAATGTCAAACCCTGACTAGACTAGCAGAGCATGCCTACAGTCCCAGAACTAAAGAAGTAGAAGAAAGAAGATTCCAAGTTCAAAGTCAGCTTCAACAAAGTCTCAACAAACAAATCTGGTTTAGAGCTAGTGTTCTTGTCACATTCCAACATGCTGGTTCTGTGCACTTTCACACTCAGGGCTGGTGACCTAGAGACTCATTACCTGCAACTTCAAGTCACTCCCTACTAGATGGCCTCCAATAGTGTGAATAGCTTCTAGCTTTAGGCTCTTCTCCCTGGGCATATTCCTTGTCTTAGTCAGGGTTTCTATTCCTGCACAAAACATCATGACCAAGAAGAAAGTCAAGATTGGGGAGGAAAGGGTTTATTCAGTTTACACTTCCACATTGCTGTTCATCACCAAAGGAAGTCAGGACTGGAACTGAAGCTGGACAGGAAGCAGGAGCTGATGCAGAGACCATGGAGGGATGTTACTTACTGGCTTGCTTCCTCTGACTTGTTCAGCTTCTTCTTTCCTTCCTTCCTTCCTTCCTTCCTTCCTTCCTTCCTTCCTTCCTTCCTTCCTTCTTCTTTATTCTTCTTTTTTAAAATTTATTTTTAATTGGTTATTAATTATTTATTTACATTTCAGATGTCCCCCCATTCCCCATCCCCCCCAGAACCCTCTATTCCCGTCCCACTGCGGATCGCTTCATGGACGGTGTGCCCCACACCCATGCCACCCCCAATACCCCTCACAGCCCTCGAATTCCCCCACACATGGGGATCAGCCGTTCATGGGACCAAGGACCTCCTCTCCCACCAAAATGCCTGACAAGGCCAAAGCTCAGAAGGAAAACCAAAGTATGGTGCATCTTAGGAGAACAAAATACTCACAGAACAAATAGGAGATAAAGTGTGGAGGAGAGACTGGAGGAGGAACCATCTGAAGACTGCTCTACCTGGGGATCCAGGTATCCATCCCATGTACAGTCACCACACAGAGACACTATTGTGGATGCCAGAAAGTGCATGCTGACAGGAGCCTGATATACCTGTCTCCTGAGAGGCTCTGCCAGAATCTGAATATACAGAGGCAAATGCTTGCAGCTAACCATTGAACTGATCATGGGGTCCCCAATGGAGGAGGTAGAGAGAAGACTGAAGGAGCTGAAGAGGCTGGCAGCCCCATGGGAAGAGCGACAAAACCAACCAACCAGAGCTCCCAGGGCCTAAACTGCCAGCCTGGGAGCACACATGGAGGGACCCATGGTTCCAGCTGTATATGTAGTGCAGATTGCTTTCTTATAGAACCCAAGACTACCAGCCCAGGGATGGTACCACTCACAAGGAGCCCTCCCTCTTTGATCACTAATTGAGAAAATGCCTTACATCTGGATCTCATGGAGGCATTTTCTCAACTGAAGCTCCTTTCCCTGTGATAACTCTAGCTTGTGTCAAATTGACACAAAACCAGCCAGTACATTCCTGGAAAAAAAAAATCTGTTGTTTGAATGACACTTCAGATGTAAACATTCCTCTCAAACATCAAATGCTTTGGCCACATTCAAACTTCATCTCACTTTTTTTTCTCACATCTGACTTAATTTCAGTTAAACATTTTATTTGAATTTCCTTTACGTGGGCTATAGAGCAATGGGAATGAAGCTTGCTCAGCATGTTTTTCCAGGCCTTGGGTTCAATTGCCAGCACCATAAAATAATAATGAGGAGGATAGTAATAAAAACACTAATAAAAATGTTTTTGCTTAAAAATGTCACAAATAGATCTCAAAGCCCAACTATTCAGATTCTTTTGCTAGTGACCCACAGACCCTATGGACTTGGAAGAGACTATGGGTATAAAGACTTCTCTCATGATCTTTTTTCTACAACTCTAAGGGGAAAACATTCTGAACAAATATGGCACAGAAAAGATACAGTGACTAAACTCATCCACCAGCAAGACACAAACATAAACCACGAGAGGCCCCTGTACTAGAGTGGCCACAATCACAATGCACAGACGGAAAGCAACGGGAAGCTTCATAGGCTGCTGAAGGGAATAAGGACACAACCATTTTAGAAAGTATCTTGAAGAGTTGAGCCAGATTAGAGACACCTGTAATTCCAGCATTTATAGGCTGGGGCAGGAGGGTCATAGGTTCTAAGTCAGCCTGGGCTATAGAGCAAGATCTAGTCTTTAAAGCAATACCTTGTCTCAAAACATCAAAAGAGACAACAAAAATGCCCAATGCCACATAATCAAGTCAGGAACAATGAAATCTGAGTATGATCAAAAAGACGAATGCACAAATATCAGTTCTAGTCAACAGCTGGATTTGAAAATGGCCCCAATGCCCTTTGAGAGGTGAAGAGACAGACCCAAGAGAACATCCATCAACAGATCCTGCTCAGCAAAAGGGAGGCCTATATTCCTGAAGGGGTTCCCTGCACACCCTCCATGTTCCCGCCACAGAAAGATGGTTGCTAACATAAGTGTGCTGATCTGAGGAAGCTAAACTGAAGGAGGGCAGGTACCTCCACAAGAAGAGCTTCAAGAGGGTGTCCCAGCCTGAGGTGAAATGAGGAAGGAGTAATGAAAGCTCATAGGAAACATCTGATAGAATAAGGAAATCATCAAATTACACTTTATGCAACTGCAGTTGGAGACGTGTGTGTGTGTGTTAAAAATGATATTTCAATACAGCTGATGAAAAAAAATTGGCAGCCCAGGGCCTCATGAATAGCAGTTAAGAATTCACAGCTGAGCTACACACCATCAACACCCATTCATTTAATTATTTTTATTCTGAGACAGGATCTCACTAAGTTGCCCATGTTGTCCTATAACTTTTTCCCCACTTTGGTTTTTCTGAGACAGGGTTTCTCTGTGTAGCCCTGGCTGTCCTGGAACTCACTCTGTCGACCAGGCTGTCCTCAGACTCAGAGATACACCTGCCTCTAGCTCCTGAGTGCTGGGAGAGTGCACTTAACCTAGCAAGGATGACAGGTGTGCGCCACAATGTCTAGCAGAGAAGTCTATAAAGTTCTTGTTCAGCTGTGATAGGCTGAACTGTGCCCCCCAAACTTAGGAAAATTCCACAGAATGTGACCATATTTGGAAATAGGTCATCTTGATGTAATTGGTTAGGGTTAGGCCATGAGCATGGGTGCCTGATCCCATATGATTAATAGTAATGCCTTTTGAGAAGGAAAAGCAGAGAGTGCCTGTATGGACACAGACATGCCACAGGCTCAGGAGCAGTGTTCCCAGCGCTTTCATAAATGCAGCCTCTAAGGACCAAGGGAGCAGAAAGTTCTGTGACTCACAAATTCAAGTTGTGGCATTTATGTCAGCCATATGACACTCCTACCAAGTAGCCACTCAATACCAGGGAAAGCAAAGGCTGCCTTGCTTAATCTCTCCCAGAAAAAAAAAAAAAAAATCCCTCTACATAGTCCTGCATGTACCACAGCCAGAGCCAAGCAAACCTGGATTGAGTCAGTCCTCTCCACACACTGAGATATTTAGAAGGCTCGTTTTCCTTCTGAAAACACAAGATGAAGCCTCAAGTGACATGACACGGCTGTGTAAAGCGAATTCCATTACATCACATTATTGCTGCTCACAGTAGTACTAAAAAAAGTTAAATACGCACCAGGCATGGAGGTGAATGCCTGAAATCCTGAGTACTAACTCAGGAGAGGCTGAGGCAGGAGGATTAAAAGTGTGAGACTAACTGGGGATCTATGTTAAGTTCAAGGCTGGAAAGAGAGAGGCTGGCGGAGGGAGGGAGGGAGGGAAGGAGAGATACTCCAAATGCAGTAACTGATTAGCTGTCATGAGACAGTGAGACAAGGGCCTCACCCACATTTTCTCCTGGGAACAGAAACTGGTTCATCACCCAGTGGAGAACTTTGCTTCCACTCTGAAGCCAGTGTGATCTGAAACACAAACCTGTACCTGATGCCTGCCCACTCCTCTTCCCCATACACCACTTGCCCTTCCCTCTTCCTCTTGGTGCTACCCTTTCTCAGTTCCCTCTGCTCTGGCCTGGCTTCTCATGCTGGGGCTACCTTGTTCCTCCCTCTTCACCGACCTGCTTTCTGTCACATCCTCTCTAGGGGTGCACCCCACCCAGATCACTTCAGTTGCTTCTCCTTTCTCACTCTCTTATGATAATATTGGGTAACTTTTGGAGTATTTCTTTTCAGTTAGGGGTTTAATTTTCTTCCCTACTTGCTTTGCCCACCCCCCAGGACTCAGGCCATGGAAGACCATCTGGATGAGGCAAGGGAGGAGCTCTAGGTCTTATCAGCACCATCCAGCTCCAACCAGGTAGATAACCTTGATGATGCACCTAAGCCTATAGCAGAACTGGGTGGAGACCATGCCCATTCCACCTGCCAGGCCAACTCCAGCAAAGGATTGAGCCAGCTTGAGAGGGGTCCAGAAAGTACAGAATAGAGAATGCAAAAGAGACAGGAAACAGCTTCCAAGTGAAAGTGGTAGGAGGTTTTAGAAGTCACCACCGTGAGATTCATAACCTTGAAAGGCCCTTCCAACTGTGACCCTCCCTGTGATTGCTACTAATAGACAGAATGAGGCTAAAGCCTTTCCTTGGCCTCCAGGAATGGAGAAAAACTGACCACCCAGCATCCTGCTAAGGGCCATGTCATTAAGTAGTATGTGTGGCTATTGTGGCCCAGTGTTCCTCCCTTGCAAAGTTCAGACAGAACTGCCCCATAGATCTCATGTGGGTCAGTGCAAGGAACAACAAAAGAGCTGCCTAAAGCTCCATCTCAGATGGTTAGGAAGCATAGAAGTGGCAAAGACAGATACCAGGCTGCCTGAAGACACCCTAAAATGAGGTCACGAATAGCAATGGTCAAGGAGCTGGGAGACAAGAGAGCTGTCAGGTATCAAGTGGTTGAGGCTCTAGTCTCAACATGGGAAATCAGTTGAATTCTGTTACCTCAAGGGATATTGGAGCCATAGAAAGCCACTAGGCAAGGCCATGCATAATATCCTCACTCAGGCTCTGACTCATAGAAAAGTAGCCCCAGAGATTAGAAAGGACCAGCCTAGAACAGACCCCTGCTCCTGCCTCATCAACTAGGACCACTGGGAATTGCCAGTTCTGCCCCCTGGCTAAAGGGAAATTGTTGTAGGGAAATTTCTCTGCTTTGTAGAATTGGAAAGGGAACGATGTCCTTCTGTGAGTCATAGGATCCAAGTATCCCTTTTAGTCTAGAATCTAACTTCTATGCCTCCACCTTTAGACCATACCTAAGTTCAAAGGCTCATATCATCTGTTGATGTACAAAGGTAAGAATGGGACACATCGATGGGCGGTGGTGGTCACGCCTTTAATCCCAGCCTTGGAGGCAGAGGCAGGCGGATTTCTGAGTTCGAGGCCAGCCTGGTCTACAGAGTGAGTTCCAGGACAGCTGGGCTACACAGAGAAACCCTGTCTCGAAAAACCAAAAAAAAAAAAAAAAAAATGGGACACATCCTTCTAGCAGCAAGACACTGCCTCATGCTCTAGGAAGCCCTCCAGGCATGTATGTCAGCCACTTTGTCCTTAAGCAGACAGCACACTCAGTATACAATCCTTCACTATCCACCAGTAACACTTCAGCCTGGGGACCATATCCTAAGGACCATATCTAACACCACACAGGCTCATTTCATACAAAAACCCACAAAACCTTGTTCACATTAAACCTGAAATATTGAAACCTTCCATTTTAGGTACTTACAGAAACAAAATAAGATGGAAAATTCTTATACCAAAGAGAAGACGTGAAGGTGGGAAAAGTCCTACCGCTAAGCTAGGTGACTAGAAGCCTGGAACAGTTGAGCCCAGTGACCTCACACAAGGCAGAGTCAAAACTCTTATTGGTTACTGTTTTTGAGAGCACATCTGTTGCTGTCATGGTTTAAGCCCTGTTTTAAAGGGTTTTTTCAAACTAACCTGATACCTAAGAATGGAACCTTATTTAAGTAGATTTGACCAAACTAAGATTGACAATCCCACCCAGATGTGACTAGTATCCTTATAGAAAGGGGAACTCAAAACACAGATGCATAGGAGGAAGGATGCTTTGCAAACCACAGAAGCACAGGCCTAAGAGAGAATGTTCCTGTCACACTCCAACCTTGGCCCTCTGGCTACCAGAGCCAGTCAAGAGTTCCAAGTTCGCACTGGAAGCCCCTAGTTTGTGAGAATCTCCAGGGCCTTAGACAAAAGCTACAGAGTGATTTTATTAGAAAAAAGCTGATCAGGGTCAAGTGTGGGCATGCACATCTAAAATCCTAGCAGTTGGAAGGTAGAGGCAGGCAGATTCGTGACTTCTAACATACTCTGGGCTACACAGTAAGGTACTGATGGGATATGTATCTCAATGGAATACTTGCCTCAACTGCACACTCATACCCAAAAATCTTTGGTTTTTTTTTTTTTTATTTTAAAATTTTATTTTTATTTCATGTGCACTGGTGTTTTGACTGCAAGTATGTCTGTGTGAGGAAGCTGGATCCTCTGGAACTGGAGCTACAGAGAGTTGTGAGCTCTCATGTGGGTGCTGAGTTTGAACCCAGGTCCTGGAAGAGCAGCCAGTGCTCTTAACTGATTTGAGGGCCCCAGTCTCCCAAATTTTTAAAAATGACCAAAGAAAGTGTAGGTGCCAGCCATGTAACAAGATGGTGTCAGTCTAACAAGGTGAAAAGCCCATTTCCAAACAGCTAAATGTTATAAAGGCAACTTGGGATCCTGGTCACTCAGACTCAAGTAGGATTCAGCAGGAAGTTAGTCACATTCCAAGATCACTGTGCTTGCAAGTGAGTGATGAGGTCTGAGACTTTTCACTTTTTTCCTAGAAACCACACTAGCTGAAAATGTAGCTATGTTGGAAGGATGCTTCCATAGTATGCACGAGTCCCAGCACCACATAAACCAAGCAGAGCATCACACACCTATGATCCCAGCCCTTGGGAGAGAGAGGCAGGAGATTGAAAAGTTCAAGGATATCTTTATCTATATATTGAATTCAAGGCCAACCTGAGTTATATGACACTCTATCTTAAAATTAAATACATACATACAGACATACAGACACAGAATTTCAAACAAATAAGATTTCAGCTGCCCTAGCTGGAAGCACAGAAATCCATTTGTATTCAGATACTGTTGGCAGAAATGCTCTAGTGCTTGATTAGCAGCCTAGGACCCACAAGTACCTGTCATGATCCCACAGCAATTAGACCTTTTGTTTCAAAAGTTCCCGATGGACAGGCACAGGCACAGGCCTCTCAGCCACAGGTGCTCATCAGATCACAGACACTGAATGGACGAACAGTAAGCAAACAGCATTCTAACACAAACCAATCCTTTTCATCTCTGGCTTATGATTAATGAGCCTTCCATTTCCATGGTATACACAGACTGTATAGCAAGATCCAATGCAAAGGGAAGAAGGAGAAAGGAAATTAATGAAGGAGAGAAAATGAAAGACAGAGAGCAAGCAGGTTCAGTCTCTTTGAGGGGAGCAAGATTCAAAAGCTCTCAGTGGGGTACCCACCTGAGGTCATCCCCTGAAGTCTGCAGTTCTTGCCTCAGAAATGGAAATTGTATGTACATACTTCAGTGGTGCTGGGTTCCAAGAACCCTTAATTCCTTTTCATTATAATCAAAGAAACAATGAAGCCAACCATGGGACCTAAGCCTCCTAGGGTAAGAGCAAACCCATTCAATGTTCCACCTAAGTCTGATAAAAGAAAAAGACATGAGGGATACCTTTAGCTGCCAAACTTGTAGTTTTAGCCGGGTGCCAGACAAGCCCCAAGGTCTTCTTCATTCTCTTTGTTTTGTTTTTGAATTTAAGGTTTTATTGTGAGACCTCAGCTGGCCTGGTACTCATTATGTAGTATAGTATAGGTTTCTCTCAAACTCATGGCTATCCTCTTGCTTCAGTCTCTGAAGCACTGGAATTACAGGTATACACCACCATGCCTGGTTTATCCTTGACCCCTTGTTCTGTTATTATTTATTTTTAAGATATATTTTATTATTTGTGTTTATGTGTATGTGCCTGTCTAATATTAGGCACACATAAGTACAGGTGCCCACAGGCCACAGGTTATCAGATCTCCTGAAACTGGAGATGACAAAACATGACACAGGTTTTGTGAATCAAATTAAAAAAGCAGTATATCAGCTTAACCACTGACCCATCCATTCTCTCCAACCCTTGATGTTTTTTAAGACAGGATTTCATGTAGGCCATGCTGGTCTCAAACTCAAACCTATGGCTGAGGCTTCGAACACTGATCCTCCTGCCTCCACCTCTGGAAATTCAGGCACATGCCAACACTTATAGGTTTGTTTTATTCTTTTAAGGTCAAAGTTAATTCTAAAACTGACAGCTTAGCTTAATTTAATGTTAAAACCTTAAATAAACACCTAAAGAAATCAGGAACAATGTACCAGACTATAAGAAAAGATCTCCATGAGGTCTAAATGCATGTTGCTGATCAGAAGTGAAGTGAGGTCTTAGGTTTTGGTTTTTTTTTTTATTGGAAATTCTATTTACATTTCAGATGTTCTCCCCTTACCCCATTCCCCCCCCCAGGAAATTCCTATCCCTTCCCCCCTCCTCTTGCTTCTATGATGGTGTACCCCCACCTACCCTCCCCCGTACCTCACCTCCCCACCCTCGAATAACCCCCCCATGACGTCCAGCCTTCATGGGACCAAGGATCTCTTCTCCCACTTATATATAGCTCCCTTGCATATATAGCTGGAGCCATGGGTCCCTCCCTAAGCGCTCCCAGAGGTCTTAGGTTCTTAAAGATGGTGGTACACCACCCAGTGCTGTGCCTTCTTGTCCTGGGTCAGCCACTTTGGGGATAGAATGCACTAACATGTCCCTACCTCTGGCCCACTGACTCTAACTTTGGTACTCTACAAAGGAAACAACCCCAAACCTCCATTGTTCTAAGAACTACTGTCTAACAGGGAAAATAAAAACTCCCAAATTCCCAACAATCAGAAAATGGCTGAGAACTCCAACTGGAGGAGCACAGACTGCTGTTTGTATCAATGCTCAGCAGTTCATGTGGAGTTAATTGCACAGAAACCAGAAGAGACAGAGAACATGTGTGAAGTGGAAACTTAAGGGTTCTTTCAAAGCAGCTGTGTTGGATGGTGTTTTGTTAGGGCAAACACATGGAGTATTTTTCTAAGGTGGATACAGGTGAAAAGCTAAGCCAGACTCATGAAGAAACTAAAGTAGACACTGATGAAAGGGTGTTCTGCTAAAGCAAGCATGTGAAAGGACACAGATGAAAGATTCTTCACTAAAAACACATATATCCTACCTTACATTACATAGTTCCACCTTACATTACATAGTTGAGCTCTATTTGTTGGGACTTCATAGAGAGAAACACTGAAAAAGTTCTGGTGATGTACAGTTTCTTGCCACTTCTGTGGACTGGACTGATTGACAAAATGATGTCAGCTGAGACAGGTGCACTTACTGAGGCTAGACATGTGCTAGAGGCAAGACCCATAGAGGACAGGTGATGTTTGGAGGGAGTATAAAAAAAGATTAAATGGACAATGATGGAGGCTTGTTGGTCTCAAGTCTTCACGGAGCTTCGTTTTGCCGAGAGAGGCACAGCTGAAGACTTCTGGCATTTCTGCTGGCCCCTCCTGCTACTGGCTCATGTCGAGGCTAAGGCCTGGCCATCTCTGCTAAGTAGTGCCACCGCTACTGATTCTTCGTGTTTACTATCCCGAATCTACCGAACTAGACTACTGATATATCTGTGAAGTGTTTGTGAGTGGATTGAGCTGCCTCTATGTGAACTAAACTGCCCATTTCCAGACAACACAGATGGGAGTTGCTCCAAAGAACCATTTCTAAACAGGTCCACTTCCCCCATATCCTTTCTTTTCCACTACCTCTGGTGGGTGGTGGCTAAAAAGGAAGTTAAAACAGTTAATAACCATTATTTAAAATATGATTTAAAATTTTTAAATGATGAGAGAGAATGAGAATATGTGTATGTGGGGGGGTGTGGTGTCCCCCTTCCCCTCTAGGTGAGATAGGCCTGTCAAACTCAAGACATTTGCTTCAACCCTTTTCTCTGGAAAAGAAAGTTCCTTATTCATGAAGAAAATCAAAAGATATGACCACCAAGTGAGATGTCAGTGCCCAGGAGGTTAAACCCAACACCTTATTCCTCCTGTGAGGGCTGGAGCTGGGAAGGCCAGGCAGAGCCTGTACCTGTGACTTCCCACAAACTTCCCTACCATGAAGGCCATGGGTCAGGTGAGGCTTGCTGCCCTCGTGCCACCTAGAATCCAAAGTTATCATGGGGCAGCATCTTTCCTGAAAAGACAGAGACTGGTTTCCCTACCTGCCCCTCACAGAGAAGCTGCCAAAGCACTGACTTCCCAGAACAGACAGAAATTCCCCTGCAGGCCTGTGGGTAGCTCTGGCAGGATGTACCCTCACCACATGTCTGGTGCAAGGTTTCCGGGAGCCCCATGCCCAAAGCCACAAGTAATATGACAGCCAAAATGTCTCAGTTCCTACAGAATTTATGGTATACAGTTTAGGTCCAGATTGATAGCCTGTGAGTCACCTGGGTATTCAATATCCAAGGACTTTAACCTGCCTGGGTCAGCAGGCAATGGCATTTAACAGGATTCTGTGATGGCTGAGTCAGGCACTTCCTTAACTCAGCTCCTCCCTGCTCAGAAGACAGCTCCCTTCCTGCCACACGGTGGATCAGAGAGTGGACCACACTATGAGCAAGCCCACTTTCTCCCGGGGGTTCCAGGGTTCCTGGAACCAAACCCTACACCTCAAGGCCATGTCTGGTTCATCAACTCTACTTTTCTGGAAGAACTGAATATGTGTGTTGAGACCCAGTGCTTGTTATGGATAAAGACCATGTGTCTGGAAGGAAAAAAAAAAAAAACAGCAAAAATAGGTCTTAATTCCAAAATGAGAAGGATACATGAAAATATTCAAAAGAAACAATCCAGTACATCTCAAAGTAAATGTTTAGTGCTGACCACTGAAGTAGCCATCTTTTCATAAGAAAATTTCCACTAGTTGGAAAATACTACATTTAAGTAAAATTACACA
This sequence comes from Mastomys natalensis, assembly GCA_021653895.1. NCBI lineage: Eukaryota > Metazoa > Chordata > Mammalia > Rodentia > Muridae > Mastomys > Mastomys natalensis. The sequence continues at coordinate 20,788 of JAJTUV010000110.1, read as the reverse complement.
TCCGACTCTTCTACTGAAAGGGGAGAGCAGGTGTGAAGACTCACTCCTGTAACCCCAGTGCTTCCAGAGTAGAGGAAGAAGGTCATCCAAGGCCATCCTGAGTAACAGAGCCACTTGGAGGCTAGTTTTGATAAGGCAGCAGGAGAAGGAGAAGCAAACCTAATTTGTGCTTTTGGTAAAAATTAAATAGAAACCAAATGAAAATGAGAGAACTGAGATATGTTTGAGGTTTAAAAAAATTTCACAAGACATCCCTATGCTTTATTAGCCAATAGCAAATTTAGAATTTTTCAAAGAAAACAAGTTTTTGAACCTATTTTAACACTTGAATAACATCACATAGGTGATAATTTGTTTAAAAAATCTATACGAGTCTCCTCAAAAAAAGACACATGCATATTGTTTCCTTATCTTCTGGCTAGAGTATAAAGGCATAAATATTTTTTGAAGTAGGACCAGGGCAGATGAGATGGTTCAGTGGGTAAAGGTGCTTGCCACCAAGCCTGACACTCAAGTTGAATCCCTGAGACATGCTCACAAGGGAGGGGAGAAGGGAGACAGGGGATGGAGTAGAGGGGAGAGGAGAGAAGGGGGAGGGTGTAGAAGAGAGAGAAAGGTGAGGGGGAAGAGGAGAGAAAGGGGAGAGAGGAGGGGAAGGAAGAGAAGAGAATAAGAAAGATATAATTGAGGGTGAGGAAATTAGCAGGTAAAAGTACTTGCTATGCAAGCCTAAGGACCTGAGTTCAAATCCCCAGCACACATATAAAAAGCTGGGCATGGCTACATATCCCTGTAACCCTAATGCTGTGGAAGATAGAGAGAGGAGAACCATTGGGATTGCTGGCTACCAGTTTAGTTTAGCTCCAGGTTCTGTAAGAGATTATTTCCCAAAAGAATAAGGCAGAGAGTAATGGAATGGGAACTGGACATTGGCTTCTGACCTCTGCACATGCACATATACCATATATGCAAATAGATTTTAAAACTTTTTTAAAAGATACATTAACTTGGAGTTCAAGTGAAATGTTATTACCACATATCTACAGAAGGACCTGCCCACTAAAGGTGAGTTTGTACTTCCCTTTGATACTACTCTAGCCCAGGACACTTGCTCCAGGTCACTATGTCATGAACTTCAGACAGAGAACCGACAGGACAGATTCCTTAACAACAAAGAGGGAATTTTCCCAGAATAAAAGAAAGTTCAGAGGCCCCACCCTACTGCGAGACAGTCTGAGAAACAGAGACTCAACCCGGGCATGTTCAGTGTGGGGCAAGCAGGCTTCTGGGTGTTTTACTATGCTAGACCTGCAGGGTATAAAATATTCAAAGGCAAAACTGAATGTCTGAGATTTGTTTAAATTACTCAAGGAAAAGAGACAAGTGGGACAGAGCAGAGTCCCAGGAGTCACTGCAGCTGGGGACAGGGACACGTCTGCTAAGTTTGTGTTCATTCAAAAACGTCTAAAGCTTTAAAATTATATATATTTATGCAAGAAGCACCATGCCATGGCATGGGCGTACAGGTCAGAGGATGACTTGCTGTTGTCCTGGTTCTCCTTCCACCATGTGGGTTCTGGGAATCAAACTTAAGTCTTCAAGCTTGGCACCTAGCACCTGTACCAGCTGAGCTCATCTCACCAGCCTATCTAAAACTTTTCATTTTTTTTTTAATACAACTAAGTTATAAATAAATGTCACATTATAAAACTGGGAAAGTATGTAATCAAGTGATAATAGCAAATGTGTCAGACTCTTTCTAATCTGGTCCCTGATTGTACAGCTATGATCCTCATCTTCTAGGCACCTGCCCGTAACCTACCCGTATCTGCAGAAGGATCTACCTTGCTTAATCCTTCACCTCAAGCCAGGGCCACATTCAAAGTAACCCTCAGAGATAGCAGGCCCACTGCTACAGTCCAAGGAGTGCTGCACGCTGGACCGTAGGAGTCCATTTAGACAAGCTACATACTCACAGCTAGCCATGGCTGCTGCCTTGGAATACTTTTAAAATTCTTTATATATAAAGTCAAGTTCTCTCCTTCCACTTTTACATGGGTTCCATGAGCATGCCTTCTACAGTTCCAAGGATGAAACTCAGGTTGGCAGACTTGCACAGCAAGCATTCTTAACTGCTGAGCCATCTCTTCAGCCCCACTCCCTACTCTTTTTTAAAAAACAAAAACAAAAAAACAATGTCTCACATAGCCTAGGTTAGCCCCAAACTTACTCCATAGCCAAGGATGCTGTCTAACCCTTCTGTCTTCATCTTGTAAGAGCTGAGATTATAGGTGAGGTGTGTGCTACCACAACTGGTTTAGTATTTGTTTGATTTTGTTGTTGTTGGAGACAGGCTTTCATTACTAACTTTCTGGCTGACCTAGAACTCCGAGATATCAGCCTGTCTCTGTCTCCCAGGTGCTGGGATTAAAGGCATGTGTCAAAACACCTAGCCCACCACAACTCATTTTTATAGGGTGTTGGGGATCAAATGCAGCTCTTTAGGTATATTAGGCAAGTACTTCACCAAACAAGTTACGTATGCAAACCTGGAAAACTTTATATCCATTTGTATTTCAAAGTTGAGTGTTGGTTCCACCACACGAAATTTTATTTTATATTCCTATATTACAAACAAAATCTTTCCAAGTTTCCATAACGATACTTCAGGATTTGCTGTTCATTTCCAGGGAAGATATTTAAAATGCTATTTGGGGGCTGAGAACCCAGTTTAATCATAGAACACTTGTCTAGCATGTGTCAAGGCCCTGAGTTTGATCCCTAGGACCATATACACACTCACACAAAATAATTTTCTGAAAGAGGCTGCAAGGATGTATCTGCTTCCCAAGGAAGAAAAAGACCCAGGAACCTGTTATGATCTGGTGGCCCAGATGAAAGCAAGTACATGAGCAAGACAAACATGGGGACCTGTACCCTGTCTGGATAAGGATTCATGCACAGTCTCAATAGCTCAGCTGCCTCCAAATGTCTGCCAGTACTCTGGTTCCAGGTCTACTCATTACACCCAAAGTGTCAATAAATCTCATTGCTCCTTGCTCCTTCCTCTGCTGCATCTCCCAGGGCCCTGTCAATAAAAGAGACACTACAATCTGTCTTTACATCATTGCTACCCCTGCCATAGTGTCTAGTTCAGTGTTCACTGCTGACCCCCAAGCTGAAAACCCTGCTTGCTGCAGGCTTGTGGAACACACAGGTTTATAGTACATATTAGCTGATTTGTTGCTTAACTGCCATCTTTGCTGTAAATAACAAGACCATCGAGGATATCATGGCTGATGAAGGTGACAGCTAATATCTGGAGAGGCCCTGATAAATGCTAGACTAAGCAATTTATATACGAAAAGTGCCAGACTCCAACAGGTCTGTGGAGGCTCTGACCTCCAGCAGTTCTAAATGTGACCTCATTTGGAAACAGGGTTTCTGTAGGCATGGTCAAGTTGAGATAAGCTCCTTATAGAGTAGGGTGGATCTAAACCACTATGACTGGTGTCCTTGTGCACAGACACACAATGGGGAAAGTCATGTGAAGATGAAGTTAGAGAATGGACAAACAAGTTTATAAATGAAGAACAGCTACCAACACCTGTTACTGGGCAAAACAAGAACTCTCCTAGGCCATAGTAGAGAGAGAATTTGATAGACACTTTAATCTTTAACTTCTGGCTTCCAAAACACCAAAAAAAAAAAAAAAAAGTATATGTAAAGTACTTTGTGGCTATTCTTAAGCAGTACTAAAAGTTAAATGGGCACCCATACAAATAGCATCCTACTTTCTACAAATTGAGATGTTATTAGTAATTTTTTCCTGGGAGCCACATGACCTCAGCCACCAAGTTCTCATTGAGCAGTTTTATGGTAAGGCTGGAAAGTATATCCCTTTAAAGCTCTGCAAAGAGTCTGGGGTTCAGAAATACAGTACAGGTTAACTTCTGACTTCCACATGCACCTGCAAATGTGTACTCACACACACGTTATAAAAAAAAAAAAATCACTGAGCAATGGCAGTGTATGTCTTTAATCCCAGCACTCTGAAGGCAGAAGCAGGCAAATCTCTAAGTTTGAGGCCAGCCTGATCTACAGAGTGAGTTCCAGGACAGCCAGGCTACACAGAGAAGCCTTGTCTCAAAAACAAAAAGCAAAAAACAAAAATAAACCAGACAAACAAAAAAACTCAAAAAACAAACCAAACCAAGTCAGGCATTGGTGGCACACACTTTTAATCCCAGCATTAGGAAGGCAGAGATAGGTGGATCTTTTGTGAGTTTGAGGCTAGCCTGGTCTACAGAGCAAGTTCCAGGGCAGTCAGGGATACACAGAGAAACCCTGTCTTGAAAAACCAAAGGGAAGTGGTAGGCATGAGATAGCTCATTGGTTAAAGGCAGTTGTTGCTTTTGCAGAGGACCTGGGTTTCGTTCCCAGCCTCCATTTGGTGGATCACAACCATCTATAACTCCAGTTACTGGAGGGTAACTGACTTCTATGGTCATGAGGCATGCACATGGTACACATATACATGCAGGCAAAATACTTATACACACAAAATAAAAATATATCTAAACAAATAATAAACAATAAATTGAGATGGCAAATTTGTAACTCCATGGATGTTTTTAAAACAAGGCAAAATCAACTTGACTGAAAAAATATTGTGATAAATTAGATAAGAAACAGGATGGTCCACAGGTTAGCCCACAGCTGACACTGTGCCCAGTTGTGCTTCCCCAAGGAGCAAGAACTTTCTGAACTCAGAGGAAAACACTCAGTGCACATCAGGATTTGCCTACTCCCACCCCAAGCTTCTTGTGTCTTGGTCCTGAATCCCCATCCCTCTGTCTCAGGCACCAGCAGCCTCTGGGTATACCAGAAAATCACAGGCATTGGTGAGTGTTTGTGGTTTAGCTCCAGCCTGAGAACGCTGTCACTGCACATGACTCCCATAGCCACACAGTAGCACAGATGCTAGTTGGGTCCTACACACACTTCTCAAGCTCTCCTGCAATTCCACATGGAATAAATGTAAAATATCAACAATAATAAACAGGTCAGACCAGCAGAGAAGCAGCAAAGGAATTGTCAAAACCAGCTTTCCATCTCTGATATGTTTTTGTGCTTCCAAAAGCTATGTGCCACCATAAAAAGTTTTTTAAACCAAAAGGGTCATGAGGTCACCTTCTACTCCCTTTTGTCTCATCTGCCAACAACATAAGAAAAACTGGAAAATACAAAATGAACCTAACATTAAAAGCTCCTTGTTCAGCTGTCTAGTGGGCTAGCCACAAAACATGTGTCCCACAGAAGGCATGCTCATGGTTTCTGAAAAGTTCTTAAAAACTCCCTGAGCATAAAGAGTAAAAATCTCCCTGCTAACTAGACACTATGGTACACACCTCTAATCCCAGGATTTAAGAGACAGGGACAAGCAAATTACTGTTGAGTTCTAGGCCAACCTGGTCTACACAGTGAGTTCCAAAACAGAAAGAGCTACATTATGAAATTTTGTCTCGAAAAATAATAATAAATAAAAATTGAACAAAAAGAAAATTTCCTGCTTCATTATTTCTTGTGTGTAGTGGGTTTTCATAGAAAAACACAAAATTTTCCCACTTACAGTGTTACCCAAGTATAACAAAAACAAACAAACAGACAGACAAACAAACCAACAAACAAAAAGCCAGAGTGGTAGTACAAAAGCATGAGCACTTTTAAGAATCAATGGTAAACAGAAACACCAGGCAATGGTGGTATATATCTTTTATCCCAGCACTCAGGAGGCAGAGGCAGGTAGAACTCTTGAGTTTGAGGCCAGCCTGGTCTACAAAGCAAGTTCCAGGACAGCCAGGCAGAGAGCTACACAGAGAAACCCTGTCTTAAAAAACCAAAAAAGAAAAAAGAAACATCTAATTGTAGAGTATCATTAATCTCAATAGTTTCATTTGTTACAGGTGGAGCATTCCTGTTATTTAATAAGCACCTGTGTGGTTTTAAGTATCCTGACTCTCTTAGTTTCACTTCAAAATCATACTACAAGTGAATTAAGGGTTAGTAATCCCAGGAAACAGTATCTTCATGATATTTACTCCAAGTTCTCAGAACATAAGACCATGGGTGGCTTGCCCAAATCATGCTACCCAGGATAATCTCACTCAGTGAGCACAGGAGCCAAGAACTTTCTCTTCTGTAAAGTTACTATGAGAAAACCGCCTGTCGCCGGGCGGTGGTGGCGCACGCCTTTAATCCCAGCACTTGGGAGGCAGAGGCAGGCGGATTTCTGAGTTCGAGGCCAGCCTGGTCTACAGAGTGAGTTCCAGGACAGCCTGAGCTACACAGAGAAACCCTGACTCGAAAAACCAAAAAAAAAAAAAGAAAGAAAACCGCCTGTCAACTCTAACGTGCAGGAAATTCTCAGAGCTGTTAACACTGGAGGAATAGATGAAGAAAGTTGAACTGGAACTGACAAAAAGGAGAACAGCTGGGAAGCTGACATCCTTGTACAGACGGGTGCCATAGTGGTTCTGATAGGTAGAGGCAGCCAGGAGGGCAGGGCACTGACTGCTGAGCACCTCCCAGCTGCAGGCCAATGCCCTGAAGTAACTCCCAAGACACTTGCCAGGGTGCAATCTTTTCCTGTGGGACATAGATCCCAAGTGGGAATTTTCTGAAAGCCTTGAAAACATCCCTAGAGCTGACATGTGCAAATAGGAAAAACAAGTCTGAGAGACGTAGGGACTTCTGATGCCCAGTGAGGAGACAGTGGAAGACTAGGGTTACAAGACTTTGGGTTCTCTGATGGGTCACAAGACCAAGCTCAGCCATACATCAGGACTGGCAGCTTCTTCATGCTCTCATGCTGATTTGAAAACATGTTTTCAGGAACAGGCTCCAGTCAATGAAGGAAAACAGAATGGCACCCACACACTATACTAATAGCACATACACTTGTGAACAGTGGCCACAAAAATGCAGCCCTCTAAGGGCATCAATACATGAAGAAGGAAAAAGGCAACTTCCAGAACACTTCATCCATGATCATGTATGTTCCTCAGAATACTTTTTTTTCCTTTCTGCACCTTTTAATCCCTTTTCCTCTCTCCCAGCATCTTTCTGATCTTTGGTGTCTTGGAACTCTAGGCGCTTGCCCTCTGTGACCACACCCTTTTCTGTAGATACAAGGGAATGCTAGCTAAGAAATAGACAAACTTGTATTTGAAAAGAGATTTTGAATGCTGCAGAAGCTTGAGTGATGTGAGGCTTCCTTAAGACCAGATACTCAGGGTAGTCTTAGTCAGGTGTCTTGATAACAACCATACAGACAAAGTCACCTTGATGAAGTTGAGCAGGTACCCTTGATATACAAGCTAAGGCAAGGATTTACAAGGTCACAGATTCTGCTTAAAATGAGGAGATGAAGAATGCCACTTACAACAAATTGTTCCCAGTTCGTCCTCATCTTTAAATGAAGATGAGTAGTTGCTTCTTTCAGAAATTCCCAAACTGGCTTTGAACTTCCTAAATAAAAGCACACTGCCACTCACAGGCTTCAGTGCTTTAAATGGGATAGAGTGAGAACACAGAACAGACCTATTCTGAGCACCAAAAAAAGACTGGACCACTTTCTCTTTACAGCTCATTCTCAAATGGGAATATGGTGGAGACACACTCCTGTATCCACAAAGCTGAACCTCCTGGGATGGCTATCCCGAAATCTCAGGGACTGGAGCACACTCATCAATCACAACCCCACTAAACTGCACACACCAGAGTTTTATGCAGCACGCCTTGAGCCTCTCTTTTGCTGTAAGCAATTTTACCCCTCATCTCTGTTCCTCCAAGGCTCAGGTCCCCACTCTTTCCAGCTGTGCTGTACATGTGAACAGTTCTGTTTTCTGGTCCTGTCACTGCTCTTGTTGTCCTTACAGCTAGAATGGCCTCATTTCCCACTCCCTAAAGTGCTGGGGATGAAGCCCAAGGCCTCGAAAATAGCAGGCAAGCACTTCACTGCTGAGCTACCTCCCAGTCTTTAACTCCATTTCTATTTTCATGTATTTATTTAGTGAGTGAGCACTATAGCACATGTGTAGAGGTGTTGCAGGATATTTTATCACATTGTGAACCCAGAGATTATGTTATTTATTGAAAAAAAAAAACTGTTTCTAGTTGTGGTGTGGCTCATCTCTTAGTACACACCTTTAATCCCATACAATGAAATGAAGTTAGTTTGTAGAAGGACGCACCCACGTTTGAAAGTGATATCTAGTTGAGTGGCAGAAAAAGTGACAAATCAAGCCAGACAGTGGTGGCACACGCCTTTAACTCCAGCACTTGAGAGGCAGAGGCAGGCAGATTTCTGAGTTCGAGGTCAGCCTGGTCTACAGAGTGAGTTCCAGGACAGCCCGGGCTACACAGAGAAACCCTGTCTTGAAAAACAAAAAGAAAAAAGAAGAAGTGATGAATCAGAGAAAGATTTGACAGAATAGGATATGCCCCATTCTCACAAAAGGAAAGGGAAGCTACTTAAGGGAGCAATGTAGAGGCTGGAGAGGGGAGAGGAAGAGGAGGAGGAGGCGGTGAAGGCTGTTTTACTGGAGCAGTTGTACAGACACAGGTCAAGACAGAATGAGCCGGAAAATGAGAAGGAATCATAAAATTAGAATGTATTACCAAAGTTGTATAAGGTCAAGCAGAGCAATTCAAAAGAAACCAAGAGAAGCCAGATTTAATCGCCATAACAGGTGAGCTGAATCAACCAGCCAGAAATCGGAGGAACAAGAAAGGGTGAACTTATTCAGCAGTAAGTCTCACAGGGTGAAAACATTCTAGGCCTATATTAGATTATACAGAGTAAATATGTGCAAGTGGACATTAAGAGTGGAAAATATCTGGGTCTGGAAAGATGACTTAGTGGTTAAGAGCACTTGCTGTTCTTTCAGAAGTCCTGAGTTTGGTTCCCAGCACCCTGGGAACAACCACTTCTAACTCCAGCTCCAAGGGATCTGGTGCTCTCTTCTGGCTACCTCCACTCACATGGTAGGCAGGCAGGCAACAGACAGTATCTCTCTCTCTCTCTCTCTCTCTCTCTCTCTCTCTCTCTGTCTGTCTCTCTCTCTGTCTCAAACACACACACACACATACACACACAAATAGATAAATGTTAAACTTAAAAAAAGAACAGTGGACTTGCATAGGGTAGAGTTTTTGTGATCCATATTTGTTTCCTTCATTGGTTCGTTGATTCCTCTAATAATTCTAAAGAAAATGTTCTCTTGCACTTAATACAGCATCATCCTCTTTACTAATATATGTGTACCTTAGACCCTGTGTCTATCCCTATGTATAGAGGCTCAGAGAACGTTGCTTTTGTATTTTGGATATCTAAGACTGTGGGTTAAACTGCCAGTTCTCTAGGTGACCCACACTAAGACAAGTAACCTGTTCACACACAAGTGGGTCATGCCACCCAAGTGTATCCTCTTTTCATAGAGACAGATCTTGACTATATTGGGCTGGGGTTACAGCTCAGTGGTAGACTAAGTGGAAGGTATTAAGTCAAATCCCCAGCAGCACCACCACAAAAAAAGCAAAACTAAACTAAACCCCACACTTACAGGTCTAAAGCCCTCTGTACACAGTCCAAGATACAAAGAAACCATGTCTCAAAAAAAAACAATAAAAAGATATATTCTAAAATCCATCATGCATGTGAATTTATAGATCGTTCCTATTTTGTGGGCAACTGAAATGACAGCCGGAAGCTAAAGAACTACTGGCAGAAAATGTAGAAGGAACTTAGTATGCCTCCTGGGCACCAGCACACTCTGCAATAAGACAGCTGCTTTCGAAAAGCAAAGACAGGTCTTCCCATATAGACCCACAAGGGGCTGTGTGCCTAAGACAAGCTGCATAGGCACTCAATCACTGCTTGTGCCCAGCAAGACCACCTTTCTTTCCCAGGTCTGCCAACTGTCACCAGCAATCCAATATTGACAAAGCAGAGGAAGACATGGCTTACTGGGTACCAGCTCTGAGGCTGAAGGCCCTTTCCTCAGATAATCTGTAGGAACTCCAAGAATGCTCCTCATCTTGCCTACATTCTCTGAGATGCTCCTTACCCATACTTACTGTCACCCTACATCCTTCTACTATATGACTTTCTATGACCTGAATGACCTAAGGTTCTGAATGACACAAAAAACAGTAACAAAAAAAACATGGGGACAGGCTGATGGTGTCTATATCTCTGATTCTAGCACTTAAGAGACAGGAGGATCTTGAGTTTCAGACCAGTGTGAGACATAGCAAGAGCATGTCTCAAAAACTGGAGAAAGGGATGAACAAAGGAAAGCTAGAATGTCTGATAACATAATTAAGAAAGTGCATCTGTCAAAACACAAAAAGCTATGGTTTGTGTTCCTGAAAAACATATTGATGTTTCCCAACTTGCTACTGATAACTAGTCTAGTAATTTTTAAAATCCAAATTATGTTTTAAAATACTTAGTGGCTGGGAAGAGGTGGCACATGGCTTTAATCCCCAGTGCTATACACAGAGAAAATTTGTCTTAAAAAATAATAAAAATAAAATACTTAGTAATTAAAAAATATAAGTCAAAACCAAATGGCACTAATGAAACCCTGAAATTAAATTAGTCTGCATAAAAACTTATATAAGTCATACTTAGGTCAAACTTGATGTCTTTTTGCTTTCCTTTCAGTCTTTCATAAAACTGGTCAGAAAGTGTTCTTTCTCTTCTCTACCTATAAGCAATAGCATCAGTCACACTCCACTAGTAAACCAGAGCACAAACCTGAGGGAAATAAAAAAGTGATTAAGCAATTATGGCAGAAAAGCCAAACTTGGTGTGTGGACTCCTGTGAATACTGATTATGTATACAGGTGGCCAAAAGGATCAGGAGTTTAAGGTCATCCTTAGCTATATCTTCGGTTTGAAGCCGGCCTGGACCACATGTAACCTTGTTTCAAAACAAAACATAACAAAATAAAAGGAAGACTTGGTGTGGTGGCAGACAGCTGTAATTCTGGCACTTAAAAAAAACAGAGAGGATTGCCTCTAAGTTGATGCCAATCTAAGCTACATACAAAGTTTGAAGTCAGCCTAGGCTAAAGAGTAAGATCCTACCCAAAAACTAAGAGACAGAAGGAAAAGAAAAGAGCTGATTCTCCACCAACTGCATGTTCTCAGATCCCAGAGAGCTCTTAGGACAAGTTCAAGACCAGAACTGGCCTGGCCAAAGACTGCAGCAAAAAGACAGAAGATTATCAGTGGAAAGAGTTGGCAGTGTCCCAGAGACTTGTCTTTTGGTTTTAATAGAATACTTCCTTTATCTGTTTATTTTTAGGGGTCAGGTCACTCAGCAAACTCTATAGTAACAAAAGTTTCACCAGGTGGTGGTGGCACATATCTTAATCCCAACACTCAGGAGGCAGAGACAGGCAGATCTCTGTGAGTTTGAGGCCGCCCTGGTCTACAGAGTGAGTTCCAGGTTAGCCAGGGCTACATAGAGAAACTCTGTCTTGAAAAACAACAACCATCTACCCACTCACAGATGTAATAGGTTCAAAGGGAAATTCTTTTTTGTGTGTGGTGGGTGAGGGGTCAAGACAGGGTTTCTGTATAGCCTTGCCTGTCTTGGAACTCATACTCTGGACCATGCTGGCCTTGAACTCAGAGATTCACCTGTCACTACCTCCTAAAAGCTGAGATTAAAGGTGTGTGCCACCACCACCTGCCTTCAAATTCTTAACAATCCAATCTCACTCCAGAGAATTTAAGTTAGAATATGTTTTCAAAGCAGAATAAAATGAGAATATAAAAGAACATAAAGCCCTGAAACAGGCTGGCTAAGGCAAGTGCAAGGACTCTGATATTCAGATTAAAGGGGAGACAACTGTTTCTAGAACTTTCTTCTTACTAACAGGTAAGAAAATGCCTAACCACAGAAAGTGACTTCTGTGAGAAATTAGCTCAAGTATTTTTCTGCCCTGTACACTAAATAGGCCTCTTCAGTTCTCAGAGGCTGGTCTAAGACCTCAAGGAGTACGGCACAGCAGCTGATCAGCGCCCCAGAAACCAGACCACAGGGACAGAGTGGCCCAATTTTCCTTAATTTGAAAACCTCCACACCAGAGAAAGTCAGGAAGTTCACTGTTAAAACATAATTTAATTCAATTCAGCGCTGTTTGTAAATAAGACATCTTCAGTAGTAACAGACCTCCCATTCTTCAGGCATTTTCTATGAATTTTTGAAGCATTTTCTCCATTTCTTGACATTTATGCCTTGGTTTCTCTGTGTGACCAAGGAGCACCACAAGTCACAGGGAAGTGGACTAGCCTGACCCTGGCATGTCTGCTGTAGGGCACTAAGTGTCACCAGTGGCTCTGGTAACAGAGACCAGTCAGAAATAGATGAGGTTGGGGTCTGGGCTCAAAGTAACATCGCATTTACATAAAGCAACAGGACATAAATAGAAATTATCTTTCTTGTTTTGGTTTGGTATGGTTTTTTGATTTCCAAGACAGAGAGTTTCCCTTTGAAGCCCTGGCTGTCCTGGAACTCGCTCTGTAGACCAAGCTGAACTTGAACTCAGAGATTCCTCTGCCTCCCAAGTGCTGGTATTAAAGGCATGTGCCACCAACACCAGCCTCATGAATAAAAATTATCTAACAAAAGCAAAAGTCTTACATTCAAGGTAGTGTCATGAGAATCTTAATTATATGTTGTCCTTGGGCAGGCTTGAGGGAAGGCTGGATTTTGGATTTCTAGGCTTTCAAAGTGAGTTAGTTCTAAAGAGAAAACTGGCAATAACAGCCAATACAGTTTCCTCTCAAAAAAAGAAAAGATTACAAGGTTTCCAAAGAAAATGCTAAACTTCTATCTGCAATAATTTCAACCTAAGTATCACTATCTTTTCTGCAATAATATGGCGATGTATCCTAAACTTTTCAGTTCAAAGTACCTAATATCATAAAATATACCAAAATGGAATCCCGGTATAATAAACTTTACTTCATTACTCACATGGAAAACCTATAAATTTCCTTTTGGTGAACAAACTATTCTCTTGCTGAGTGGAAACACTGCCTTGCACTGGCAAGACGAGGACCAGCAAGAGCGGAATTCGCGAATCTGCACCCAAATGGGAAGTTAGTTAGCCTAGAGGAGGAATCCAATCCAACGTTCTACAAGGGAGACAATGCACGCACAGGAGTGCACCACACACAGGTGTCAGTGCCTAGGCGGTTCACCAAATATTTTCTAATTAGCATTTCTTTAGATTCTGATAACAATCCTCCCACTGTAACCTTCACTAAAAGCACGCTGAGATTGTAGCAAAGAGAGGCGGAGGAAATTCGCTAAGAATTTCAAACTTTCTTCTGTTTATATTTCTTTGGGTTAGACATTATCTGTTTTTCGCCCCATTTAGCTTGTTCCTGGGCTCCCAGATCCAGTCCTATTGTGTATAGCTGGTTCCGCCTACTAATAGTGAAATCGCTAGCCATACCATGAAATCCCCCAACTAACTAGAACCCTCTCCAAGGTGCAGAAAATTCCAGTTTTACCCTCGGGATTGAGTTGTCTGACACTGACTTTCGCTAACCTGTGAAACTGACAGGTCTATTTACTGGGAAACAAAGACGCGACTTGTAGCGGACCGGGTTCCCTTGCGCGCCCCGTGCGCTCCGAGCGCCGCGTCTTATCTGCGCTGCCCACTCCATCGCACCGGGAGGGCCCTGCACCCCAGTTCGGCCCATTATTAAAACGGAAATCTAAAACAACCAACATCTAGCTTCTGGGGAGACAATGACCCCCAAGGCCCCGCAGGGCCCACCTCCTGCAGTTCTGACTCTTGGCAAACTCGGCGCGGGCGGGTCCGGGTGCGGCTCCGCTGAGCGGGCGGGGACGCACAGGGCGGAGGGGGGGGGCGCAGGGACGCCCCCGGGCTGCCTCCCGGGGCCAGGCGTTGACGCAGCAGAAATTACCAGCTGGAAAAATCCCCTTTCGGAGGTGACGAAGAGGGACCCCGGCGTCCGCAGCGGCTGCTGAAGGTGCCAAGGGGCCGGGAAGCCCCGCGCCGCGGCGCCTCCACGCTCAGCCCCGCAGGGACCTGCCGCGCCGCCCCGCCCACGCCACTCGGGCCGTGGCCCCGCGGGCCTGGGTCTCTGGCCGCGTTGTCCCCGGGCGCCATCGCCCCAGGAGGGCGCCCCCGCGAGGCGGGACGGGGGGGCCAGTGGCAGGGCGGGGGCGCGCCCGGGGCACAGCAACCAGGACTGCAGCTGCCCGGCTCCCGCTCCGGACTCGGTTCCGGCTCCCGCCGGGGCTTCAGCCCCGGCCCCGGCGTGGTGCGCCAGCCCGGCCGCGCGGACAATGAGCCGGCGCAGCTTACCTGTGACCCCATGGGGCGCGGGCGCGGGCTGGCGCCGTGGCCGCGGACCGGTGATCGCGCGGCCACTGGCGAGAGCTGCGTCCGGGAGGGTCCGAGCTGCGCGCTCTCTCCGGTGGCTTGGTCCGCCCGCCGGTCCGTTCGTCCGTCCGTCAGGCCGGCGCGCGCCCCCGCGCTGCTCCAGCCCCGCGGCCCCCACGCGCCCCGCCCGCGGACCCTGACCCCGCCCCCGCGCGCGCGCCCAGCCGCCGCTGATTGGCCCGCACTGCGCCCTGGCCTCGGCCACCGCCCCAGTCCCGCCCCCGCCCCCGCCTGCCGGCCCCGCCCCCCGCTCCGGCGGCTGGGCGCAGCGGGCTGGCCGGGGCCGAGTGGCCGCCGGAGCACCGGCGGCCCACCGCCCCCCTCCCGCGGGGCTGGACAGCGGAAGTGCGGGCTGGAGCTCGCTGGGCATTGTGGGAAACCCCCTCCCATGGGCTTGCGAGTGGCAAGGAATGGGGTCCGTGGGTCGACGCTCGCGCCCCACGAGAGTCTCACAACCAGAGACCACCTGATGGGAGAGGTGGGCTGGGCGAGTTCACCGCAGCAGGGTTGGGTAGGCGCACCCCGCGATGTCTGTGCACTGTCCCTGGGGACGCACGAGACTGGGTCACGGCTGTCCCCGAGCCCCGCGGAGCCGTCGCGGAAAGCGCGTCTCCCAAACTTAGCGACTTCCAGGCGCGCTGAGCGGAGAAAAACGCGCTCTAGGGGCGCGGTGCCCAGAAGGGGCTGGTCACTCTTCACCCCCGCCATCCGGGGACCTGGGCGCTCTCGCAGAGAGGCGAGCGTTGGGAAGCGGGCCACGTGGCGGTGTCTGCAAGCGGGACTCATATTTGACCAACTAGGAGCATTGGCTGCCGCACGTCGGTCTTGTCATCCAACTGCCAGTGAGGGTGTGGAGCTCAGACAAGTGGTGCTCGCCACCCTGTCTTGGCCCGCAGCTCCCAACCAGTGATGGCATCTCGATTTCGGTATAGCGGTGGATAGGTCTCTTCACCCCGCCCCAGTGGTGCAGTGAGGCCCGCACGTCCTTCTTGCCGCCAGTGTCTTCGATCCCTTGAGGAGCTGAACCCGGAGCGGGCATTCCTAGCTGATCTGCATAAGGGTTAAAGGCCACCACCATACATCCCAGGCGCAGCAGCGGGAAAGGGGGTGAGCCTGTAGATGGCCAGGGGCGTAGAGGAGTTGAGCCTGGGTTGGGCCAACCAATCGCGAGGCGCCCTGGGCTGTCCGCGGCCTGCCTTAAGGAGGGGCAGCACGGCGGAATTCCTCGGGTGGTGGGAGGCTCCTGCCCTGGTGGAGGATTTCTCATGTTGTGTGAGGAGGCATTCAGAGGCAGCAGTGGGAGGGCTGGCCAGAGGGGATTCTCCTTGAGTGAGCAAGGGCAAGCAGACGTCTGCCAGCCAAAAATGAAACCTGGATAATCACTTACTGTTCATGGACTCCAGGAGATGGCTGTGCACATGCCCTTCCCACCTATCACCAAGCATCTAGGCTGGCACTAGTGGCCCCTAGCCTCGGGTTTTCTGCTGAAGTGAATCCCCCACAACTCACTTCTGCCCACTCTGTGTTCTATCCTTGGAGAAGTATGGCGGCATAGTTCTGCTGACAGACTGCTCCTGACCTCCAGGAGGGTCAGGCTGTATAAACCTCCCTCTGAAGAGACAAAGGACACTGTCTATAGATAGTCTTTCCCACCATTTCCCTTCCTCAATTTGGTCTTTGATGCAGTCCATGAAGGAAGGGAAACATGGGGAGACCTCTGAGGTTACTGTCCCTCAGAGAGAGCCCCAGTTTCTCCCAGGGTAACTAGGCACTCAAAGCATAATTCAAGGAGGAGTGTGTGGATGATATGGTGTGTCTCCTTTTCATGCAGAATTTGGGAGCAGTAGAAGAGTCTTGTCTGTGAACACAATGGGGCTCAGTCATTTCTCAGGGAGCCCATATAAACTCCGTGTCTAACATTAACAGGCCTACTCCATATGCCAGAATGACTGCTCATAGGAAGTCATGGTCAGCTCAGAAATGAGCCAAGACAGAGCAGATAACCCCTTTCTCTAACACACACACATATACACACCTCCACCCCAGCAGCACCACTAGTGACTGGACCAAGATCCCTCCCTCTCTTCTCTGCTCCAAAAGCCAACAGCAGGTCACAAGGCCTAGACATAAAGACAATATAGCTTGTAGAAAGATTTAATAACAATCTCCTAGAGATTAGACAAAGACACCTTATCTCCATACAATCACTGTTCTTCAAGCTAATAAGCCCGTAATTATTTAAAAACCAAAACAGCAGTAGCTGCAACCTCTTGGCAGGCCTGAGGGTAAGGGAGTTCATGGCTGAGCTGGCCCAGGCACCTTGATGTGTTTTCTTTGTTGGCTATGTAACCAGAATGGCTCAGGAACTCACAACCCATAGTTCCTCACACCAAGTGACCTGCCCTAGAGATGGCTTTCAAGGATAGACAGATAGGTTGGACTCAGTTGTACTCTGACCTTGGCATTCAGCTTCCATTGCAGGGGTCTGTCAAGGTGCCATGAAGATGATCCTTGCTATCAACAGTGAGTAGTACTAGACATGTAAAGAGACAGTTGGCCAGGGCCATACAGCCACATGGGTCCATACTCCCTATTGGGGTCATTCCATAGTCACCCCAGGGGGTGGAGAGACGGTTCATGTTTTATAAGAGTGTTCATGCCTTTAATCCTAGCACTCAGGAGGCAGAGGCAGGTGGATCTCCATGAGTTGGAGACCAGCCTGGTCTACAGAGCTAGTTTCAGGACAGCCAAGCCTATGCAAAGAAACCCTGTTTCAAAAAACAAAAACAAACAAACAACAACAAAAGATTGTTCACTTGTTGCACTTTCAGAGGACCTGAGTTTGGTTCTCACTCAACATCTGCGATGGGTAGCTCACAACTGCTTGTAACTCCAGCTCCAGAGGATCTGACACCCTCATCTAGCCTCAGTGGGCAGCCAGCTGTACATATATGCACCACACACACACACACACACACACACACACACACACAACAGTTTTTCTAAAGAAAGTCAAACCAGGTGTGGTGGCATACATTTTTAATACTGGTACTTGGGAAGCAGAAGCAGGTGGATCTCTCTGAATTTAAGGGCAATCTGGTCTACAAAACGAGATCCAGACCAGCCAGGGTCATTCAGTAAAACCCTATCTTGAAAAATAGTAACAACAAAAAGTCACCCCCAACTACCTGTATGAGCATGTCAGGAGACCCTAAGGAAATTAGCAACAGGCCAGAGATTCTGGAGACCAGAAAAAAAAAAAAAGAGTGCAGAAGCTGATCATGCCATGAATGTGCTTTCTGATTAAGTCCCCTTGAAATATGCCCCCTTCTACCCTAGGTACCTGGAACACCACCATGATAGCCACTAAGAGTGCCAGCCAGGTGGCTGGCCAAGCCCACCGTCCTCTGTAAACCTTAGGGACCCCCATGCCATTTGCTTTCCTGGCAAGCTGCCCTCCACCAACACACCTTGTGGCTTTCAAGAGGTAAAGGAGCAGGAAGGGGTCCAACCTCAGGCTAATTACTGTGAAACAATAGAGAAATCAGGGACTTACTTGCATTTAGCCTCAGGGTCTGCTTTGTAAGAAATAGCTTGGGAGGGGCTTTGGAAAAGAAAATTCCAGAGCAGCAAATATCTTTACATATCTAGTAGAGGGGGCACCCACCTACCCTGTCATTGCTAGGCACCTTCTCCCAAGGCAGCATTTCTTCCTCCACCCCAGCTGGGTTTTCTGTGGCTGTCTTTGTCTCAGTCACTGGTCAGAGAGGCTGTCTGTTTATCCTCCAGCCAGTGGTGTTGCTCAGTCGTCCCCATGGCAACAGCCCTGGGAGTCCTACCCTCTCCCAGAAACCACCCAGAACCTGTCCCAGCCCTCTCCAGGACTCTGCTGGAAGTCCCTGTCTAGAGAAGCCAAGAGCAGGAGGGAAGAAAGGCTACTGCTGTGGGCTAAGAATATTGGGGCTGCTCAGGGAACCTCCCACCACACATCATTCTGATCCCATAGCGGAGCCTGCCTGAGTCTGCAGCAAAGACCAATCCATGGCCATAGGAGGGGCTTCCTGGGCATAGCTTGGCCAGATCTAGAGCCATCTGGACCTGCCCTTCTGTCCAGGCTTCTGCAAGACTGTCCTCCAGAGCTGCTCCAGGGCCAGGGGCTACAAGCCAACCCTGGCTGCCCCACCCCAACTATCCTCCAGGCTTGTGCCCTGCCAAGCCCCAACTGCCACTCCAGCTGCTATTGCCAACTGTCGCCCCTTCTCCATTCCAAGTGCTCCCTCACCCCCAACCGTTCTTCCAAAGTGCTATAGCCAACTGGCAGCCCCTTGCTCTCTAAGCCTTGCCTCCCACCTACCAGCTACAGAGCCAGGGCTTAGCATTCCAGAGTTCCTTGCATCTCCAACCATACTGGAAGGAGTGAAGCTACACCTGCTGTGTGCCTGGCTAAGCATGGGCTAGGGGAAGGAGAGGTACTGAGTTCAAGACCAAGAGAATAGGTTGGGGGCCAAGCCTCAACAGACCAAAGAGAAGAGACAGGGAAAGAACAGAGCAGAAGCAGAGGGTAGGTCAGCCAGACCTTTGGGCTAGACCTAGCATAGGGCAGGAAGCAGTCATAGTGCTTAGTCAGAAACAAGTAGGTACTTTGGGAAGAGGCAAACATCACTAAGCTATGGTGTGGAGCTGGACCCTGTCATAGTCCTTTTCCTTTGAAAGCTTCTTAAGCAGCTTTTCCCAACCACCAACCCTGAGAAGATTCTGAAGAGGTTAGGAACTCACCTGCTCCCACCCTAACCTCAGGTACCCACCAGTCTTCCACAGTCTAAGCAAAACCCTGTTCCTCAGTCTTAGCTGGGCACACCTTTACTGTACTGTCTCTTAAGGTAGATTTTCCACACGATTTGCCATTTCTCTAGGTCTCTGCTATGGTCTTCTTTCCCCTTCTGTCTTCTCAAGTGCCTTCTCTACCTTTATCCAGTAGTCTCTGTGACATTTCACTTCTATAAAGGGATATTTGCCTTACCCAACCACACTCAGAAACCCTGGTAGTCTTTCCCTGTACCTACTTGACAGGTTACAGCCTTGGCTACCCCAGGGCACACAGAGAATACTTGGGGTCTTCACCAGACTTTGGCAAGGGAGACACTGTTGCCCTCACTGGTGCAGTCTAGGCTGTAATTCCATCTCAGTAGCTCAGAACAAGCAATAGGGGCTTTAAAGCCACTGCTCCCCAGAGGCTGCAACCTTCAGAGCTCACATTGCATGGGCTGGCGATAGCTCTGCAGATAGCACCACAGATGAAAAGGGACACCTGGCTCTACTTGTATCCCATCTGGGAGTTCCCAAGCCTGCCTGAGACATGCTAGGGGAAGAAAAACTGTTGCGTCAGACTGGTCCTAGAAGGGAGGAAAAGACAGCATACTCTCTTGAGTACCTACTATGGTGTCCAACATCTCCCCATGTAATGAGTTACTTTCCTAGATTCACCTGGCCTTCCCTCTAAACTAGGACTTGAAACAGAAAGTGAACTGTGACTGTGGCCCACAGAGACCTGTGGAATGGGGCCTTGTCCTGCTTTTTGAGATGTATCCCCTTCCTCCCACCAGTAAAGAACTTCTGGAGCTCCCCCAAAGAACCAGGAGGAGCCTGGGGAGATGGCTCAGCAGTTAAATGCATGTACTGCTCCTGCAGAGGACTCAAGTTTAGTTCCCAGCACCTTGGATGGGTGGCTCATAACTGTCTATAACTTCAGCCCCAGGGACTCCAACACCCACTTCTAGTTTCTGTAGATACCTGCACTCACATGTATAAACTCAAACACAGATACACATAATTTAAAAACGAAACCATAAAAAAAAAATGAAGCCAGAAAGGGGAAAGATATGAGTTTTGTGAAGATTCTTGGTAGGCACCACCCAGTACTAGGAGTAATCCTGTAGATGTCAGGTACCTCTAAGATGATGTGACAAGAATCTCATGTCCTTGAGATTCTTTCCTAAAGCTCCCAAAATTTTTTTCTAGAAGTTTCCTAAAACTTTAGTGATTAGAAAGTCCACCCCATAGATCCTATTTGCAGCACTGTCTGCTCAACACCTGGCCAGTGAGCCTTAAAACTCATGAGAAACAAAGGAAGCATGAGAAGTTGTCTCAGCCTACATAAATGTGAGCTGTGACATCTCTAGACCTGCTGGTACTGTGGAGGGGACTGTGGGAGCAGAGGAGGACATTGAGGACTGAGTAGGAAGGTCCATAGAAAGTCCCACTTTAGTGGAGAGATGTGTCAGCCAGG